>JAREIK010008629.1:0-1345000 GCA_029783825.1 Sapria himalayana | reverse complement strand
CCTACGCGTGAGACGACCGACCAATCACCAAAATGGAGCAGAAGGGCAAAACCAAGAAAATATGTTTAAACGAAACCAAAATTACCGCAATTAGCTCAATCGCCAATTGTGCAAGCTCTGCCTGCCACCTGCCCTGGGAAGTCCCAGCTGTCAGGCAGTGCGAATCACGAATTAGTTCAGAAAGCTTCTTCCCAACCTGCAGCAAGAAGCCGAGAAAACAATGAGGGATGAAAAAATGCAGGATTTTGTTAATATGGCGAACATGATCTGACAGAGGTTAATATCTGACAGAGGTTAATACACACTAGGCTAGCTTGGGTCCAGTCCAAGCTAGCCTAGGTCAGGCCGGGATAGTCTGTCTGGCTCACTGTGATGGGTCGTGCAGTACCGAGCCACCCGGGCCAAAAAGATAGACCTGGGATGACCCGAGCCATGCCTAAAAATTATGATTAGGCACGTGGGTACTAATTTTTATTTATTCCTCATGTTTATATATATATATATATAGTGCACATTAAATTTTTAATAAATTTTTTATTAAATCATTAATGAAAAAAGCAATTTTTGTGTATTCAACACAACCTACGCCCATGATACAATGGTATTTCTCTCATCCTTTCATGCCTACACCCATATCTTGTATTATAGTTGAATTCACACATGCACACGGGCATGCGCGCACACGCACAGGCACGCACACACGCTCGCGCGCACGCGCGCACAGGCACACGCGATCGCGCACGCGCGCACAGGCACACACGCGATCGCGCACGCGCGCACAGGCACACACGCGATCGCGCACGCGCACACACACGCACACGAAGACACACACGCACACGAACACAAACACACACACACACGAACAGGCACACACGCACACAAACACGAACAGGCACACACGCACACAAACACGAACACGCACACACGCACACAAACACGAACACGCACACACGCACATCCACGCGCACGCACACGACCACGCACGCCAGCACGCCCGCACTCCCGCACACGCACGCGCACGGATACGGACATGGACACGCACTCACACGCGCACGCACACACACGCACATCCACACGCACGCACACGACCACGCACACACGGACGCCCGCACGCCCACACTCCCGCACGCGCACGGACACGGACACGGACACGGACACGCACACACACGCACACGCACACACAATTTAGGAATTTAGCGAAACTACAAAATTTGATAATGCGTGTAATTACCATGGTTTACCTGAAGCTTGGTCAATATATGGGCAATTGTATCATCCCGCGCCAAACCGAGAAGAACCCGACAAGTGAGAGCGCGGATACAGTCCAAAGAAGCTGGAGGCGAAAATATGCGAGATTGAAGAAGATGGAGAAGAGCCTTGATGCCATTGTTGGCACGGATGGACTCCCACGCCTCACGATAGCCTTTTTCCAATTGAGCAGCCAGGCCAGCAAACCCCGCGCCAGGGCCCAGCGAAATTCGCCTATCTCCGACCAATCCCGAAGCAACGGCGGAAACAGATGCCCCGGGAGTACCACCGGATCGGGCCGATGCAATGCTCCTCTCCCCGCTCTTCGGCTCCGGATGCCGGTCCCTCGCATCATTCGGGGTTGGCATGTGGAAAGCACGGTCGTTTCTATCCTTGCCATCCGCCGACGTAGGATATGAGAACGGGACCAACTGATTTTGGGGCAGCTGAGATGCTTTATAACTAATAGAAGGCGGTGGGCAGACCAGGTTGATTAGCACACTTAATGCCGCCTGTACAATCTGCAGACAAAACAGCATCAAAATACAACAGCAACGTGATTTGAAATGGATGCTTGGTTTAGAATAGGAGTGTAACCGAGCCGAGTCGAGCCGAATCGAGCCGAGTCGAGCCGAGTCGAGCCGAGTCGAGCCGAGTCGAGCCGAGTCGAGCCGAGTCGAGCCGAGTCGAGCCGAGTCGAGCCGAGTCGAGCCGAGTCGAGCCGAGTCGAGCCGAGTCGAGCCGAGTATTAGGCAGGCTCGGCTCGGTTTTAAAGGAGTAGGCTCGAGCTTGTTCAATAGCCTGTTCACGAGCCTGTTTACGAGCTGACGAGTTGAGTTTGAGGGTGTTCGGGCTCGGCTCGTTTAACTTACGAGCCTGTTCACGAGCTTGATTAACGAGCTTGCTCACAAGCCTATTTACGAGCCTATTTATGAGCTGATGAGCTGAGTTTAAGGGTGCTCGGGCTCGGCTCGTTTAACTTACGAGCCTCAAAATGATATTTGGGAATAAAAAAAAAATATTCATCTAAAATAGCCAACATACAACTAAATTAAAAAGATAATATAATAAAAATTCAATTAACTTGATTGAAGTTCAAGAGTTAAAATATTCATCATGTTCATTTGTAAGAAAAATTTGTTGTGCATCAAGCGTTCTCCATGTTCACGAGCCTGTTCACGAGATTGTTCACAGCCTGGTTAACGAGCTTGCTCACGAGTATATTCACGAGCCTGTTTACGAGCTGACGAGCCGAGTTTGAGAGTACTCGGGCTCGGCTCATTTAACTTACGAGCCTCAAAATTATGTTCGGGCCGGCTCGTTTAACTTAATAAACGAGTTCGAGCGAGCTTCTAACAAGCCAAACGCTGAGCAGCTCGTGAGCAGCTCGGCTCAGTTACAGCCCTAGTTTCAAACCTGACATTATTTGGGCCAGGCTGACCCCCAGCCTAGCTTATAATCAACCCAGACCCAGCCAAGCATACCTGACTGAGCTCCTACTCTAGCCAAGCACAGCCCAGGCCAGAGCCAGGCACTGCCCATTCAAACACTAATATATAGTTCTAAATATTTATACTCCCAATATTCATGTATTATTATTGATTTGTAGTATGTTTTCCATGTATATCCATCTCTCTCTCTCTCTCTCTCTCTCCATCTCTCTCTCTCTTCATCTCCATATCTCTCTCTCACTCCATCTCTCTCTCTACCCACTCCCTCCCCCCCTCTCTCTTACTTCAACAAAGAAACAAGAGAATGAACAAGGAAACCAAAAAAAGTAAGACACCAAGAGAAATCAACAAGCCATATACATTCCACAAAAAGTTGAAAAAAAAAATTAGAAATTTGGACATTTATTATGCAATAAAGTAGACAAGAAGATCCAGCAGATATCTGACTTGAAAAGGATCGCACAAAAGATTATTCTAATAGGAGCACCTCTTGAGTGACTATGATAGTCTATTGTTAATCAAAATGAAGACAACATTGCCCTACACGAGGCACGGCACGGAAAAAATCTGTGCCCGGGTCCGTGCGGTGCCCGGGTGAGGCGCGTGCCGTGCCTGACCCGGCACGGTTCGGCACGCGGCACGGCACCCCGGCAAGGGTGAGTCCCGTGCCGGGTGTCCGGTGAGCCCGACCTCCGGAAGCCCCAAAACGCATAAAAAGACCACGGGTCGGTTCTGATTCGACCCGACCCGCGGTCTTCCCGTATCCCGAACCGCTCGGACAGGCGTGCCCGAGAGGGCCAGGCAAGGCACGGCACGGCGCGCCGTGCCTACGGGCCTTGCCGGGCTCTGCAATTTTTAAACCATTCCGGGCCGGGCACGGTACAGGAACAGTGCCGTGCCCGGCCCGGCAAGGTAGCACGAACGTGCCCAAAAAAAAGGGCCGGGCCATGACGGGCCGGCCCATTTGACACCTCTACATTGCCCCCACAACAATATAGCAGCCATCTCTTGCAGAGCATTCAGGCAATGAAAGTAGAGTATTGACTAGGCTCTGATGTCATGTTAAACTAGAGGCAGCAAATAGGCAGTACCGGCCCATCATGGCCCATGTAAGCCCATTGTTTAGGAACAGCTGGTCACTGTGACGGGTCATGCCGGGCATTGTATGATCCATCCCACTAAGCCAAGTCGTGCCGGCATGGCTATAAGGGAGGCACAGCATGGCTAGATGGCCTGACTAGGTTAAACCCAGGTTAAACCCGGCATGACAAGGCCGAGCACAAAACCATGCCTGGCCCGAGCCGGGGCAGCCCAGGCTAGCTTGGGCTAGCCGCCCCAACCTGCATAGCTCTGTTATACGCTCCAATTTCAATCAGTTCAATCTGGACAACTGACTCGCTAAATTTATCAGACTTATTTTTGTAATATTTATATAGATTATGTAATTTTTCATAAATTCAACCCCTCTAGTACTTGTTGATTTATGCAAGTGAAAATGAATTTAATAGAGGCGTTTATTGGACTGGGAGGCCCGAGCATGGACCACGATGCAACCCGAATAAGCCATGCCGAGCACAACACAACATCTAAAAAAACCTAAGAATAAATAAATACTTATAATATGAAATTATTTTAAAATTATTAAAAATTAAAATTCTAAAGATATCAGATCTAATTCGAAATAATATATATATTATTTCCTTTTTGGAATGAGAATAATTGGAAATAATATATATTATAGAATAATTGGAAATTATTCTATAAATACTTATAATATGGACCATTGTGTATCCTCCTATTTTCTTTTGGTATAGCGAGGCATACTATAGTTGTGTATCCTCCTATTATTCCCAACCTCCAAGTACTACAATACCCATTTCTCGTACGTTCACTTCATAAATACTGGATTATTAACTCATAAATTAATACTCATATTATAAGTAATTATTCTTTTTTTTTATTATATTTTTTGTCTATTCATTAAATATTATAATAGTCAATAACAATTCTTCATAAACTATTAGGCATAACAATATTCAACCTAGTCTCTTATTTCTTTTACATATATTATTTATTTTTAATTATTCAATTAGTGCTATTTGTGTGAGTAGTCTTTCAAGATGACTCAATTCCAATTTTATTTTTTTTTATATTGATGTTTATTTACATTATCAAAAGAATCTAAAGAGGACATTGTTTGTAATTAAGCAGAATAAATTATATGTAAGTATATATTATTAATTTGATCTCCCATCACAAACCAAGCTAAAAGTATTTTATAAAAATAGATAAGAATTTTTATTTTAGATTAGGAGAGGGATCAAAACACGAGAGGGATTCACATATTTAGTTACTTGTATCGATGGACGATGATTATTCAAAATTGATATGAACTTTTTTTCTAATTTTAGATCGCATAACTTTTATATTTTTTAATCATTTGAAATAATTATAAAAAATCAATCAAAATAATAACATTAATAAATAATGAATAATAATACAATAGAATATATGATAAACATCATTAGCACTTACTGTATAAATTACAAGATGATACACCTGAATTTCTATTCCAACACAACCATAAAGTAGTGTGACCGTCAAAAAAAAAAAAATATTTAATCGAAATATCTCGTACACTCTTATTTTACACGAGTGTTTTAAAATATTTTGTTTTTGAAGATACGATATTAATCACAAATTATCTCATCAACTAAATATATTGTTTTGTTATTTATTATTGTATACTATTTTAGACCTCACACGACATAAAGAAATTGTTTAGCTAAGACTTTCTAATTTTTTTAAGAGTACTTAATTTGTTTATAGCCACTCGACAAGACAAGATTATACTTATGACCTTGAATTGTATTTTTTCTATTATACTCTAATACCTAAAAAAGATACATATATTTTTCACTATAATTTAATAAAATATTATAGAATGTTTTTTTATTATACTCTAATACTAGAGGTGTCAACTAGGCCGGCCCGGCCTGGCACGGAAAAATTCCGTGCCCGGGCCCGTGCCGTGCCAGGGTTAGGCAAGAGCCGTGCCGTGCCGTGCCTGACCTGGCACGGTTCGGCCCGCGGCACGGCACACCGGCACGGGTTTGTCCCGTGCCGGGTGTCCCGTGAGCCCGACCCCATGATGGCCCCTCCAGCAAAAAAGACCGCGGGTCGGGGTCTGATTCGACCCGACCAGCGGTCCCCCCCGAATCCCGACCCATACGGACATGCAAGCCCGAGCGGGCCAAGCAAGGCACGGCACAGCCCTCCGTGCCGGGCCTGACTATTTTAAACCATGCAGGGCCAAGCAGCACGCTTGTGCTCAAAAAATTAGGGTCGGCCCGGCCCGGTTGACACCTCTATCTAATACCTAAAATATTATAGAATATTCTATAAAATATTATAGAATATTCTATTAAATATTATAGAATATTTTTCTATTATACTCTAATTCTATAATATTATAACATATTATAGAATATTGTCAAATGTGACAATATGGTTTAGGTGCTTCCAATATTGTCAATATTAGAAGCACCAAAACCTTATTGTCAATTGTCAAATATTTTTTTAAAAAATGCAAAACCAAAAAAACATGAAAGATTTGTTCTGTTTTAGAATTTTCCAATAAAATTTAAAAAAAAAAACAAAATTTTAAAAAATTTCAAAAGAAGGAAAAAGCTTCTTCATTTTTATTGATGAAAGATATGAAAAAGTTTGGATCAGTTTCCCAAAGTAAAAGTTGATGTTTCCGGCCCAGCCAATTCAAGTTTTATTACATGGAATTGGTTCTTGTAATAGAAGCCCCATTTCAGTTCATAAACCGTCGGTCCCGGGGTGGTTTCAATCCCACTAACATGGATCAGTTCAGTCTTGGAGCCAGCTCAAGTATTAATGGCATGAAATGATCCAGGCAGTGCTAGAGGTGTCAAACAGGCCGTGCCATGTCGCACGGCTCAAAAAAGAGGCAGTTCAGCACGGCCAGTTGGCACAGCTTTTGGGCGCACAGGCTGTCGTCCCAGGTCATGCAATGCCTTTCCAGGCATGGCTGAACCATGCCGTGCCACAGGCCATGCCCAGGCTACCCAGCCCGGTTGACACCTCTAGGCACTGCAATTTCAATGCTGCCGGCCCGAGTAGTTTTCTGTTTAGAAAAATGCTAGCCCAAGTCAATTTTTGTGCTGCCCACCCAAGTATGCCATGTTTAATCTAGAAAATTGACTTTATACTTTAAGTCACACATGATTTTATGTAAACAAACAATCATACTCAATGCATAAGATGATTGCTGTTTAGCATAGAATCTAAGAGAGATCAATATCTTGCATTCTTACCTACAAAAATCAAAAAGATCATATCTGATGAGACTCGAACCCAAGACCTGCTGCCTTTGCGACCATGATACAGGCAAGTCCTAAAAAGTTTTCCTTTCTATAGAAACTAGAGGCAATTGTGTATTCTATCTTATCATGTACTAGTAGCCTATGTTGCACAGACACGAGGATACGACACGGTAAGATACGGGGACACGGCAAATTCTAAAAAAATAGGATACGGATACGGATACGGCTAGGATACGTCATGATAAAAAAAATAAAATTAAAAATAAAAATTATTAATTATAAATATTTGATATTTTAAAATAATTAAAAAATACTGTATTTTAAAATAATGTAAAAAAATTTAAAATCTCTAACACCCTCCCCCCTCCTGAACCTTCCCCCCCTCCCGAAAACCCCTCCCCCCCCCCCCCCCCACCCACCCGATTTTCGAACTCTCCCCCCTCCCGATACAGATTCGAAAACCCTTCATGCCCTTTATAGAATTAGGTAACCTTAGGTACTGTCGGCGCCTCGGCGGTGTACTCCTCCCCTCCCCGTTTGACGCAATGATAATTTTTAACTATTTCCCACAATCAGCTTGTTGTCAACTCACTATCGGCTATGTACTCCTCAATTTGTTGGAGATGTAAGAGTAAAAATTAATATATAGTGTATTTCCGACGCGTTAGAATCGAAAAAACGCGTCGGTTGGTAAACGACGCGTCTGTTGTTGACGACGACTGTTTTCGAATAACGCGTAGGATACGTCTCCGACGCGTATCCGATACGCCACGTGGCGTATCCCATACGAATTTGTGTCCGATACGCTACGTGACATATCAGACACGTATCCGACGCGTGTCCGACCAGTGTAGCCGTGTCCACGTGTCCGACACGTGGACACGGCAGTTCCTAGGCGTATCCGTGCAACATAGCTAGTAGCAATAGTCATGTAGTAGACTAGAGAAGTAATTTTCAACATCACATCTCACATTCACATGAAGAGTGAGCCTTGAGACAAGGACCAAGCACCTAGCGCTTGTTCTCACCATTGACAACCACGGCACGAGTTCATAGCCCACTTGAAAATAATAAGAAGATGCAAAAAACACAAACATATACCTCAGGGTCCACGAAGTTACTTGATACATTTGCCACGTCCAAAATAATAGCTATGCCGGCCCGGTTGTTGCTCAACGTAGCATTTACAATCATCTTGCGACTTTCATTCACCAGCGTCACGATGTGCAGAACACCCAATGCGTACTGAAGCAAATCATGCAAATAACGGTCCACAGATGGAGCCTAAACACATTCGAGAGACAATCTTTCGTTAATGAAAAGTTATACACAAAACTAAACAAAATAAAATATCTATATCACATGTGGACAGACGGATGAAAATGCAGAAAAACAATACTCCTGCTGAGATTAACTCCACCATCAAATAAAATATATGTCACAAGCGGACACGCATGCATGCACCACACACACACACACACACACACATCAAATAAAATACAAGTCACAAGTTGACACACGCACACACACACATGCACAACACACACACAGGCACACACACACACATCATGCCAGAGTGATGGATGATGGTGAAAACTCATGGAATCGTGTGTGCAGTGGCATCTGTCAATGCCACTGTAACAACTAATTAACTCCTTTTGTCATGTGTGTGTGTGCATGTGTGCTGACGTATGTGCAGTGAGTCGACACACAGTGTTGTTGATGCATGGGACTGTAAGTGTGTGTGTTGTGATGACCCATGTGTGCAAGTTAGAGGTGCATCTATTTGATGTTAGCTGTGGTGACCCATGCTTTGTTATCTAAGTTGGGAGGCAGTTTTGGTGAATTCAAAGGATTCTATTTATTGTTCAGCAACCACTAATCTTGTGTTTATTGTTGGCCATGGAAATTTCTCCTAACAATAGGAGTTGTGGAAACAACCACCAGTGGCAGTGAAGAATCACTGCCAATACCAGTGGACTGAGTGCCACTGCTAGAGGCAGCAGCCAGGTTTGAGCCTCTGCCATCAGCAGCAGCAGCCAGGTTTGAGCCTCTGCCATCAGCAGCAGCAGCCAAGTTTGAGCCTCTGCCATCAGCAGCAGCAGCAGCCAGGTTTGAGCCTCTGCCATCAGCAGCAGCAGCAGCCAGGTTTGAGCCTCTGCCATCAGCAGCAGCAGCCAAGTTTGAGCCTCTGCCATCAGCAGCAGCAGCAGCCAAGTTTGAGCCTCTGCCATCAGCAGCAGCAGCCAAGTTTGAGCCTCTGCCATCAGCAGCAGCAGCCAGGTTTGAGCCTCTGCCATCGGCAGCAGCAGCCAAGTTTGAGCCTCTGCCATCAGCAGCAGCAGCAGCAGCAGCAGCAGCAGCAGCCAGGTTTTAGCATCTTCCATCAGCAGCAGTGCCTTGTGATGTGCTTTGAAGTAAATGGCACTCAGGTTTGTTGTGCAAGTGGTGACCCATCTGGTGTCATAGTATTGTTTGCTTCGCGAATTGATACAGGCTGTGATGTTTTTTTATGATGCATTTGTTACATAGTAATAAATAAAAAGATGATGACAACCAGTATAGTATCATGAAAAATGACCCACTTGAGATTGAAGAATGATGTGTATTAGCTATGCGCTACTTCATTGAAAATCTCTTTTTTTGGCCAGGTGACACTTATTAAATCAAGCAGAAATTAAGACGAAGTTTGTTTTTTTTTTTTACTTATTGCTGAATAGAACTTCTATTGAGATTAATACTAAATAATACTTAATAGCTATGTTGCACGGACACGGATACGGACACGTGGATACGACACGGCAAGATACGGGGACACGGCAAATTCTAAAAAACTAGGATACGGATACGGCTAGGATACGTCATGATAAAAAAAATAAAAATAAAAATTAGTAATTATAAATATTAGGTATTTTAAAATAATTTAAAATTCTGTATTTTAAAATAATTTAAAATTTTGTATTTTAAAATAATGTAAATAAAATTTAAACCCTCTAACACCCTCCCCCTCCCGAACCTTCCCCCCTCCCAAACTTTCCCCCCTCCCGAAACCCCCTCCTCCCCCTCTCGCGCCCCTCCCGAAACCCCTTCCTCCCCCTCCCGCGCCCCTCCCGAAACCCCTTCCTCCCCCTCCCGCGCCCCTCCCGAAACCCCTTCCTCCCCCTCCCGCCCCCCTCCCGAAACCCCCTTCCCCCCCTCCCGAAACCCCCTCCCGCCCCCCTCTCGAAACCCCCTCCTCCCGATACAGATTCCAAAAACCACGCGTTTTTGGAATCTGTTTCCAAAAACCACGCGTTTTTGGAATCTGTTTCCAAAAACCACGCGTTTTTGGAATATGTTTCCAAAAACCACGCGTTTTTGGAATCTGTTTCCAAAAACCACGCTTTTTTGGAATCTGTTTCCAAAAACCACGCGTTTTTGGAATCTGTTTCCAAAAACCACGCGTTTTTGGAATATGTTTCCAAAAACCACGCGTTTTTGGAATCTGTTTCCAAAAACGCGTCGGATACGTCTCCGACGCGTATCCGATACGCCACGTGGCGTATCCCATACGGATTTGTGTCCGATACGCCACGTGGCGTATCGGACACGTATCCGACGCGTGTCAGACCCGTGTTCACGTGTCCACGTGTCGGACACGTGGACACGGCAGCTCTTAGGCGTATCCGTGCAACACAGCTTAATAGCATTAAATATTAAGTTATTTATTTATTTTTTTTACTTAATATTGAATAGATAAGCGGAGACCGATGTGAGAATTTTGATTGTGTGGGAGTGACCTTTATGAAAAAGTCAAATATTTTGACTTTTTTATTTTAATTATTTTTTCAAAAAATTCAGTGATAAATTAGTAAAAAATAAAAAAATAAATGACTGAATACTGAAATCAAATTGATTTCACCCTTCAGCCAAAGAAATAAACACGCACTAATTCAAACGAGTAATGCACAATCTAACACTATTTATTGTTCATCTGCGATAATCAATTAAATCAAATATGACCACTATTATTTAATAATTGGCGTATATTTGATTCAAATAGTTGAATCTTATAAGAGTTACAATAAAAATTTAAATTTAACAATCTTGATATCTTCTAACAAGAAATTGATGTGTTGGTATCATGTTGAGAAACTCAATTACATATAGAGGTGTCAACCAGGCCGGGCCGGCCCGGCACGGAAAAATTCCATGCCCGGGCCCGTGCCTGGCCTGTGCCGTGCCTTGCCTGTCCCGGCACGGCACGGCACACCGGCAAGGGTTTTTCCCGTGCCGGGTGTCCCGTGAGCCCGGCCCCACGATGGCCCCTCCCGCAAAAAAGACCGCGGGTTGGGTCTGATTCGACCCGACCTGCGGTCCCCCCGAATCTCGACCCGTACGGACATGCAAGCCCGAGCGAGCCAGGCACGGCACGGCTCGCCATGCTTGCGGGCCGTGCCGGGCTCGGCACAGAAGCACGATCGTGCCTTAAAAAAACGGGCCGGCCAGGCCCATCCCGGCTTGTTTGACACCTCTAATTACATATAAAAGATTAGATAATCAAATCATAAAATTTATCATTTGTATTCGTTGAGAGCAAAATACATTATTTTTTAGACACACTCTAAGTAAGAGAGTGCTTCAACTTTTTTAGTTGTCAGATAAATATTCATATATTTACACCTACACTTATGCAAGGATATATTAAAATATCGATTTCTACGGATATATCGATACTTTGATTTTACGGATATATTGAATATATTGAAGATATATCGGTGTGTATTTGTATATGAACACCAATAAAAGATAGATATATCAGTTTTAATGGATATATCGATACTTATAATTTATGGATATATCGGAGATATATCTGTGGATATATAGAAAATTTTTATCATTGCACTCATGTCTAATGGAGTTAGGGTTATCAATAAACAACTATAATTTCATCTCTATATGATTGTAATGAGATAGATAAGAAGAATGCTTAAAGAAAAAAAATTGATAGTATTTTACTTTTTTTGTAGGAGATAAAGATATAGTCATGAGAGATATTGAGCTTTATTATGTAAAACTGAGCATGTTTTAGGATCCAGAGATTGTATAATATACTTTCAAATTTACTCAAGTTGGATCTTTAATATGTATATTTACTAATCTCGTTATACTTGTTCAAAAAGAATATTTCAAACTTTTTTTCTTTAAAGCTACCAACTCAAATAGAGTATCTATAGTGGAGATACTTCAACAACTCTTTCTTTTCTTCAACTCACTCCAAACGCATGGTTTATAGCTCGGGAATCAACTTATGTTACCAACAATCGAGTAAAATATTTTTTCTTTTTGTTGAGTCAAACTTTTCAAAATATTATGATCAATAATATCATTATATTTGTCAAAAAGTATGAAAATATAGATATAGGATTTGTTTTTTTGAAATGAATTTATTTTAATTTTATATAATACATCCTTTTCGAAATGATAGTCTGATTCACGCACTTCTTTAAAAATAAAGAGCCAAATAGAAGGGAAACCCCGTGACTGTATTTTTTTTTTTCGAAAATCTTTTCGAGAAATTTCGATTGGTGTATAATTTGACCATATTATGTTACGTACATGATCCACTAACTAGATCTCAAAACTAGTTAAATTAAATATAAACAGTAACCTTCAATGATAAATAACTGAATCTTGGCTTATTCAATGTTATCCAGTCTCTTTAGCATCAGCAGGCAACTAAGGATATCGATGAGCTCATTGCTGCAGTATAAAATTCTTTCCGGCAGTAGCCTTTGGAGAAACTCAATGATGTCTTTTTGATATTTCATAAGTGCTTGGAAGCCATCAATAATAAATAACTAGATCGATGAGTCTTCCTATGACTGTCAGTCAACCAGAAAGTCATCAATGCAGAAAAAAAAAACCTTACAGATGAATTAAACTTTACTTTATCATATCAGACTATTATTTCAGAACAAATTCTTGTGCGTCATCGAATTATCATTTCAGAACGGAGATAGTATGAGTTTTTTTATAATTTATTTTTAATTAATTATTTTTATTATCAAAAATATAAATTTATTTTTTCTCCCTTTTTATGTTCATGTGTTGGATGAGCAACCTATGGAGAATACACTCTTATGAATTGAGTAAGATGGATTATATTAATTTTTCTTTAACAAAAGAAGCTCCTCTAGATATTTAACTATCATTCACTCATATATTATGTATTCTTAGTTTTAGCATTAATTATTTGATAAATTGAAAATTATGAAATTAATCACAAAGGAAATAAAATATATAACTATTGAAGTGTGTCAATTAGTTAAACAAATTATAATTTCTCATTTGATTCAGCACGAGTGCGCTAGTAACAGCTAATTTTTTTTTATTTATTAAGATATTTGGGAACTTTTAGAAATTATTATAAATGATGATTTAAAATATTTTATTATGTTTATTAATTATTATGCTCGTTATATATAATTTATACATTTTTAATGAGATCGCAATTTTTATCAATTCTTATATAATTTTATCAAATGATAACAATATAATTTGGATATAATATTAAAATATTAAGAAATGTCTTAAGATAAATTTTACATTAATGTTCTAGTTTTTTTTAGAATAATTTGATGATTCACCAAATATCATTGCATATACTCACACATAATGAGAATGATGAAAAAAAAATATTTTATTAAAAATGCTAGGATACTTTAATTACATAAAAATATTCCTAGCTAGGCATAATTGAGTTGTGATTTGCTCAAATTCTAGTTGAGCTCTTATAATCATAAAAAAAGGATCTGCCATTGAATTTCATATTTTTTTTTGATATAATTTTATCTACCAAAAGAATAAATAATAGATTTATTTTTAGATTGAAACAAATAAATTAGTAATTTTTTTAGGAACTAAGCTTATCAATACTGAAAAAATTAATGCATTATTATGTCTACCAGTAATCAAATTTAACAAAATTTTATAAATTTAATATTTCATGAGCATAGAATACACATCAAGATTTATTATCACTTTATACAAGAAAAAAACTAAAATAGCTTTATAGATATATTCACAAAGATACTTAGATGATCATGAATATTTTTTCTTTCCTAAAAAATAAGTATTTGTGATATATATCAACCATCTTAATGAGAGTGCTAAGATTTATTATTATATTTTATTTATGTTATAACTATTTTTTTCTTTTATTTGCATGAAAGCATTTAATATGTGGATTGTCTCAACCCTAAATACACACACACACACATTAATATTTCTATTTTCAAATAATAATATATTAAGTTGGTAAAAATTATATTGATTTTCATATGCTATCTCGGATAACATATGATCTACCGATTCATCAAATATCTAATATAGTATCAGAATTTGATTTTTCTATGATAAAAAATATTATTTCAAATAAAAAATCAAAACTAAAACTAAATATCATAAAAATACTATGTTTAATAAATTGAGAGGATTCAATGATGAGTCTTCAAAATCATTGTAAAATAGCTGTTAGTTGATAATAATTCATACAACATCAAGGACATCATGATAACTACGAGTTTCAAAATCATATATGAAGATTAAAACCATACATACACAAATTAATCATGAATTTTAGAGAACTGACATGAATGTTACTAATATTGTTGCCAACTATTTCATGGTCAATATCAAGGAACCACGAACACGGCTCCCTACAGTCGTGTCCACGTGTCTGATTCTTGTACACGTGGACACGATACGGATATGTGTCCGATACACCACGTGGCGTATCATGGACCAATCGATATCCGATACACCACGTGGCATATCGGACGGCTGCGTCAGCTGCCGTATCCATGCCGAGAGTGACTGATGTCCGATGACGTACAGTGACTAACATCGTCGAATGGGCGACGTTGGCCAGTCGACGCAGGCGGCATGCGTGATATGTGAGGAGGCAGGGGGCGGGCACGATTTGAGAGTGGCGGCAAGGGGCGGGCGCGATTTGAGGGGGGAGGGAGGCAGGGGGCGGTAGTGATTTGAGGGGATAGGCGGGGGCAGGTGCGATCTGTGGAGTGCAAGGCGGGCACAATTCTGTGGGGGGCGTGATTTTTATAAAATAAAATAAAATATTTTTATTTTATAAAATATAAAAATATATATTTTTATATAATATAATTATGAAATATTATTTTATAAAATAAAATTTATAAATATTATCTAATAAAATAAAATAAAATACAATATTTTTATTTTATAAAATAAAAAAATTTATATTTATTTTATAAAATAAAATATTTTAATTTAATTTATTTTATTTTATAAAATACCTAAAATTAATAAAGAAAATAATTTTTCTTTTTAATTTAGTTTTTTTTATCATACCGTGTCCTAGCCATATCCGTATTATAGTTTTAGAATTTATCGTGTTCCCGTATCCTGCCGTGTCGTATCCCAGTGTCCGTGTCCGCACTTCTTAAGTCAATATCATGATATGCTGTTATAATTTTATAATTTTCTAATTCATTGTTATTTGCAATTTTGTTATTAAATCAAAACCACGAAATAGATATGTTTTTTTTATTAAGTTATAAAATTTATTCAGTTTTATTTACAGTGGAGTGTAGTTTATTTTTAATATTAAATATTTAATAATTTAAATATTATATCAAAGATAAACTTTGTCTGACAAATTCAATGTCATGACCCTATACCTGATGCAAAGTGGCCTGCGGGCATGGCCTGTAAAATTTTAATTACAGACTATGACACTGGAACTGGCAGTGCCGTAGTGAACACTAGACTTGACTGGCTAGCTAATGTAGCTAGTCTGGCTAGTCCAGTCCAGTGGTAGTGGCAACTACTCTGACTACTAGGCACTGTCCACTGGGCCAGGGCCACTGAATAACCAGCCAGTGTCGTGCCACTATCATCCCTACCCAACACAACCCAGTCTGATCTGGCATGACCCTGCATGCCCGACTGAGGAAGGTGAGCCTTCGATTAAGTATAAAAAATCATACGATAATTCAACTATATAATCAATACTAGATCAAATATTATATATTATTTGTATAGTTAATCTTTTTTTGGTTTCTCTTAAAAAATTTCATATAAGCAAAATATGCATTTTCTAAAATAAATGAATACTAAGTAGTATTATAATTTTTATGATTACTAATTGAATATCTATTACAATATTTTATATTTTTTTAAAAAATAATATAAATTTTTAAAAAAATAAAAGATAACAAGCTGTTTTCGATTTGAGTGTTAAGGTAGAGAATAAAATTATGCCATTCATAATATATAAGTTTTTTTTTTTTGTAAATCAAACACTCATTTAGAAAGATTTATTTTTCTAGTACTGGCAATATGAATCTCTTTTATGATAGTCATTTGTTCATCAAATTATTTCTAATTCAATCTTTCAAGAATGTACAAAATATATCAAAATTAATTATAATATTACACACTCCAACTCGAAGATGATATTCGAGATATTTGCATATTTATAATATAATTACATTTTTGTCGTAATTATTTATATATAGTTTAATTTGCTCATTTATAATATATTTAGACTAGGTTTTGCAGTTACTATATATATTATAATTGCATATCATTTTAATAAACATATATGATATTAGCTCTCCTTTCTTTCTCTCTCTCTCTCTCTCTCATATTACTGAGTAATATACAATCTGAATCAATGCAAAAGTATATCTAATTGACCATATAAATTTTAGTTAGGAATATTTCATCCCAAAGATACATACTAAGGTATGCCTTTGTCACAATTAGAGATATTAATACAAAATATAAAACGGCAAAAAAAAAAAAAAAAAAAAGATTACTAATAAGAATGAATTGGAACATATAATTAAGAGTAAGGTTGAGAATAAATAATAATTACTTTAAAGTCCAATTTTTTCAGAAAATGTTAAAATTGCCCTCAACTCTAAAAAATACTAAATTTATGAAAACTTATATACATACATATATATTGCAACTTACATATATATTGTGAGTTTTCAAACTTATATGCATACGTAACTTATATATATATCTACGAAAACTTATACATTTTTCATAAGTTTTCATAATCTACAAAAAATTAATGAAAACTTATGTATCAAAAAAAGTTTTTGTAACTTACATATATACATTAAAAACTTATGATCTAATTTAAAAATATAAATAATTAATGAATTTTTATGTTCTTAACTTATATATATTTATGAAAACATACAAGTTACAAAAATTTACATATTTTTTATAATTTTTAGTAACTTGCGTAAGCATATAGGTTAAAACTTACTATATAATTAAGGTTCCTTAGCTTGCGACCCTATAATGCTGGTCTTGGTTAATTGGAACATAGTTTTGGGGCCTCAACTTTAATCTTCATCATAATGGACTTCTAGTTACGCAAGCTTTCTTCTCTCTTGTACATCTCTACTTGTAGATGCAATACGTGTGAACGTTGCTGTTCACACTGTGACAAGCAAATTCAATCTCTGGCATGACGGTGCCACTACTTACATTATCTGTATATGTTTCAAATTATAACATAAGTTTTTAATGTATAGACTATAAATTACAAAAACTTGCTGATATATTAGTTTTTAAGGGATCATATACTTTCACCCACCCTCTAGAGTGATTATTACTTATTCCCACTCTTTCCAATAACTATCTACCACACTTCACATGTATTAATAATTTCCCAAAAAAAAAAAAAAAAAAAGTTAAAAGAAAATATGACACACCATCCCATGTTTCTAAAAAATAAAAAGATTAATGTGAAGCATTTTAAAAATGTTTAACTTCAATTTTATTAAATTTCTATGAAAAGAAATAAAAAATATTTAAAACAAATTTTCTTTTTTAGAAATAGATATTCAAGTACAACATGAACAATAATCAATAAAAATAATAAAATAGCTAAAATTATCAAAATATGAGTACACAAAACAAGCCTTGACCAACACCCCTTATGCATGTAATAAAGGAAGCTATAAATTTCATACTTGGCATGTCTCTCATTCAATTGAAAAATGTATTTATTATAAACAACTATGTGGGCTTCAACAAGGTAAAAGAAAGATGAGCATGTTGGTTAAAATATAACTTATCATGCTCAGTCAATAGAAAAGTCATTCGTCAAATATGGTGATGCACATAAATATTAAAAAGAGAAAGAAATCATATTTTAATCCAATTATTTTCTAATATAATTTGCTAATAAAAAAATAAAAGAAATTATAAAATACAAAGGAGATATATTTGAACTTAGGTGAATTAATATTGATGTTATCATATCTACTATCTCAAATATTAATTTCATTAGTTATGACAACGTCAAAAACTCTAGACATAGAAAAAATAAAAAAAATAAATAATTATTTATAATATAATTATTAGCTCATAAGTCAACAAATTAATAATCAAGAATAAATTCAATTATGAAAAAAAAGAAAATACTCACAACTTCAAAAGAGTTTGAAGAATCCAAAAGGAGAAATGTAACAAACTCTTGCTTCAAAATAGAAATGAATTTAGTGATGTACTTTGTGAAAATCCCCAAATGGATCTAGCAAACTATTGTACAACTTTTTAAGTCTAAAATGTTTTCCCCTATAACTTGAATTATAAACTTCACCAATGATCATAATATTGCCTTATGTCTTCATAGAGGTGTCAACCGGCTCGGCCCGGCACGAGGCAAGGCACGGGAAAATCCCATGCCCGGGCCCGTGCCGTGCCCGGGTAAGGCATGAGCCGTGCAGTGCCGTGCCTGGCCCGGCACAGTTCGGTGCCCATGGCACTACACACCGGCACAGGTTCGTCCCGTGTCCCCCTCGCTTCGCCCCTCCTGCAAAAAAAACAACGGGTCGGGTCTGATTGGAGCCGACCCTCGATCCTGGTTTGGCCAGCACGGCCAGGCTTTTTTAAACCGTGCCGGGCTAGGCACGAAAGCACGCCCGTGCTCAAAAAAAAAAAGACTGGCACGGCCCGGCCCGTTTGACATCTCTAAGTCCTCATTGTATTTCTTCCCTCTAGAATTACTCCCCACAACACCAAAGAAAAGTAACGAGACTGCTAAATCTTACATCTTCATGTGAGTAGTACAAATACACATATGCAGCTATGTATAATGGTAGAAAAGAGCGAGTAAAAAATGAAATTTATGTTATACTTATAAATATTGAATTAGCATCTGCAAACATATAAATATATAATAAATAAATTAACGAATACACCATATCAGAGAAAAGTAGGAATTAAGTGGGCACAAAACGAAATAATAATTTTAAATATATAAAAATTAATTTTTTGAGGTTCAAAAATATAATTGAGTATGACATTATTTTTAAGCTTGAAATAGTATATCATATGAGATATGTATATTTTGCGAGTAAAATTAAAAAAAGATATAAAAATATTTGAGCTTACTATCATATTTTTTTTTTCCTTTTTATTGTTATTTTATTGTATATAAAATTATTAATATAAACACCCAGTGTGTGAGCTAGCCCAATTTATTGGCTGATTATATAAGAATATAGTTTATACATTATTTTTATTATAGTATCAAAACTCTCGGTAGTGTGAACCTTATGGTTTATAAAAAAAGAGAGAACGAATGCACTATAATAGCACAGTGTGTATGCACACATGTGCTATTATAGTGCACCAAACACTAGGCACACATGTGACGATTGTGCACAAAAAATGTACACATAATAGTTCATGATGTGTAGAACCACACAATATAAAAACAAGGGAGAAAATTTTAAATATTGGACAAAATTTATTGAGCGACACTAACATACAATTCATATAAAATACTTGTATATAGTACCAACTCATTGTTGGTAATAAACAGACAAAAATGACATAACAACAATATGCAAACATAAAAAAAATATTCATACCATACATATATTATAAGAAAAATAGACATACTACAGATATGTGTTCAAAATTATTTACATAGATGAGGTAAAGAGCATTACAAAATATTGTGTGAAACAAACTGACTATCAAAATTATCTAGAGGATCTCACAAAGTATATATATTATAACATTTAATAAAAAATAATATATAAAACTATTTTTTAAGATAATAACAAACATATCTTTTTCTTGAAATATTATTAATTTTGTAACTTACAAAATCGTGCTTACACTTAAGATTCCTAAATTATTGACACAGTAGCTAATAAACACATTATTCATAAATATTAACTATTTGGTACAATTTTCTCTTATTCTAGATTTTAGTAAATGAAAAACCCTATAAAACCATTAGATATCACAATATTCAACTTTAATATTTATTCTTTCACCATGTTATGCATATTTTTAATTATCCTATTAGTCTATTTTTAGTGAATTGTATTTTAAAGCAATTCAATTATAACTTTATTTTCTCTTTTAATAATATTTATTTACATAATTTAAAAACTCTAAATAAGATTTTATTTAAGCTTGAGCATGATAAATAAAATTTTCTTTAAGATTAATTTTTTCTAGATATTTGAGTGTGCTATATTATTTGCTTGAATATTCTCAGCTTAATTACCCACCAATTATCAAGTTGAGAATACATTAATCTATTCTTAAAGATAGTTCTATCTTAAAAAATGAGATATGTTAGTAAAAAAAATATACTAGAATTTCTGATTTTACAAGTCAGAGTTAAATTTGTGTCAGAATGCATGCATGCACGAGTCAAATTTTGTATCAGAATCATGTTGTTTAAAAAATTAAAATTCATATATCAAATATTAATTATATTTGAAATGTACTCTGATAATTATAATTATACAAGGATACTCCAAGATTTGATAGCTAGTGCCAATTGACGAGTTGGAAGGAATCACAAAGTAGAACAAATTATAAATTTGAATAAAATTAGTAATTCATGCTAATTGTTAGATTTATTTCCTATTTATACAATATATTTTGTTTGTGAATAAAACATGTTATGAAGTAATCGATATTTATGAAATTCATGATTTTAATTTGAGATTAAGATATGATAATTAAACTATCTAGGGAGTGAGGCGAATGTGAAACCATATAGCATACGAATTTCCTATGTAATATTTTGCAAACATGATAATTTTCAATTAATAAATTATAAAAAATTTGCTTACAAATTAAAAAATTATAATACACTATGATAATTTTCAATAGTTTGCCAAAGTTGTTTCTTCTTTTTATTTATTAATGTTTTATAAATAAGAATACCTAATATGTAGTTTATCTCAATCAAAAGTTAAGATTATCCTTATACATGAAGATTCCGATCATACATTATTATTATATTTTTTTTATTTTAGAAAATTATGACTTGGTTTTTCTATATTGTATTAGATTCATTCCCTAGGTATAAGGAAATTTGTAACATGAGGTGTGTACCATTTTACATTAGCTTGGGATGGCACACACACATGTGCATGAATGTGTGCATCTATAATAATGCATGTATGTGCACATTGTGCGTGTAAAGAAATACAAGTGTGATAATACATGCATGTCACATGTTCACCAAGCAATAGCCCAGGGACAATAAGTGCAAAACGTCAACACCCATTACGTCGAGGAGGAGCGGTGCATGTGTGTGGGAAAATGGTGAAAAGAGCATGCATGTATGGTGTGCAAAAAATTTAAGTGTGCAATGGCGTGCCAAATAGTAAAATATAATGTGTAGATCATAAATAAATATGAATTTGTGCAAACCAGATGCAATAAAAAAAGTAATTGTGAGATTTCTCTTAGCTACAATTTGTTGGCATGATGTTTCAATAGTCTAAGAAGCACGGACACTGACACGAACACGGGGATACGACACGGCAGGATAAAGGGACACGACAAATTCTAAAAAACTAGGATACGGATACGGCTAGGATAAGACATGATAAAAAAATAAAAATAAAAATTATTAATTATAAATATTAGGTATTTTATAAAATTTATTAAATTAAATTAAATTAAAATATTTTATTATATAAAATAAATATATTTTATTTTATTTTATAAAATAAAAATATTTTATTTTATTTTATAAAATAAAAATATTTTATTTTATTTTATAAAATAAAAATATTTTATTTTATTTTATAAGATAATATTTATAATTATTTTATTTTATAAAATAATAATTTATAATTATATTATATAAAAAAATATATATTTTTATTTTATTTTATAAAAATATTTTATTTTATGCCCCTGTCTCTCCCCTCAAACACGCCCACCCCTGCCTCTCCCCTCAAACACGCCCGCCCCCGCCTCCCCTCAAATCGCGCCACCCCTTCCTCTCCCCTCAAATTGCGCCGCCCCTGCCTCTCCCTCAAATCGCGCCCGCTCCCTGCCTCTCCCTCAAATCGCGCCCGCTCCCTGCCTCTCCCTCAAATCGCGCCCGCTCCCTACCTCTCCCTCAAATCACGCCCGCTCCCTGCCTCTCCCTCAAATTCCGCCCGCTCCATGCCTCTCCCTCAAATCGCGCCTGCCTCCTGCCTCTCCCTCAAATCGCGCCCGCCCCCTGCCTCTCCCTCAAATCACGCCCGCCCCCTGCCTCTCCCTCAAATTGGGCCCGCCCCCTGCCTCTCCCTCAAATTGGGCCCGCCCCCTGCCTCTCCCTCAAATCGCACCTGCCCCCTGCCAACGGCAGACGTCGCCCATGCTGCAGCGTTGGCCACCCGACGTCGTCGAACATCGGGAACTATAGATGTGGATACGGCTGTCGACGCAACCATCCGATACGCCACGTGGCGTATCGGATACGGATTGTGCAATGATACGCCACGTGGCGTATCGGACACATATCCGTGTCGTGTCCACGTGTCCAGGTATCGGACACGTGGACACGGCGATAGGGAGCCACGTATGTGCTTCCTTGTTAATAGTCACTACCTAATAGTTTTTCAATGCTGCATAATTAAATTCGGATGATCATGAGTTTTCCATTAGAGTAGAGTTAAGTCACCTATCTGTTTAGTACATACAAGAAACTATAATCTATTAAAGAGACACTTCATTCAACATGTATTGATTGTCAATAGAGTACCAATCATGATAGAGGCAAAAGGAGAAGAGCCTCAATTCAATAAACATACTACAAGAAGATATTTCTAAGGAGAAAAAAAGAATACTATAAATTATTGAGCATGACAGATTGACGACTAGAATTATTCATGAGTCCTTACAAAATTTTTCTTTCATGATCCTTATTAAAGAAGAATATAATTATAAAAAAAATTTCACAATTAAGGCAACAACGAATACTTCCAAATCTTCGAGTATTATAGATTTTATGACTCATCTTTCATCTTCAAACTCATAAGTTATCAACTCAAAAGGTAATAGTCATATTTTAAGTAATTACACATGTTACTATTTTTAAATTTTATTTATTAAATATTACATAAGTAAATGAAAAGTCATCAAAAATTCTTGATTATAATAATATTCAATTTGATTCTTTATTTTTTTATGTGTTCTATTTATTATTATTTGGCTAGTTAATTTTTTAAAAATATATCATAACATTTTATCATATTCATTAAGCTTGTGTTAATGAAAATTCATTCATGCTGATACACTTAAAATATATAATGATCTATTAGTGATGTGTCTATCAATAGATTTAAATATTTTATCTATTTTTTAGTTATTTCATAAAAAAATAAAATTTATTTAATAAAAATATAAATAAAATTAGGAGTAACAATGCCTTAGAATACATATCTAATAATTTAATCACAAGTTACCATATCAATTAAATATCTTCCAATATTTTTTTCTCAGTGTATATTTTCAAATATTAAAACTAATCTTTGGATGAACTATTATTCGGAAGCAATTATTTTACCCAATATCTCTCCCAATAATAAGATAAGCAAGAATCTAAAGTAATAAAATACAATTTTTTTAGTTACTCTATTACCTAGAAAAAAATATAATAATTACTCATATGAAGCTGACAGAATATTTGTAAATGTTAATTTTATTTTTTTTTTGAGTAAAATATAATTTTTAGCAAGATTAAGAAAAATAAGAGTCCAAAAAAAATTTAAATCTAATAATTTTTTTTTACTACTTTATAGCCCCACTTGGGTATCTAAACGTAGTCACTTATCAAATATATCAAAACTTATTGATTCAAATTATGATGACACTCATATAAAATCAGCACATATATCAATATATATATAACATATTAATTCTAGATAAAAAGAAATTTCCCACAAAAACAATTTTCCTCAAATCTAGAAGATCTGGAGCTCACGTCTCATGAGTTTACTCCTATTTAACTTAGGGTGAACTATATAATAGGTGAATTAATTATTCAGAATTTAAAATTTATACTAAAAGAATTGAGCAAATATAACATGATAATAGCAAATATAACATGAGCTATATATCAGGTAAAAAATATTTTTAACAAATATTTTTATCACTTTTCAAAAAAAAAAAAAAAGAATTGTACGTAGTACCCTATTTAACAAGTATTATAATATTCACATTTTCTCTATTTATTTATTTTTTTAATAGTACTCTTGATGACAATAGAAAACTCAAGTATCCTTCCAAAATATTATCTCATTTAGAATAATATCAGATTATATTAAAAAAAATAAATATATCAATGATATAAAATATTTATTGTTGATTATAAATAAATATAGATTGGGATTTAATCAGATATTTGATGTGAAGTAGCAGAATACATATTATGAGTAGCCAATATAACTTTAATATGAGTAGTTATGCCATTATCGACTTTTCATTGAAAGATGATACATCAGTGAGACATAAAGAATATACAAAAAGAACCTAGATATATAACCCTAACTTTAAATTGTGTTAGCCTATATATTAGGTGCTCACATCCATAAAACATAAATATATAAAAACAACAACAATCATGATGAACTGTAACACTCTCCTCATGCTGGTGGAAAAATATCTAGAACACCAAGATTAACAAAAAGAATAATGAGTTGAGGCTAGAGGTGTCAAACGGGCCAGCCCGGCACGACACGGCCCGCAGGCACGACGGGCCGTGCCGTGCCTCGCCTGGCCCGCTCGGGCAAACCTGCCCGAGCGGTTCGGGAAACGGGGACCGTGGGTAGGGTCGAATTCGACCCGACCCGCGGTCTTTTTTTGCGGGAGAGGAGGCATGCGGTCGTTGCCGTGCCGCGGGCCGAACCGTGCCTGGCCAGGCATGGCACGGCACGGCACGGTCCGTGCCAAAGCCGAGCACGGCACGGGCCCAGGCACGGATTTTTTCCATGCCGGGCCGGCCCAGGCACGGCTGAACCGTGCTGTGCCTCGTGCAGGGCCGGGCCGGCCCGGCACAGTTGACACCTCTAGTTGAGGCCTCTTTGTCAAGCATTTTCCCATTCAATCTTAATTTTTGTCATCATTGTTGTTGGAGAATGCATCAATAAATTTTGACGGGGGTAGTCAAGTATTTTCTAATTTAGCAACAAATCATAAGTAAAAACAAAAAAATAATAATAATAAAATATAGAAAAATATAATAGTAAAATGTTGGGGCATAAGCATGACAAAAAATGGTGGGGCAAGAATAATTAGACCAGAGACAACCAATTCACTCCCAAAGCCAAACCGAAATAATTAGACTGAACATGACTGACCCATTCCAAAACCAACCACATACCCACCAAAAAAATATGCATCACTAGCACTTCTAATATTTCAAAATTAAATGAGAGAAAGAAGTAAAATGCCTAGAAAAACTTAGTGGATGCATCGAAAATAAGATAGAAAGTTGGCCAATGGTACCCTCGAACAAAATCAAAATATATCAGTTCCCATTATAAAAGTGAAGTGATTTTCAATTTCATATGAAATAAATATATAAAAGAAAATAAATAATTTTAAATTTGCTAAAACATGAGCATAAAAGATATATACAAATACATAGCATAAATGGAACATCGTTCTTGTTATAGACATGTATGAAACATTTGAACCGCAAACAAAAATCATAACTAATATATAGGGCTCTCATTTATCATATTATCTACGAGAGGTTAATACATCACAGTCTTATTCATAAAAATCAGAGAGACTATATCCGTTGAGTCTTAAACTTGAAGCCTATCATCCTTAGATGAATGAACTTGTCATCATACTAAAACATGATCACTCCAAACAATTGAAAAATAATTAATATGATTATCATTTTTTTTTGCCCTCACATATTAGTGCAATTGGCAAGAGCATACATGATTATAGCTCACAACTAGATGCGTCAACAGGGCCGGGCCGGCCCGGCACGAGGCACGGCACGATTCAGTCGTGCATGGGCCGGCCCGACACGGGAATTTCCCGTGCCCGAGCTCGTGCCGTGCCGAGGCCAACCGGGCCTCTTGCCGTGCCTGGACCTGCATGGTACCATGGCCTGCTAACATGGTATAGTGCCGAAATCATTTTTTTAAAAAATTAAGGTTACGAGGACGCCGAAACCCCAATTTTTTTTTTAAAATTAAGGTTTCAGACGCGACCAAATCCTAATTTTTTTAAAACTAGGGTTACGGGGGCGCCAAAACCCTAATTTTTTTTTAAATTTAGGATTCGGCCCGACCAGGCCTAACCCGGCAGATCATGCCGCGGAGCCGTGTTGGGCTGAACCCCACAAAACAGTGCCGGGCCAGGCACGACATTGTACAGTAACCGTGTCTGGCCCGGCACAAAAGCACGGTCGGGCCTGAAAAAAATGGCCAGGCACGTCCCATTTGACACCTCTAGCCCACACAATGAGGACTTGATTCTAATTCGCACCTCTGAATCAAAAGCATTGCTCACAATGGAGTTGATCGAAGATGAAACTAGGAATGGTGCCCTCCACCAATTATGTGTGCGTACACTCGTCCACACTCACATACACCTATAAACAACAAGCTAGGAGCGCCTAGGCTTTGTCCTCCAACTCATGATTTTTTAACCAACAATCAAAAACACACCGTAACACATGTTTTTAGAGCTCTACTCGACCCCTCGAGTTCACCATCACTATATATGCCAAACAAGACCCTCCGAGCTGAGAAATGAAAAAAAAAAAAAAAAGATCCACAGCTAACCTGGCAGAGTTCCAACATGATGATATGACCATTAAGGGCCAGGAAGCGGTCGACTGCAGGAAAAGGGGTCTTCACAAACGCAAGACCCAACTTTCTATCCTTCTGCAGGTGGATGAGCATCGAATCCAGAGCCTCGTTACTGATGTCGAATGGCTTGTAAGCAGTCCTGACACTCGGAATATTCCCGACCCCGCTCCGGTTGCCTTTGTTGGGGCGAATCGTATCAATCAATAAAATAAGATGTGCCCTGAAATACTGCCGCAAGGCAACGCAGATATGATATGCCATTTGTTTCTCAGAAGATGTCAGCACTTCTGATGGCGATCGATCATTATGAGCAGGAGCTGAATTGGAAAGGTTCAGGGGACCAGAATTCGCTCCGGATCTCACAGAGGCGACGCTGCCCAGGAGGCCTAGTATCTTGCGCAGATTATCCTGAGCGTCGAACGCATCGACAATAGCTCGGAAGACAAAAGACGAGCCGAAAAATAAGGCAGCATTTTTCCTCGGCTGGTCAAAGGGGCATTCCAGGAGCTGGATAGCTAATTCAACGACTTGATTAACCACATCGCTAGAGAGCGCGCACACACGCTCCATTATCCCCTGAAAGGCCATTCTAGAAAGGTGAGACCTTTTTGAGTGATCAAATGGTGCATTACCAGAAGCCCGAGACTAAGAAGCACGGACACGGACACGAACACGGGGATACGACATGGCAAGATACGGGGACACGGCAAATTCTATAAAACTAGGATACAGATATGGTTAGGATACGACATGATAAAAAAAATAAAAATAAAAATTATTAATTATAAATATTATGTATTTTATAAAATTCATTAAATTAAATTAAATAAAAATATTTTATTATATAAAATAAATATATATTATTTATTTTATAAAATAAAAATATTTTTTTTTATTTTATAAGATAATATTTATAATTATATTATATAAAATTATATTTTTTTATTTTATAAAATAAAAATATTTTATTTTATGCCACATCCCCACACAAATACGCCCGCCCCTGCCTCTCCCCTCAATTCGCGCCGCCATTTCCTCTCCCCTCAAATCGTGCCCGCCCCCTGCCAGTGGACGAAGTCACCCATACGGCGACGTCGGGCACTATAGATATGGATACGGTTGCCGATGCAACCATCCGTGCCGTGATATGCCACGTGGCGTATCGGATACGGATTGTGCAATGATATGCCACGTGGCGTATCGGACACGGATCCGTGCCGTGTCCGTGTCATGTCCACATGTCCAGGTGTCGGACACGTGGACACGGCTGTAGGGAGCTGTGTCCGTGCTTCCTTGGCCCGAGATGTCCAAAAAAGTAAAAAAAAAAGGGTACCTGAAGGGAGCCTATAGAAAATAAGCAGGCCGAGAGGTAGGGGAAGGTCTCCTCAAATCTTGGAGCAGAAAGCAGCTTCGGCAGGCCGCCTCGGTCCACAAATAAAGCAGCAAATTTTTTGTGCGCTGCCAAAGCACCGATGAGCTTCAACACATCTGGCAGCAAGTTGGTCAATTTGACATCCTTTTGCTCGCAGGCAAACTGTAACAACGCAAGGCACACATCCACCCCCTTTTCGTTAAGAACAGGCCCAAGGACTTCAACATATTCGCCCAGTATCTGAAGGCTCAGAATACAGTATCTCTCTCTCTGCTGCGCCAGAGATGCAATATCAGGGAGAAAATAGTCACTGATACACTCATTCTGTTCGGTTGCTGCAGCACCCATGTCTGCCAGAGCACTGTGATGACCACTAGAATTCCTGCCACCAGCACAAGAGGAACAGTCAGCCGACACATAGCCGTGAACAAGAGATTCAAAAGTGCGGCAAGAAACCTAGAAACATCAACTGCATTCGCAGCATCAATGACAGTGGAAGCAGCTAGGGAGGCGGCAAGGACTGCAGCATCTTCATTGTTCGTCGAATTGAACTCCTGAGAACATGGACAAGAAGTTTACGAAACATCGCACATGTAACAAACAAGGGTCCCGCCCAACCTCCACCGCAAATATCGATATAGTCCGTTTTGCCCTTGAGGACGTACAGTTTTACGCATTGCCCCTCACGTTGCATCTCTTACGATTTGAATCCGAACTCGAGGCTTCCAGCCCATATAGTTCCAAATCCTAGCACCTGAGTACCAGTCGAGCCTATGTAGGTCAGCTGGTGCTCAGGTGCTAGGATTTGGAACTATATGAACTGGAAGCTTCGAGTTCGAATTCTATGGGACGTGACATGCAAGGCATGCGTAAAACCTTGTGCCTTGACGGGCAAAAAAGACAATATTGACCGTTAAATAAACATTAAATGTTCGTTTTTAATGCGGGAGAGAAAATATCAAGAGTTAGCAGTTACCCTCATGGGTGATAATAATTTTTAATTTTCGGTTATATTGATTGTAATAAATAATAGAATTAAAAGAAAAAGCTTCTTTTCAGAAATATTTTTTTTACGTTGGCATGCCCGTAAGGGGGCAGGGCAACCGGTTAACACGGAACTGAGGTAGAGTGGGCCCCACTCTACCTAGGATTTTAGAGATTCCACACATATCGCATCTCCTATGATTTGAATTTGACCTAGAGCCTCCAGTCCATATGATTCCAAATCTTAGCACTCGCGTACCAGTTGAGCCAGGTAGGTCAGCTGGCACTCAGGGGCTAGGGTTTGGGAGGCAGCACGAGGGACATGTATAAAACCAAGTGTCTCGAAGGGCAAAGAAGGCAATATTGATATGCCCGCAAGGGGGCCGGGCAGCCGGTTAAAATAGGATCTGAGGCTGGGTGGGGCCCACAGCCTGCTGCATATAAACAACCAACCAAGCAGTGCAGCTGAAAAGAAAAGAAAAAAAAGAAAACGGCGCCACCTCAAAAGCTGCACTCCTGACGACATCAGCAGCAGCATCGCCAGCTGCTCTGACAGCCTCTTCGGGTGCATTGGCTGCCTTAGCTTCCGCTTCTGCAGCTTTAACAGCTCTCCCCACCAGATGAGAGATGTCCTTCGTTCCAACCCAGCACTCCCCAAAGCAATCCCCAACAGCAGCCTCCCACTTCTCTTCAGGCTCCATGGCCAAGCTCCGAGGATTCATATTTTCAGGGCAGCTTAGATCGGGCCCCCTCTTCATATCTAAAAATTTTGCGACGTTCCTACTGATCTGACAGCAAAGTGAGCCGTCTTGATTTCCCGGCTCGGTTGGCGCCGGGAGCTGCTCGTGCTCAGCTGCAGAATTAGCAATCCTTCCCTTACCTCTAGCTCTGGCCCACCCACAGGATGCCCTCAGCTTTGACACGTTATCTCTCGAATGCCCATATGTCTGAGGCGACTCTCCTAGCACGCGCATTCGGAGAAAGCGCATGAGCTTCACGCACAATCCAGATGTCAACACGTCCTCCACAATTGGGCCGCCGCTGAGCTCAATTCACCACAAATAGTAAGAGCACAGCATCCAACACACTACGCGTATAGGCGCGATTACACAGCGCGGGATACCAAACATCACAAAACATACCTCTGCAGACATATCTCAAGAATTCCAGTTGCATACGTCCTCAGCATTTCCAAATCGGAAGCTTCCTTCTCGCAAGCACCAAGCTTCCATCTATGGTCATCATCAGCACTCTCCTCCAACACCCAGCCTTTCAGCTTCTCCATCACAGCATCTTCAAAAATACAAGGATACTGCAAAAAAAAAAAAAAAAAAAAAAAAACTCCTCCCGCTCAAACATCACCAGCCAGCCAGCCAGCAGGCGAGGCCACAGTCAGCATGAAGTTAAAACAGAGAAGAGAGAACAGACATACGATCCAAGCAGATGAGCAACTAAAAAGGAGCCTCGCAGAAGCTGCCTGGACTGCAAGCGAATACTGTGCTTCTGACAAAAATTTTGAAGAAACCAGTTCAAATAATTCATCACTCTCCTGATAAACAGACACACGGTCAGGGCGAAGTTGAGGAACATGGAGATGGTCAGCTAGAAAGCCTCCATCGCTGAAACCAATCATCTTCGGGCAGTGCAGTGCTTACCCGAATTAAGGTACTGAGCCGGCCAACAACATGAGAGGCACGAGTACTGTCCATCCCAAAATGACCATACTGCTCCAGATAGCTGCGTGAAATGAGCACGTGGATTATAAATTCTCCTATAGGGCCAAGCGAGGCTTGGTCTGATCGCAATCGAACATTGCTGGGGGTGACTACGGGCAGGCATGTGAAATGAGCACGTGGGTTACAATAATGCCTAGAGCATGCTAACAGAGCATCTGGGTAAGGCTCGATAGTTTCATTACTGTAATGATTCCGCCAATGGGATGCCGCCATGTTTAATGGGCATGAGAGAGAAATCCGGGCAAGTCACTCATCATCTATTCCAGCCATAAGGCTATGGCAGTCCAGCCAGGCAGAGTAATTTCCTTGGCATGGCGGATGAGAGTGGCAGCACTGGATTACAAACACAGCTTGATGAACTTGTAGCTAGGCAATCATAAATCTAATAGTATTATTAATCTAAAAAAAAAAGTCAAGCTTGGGCAGCCATTTTTGCCATTTATTATTAATCATAAGTGGCAGTCCAGCCATAAGCAGCATGGAGTACCAGATATGACAAACCCAAATATATGTAATCAAATATCGAGTATATTTTTTTCTAAAAAAATTAAAAAAAAAATGAAAATCAGAATAATTATTTACAAGATCATGCATGGCACATGATCTCTTCGCGTGCATCATGACATAAAAATATTTTAATATCTTATTTGTGTAAATATTGTATTTTTAAGTCGATAAAATTAGTTTGATTGGAAAAATAACCTAAAATAATCAATGAGTTGAGAAACTTATGAAATTAAAATCTACCAATAATATGATACAACATCTTATGAAATTGGTAGGAGGTTATAAATTTCATAAATTTATAGTGTTAATATATGCAAATAAAGACGATATACAAAATTATTTGAATTAAAATAAATAAAATTGATGAGTCACATAATGAAGCTCGAGAAGAGAATAATAAAAAAGAGACTCAAAAGATTAATTATTATATTATATAATTAATTTGATTTTATGATATGTAGATATACTATCAAAATCATTTTCTTATTTGAATAAATTAAATATACATTTATAAATTAAATATAACTTATATATAATCTTTATCCATTTAAAGAATACATATAATACAATTCTTTTAAATTTTATTTGATGAGCATGTATGTGAAAAATTAAATATTTTTTTTAGAAATTTATTAACTTTGATTTTAAATAAATTCATAAAGCATCTTCAAAAATAAGAATTTTAGTATATATTATTTTTAGATACTCTAGCATAATCAATAAAACTAAAACAAAATTATCATATAAATGCGACTCTTAATATTAAAAATCTATAATTTAAAAAATAATAAAATAAAAAAAATATATATATATATATATCATAAGACTAGCATCAGTTAAATAAAATTAAGGATGATATCAAAGATCTTATATGTTTAAAAATATCTATTATGTTAAAATAAAAAATTATAAATCATTACAATTATTTTTTTACTTAGTGATAGAAATATAACACCCAACATATAAATGGTCACTATAGAGAATAGTTTTCTTTTTCTTATTTATATATGTGAGGATTTTTCATTTGTTGATGATCATAGAATTGTTTTATAATTTCTCTCTCACCATTAAAGTGCACTTTCGCTATTGACTCTCACATAGTATCACAATTAGGATTTAGAAACCAAAAAAGAATGTAGATAGAGAAATAAAGAAGCATCGCTATGATGGTTACGATAATAATATGTGTGCATGTACAATGACTCCAATCTATTATTGGCATCAACAAATTGTGGGCATGTGTGTGACAGTGGCAATGATGCTAATAGTACATCAACACAATAGCATGTATCATGTAATGTAAGCAATGCAATGTGGTGAGCAGAGAAGTGTAGTGTAGTGTGATATTGTGTAAGCAATGTGTGTTGAAAAGCGTAGCATAGTGTGGCATTGAAGTGCCGCATTGTGGGGTGTAGTACATAAAATAAATTACACTGTGTGTGAAATGTGATTACAAAAAAAAAAACAAAACTATAAATTAAACATGTTTGAACAATAAAACTGAAATAGCTGATCACTTAAATAAATCATGTATTGCGTGCACATATTGGAGGTACTAAATTGTAGTACATAATAATTATATTCATCTAAGAAAGTAAGTTTTAAATTTGAGACTCATCAAATATCAGACCTATACCATACGTGCTGTATATGTAATTTATTTTTATTTAATAATCTATTTTTATAACAAAATATTTTTCTGTTTTAATATTTTCATGTAAGTGCAGGAAAGAAAATATTAAAAACCCGGAGATGCAGCAGTAGCACAATAACGTAGGTTCCACTGTCCGGTCAGCAGGCCAAAATTTTTGGAACAGAGCCTGACCCATTCCATGATTCGACCCGCTGCGGTTAAATGAACCGGATGATTTTTTTTAATATAAAACGATTTGTAATTTTAATTTTCGGACGGCTGTTTTGACCCGTGAAACTGTTCATCGTCATTCTCTTCTCTCTGCGCGAATTTTCGTGACTGCTGTGTGCTGCATGCTGTAAGAAATTTCCGTTTTGGTTTTAATCTATAACGCATAAGTATTTTCTGGTAGAGGTAGCTAGTTGTACTGAGCGACTAGCAAATCACGTTATTTTCAGTGTTAATTTTCTCGTTTTTGATTCTGTCGTGGATGCTTGCTGAATTGGAATTATATTGCTTATTTTTCTGTGTTTTCTGTTCTATTTTTAATCTCACTACCGTGGAAGCGTAATTACCCAACAATATGAAAGCTCAAGCAAGAAAAATATATAAAATAAACTATTAAAATTTAAATACAATTTTTCAATCAAGAAAAAGTTGATTATCTAACATAAGAGACTCCAATCAATGAGATCAATGCGACTTAGTTATTTTGTATTTCCTAAATATTAATTATCTCATCACCATCCATTGAGATCGGATTATGCATGATTTTTACAATTTGCATAAGATGCAAAAATTTTATGTAAGCTTACAAGATTATTTTATTCATCTTAAATTATGTAGATATATGTGATAGTTTCTCTACTAATAAAAATAAGATTACAAGAACATAGAGAGTCAAAATTAATCACAGCTTATTTTACCTATTTCATACTACTAACAATGTAATTTTTAGAAAAATTCTAAATGGAGGCTAATGTGATTGAAGGTGGGGACAATACCAACCATAGTAGAGACAAAGCCAAGAGATCCTCAGCATCGTGTTCCGATTATAGGAAAACTGATTGTTCTACCCTATTATGATTTTGACCAAGTTTAGAATCAAGAAGAGGAAGAAATGAGAGAATAAGAGAGAGGAAAAAAAATAAAAATTTTATTAAACAAGAACTATTTTGAAAATACAACACCAATTATATATATAACATATGATTTGGAGTAATTCATACTATACCTAGAAATAATTATTTTTTTCTTATTTTTATAGGAGATAATATTCTCCGACAAAAGTCCAAAAATACAAAGTATATCTCCTCGTGTAATCATTGATGATTAACTGAAATCTAAACATGTCTCTTTCCAAATAATCCTCTAATCTTTGAATGAAATTTCACAACCTAACATTTTCTTCACGTACACAAAAATCCTAAGGAATACGTTCATATGTACATATTAGAAAAAATTTTAAAAATAACTAACTAATATGATAGCATAAGTAATATCTAGAATGATCACTTTAAATAATTTAATTTTTATATAATTATCTTATACAAAGGGGAATTAATTGAAGAATGAACAGTGATAAACAAGTCTATCCTCAAATCAAGTAGTGCATCAACATATGCGCATCTTGATATATAAAAATCTAGCATCATATTTACAACATATCTCCTATAAAAAATGATATGCTTCCTACGAATTTGACATCAATACCCAAAGAAATACCTAAAAGTTTTTAATCTTTCATCTAAAACTAGATATAAAGAAATAATTTTAATTAGGATATATTCAATTAATTATCTCATGTAAACAAAATATTATCAATACATACTACTAATATTACATATTAACCTCGTGATTCAAATCAAAAAAATAATAATAGTCTAGCACATGTATCCTAAGAGCAAAGACAATAAGTGCAAAAGAAAATATGTTAAAATAATAAATTTCTAAGAATAATAAATTATGATGGCTATTGCATGAAATACTTCTTCAAAATCAACATTACAAAATTATTAAAAAAATAAAAAATATTAAGAATAATAATATTTTAGAATATATGTCTGATTACATTTCCCATCAATTATACTTATCATGTAATCATACATTAAAATTCATGCAACACTTTCTGACAAAATGAGATAGCAAATATAAATAATCATATAATCAAAATGACTAGGATATTTTCTGTAAAATAAAAAGATTCTAAGATATTTTATAAGATAATAAGATTTTAATCACAGATTATATGATTAACCAAATAATTTCATATGTCATTTCTCATTGCATACTTGATACATTTTAGCTCTTGCATCCCATAAACAAATTTTTTAATTTACGTCCCAAAATTTTTTAAGCACCTTTTTTGTTCAAAGTCTCTCTCCAACACATTATAAAATAGTACTCTAAATAAGAAAATATATATTTCTTTGTTATTCAAGCATCAAAATAAAAAAAAATGCTCATGTTATTCTTCAAAAACTTATATATTATTTGTTAATATTGATATTATCTTTCTATGAATATGAATCATTCTTTAATGAGTCTAAATAAGAAAATAATATAGAAGAGACAACTATATATTTTATTATTCATTACTTCTCAAAAATCTCACTTTAGCCTTCAACCAAGGGCAAATATCACTTTCATTTATTTCTGAACTTATTAGTTTTTACCATAATAATTTTTTTCTCGGATCATCATATGTGCTAACAAATATAAATAATGAGAATAGAATTTTCTCGGAAAAGAAATCCTACCCTACTCCACTAATCATGCTAGTTGCTCCCAAATCAACTATAATCCATACTTTTAATGAGTTGAGAGTCATGAAAGTTAATCACTATGACCTTTTGAGTATATCCTACGACTAATTATCCTACAACTAATTAATCTAAAATTAACCTTTTGATTGTTATTCGAAAAAAATAGATGTATGATACTTATCAACATATTTCACATGTATTATCATAATTACATATTTATTCTCGTTTTTTTTTATTATTTTTCTTAATAATATTAGAATATTTAAGTTCCTACCTAAGATACTATCTAAATTCAAAATAAGAAATTATGATAGGAAAGAATGTATATTTTTTTACTCTAGAGAAACTTGAGAACCAATATATTGACCATCAAAAAAGTCAATTTTTAGTTGTATGAGTATTACTTGTAAGAATTAATATTGATGTTAAGATAAATAATATGAAAGTTTGAATTATTACAACAAAGATCACTCAGATTTCCAGAATTGACTAACAAGATTTTTTTCTCCAATAACTAAAATAAGTAATTATTTATCTTGTAGCTTCTCACAAATAAAAGATATATTAATAAAGTATCAAAAATATTTTTTATAGTATTCTTGAGAAAGATATGTGAATGGAATAATCACTTATCAAATTGCAAAAATTCACTAATTCTCGAGATTTAATAGAGTACTCTAATTCAATTTACAGATTGCAAAAATTCATATATGGACTAAAAAGTCCCTAAAAAATTCACTTATCAAATTTTTATTCATAAATTTATCATTTAAATTGTACATGAATATTACAAATTATTTCATATTTTTTGGGGGAAATTATGATAATATGCTTATTTTGTTAATTATATATGTTGATTACAATTTACTTATAAAAGATGATAAATTAAAAATTAATTAACTTTAACAATACTTTCATCATAATTTTTGATGAAGGGCCTATATGACTATTACTAGTCAAGAAACAACCAATACATTTAATATAATTAGTCAATTCTTAGATTAATAATGATAGACACTTTGACACAATTCATCTAATAATTCAATATATACAGACATCTTAGGACTAAGTTCTACATTTGAAAATCATGGGTATCTTCAATTTTCTAGATATGAAGACACTCGTTGAGCATATGTTTGCATATAGAAGAGACCTATGATGAGTTACGAGAATTTTTTGAAGATAATTATCTCCATAAAAAGAAAAAAATAATTATTTTTGAATTCGATGCAATGAGTAGAATACAAGACAATAACATAGTGATATATGAAATTATTTAGATCAATCATTTATATAAATAAATCAAATTTCTAGTTATTTCTTCAACTACTCTTTTTATGAAAATGTGACAACAAAGTATGTATCCTATTGTCTAATTCAATCAGCAAGCATACAAAACACAGAGAAATCATTTGTATTCTCCAAAAAAGTTCCAAAATATGACCACGAACATAGCCAATATTTTTACAATATATCAACTTGTAGATATATTTATGAAGATCTTAAGCATGCCTCACTTATTTTTTTTCTTTTAAATTTGATGTTCTAAATATTTACTCATCAGCTAAATGTGAGTGTTATAGTTATTTTTTACTTAATGATATGAGCACCCAACATATAAATCGCCGTTATAATTTTCTTTTTCTCATTTATATATGTTTAGATTTTTCATTTATTAATGATCATGGAGTATATTAATTATTTATCTCTCACTAATACTAGAATATATTTTATCACATATATAATTAATGTGTTAAAAATCTCAAAAATAATAACATTAAAAATAAAAAAATTAATAATTATTTAGATGTCATAGCTATACAGGATAAAATAAAAAAGATACATTATAAAATTAAAATATATAAATAGATGAAACACAAATCCAAATACAAAATATTTATATTAGTTAGTTTGTAAAAAATATATATAAAAGATAATTGCAAATTTAGATAAAAAGGTTAAATAATACATACATACATACATATATATATATATATATATATATATTAAATCATTATAAGAATTTTAGTGAAATTACTTTGCTTAGAAAATTAAAATTCAGGTCCAACCCCAACTATATCTAAAATATATTTTCATGGTAATATCAATCTATGTTGCACGGACACGAAGATACGACACGGCAGGATACGGGGATACGGCAAATTCTAAAAAACTAGGATACGGATACGACTAGGATACGTCATGATAAAAAAAATAAAATTAAAAATAAAAATTATTAATTATAAATATTAGGTATTTTAAAATAATTTAAAATTTTGTATTTTAAAATAATTTAAAATTCTGTATTTTAAAATAATGTAAAAAAAAATTAAACCCTCTAACACCCCCCACCACCACCACCCTCCCTTTACAGTTTCGATTTTCGAACTCTCCCCCCTCCCGATACAGATTCTAAAACCCTTCATTCCCTTTATAGAATTAGGTTACCTTAGGTATTGTCGACATCTCGGCGGTGTGCTCCTCCCCTCCCCGTTTGACGCAATGACAATTGATAACTATTTCTCGAAATCGGCTTGTCGGCAACTCACTATCGGCGGTGTGCTCATCAATTTATTGGAGATGTAGGAGTAATAGTTAATATATAGTATATTTCCGACGCGTTAGAATCGTAAAAACGTGTCAGTTAGTAAACGACGCGTCTGTAGGTAAACGACGACTGTTTCCGAACAACGCGTCAGATGTCTCTGACATGTATCCGACCCGTGTCCGACACGTGGACACGGCAACACGGGTCGGACACGGCGACACGACAGTTCCTAGGCGTATCCGTGCAACATAGATATCAATAATAATCATAAAAATAATAATAAATAATAATAAATTCACAATTTTTTTCATAAAGAAGACAAAATTCAAGAAAATAAGCATCATTTCACTTTAGGTAAGAAATCAAATATTAATTATGTCTATTTTTTATCAAATTAAGTCAATGACATATCGACATCATGAACAAAACATTTCTCCTCACCCACACATGACTAAATCACAAAAGAATGTGATTCTCTTGCGAGTTGGATCTCATGGACATGCATACTCTAGTCTGAGAAATAACATTTAGAGTAATCTTTTTATTTATAATTTTTATTGAATTATTATTATTTCTTTAGTCAAATAATGTTAATTGTGCAAGAATAATAATATGATAACTGATCAGTTATAAAACACAATCCTTCTAACATATGAGAGCAACATTGTAAAGATATTAACATCCAACATCTTTTGCTAAAATGAGAGCCTTCTCCAATGGGTATGAACTTCATCTCTATTATTATATCTTTATTTTGATCATACTTCAAGTTAAGTGCAAACAAATATATTATATCCTAAACATATATAATTCATCGATAAATGATAGAACGGCGTGAAACCCTTATTTTCTCTCAATTATTCTTAGGTCCTCAACTCGTTACCAAGATCATTAAATAATAATTCTTTATTATTAATCAAATTTGCAATGAGGAAGCAAAATAGTAAAGCATGGTGCTATTCTTATCATTGTGACCATCATTGTAATTGAGACAACATTTTACTTTTTCAAGCCATCAAGGATAACCCAACTCACTTTCGTAATCTACCAAATTAGCTGCTTCAATTTGTATTTTCTGCTCCTCATTTGCACAAAAAAGGAGCTCCAAGTTGATTGAAAATATAAAAGCCACAATCAAAATCTACTACATTAGGAGTTTTGATTTGTTTTAAGAGAAACAGAATTGTTAAAACATCTAAGCCACCCCAAATCTCTAGTCAATAATTGCCTAAAGAAATGACCTAATCAGGTTGGGCAGCGAGCGTGTTAGAGATGAACCAGCTGGATGCAGATTAACAAGAATAAGAGTGCCGTGCTCTCTGTGGATGAGTTCGACTCTCTAAAATAAAAAGAATTTTCAAGCATGTGAAGAGGGCGTACAGACTCTCCTGAGTTTCTAGGAGAGAAGCAAGAGCGTGGAGCAGCACGGGGTTAGGATTATCAGGCGAGGCTTTGATCCTGTCCATCAGTCTCTGTGCCTTCTCAAACAACTCCTTGTCTTCCATCGTCCTCTCATCTTCTTCGACTCCATTTCTTCCCCTTTCTCCTTCCAATCCTCCATGTGTCTGAATGTCCGATTGAGCATCAGCAGCGACACGTGAAACGGAACATGCAGTTTGAGCATGGCCACTACCCAACAATTCGTCCATGAAGAACTCCGTTCGTCGCCCTCGCTCGACGAACAAAGAGGACGTGGAAATGGATCCCGATGACGGTGTCTTACGCCTCTCTCAGTGAAGTTGCATTCCGAAGCAAAAATTCACTCTTCCCGAAGTAGGCCCTCTGCAAGTAAAGAAATTCGCCAGTTTTTGAAGGAGATCGATCTTTCGGAGGTCGTCTCTTCGGAGTTGGGAGTCTGCTGCCTCTGCGCTGCAGATGGCGGTGACTGTCCCGTTGGATCTTGGTTTTTCTTTTATTTATTTAATTATTGGTAAGATAATAACCACGTACGGGCACGACGCAGCCATGTCCCTTTATTAGACAACAAACACAACAATTCAAAACAAGATTTTCAATTATATAAATCTCAACAACAATTCGCACATGTCATGCCATATAAGCATCATCACATCATCATTTTTGTAAAATAAAAAAAATAAAAAAAATTGAAAAAAAATAGTAAAAAATAGAAAAAGTTAGAAAAAAATAAAACAAAATTGATAAAAAATTAGGAAAAATTAGAAAAAAAAAATAAAACAAAAATATAAAAAAAATAACAAAAAATTAGAAAAAATAGAAAAACTTATGTGAAGGGTTTGGGATGTAAAAAATGTATATAAAAATCATTTTTTTATTAAAAAAATAATACAAAACATTTTTTAAAATTACATCTTGAAGCACCTAAAAGAAAAAACCAAAAAATAATCACCCACGTTATAAAAAAAACTACATACACCTTAAAACATGTATATGACACACCTACACACATAGATTACATATATATTTCAAAACATATAACGTGAGCAGTTTCAAAAGGCATATTGCTTTTCTACATATAAAACTATATGCACACTTAAGGGCATTTTAGGGATTTTAAAATTAGTAAAACAAAAGTGGATTGGTAGTAGCGAGGGAAAAATTGTAAAAAAAAAAAAAAGTTAACTTGCTCATAAAGTTGCTGAAAATCAGTTAGAACCGGACGCACTGAGGGTTTGATGTAATAGACAACCCAGGCCCCGAGGAGCGAACCCAGGCGAGCATATTTTGAAGCAGGTTGAGCCTGCAGCGCAAAAAAATGAAACTATCCTACGACCCCCAGGGGCTCTTGCATCACCTGTAGCTGCAATTTAATCCTCCATCATGATCAACTCGAAGCCGTTGCTGTTGCTAATTGATGATACTGGAGGCAGGCTTCCTATTTCCTCCCCAATTCACACAAGCACAAACTTTACGACTGGGCCAAGCCTCCCCTTTTCTACATTCAACAACAACTCCAATAGAACCCTAACTTTCTCACCATCACATAAAATTAAAATCGCACGAGCACACGCACAGACAAATACAAGCACACAAGCACACACGCGCACATACAAAGTCAAAACAAAACCAATATATATACAAAGACCAATATATGTGTGGGTGTGTGTGTGTGTGTTAATATTTAGACCAAATCTCCATTGTTATCCAAACATGAGCACGACTAAAGATTTCAAGCCAAAATAAAAGATTATGAGTGCTGAGAGGATGTAGGAGAGATGAATTAACAAAGAGATGGAAAAAAACAGTTTACCAGGTTATTTGAGTCAGATTCAAATACTTCTCTCTTGATTTTGGACGGTAACTGAGAGCTGCAATGAAGTTAAACACGTTCAATTGGATAATGAGAAGTATAATTTTGCTGAAGCAGAGTCCGTGGGTACGTCCAAAACAAAATACCACTCGTCATCAACATCCAGCTCAGACTCCAAATCCCACCTTTCATCATCATCTACATCATCTTCAGCCTGGTTTGCATATGCAAACACGAAATCGTAAAAAAAAAAAAAGTTTAAAAAATAAAAAATAAATTGTCTATTGCTTGATATTGTTATTTTAAGATTTTTATAATTTTTTATAATTTTTTTATAATTTTTTTTATTTTTTTTTTATTCTTTTTTTATTTTTTAAATGCCCTGCCTTAAAAGGAGGCAAGATCGGTTTCTAATTTTCAGACCTCACATAATATAATTATCTTTCGTTTTTGTGTATTTTTGTTTATTTTGAAAAAAAAATATTTTTTTTAATTATTTTATATTTGATGCACTAAAATTAATACCAACGACAGAAATCTCATCCACATCCACATGATTGATAGTGAAAAAGACTGTACCCAATATAATGAGATATATATATATATCTCATTATCTAATTATTATAGTAAAAAATTTAAAAAATAAATCATAAATACTCAATCTCATCGAGTACATGTTGACTCTAAAGTATATCACAGGTAATTATAAAAATCAATTTAAATTATGTCTCTCCATTGGAACTCAAAATAATTATCTACATCTTTTTTTTTAGAGACGAGATGACCTCTAAGAAAAATATAAAATTTTATCATAGACTTCCTATCAGTACATGTTGGAACCCAACAAGTGGTGTCAAATGGGTATTGTCATGCCGACACGGCTCATTTTTTGATGGTCCAGCCAGGCCAACGTGCCGTGCCTGACACGACACAACTAATAGTCTGCCCAGCCCGGCATGACACGATCGGCATGATTCCGAGCAGACCCATGCCAAACATGATGGGTTTCATTAAAAAAACTCACCACGTGAATGTGACAGATATATATAAATAAAAAATATAAAAAAATCCATTTAAAAAAAATAGATCCGAGAGCGGACAAGTCACGAAAATTGGATTACCCAATTTTCTGTGATCTGTGACTCATTCCCAGTCCCAAGTCATTATTACCGTGCCAATGGGCCAGGCACGTGGGTCATGCCTGGTCTGGCACGACAGCCTCTAGCCCAGCACGACAAGACCCAAGTCCAGACATGATTCTAGATCGTGTCGTGCTGGGCCAAGCACGACTCAGTCGGGCTGTGCCTCATGTCGTATCAGGGCCGCCCGGCCCACTTAACACCTCTAAACCCAACTCAAATATAAATATCAGACAAACAACAAATGTTAGTGATCACTAGAGAAATATTCTAAGCCTTGAAGGCGTCTTCTCACAATTCAACATGCAAAGATTTGCATCAAGACAAACATGCCAAAGAAAATCTTGAAAATAACTAATTATATTGATTATTTATGTTATTTATAATTTGATTATAATCATAAAAATAGAAGTGTCTAAACAGAATGTGCAGGGGCGGGCCGGCCCATTTTTTTCAGGCCCGCCGTGCTTTCGTGCCGAGCCAGGAACGGCACGTTTATTGTGCCGTGCATGGCCCTGCACGGTTTCGTGGGGTTCAGCCCGGAACGGGCCCGCGGCACGATCCGCCGGGTTCGGCCCGGTCGGGCCGAACCCTAAATTAAAATAAAATTAGGATTTCTGCGCTCCCGTAACCCTAATTTTAAAAAAAAAAATTGATTTCGGCACGTTACCATGCCGGGACAGGCACGGCACGAGGCCCAGTTGGCCTCGGCATGACACGGCACGATTCTGTCATGGTCAGGCACGGCACGAGCACAAGAAATTACCATGCCGAGCCGGCCCAGGCACTACCGAATCATGCCATACCTCGTGCCGGGCTGGGCCGGGCCGATTAATACCTTTTACATAAAAAGTTAATCTCCCTTAAAATTCACATATAAGAAGTATATTCAACTGAAAAAGTTATATCACAACTCACAAGTAAGGTTAACCTAGAATAAGTTCCATATGAGTCTCTCTTAGAGTGCAACACAAAGGTACAATGTTCATGAGTATCAATTACATCCCTTCTCTATGACATATTAATATTTCTCATAGAATAAATCTCCTCTATACCAAGAAAGTATTTAAATCAACAAAGTTCCTTCATCTAGAACTGTAGCTTAATAAACTTAAGCATGATGATTTTTAACTTATCTCTCATACTCATAATATTCTCTACATACACGAACAACAAAATCATCAAGACAACAAGGCTCTTCCGCAAAAATGAGAAAAAATATATTAAGATATTTGTGTGACCCCAGCACAATGATTAATAATGAAAATCTCCAAATTAAGTTATAACGAGTGCTTAAAGCCATACAACTTATCTCTCGTACTCATAGATTTGTCTTCATAGTGAACACTCACTTACAAGTAACAACAAACCTTACCAAAAAACATAATACTAATACTCAGGTCTCATTGAGATGGAGACATTGATATCCTCTATCATAGCATGATGTCATCATGAATGAGATAATATCTTAGAAAAAAAAAATCTAGCATCCTAAAAACATCTAGCAAAGTAATGAAGAAAAGAAAAAAAAAAGTTGAGAATACAACAAAACATATGAAATAAAATATTGAACGCATCTCAACAATCCCTTTAGAAAACCAATCAAAAGATAAAGATCAAAGAAACTAGTTATAAGATCATGTCTCCAAATTTCTAATTTGTGATAACATTGGCACTAACTAAAATTAGAGTCGAAAAATAAGTTGAGACCAAAAAAGATTACAATATTCATTAAAATTTTTACTGATCTCCAGTGAAAAACAATAGTACCCTATGTGGGTATTGAAGTATCCAAGAAAGACACATCTCACAGCTATTGTTATCGACTTGTCTCATTTTGAAAAAGCACATTGGAGAAAATAAGCTCTCCCAAAAAACCCTTAGAGACGAACTAAATAAGTTTTTATAAAATTGACAAACAAGATTGTGATAGCCCATAAGTTGTGTGCTCCAATCAAAAAGGAAAAAAACTATAACAATAAGAAAACTATAAAATTGTAAATTGCAACAAAGATCAATCGATCATCCCATCACATGGTCAACTAAAGGTGCTTGTTGATAGACCCCTCTCACAGGGAGCTTGGCTGGTGAAGACTCTCAGGCAATGACCGGGAGATCATGGGTTCAAGTCTTACCGGTGGGGGGGTACTGGGGAATTCTCCTTACCTACTCGGTTCTCCATGGGCCCAAGGGGATGTAAGGGCCCGCATAAGTGGGCCCTGAAGCCCTTGGTCATCAAAAAAAAAAAAAAAAGGAGCTTGTTGATAGCCACGAATTGGCACAAAGATGAACAAGGATTTAGCTTTCATTAGATACATCCTTATTGAGGAACAAGTAGTTGGTGTTTGGAGGGCTACACAAAAAGGTAATTCGATTTTCTAGTTGGCAAGCTAGTTGTGGAATGTGCCTTTGAACCAACTAGAGGAGGAGTGCCTAAGAACTGAAATAGATAGGGAAATAATTTGTTAAACTATAAATTAGATAGGAGAAATTCCTAGTTTTAGATTATTTTTAAAGTGGTAAGCAAAAATGAAAATAAATTGGTAGAATTTGTATGTGTTGTAGACTACATAAAAGAGTAATCAGGAAAAAAAAAAAAAAAGTATTACCTGTAGTGAGTAATAAATGCTTCTAATAAGCTTTCAAATAGCACTGCATCGTAACAAAGCATATTCACGACTCATAGTCAAGAGAAACTACATTCCACGGAATAAACAAAAAGGGAGGTCAGTGCCCTTAGCTTAGCAGTCCCTTTTAACATCACCTTTCCATTTCCTCTCTTCTAACATCCTCCAACCTGAAAAAACTTCAAAAAGTTGAAGGGAAGTAGGCTTTGCAGCAGATAGTAATATTCTATAATCTTAGCAAAATGAGCACTAAGCTCTTTTTTTTTTTTCCTAATAGCATTATCTACTTTTCACATATGAAATGGAATCTCATTCCATATTGAACTCTTTGACTCGTATCGGCTTATATTCTTACTCATATGAGTCATACACTTCACACCGAGTGTCAGTTTTTCTTACTATAAAAGATCACACTCAGTATACAAGGCACTCGCTTAGCGAGGAGCCTGAGAGAGGTTAACATCTAGACAATTTTATTCCTTAAAAATCAAAGAAGTTGCATCTGATTAGTCTTGAATGCAAAATCTACCATCCTTAGATGAAAAAATCAAGGATTAAAATATCGATTTCTAGGGATATATCGATACTTGGATTTTATGGATATATAAGATATAACGGTGTGTATTTATATATGAACATCAATCAATGATAGGTATATCGATCATTATAGATATATTAATACATAGAATTTATGGATATATCGAAGATATATTGGTGGATATAGAGGTGTCAAACGTGCCGGGCCGGGCCGGCCCGGCCCATTTTTTCCAGGCCCGACTGGGCTTTCGTGCCGTGCCTGTCCCGACACGATTTTTTGGGGGTTCAGTCTGGCACGAACCCGCTGCACGATTCGCCAGGTTCGGCCCGGTCGGGCCGAATCCTAAATTAAAAAAAATTAGGGATTCGGCACACCAGATACCCTAATTTAAAAAAAATTAGGGTTTCGGGTCCCCAGTAACCCTAATTTAAAAAAAAAAATTCGTCACGATACAGTGCCGGGCCAAGCACAGCACGAGCCCAGGAACGTAAAATTTCCGTGCCGGGCCAGCCAAGGCACGGCTGAACCATGCCATGCCTAGTGCCGGGCAGGGCCGGCCTGGCCCGGTTAACATCTTTAGGTGGATATATCAAAAATTTTTATCATTGAAAAAAATATACCTTTCATCAACTCTAATTGAATGAGATTCATTGCTAAAATCAAAAGAAAAAAAATACAAGAAGAAATACATAATATGTTGGAGGATAAAAATCAATATAGAGTTTCATAATAGCAAAGTCCTCTAATGATTCTTCTCGAACTGGCATAAGTAAGCAGAGGTATCAACTGGGCTGGATAGTCTGGCCACGGCCAAAGAAATGACACAGTTCAGCCTTGCTTGGCCCGGCATTGCACAGTTCAAAACCATGCCTAGGCGGGCATGGCACAACTCAGCACGGTATGAGGCACAGCTCGTATTGTGTTGGCCCGGGACGAGCTGTGCCTCGTGCCTGGCACTAGCAGCATGTCTGGCCCTATGGCACGGTCCACTAGTCCGGAGACCTTGGACCGGCTACGTATCACTGGTCAAGTCGCATCGAGTGACCGACCAATAAGGCGAATTATTTTTTTAAAAAAAATCTGACCATGCAAGCCGAATCTTGCTTGTGTGGTTGATTACAAGTGATCGGTCAGATAAGTCGGACACTAATTATGTTTTCATGCAATAAACTCCCAACAAATATAATGCCTCATGGTCCGGCACGATCCTACACTATGCTTAAGTGTCCAACATGGCACGATGGCATTGCCGTGCCACACTGAAATGAGTCGGGCTAGCATAACAAGGCCCATTTGACACCTGTATAAGTAGGCGAGTTGAAAGTTAAAGCAAAGACACTCATAGTTACTTCAAACATAAGGTACACTGAGATTCAAAAATTTTGTGGAGCACCAAGACAAGATAAAAATAAGTCGGGAATTTTTTTTATGAGACACACCCTACCTAATATATATATCAAAATTATATATTTGCAATAAATATTATCTATAATTTTTATTTGTGAATATTTAATTTGCAGGAGACATTCAGGAATAATATGATTTATGGAAGAGTGATGCATTAGAATAGCAGAGACGAAGTGGGGCACTTTTGTCTAGCCCTGGTGGCATCTGAGGGCTGTGCTGAGCTTTATGCACGTCTTCAATAACTATTGATAAACCAACATATAGACATGGATATATACTACTAGAATCAATCGAGGTAGGTAAGTAGAATGATAAATATGCAAGAAACAAAATATACAAAGAAAAAAAAACCAATAAAATATTTATAAACACTTGATCACTTCAATAAAAGGTACAAAATTAGATCTAAACTAAGAATATCAAAATAATACCATCAAAGCCATGAGTTTATACCTTTTCACAACCATATGCATTGTAAGACTACTAACTCAAGTCTCCAAAAGCCCAAGAATAACCAAGTGATGCCTTGCAACTAAAGAAGCAAGATATTTTAGGAGATAAGGATTACTTAGCCCATGACAACTCCAAATCACTATTTTCATTCAAAAATAAAAACACAAAGCTTGTGGCCAAAAATCATGCTACATTACCAAGTAATGAGGCCATATCTGTGCTCTCTCCAAAAGGGCTCTACAGTAAGAAGGTCCAGTTCCTTTATCTCTATCTCTTTTATTCTGACACCATCTTAAGAGGGTTTCTATCATCTTTTATTTTTCATAATATATAGAAAACAAAGTTATATATATATATATATATATATATATATATATATATATGTATATATATATATATATGTATATATGTATATATATATATGTATATATGTATATATATATATATGTATATATGTATATATATATATTTGTATGTATATATATATATATATATGTATATATGTATGTATATATATGTATGTATGTATGTATATATGTATGTATAACTTATTTATAGACACGGAGATATATTTTTGAGCAATTGTAATCGACACATAACATTTTGTCTGCTAGCAAATTTTAAGATAACAACATCAAAGATTTAATCAAATATTGAACAGAGATCATCAAATAAGAAGAGGAAATTAACAATATTATGATTTATGACAAAAATACTACTAGCAAAACAAATACAACCAAATCACATCTTCAAGTTAAATCTTGAAACTTAAAAAATGGCTTCCACACATTCTCCAGATGCAATTTACAATATTTATAATAAAATATATTTATCATGTGTGATTACACAAACACTAATACATCAGATCTCATAAGAATTACAAAATTAAAAATATTTGAACAAAAATATAAGATTAATAATCAACTTAGAAGTCATTGTATTGCATAGATGTATTGGAAGTCATGACTTGATGTGATGGCAAGGGTCTTCATTCGGGTTGGTCTAAGGTTCAAAACTCATCAGGCATAACCTCTCTGATTTTCAAGTGAAAGATTATCAAGATATTAACTTTTTTCAGGCACACAGAAAATAAAAATCTTGTGCAGTGTGAACCACATCCATCATGAAGCACATTTCCCATGGCATAATGATTCAGGAACATTTCTTAGAAATTTCATCGACTTCCATCAAAGAACATTTCTTTTGAAGAATCACATTGACAGTCAATATAATGTGCCTGGAAGAGGTGAAAATAATGATAACCTTACATTCAAAAATCAGAGAGCTTAAGCCTGATGAGTTTCGAACCTGAGACTAACCCGAAAGAAGGTACTTGCCATCACACCAAGTCATGACCTCTAATACATCTAGAGGTGTCAAACGTGCCGGGCCGGCTCGGCCCTGCACGAGGCACGACACGGTTCGGCCGTGCCTGGGCCGGCCCAGCACGTTCTTAAACCGTGCCCGGGCCCGTGCCGTGCCCGGGTTAAGAACGACCCGTGCCGGTTCACGCTGGCACGAGTGGCACTGGCAGCGTGTCACGTGTGCCGAGGCGTGACGTGAGTCGTGAGTCACGACCGTGTTTAGCAAGGCGTGCCCGAGCGGGCCCAGCACAGCACGGCCTTGCCGTGCCTACGGGCCGTGCCGTGCCGTGCCTGCCTATATCTAACCGTGCCGTGCCGGGCACGGCACGGTAGCACGACCGTGCTCGTGAAAAACGGGCCGTGCCGTGCTGGGCCGGCCCGTTTGACACCTCTAAATACATCAATACAACAAGAAGACCTCTCAGACATAACCTCTCTGATTATCAAATGCTTGGTTCTAGTGAAATTTTATTGAAGCCATCTCTTTGAGACATGCATGACCCATTTCAACGTGTTATGTGAACAAGCAAGCTATAGGCCCCAATAGAGCATGAGCAGATAGGAAAAGCAGAAAAATACCATCATGGTGGTGCCGGGCAGTCTTTCCTGAAATTGTACGCTTGGGGCATGCTGAAGTTTTGATAGATAATCAAGGAGCTTAAGACGTATTTCATCGAGGAGCTGGTGCGAATTCTTATTTTCCATGTTGCTGGGCGCAACGTGCAGAGTATAGTCAGGACCAAAATATTCATAGTATTCATGTTGTGGCATCTTGTCATCAACTTCTATTCCGAGTGCAACTCCTGTCTGTCATCAACATCACTTGAATCAATAAACAGAGTTATTAGTGATGTATGAACAAGTTCAAATTACTAGAAAAAGTTAACCAAACTAAGCATTACACTCCACTAATTTTCCTCATACTATAGAAAATACGGCTAAAAATACCTAGGCACACTGCTCAGAATAAAAATATAAAAATGGATCAGATGATTTTCAGCTTTTAGTATGTAGAAAGAATGCACAATGTGACGCTTATCAGATAAACTATGGTCACGTTTAGTGATATATACAACTTTCCATAAAAATAGTAAACTAAAAATAATAATTATAACTAAAATTACCATTAATTTCGATTTCCCGCCATCACTTTTGTTGAAATATACACAAGCTAACAATATAAGAGATATATTCTTAATTAATTAGAGGCGAAGATCGGACCCAGTGCACGAGGCTCCTGCTTAGTATAGTATATGAGATAAATTAATATCTTGATAATCATATATTACCTCTAAAGATTAGAGAGATTGCATAGGATAAGTCTCTAGCATGAGAACTACAACTAGAGGTGTCAAACGGGCCGGGTCGGCCCGGCCCGAATTTTTTGGGCACCAGCGTGCCGCCGTGCCTGGCCAAGCCAGGTTTAAAATAACGGGGCCAGCACGGCCCGCAGGCATGGCGGGCCGTGCCGTGCCTTGCCTGGCCCGCTCGGGCTTGCTTGTCTGAGCGGTTCGGGATATGGGGGACCACGGTTCGGGTCGAATCAGACCCGACCCACAGTCTTTTTTTGCGGGAGGGGCATCGTGGGGTCGGGCTCCGGAGACACCCGGCACGTGACAAACCCGTGCCGGTGTGCCGTGCCGCGGGCCGAACCCGGCTCGTGCCTAACCCGGGCACGGAATTTTTTCGTGCTGGGCCGGGCCAGCCCGGCCCGATTGACACCTCTAACTACAACTCTTTAACGAAAATACTTACCATAAGATCAGGGCAAGACTTCTAATACATGCATGCAAGATAAATACTTCTAGCATGAGCAACTATCCAGTATTATTTTTGATGAAAATAATTTTAGCCATAAAATTTTGATAAAATATGATGTGTTAGTGTGTAAAAGAATATTATATTATCAATTAATTATCCAAATCATAAATAAAAAAGTATATAAAAAATTATTGAAATACGGCTCATTATCACAAACATATGATAATTCTTACATGCTAAACACACTCTGACAAGTTAGGAAATGAGCATATCATACATTCAAAAATAAAAAAAAATTGAGATATCATCATGATTTTCAAGAAAATATTTTGCATTTAACATCTAAAAAGCAGAATCGACACAGTGAACCTCAATTACTTAGGATACAACTTAGTTGATTATAGTGTTCATTTATTATTTGACATGTAAGACTGATATGGTGTATGACCAATAATTCATCCTAAATTATTTTTCTAATTAAATAAATTAAGAAATTTTTAAATATTTTTCATTTATCAAATAAATTTACATTGCAAGTAAAAAATATTATTGACTAATTATCACTGTGGATCATTAACAGTGGAAGCAACAAGCTTTGCTTTTTTCACCATCAAAAATGAAAAGTAACACTCAAGAAAAATATATGTTTCAAAAAGTTGAGATAGCTTTTTTTGATGATTTTTATTATGATCTCCAGAAAATTTAAATTTTAAATTTTAAAATTTTATGTTGGCCAAATCATTTTTCTCCAATAAAAAAGTTTGTTGAGACCATTAAGATTACTTTATTAGTGACACCACTCTTATGACATACGGTCGAGTGAAATTAGGTTTACAACATGATTTTGCATTTTATTTTCTTTGGAATATCCATGAATTTGAATATTTGTAAAAATAAAATATCATTATTATTTGAGAAAATATAATGTAATTACATATAAATAGCACAAATCAAATGAACAAAATAGGTTAGATATATCATATAAAATATGTATATTTTAGTAAAAGCAATTATATAGACTTTAAAGAACAAAAAGCAAAAATCACTAAAAGTCACAACATGATCAAATGGCGTCCTGACTCAGATGGTGTGGCGACTTGGAAAATTGGAGTTGCGACTCTATTTTCTCAAGGGCATGCAACATGTGAGAATGAAATTATGATAAAAGATACAGCAATATTATGGCATTCGAGACTAGGACACACCCATTAGAAAAGTCTCGCGACTGTACCCTCAAAAAATATGAAGAAAGGTTGTCGTGATTCTCCTCAATGTCATGATAAGAATTAAGAAGTCAAGTCATCACGACTCGACTCAATATCATAACATGAAATTTAATTATCATGATTTTTCTTTAAGGGGTGAAGGATGATAAGAAGAAAAATTATCATCGCTCAACTCACATCATAAAATGAAATCTGTTGAGCACAACTCTCCTCAAAGCCGTGACATGGAGTCTAGTCATCATAACTCAAATCAAAGTCATGATGTGAAACATGATTATCGCGACTCTTCTCAAAGTGGCGACATGAAGCCTAATAGCCACATGAAACCTAATAGTCACAACTCCCCTCAAAGACATAACATAAATTCACGGCTCAGACAACGTTGCCAAGACTCTGACGATATTGCCACAGCAAATGATAAATTCACGACTTAGAATATTGGAAAAGAAATGAACAATATTAATTTAGTTTCATCAGGGCATAACAAATATGATGATGAAGCTGTAGAGTCCACGCCAGCACTGAGAAGGTTTATAAGGGTAAGAAACCTGCTGAAGAGCTATGTAGACAGTGCATACCATGTACTTCACATTACAATGAATGATCTGAATATTGTGGAGGAGGGCATAGCCTATGAAGAATTGAAACAATTGGAACATGACAGAAAAAAAAAAGATATATTCTTTAGAGAGCAATGAGACTTGGAATCAAGAATTAAAATATCGGTTTTTACGGATATATCGGTGCTTGAATTTTACGGATATATCGAAGATATATCGGTGTATATTTGTATATTAGCACCAATTAAGGATAGATATATCGGTATTAATGAATATATCGATACTTAAAATTTATGAATATATCAGAGATATATCGGTAGATATATCGGAAATCTTGTAGAATATCCAAAGAGATGAAGAGTGATATAGTGCAAGTGAGTGTTCAAACATTAGTTCAACGCTAATAGTAATATTGAGAAGTACAAAACACAGATGGTTGCCAAAAGATATTATCAGATTGATGAGGTAAACTATGACGAAGACTTCTTCTCAGTGGCCAAGATACTATTTATTCGCCTAGTTGTAACTATAGCAACTCAGTATGATTTTCAAGTAAAACAACTAGATGTAAAAATAATACTTTTTTCACGATGACATGGATAAAAAGGTTTTTACAAGGCAAAAGAAATAATATGAAGTGAAAGAAAAAGAAAACTTGGTATATACGCTGGAAAAGTTCATACATTGTGAAAAGTAATCTTAAAGGATGTGATAAGAAAAATTTAACATGAAACATATAGTCATAATATTATTTATTTGCATTCACACTTTGTATTTAAGTGATTAGTAGATGAATTATTTGTATTCATCAGAATTATTCTTTAATAAATCTTCAAAAAAATTGTGAGTGCATCTCACTAAGATGTGGCAACAAAATAGTATATTACTTTCCTAACGAATATAAATATAAAATATTATGAATTTAGTCACTCAATTTTCAAAGCACAATCACATCCATCAAATATCAGTATCGACTCATCAAAATTTCACACAATAAAATATAAGTAGCCTCATAGTTATTTTAGATGCAATACAAATTAAATTGCAAAAATCTTTTGGATCTTGAAACACATAACATAATTAAAATGAGGACTTTTTTTGTGAGGTAATTCCAAGGAACAAGAGAAGAGAGAGATTATATATATATATATATTATATATATATATATTAAAATTAGGAGATTTCACATATCGAGTGCTCAAATTTAAAGTTTTAAAAAACATTAAAAAATATAATATAAACAAAAGCTAAGCATTTATTTGACAAAAATTCTTTAACCTAGCAAACATTTTTGTTTCAAACATAAAAATATATATAAATATTTTTATTATTTCATCATTATTTTGAATTATAAAAATTAAATACAAAAAAAAAACATTTTAAGATTTTTGTTATTTTCAAAATCAGTTAATTCTTTTTCAAATGGTACAAAACATAAATCCTATATTTGATATGCAATTTTTAATAATTATTTTTAAAATAATTACTTTTTTATGCATAATTTTTTATCTAATTTCCATCCTAGCTTTTATTAATTTTATAAATTATGATAATATCATTAAAAAAACACATCCTAAGATAAATATTTCTAAAGACTATTTGACAATTCATATCTAATCAAATCAAAAAAAAAATAAGAATTTCAAGTTGATAATTAATATAATTTTAATGACATTTTAAATTCACTTGTCATGTCACCTATGGAGCAAACATTTGTCATTGTGTATTCATACACACCATTAATGCAATAACAAGGCATTTCATTTCTTCTAAATACTTATAAAATTAATCTTTGAAATATTATATCATATGTATTCTCTAAACCAATAAAGATCATATATAAATATTTTTTAATATATTTTTTAATATATTTTTTATATTTTTTCAAAGAAATAAATCCCATGACAAATCTACTCAACAGAAATGTAAATTAGTTTTCTAATATAATAGTTAAACTTATGATTCTTTTTTGTATGACATTTTATCAACTAAGCAATTTTAGCCTTTTATAATTCGATAAATTTTAAATAGCACATTTATTTTTATAAAATAGCACTTCAAGATTATATATCAACAAGCCTCATTGCATCCTACAGTAAGGAAGAACAAAAAACAAGTACGGAATATGAATGGTTTCACTAGGCCAACAGTCGGGGCAAAGGTGGTTGCAGCCTGTTATGCAGTGAGTTAGTGGCAATGGTGATGCCAAACTAAATGTAATGAATTAAACCAAAAATACTTCATGGATAAGCAGCTAATAATGTTCATGTAGTTCCTCACTTTTTCTGACATATAAAAAAGATGGAGGTCATACTCAGTACACAAGATTCTCACTTAGCATGAGGACTGGGATAGGCAAATAACTCAAAAATCTTACTCTGAAAGTCAGAGAGACTGTGTATAGAGGTGTCAAACAGGTTATGTCGCAGTAGCACGATCCATTTTTGCTAGGCATGACCGTGCAACTGTGTCGTGTCAGACATGGCATGGTATTGATTCTTGTGGTGTGCCAGACACGGCACAATATTGATTCATGTGATGTGCCTCATCAAGGTCGTGCTAGACCGTCTTTGCGGAACCCATTGCATTTTCACGCAATAGGTGGTTGGCTTATGTGACAGGCCAATTGTAATCACCCACGTAAGCAAGATTCAACTTAAATGGCTAAATTTTTTTAAAAATAATAATCCTCCCCATCTGGAGATCACCCGATGGGGCTTGACCCGTGACCCTAAGCCAGTCGTGCTTAACCCAACACCAGGCCAAGCGGATAGGTCGTGTCTGATCCAGCACGAGACATGACTCATATCGGTCCAGCACATCACGAACCATGTCATGGGATGATACATTCCAGGACCAATCGCAATTCTGGACAGTGTCATGCAGGACCAAGCACAACTAAACAAAGCCGTGCCTCGGGCCGTGCTTGGGCCGCCCATCCCAGTCGACACCCCTAAGTCTGTATAATGAATCTCAAACCCTAGATCTACCACATAAAGACAAAATATACTTGTGATCATACCAAGACATGCCCTCCAATATATCATGCTCTAAACAAAAACACATTTTGAGGATGATCCCCTTTAATCATGAGTTCAAGTTCCTCCAAGTAGCATTTAAGATTTATCTAATAGTTAACTTTGAGGTGAGCCCCATTGGGATTCGTAAATAGGATGCACATGGCTAGCAAAAACAAAAAAACATGGGCCAAGAAGCTACCTCGTAGCACCAACAACGAGCAACATTTCTAATAGTGTAGCCGCCGCCTCCCACTAGCAAAAGTGGAACATTGAAAGATCTCATAAATTTCACACATTCTGCATGACCCTTGATTGAAAGATTGAAGCACCCTAATCTATCCCCAGATAGCGAATCAGCACCACATTGAAGAACCACAGCACCAGGCCGAAAAACCTCCATCACTTTCGAAATTATTGGCTTAAACAAAAAATGATAGCTTTCGTCATCGATCCCATCATCCAATGGAACATTAAGGGAATAATATTTCCCTTTTCCATACCCAATATCACGTATATCTCCTGTTCCAGGAAAATAATCTCCAAATTTATGGAAGGAAACGGTCATGACTCTATCAGTGGTGTAAAAAGCCTCCTCCACACCATCGCCATGGTGAATGTCAATATCCACATATAGAACTCTCTGTGGAAAATATTAAAAAATGTAAAAAATTCAAACAACACCATACAAAGTTCACATAAAAAAAAATCATGATTTTGTAACATTCACATGACACACTTCAAAAACACCATGAAATTTGGAGTTCAAGACCAAAATTCTAGGGTTTGGAAGCATACTTCTTATGGTAACAAGTGCCTAAAACATTCACAAGACATATCTCAACAATCTTACATCCAAAAATCAGAGAGATTGCACATGATGAGTCTTGAACTTAAGGCCTACCACCCAAAAAACTTTTGATCTCCGATTTCTCATGAGATCTAGTATTAGTGCTTGTGTAATTACTAAAATTATTCTCCATTTTTACAAAAGAAAGCCCCTCGAACCTAGTTCTTCACCGCCCATTATAATCATATTCTATGCTTGCAGAGTTTAAAGGAAGAATTAAGCTGTGGTGTTGATCCATGCGTACTCTTGAACTGTACCTTCCGTTCCACCAATTTAGAAAGAATGGGATGATTAATTTCTCCATTTAACAGATCATTCAAACAAAGTTAACAATCATGGTATCATTGTCAGCATTGCTGCTTGCCCCGAGATCGACGGACAAACTGGCACCAACAATGGGTGTAAATCTTCACCAGATCGCATTCCTTAAGAGGAGGGTAAATAATTTATTTTGTCAGAGTTTAAATTTTTGGATATTTTTCTGATTTGAACAATTTTTAAATAAATGTAACAATTTCTATATGGAAGTTCTGCTGGTTGGAGAAGATGAAGATGGAATTATATGAAAACCAATATTCTAAATCAAAAAATAAATACATACAAAAATTATAATATCACCCCTCCCCTATGGAAACTTTTATATCTAAGCTAAAATATAATCCAAAATAACATATATATATATTATTGTCAAAATTTATGCCAAGAAATCACAATAAACTGAATAGCATTCGATAATGTATAATGAACAATCAATGCTCATATGTAATGGGCTAATAAATTGGATAACCCACAAGTTGGATGTTCCCTTATGTAATGTACAAATAATTACATAAAATTTTAAAATAATAATTAAAAAAAAAGATAAAATAAAATGTTTTGATTATAAACTATACCATCTACCATCAAACTGATACGTTCAAGTTCAAAATAAGAATCTTAAGGAAAAAAAAATATTTAGAGAAATCTTCAAAATTTTCATGAACATGCATGTGTGATACTTATATTAACTAAATATATGATATATTAATAATTTCATCATAAATCTTCTCTTTGAAAAAAAAAAATAATTTATTTCTACCCACTTCCTCTTCTCATAAAAAATACAAGATTTCATACTATATGACTCACTATCTGATTGTTGTTAAAATAAATGGAGGAAATTTCCTTTCAGAGAAACTTCACTCTCTTTGAAATGAATTTAATTTGAATTTGATGACATATATCATGACTTAAAAGAAGTAACATTTTATTGTAAACTAATAAGTTCACATAAAGCCAACATGAGCCTCTATGTACTAACTGAAGATCCATATATATTTTCATCCTATTAAGTCCTAATGAGTCTTTTAATTTTGAAGACAAACAATAATTGAAGTGAAAATAAATAATGACTCAAAAAAATACTAACACGATAATCGACGATAAATAAAATAAAAAATATAATAAAAATAGAATATAAGGCAGAAAAATATGAGAATAAAGTAGAATAAAAGACACAAAAAATATAGTACTTGAAGGTCGGGAAAAGCCTGTAGCTACTCTACAAGGGAGAAATCCCGAATATCCCCCATCGATATGAGTTACGGTGAAAATGTTTTGTCATCACCCCTGGATAGATCTTGTAAATGTAATGTATCTCTTAATTATTTGTAATACTCTAGTCTCCTTTCTAGAAACAACTCCCAGCAATTGAATGGATTACCCTTCCTCCCACAATATGTACAAAAACAAAGACTCTCTTATCTTTACCTCTATTCCGACTAATACTCTATTGTGAATATTTTTGATTTCTAAGCTTGGTAACCTAAATTTTTACTTTAATCATGCTAAATAAATAATCCAAAAAATAGCCAAAAACACAAACTTCAAATCAAAATTTGAGTTTTCAATCTAAACCCTTAATTTTTGGGAAAACGGCAAATTCAGCCAAATTTTTTAATCCGAAAAAAACCCAAATTCAAAAAATTTGAAATTAAGGTTTACAATCAAAAAACCTAAAATTAAAAAAAAATATCAATTCCTCTACCTATAACTAAAACATCATCCAAACCTACTTCCTAAATCTACTACCCCCAAAAAAATAGGGTTTTAAGATGCCAAAATTATGACATCAATTTTTCAAGGGTCACCACCAACTTTCATTGCATTTCTCGATGACGCCAGCACCTCCCAACATCATCACAATGGGTGTGTGACATCAATCATGGTTGTGCTCATCTTAATTGCACAATTTCATGTGCACTTTGCTGAGACAATGCACATAATTCCTCAACAAACCTAGCTTTTGTACCCTGAAGAATTTTGTTGTGATACCATGTTAGCATTGATGCTGAAAACTCACAAAAAAAATCAACATCACTAAATAATTCATAGCATACAATCAATGGACTTATATAATAGATAAACATATTGGGACAATTCACATAGTGAGTAGACTTATCAATAATCACATAAAATAATAAAATAATACAACAATAAAAATAAAGACATATGTTAATTACAAAAGTTAAAATCTCAAACCCCTTAAGCAGATACATTATATGTGTGTGTGTGTGTGTGTGTGTAAAATAAAAATAAATAAAAAGATTAAAAAACCTCCTTAAGACAATTTTTTAGAATGAAAAAAATAATAAATCACTCCACACCTTCAAGAAAATATTTGTTAACTGATTTGTGATTTAAATATAAGCAATCTGAATCAATTACTATGTAGGTTCTCACTAATAAAGTGGCATTCACCATATTTGTATCTTATTTACTCGTTATAAATTTAAATGGAAAAGTGTTTAAATGTCTATCTAGTTTGTCAAACAAAGAGTTGTTAGACTTAAAATAAAAAATTAACATCTTCAAACAAACATTAATACAAGAAAACTCAAAATAAAAATGAACATTCACTAATATCTTTTCTATGTAATAAAATAAAATAATTATTTATCTTTTATTTTTTAAGAAACAAAATTATTTTTCAAAATATAATAAAAACTTATAGTGGATCTCATATATATGCAAGATAATGCCAAAATAGAATTTGAATAAAAATTTAATTATATATTAGTATCAATATGATCTCTAGAAAAAAAATCAAATATAAGTAATTTCTTCATATATCGAAATACACAAAATATAGCATCTACATGTAAATATATAAATATTAAGAAAAAAATTTATCATTTTTATACATATACAATCTAATAATTATCAAATAGTTAAATCTTATTATAATTTAAATAATAGAGACAAGAAATTTTTTAGCCTAAAAAAACTAAATTTTATTTCATCATCTATATTAGTGTATTACACAATTTTAAGCTCTACAAAGAAAATTTATCACAAACTTTTCTACTTTATAGATTCATCCATCAATGATCATATACATACTTAATCCCATGACATACTTGAACATCTAAATCTTTTATTTGAATCAAATGATTTTCAACTCAATATCTATGAAAATAAAAACAGAATCAATATAAATTAATAAAAAAAAAATCATGTCATGTGAACTCTAATAAAAGAGAAAAATTAAAATTTCACATGTTAAAACTAAAATAAGATTGTGTCATAATACCTAGTGAATTTAATCCTTGATGATTACTTCAAGAAGTATATAATTTTTTAGAATTTACTTATTGAATGAGTTTTCACTTAAGCACATTAATCAAAAGATTGCTACTCAAACATATTTATTAATTTATACCCGTAAAATTTTATCAATACAAATATTTTCCACGTATAATTAATAAATCAATCACTCATGTTAAAAAATAATAAGATCTTGACTAAAACAATTTTACCCATTAAACAAAGATATTTTAATAATTTACCTTCTATGTGTCAAAAAATTCTAACCATCAACCATATTTTAAGTTAATATATCATAATAGTTGTCTATCACATTTGCATTCAACTATACATTCTAGAGGGATAGTATATCCATTTTCAAGTGTCGCTTAGATAAATAATTTTTAACTTTTTTATATAAGATATAATCATCTTATATAAGAAAATATCTTCAAGGTTAACTAGTTGCTTGAAGTTATCTAGTAGAATAATATAATATTAAAAACATAAATACAATAATATTAAAAAATTAATAATCAAAAATTATTATATAATGGATAAAAATAATTAGGATATCTCACATGTCAAATGTTCCTAACAAAAATACAAAAAATAAAAATAAAAAGATTAGAGTACTCATCAAATTATTGCATATAAGTCCACGGCCCAAAACATAAAAAAAAAAAAAGAAAAAATAAATTGAGAATACTTGAAAGCCATCATGAAGATGTCTATTGATTGCTCTATTGTCTAAATATATATTATAGTAATAATCATCTAAGCTACTAGAGTAAAACAACCAATACCACTAAAAAAATGGAAAGAACTATTAATACATTATATAAATTATTTATATGTATCTCTAATACGTGTCAGAATTATTATGAATGATCCATGTGCAAACTTTTGGATGAATTTTGTAGTCAATATGTCTCTCTCAATAATGTATAAAACTTTTAGTTTCCTAACAAAATATAATATATTAATATTTAATAATTATCTTTGATATGACACATCATTATGTAATGGATACATTGAATTATGATTCTCTTCCATGAAACTCTTATACGATAATTTCTCTCAATAAAATACCACAAAATTATAATCTCTTCAAAAAATTATACCAAAATTTTATTTTTTTTATAAAAATACCAAAACCTTAAATAGAGTTTCTACCCAAAGAGACTATCATGTGTCATTATGCGGTCTAGTAGACCACCTAGGTTGCTACTCAAAAGAAAAGGTTGTCATGCAACGCCGCTGTGCATCATTGCATACCACCATCATGGCCCTACTATCGCACGCACTTACGACCTCCAATACTGTGCACCTCTACCACCACCATCACGTGACTGCTACCACCAAGTATAGCAGTCACACACCCACTATGTGCAATAAAGTGGTAGATGAATCTATTCAAGCACACAAGTGCAGCGATACTCAGAGAAGCCTGACAATCCTACAATCAGCTCAACTAATTTTGCACCCTCTGATCACCTTCCAAAAGAGGCAAATGAGTTATACTTACCAACAAATTTAATGGGTTTTATTATATTCTCGCATTATTCTATTTTTATGTTTCTATTATGTTTAATGATATTAGAATACACAAATTTTTTACTAAGATATTATATTATTCAAGATAATATCAAGTCATATTAAAAAAGATAAATATCATCAACTCCAAAAGAACTTGTACACTAGTATCACGGGCTATAAAAAATATATTATTAATTATAGGTAAATATTCACAATAAAAACATAAAACATATCAAATAAGTGTACATGAATTCTTATTTGAATTCTTATTTCAATAGCAAATTTGAAATAAAAATTACAAAAAACATAATTTATAGATTACAAAAGATATTATAAGACCTAAAATAATTATTGAGAACTTGATTTACAAAAATTTTACAAGCAACTATCTCATATAGATTACACGTGTATGTTAGAATTTTCTTTTTAAAAAAATAGCTAATGATATGATAATCTTACTACATATATACATAGATGACATTATGATAATTAGAGAATATGCGTTGAGAATAATTTAATTCAAAAAATACTTTTAGTTACATTTCTATATGAAAGATCTTAAAAAATTATAATATTTTTTTAATATAAAGATTGTTTATTTGTAGTAAGTCATGTCATAGATTATGTATACACTTGATACTATTAAAAAGATAAAGATTTTTGAATTATGTTCCAACAAATGCTCATATTGATCTAGATACAAATTTTACTTATAATATGACTCTTTTAATTAATTCGACTATTTATAACAGAATCATAATAAAAATTAACTATTTGATTATTATCAAGTCAGATTTAATATATACAATCAAAAAGAAGAGAATTCACTTAGACATTTAGTAAGCATCACTAGATTATTTTTTTCTAATTATCAATATTAACTTGATGAAAATTCTTATTTTAATAAGTTTTGAATAGCACAATCATACATAACTTGTAGATTACAAAATACAATATATAACATAGAATAATCATTAAGAGTCTACTTTATAAAATCTTCACAGACAACCAACTCAATTGAATTCTACAAGTACAAATATAGACTCTTCTTTGTTTTTTTTGGATTAGCCTTGATGATAGAGTGATTTTATTTAATTGTATATGTAAATGACATTCTGGTCAAAAAAGATTAAAAGTTAAAAATCATTAAACTCAATGAATATCTTTAGTCATAATTACATATAAATGATCTTAAGATACTTAAATACCTTGCTGATATAGAGATAGATTATTCTAGGAATAATATTATCTTGTCACACAAGATATATGTGCTTGATACTTTACACATTAGACTTTTGAAATGTACTCCAAAAAATACTTTTATCAAGCAAAATTTTAATTTTACTTCTAATATGAACATTACAATTTACTATATTATTCACAGGAGAATCATAGAAAAAGTTAATTATATAATTATTATCAGATCAAATATAACATATATAATCAATATAATTAGTCATTTTCAAGATTTTCCTCAACATATTCACTTTGACATAGTTATTTGCATATTAAAGCATATGAAAAAGAATCTAAAACATAAGATTTCTTTTAGCGATCACGATGATTTGTAATTAATCAAATATTTAGATTCAAATTAAGTATCATCATACACCAAAATAATGTTTATCACATGGTTTTATATTTTTTTTCAAGAGACATACAATTATTTTAAAATTTAATACAAAGATACAATTTAAAGTGATAACAATAATCACTTACGAGATACTTTTAGATATGCCACCTGCTTTAAGAGATAAAGCACACTACTCTTTACGGTAACCATCATGCCATGAGACATACTCTTTACGAGATACTTTTGGAAATACTTTTTTTAAGCACATATAAGTGGACTTCTTATTTAAAAATAAGAAAATTCATCAATAGATAATTAAAAATAATATATATTTAGATAACTGAGCAACCAAAGGAATATTTTCATGAATGCCTTAACAAGGCCTCAACTTATATTCCTCTCTTTCAAACTCTCTATTCTAGACCTTTACGTATTAGTTAAAAAAAGAAGTATTACATTATTCATTTATGATTATTATATTTTTTGTTTTATTAAGATATTGATGATAGCAGTCAAATTGTAAGCTACCACAATCAAATTAGTCAATTATGTAAGAGCATCATTTGTATGTTGATGATCATTGGGTTGTATTACATTATTTCTCACTATAGTCCTGGAATGTAACAAGTTTAATGGTCACTTAGTAAAATTATCAAATGATTGACATTGAATATTGAGATACTAACTTATATGGTCACAATGAATCAAGGACCAAGGTATAACAAATCATACATACTTTTATGAAGAATTCAATTGATATTATTAATAATATTATTATTAATTATGTTTCAAATCAACATTCTATCTAAGGAATGTTTTTTATCTTTGCATGGCTGTGTAATTGTTATACTTTTTTTATCATGTGGGACCCATAGCCCAATTTGGCTGTGGGCCAACCACCTGGACCTGGAGAAAAGGTGGAGCAACCTCATCCTAGCAATAGAAGACAACTAACTAGTGTGGATTGAACTTGAAACCCAAAGATTGTTCGTTCAACATCTCAACCATATACTACCATATTTGTTTCTTTTGTAGTTGTTATACTTGCATTGCATATTTTGATCTTCAAGATTACTAACACAAAAAATTCTATTTGATCCAATAATACATATTAATCATGGTATTTAAATTTTCATTTTATACTACGTAAAAGAATCACAAAAATTGCATCCCTATTTTCTTCATCAATTCCATTTGCATGGTGTCGTATGGACATAAGATATTGTCAAAAAGAACTTACAAACTAAAAATTTTACCTGGAGATCACGAAACAATGAGCTTATTGAGTATTAAAATTCCAATTAGATAACAACTTCCACTACGTAAGAATCCACCAAAGAATAGTATGATTTTTTAGACAATAATTTGTTTCATTGAAAAAAATAAAGAAGTTAATTTTTTTTAAATCAAAAAAAAAAAAAGAAAATCATCATGTAGCGAGCTCAATTCAAGTGGGTATTACCTTATGTAAATTAAAATTCCAAGTTCGTAACTAATTAATTCATATTACAATGACCAAATTATCAATCATGATGTTTTAAATATAATCTTTCATAAATTATCACTTATTAAAATCTATGTTATTACTATAACATATACAAGGCAATAGAACAAAATGCTTCCCCAAGACCCTTAAAAAGTATCTACCAATAATTTTTTTTGTCCCATGCTGAGTACAATGGTATTCATGAATCAGCTTGAGAGGAAGCATCGATGCACATGTATTCACATATTAGTGTTTTTTCCTTTATTATTTAGGATCCTCGTGACATCTCTTTTTTGATATAGATAAGGAGCATTCATAGGTTGTAGGGGCGTTCCTGTCATGTTCTCCATTTATGCTTGACTTTTAACAAGCATGTTAGAGCAACTCCAACGGGAGTTGCCAAAAAAGGAGTGCTAAATATCATTTTGCAAACTTAAACAGTATTTTAGCATCCATAAACAATAATTTTGCTCCAACAGTAGGTGCCAAAATGAGGTGTTATTTTAATAATTAAATATTTTTTTATTCAAAAGTTATTTTTCCAACCCCTTGAGAGTGTCATTGTGAGATGCACAGTAGTCATAACAGCTATTTTGCATCCTCTCTTTTCTCTCTACAAAGTTGCCAAATATGACACCTCTATATCTTGAATGGCATTTTGCAACCACCTGTGCCACCCCCGTTGGAGCAACAGAATTTATGATTTGTGTGTCATTTTGGCAGTTACGGGGATGGCACCTCCCGTTGGAGTTGCTCTTACACATTTTCATTTTGTATCAAGATTTCTGATAAAAATTCCTCCAAAAAATGGCACTGAGATTAAATCAGCAGAGATGGACTCAGAAACAATAGTCATACACAAACCTCATGTTGTTTGAGAAGCTCCAAGATGGCAAGGACAATATCATTGACATAGCAAAACCCAGAAGCTTCACATTTTTTGGCATGGTGTAGGCCACCAGCCCAGTTGATGGCAATGTCACACAGGCCATGGTTTAACTTGACAGCTCCACCAACAGAACCTCCGGCATAAGTCTGACAGAAGGAGTAGAGGCCATCAAACACAGGACAATCTTCACCAACATTAAAGCGCTTGAGCTGCCTCAGTTGGTCCTGCTGAGTTTCCAAGGTAATGTTTCGGAGGAAGGTGACATAATCGTCAGCATGGAAACGGCATAGGTCTCTATCTCGGGCAGGACACGGTTTAAGAACCTGCATGTGCTGAAGTAAACCATAATGGGCAAGAAGGGCGTGTGTCATCCGAATGCGATGAGGCTTCATGGGGTGACCCTGCCCATAGTAGTAATTTCCAACCTCTGGATCATAGAAGTAGCAAACCTTTCTCTTCTGCCCATCAGGACCTGATGGTAAAGAATTCCCACCGGCATCCATGAAATGTTACTTTGTGGGACTTCTAGAAGCTTCTGGATTTCACAAACAGCCTTGCCGAGTTGAGCTACATCACACAGTGACAAAATTTACTGTGGACGATGCTGTCTGCAACAGCAAAAAAAGGCATAAATTATAATAGACAATTTCATACAAAAATAATTAGCACAATACCATTATGATTCCTTTTGAAGAAGGATAATAAACACCCATGGAGATGTTGAGATAATTCAGGCAAAAAAAATGTGTATTATGCAAAATTTAATTTTTTTTAAATCAGAAAAAAAAATTAAAATTAAAAAAGGGGGATGTCTTTAAAGTATGAAAATAATAAATAATTAGTGTTGAGGATACAAAATTTATAATAATTAGTAGGAACAGATGTGAAATTTATTTAACTAATTAGAATGATATGAATAATCTTAAACGACAAAGATAATCTTAAATATAATATTTTATTATTTTTTAAATGATTGATATTTTTTTAAAAAAAGTAAAAATTTTTTGTTGACTTTACAAAAAATGTCAACAATTTTCCACTCAAAAAAGTGATGTGGAATGCGTTATAAGAATAAAAACTATCTCAAATTATTAATTCTCTTCCTACTAATTATTTAATATATCATTTCCTTATCCACAATTCTCCCTTCAAAAAATAATAACCATAAAAATATAATTTTTACATTTCCTGACATAGATTGAGCATCAATAATTACATTAATTATGTTATCGCTAACTTGCTATACTCATTTATCAAGTAAGTTAAAATATTATTATTCTTAATCATAAATGGAGCATTAATAAAATACATGCATATTAATTATTTGAACCAAGTAACAACAAAATTAACAAATATTTTATAACTCATTTTATTTCATTCATTCAACAAAACAAAATATTTATTTTTCTTCCATTAAACCACATGATGGTTGTAAGGGAGAGAGACGGAGAGGGGAAGAAAGGGAGAGAGACGGAGAGTAGAAGAAAGGGAGTGAAACATAGAGGGGAAGAAAGGGAGAGAGACAGAGATGGGAAGAAAGGGAGAGAGACAGAGAGGGAAATAAAGGGAGAGAAACAAAGAGGGGGGAAAAGGGAGAGAGGGGGGAAGAAATGGAGAGAGAAAGAGAGGAGAAAAAATGAAAAAAAACAAAGAGAGAAAGAAAGGAAGAAAGATATGACAAGGGAGGGCGACAAGACAAAAGAGATTACAAAATTTTTAAAAATTCTTGCAAAAAAAAAATGTAAATTGAAATAGATCTAGGACACATTTGTCTCAAATTTTTAATTCACTTACTATTAATTTTACATAATCCATTTTCTTATCACCAATTATTTAATATATTGTTTGCTTAAACACAATTCTCCCATCAAAAAGATTAATAATTACAAAAATAAAATATTTATAATCCATTTTGACATAGATTGAATATCAATACTAATATTAATTGTGTTCTTTCCAACTTGCGGCACATTTACACACCAAAGGTCTTGTCTTGATTTGATTACAAGTAATTTTATTCACAGATGATAGATCTCGAGTTCAAGACTGATCAGATAGTCTCTCCCAACTATCATGAACAAGGCTATCTGGATATTAATTTCTCGCAGATCTCACACTAAAGCATGAGCCTTGTGTACTAGTGAACCTTCAATCAAAAATGTAACATTAATAAAATACATAAATACTAATAAATTAAAATAAGTCAATAAAATTAACAAATATTTTCTCATATTATTTTTATTCATTCAACATAACATATTATTTATTTTTCTTCCACTAAACCACATGAACCTTCAACAATTAGTTTGTAATGGTCAAATTTTTTTTTGAATTTAACAACCTTCACCACTTTTTCATAGATATCACTTGGTGGCGTTTATTTTGAACCACCATTTCTAAATCAATAATAAACAAATAGTATATCATAGTTTTTCATCTTGGTCTCTAAAAATGGTATCACATAACAACCATTTCATTGATTAATTACTACCTCAAGTAGTCATTTCCATAAATTATATTATTGACTTCATCATCATAATTTATTCACTTAAAAATAAATACATCTTCATTTATATTATATCTCATGTATTTTTTTTATTTGAGATTTTTTTATTATATTTCAAATACTTTGTAAGATTTTTATTCCTTCTTTAATAATTTTATTACTAGATATATACACAATAGAGTTATAATTATTTGGATTATAAAAATAAACATTCTCTCTTCACTTGGTTCATCGATCATTTTTGCACTTTCAAAATTTATATTTGCAAAAAATAAAATGTTAGCCTAAAATTACTGAATTATTTTTTATGTATTTTATGTTTGTGACGAAAACACTTGGTGCATATGGGTTGTCCCCCTATAAAAGGGGTTTTATGTGAGCTGTTTATGAGAAGGTATAGTAAGTTAGGATTATAGATCTTAGAGAGTATGCAATACAAAAAACAAAAAAAAAAAAAATAAATAGAAATCAAAAAAATAAAAGATTTTGCAAGCATGGGCATAGTGAAGAAACCGGAGCACGCGTGAGCACAATATGCAACAATAGGTGCATGCATAGTTGGTACATTGGCAAAAATAAGTGCAAGCAAAGTTAATGCATAAGTGACAGCACATGCAACACACAGTTGGGGCACAATAATTTGCACGTGGTGATGCGCACGATGGCACATGGCAACGCATATGGTGGTGTGAGGGTATTGTGGGGAAAAACTCTAATTAGATATCCAGATTTATCAACAATAAATTTAAATTTGAACCCTAAAAACCCAAAATCAGAAGAAATTAAAATACAATTATGACAACATGATCTAGAAACTCCAACTTTGGGTTTCTAATTTTAGGATTTTTCTAAATTAAGTTTTAAAACCCTTATTTATAATTTGAGTAGCTCAGATTTTAATATATCTTTCTGACAACAATTTTTTCATAAAGTTAAAAAAATACACTAATTAAATAACTTATTTAATTTGCTAGATATATGGGTAGTGTACCATATATGATATATTATAGAAAATTTATTTATTCCTTTTTCTCGATAACACTGTATCATACAATATTAATACATTATGTAATAATTCTTAATAAAGTATAGTTGAAAATAGATAAAATCTTGAATCATGTTCATACCAATATGAAAATATATGTAATTATTCGTACTTGTGAAGTTACAAAGATTGTTGCACTTGGCTCACCATATAGTGATGACATAATAAAAAAAAATATTTAAATCAATATTATTTTCATTTGAAAACATAACTAACATATCCAAAATGTCTTTAAAAATTTTAAAAGAAATAAAAAATAGTATATGAATCTAAAATTATTAAAAAAATTGAATACATTCTAATTTCTAAATTATATAAATTATAAGAAGCATTATACAACAAAGATTTTTAACTCTATCGAGCCTATTATATCACTTATAATGAAAAAAAAATAATGACATCCAAATTGCCTCCTTAGTGAATATTTTAAAAATATATAGAAAATGTGAGTCACCTACTGCTCAGAAGATATTATTAATAATAGTTCCTTCTACATGGCCTTCTATATTACTTGCAGAAGTCATTTAATAGGAGCCATTTCCATTTAGGCGACTAGTGGTCTTCTCTTGAGCTCCGATAATTTTTTTAACAGAACACCAAAGATTACCCCTATTGTTGTCCCCTTTGTTGCCTAATATTATTGTCATGTCTAAAAAAATTATTATTTATAAATATTTAATTTGGTTATGGGTCATACTTACTTGTTTTCCTTTCGATCTCAATGTTTCACGCACCAGTTTGAGAAAGATGTTGAAGTTTATTGATTTTTATATTTGTTATTTTTTATATATTTTATATTTGTGATAAGAGCATCCTATATATATATATATATGGGTTATCCCAATCAAATTATCCTCTATATAAGAGGTTTTTGTGAGTTGCTTAGAGATCGAGTTTAAATTAAATTAAATTAAATTGTTTTACATTATATTATTATGTTAATTTCAATTTATTTTATTTTTATCCATCTCAATTTGTAATAATTACAAAAAAAGAAATTTCAAAAAAAATAAGCAAGCATTTTTTTTTTTTGCATTTGAAAGCAAATGAGAGAACTTCAATAAAACAATTATACTCTGAAATTCTAAATTATTTCATTAAAAATAAATTTTAAAAAAATAGTATAGAACATTTTAGACTGCCTTCTTTGAAAGACATTCAAGACATTTGGCCTAAAATGCCAAAAGATATATCATAGACATACCTTCGTGAAGGCTCCTCCCCAACACCAAACAAATCACTGTACATGACCTTTGCGAGAGCTAATCTTAGCAATTCGATCATTTAAAACTTAATGATAAATAAAATAATTTTTTTTACATAAAAAAAATTTAAGAAACTTTATTGTTGTTATTTCAAAAAATCTATCCTAAATAAATAATTTTCTAGCCTAAGAATAAAATGATTAGATATATATATATCAAGAGATCACTAGATATGACAAAATTCATGGGTCTAATAGAATAACTATACTAAATAAGATAATATATTTTGATAATTTTATTTATATTTATTCTGGATTTATATGTATGATTTTTTTACTAAGAGCTCAACTATTTATACTCTAGAAAATTCATAAAATAATTTTTCAATTGACATTAAAAATAATTTTTTAGAATTTTTCGAGTCATTAGTTCAAAGAATCTCTTTTAATGATAAAATTTTTTAACAAGAAATTTAAATGATTATATAAACAAGGAGAAAGATAGCCAAAAGAAAATTCATTGAGATTAAATTTTGAAAATTAAAATAAAATGCAAATTTTAATTATATATTTTTCTTATTATTATGATTTTGAAATTATTAATACTTTTATCAAAAAAAAAAAAGACTTGTAAGAGATTAAAATTGAAGCTAAATTCATTATTTTCTAATTACAAAATAAGATCTAAGTTAAAAATTATACTGGACAAGTATAAAATTAATATAAATTAATAATTCTTAAATTTTATTAAAATAATATGCATAAAAATATTTATGGAGGTCAGGATCAAGTTAATTTGAGAATTATGTAACAACATTAAAAAGAAAAACATGTGAAAAAATTAAAAATAAAATCTTGTATAGTCAATAAATAATAAAAACTCAATAAAGTAAAACAAAAAGATAAATTAAGTAGTACAAAATTTTTTAAACACAACATATCTAATAAGAAACAAAACAAAAAAACTAGGTTAAATAAAAATAAAAAATGATCATAAAAAAATCATAATAGCAAAATATTAAATGCAACAAATTATAATAAAAATATTTTAAAGGTTGAAAAGTAAAATAGAAAAGCAAAAAAAAAGTTATATGATAATTTATATAATAAATAAAGTTCTAAAAAATAAAAAAACATATTTAAATTTACTACAGCAACACAAATTACAAATTTGTTCATATTAAGTGTATTATGAATAAAAATAATGCTATATTAATATACAAAAAAATTATATTACATAGATAAAAAATTATTCTATAAATCAGTTCAGTGAGACACATAATAGAGAACTAAATTTTACAAAAAAAAAATTGTATCTCTAATAGAAAATATATGTTTCAGCATAGAGTACTAAAAAAAAGAATGAGCTTAAAAAGAATAATAATTAGAAAAATAAGTAGATCATTGAAAATTTTAATAGAAACAAAAAAATTTAAATTAAATTTGAATTTTATAATTAGTTATGTTATAAAATAGAATTTTAAATCCTAAAAAATTAAAAACTTAAACAAAAATTATGATATCAATTTATAAAAGATAATATTAAAAACTATTCAAATTATAAAAAAATAAATTTAATAAGTCATAAAATAAAATTGTATGAGATTATCATAAAAAATAGATTCATATATTTAACTAATGGATTATAGAATTAATATGATTTTATGTCAAGTAGAACTGCCATAAAAATTATTTTCTTACTTTGACAGATAAAAAAAAATAGTAAAAAACAAAAATACCTTCCGTAATTTAAAAAATATATTTAATAAAATTTTCCAAGAATTAATTTAATGGGTACTTAAAAGAAAAAATCACATCATTATTTTAATGATATCATTAATGTCATGTCTCCTTTATTATTATAAATTTATAATTGTTATTATGTAGTATCAGAGGTAGTCGTGTAAACCCTAGAATGGTGGTGTCAAACGGGCAGGGCTGGCCCGGCCCGGCCCGGCCCGAATTTTTTGAGCACGAGCGTGCCGCCGTGCCTTGCCTGGGCCGCTCGGGCTTGCCTGTCCAAGCGGTTCGGGATACGGGGGACCGCGGGTCGGGTCGAATCAGACCCGACCCAGGTCTTTTTTGCGGGAGGGGACATCGTGGGGTCTGGCTCACGGGACACCCGACACGGGACAAACCCGTGCCGGTGTGCCGTGCCGGGTCAGGCACGGCACGGGCCAGGGCACGGAATTTTTCCGTGCCGGGCTGCGCCAGACACGGTTGAACCATGCCGTGCCTCATGTCGGGCCGGGCCGGCTCGGCCCGGTTGACACTTCTACCCTAGAAATGGGTTTAGTAGCACAATGAGTACAAAGCAAAAAAAAAAAAATAGAATTCTAGAGAACTTATACTTTTCTGAATAAAAATTAGTTAGAGAAAACAAAAGGCTATTCAAGAGGCACCACTCTCCCGCACCACAATATTCTCCACTCACTCTTTTGTTTCCACCACCGCTCTACACTCCCAAAACTTGAACATGTCAACAAAAAACTTTTCAAGTAGAGGCCAAGTCAGCCATTGGGGTCTACCAATACCGTGGGGTTGTAGTGGCAACTTGTTTCCCCAAGGTGAGATGTTGAAAATTGCTCCATAAACACCTCATACCACATCACCTTCTTGGGATCACTAAAACTAAAAGATAAAAACTAAAAATTGCTCCAAGCAACACCACCAAATGTTTAAAGGTGCACATATTGTCACTTTCTCATGCTCATGCCTCCTCATCCAAGCAAATGCCTCCTACTTCAAACTAATGCCTCCTCATCTAAACTAATAGTTACAGCAATCACTCTCTCCTACTCCGACATATGATGTGCTAAGAAGAATTACTCTAAATCAAAAATCCAACCAACTAGATTCCAACCTTTGAAAATCAGCAATTCTAATATATTTATCGACGTTTCAATTCTACCTACAAGTATCAAGTGGGTCTGGTGGCCCGGGTACTATGTAATTGAGTCGTGCCTGGCCCGGCACGGAATGGTCTAGAACCATACTTGGACCTAGATCGGGGCGGCCCGAGGCACGGCTCGTGTCGTTCCAGGCCAAAGGCAGCCGTGCCTTGTATGGGGTCAAACACGACCCTTGTGTCTGACCCATTGACAAGGTCCATTGGCCCGTAAGAAGTAAACCGATTACACCTAGTGGATTACAGGTTACAGCGGAACAAGAGCGGTTCAGTTGGCCAGCACTTGACCCGCCCGACCCAGGTTCAGTTAATGAACTTCGATAACAAATGGCCACGTGGAGAGTTTTATTAATGAAATCTGCTAGGTGGAGATTACACCTAGCCCTACACGTGCAATCATACACATATAGGCGAAGGCCTTTTTGGCTGTAACGATGACGACGTCGCCTGTACTTCTGTACAACATGTAGTCGTCGTCGGCTATCGGCATCAGGCCTAAAGGTGTCAAATGGGCCGGGCCAGAGCGGCCCATTTTTTTGAGCATGAGCGTGCCTTCGTGCCGTACTTGGCCCGGCACGGTTTAAAAAGCCGGGCCTGGCATGTCCCGCAAGCACGGCAGGCCGTGCCGGGCCCGCTCAGGCCGACCTGGCCGTACGGTTCGGGCGTCGTGGGACCGCGGGTCAGGTCCAATCAGACCCGACCCGCGGTCTTTTTTGCGGGATGGGCGATCGCGGAGTCGGGCTTGGGGGACACCCGACACGGGACGAACCCGTGCCGGTGTGCCGTGCCACGGGCCTAACCGTGCCGGGTCAGGCACGGCACGGCACGAGCCAGGCACGGCACGGCACGAGCCAGGCACGGCACGGCACGAGCCAGGCACGGCACGGCACGAGCCAGGCACGGCACGGCACGAGCCAGGCACGGCACGGCACGAGCCAGGCACGGCACGGCACGAGCCAGGCACGGCACGGCACGAGCCAGGCACGGCACGGCACGAGCCAGGCACGGCACGGCACGAGCCAAGCACGGCACGGCTCATGCCTAACCCGGGCACGGGATTTTCCCATGCCGGGCCAGCCCATGCATGGACGAACCGTGCCGTGCCTCGTGCCGGGCCTGGCCGGCCCGGTTGACACCTCTAATCAGGCCAACTATCAATGACCCTAGTCAACACTATAGCACGATGGGATCAAGCTACGTTTAGGCTTGGGCACAGGCATACCACAGGCTATGCCTACCCACACTACACCTTAGACACGACCCATATCTCGGCACAGCCTGGCACCACCCAGCCCAATTCTACCTGGACTCATGCCGGTCGGGCCATGCCGGACCGGCAAAACACAAATCATGTCGTGCCGATAGCACGGCCTCTCTAACACCTCTAATTCTACCTCTCTATTCTATTTTCAGCAACAACTATGGGTGTGCAATTTTTTCGTGAATGAAATATGTTGCTACCCCTCGTTGTTGAAAGACCCATCTGGCTTTTCTCCTATGATACCACCACGAAACCAACATGAAGTCCTCTCAAATTGGTGCACGTACCTTTCTTTTCTTTTAGGTTTGAAACTTTGTTCTAATTATTTCATTTCCCTTCACTATTACAATTTCACCAAAAATAATTGTGATACATTTTTTCCTTTAATCTTCTTGATTTCCATACGTTCCCTAAAAATTGACTACTGTAATTCCAGTTGATTAAATCCTACAAAACATAGGAATTTATGAATAGAAATTAGTTTGAGAAAACAAGAACCCAATAGAAAGACTCCACTCTTCCACAACACAACATTCTCCACTCACTCTTCTTTTTCTGCCAATCCACTACAATCTTACTACTTAAACATGCCAGCCATGAAATATAGAAGTGGAGGCCATGTTAGCCTTGGGGTCTATCAATTTTCTGCTGCCAATTGCTAGAATCCTATAGAACTTATGATTTTTTGAATAGAAATTAATTAGAAAAAACAAAAAGAAGCTATTCGAGAGGCTACACTCTCCCACTACACAATATTCTCCACTCACTCTTCTTTTTCCCCCACCCCACTACTAAAAGATGCCAACAAAAAATAAATTTAAGTGAGACAACATTAACTTTTGGGGTCTACAAAAAAAACAACAATATAGTATATGCAATTGCGTAGTGTTATGTGTTGTGGTGTGGTTCGCGTGTGTTTTTTATTGATAGAGAATTAAGATCCTTGTCATCATTTTGTGGAGGGTCAAACGAAGTATATTCACACAATATGCCAATAAAGTTTGGGTGTGACTTTTTGGTCGGGTAAAACTCAACCAACTAATGAAAGAGCCTTCTATAATTGAAATAGAGAAGATCTCATTGCAGACTGATTCACGACTATTAATTGTCATGTATCATTAATTGAGCCTAATTTGTTTATTATTTTTTTTGTATTGCATGACATGCAAGATATTATAGAAGCTCACAACAACTCCATAATAATTTCATACTACACAAATATATGATGTTCCTGCTTACAATGATTAAAATATCGGTTTTTTACGGATATATCGGTACTTGAATTTTATGGATATATCGAATATATTGAAGATATATCGGTGTGTATTTGTATATGAGCACCAATCAAGGATAGATATATCGGTTTTAACGGATATATCGATACTTAGAATTTACGGATATATCGAAGATATATCGGTGGATATATTGGAAATTTTTATCATTGCCTGCTTAGATTATGAGATTGAGACTATAAAAGCCAATAGTGTCCAAAGAGCCATGAATAATCAACTAAAATATAAGTATATGTACAAAAAATTGATACTCAAATTAAGTAGTTCGTCAATTAATGCATATTTCATTATGACAACCTCTAATAAAATATCTAAAATATATCTCTTATAAGAATGAAAAGCTAACTTCTATATAAGTAAACTCAATACCATAAAATATCTAACACGTCACAAATCATTCATCTAGAATTTATCTACAAAAATAGTTTTAATTGAAATACATTCAATTAATCATCATGGATAATAAGAACATCAATAATATATATATATATATATATATATATATATCATTAACATCACGTATTATTCATTTAATTATATTGATACAAATAAGATTAATCTGATATATATCATCTAATAACAAATGTGATAAGTACCAAAAAAAAAACAAATTAAAATTACATCCTAAAAAATTATTTCAGACCATAAAAATTCTCCTACATCCTACATATCATGTTTGCACTCTGAAATAGTAAAACATAATGATTATTGCATAAATACTTATTCCTCAAAAATATCAAGAAAAGATAGATTCATCAGTCTAACTAATATAAATTCACTTATGAGAATCATCAAGAAAAACTAATAATCTAATAGTAATCAATTTGTCAACAAAAAAAAATATTTTATAAATTCACATAACAAGCTTATAGAAACTCCCTCGCTACCAATTAGATCTTAAATCAATCAACATTTTATTCATGACCTGTTTTCATCATATGTTCCCATTCACATCCCACTACCAGCTTACATGCAGTCTCCAACCCAAAATATCATGCATCATTGAAGATAACTATATTTGGTTCATACAACTTAGCTTGTCGCAAACATCTTGATTGACTAAGTATCTCAAAGTATAATCTCATAGATCCTACAACTATTAAAAGAACATAAAAATTATAATATATAATATAGAAATAAGAATAAGAAATGAAGTGGCATACATGCTTAGTAGGACACATAGTTCATTTCATTAAGCAATCAAAAATTTCACATCGACACTATAAACTTGATCAATTATCATAGTAGACAACTCATTGAGAAATACTATGGAGATATCCATATAATATATACTTTTAGATTAGGATCATCAAGTCATTTGTAAATCTACTAATAGGGAGTCACACCTCATGTTTTGTAGGCCATTCTCATTAAAAATTCTCCTAAATCAAACTATCTAGAGTATCAACAAAATCATGATCCGATATGGCATCGAGCAATGTCCCACTACTCTCCACATGACCAACTATGATGGTAGTATCAAGTGTAAAAACACATTAAGTTCTCATTTTATAAAAAATAACAACTAGCCATTAAAAGATGTTATCACTACACATATCTAAACGTGCATCTTCTTTAATCAAGCCCTTGAAAAAATATATATATCCTCAAGAGACATCACATTGACACTCTTAATTATCTTTCTAGTCTCTAGCGAATAATATATGCCCCTTTTGTTTGCAAAAATACTTGATGAATGCACATTTGATGGCAAGTGTTGCTAATATTTACTTTATTAAATAATATTCATAAATAAAATATGTACATAAAAAATCACTCTCTTAAATATACAAATTGATATGTAATATAATAATTTTTTATCTAAGACAATTTTAATGAGTACAAATAATATTTTTTTGATTATGACTCATTTTTTAATGAGTCTAAGAAAAATACAAATCTAGATATCACTTATGAGTCTGTTACTCTTTCTTTCTTTAATGTAACTCTTCATAGACCACTGACTAGAATAGATAGTCAACATCAATTACATCTAAGCATGTTAGTACTCATTATGATATTATTCTCATAAGATTATCATATCTATTAATTAATTTATATCATATCAAGTTTGTAGAGAATGAGATTGTCAAGTAGTGAGATCGCCTTCAAGTTTAGATAACACTATAATCCATGAATCTTCCTCAGGACAGACTCATACTAATTCGATAAATAAGGGACTTGATCACCCAGCACTTTGAATGGATAGATGATTTATAGTCAGTACACATTTTCAAAAATTTTTCTTACTATCACATTTCCATTCTATTGTTTCTTTCATTACTTCTATTTAGGGTACAAACATATCCACGTTTTTTGAGATATTAACTCGTCTAAAATAATGCTAGACCATAATGTAAAAGATGCATAACCTCAACTTTAATATAGATTAGCAACTAATATCATTATCTTCAAAAAAATATGTTATTGATTATATGTGGATATTCAAAATTAAGACATCCTAATAAGAAATTATATCATATTAAGAAGAGATTTATGGTGATAAGACTTAAACAATCAGTTGGTATGGACTACCAAGACACCTTCTCTCTAATGGCCAAAATGACCTCAATACAAATAATTATATCACTTATAATTTGTCATAGGTAAAAGATAAATAAGCTATATATAAAAAATATATTTCTTCATGATAATATAAAAATATATATATATATAATAGTCACGTAAATTTCTAGCAACATAGCTAAATATAATTTAAAAATTATGGAAGATATTATTTGCTCTGAAACAATCATCGAGAGCCTAGTTTACTAGATTTTCATAAGCAATTACCTAGTTTGCTCTTCTGTTATGACCTTTACTATTTCTATTGACAATACTAGAACACATAAGTCTCCTTCTGAGATAATATCTCACTTAGAATAGTGTCAAATCACGTTAGAAAAAATAAATGCATTTCATATTAATGTGACTTGATAACTAGTACTACAACCTACAAAAGGATCTGTTATTAGTTGCAAATAAGTTTTGAAATAAAGATTACATGAGGATTCACTCTAATTTTTGAAATGAATCGTTATGATATTTTTTTGTCTAATAACTAAGATAACCTCTGTATAGATTTTTAATTCATTAACAAAATCTCACAAATCGATAATATACCAACAAAACATATAAAATAGTGATGATCTTAAGATATATATATATATATATATCTTAAGATCATCATTATAAAAATTATTTTTTATGTTTAGTTGGTGTAAATTGTAAATGACATTGTATAACGTAAAACAATTAGTGAGAAACTAAATTATGAAATTTTCACAAGAATTGACTTATTTTTACATTGCACGTGTTCTAATTTTTTTTATTTTTCTCTAATGGCAAAATAGTTTTACATATAGTGTACGTAGATATAATTCTAAGCATAAAGATAACAAGTTAAAAATCACTTAACTTAATGAGTACCTTCAGTTGAAGTTTCAGACAAAATACATTCGAAGATAGATTCTTTCTTGATATACAGGTGAATTATTTCAAGAAAAAAATTATCTTGTCATATATGAGATATATAGTTTATACTCTTATAAATGTTAGCATCTTGAGTTGTGCTCCAATAAATATTTATATTGATCTAAGTATAATTTTTATATCTAATACAACTCACTCAATTAATTCTAACTATTACCATATTAGATTCATCATACACAATAAATATAGATAGTCATTTTTTAAATTTACTTTAAAAAGTTCTCTTAGTTGTAGCTCTTTGTATGTTGAGGTGTGCGAAAAAATATTAAAGACATAAAATCTCTTTTAGTAATCATAAATATTTACAGTTGCAATCTTGTCTCCTAAAAAATAGGTCTACAACATGTTTTGATTCTTTTCTTTGAAGCGATCTTGTTTCCTAAAAAAGTATAAAATATATAATTATTTTAAGTTCTACTACAAAGATAAAATTTAGCACAATATCAATCATTATTTGTGAGGCACTTTGTATTCGACACATACATTGTGTAGATTAGACATCCACTTTATTTTTTAATTATGTTTTACTATGATAATCAAATAGTAAGATAAATAATCTCTAATTAAATATTTCACAAACAAATTAATATTCAAATAATAGAAATAAACTATTTTTTTCTTATGAAAAAAATATAAGATAATATAATTATTACAGTTTATATTCAAATAATAGAGCAGCTATTAAATATCTTCACTAAGCCATTGAAAATACATTAATTTATCTATTTTTCCTACCAACTTTATGCTTTGAAAATCTAAATAACTACTTAGTGTTGTTAAAAAGTATCCGTTTACTTTTATTGTTTGCTTTATTTTTTTTTTATTTTTATGTTTGTATTATGGATAAAAAACACTTAACATATGAAATACCCAAATTTATCTAGCTCCTTATATAAAGGTCTGTCTTGTATATATTTTTTCATCATGTAATTTCATTATATTTTTTTTATTTTAGATTGTTTCTCTATAGCACCATTATTTTTTGAACAAATTTAGATATTATCAAAGATAAAAATATATATCAAATCATTTTGAATTGAAAGGACTAGGAGCAGTTGATGTTATATTAGTCATCAAATTAATAAAATTTACTAATGAGTTTATTTCACCTCAAATATATAACATTGACAAGTCAATAAAAAAAAATTCAATGATCAAATTGAACCCATCTAAATACTTTATGATCATCGCCACGTCACATTTGAAAAAAAAAAGAAAAAATCTCAGCACATATTCTCAAATTGTAGAATCTATTTTCTAATATATTTTTTAAATTATACAGAAAAAATATACCTATTTAGTAATTAATTAGAGTAAATGTTGTAGCAATCCTAACATAGAATACTAGAACACACTGGAAAAGGTATATAAATATTTTAAAGGCATAATATATTATGGGATTCGAGTTTATGACTACCCTTCACCTTAGAATACAGCGTGGTTAGCAGTTAACTTGAAGTCACCAAACAAACTATAACATCTCAATCCGCCATCAAATCTGAATTTACAACTTTAGACTTGAGCCACTAGACATGTGCAAGAGTAGAATGATTTATAAATCTTTTAGTATATATGCCTTTATTGGATATTCAAGCAACTATAACAAAGGCTACAAGCAAAGACATGATAATTTAACAAAATTTTACTTTACACATAATTTTCCAAAGAATCATAATCATTTAGCTAAATGATGAGCTCATAAAGTAATAGTACACTCATGAAGGGAAATGAGATTGTACCCATAAATTAGTCTTCATAGTTGGCACCAAACCCTTTTGATTAGAATTTAGAGATAACCAATGAGAACTATAAAATCATATTTATTTGAGGCACAAGATAAAATGACATATAATATTTTTTTGGAAACTTAAAATACATGACGTAATTAAAATGAGAACTTTTTTTTGGAAGCAAGTTCTACCTAATCTATATATAATTTTATATTTTTACTAAATATTATTTTTAATTTTTATATATTAATAAATTATAACCAAGTAAATAATATCAAACATAAAAATCAAATATAATTAGTATTTTTCATAATCATGAGTATTTAGAATTTTAATACAAAATATTACTATTTTAATAATCAAACATATAAAATTCTAAAATATCAAATAAATTATATATAATTTTAAGAAGTTGAGGGAAAGGAAATTTGAGACAAATATGATTAATGGTGGAGAAGGAGCTTTGGAAATAATTAATTTGTTGGGAGGGAATAGGCTTCAAGAAAAATAATTATCTGAGACAAATAATGTACGCGAATAAATGAAGAGGCACAAAACCAAACAAAACCAAGTTAAACACTCTTATTATTTGTGCAATAAAATACAATCTGAATCAAAGAATCCAGCTCAAAATTTAGTCCATTTTAATTTTTTCAAAAATAAAGTTACTCCCACTAATTACCATTTGGCCTGGTTAAAGTCCAAAAGGCACATATAACAATATCTAGCAAGTTGGGTCAAGCCAACCCATCATTTTTTTTCCTAGCACAAACATCCCAGTACAATAAAACTAACCTTTCGAGGCAAAGCATGTGAGACCACGAAAAAAAAATTGTTGGATTATGTAGTCTAGCACAATTTTCTCTGACATAACATTAATCAAACTTCGACAACCAATATGAGGGCCATAAATACATATTTAAATAAAATCTTAGTCACGTATACAAATTATTCCTATAGAATATGTAAGCATATTAAAAGATCAATTTAATAGTTAAGTCATAAATAAAAATCATAAATAATGATGAAAATTATATCTAATATACAAAACTTCCTCTTAGTTAGTATGAGTTATGGAAAACTAATATTTCGTTAGTCTTATATCTGATAATCAAAAAGATTATGTCTAATTAATCTCAGACAAAAATAATTATCATCATACTAAAACATACACTAAAATACAAACATACAACATGAAGATTTTTCATAATGTCAACCATCCTAGTACTAAAAATTATTTTTACCTTTAAATATTTTATGTGATAAATTAGTTAGTTTTTATAAAATTACACACTAAAAATTATCAATAAATCCCTAAAAAATTATGAATGCAATATCTTGAATACCCTATTCAAGCTTGTATCGAATTTAAAAAATTAATATTTTAAATTTTTATATCAAAAATCACATATTTTTTCATATCAAATAGTCAAAAAAATAATATGGTACAAATAATATAGCTCATACCAAATGCACAAGAAACTCATTTTAGCATAAAATCTAAAATAAATTAATATCTCAACAACAATACATCCAAGATACAAAACAATATTTTTAAGATTTATATACATACAACACAAAAACTTTCAAGGCGATCAATTATATTAATACTATTCTCATCCAAATATTTTTAATATTTGAATTCTTATTAGACATGATGTATCAATATTTACAAAATCGTACGCAAACTTTAACAAACAATCAGAAAAAAAATTTAAAATATTTTAATTTATTAAAATTATTTCATGAGCTTATGAGTATTTTATTTTGAAATTCCATAATGTATCCAATATATATTTTTTGCTATTGGCCCATCAATAGACTTATAGCAATTTAACTAAATAAAAATTAAAAGGGATTGTGTCTTTGTGTTATCACAAAGGGGGACACCTTCATCCACAAGAGGTAAGTCTCAAGCTTGAGACAATCAAACATGACCTCTCTAATTTCTCAATGATATAACACTTGTTGATGTATATACCTCACTCAAATCTAAAATCTCAAATCTCAAATCTCAAATCTCAAAACTAGCATATTGGATACAAAAAACAATTATTATTTCACAAATTCTTTAGCACTAAATAACATGTACAAGGTTGCTCGACAATTTGTGACTTGCATATTGATACAAGTAAATAAAGTGCATTAAAAATTAGTATGAAATTTTAATACTTTTTATGTTGAATTTATATTAAATCTAAAATCTAAATTGGAAGGTCATCATCCATATCTCACTTGATTTCGTTAATTCTAGATATGAAAATCAATTCATTGGGCTCACAAACACAATACATTGTCATTCATTAACAAAAAAAAAAAAAAAATCAAGAATATTAATAATAAAAACGAATAATTCATTAAATAACTAGTCGAGCTTATAGTTTTGAATTTTAGTTATGATATTAATTATAGTAACTAGTTCTCAATACATGACATTAAATAAATATTTGCCTTTAAATTTTTCTTTCAATTTGGAATCTCAAATAAAGAATTTCATATTTTAGCATGATGAAAACTTCTCCATCATGTGAATTAAGTAATTAACCTTTTTTTCCAGTAGTTTTGTGGCTCCAAAACTAGCATACTACTGAATGCGTAGAACTGAATCTTAGGAGCCGATCTCAGCATCGTTTAAAGTGCCCGTTCAAGAGATTGGTAGAGCACTGTCACCCTGACAAGAGGCTTAATCAGAGGGGACACTGGGCCAGACTAGCCTCGAGCATGAGGCCGAGAACCGTGATGGCCAAAAACCTAATAGGAATTTAAAAACGAATTCACAGAGCAACTAGAATTGAGTTGGTATCTTACTCGTTGTGAAAGAGAGAACGGCCATTTTAATGCCTCTATTCTATCCTAAAATTCTTCTGCGACAGCTTCGAGATTTTACGTTCGCATCGACGAAGGGTTTAACAAGGAGAATGGACGTGTTTTTCGCCTTTCGGACACCTCCGTCCACCTCCAAAAATATTCTATCTTTCAGTTTCAGTTTTTTTTTTTTAATAATTCTCATTATTTTTAATCAAAATTAGGTTTGGCATTACCCAAGTTAAAATGAGATTTGTATTCTTGTACTCAAAAATTATTTATGTTTCACAATTAAAAAAAAAAAGTGACCTTATTTTTCATAATTAAAAAAAAATATAGCAAATTTTTATTCACTTAAATAGTTAAATTTATCAACCAAATTTTATCCTTCAAAATTAAAAAAAAAAAACAAAATCTATTTTTTTGAATTTAAAACAAATAATATATAATTATATATATATATTTATATATATATATATATATATAATTGTATATATGTTTATATTCATATGTGTGTTTGATTTGATACTTGGAATTGTTAATTAAAGTTACCCTTTGAGAAAATGTAGTTTTTGAATTCAAAATTAAAATTCTTGATTTCGAAATAGCTATTTCGAAATCAATAAATGAGATTTTATTTTATTTTTAATTCAGAACGATAAAATCAGATTGATAAATTTTAGTACGTCAAAACTTAATTATTTTTGAGTTTGGTGTATTATTTTTATCATAAAGATATAAAATTTTTTTTAATTGTTTTTATTTGGTGCATCAAAACACAAATCTTTTAATTTAAAAAATTAATCTTTTGATTTATATACAGTAGAGCAGAATAAAAAAGGAAAATATGCAACTAGGATACAAGACAGGAATGTTTATTTTTTAAAAATTATTTCTGAATTTTAAAATTTTAACCAAAAAAAAATTAACTAGAGAGTTCTCAATTTTTTTTCAATTGCCCTTGGGCAAATTTAAAAATATTAAAAAGTTAATTCTCTAACATAAATATTTTAGGAATTATTATATTTTAGTATACCAAACATAAAATATTTATATTTTGATGGACCAATTTTTTAATAATAAAAAAAAATAATTAAATTCTAAAATAATTTAGTTTTAATGCACCATAATCTAGATGATATATAGTATTAAATCATTATCAAAACTCAGCGTAAAGATAAATAAATAATTATGCAGAGAAAAAACACTAAAATTAAATGGTGATTATCTAATTCTTTTCAAAGAAAACAAAATATTATTAATTTTTGTTGTCTATAAATGAATTTCAAACTTTTATAATGGTCATATTAATGGAGGATGCACGTTTCAAGACAAATCTATACTCATTGAGCATGATGAAGTTGCATAAAATAACATAAATTTACTAGAACAATGTTCAATATGATCAAAGAGAAAAGAAAGCGACCCCTCTCATAAGGAGCTTAGCTAGTTGGGACTCTTAGCAATGTCCTTGAGGTCATGAGTTCAAGTCTTACTGGTGGGGGGTACTGGGGATATTTCTTACCTGCGCGGTTCTCCGGGGGCCCAAGAGGATGCAAGGGCCCACGTAAGTGGGCCCAGAAGCTATTGCTTTCGAAAAAAAAAGAGAGAGAAATGAAAGCAGGCTCATTAGGAATAGGCACAATTGGTAATCACTTGGCAACTAGCATAGAAGTGAGAGGATTAGTTGGGTAGTTCTTGTGGGATGAGTATTACCTCCATGAGAATTAGTTGATATGGATACATGTTTGCACTGACATCCACAATCATAAAAAAAATACACATTATATATATTTTTGATTATTTTATAACTCATAGGTAATATACCAAATAAGACACTAAGTATTGTGAAAAGTTAATCTTCTAGCTAATATCTAAACTTTCATCGGTTATAGTAAACACTAAGTATTTTTGATTATTTTTGATAATATCACATTGAGAACGATTATAATTTTTGATAATGCTCCATCGAGGAAGCTTATAAGTTTTGATAATGCTCTCTTGATTAAGCTTATAAGTTTTGATATTACCAAATACTACAGGTAAATTTTGACTTGGTATTTTAAATAAGTTAAGTGGAAAGTTTTGAGAAAATAATTAGAATTTGATTGAATCAAATTGTCAATAATTTAATTTAATCTATAATGTGTGTGTGTGTGTGTGTGTGAATTGTAATCTTAATAGGGCGAGTTTAATAAGTGTCAAATAATAATATGCATAACTTATTTTACATAAATAAGAGAGTACAATTATAATTCTACAGTAGTGTAAATTATAATTAATATAAATTATGATATGATATAATATAGATTGAAAGCCCAATATCTTAATTAGGTGAGGATCCATTCCATAGCCTTATTTAGTGTCATAAGAAATATCTTAAAGATTTTGTTTATTCATTTAGAGTATATGCATGTACATAATTAGAATAATTAATTTAATAAATATTGAATTATTTGACTACATTAATTAGTTGAATGATATTTTATTGAGAACACATGCAAATTTTACAAGCTTATTAGGTTGAATTATATCACAAGAATTGGTTCCTTCCACTAATCCTTGAATAAATTCATCACCAATCTCACAATTCATGAATAATATGATATGACATGAGGGGAGGACATATATTATTTATTATTAATTTAAACATGCCAATTATTATTAATCTTATTATCGAGGCAATGTGTAATGTCAAATAAGATTAAACTGATGATTTATATTTAGTTCTATAAATAATAGAAAAGGTTAGAGGTGTCAAATAGGTCGTGTCGTGCTGACACGACCTATTTTTGCTAATCATGGTCGTGCTACCATGTCATGCTGACATGACCTATTTTTGCTAGTCATGGCCGTGCTACCATGTCGTGCTAGAATTGCACAATATAATTTTTGTATCATGCGAGACACAACATGGGATTCATCAGGTTTGCATAGCACGACAAGGTGCAATGGCTTAGTGCACAGCCATGCCGAACCATGCTTGCCGAACCCATTGTATGAAAAATGCAATGGGTGGCCGATTTACTAGGCTGAATAATGACAATCAGCCATGTAAGCAGCATCCGGTTTAGATGATTGTATTTTTAAAAAAATATTAGATTGTCCTGTCGAACAGTCATCCATGCCAGTAGACCATGCCATCAGGCCAGGCATGCTTGTTGTGCCTAGCTTGGCATGAGGCATGTCTGATGTCAGCCTAACACGACATAAACTATGCCTACAGTATGTATCGGCACTAGGCATGGTTAAAACCATGCATAGCTGAACCGAGCCATGCCATGAGCCATGCCATGAGCCATGCGCAGGCTGCCTAGCTCGTTTGACACCTATAGTAATGGCTCAGATAAAAAAAAATATGCTATTTTTATAGCTAAGTATAAACCATCACCTAATTTTAAACTGATTGATTCTAAAATGAATGCTTCAGATAATGAAGAGATTCATTTAAATTACCCAAAGAATCACCTTATGGTGGTGTGTACTAAGTGTACCTACAAGCTAGTAAGTTGGATAATGAAAGGTACCAAGATCAATATGCTAACTCAATTGCATAATCTTCAAACCAGAGATAAAGACCATGTAATTTATCCTTGGTAAACTTCCTCTCCCACTTAGTTATTATAAAAATGCGAATTTTTATTTTAAAATAAAATATGAATTTTTAATTTAAAATATTGTAACTTTATGAAACATGTGAGTATCAGAGTTACACGAACTTACTATTTCCAGTAAATAACTATCACAAAAGTCATTATACTTATATATATATATATCAATTAAAGTATCACATCCACAATGTCATACCGCAAGATATATACATGACATGTCACTATATAAATGTATCTAATTGTTGAAGAACCTAGCTATATTTGTTTTAGGGCACTATATCCTTCGAATTTTTATAAGTTGAAGGTTTGGAATAGTGTTCTAAATCGAGTTGAATTTGTCCAATTTAATTATAATGGTTCAGGCCTTCAGTGCAGTGTCTCCAAAATTATATATTATAGAATCTGCTTGGGTTTAAACTCTGTAAGGAACTAGAATTTATTTTGTCATGCTTTTCGCCATCAAGTATTTCTACCACTATGAGTTCCACCACATGCTTCCTTGCCAACCATGACTACCACTACATACATCAATGTTAGATGCATCCACCACCATAGGCACCATCACCAGGTTTAATCATCGCCAATGGCTGCAAAAAGCTTCATAGATACTGTCACTGGCTTTAACTATCACCATCAGTACCAATATTGATCGTGACAACCTCCACATGTACTATCACTAGCTTAAATCATTACCACCAATTATTGGTCATGACAACCTCCATGGGAACCATTATTGGCTTTTATTATCACCGCCAATATTACCATTGGCCGTGATAATCTCTACATGTATTGACACCGGCATTAGCTATCACTACTAGTACCAATGTTGGCCTTGAAAACCACCACAGGCATCATCGCCAATAGTGACTTTAGCAAACATTATAGAAATTCAAATAGAAGTGCAAGAACAAAGAAAAAGTACACCCCCTATGCAAAAAAATCAAATGGAAAATTACAACCACTAAACAAAATCCATCCAAGCACACCGCAATTATAATCTACAAGACAATTAGCTAGGTTGTTTAAATCGGTCAACAATGGTTAGAATGCCTCTATTTAATCAAGGAAGCCACAAACCAATGCCCAAATTAATCCAGTTAAAGGGCAACCGATCAAGAAGCCATGTCTTATGAGAAATAAGTAAATGCTGATGAGATAACTAGTTATTATATATTGGTTTCTTTGTTAAATATACTCTAACATTAGCATAAGTCCATGACTATTGCCTATGATATGATATATAATCTCAAAGAAAAATTTGAGAATCAAAATTCTTTAAAGCTATGATGGGTCTGATTCTGATAAATACTATGATGGGGAAAAAGGCTCAACTAAGAAATAATGCTCTCAAGATGATTGATCTTCTAAATGAACTAGAGATTCTTGGAGTTGGATTGATGTGGATTCTTAGATTGATATTTATCAATTTCTATCAAATTCGTGTAGGCAATTCTGTTTAAACTATAACACAAATTAACCTAAATTGACTTTGACATAATTATTTAAAGAATTGGTATCGAATGAAATAATTATCAAAAACTATCTAACGTATTTGTGGCTAAAGGCTTTCTGCTAAACCAAAAAGGTAAGAAAAATTAGCAATTTTAGAAAAATACTCATGTTCCACCAACAACTCACAAATCATTAGTGGGAGTAAAAAAAAAAAACCAAAAAAAAAAATATTTTTATTGCAAGCAATCAAGATACTAGAAGAAGTAGTATCTAATTTATCTCAACAAGTTAAATAATCAAAGTAAATCTTAATTATTGGTAGTTGAAACTTATTTAGTAGTGTTATCTATAGATACTTGATGTGTAGATATGGGGCCTACTAATTGTGTTTTCGATTATTTGTAGTGGTTTAAGAAAACTAGACAACTAAGTAATATTGAGACTGGTCTTCACATGAGAAACAATATAAAAGCTATAACGATTGTAGTGGGAGATTACTTAGCTTTAGTTTGAGAGAGATTCAATTTTAATTTTGATGAGGGATTTTTATGTAATTCAATCATGTGGGAATTTTCTTTTTATTATATGATTTTGAAATAATTTACATGATAAGAAGTTTATCTATTTTATTATATTAAAAGATAATATTTATATTATTAATATTATATCTACTCTACTTGAGTTAGTTCATTAAGATTATATGAGCCCATGGTGACCAAATAGCTCATATGATGAGTTATTTGGTCATGTTTGATTCTTTATCGGGATATGCATTAAAAACAAAAGATAATATTTGAAATTTATACCTTACTACTCTAATTGAATTGTGGACAAAACATAATCCTAGTCTGAAACACATCACTCTATGTAGTTGCTTATCATATGAGCTGAAAAAGAAAATCATAAGTTGGAACCAAAAATAGAAGTTTGTTTCTTGATGGGATATTTTAAATGAACCAAATGTGATTTTTTCTACTCCGCAGTAGCATCATCTTCTTTGTCGAAAGATTGGAACAGTTGCTTATAAAAGATAACACAATCAACAGCACAAGCTTGTGGAAGTATGTTCGTATCAACGCAATGAAAATTTCAAAAACGTAATAGAATATCATCTTACGTGCATTATCATGATAAAAACAAATATTAATCCAAGCTTCCAAACACATACATAGACAACACACACACATGTAGACACACACACACACACACATATATGTGTGTGTGTGTGTGTGTGTGTGTACATCATAATTGTGTAAATGTAAAATAATGTTGGAGACCCATAACCATGCCAAACACAACTTAGGGACTATTTATTTTTTGGGATGAATATTGAAAGCAATTTGCTTTAACTGGTAGCTGTTTGTTTTTCAAAATATTTAAGACTTTCTACTGAATTTTTTTAAATAAGTTCCGAATAGAAAAAATTAAAATATTTGGATTTTTCAAATCGTAAAAAATCATTTTTCACCAAAAGAAAAAAAATTCATCATTACTTAATTAGAATGAGAGCTAATAATATTCACTATCACAAATGACAACAGGTGGTTTGGTATGGGACTACCTCATTTTGAATTTGGCTCATTTTTTTTTTTTAATTTAATCTCATTGTCATCCCCACTCATTTCCAAATATTATTAATAAAAAATAAATAACTTAATAATCATGATATTAAGTACCATTTAGCATTATGCTAAAAAAAAAATTATATTTTATAAAATAAAAAAAAAACAAACCACCCCGTCATCATTGTCTCTACTATTACATACACGCGCACGCACACGCACACACACACATACGAACACGCTAAAATAAAACACGCCATTTTGGAAAAGTTTTTTTTTTTTTTTTTTTGGTTTATTGTTGGATTATCATGCTGCTTTGACATAATCACAGCCTTACATATAAGCTATATGCGTGAACAATAAAACACTAACAAATACATGTTTGTAGTTTCAATGGGGAAACATTAAGTGACGTGCTATGGCAACGACGTCGACATGACATCACATGTGATGTCATGAGACGGGGAAAGAATAACACTCACAAATATAACTTGGGTTAGAGAGAGAGGGGAAAGAGACAAAAAGGAGAAATCTGATTCACAATGGTATCCAACAAAATGGACGCACTACAAGACTTAAAAAAAAAAAAAAAAAAAGAAGAAAATTGCAAGGCGGAGCATCACCATAGGAAGGCAATAAACTTGCTCCTACCTCAGCCATGAAAATTTAAAAAAAAAAAAAAATGGCTGAGAAATTGACGACATAATTAAACAGTGTAGTGCTGTTGAATGGTGTCGATGTCCAGACCCTTGAGCTTCACCACAGACTCCACGTGGCCCTTGAGGGTGTGTAGTTCCCGTAGCCTAAAAGCCCACAAAAAAAAAAAAAAAAAAAAAACCAGATTTTTAGGCTGAGGCGCAAAAAAGTGGAACGCCATGGGGCTGATGGTTCGTCTCTCACCTGGCAACCTCTGCGCGGCGCTTGGCTTGTTCAGCTATCTCTGTGAGTTCTCTGTAACTACTCTTTTCTGACATGAGGCTGCCACCATCCTGCTGGAGCCCATGCAGAGTCCTCTGGTCTGAAGCCCACTGTGCCTCTCTCTCTTCTCTCCCATAATCTTTTTTAGTGGTAAACGCAACCTGCAAGAATCAAACGACCCATAACATGGTCTAGATCCCTCACAGGACACACATACTTACACACCTACATTACCCAAAGCTGTCTAAGCATAGACAGAGAGAGAGATAGAGATATACAGAGAGAGAGAGAGACCTTGTTGTCAATGACATGATCCCAGGCTCTGCCACTCAAGGAATAACGAATCAGAATCTTGAGCAGGTCAAGTGGCAGATAGGTGACTAAGCTGAAGATCCATATCGCACCAGCCCAACCCCAACCACAACCTTTTATGTGGGCGAACTCCCAATTGGCATACACTGCAATGACAGTTGCTATCTACCAAGAACAAAAAAAAAAAAAAAAAAAAAAACAACAAATTAACAAGAGAAGAGAAGAGAACACTCATGGAGTTTTAAAGAAAACCAGAGCTTACTAGCTGGGCGATTAAGAAGGCAACAATGAGAAGAAAGCCAGGGCGCTCAAAAAAGGACCAGCCACGAGACCTGGTGACGAAAATCAAGGCCTGGCTGACTATGCTGACTTGCAGGTACAAAGCTGCCATCATTTCATCAGAACGATCACGCAGGGAGCGTACGCCAAACTTATCCTGCAGATCAAAAACTCAGGGCTGGCACGCAGGCGATGGCGCAGGAGAAAAACCAGCCACCAGGGGGGAGGGAGAGGAAGAAGATACCGAGAAGAAGTCTGTGTCGTGCATGAGCCAGAAGAAGAGAACAGTCACCAGGGCCAAATAACCACCCAGCACCACCCCAGTGCTGAAGATCTCCTTCAGCTTCCAGCTGTCGGGCATTGGAGATGGCTTCACCCTATCCTTCGATATCGTCATGATGGTACCTTCGCCCAAGCAGACCACAAAATAAGCACCCCCGAATAAAAAAAAAAAAAATGAAAATTTGGGGGGGAAACAAGGGCAGGTCGAGAAACTGACCATCATTTAGAATGGCAATGATCAAAACCATGAAAGGTGCAAAATCATACTTCCAGATCAAAGCAATGAACAAGAAGCCAAACTGCCAGAAAAACGATTATAAGCACACACACACACACACACACATATACAACTGCTATATATGTGCAAGTGTAGAACAGAACAAAAAGAGACATGCTACTCACAACAATACGAATCGTAATAGAAACAGCATAAATCTGCAAGCAAACAGAAGAGCTGAGCACAACAAGGAGGCTCGAAAATGGAGGTGGAAGGGGGAGATGAGAGATGATGCTGACTAACAGTATAATTCTTCATTCTCTGAAATATAGCCCTGCTGGTGAGAACGGCACTGACGATAACGCTGAGGCCTGGTTCTGTGAGGACAATATCAGAAGCACCCCTAGCAGCATCCGTGGCATCAGCCACGGCAATGCCAATGTCTGCCCTCTTCAGAGCAGGGGCGTCATTAACACCATCGCCAGTCATACCACAGATGTGCTTCTTCTCCTGCAGTTTCTTCACGATCTCATACTTGTGCTCTGCAGAGGAAGTAATGGCGGACTGGTCGACCTCAGAAAAAAAAAACCAACAAAAAAGGAAGGCTGGTGGTGAAAACTACAAGTCGGAGCAACCTGGAAACACGCCAGCAAAGCCATCAGCTTTCTCGATCAACTCATCTACAGGGAGGGCAGAGAGAGAAGCATCATTGCTCTGGCCCAGCAGAGCAGAAGAGGGATACATGTTGGTGCCCATCCCAAGTCGCCGGCCAGTTTCCTTTGCAATTGCAAGTTGATCACCTGTGTAGGAGACGAGCAGCCTGAAATAAGAGAGAGGCAGGGAGATGATGAAGAGGAAGCATCTCAGGGGAGCCCGAACCAGTGATCATCTTGACATTGACGCCAAGGTTTAGAGCTCTTCTAATGGTGTCTGCGCTGTCATGCCTAGGAGGATCAAAGAGAGATAATAGACCCACGAATTGCCATGGCAGGCCAGGGCTCTCTTTCGTTTTATCTGGTACATCCTACCACAAGAACCAGGAGTTTGTTCGAAGGCATTTAGGTTGGAGGAAGGAGACAATATAAAAACGAAGGATAAGAAAGGAAATTTGAGAACCTGTCTGGCAACCCCTAGCGATCTAAGACCACGATCAGCAAATTTGTCAATGACAGAATGAACCTTCCTCCTCACATCTTCTTTACAATTGCACAGAGAAATTATCTGAACAAAATCAACAACACAGAACAAGATGAGAGATTAAGAAACCCAGAGAAAACAAGAAAAAAAAGTCTGCTGTGGAGGAAGAAGAAGAAGAAGCTTCTGTTTACTTGCTCAGGAGCACCTTTGCTAGCTCTGTGCCAGTTCCCGTTCGAATCAATGTAGGTTAGGGCGGTCCTTTTCTCGACAGGATTGAAGGGAAGGAAATGAACCTCGCGAATGCCAGCTCGAGCCTTCACCATGATCAAATTAATCACAGGAAAAAAAAGGAACATCAATGGCTGACCAACAATGGCGAAGGAGATGATTAACTGAGACAAAACTAACAGAGACCTCTTTTGGATCAGAAAGCATTTCGACGATGGCCGTGTCAATGGCATCCTGATTCTCAATTCTGGAGGCTCTGGCTGCTAGAAGGACAACCTGGTCTTTTTCAACACCCTTTGCAAAGATCTCAATCAGATTCTTATCCACAGTCAGCCTGTTCAGAGTCAAGGTTCCAGTCTTATCACTGCAGAGAACATCCATCCCCGCCATCTCCTCTATGGCAGTCATTCGCTTGGTGATGGCGCCCTGCTCAGACAGCCTGTGAGATCCAATGGCCATGGTGACGGACAAAACAGTGGGCATTGCAATGGGGATTCCCCCAATCAAAAGAACGAGGAGGTTGTCGATTCCATCACGATACGCACGATGTTGTATGGCAAACATCACAACAAGCTCGATTACAATTCCCACGCCGATGGAACAGATGCAGAAGTTACCAATGGCGGTGAGGACTTTCTGAAAATGGCCAACTTGATTTGTGTTGTCGACGAGGTGAGCAGCTTTGCCAAAAAAAGTGTGCACGCCAGTGGCAATCACGACAGCTTCGATTTCTCCTTGTTTACACGTAGATCCAGAATACACGCTGTCAGTTGGATTCTTCGTGACTGCAAGAGACTCGCCTGTGAGAGCAGACTGATCAACCTTCAACGGATCACCCTCGAGAAGACGAGCATCAGCAGGGATTATATCTCCCAGCTTTATTGAGATGATGTCGCCAGGAACCAAGATCGAAGCATCTTGTTCCCCCCACCGACCATCTCTCAGTACCTTAGCCTTGGGAGCGAGGCCTGCCATGAGAGCTGCAGCAGCATTGCCAGCATTGTTCTCTTCAATGAAGCTGATCGTGGAGTTTATGAGCAACAGCACGACGATGCCAACGAAGTCTTGCCAGTCAGGAGGCTTCCCACCGCCATTAGCCAGCAAAATAGCCATTATGGCGGCAGCTTCCATCACCCAAGACAGTGGATTCCACATGAACCCTAAAAACTTCAAAACCTTACTGTCCTGTTCATCAGAGCGTAGAAAGTGATGAAATGGAGTCATCGCAGACAAGGAAGGTTAAAAAATTAAAAAAAAACAAAACAAAACAAAACAAAACAAAACAAAACAAACCTTCTTCTCCTCTAGTTTGTTGGGACCAAATTCAGCAAGCCTATGAGCCGCTTGATCAGATTTAAGCCCCTGCGTGGAGCAATCGAGATTTTCGAATACCTCCTCCAAGGGAACTCGTTCCTGTGAGACGAAAACAAAAACGAAGCACTTAGTAAACTAAACAAATTAAACCTGTCAAGCTTATTGCAGCAGCTGCTCCCAATTTAACCCGACAATTGCACTATCCGCCATGAAAATTAACGTGTCGAATAATGGAACAGGAACAGCTAAAGAGGACGAATCCGATCCAGGAAATTTCACGACTAAAAAACACCGATCGTGTCGAATCGAGCTGCGGATTCATCATATCTATGAAATCGAACTTCTGTAGAAAATTTCAACTGCTGCGATCGAAGGAATACAGCATCTAGTTGAACGACTTTAGAAACTGTGCAGGTTAAGTACGAATCACTAGACATGAAAAACAAAAGAATTAAACCAAAACTTCTCTGGTCGAGATGAGACTCGCTAATTCATCTCGCGTAATTTTTCAAGCAGGCACGATCAGCTGAGGATGGAGGCTACGCTGATGATCTCATTTCTAAAGAGACAAATCAAGATTAATTTTCAAATTAAAGCAAGGTTGACTAGGCTGCAATGCGAGACGACGCGAATAACTAATCTGGAAAAGTTTGACAGCGAATCGCCATGCCTCGAACAAGGAGCAAGAGGAGATGAACAAAAAACAAGCACCTACCACAGCGTTCAAGCAGGACAGCTGGCGAACAGACAAGCTCAACATGTGAAAATAAAGAAAGACCAAGAACCAGACGCATTACCAAATTAACCGACTCGTTTTTGAGATGGTCGAAGCGAGAATTCTGGTTGTTTGCCATCTCCGAACTACTGCACCAGGGAGAGCAACGCTATGGCGGACGCATGAACGGTTGAAAAAATGACAGAGAAGAAGCAGAGATAAGGAATAAATCGAGACAGAATCACGACAAAGTCAAATGGAAGAACAAGAGGAAGAAATAGAGGAAGGAATCAGTAATGCAGGGAAGGGGGAGGGGGCTCGTTGTGGTTCAACGAAGGAGGCCATTGTCGTCGTTGTGATGTAGTTATATACATAATCAGATGCAGGAAAAGAGACATCGGCGAGACAAACGCAGAAGAAGGACTTTTATACCCCTGGTCAATGTTGACTCTGACCACTCGCCCGAATTGGCGCTCCGGAATTTATAAATATTATTTTTCTTTATTTTTCAATCAGTTGGATGAATATTACCTGAGTACTATACTATCGCTTTCTCATTTCTTAATTAATGATCGAGGCAAGGCAATTTTATTTTCTTTTTTTTTGCAAATTATTATGATTTCTAAAAACTGTCAACATTATTTTTTTCATAAATTATATATTTTCTTTTAAATATAACTTATATTTTTTCATAAATATAAGCTGCATTTTTTTTTTCATTATTTTTTTTAGAATTGTTTCAAATTTCCATATAAATTAATTCTAATTTTTTTTATATAATTATATGAAAGCATTGTATTTTTTTTAAATCACACTTGACTTCACAATTAAATAAAATTAATTAATTGGAAAAAAATAATGTTGGGAACAAAAAAAAATTAATACCAATTAAGCCATCTTTAACTAATCAAACATACGCATATTATAAAAACAGAGCAATCACGGATTAAAATTAATAACTCTTCCAACAATTAATTAAAAAAGTGTTGTATTGGTTAAAAAGCTAAAGCACTCTTTTAATTGAAGTTTAAGAAATAATTAAAAAACCAATTACTTAAAAAAAAAAAAGGTGACTGCTTTCAGCTGTCTAATTTCGACTCAAGACAAAAATTAAAATATTTTACTCCATAAATAATTTTTTTTAAAATAAATAAGTAATATATTATAAAGCAGACGAGTTTCAGGTTAAAATCGAAATACATATTTCATTTTTTCCTTAATTTTGAAAAATAAAAAAATATAAAAAATAAAATAAATTTTTCCTGTTTTTTTTTTCCTGTGGTAACCCCAAGTTCAGCTGAAGGTGGGATTCGAACACACCAACTCCATCTAATGGAATTTGTTCCTTGCCACTTCAACCAAACTAACAAGGGGGCAAAACTTACCTGTAAGTTAATTTACATTTATTTAGTGGCATTTTACATAAAAATATAATCAAACAAAAAAATTGCTAACCAATCTAACTTTCACACAAGCCATTATCAGCTCACAGAATTATATCCACGTAGAGAGGTTCCAATCAGGAAACACGTGAAACGATGACATCAAGCACCTGAACGTTTTATTTTACATGGGCTCGGGTTCTCATGGATCAGAAGGTGAGGTAATGGCCATGTGGGCTGGGTCTGTGTTCTCAGGGTTCAGGAGGTAATAGCCATGGGGTCTGGGTCTGGGTCTGAAACGGAAGAGCAGCGGCGACGGCAGTCAGGCTGTGGTCCAGAGTTGAAAAGCATGTTCTTGATGACCTAGCAAAGACAGCAGCCCAGGTTTGATCGCGAGACCTCCAAGTAACAACAAGTCAAGAGAAAGAACGGGGCACGCAAAGTGCTATCTTACTTGGGACATTAACCCATGGACCTGTTCCACTGTTATCTTTGTGCAGTCGCGGGTTATTTTGGCAAGCTGCGACTCTTCCTGCAACGGTAGTCGCTATTAAAAAAGAAAAAAAAAAAATAGAGAAACAAAACTATGCCACGCAAATCAATACCACCAAAGTACATAAAATGAGGAGACTGGAGACCAAGTCACCCCGACAGAAGTGTTTGAAATTACAAAAATACCCTCCCACATTTTTTTAAAAATCTGAATAAAGAACACATTTTTACCATAAATACCCAATCATTTACATAACATATATATATTTATATGTTAAAAAAATTAAGTTATTTTTACAATAAAAATAACAGGGGTATTTTTGTCCAAAAGAGATTTTGTGCCTTATAATCAATTAACCTTAAAAAAAAAACTATAAACCCCATTTAGTATGCCACTCCTTTTGTTTTCAGTACCTTAAAAAAAAAAAACTACAAATTTACGTATCCAAGGCACGTGTAGTCTAACTAACGAGTTAGATCCTCATGGGCTAGGCCACCAAAGAGCACGGGGGCGGGGTTAGCCCTACTCTTACCCCGAGGCCTCGGTGACTGTTCGAGGTGCCAATCTGGCTCGGGAAAATACCGGGCTAGAAAAAAGCTACAATTTCACATGAAGCTAAACTGAAAGAGTTGAAAGTTTCAAAAACAAAGCCAACCTCTTTCTTTTTACGAGAGAAACCCATGAAGCTAAACCGGTAATGTGATAATTGATTTTCGGCTTGTTCTAATTTATCAGCTGCAAGAACAAAAAAAAAAAACATTTATTTATAATTCCTATAAAATGTTATATATATATATATATATGTGATATTAAATTATATGTAAAATAATCCCCTCAAGTTGAGATAAGAATGAGATAGTGAGTGAAAATTAACTAAAAAAGAAATTCCAACTAAATTAATAAATACTTCAAATAGTAGTAAAAATATAAATTTAATAAATAATGAAAATACATATTTAAATATTTGTGATTAAATATTTACAAAAATATTAGAAAATACTTTTAATAATAATGAAATGATTTTTTTTTATTGTCACAAAATGTCAAATATAAATATACAAATTTTTTTTAAAATTTTTAACATTTCAATATTATAAGACCATAAGTTATAATAATAATCACATTATAAATTTTCTCAATAAAGAAAAAATGGTCTGCCTCCATATATTTTGTATGCTCATAAAATATGGAATTGGATATTATAGATTTTGCTATTTGTCTATTATAAATAACCAATATCATCACACCGAACCAGGCCGAACCCGACCATTTTTGGGCCATGGGTTTGTCTTGAGCCGGTAGCCCAGTTGGGCAACCTAAAACCATGGGTTTGTTTGACACCGCTATCTCAACTAGATGAAAAATGAAGCTCATGATAAATCTAAATACTCGCCTAACTATAAATACACGTAACTAAAAAAAAAAATTCCAAGCTTGAGAGATTTTTTTCATATGCATTAATAGAGGTGACAACCAAGCTGGGCCAGCCCGGCCTGGCATGAGGCACAGCACGATTTGGCCGAGCCTGGGCCAGCCCAGCACGGTAATTTCCTGTGCCCGGGCTCATGCCGTGCCGTGCAAAGACCAACCGGGCCTCGTGTCGTGCCGAAACTAATTTTTTTTTTAAAATTAGAGTTACGGGGGTGCCGAAATCTTAATTTTTTTTAAATTAGGGTTTCGAGCACGGCTAAACCCTAATTTTAAAAAATTAGGGGTTCGGCACGACAACACGCCTCAAAACCCTAATTTTTTTTAATTTAGGGTTCGGCCCGACCAAGCCGAACCCAACCGATCGTGCCGCGGGCCCGTGCCGGGGTGAACTCCACAAAACCGTACCCGGCACAAAAGCACATTCGGGCATGAAAAAAATGAGCCGGGTCGGCCCAACACATCCCATTTGACACCTTTATACCTTAATATGTGGAGCTATTTCTATTCTGTGTGAACTTGTTATAAAAAATTTAAAAAATAACTAATCATACTAATTATATAAACTATATGTAATATAATAAAAATTAGATAGTTAATTTTTCTTATAAATCTCCTATAATACTAAAGTTAAGTGGATAACTCAAATTGAATAAGAAATTGATATTTAAAAAAATATCAATCACATACATCCTCTATGAACACATAAACTCTCATAAAATAGGTCACCTTTAACCTCAAATAAATGTATTTCTCAAAATATTTAATCTGAAATTACGATTGAAAGTACTCTTTGAATTAAATGATTCTCAACTCATCAACTCTCTTAATAATAATTTCAATCATATACATAATACTCAAGATCAATATGTTATCATAGCTCTTCTAAAAAATTAAAAAAAAAATCTATAACACATGCATCACCCAAAATAGGTGATTGTCTATGAAAAGTTCACAAACTATGCTCAAGATAACTACTACACACATACACATTGCTTTTAACAACCTGCAAACTAAATCTGATAATATTGCTCGAAACCCAGATAACTCTTTCACACACACACACACACACACACACACACACACATATATTCTCCTCAATATCGTCATCAAAAAATAAATTTTTCATGTCTAGATAATATATCTTTCATATATAAGATATTTCTAATAAAATAAGAATTCATATAATAGGTCATTTTAATCACTGAAAAGAAAAAACCCTAATGGTAAAAACAAAATATACGAGTGACCTCACTCGCAACAAATCTCACTTTAAGTAATACAACTTTTCATCTAGACATATCTTTATAGTGAACACTCAATTACAACTAAAAACAAATTTTTTGAAAGGCCAATAAACAAGTTCCCAAGTTTAATTGAAGTAATGGAACATATTTCCTTTCCTCCGGCATGGTATAATATTATCATGGGCGAGATAATATGTTGGATTGAGACTTGTGCATCTACATATCAACAAAAAAATAATAATAAAAAAGAAAAAAAAGAAAAGGAAAAATGACAGACTATAAAATAAGATGTTAAATACAAGTTTTATATTTCTTCTAGAAAATGATCAAAAAATAAAAATAAAAACTAATTACAAGAACATCTCACATTTAGGGAGGCTCATTTACTGTGAAGAGACAACGCATATTCCTTTCTTATAATATAAACTCTAAGTGTCAACATGGAACGACGAGGTCATCTACCCTCGAGGAAGGTTTTTTCTATTTAGAAATCTCATCATTTTCATAATTAGCTTGATCTACACATTTATTGATACATATGATGACTCTATTGTATAATCATAAAAATATTGATCAACAAGTTCAAAGTTTGCTACTGAACGATTCACTTAATTGGAGGCACGAGTGAAACTGTGAAAAATATTTATATCTTTTTTATATATTAAAATAACCAAAAAACACACAGTTCAAGTCCTTGTATGTTATCTTATCACAGCATGGGAAATGATTATTAACAAAATAATTAATCTTAAAGACTCAGACAATCTAAATAATTTTTATCCAAAATGAAGAAACAAAAAGAGTACAATGTGAGAAAACATAGAAAATAATATTTAGTTGAAGAGTTAATTTGTGATTAACACTATATTTTCCTAATAATACTTTTAAACACTCTTACCAAAGAAAGATACATGAATTGTCTCAACCAAAGTATATTTTTCCTTGACTAGTACAGTAAATACTAAAGTTTTCCGACATATACTCTAATGCATCATAATTCTTAATTTTGTTAATATTTTTATTAAATTAATTTTATATTTCTTATGAAATTATTGAAAAAAATATATATACGATCTAAAATAATAAAAAAATCAACTAGGTAAATCATATATAATAATATAATAATAAAAAAACATAATAAAATATCAAAAAATCTCTCTCGAATAGCAAGTCATATCTCTATTTGATCCTCATACATTTGAGTGTACTAGATTGAATATGCTCTTACTCACATCAATATGATGAATAAGATATAAAACTATAAAATAAATTACTAACCGACACTATGATACAATATTCTCAACTTAATCATTGATAAGTAACTACGTTAAAAAGTATTAAGTAAAATATTAATCATACTCAAACATCAAATGAAATATTCTATAATTAAAAAAAAAACATATAATTTATTATGTTTAATCCCCAAAAAAAATCTTTCTTAAAGTATTTTAATCATGTAAATAAACATCAATAAAAAAAATAAAAATAAAATTTAATTATTCAGAAAGATAACTCATAAAAAAAATTAAGACATTTATAAATAAATAGATAATGTGAAAAAATAAATGATCAAAATAAATAGTATCACAATCAATAACCCATGGGGACTTACTATTAACAATCACAATATTCAATGAACATGAAAAAAAATAATAAAAAAAATAATTACCTATAATATAACTATTAACTTCTGCGTTTAGAGGTGTCAGACGGGCCCGTGGGCCGTGCCTTGCAGGGCACGCTCGGGCTTGCCTGTCCGAGCAGTTCGGGATACGGGGGGACCGAGGGTCGGGTCGAATTAGACCCGACCCGCGGTCTTTTTTTGTGGGAGGGGTATCATGGGGTCGGGCTCACGGGACACCCGGCACGGGATAAACCCGTGCCGGGCCTGGCACGGCACGGCACAGGCCCGGGCACGGAATTTTTCCGTACCGTGCCTCGTGCCGGGCCGGGGCGGCCCAGTTGACACCTCTATCTGCGTTGACAATCCGAGAGTCTAAAGTGAAAGAATAAGTCATAAAGATTATAAATTGTAGTATATAAAAACATGAAAAAAATCTATTACTATCCTACTAAGAAAGAATTCTATATATTCTCCCTTGGTATAAATCATGGTAACATATAACAATCAATATGCAAGAATATGTCTATAATTATATCAATTATCAAGTGATACATTATCTCATGACTTAAAAATCATGGTTGCGCTCCCAAAGCTCACTGTGCATAATTATCATAATTTAAGTGCCAAAGTCTCAATAGAGTAATCATCAAGATTTGTATTTCCTTCATAAATAATGTGTGGCTACATGTGCATTTACACCGACACAACACACAACACTCACTGCACGCCCGACACAATCACACCCACTTCGACCACTGCCACAGACAGTGCACCAACTGTGCTTTGTGGACGTCAACATTGTGGGCATTGATGTCGGTCATGTACGGCAAGCACACACTATTTTGTGACAATCTACACCCCACTTAGCAAACTCAACGGCTTGGCTCTAACACTAATAAATTGTGAGCCATTAACAAATACAAATAAAAAACTTCATAATATAAACTATACAAGTGGAAGTGAGACCCTTATTTTATGAGCTAATCAAATTGAGATAGCTCAAATATTATACCATAAGTTTGTACAAACTCTCTCCCTATCAACTTAGCCTTAGGCCAATTTATTTTCCCCCTAGGTCTAGTGTTCATCATATATACTCCCATCTTACTACAATCTCACATATAAGTTTTAGAATAAAATCTCACATATTATTGAAAATAATTATACTTAGTTCATCCAATATATCCGACCACCACCCAAGATGGCTAAATGCCTCAAGAAGAATATTCGAAAGCCTACAACTATCAAGTGGAGATAAAAAATTAAAATGTATAGCAAAAAAAAAAAATACATATAAAAAAAAGAGTACCGATTAGAACACATTATTAATTCCTTCTAAAAAATAATCAAAAATACCAAGTAAACACCCTAAATTGAATCAATTGATGTGACATATAATTCAACTTCTAAATGTTGCAAACATATTTGTCTCCTATACATATTTAAATTAAGACCATATAGAATCACAATCTTAATATCTTCCTAGGAAAATTCATATCTTATATCATGTATGACACTCCCTAGAAGTCTCACAATCTTAATGTCTATTCCTAGGCCTGACACACGGCCTAGGACCAAGCACAGTTCTAGACTATGTCGTGCTGGGCCAGGCACGACTGAACCGAGCCATGCTGGGGGCCGTGCCTGGGCTGCCCAGTCCAGTTGACACCTCTAGTCTTGGTGAGGATAATAATGAATAGTTAATCTATAATTTAATTATAGAATTGGTTGTAGGTTTCTTGGCAAATTGGGAGGCTTTATGTCATCAAATTTGATGTTTATGAGTCAAGCATCGGGCAAAGGTAGAAAAAGGAAAAGATAGATAAAACTTTAGAGGGGACTTCACACTCCAACCATAGCATCATCCTAAGTATATGCCAAATCTAAAAGATGCAAGTGAAGTTTCAAATGAAAAAGGAGGGGTTCACACTCCATTGCATCTTCTACTCGATCGAAATCACAACCCTAGTGGGTGCCAAGAAAATGAAAAAAGGAAAATCAGAATAAGATAAGCCTTATTTTCTTCTCCAAAAATCTATCTCCATTTCATTCCATAAATGATATATACATACATATATATAGTGAGTTTGAACATCCCACTCAAAAATAAATAAATAAAACATTAAGGAACTCGCGTGTTGTGCCAAGCACAACATGTTATAGTACCGTGCCGTGCTTGGCACTGCTCACTGGAGGGTAGGCCTAGCATGGCTCATGGCCCAAAATCAGCCTGGGTACAGGCCGGTTCGGGTCCGGCTGTTCTAGGTAAAAATTGAATTATGGTTTCCCCTCCACACCGCCGCACCACCATCACCCATCGGGCATGTCGAGCAGTCACCCGTCGTGCATCCCTGCATCAACCGTAGTTCATCGGTCGGCAGGTCATCACTAGTGTTGTGCGCATGTGCCACGCACCATGGTCATGCCTTGCACGGCACGCAAGCCTAAGACCCTCGGCATGGAATGACACAATTTGTGCTGAGGGTCTGCCCAACATGGGCCCGGGGCACGCTACAGTAGTGTGTCGTGCCAGACCAAGCACGCCTGAACCATGCCGGGCTTCAGGCCAAGCCCGAGCCGCCCGACCCATTTGACACCTCTATAATTCACTATGCACAAACTCAAACCCCAACAACAAAAAAATATAGTAAGAATGATTAAGTTTGTGCTTATTTAAACAAACTATGTTATACAAAAATACATATAAGAATTAGTTTGTATAAAATTTATTTTCACTACTCATTTTTTTTTTGCCCTCATATTCTTTATTGTTTTTCTTTTTTATTACCCTTTAATATTATCTTTTTATTTTTGTTCCACTTTTTTTTCTCTTTGTTTTTTTTTTCTTTTCAATGTTTTCTTTTTTGTTTTTTCTTTTGATCAATTTCCTTTTTAAATCATTCCTCTTTATCATTTTATTTTTATTTTTTAATATTTTTTTTTTCATTTTTCTTCTTTTGAATAATTATTTTTTCAACTTTTAATTTGTACCATTTTCTTTTTTTTAATATTTTCTTTTTCATATTTTTCTAACTTTTTATTTTCCCATGAACTTACTTTTCAACTTTTGTCATAACCATTTTGTTGTTCAAACTCAGCCAACCCAAGCTCATCTAATGTCCCAAAAATATGACTCAAATCTTTTTTTTTGGATAATTACTACTTGAGCAAACATAAATTTTAAGGAGACCTTAGGATCCTAGAATGATAAAGTGTTCTAAATAACCTAGCAAAGAGACCCTAGGATCCTAGAATGATAAATATTCTCTTAGCTTCCTATATTACCAAAATAATATGACACTAATATCCTAAATATGAATAAAACAAACTTAATAATTAATTTTATATAAAAGAGTTTAATTAAGCCAAGAAAGATATATGTAAAATAACATAGTATCACATTCAAAGCAAAATTTTCATAGAGAGGTTAGAGAATACGAAAATCCTTTCATTCAACAAAAGATGATACTTGGCGATTATATTATAAAAACTTTGGACAAAATAATTCGTATTAATCAAAATTTTAAAAGTCAAAAGCGCAAGATGAGATATTTTTATATTTGTATGGTGAGATGTAAGCCTTGAAGCGTTAAAACGTAAGTTTTTTTAGCATCCCAATATATAATTAATTAATATTTTAAAATATATAAAATAAAAAAACATAAATAAAAAAATAAAAAAATCAAAATTTTTAAAAATATTTTTAAGACGCCCCTTGACTATAAATATAATTAATAAATATTTTATAATTTATAATATATTATATTATAATATATAATAAATATATTATAAATTATAAATTATAATTTATTTTTAAGACGCCCCTTCATTTGAGCTCCCCTAGCCCTCGCCTCTATCCCCTCGCCCTCGCCCCTACTCCACAAAAAGCTCAATAATACTTCGTAGAGCTCCAATGAATTTCATCATCGAGCTCAATAGAGCTCGCATGGAGCTTCCCTCGCCTTGTATAATAAATTATAATATATTTTTAAGGTGCCCCTTCGCTGGAGCTCCTCTCGCCCTCGCCCCTCTCCCTTGCTCCATGATGGAGCTTGAGGAGCTCCATCAAGTTTATGTTTTTTTAAACACCTTGAAGTATTTTATGAACGTCTCACCTTGAAGCATGCATCAAAGCATTAAAAAAATGCTTTAAAAAAAGCTTTTTTTAAAAATGCTTTTTACCTAAATTCTTTAATTATTACTATTAATTAAAGAATTAAGTTATGAGTTTCAGGGTGAGCAATTATCCAAATACAAAGGAATAAAATGAAAGGCTTTGGTGAGTGTAACCTTTGATAGTCTATCTGAAATTTTAGTACCAAAATGATATTATACTAGCATCCTAAATGAACACAAGGCAAACTTAATAATTAATTTTATATCTTATAGTTTTTCCTATTTTTTATTTTTTAGTATTTTTGATTAGAGCATTAACCCCATGAGTTATTCTAATTATTTTTATTCATTATATAAATAAATTTAATCTATGATTTTTATCATAAAGTTAATTGCATTAATTTTTGTGTTACTTTTCAACATGACATGAGAGTTGACCTGAAGAAAATTCAGCCCTAACTTTTTTTTTAATGTTATTTTCCAACAAGCTAAGCACAACGTGCGATATTGAAAAAACATGCATAGTAAGTGATGGCAGCGGTAGCATGTAGTGGTGGAAGACATGAATTGTGATGGCAGCGGGCATAGAGGTGTCAAACAGGACGGGCCGGGCCGGCCCGAATTTTTTGAGCACGAGCGTGCCGCCGTGCCGGGCCAGACACGGTTACTGTACCGTGCCGTGCCCGGCCTGGCACGATTTAAAATAGACGGGCCCAACATGGCCCGCGGCACGGCGCACAAGCACGTCGGGCTGTGCCGTGCCGTGCCTTGCCGGGCCCGCTCGGGCTTGCCTGTCAGAGCGGTTCGGGATACGGGGGACCGCGGATCGGGTCGAATCAGACCCGACCTGCGGTCTTTTTTGCGGGAGGGGCCATCGTGGGGTCGAGCTAACGGGACACCCGGCACGGGACAAACCCGTGCCGGGTGCCGTGCCACGGGCCAAACCGTGCAGGGTCAGGCACGGCACGGTACAGGCCAGGCACGGCACAGCTCGTGCCTGGCCCGGGCACAGCACGGGCCTGGGCACGGAATTTTTCGGTGCCGGGCCGGCCGGCCCGGTTGACACCTCTAAGCGGGCATTTGCGTGTGAAGGCAACAGGAGCATCCAACAATAGGTGCGCAATAGCGGCACGTAGCAGAACACAATGGTAGTGCATGACACCATTTTTTTAATAGCATCCCTAATTCAACATGGAAGTGGCTGACATGGTGCATAATGCTATTTTTGGGCCGAAACTCTAGCTAGAGTTTCAAAAGATCTATAAAAAATTAAAATTTAAGATTTACAAAAAAACTTTAAATATGTATAAACTTTCTTTTTGGAGAAATCTTATTTTTATAATATAAAATAGAATATTATTATCGTGACAGAGATAGAAGTAATAGAATATTATTTCAATGAACACAAATACAAGTGAAATGATCATATAAGAAATAATTATTGAATATTTTATCTAGAAAAGAAGCTGAAAGCTTTGTACACTATTAAAAAAAATAAACTTACTACTAGAGTCATATATATGTATTCACAGAGTTCATCCACCACAACACTTACTAGATATAAATATAAAAAATTCTTATTTATGACAATATCAAATTCTTCCCTTATTTCAGATATTATTAGTTAAAGGTATCAAATGAGCTATATTGGCACAAATCTAAAAAAGAGCAGCCCAACATAACTTGTTGGCCCACCAATTGTCTGGGTGAGATAGTGCCAGGCTGAGTCAGGTCAGGTGAAAGACAACACGATCATGCACTAGGCATGACTCGAACCTAAGCTAGATTAGGATCGTTCCAAACTTGTCTGGGTCAAATTGAGACTAGCCTAACTTTAGATAGCCGAGACAAAACCTTGGCCCAACATGGCCGAGCCGTGTCATAGGGCCATAGCATGTTTCAAGCATGGTTTCAATCATGATGAGCCATACTATGGACTTGCTTTCACAAGTTCTGCCAGAGATCATGCTCGAGCTGCCCAACCCATTGGATACCTATATCACTGGTTATATCACTTGTATACTCACTTTACATACTTACATTATCAACACATGAACCATACTCATATTACTGATAATCATATGATATTTACTAGATTCTTTTTTTCTTTTAAAATATTATTATAGTCAACAACACGCATTCAAAAATTATTAAATATGATAACATATAGCTTGGATCTTTGCTAATTTTTCATATTTTTCTTATTGATGATTATCCTATCAGTTCTCTTTAAAATATTTTTTTGAATAATTCAATTTTAATTTTATTTTATCTTCCATTGATATTTTTTTTTTCAGGATCAAAAGATACTGAGCAAAACTTAATTTGGATTAATTAGGATAAATTATAAGTTCTCTTTTCGACAGTACGATCTTCTTCTAGATGTTTAAGCGAGCTAAACCATTTACTTTTACATTCTCAGCTTAGTCAGCTAATATTTGCTAAGTTGAAAATATTCTACTTTAGTTTTAAGAATATTTCAACCATTAAATATGAGATATATCAATAAGAAAATCTAATCATAACTTCATATCTTACATGTCAGTCTGACTTGAGTAAAAATTCATTCAATCTAATACACTCAAACATATGATAACATATTAAAGATATAATCAGAGAAATATTTAGATATTTGATTATATTTATTGATGACTAATCGAAATATAGACATCATTTTTGAGACACATCACATATTTTTTATAAAATAAAAAAATAATATAATAAGAATATTAAAAAAATTGAGAAATAATAATTTATTAGAATATATACCAAATTGATTTAATACTTACTATATAGATCATGAAATTATATACTAAAGTGTTGACACATTCCAATAGAATATGTTTGCTTAAAACAAAAATAAATATTTGATTGAAATATCTCAAAAACATTTACTAAAAAAAAGTTCAAAGATATTTTTGGATAGATATAATTTTAATCATTATATACCTCAGTAATTAGATATTCTTTTCTACTCTTTCTTAGCATATACGCTTTTATATCCTATATCTTAAAAAAATTATTAAACATATCTTATATAATTTTTGAATATACTTATTTTGTCCTTAATAACTCTCAAAGATGAAATAAATTAACATCTAAAATCTTGAGATGTGTCTTCTTTAAATATTTTAATACTCAAAAATGATATAATTATTTTTTACCAAATACTAATAAAATTTTAATAATTATGAACATTATATCATCTTTGAGCCTACCTAAACTATTAAATTGGTTCATGTGTTCATTTCTCTCTCTCTCTTACCTATAAACTTACCTAAAGTACTAGATTGGTAATAGGAGTCACATATCCACTACATCTAAGTATGTTGATATTCAGTATAATATTACTCATATAAAATTATTATATTTATTAATAAATTTAAATCACATTGAATCAAAAAAAATAATATTTTTCATAGAAAGGGATGTCATTCAGACTCGAAATGACATAATAGGTTAGGAGTCTTCACTAACATGTACTCATATTACATTAATAACTAGAAAACTTGACCACCAAAGACTTAAAATTTATACCAATAGAGAAATATATCAAACCTATTCAAGCCATAGATAAGTCTATCAAAAAATCAGATGATCATGCAGTCAATCTCTCTGATCATGACCTTTTGACTACTCTCTAGAAAAGAGAGATGAGTTACACTCAACATCCAATCTCACAGATAATGTCATATTCTCTTATTATTTCTTCTTTTATTTTTTTTATTACTAGTCTTTACGATGATTGAACTCAAGTCTTCTTCTGAGATATAACTTATCCAAGATGATCACATGCCATGATGGAAGATTTATATGACATTCACTTTAATTATACTTGATAACTAATATCATAACCTATAGGAAGTCATGTTATTTGCAAGTGGGTGTTCAGTGAGAAGACAAGTCCAAATGAAAGTGTAAATCACTTTAAAAAAGTCTTGTATCTAGATGATTAATCAAGATATTTAGTATGGACTACCATGACAATTATTCTATAGTGTCCAAGATGGTCTCACTATAAATTCTTATTTTTTTTATAATATTTCACATTTAGAAGATATACTAACTAAACAAAAAAAATATAATTCATTACAATGAACTTGAGAAAGAGATGTATATGAAACAGCTATATGAATTATAAATAACATTGTTTGAAATAGTTTACAAATAACAAAAAATATTATATAACCCAAATCAATCACCAAGAGCCTAGTTAACAAGATTTTCACAAACAGTCAATTCATTTAAGTTATATAAATATATTATTAAGTTTTCTTTGTTCATTCGAAGAAGTTCTGATGTTAGAATAATTTTCCTAATTATCTATATAGATAATATTTTAATTATGAAAAATAATAAGTTACGAGTTATTCAACTTAAGAAATACTTTTAAGCAAAGTTTCATATAATCTTTTTTTGGGAATAACATACATACTTATGATACAACTATCCTAATTGGCTTTACTATTTATATAAAAATCATAAATAAGAATAACTATATGTCTATGCCCAAATCAAATCTAACATACACAGTTAGTATAAATAATCATTTCCAAGATTTTGCTCATCAAGTTTAACTTGAAATAGCTCTTTGTATACTGAAATATATAAAAAAAATCTTTAAAACTTAGAATCTCAATTAAGGATTATGAAACTTATAGTTAGTCAGATATTTAAATTTAAGTTGAACAATAATATACACAAAAAAAAATTTACTACAAGATTTTATACTTTTCTTAAAGACAACATACTTTCCTAAAAAAATAAGAGTTATTTCAAATTATAGTACAGACAAAATTTAACATGATGATTATAATTATTTCTAAGATACTTTTGATATGATATATACTCTAAGAAATAAAAGTATGTATTTTCTTATTTCATTACTATTTATAGTGATAGCCAGATAATAAGACATATAATCTTAAATCTAATATTTTATTAGTAGATAATACACATAAATATAAAAATATTCTTTCTAAGATAGAATATTCAAAGTTAAATTATTATTCAAAACATAGTGTTATAGACTTGTAAGCATCATTTTGATGAAAATGTCACTTTCATTTTTCTTTTTTATACTTTTGATTAAGAACATATGCCATGTAAGTTTCTCAATCACTTATCCTCAATATATAAAGACATTTAATGTATGCGTTTTATCAAAGTATTATTTGTATTCATTTTTTATAGTTATTTTTCAAAATTACATAAATGAGTTTAATTAATCTAGGAAATCATATATATACAAAATAAAAACATAACATCACATTCAAGACACAAATTTAATGAGCATGTTATGAATCTCCTTCCATTCAACAAGAGACGACACTTAGATGAAATTTTACACGGGCCAATTCTAAAAATTCCCGATTCAAAGTTTAGAATTAGGTGTGAAGGGGATGTGGGTGTGCTTAGGGGATGTGGGTGGGCATAGGAACTTTGGAAAGAAATAATAATTATTAATTAAAGAATTTAGTTATGCGAAAATGAACCGAGAAAATTTGATATGTAATTAAAGAAATAACACTTTGATGATGTTGATTGTGCCTTTTTCAACTATAATATTGATCAAACATGTGTCTTCTAGCCCATATTTATAAAATAAATTCATTTAGTCCTTACTCTTCCATTTGGCCCAGTTGTTAAATAATAATTTTTTTTATATTAATTTGTGATACTCAACAATAAAAAAATTGATAAATGTACACATAGAATATCTAACCTAAGTAGTTATAGCATTTTGTTACATCACATTTGAACCTAAAAACATCCTCTATAACACATGATATAGTAATTTGACTAATCAATACTCAAATCAATCAACTGCCAAATAAATAAATAATTATATATCAATCACTAATCACTCAACCTAATTAAGCACAAATGGATCATCTTATAAATACTAGACATATCCTTGGCTCATAAACTAGATCATCACTGAAAATGGCTCATAGCGAACAAGTATCTATTTTCAATCTTCAATTGATTATTCCTTACGTTTATACAATGATTATCACCATTTTTTTAATAGTGCATTACATAGTTACTCCAAACTACACAACAAGTTGTCACTCAACCATTATACCTTGTTGAGCACCGGTAAGAGAACACAATTGGCCTCTGAGAGTATCATTTTGCGGAGATCAAGCAAAGCATCTTGTTGGTTATTATCATCATCAAAGCATGTGAAAATGGGCAGTGAAGCATTGACACTTTTGAACATTGCATGTGATTGCAATCACATGCCAGATCAATAATGGCAATATGACCCCTATCATAGGGAGCTTAGCTGGTGAATACTCTCAGGCAATGACCAGGAGGTCACGAGTTCAAGTCTTACTGGTGGGGGGCACTGGGGATATTTCCTTACCTGCTCGGTTCTCCGGGGGCCCAATGGGATGTGAGGGCCCACGTAAGTGGACCCTGAAGCTCTTAGTTATCAAAAAAAAAAAAAAAAATTAATGGCAATATGATTGTGACATTATCTTGAGACAAATTGAACATCTATATGATGCTTGTCAAAGAGGTCTATTCGATAACTAGAGTAACACAATGGTGTCTCACACGGCACTCAAACTTTGTTTAAGATGTCATGTTATCTTCTAACTCGCAGCTTGCATTCTCTGATTCATGGGACAGGTAGCTCAGACTCTGATAGCATGTTGAGGAAAATAAACAAAAATAATTCATTTAAACAAAAGTAAAAAAGTCATATATATATATATATATATATATATATTCACAACAAATTTTCCACCACCAACAACAAAATGCACATTGCACAACAATGAAACATATATATTCCTTCAAACATTCATTACATTAGACTGTGGGTAGAGCTGTCAACCGGGCCAGACTGCCTTAGCACGATCCTATTCAGCCATGCTAGCCCGGCAGGCATGGTCCAGTATCGTGCCTGGTCTAGGGTCATGTCATCCCATGACATGATTCGTGTCATGCCAGGCCAACCGACCCGTGCTTCGTGCTGGGCCAAGCACAACCCATGAGCCTGGACCAAAAACAAGGTCTACCAGCCATACCACCTGGCAACCCGGAACCTGCTAAAGGTCACGAGTCACCAGGCAAGGCGAGTTATAATTTAAAAAAAAAATCCAGCCACAAAAGCCGGATATTGCTCAGCTGGCCAATTGTAATTGATCAGCCATGTAAGTCGGCCACCCATTATATTTTCAAACAAAGAGTTCTATAGGGAATTTTTGGCAAGACATGGTCCAACATGACGCTGCACTCGACTGTGCCACCATCAGCTAGATTATTCCCATGTTGTGTTGAGCCAGCCAACTTATTCTAGTGTCATGCTTGACATGACATGAGAATTTACAGTATTGTATCTGACAAGGCACAGTGGCACGGTTGTGCCTAGCAAAAAATGAGCCGTTCCAGCATAGCACGGGTCATTTGACACTTCTAACTATGGGTCACTTGTGACATCATATCTATCAAAAGTCTTCGTGACCTCATCCAACAAGCTCCATTAGAACAACTCCTAACTAATCTAAAAAATTTCATTTGTTTAATTTTATTAAGATAATTATAGTATGCCAGTAAAGGTAACTTCAAGCCTAAGGATAACTATTATTTGCAACATAGCTATAACCCCTTAGTGAACAAGTTCATTAAAGGGCCAAAAGTAGAAGAAAATACAAAAAAAAAAAAAACTACAAAATATAAAATAAAAAAGATTATTATCATCGAGTGAGTATAATCTTATAAAAAGATACAAATATTTAAAACTCAAATTATTTTTTAGTAATATGTTTAATTATATTTTAAATCATATTAAGTACTATAAATATATTGTAATAAATATTCATATCATTTATAATAGTTCATTAATTTATTTTTTAGTTATTATTATAATATCAATAAATAAACTAGATTATATGGAAGTGGGCACGCTTACTGGAGATGAAATTGGGGCTAGCTAAACACTCAAATCCTCCTAAAAGAGGCTGGGAAACGTCTCGTGTAAAAAAGCAAGGCAGCATAAAAAATAAGGCGTTACCTAGATCTGAAATTTGTCCAGCAACATAGTCTCCATTACCCAAGAGAGGTGAAGAAGAAAGCGTATTGACCCAGTATTTGTTCCATAAGAGATCCAAGAGGCGAGAATCAAGCGATGACTTAAAATAAGTGATATCCAACGCATAATACTGGAAAAACAGTATAATTAGCCACGAGGGAATGTCAGAATAACCAGAAGAGAAGGTCGAACAGGGTCGACACAACCTGCTTACAGTGCACCCCGAAATCTTCGATCTTGTTGAGAGGAATGGTTTGATATTCCGACACTGTGTTATCAGGAGGCGTATATCCCTCTGGGTAGGTCCGAAAGGCCCCAATCTCGACTTTACCAGCAGAGACAGTCCTCGTGGGATCAATAACCACCGCGAGAAAGGGTTCCTGAAATTGCTGGTTTAGCATTTGGGTGGAGACGTCAATGCCCGAGAGCCAGCACCCATATCCAGGATGTGAATGATACCAGCCGACCACATTCTCCAGCCTTCCAGCCTACAAAACAACACTCGGCGGAGAAGTGAAAGAGCTCCAGATTTGGCCCAAGCAGTTGATCGCTGAAGACTAAGATGAACCAGAGTTTCGATTGATCGCAGAAAATGGAAAAACCTGTTTGTTTGTCTGAGAGTAGTCGACCATGTACTCGTAAGCATCAGCTTGAGCATTAACCCTAGTTTCCGTTCCTTCGACGGGAAGCGCAAATGCGTCCATGACAATTATAGCATCCCCGTCAGTCTTGCCTTGCATGAGACCCATGACCTCGATGGTGCCGCCGGAGCGCGAATGCACCACCATCTTGAGAAGCGCAAGCGCAGATACCCTGACTCGACGAAAATAGTGCGGATCGTTGGACCACGGCTTCTCCTGCTGAAACTTGGCTTGAGCAGCCTCATCGTAACAGAAAATGGAATCGGACGTATCCTCGGGCGATGGGTTGGAGACTGACGTGAGCATCTCGGTGGCGATGATGTTGTTTTCCAGTTCCCATGTTTTCTGCGCCATTTGGGACGACGACGAGGATAGTGCCGAGGGGAGCAGCGAGTTCCCATCCATGGCAGCAGTTACCAGAGAGGCAAGTCAGGAGCACCAACACTTGGAGTTCGTATTCGTTGAGTTTCTTCTCCCCGTGCCCGAGGCCACGGGCCCTGCCTTTACTTCGCCAAAATTTTTAGAGAAGGTGATTTATGCTTTGGTACACAAAATAATTAGCTCGACTAAATTTTAGTTAAGGGTATTTAATTAATTACATAAACGTAATATAATGTCCCAAATTTGAATTTTTTTAGAATTTGGTGACTATTTTTAAAATTTAAAAATATATGTTTCAAATTCTTTAAATATTTCTGGAGTAGCACCCCAAGATATAATTTTCCTAAAATTTAAAACCCAATTTTACTCATAACTAACACGTCAACATTAAAAAAAATAATAAATAATTTATAAATGATATAACTTACACACCAACTTTCAATATTGAAACTAATATTAGAACCCATATTTTTTTTATAATAAAAAAATAACTCTACCATCCAACTATGTGCAACAAATCAAATCCATATTTGTGTGTGTATTTTTGTTTAAATAAAGAATATGTTTCCATATATATAAATATTTTGGGTATACATTTAATTTATTGTGTGGCAAGGCAAAAGGGTGTTGTTTATCATAAAGTTGATGCACGAGTATAATATTAATTAATTTTTTTTATTATTATTTTTAATCTAACAAGTCAAATACTCAATTGGTGTCAAACTGAATGAATAAGTTTTCATCTCCAAATAAGCTATCCATATCCATACTCGTACCCCTGGCTACTAGCACCATCATACCTAGTATAATAGTATATAAATAACTCAATTAATTTATCGTGAATGAACCCTTGAGATTGGTGTTCATAGTTCATGCACGAGAATATGTATGTCAAAATATTTTCTACTCTTTCTACCTTAATCCTAGGGTTTATGCAGGCAGCCATATAATAAAGAACTATAATGGTAGGCCAGTTTTTAAGTACTTAGTTTCAATCTCAAGAGTAATGTCACCAAATATTGGGTCAACTCTAAATATCCTAAACATACTACTAATGCTGCATATGCACCTGAGTGTAATGTAAGTATTGAGAATATAAATGGAGAACACATATTTATCATGTCATAAAAAATCTTCATGAATTTCATAAATAAAATTCATATATCTCAGTCAGTATTATCAATAATAAGTTCGTCACTCTTACTGTTTGTAGGGTTTGGTAAATTTAAGATAAGAATTTCAAAACGGACTAGGGACCCACCAGTGATATAAGTAAATACAATTAAACGATAGACAAGGATGTTACCTCTAGCTGTATCGACACAAACATATCTTCAATGTACTTTTGGTTTCTCTCTCTCCCATTTTTAAAACATTTTTGTTTTTCCCACATCTTTCTCAAAGGATGTTACATTAACTAAAATAGAAAAATATGGGCTTTAAGTTTAGGCCTGTTTTTAAAGGTTTAAACATCTACTAATTGGACCGAACTCTTTAATCCAATTAGCTCAAGATTAGAAATGAATTTCAGACTTAAGATGAGGCCCAGTTTATTTTAGCCTAGCTAAAATAAAATGAACTCCAAATATATGTCCATGATATCTAGATTGATTTATGAGGTATGAATCATGTCATCCTCACATCAATCTATATTTTTCTTGACCTTTGAGTAGACTAACTTAAAAAAAATAAGCTCAATATCTCATATTAACTTATTCGAGCATGGTCATGCATTTTAGTAGTCCTACTCAATCAATGGGACAATTGATTTCACTTCCGTTATATAAAAAGGACAAATTCAACCTACATCAATCACATCCCACTTCATAATTTATTATATACATGGTAAACAACTTTATAATCATCCTTGTAACAGGTGGTATTTACAGAATCTAAAGTATATAATTCTTTATGTAGGGAGCCATAGTGACTTCGAGTAGAAAGATAATTCATACTAATAGTCACTGTGAGAATGTGTATGACACTTATATAATAATCCACACAACATTCTCATAAAGGGTCGGTTCAGTATATGTTCTCCAACATATACTAGTATGTTCCATATTAATCTTGATGTATTAATATATCCTTGAATATTAATATTTGACTATTAATAATTTACAAATATATTCCATAGAATATATCACTCTAGGGAATTATTATATTCATCTAATATTTTCATAAATCTAAATAAATATAATAATCTTAAAATGATGCATTTTTTATATAAAAGATATTATAAAAAAAGTCCCAAGAGAATCATCTAATTATTAACTTTTATTTCATACTCTAACTCTATTAATATAGTCAGATATCATATGTTCGTATCTAACACATGACTCTATTAATCACTTATTAATATATAATAAGTGATTAAAGAAGCCACTCGTACAAAAGATTGTGGGGTGCTTACCTGGCTAAGCACAAGACAAGGTAGAAAAGAAGACCTTCCATATCACTCATAGACTAATGGATAAGCAATGATTTCAAATAGAAAGATCAAAAATATATTAGAGAAAATAGTGAATCAAACAATAAAAGATTGGTACCAGCAATTGGAGGAAGCACTGTTAGCATACAAAATTAGATTCAAAATGCCCCTGCGGATGGCTCCCTATAGGTTGGCCTTCGAAATAGAATGTCATTTTTTTAGTAGAGCTTGAATATCATGCATGGTGAGTGATAAAACAAATGAGCTATGGGCTGAGAGGTGCACATGAAAAGTGAACTATTCATGTGAATGAGCTAGATGAAATAATAAATGAAGCATGTGACAAAGCCAAAATCTATCTACAAAAGAAAAAATTCAAAATAGGAGAAAAACTAACAGTCTTCAACTCTCACCGCAAACTATCCTCATGAAAGTTAAACTTAAAGCCTTGGTGGTCTCGACCATTCGTAATGACAATAGTGATGCCCTACCCCTCTCATAGGGAGCTTAGCTGGTTAAGGCTCTTATCAATGTCCAGGAGGTCTCACGAGTTCAAGTCTTACCAGTGGGGGGTACTGGGGATATTTCTTACCTACTCGATTCTTCGGGGGCCAAAGGGGATGTAGGGGACCACATAAGTGGGCCCTGAAGCCCTTAGTTCTCAAAAAAAAAAAAATAGTGACGCCCTATGGGATAGTCTCTGTAAAATCTAATAGTATAATAAAATTTAAGGTGAATGGGCAATGATTGAAACATTGTTAAAAAGAACAGCAACCATAACATGGAACGGCAAAAAAATTAGGGTAACAACATTCTAATGTCATGATAATAAAGGTTAAAGTAGAAAATGGAGACCAAACAAGAACATTAATCTAGCTAAAGATATTAATCATAGTACATCATAGAAGACAACCTAAGTTTTTTTTTTTTTTTTTTGTGAATAAAATAACTTTCTATGCATTCCACTGATTCATACGCAAAGATCTAAAGAATAGACTTCTATTCCACTAAAAGTAGTCATGACACTTAAACTCAATCGTGACATTATTATAGAAGTTTACATAAAATTACCACATTATCCATTTATTTTCTTCCTCTTACCAAATGGAACATCCAGAAGAGATAGAGATAGAGAGAGAGAGAGAGATATATATATATATATATATATATGAAGTATTTTTATTAAAAGTTGATAATGATTTTTGGATTGTATCATGATGTATTTGTACTAAAATCATGCTTAAAATGAAGTATATCAAGAAATTATATTTTTATTAAATTTTGATGAATAGTTGTGAAATCAACTACAAATTTGGTACAAAGGTAGACATGGTAGAAAGTAGTCATGGCAATCCTTTCTCAACCAGGACCCTACATATTAGTTTATACTTTCATTATAAGTCATGATTCTACCACTTGGGTGTAATAACATTTTACTATGCAATACAATCTTCATGGCCATGGCATTATTTCAGAGTCATGACCAATATTTGTTTTAACATATTTTTAAATGTGATATTATTTTCATGTCGTAGCAGGCAATGCCTGAATGATATATGAAGTAGCGGCATATTTTTCACATCATGAAATAATCACTACATAACAAAAAAAAAATACATAATGAAAGGTGATTTTATTATGATGCAAAAGCAATTCAATTTCATTCTTTGGTGCGACTTTAACCTAACATCATAACATTGAATCTATTAAAATGCTACAGTCAATATTAGGACCTGATGATATAAAAGATGGACTTGATGAATTGAAAAAAAAAAAAAAAAAAAAATCAAGGGAAGAAAGATCTTTAGAGAAAATTCTAAGACACAACTGAGGTATTGATGCTTCCCTAAATAGAGATAAAACTTCAAGCCGATGCAAAAAAAAAAAAAAAAAAAAAAAAAAAAATAATTGGGAATCAAATTTGAAACCTGTACCATAATAGTGATTGATGACTTAACTTTGTGCAACATGATTTGGCGAGATGATCACAAATCTATTTTCTCAAATTTCTCCTCAATATTAAGCTAGTTAAGAACTTATGATATTTATAAAATTGTTGATGAGAAATATGATTGGCAATGAATAATTATGATTTTATTATGTATTGAATATTGATGGATATAGGTATTTAATAGAATGACAATCCAAAAATTAAAAAAAAAATAAAAAAATAAAAAAAATAATAAAAATAAAAAAATAAAAATAAAAAAATAAAAAAATAAAAAAAATAAAAAAGTAAAAAAGTAAAAAAATTAAAAATTAAAAAAATAAAAAAGTAAAAAAACTAATAAAAATAAAAAAATAAAAAAAATAAAAATAAACAAAGAAAATAAAAAATAAAAAAAATAAAAACATAAAAAAAATAAAAACTAAAAAAAAAAAAAAAAAAAAAAAAAAGAATGACAGCCTAGGGTTCCACCATTAGATAGAAGTGGCAACCCTCAGACCCCCATTCTTCTTGTGACGAATTCATTAGGTAAAATCACAAGGTTGGTGCAAGTCAATTTATGTGATCATGATTCTAATGAAGCGGAAGGCACAAACATAATTATGAATCATGATCATATATTTATCAAACACCCTAATTCACTACGTGAACACCCAATAATTTTGATAAAAAATGTTTCTTTGAAGATGATAATGAATTTTGTGCGAGAGCAAAAGAGATCACAGGGCCATGACACAAAACAGAATCATCATCGACAGAGAATCAAGAACAGGAGAACACACCAGCTACCACGAGGAGACGGGATCCAAAACAGAAGCCCCTGGCTAAACCCACTTTGTTCTTAACATTCGATAGGTTCGTGGGCATGAAGCTCAACAGAACCAGCACAAGACCTAACCGGCTAACCGTTGCACGCCAAGGCGTGAGAAACAACGCAGTCGTCGAGCCGACTCGGCTAGCCGCGCTCCCTGCCCTTCCTGGCATGCTGCCTGGCTGCCTTTCGCTTTGGCTGCATTTCAGCGCAGGTATCATGAGTCTTGCTGACGAGATCGCTCTCCATGTTGGAATCCTCGAGGGAGTCGTGATGATGCAGAGCACTGGAGCTCGATTGGGAGCCTACGAGAAAGTGGTTGTACTCGCAAGGAAAGGCCCCGGCGATGCAGGCCTCCGTCAAGAGCTTGCAGGAGCCTTCCTCCGCGAGCACACCAGCCACCTCCTGGGGCTGCCCACTGCTATCTCTTGGGCCTGCAATGTGAATCGTGAACTGTGACTGTTCCTCCATGGAAGAGGAACGGAAGCCTGCAACAACCTCCCCGCAACACATACCTCGGACAGTTCCAGCTACCGCACAGCTCAAGGATTGGCTGCCAATGCCTGCTGCAGTGCCAGGCACAGCTCCAGCAGCAGTGCCGTTGCATCTAAACAGCTGCCATGGGTGAGGGAGAGGAGAGGAGATGGGGGGCGAGGACGAAGGGAGAAGAACGAGCTAACCTGTGCGACTGCGAAACAGCATCTGCATCATCCCGAGTCTCATTTCTCTGTCCGATTAGAGACCTCTCTGAGCTTTTCTGCAGCCCTACAATTACACTGGCCATTAGGGCAGGAGGAAGGAGAGAACAGGACAGGGAGAATGAAACCAGGCAGGGCCTTGTTAGGCATCGTCGGCACGTTTGTGTCACCTGCATCACCGTTGGAGACTAAAAAAGCCCCTTCCAGATCCTACAAAGCCAAGAAACTCATCACACGGCCTAATCCATCACACAGTCTGAGAAAATCCTGATCACGGTTATTAAAAGTAAGCCTCGGGCATGCCCAAAGCCCAGGGTCCGCTAGGCTCGAGCAAAGCCACCATGCCCCATGCAAGACATATTATTCCAGAAATACCCCGTCCAAAAAATCAAATTATTCCACAAATCATATTATTCCCAATTCCCATCATTCTGATTCTCGGAAGCTATTAATAATAACATATTTGATATCTTAGAATTTTACATGTCATATTATTCCCAATGTCCATAATATATAAATATGTTATCTAATTTTTCGTGAATCCAATCAATGGAGAGTTAAAATGAAAGATTAGTATTTTAACTATTTAATTTTTATTTCTACGGTAATATTACAAAAAGCAGGATATCCTCTATACTTGCAACTAATATTACATATATATCTGAACATAATACAAATGATGAGAGTACACAGACAAATACATGTTCATCACATCAGAAAAATCTTTAAAAATTTCAAAAAAAAAAATTCATGAATACATGTTTTTTTTTTGTTTTTTTAATTCATGTGTACGAGTTTAAATCATCATTAATGTGATTTTCACTCTTATTATTGACATAATCAAATATCATAATTTTTGTAGCTAATATATAACTCTAATATTAGATATGTACAATTCTAATATGAAAAATTAATTTTCATTCTCACTTATACTATTAAATTAATTACATGATATGTATACCTAATATAATGAATCTTACTTAATAACACATCTCTAATGATTTTGATAAACATATTAATGATATTTTTATTTTAAATATTATTGAATATGATACTAAAAATTTTATTCTAAATATTATATTTCTTAAATATTCTCGTCATACAATCATATATAACAGAATCATCATGAGAATATATCTTTAAAAATCCTAAAATTTTTTTATTAAATTTTTATTTAAAATCAACATAATGAGTAATAAAACATATAAATTATACATCATTACAACTAATCTAGATGTCGGACATCACGGATATCATTCCATTATATTTCATAAGCTTGATAATTATTAATTATTTTTAAATTTATAATATTTTATTATTTAATTCCTACTAGTGAACCTAGAAATTTTATAATAAACATGCTAAAATTATGTCTGCATAATACTGATTATCCTATGATCTTCCAAAAATTTAATCGAAAAACTTATCAAAATAATTAATTTGGTCGTGTCTTTCCTCTCAAAGTCATTATGGTAAATAAAAAAATTCAATGAAAGTGAATTTGATCCAACTTCAAAGGCTCCGTAAATGTCACTCAGTTGGGTTTGTCCGGTATCTAATGCACTATATTTTTTGATATATTAATCAACATACTTCTTAAGGCTACCAGTGTCACTATTATTCTTACATATATATATTTTTTATAATATATATATTATATTGAATTTTCTTCGACAATCCTAGTATTTTTAATTTTAATTATCTTGAAATGTGTTTAGACTACTGAAGTTCAATTATTTTTATGTTTTTAAATACACGAGTTAAAAACATCAAAAATAATCAAGTTTTAATCTCGATCATTTCGATCAGATTATCGTTATTATATATATCTAGGTCAAATTCATTATTATTGAAATAACTATTTATCATTTTTTATTTTTTTATTATTCTAACTTCTTAAAATATATAATTTATATTACTATACATTATAACACAAACAAAACTATAATGTATATCTTAATAATCCACCTCCTTTTCTTAATTATCATCTTAGCACCTTATATACTTGCAATTATAGTTAAAACTTAGGAGTAATCACTTTCACTAATTAAAAAGCAAATCTAGTCAGCCAGAGCAGAAGAGGAGAGAAGAATGAGGGAGAAAATATAAATGACGAAGCAAAAATATTTTAATATCATATTTACAAATTTTTTTTGTTAAAAAATTATATTTTTAAATATTTTTTAGATGTTTTGTGGGCAGATTTCGGACAATCATCAAATTTTGCCAATTAGTCGTTGGAAGAAATCTGACGACTAAAAATATCTTTTTTTCTTATTCTGACATTGACAGCGACAGCTAATCACTTGTTGCTAACATTGTCGAGGCAGAGAAAATATCTCATTACATTTAGCATAAAGTGTAAGCGGGCAATGAGTTTAAAAAAAAACCTAGTGCCTCATGTTTGCATGTACCATGCCAACGTGCCATGCAAGTGTTTCGTGCCTTGCACAGCATGAGGGACGATTAGACCCAACCCAACCCAACCCGGCAAGATTCTTGCCATGCCATGTCGTGTAGTGCTCATGTCGACTAGCCCACTTGACCCTTTTATTCATTCTCTCACTATCATTTACTATGACAATCAAATAATGAAACATACAACATCCAATTCAATATTTCATAAGCGAATAAAATATATAAGAAATAAATTATTTCTTCATAAAAGAGAAGATTCAAGATGTGACCATTACTATAATATATATTCAGATAACAAATTAATTATTAGACATCTTCACGAAGACTTTGAAGAGGTCTCACAATATCTTTCTTTCTTCCAAACATAATATTATGTATTTGTACGTATAAATTTAATGAAGGTTATTGCAGTTTCCTTTTTTTTCGTATTTTTAATGAGCACATAACATACAGGCTGGCAAAATCATTTTTTTCTCATTTTATAAAAATATTTGATGTATTAATTTCTTATAATATTATTATATTTATATTATTTTTTATTATTTAGTTTCATCATAAAATATTAATACTAATAATCATATCCTATATCAAATGAAACTCAATATTAAAATATATAAAGGGGAGACCCTTATATAATTGACTGAACAAATTGGAACAAGCTACATGTTGTGAGTAATCATCCATAATACAATAAAGTAAATAAAAAAAAATAAAATCAACTCCCATCTCAAGCTAGTGCATAAAGGTCAAAAACATAATGCTCAGAAAAAAAAAAATTAAGGCATCTTTATGGCTTTCGTAAAAAAAATATCTACGAATTAATTTTACTACATGAACATAAGTAGTAACAATAGTCCTGACATGAATTTTCTCTCTCAGGAAGAAACAATCCATCTCTATTCACTTTATATGCTTGTGAAACTATGAATTGGATACTATATGTATTATTGTTTAACTATCTAAGTAAATAATAATGAGATAAAAAAATAAATATATAATCACCTCAAATAAGTATAAGATCTAAAGTATTTCGCATGTGATCATTGTCATTTACCTAAATTTTGAGTTTATACTAGGTTTCAAAATAATTCTTTTTTTTTTTTTCTCACAGAAGATTTCCTCCAAAAAATATATATATAAAAAGTCTTTTGTAGCCTCTTCCTCTTCTCAAAGAAAGGTAGAGCCCAACTTAAATCTAATTACCTGACTAACTATTAGTGTTCATGATCGCTAACGAAATGTGATATCCTAAAATTGTTTTCACATGACCTTATATTAAAGAAATACATTAAAGTAAGCATGCCAAAGATAATCTAGAAAATAACTAATTATATTTATTATATAAGCTATATATGCTCTCATAATAATATAATCTTGCATATGATTTTCCTGCAAGTAATAGAGTCAGCCAAAAAGTTGCATCTGAAAAAAAATTAATAGATAAATCAACTGAAGTATCTACTAGAGCACAACCTAAAAGACTAGCCTCTATAAGAAAAAAAAAATCATACCCAATACACAAGGCTATCACATAACATTAGATATGAAACAGGAGCACAAAAATCTCAAATAGAACAATATCATATTAGAGAAATATCATATTGCGGACCAAGAATCTCAAATATAACCAAAAGATGATTCTCTCCTAACTAGAGAGCCAAGTATAATTACAGGAGCACAAAAATATAAGAGGTCCAAATACATCTTTAGCACTTAAATTTCTAAGGTTATTAAAAAAATAAGTGTAAGTAGAGGTCATGTAAGCGGTACGCAATGCTAAAATTGTCACTTTAGTGCAGATCTGAAACAGGATAATATCCCGACAATCTTATTCAAAAAAATTAGAGAAACAATATCTGATAAATTTCGAACTTGATACATATTACTCGTGGACTAAAGTATTTATCATCACACCAAGATATGACAATCAATATAAACTTACAAAACAAAACTTCATGGGTAATTAATCATCTTAGTATTATTCTTTCCCAAATATATTTAACTTCACAATTCATATAAAATCCAATGTATTAATATTCATTAATCACACACATAATTACTAAAAATTAGTCATGCCCACCAAATTTAATGTTAACACTCAATAGAACTCTACTAATCATCAATAAAAATAATAAAATATTTAAATAATTATCATGACTCATCTCAGCTACTAGCCTACTGGAAAGGAATCATGAATATCTCATTTCAACAAGAATTATGATAAGAGGACTCTATGAAAACTCTTGAATAAGTCCAATAGTTGACATGCCTCCATCAACTATTTGTAGTGCTTGTGATCTCCTCTTTGATAACGAAATCTCAAAAAATATATTCTTCATATTTAACTATTGTATCTCCATCAATGAGATGCTGTCAGTGATTCGAGTATTTGTACGAAGACTATATTAGTTATCAGAGCAAAAATATCCAAATAAACCATTCAAAACATCTGAGAAAACTCTCTTGCAGTAAATCTCACTTTCAGGTAAAATATTCTTCTATCTTAACCAGCCATCATATATACCAACATCTAATAACAGTATTCATGGAGATCAGGATGCTAGTTTTTAAATCTCATTAGGCTAAATAATATTATTTATTTTACCATGGTCTTATACTATGCTAGATGAAATAATTACTCAAAAAAATATTAGAGAATCCTAAAATTATTTAAAGAAATAATAAAAAAATAAAATAAACAAGAAACTATTAATACAACAATACCAATCAAATAGATTACTGGGTACGCTTATATTTCATCGCAGAAGTAATCAAAAAAAATAAAATAAGAATAGCTAGCCATATGATCATATAGTTTTTCAAAAGACAATATTTCTACAATGAACATGCAACATATCTTTGCTTCTCTTAAAATCAATTAGGCTAGAAAAAAAATTCCTTTTTCAAGGAAAGCTCACTCTCTCGATAATCAATATATGCTATACTTATTAGTACATGTGATAACTCCAAATTAAAATCATTATAGAGTGAACTAACAAGTTAATAAGTAACCAATGAGTGAGACTTTCTTCCAGTTAGAGTCCAGAGAGACCCATATGAGACTCTAGAAGAGTAAAGATTCATGTTTCTCTCATGAATTCCCATCTTACTAGAACTTATTAAAGAATGAGTTAAGCTAAAAAAATAACATGAAAACGAACGAACACCCTACTAGTTTCAGGCAAATAACACATTTACCTATTAGTATTAGAGGGTTATCAAAATTATGACATGATCAAATTTCCAAAACTTGATATTTTTTAATTTTAGGAATTTGTTTCTCTACTTTGAATTCATTAAAAGTCTCAAAATCCAATCTAAAAAAAAAGTACACAATGATGACCATAACTACTTATATATTAGGATCATGCATTTACTTGAGAAGATCAAATTTCTAGTCGCTTATTTCATTTTCTTCTTCATGATAGTTATACATCAAAACATAAAACCTTGAATCAAATATTTCATGAGTGAACAAAATACTTCAAGGTAAATAATTTCTTCCTCACTGAGAAAACTCATGATAAGGCCAAAATCACAACTTATATCTTTACAACAGACTAGCTTATAGACATATCGAAAAATATTTTGATAAGAACTCAAATTATTTTTCTTTCATCTAACTTGATGCTGTAGATATTTATGCACCAGTCTGAGGAACTTATTTTTTATTAATTGGTAATATAATTATTTATGATTTATTTGAATATTTTTTATATTTCATTTTCATTCCAACATTATATATTGATATATTTTAGATGATAATTAATGAGATTCATTTTACTAAAATTTATATTAAACATGCGTATAAGGCAGAAAAACAACAAATAATTATTTGTGTCTCATGCCTTTTAAAATTATGGTGCTGCACAAATTAAAGTTTTCTTATTAAAACGAAATTGTGAAAGTAATAGATCATAAAACCGCTCTAATTAAAAATTAAAAAAAAAAAAAAGTGAAATGGAAAAAAAAAAAGTAAATTGCACCTTAGATACCTGAGCTTCTTCTTCAATCGTAATAGGTGCAGACAGAATATGATCAGGCAATCCAACTTGTGCTTTCTGCTTAACTGAAAAGAAAGATAAGAACATTAATTTCTAAACCATTGCATATCATCATGGCTCTTCAAACTATGCAACATTCCAAAAGATGAAAAAATGGCACACCTGTTGTGCCGGGAGTTACTACCCCCATTGATTCCATTGGGCTGTGCAACTTATCTTGGAAACCAGCTTCCAATCTATCAGCTACCAGTGGCGTGTGATTGCTCATATTATCAGATGATAGAGTGGACCAATTGATTTTCAATGACGATCGGGTTCTCAGCATTTCCTTTGTTGCGTTAGATCGCACTTTTCGTATCTCATCCACAAGATTCCATGACCCAGTGGCAGGAGAATCCCTAGGTAACTGTCACAGTCACATCAATTAAACCAGGAGTAATGGAATTCGAATTCCACTCCACTAAAAAAAAAAAGATAATATCATCCCAATTCATAGTGTTTTTCGCATGACGATCACGTTTTGAGAGCTTAAACCATGAATTGAAACTATACATTCATAAAAAAAAAATAAAAAAAGAATAAAAAATAAAAAAAAAATAAAAAAAAAATAAAAAAAATAAAAATTTAAAAAAAATTAAACAAAAATAAATAAAAAATAAAAAAAATAAACAAAGAAAAACAAAGAAAAAAAAATAAAAAAAATAAAAAAAATCTATACACTCCTAAATCGAGAAAAATAAAAGCAAAATATAATTGATTATAAAAGAAACAGTGCAAGAAGATGTGCGTAGGAGAGATGGGGGAAGCTGTGTTTGCAGAAAATCACACCTTGGATGAGGAGAAAGTGCGGTTGGAAAGTGAATAGTGCCCATTTTCCATAGAAAGCTGCGTGCCCAAAGGTGATGATGAATTGAGTTGTATGTGCTTCCCAGAAGGAGATGCCCATGGAGGGCGGGCTCTCATGTAAGACCTGGCCAAATCCACAGGTGAACCAATCTCGGCCTCGGTAACCTGCAGAGCATCCCAAATGGCAGAGATAAAATTACGTCAGTAACCTGCCAGAACTACATCGTGCAGACAAACAGAAACATGTATAGACATGATCTTTCAATTCAATCTATCCATGAGATTGTACAACACGCGCACGCGCACGCGCACGCACACACACATAATATAAATACCAAACAAGTGCTCGTGCATACGCAGAGGTGCACCATTGGATGGGGAACCCAAGCACGACCCACGATGTGGCACGGGCAGGAGTGGCACCAGCCTTGGGCATAAGCAGGTCCATGGCATGGCCCGCATGCCAAAGCACGACACAGCCCAATGCCTTCGGCATGAGACGCACATCATTGTCTTGTCAGATAATGTTATTTTTCAACACTTAAAAAAAAAGAAAGAATTAAAAAAAAAAAAAATTTGGGTGCGGGGATGAGCATCAACCATTAGATTTTTGGCCAGTGGTTGTGGAAAGAAATCCAAAGGCTGCTGGAAATCTACCAGAAAAAAAAAATTAAAAATTAATATTTTAATTTTAACATTTATAATTTTTTATATTAAAACAATAATCTTTTCTCTCTCTAATTCTCAGCTCACTCAAAATCTCTAAATTGCAATACTGTTAATTACAAATTAATATTGATGAGCTGGCCTTTAGTTTGCAGCCTTTCAGCTTCTCATATTTGGATTCGGGATGATTAACTATAATTACAAAATAAACATAGTTAGTATGACTATTAGTATGACTATGTTAGATGTTGATATTAATCTTTTGCTTAGATTTTTAAAAAATCTTAGATTAATTCATTTGATACAAAAATAATTCCAGCTCACTTATCATAGCATCTAGGGGTGCCAAACGAGTTGGGTTCGGTTGGGTTGGGGTAAAACGGTTATGGGTTAAATGAGTGACGGGTGAAAAACATGTAAACCCGTATACGACACGTTTAATAAACAGATAAAAAATCGAAAAACACGAACACGAATTATATAATAAATGAGTAACACGACACGACTCGTTTAACACGTCAAATTTTAACGGGTTGGATTAAGTTTGGTTGGATTATTAACAAAATAAACTACTCATTTGACTCATTTAGCTGTTTACCACATGTTTGGCCCACTTAACACGGTAAACCACACGTTTAACCATTTTCCCATGTACTTAAAAGGGTGGATGGGTTATAAATGGGTTAGTATGTCTCACCCGAACACGACTCGTTTATTAAACGTGTCAAATAGATTGGCCTGTTTAACACCCGAACCCGTTTAGGTCTCACACAAACTTGTTTAATCAGCAGTTAATCGTGTCGTGTTAAATTTTGACAAGCCTAATAGCATCCCTACGATGACCTAAATGAATAATATAATAAAAAATTATAATATTAAAAAATAATTAATAATTAATAAACTAAGAACACAAGGTAAAATATTTCGATGATACATAATATTTAGATTAAAATTTTATGAAATCCTTTAACCTTAAGATCATTCTATCATATATAAGTTACAGTCAAGAATTTTAGTAGATACGAGATACAAAATAAAATATTTGACATAATATTTTATAATGCTTATTATAATAATATAACAATATATATTTTCAAAAAATCATTAAAAAGAATTCCACGATCAAGATTTCATGTCAGGTGTAAGTATAAAAAAAATGACAATAACATATCAAACACTATTAGAATGATTTATTTGAATAGACTATCTTGATCCACATTGTGCTTAGGTACATGTGCAAGATGAGTCATGTATTTAACTAATATAAAAACACACATATTTTCATATCATGCCTATTAAGATAAAAATAAAATATGTAAAATATTGATTTTTCATTCTAATTTTTTATTGCTTAGCTATTTTAGATAAATCTCAGAGTTCAACTCGAAGGAGTTGAAAACTCTATTAAATTCATATTCACTTTTAAGAACTAACGACAAGAACAAGATTATATAATTTATAAATAACTAGATAATTTTTTTAAATATTACAAAAATAAGTTTTATTATTTTAGCAAACCTCCAAATATAGAGATTGACATTGTAATTAGAAATAATAATTTTTTTCATTCAATTAGCCTGAGACAAACAAATGAGAAATCCATTAAATAAGAGTGAGATATCAAGATATTTAGACATTGATTAATACTTTATCATATACATAATAACATAAAATTTTAACATATTAAGTTAATAAAAATAATATGAATCTATTTTTTCCCTGCTATTTAAAATAACACTGAGCTACTAACCTCATTATTATCTAACATAAAATCAGAATCTACTTTTTTTTTATATGAATATGAATCCAAATTGAAAAATCATACTAACTCAGATTTGAAACCCTGTGATACTTAAAAAATTAAAAAACTACAAGAATGGGTTTTCAAAATAAAATCAAAAAATTATAAATAAATAAAACATATATTTTTTGCTACTATAGTTTTTAAAAAATATTTATATTTATACACACACACACACACATAAGTATTTTTTTTGTATTTTTTTATATTGATATTCATACATATTATATTTTCTAATTTATAGTTTAAATTTTAAAATAATTTGATTTAATTAAAATTTTATATACACACACACACACACACATATCTAGAAAGATGTCCAAGTGTCCAAATGGCAACTCACTCATCTAGTCTAGAATCCAAATATAGCCAAGTGTCCTACCACAAGCATAGTGGCCCTCAGCTAGGGCTAGAGCAAGGCAAACTAGGTTGGTGCCTAGCAACAAACCAAAGTGCTAGGCTAGACTAGGTTATACGTGGACAGGGTCGAACATGAAATCATGACAAATTTGACGTAGATCCGACCCAACCCATCAAAGCCCAGCACACCTTATTCCCCCCCCCCCCCGGGCCAATGAGCCATGCCAGAGTCCCTTCATTGCCAACATGTCATGAAGGCATGACCAGAAAAGATAGTTGGATAGATGATGTTGTGCTCGGCACAGCACAATCACCCGGCTAGGCCTAAAAAAAAAGGTTGCGCTAGCCCAACACAGTCCCTTGGATACTTGTAGACAAAAAAAATTAAATTCAACTTAGTTTAAAATTAAATTTGATTTACATGTAATAGTTTAATTTAATATTTTATGTTATTTTGTTTTATTTTAATATTTTTATGTGTGTGCAGGTGTGAAAGCATAAAACTCTTGCTAATAAGGCAACAAAAAAATATTGAAAATAGAAAATATAAAATCATAATGAAAAAAAAAAAGAGTATTTATCATAATAGTGAATCAAAAAGATTGATGAGAGAGGAGATAACAAAAAATTACAAAAAATGAAAAACAGAAAAAAAAAAAGATACATTAAACTTCTTCAATCTCTCCCCTAGGGTTCTTGGCCCTTTTCACACACACAGTCCCTTAGGGTTTCTTGCCCCTACGCCAATCTCTCCGATACCATGTAGAAGTTTGAGACAAGATAAATTAAACTTCTTCAATTTTAATTACAAAACAACACACATCAATGCTCTTAGATAGAGGGGCACGCTGATTAGGACAGATCATATATTAGGTGCTCCCATCTAATATGTAAATAATAACAAAAGTAGAAAAAAAAAAAGTAAAACTCTTTTTTTCTCATCTTCGGCAAGCATAATTATAAATTAAAATTTTTAACAAAATTGAAAGACTTACTTTTTTAGTAAAATCGATTTATGGGGAGAAAAGAAAATTTTATGTTGGGCAAAAAAATACATATTTTTTAGAGTTAAAAAAAACACATTTTCTACAGAATTTAAACTTTGCGTTGTGTGCAATTTTACTTGGCGACTGTAAAATTATCCATAATTTTGCAATCTATACATACGCTTAGGGTATATGCGTGTGCGGACCATCATTATTATGTTCTAGCGAATAAAAAAAAGAGAGAGAAACTAACATTTGGTGATGTCTCAGTGTTCAATCTGTATGTTCCAGTATCTAATTCTGCCTGTGAAAATGATCCTAGTTTCTTCTCCTCGTGCCATTTTTTGGCCTCGGTAATCACTGTGTTGCAAATATCAGGCGAGGCAACATCTGAAAAAGTAAACCAGCAATCAAAATTAAGACTCCAGCATCCAAAAAGTTGCACTGGCTTGCTGAGATTTATTGTTTTGTTTGTGTTTAAGATGCGAGCACCCAATCTATAAGCTGCTCTGATCACTTTTTTAGGTTATATACACGATTTGATATTGTATTTTCAGAATGTACAAATCAATCAGTGAGATTGTTTTTCTTCCAATATGTTTCTGCCGTATATTTCAGCATGATATCAGAGCGAGGTTCGTGCAGACCCGAGATAAGAAAGAAGTAAAGTGCATGTGAAAGGTAGAGGCATCAACCGGGCCGGCCCGGCACGAAATTTTCCCGTGCCCGGGCGTGCCCGACCACGGCACAATCGTGCCGTGCCGTGCCTGCCCCGGCATGATACATTGCCGAAATTAATTTTTTTTTTAAATTAGGATTACGGGGGCGCCGAAACCCTAATTTTTTTTAAATCAGGATTTCGGCACGCCCAATTCCTATTTTTTTAATTAGGGTTTCGGGCATGCCGAAACCCTAATTTTTTTTTAATTTAGGGTTCAACCCGATCGGGCCGAATACAGCGAATCGTGCCGCTGGTCCGTGCCGGGCTGAACCCTCACAAAACTGTGCCGGGCCTAAAAAAAACGGGGCAAGCCGGCCCGGCACGTCCCGTTTGACACCTCTACTGTGATCAAGGAAGCACGGACACAGCTCCCTATAGCTGTGTCCACGTGTATGACACATGGACACGTGGACACGGCACAGACACGTGTCTGATACGTCACGTGGCGTATCATTGCACAATCCATATCCGATACGCCACGTGGCGTATCGGATGGTTGCGTCGGCAGCCGTATCCATGTCTATAGTGCCCGACATCCAACGACATCGGGTGGCCAACATTGCCGCATGGGCGACGTTGGCCAATGGTAGGGGGCGGGCGCAATTTGAGGGTGAGGTAGGAAGCGGGCACGATTTGAGGGTGAGGCAGGGAGTGGGCGCGATTTGAGGGAGAGGCAGGAGCATGCGCGAATTGAGGGGAGAGGCAGGGGCGGCGCGAATTGAGGGGAGAGGCAGGGGCGGCGCGAATTGAGGGGAGAGGCAGGGGCGGCGCGAATTGAGGGGAGAGGCAGGGGCGGCGCGAATTGAGGGGAGAGGCAGGGGCGGCGCGAATTGAGGGGAGAGGCAGGGGCGGCGCGAATTGAGGGGAGAGGCAGGGGCGGCGCGAATTGAGGGGAGAGGCAGGGGCGGCGCGAATTGAGGGGAGAGGCAGGGGCGGCGCGAATTGAGGGGAGAGGCAGGGGCGGCGCGAATTGAGGGGAGAGGCAGGGGCGGCGCGAATTGAGGGGTGAGGCAGGGGCAGCGCGAATTGAGGGAAGAAGCAGGGGCGGCACGAATTGAGGGGAGAGGCAGGGGCGACGCGAATTGAGGGGAGAGGCAGGGGCGGCATGAATTGAGGGGAAAAGCAGGGGCAAGCATGTTTGAGGGGAAGGCAGGGGCGGTCATATTTGTGTGGGGATGTGGCATAAAATAAAATATTTTAATAAAATAAAATAAAATATTTTTATTTTATAAAATAAACAATATATATTTATTTTATATAATAAAATATTTTAATTTAATTTAATTTAATGAATTTTATAAAATACCTAATATTTATAATTAATAATTTTTATTTTTTTTTATTTTTTTTATCATGTCGTATCCTAGCCGTATCCGTATCCTAGTTTTTTAGAATTTGTCGTGTCCCCGTATTTTGCCGTGTCGTATCCCCGTGTCCGTGTCCATGCTTCTTAGACTGTGATAGCACATGACACATACATAAAAATGCATTCGGGCAGTGCACGTGTGTGTGTGTTGCATTTACTTTGGGTGCAAACACACAGGTGTGTGATAAAAAAAGCAAACATGTGTCACGCATTTACTATTTGCATAGTTGTGATGGTGGCGAGCATGAGGGAACATGTGCGTGGTGCATGTTGTCATGGACAACGTGCAGTTAGTGCGAAGTGTTTGGACTGTGCGCACACAGCATGTGTATTCGTGCAACGTGTTGGTGCAGTGAGGGAGTGTTTGCCGTGGGCATATAGCTATGTTTTAGAGGAAATGTTTTCTTTTTCATGGTTGTTGCGAGGAAGCCAACAAAATTCTAAGAAAAAAGAATTGACAAAAATTATTTTTGTTGTCGAAGACTGAGACACACTTTGACGAGGTGTTATGCTTAACATCTTGAAATACATAAGTTTCGGGATTCAGAGACTATAGTAAACTGCCAGATGCACTAGAGCAGCGTATTTGACACTTCTTTCCTTAAAGGATTAGAACCCTAGTGGAGGCACTTCTATCGGTCTTTCTTTTCTTTGGCTCATTATGAACTCTTACCTTTAGAATATGGAGCCAATATTCATGTTACAGGTAATATTTATATCATTTGCCGAATCTAGAGATTTTGATGTTATAGTTAGGTCTGTCAAATTCAATACGACACGATTAACCGACACGATTAATCACTAATTAAACGAGTCTAGGTGAGACACAAATGGGTTCGAGTGATAAACGGGTCAACCTGTTTGACACATTTAATAAAAGGATCGTGTTCATGTGAGACATGCTAACCTGTTTATAACTCGTTTACTCTTTAAATAAACGGGTAAATGGTTAAACGGGTGATTTACCGTATTAAATGAGTCAAACGTGTGGTAAACAAGTAAATGAGTCAAATGAATAGTTTATCATGTTAACCTAACCCAAACCAACCCAACCGGTTAAAATTAGACGTGTCAACGAGTCGGGTCGTGTTACCTATTTATTAAATGGTTCATGTTCGTATTTTAATTTTTTACCAGTTTATTAAACATATCGTATATGATTTACATGTTTTTCACCCGCCACTCATTTAACCCGTAACCGTTTAACCCAACCCACCCTGTTTGACATAGAGGTGTCAACCGGGCTGGGCCGTCCCGGCACGGAAAAATTCCGTGCCCGGGCCCGTGTCGTGCCTGACCCGGCACGGTTCAGTCCACGGCACGGGTTTGTCCCGTGCCGGGTGTCCCGTGAGCCTAACCCCACGATGCCCACTGCCGCAAAAAAGACCGCGGGTCGGGTCAGAATCAACCGGACCCGCGGTCCCCCGTATCCCGAACTGCTTGGACAAGCAAGCCCGAGCGGGCCAGGCAAGGCACGGCATGGCCCGCCGTGCCTGCAGGCCGTGCTGGGCCCAGCTATTTTAAACCGTGCCGGGCCAGGCATGGCACAATACAGTAACCGGGCCGGGCCGGCCCTGCCCGCCCGTTTGACACCTCTAGTTTGACACCCTTAGTTATAGTGGTAAAAGAGTGTATTGCATGGAACATGGTGGATGACACAGTTAACATCAAATATATTATTTTGACAATAATTTTTTTTAAATCAAATTTTGTTATAATTTATTTTTAGTCAGTTATCTTTCTAAATAAAAAAATTATAATATTATTTTTTTCTTTTTTATATTTTTGTGCATAATCAATATAACATACAGATGACTTTCTTTTTGATTGGGTGAGATAAACTACACTTTTTTTTTATAACAACAAAAACTCCTCTAGATGAATATTTTCCATTGACAAACTTATACACCCCAAGATACATTTACCAAATGTGATATTCATATTGCTAGGATGAGAGTCTCACATGCTCCAACTCAACCCCAAGACACCAAACACCATATATGAACCAAGGAATATTATAGGTTGGGTTTGGGAGAAAGAGAAGAGATAAAAAAAACTACTAATTTTTTTTAATTAACCGAATATCTTCTTCTATTATTTTAAGTCGTATCCCTACCAAGGCATTTATCCAAAAAATAAATTATTATTTCATCCAAAATTTTGAGATTTACTTGTTTTGTCATTATTCATCTCATAACAGAGAAAAGATGACTGAACATGTTATATCAATGTAGATTTCTTAGATACTCCAATACTCAATAAGATAATAAGTATTAACCCATCTAGAGGTGTCAAACGTGCCTGGGCCGGCCCGGCACGTTCAAAAACCGTGCCCGGGCCCGTGCCGTGCCCGGGCGAAGCAAAGCACGTGCCGTGCCGTGCCTTGGCATGGGTCCATCCCGTGCCGGTTCACGCAGGCACGCGTGGCACTGGCGGCGTGCCACGCGTGCCGTGTCGTGAGTCAAGAGTCACGACTCACGGTCACGTCTCACTGAGTCGTGACTCGTGACCCAACCGGGCCCCGCCCCCGATAAAAAGACCGCGGGTCGGGTCCAAACAGACCCGACCCGCCCCGCCCCGCCTGCCCTGCCTTGCCGTGCGCCCGTGCCGCCTGGCCAAGCCAAGCCGTGCCCGAATTTAAAAAACCGTGCCGTGCTGGGCCGGCCCGTTTGACACCTCTAAACCCATCAGATACTAAGAAGATTATTATGAGTGTGCATGTGACATTCTTTGAGGATAATTATTTTTCAATAACTCAATTTAAAAAAACACTTATAGATACCATGGTAATAAAATATTTATCAAGTCAAATTGTTACTCTTCACAAAGTAGCAATTGAATCCGTTCATGTACTTGAAACTACCAAAATGAATGGTGTTGAGGAGAGTGGCGAGACATTTCTTGATGCCTCATCTTACCATGATTCTATTGAGACTCATGATGGTGTGAGTGATGAGAAAGATTAAAATTGAAAAATTTAATAAATTCAATTTAAAGATGTATTTTTGTCCTAGAGATAAATACTAACATGTCAATCAAAAATACAAGATCGAGTTATCTCTTAGTCATGTGTTAGCTTTAACCCTTGCACCTAAAAAATTAAGAATAGATGAATATTTGTAATATCGACACATGTTATGCTAATTAAAAATAAAAAAAAATTTGGATATAGAAAAAATTTGCTACAATATATATATTATTAAAAATATATACTAGTAAAAATACTAATAATTCTGGACAACTTAGAATACATATTTAATAATGGACTAAAAAATATAATAAATTAAATCTCAAGCAATCTCAATTGAGTCTAAGTATTTAGATTTTTGAATTTGAATTAACTTTGATTTTAATGACCCACTCTATACTATATACCATCATAAATTTGTAATAGAGAATATAGTTGAGTTCATTGCTAACATGGATCTTCCGATTAGATTTTTAGAAGATCTTATACTACTAATGCACACATATATCCATCTTACTTGTTATAGAATCTCTAGATCAACAAATAAAAATAATATAAATAAATTATAAAATAAAAATTAATAATAATAAATAATAATAATAATTAATAAACTTAAAACACAAAATAGAATAGTCTTATACTCTTATTAACATTTAATATTCAAATTAGCCATGAAGCCAATGCATAATATAGGTGCCTGTCGATAATTTTTAAAAACTATAAGATACAAACTAAAGTATTAGAATATTATGAGATCATTCATCCATAAGATGATATTGTCATATGTAAGTGTTCATTAAGGATAATTAAAGAATATGAGAAATAAAATAAAATATTTTACATAATATTTAATAAATTCTCAAATAATGATGGCGTTATAAGTATGTACATAATAATAATTAAAAAGGTATTTTATGTAAGATTTTTTATGCTATATATATATATATATATTATAGAATAAATCTAATAGTATAAGCCAATATAAAAATAATTTCTTTCTTAGAAAAATATATGAAATAAACTAAAATATATTAAAATTCTAAGTGCATTTCATATACCATTAATATTATAAATATCTAATATTAAAATTTGGATTAATATGTTAGTTATCAATATGTGATATCCGAATATATTAAAAATAAAACTGATAAAATAATAATTAATTAATCAAACTGAAGCATAGAAATTTTCTATTTAAATTCCTAAAAAATCCTTTATGATACAATTAATGTGTATTCATTGATATAAATTCCTACTACATGCATTATTTTTATGTGCATATACAGTATTAGTAGTCTTTATAACAAATATAAAAAATATCCAAAATTTTGTGTTATAGATATTGAGATAGGAAATATTTAAAATATTAGTCTTATATTTTATCTTTTTATTGCTTAAAAACATGTATGAATCTTATGATTAAAATCAAATGAATAAAAAATACTATAACATACATATTTCCTTGCATGAATAGATGAACTAACTACAAGAACCAAAAGATATGATTTATAAACAATTAAATAATTTATTTAATTATTACAAAAATATATATAATAATTTTAGCAAACCTCTAACTATGAAAATTAATATTATATTTAAAGATGATGACTTTTCTATTCAACTAACCAAAAGCAATCATCAAGGATATCAATCAAATAAGAGTACGCTGTCAATATATTTAAACACTAATTACTATTTTATTTTAACCAAAGTGATAAAAAATTTAAATATATTAAGTTTATAAAAATTATATGAATCTATATTTTATATATTATCTAAATTAACAAGTGATCTATTAACCCAATCATACATAATTTTATCCGACATGAATCTACCTGGCACAACTCGACATGGTGATTGCCCCTGCCATACAATCAAGTATAAGTGTCTAGTGGGCTGGGCAACTAGACTAGGCACGATTGAGCCATGAATGGCCTGACAAGATCCAAAACCATGAATGGGTCCATGCCAAGCTGACTCAAGATATGGTTCATGTCATGTCATGCCAAGCTCTCCTATGCATCATATTGGGCGAGGCAAGACCCAGTTGTCTGGCCAGATTGCACAGTTCATCAGCACGAGCCAAATAGTTTCCCAGATATCAGGCTGGGTTCAAGCACGGTCCAAACCCAACTGCCCAAAAGTCCACCGGAGTCCCTTGAACTATCGGGGTCAGCCAAACCCCAAGCTCAGAAGCAGATGCTACTAGAACCATCAAGTCGAACCGGCCCAAAGATCAAAAAAAAATTTTAAATATGTTTTTCAGCCGTTGGATTACCCGACAATGGCTAAGGGTAGAAATCCAACTGCTGACGAGTTTCTGCCCAAAAAAAACTTAAAGTATCTAAAATTTTTAAAAAATATTTTTTTAAAATTATATTTTCATATCTATAAATATACTCATCTCATTCTCAAATTTATATCATATTTATATCGATATCCTCATTCTCTCTCTCTCTCTCGTATCATCTCTCTTTCTCTCTCCTTTTATGACTCGGGTATGAACTACAGTATTGACAACAAATTCGAATTCAAACATAGCATATTGTCAAGCAAATGAAATGCTAAACTTTATGAGTATTATTTTTTTTTATTTAATTAAGTTTTTTTATTTTAATTTTATTTAATAGTTTAATATAAAATACTATTTAATTTAAAAAATATAATTTAAAATATAATAAATAAACTAATAAAAATTAAAAATGACAAATATTAATTTTAATGACAATAACAAAATTAACATTAACGTAAACATAGATCAATTTAATATGAATAACAAAATCATATGAAAAGGTTCGAGTTTGTTGAAATATTATTTTCTCATGTGGTCTTGACCAAAACATGTAAAAAACATTAAAAAAAATTAATAATTTAATCTTACTTTAATATTATACAAAATAAAAATATTAAGAGTAGTGATAAAGAATCGACACAAATCAAATATTATAAAAAATATTACCCTGAAAATATTAAAATATTAAGAGACATGCTAAACAATACATCAAAAAATATGATGCATTAGATTCTAGGCAAACCCAGCTCGGCAGTAAGGTATTTGAGGTTGTATCTAGTTCAATCTTTATGTTGTTCCGCTTCATATATCTCAACGAATTATAAAGAGAAGACATGACTAAACTGATTATCACGATAGATCTTCTAATTATATTTTTGAAGGATCCAAGAGTAGCCAGTATCATACAGACTTATATGCAACTAACATATCATAGGATTCCTATGTTCACATCTAAAAATGACATACTATAATAGTATAAATTAAAATAATAATAATAATAACAACAAATTTAAAAAATATAGTAACATGGGGTATATGATAATTGATATCTAGATTAGTCGCAACGATGCATGTATTGGATATGAATACGTGATATTTAACTATGTCAATAATAAGAATAATAAACTTATTATTGACGACATTGACAAGGCTACAAAAATTTTATTTATAAAATTAATGAAAAATTTTTTTAACACGACATACATGTGTTGGTTAGTTTATACTCTCACGACTTGTATTGCACTCACATGCATATGTTACATTAATAATATATTTTAGAAGTTTAGAGATGATCCAACATTTAGTAACACGACTCTTGAGATAGAAACTAAATACTTAAATTACCGATTAACAATTAAATCTCTGTAATGTATGGTTATCTGCATGGACCCTAGAGTTAAAATAGAAAGAGTATAAAATATTTTAACATACATATCATCATGCATGAACCAGGAATATCAATATAAAAAATTAATTCACAAGAAGTTGATTGAGCTATTTACATGCAATGATACTAGATATAATGGTTGTTGTAGTAATGCTCCGAGTACAGACATGAATATCATATTCAAAAATGATGACTTCTTCATTAAATTAACGAAGAAAAAATAACAGGATGAATCGTCAAATAGAAACGATGTTGTCTTGTTACTTTGATACCAATTAATGATCAAATATATCACATATAGATTAGAAAAATCTTGATATTTTATAGTAGGAGAAATCATATGAGTCCATCTATTTCGTAGTCTAAAATGGTAAGGGATCTACAGAGTCCTCCGGTGTTGAGCATAACATTAAAGCCAACTTTTTCTGTTGCAATGAATATAATTTCAGATAGGCGATCGAGATTATGACCAGATATTATTGAGATATTAATATACATGAAGGATTAGAAGAATTCGAGCTTGAGCATTAAGGGTCGCACATCAATTACAGCAAGAGTGGAAAAGTTAATGGCTAATGATGATTCATGTGACTTTGATGACGATTGAGATCGAGACTACTGCCTACCACTAGTGATACCATTATACACTTACTGGATTGATCATTTTTATATTATCTATTGATTTTTGTCTTTTGAATTTGTATTGTTATATTATTCTTTATTTATTCAGACATCTTCAGGATTGATATTGATCTTTGATATATTGATTTTTATCTTTTGAGATTATTTTGTAATATGTACTTGTATTACGTTACAAAAATAAAATGATTACATTTATAATATTTATATTATGTTTTTTTTTTTGAGTTGAGTTGTAACTTATGATTGTAATTTTATTTTTTTGTTATATTTATTAATTTAATTAATTAATTAGTTTTGTATTAATATTTATAATAATTAGAATTAGAGATGACTCAATTCCGAACGAGCAAATAAAACACATCCAAGCATGACCTAGCACGAAACCTATAAAGCCAAATACAAATTGGCCCAAATCTAGCAAACTCGAGTAAGTTAAACCGTGCTAGGCCTACCCTTTTTAAATCATGTCGTGCCTGACACGACATGGTGACCCAAGTGACACCTCTACTATCAAGCCATATCAAACCTTCCTCCCTCAAGGCCCCAATGGCATGACATGGCCCAGAGGGATAAACCATGAAGTATCTGGCATGACATAGTGACATGATGACATGGCAAGACCTAAAAATTCAAGTCATGTCAACTCAACACAGCCAAGTTGACATGTCTAGGTGCTGAAAATTTGAAGACAAATAATTAAAAACAAATAAACTTATTTATAAAAAAATAAAAAATAACAAAAATAAAGATATAATAAAATAATATAATAAAACAAAAAAAATTAAAAAAATAATAAGCAAAATTAAATTTAAAGTATATTTAAAAGTTGCATGATAAAATACAATGGAATAAAGAGAAATAATATTGATAAAATAATTTAGATAAAAGAAAAGAAGAATAAAGATATTAGTTATATAAGATAAATTTTAAAAAAATAATTAGATAATAATAAAAAATAAAAAAATTAAAGAGATAAAAAAATTTATTTTAAATATTTTTATAAATATAATTAAAATAAGACTCATAGAATAATAAGATTCTCAAAAAGATGCAGATAAGAAAACCCTAAGGCCCAATAGTAACCCTAATAACATTTGGAAAGTCACGAGTAAGAAAATTATTATATTATTAAATAGGTTGTTAACAAGATCATGATAATCAAAAAATATTGACTAAATTTAGATAAAATATTATAATTCTCATTTATGATAACAAAAAAATATTTAAGATTATAAAGATTATCGAGTTATTAAGCTCATAAGTGATAGTATAAAAATTTAGGAAAAAGTGATTAAGTATAGATTAAGAAAAAAAATTAATATTTCAAAAAATCAATTTGGATTTATGTCAAGTTAGTCTACCAAAAAGATTATTTACGTATTCAAATAATTAATCAAGAAGTATAAAGAGAATAAGAAAGAATTATGCATAACCTTTATCGACCAAGAAAATATTTATGATAGCTCCAAAAGATTTGATCAGTTATATATATAAAAAGAATATCAAGTATGTATATTGAATTAATTATAGATATATATGAGAAAATTATATATAGAATTCGTTCTAGATGTTATAAATGAGTTTCTAATGATTATAAGACTTTATCATGAATTATCACTCAGTTATTATATTTTTATACTAATTATAAATATATTTATAAGAAATCTCCAAAAAATATTCCTTTGTATATTTTATTTATAGTTGATATAATATTAATTAATTATAATTAAAAAAAGATAAGTAGAAAACTCAAAATTTAAAGAATAACACTTGAGACTAAGTGATTTATAATTAATCATAGCAAGACATATAACTTAAAATATTAGTTTATTGATATTGAGAATAATAATAATACAGTATAAAATGAAAAAGAAAAAAAATATCAAATATTCAAAAACAAAAACTCTATAATAAGTAAACACAAAGATTAACATGAATGTTTCACATAGGATTAAGATTAAATACATCAAAGAAGAACTAACTTGAAAACACCTTGTAATAAATAAATATCACATAGATTAAAGTTAAAATTACATAGAACAACAATAGAAATAATCATGAATTATCAAAGTGAATATTAAAAGACTAAGAAATAATATATACAAATGATGAGCATAATATAGATGATAATTGTGAGGTGGATATGCGTACGACTAGGATATATACTTAATATATTTGTAGAGATTGATCTTTTAGGTTTATAATCTAATATATACTCATATTGATTAATGTATTGTCTTTACTTCCCGATATGATGTTTCTAGTTATCTTTGCTACTTATAGAAAAAATTATATAAAAGATTAATTATCTCAAAATACCCAGAACACACACACACACACACACACATATATATGTATATATATGTTCAATTTATATCGGGAATTGAGGGGAAGGCAGGCAGGTGGGAATTGAGGGATGAGGCAGGCGGACGGGAATTGAGGGGGAAGGCAGGCGGGCGGGAATTGAGGGGGAAGGTAAACGGGCAGGAATTGAGGGGGAAGGCATGCGGGTTGTAAAATAAAATAAAATATTTTAATAAAATAAAATAAAATATTTTTATTTTATAAAATAAAAAAATATATTTTTATAAAATATAAGATAAGTTTAAAATATTATTTTATAAAATAAAATAATTATAAATATTATCTTATAAAATAAAATAAAATACAATATTTTTATTTTATAAAATAAAAATATATTTATTAATTTTATAAACTAAGATATTTTAATTAAATTTATTTTATTTTATAAAATACCTAATATTTATAAAGAAAATTTTTATTTTTATTTTTATTTTTTTTATCATGACGTATCCTAGCCGTATCCGTATCCCTGTTTTTTAGAATTTGTCGTATCCCCGTATCATGCCGTGTCGTATCCCGTGTTCATGTCCGTGCTTCTTAGGCAGCAGATGTCGACTTCCTTTTTCGGCGGCAGCAGGCGTCGAGCCAAATACGCCCTTCTTCTCTTTCTTCCTCTTCTTCTCCTCTCATTTTTTTGCCAGATTCGCCATCAGAAATGGGAAAATTTCGTCGGCGAAGAAGGGCAAAGCAACGGCGGGAGAAGCGGCGAGAGACAGAACCAGATGAAACCCAGGAGGAGCACGTCGGGGATGACGACGTATTCGGCTGATCCAACCCAAAACGACGTCGTTTTGGGTTGGTTTTGATTTTTTTTAAAAAACAAAACCCTCAGAACGATGTCGTTTTGAGGTTCTGATTTAAAATAAAAAAATGTCACCTTCAAAACGACGTTGTTTTGGTCTTCCATGAATCAAAACGATACTGTTTTGGAGTTTTATGATTTTAAGCCCTATAAAACACTCTCTTTCTCGGGTTACACCCTAAAACTCTCAAAATAACCCTCCCAAAATACTTTTAAGGCTGGATTGAAGAGGAGAGAAGAAGAAAAAGAGTCTCAAAAAATATTTTTTTCATTTTACCTATTTTTATTGTGAAAAAATTCTTCAAAAGTTAAAAAAACATTTTCAAAAAATACGTAAAAACTAGGGAAAAATTTTTTGAATAATACTTTGAAAAAATATGTAATTTTCAAAAAACTAATGCAGAAAAAAGAGAAAAATTCTGAAAATTAACGAAAAATAGAAAAAAATCATGAAAAAAATTATGAAAATTATGAAACAATTAGAACAAAAATTATAAATAATTTTTGTTGTTTGGCAAAGATTGAGTATGTTTATAATTTATACAAGAGCTAAACCAAGCAAAACACAAACATCAACACCAAAACCAAAGTCAAGACCATCTAACTCTAAATATACTTCTACTCTTGCTTTGATTGATGAAGATGAAAAGATGATATATTCATCAGGAGATGAAGATGAAGAAAATTAGAGTGAAAGATTGATGATGGGGATGATATTAATGAAGACTTTCTTGATTTAGATTTAGATATAGATACATAAGTGTTTATTTTGTTTTAGAACTTTGAATGTTTGTTATTTTATTTTAAAACTTTGAATATTTGAATGATGAGAGCACTATTAATATTTGATTTTTATCTTTGATGTTCTTTAGTTTATTATAAGTTGAAAATTAAAGACTATATTTAATAAAATATATAATTTTTATGTGTATTAGGCTGGGTGCACCTCAAATAAAAAAGCTCGCACCTCAAGTGCGTCTTGCGCCTTAAGGCCCCAAAAGGCTTTTGCGCCTCAGTGCGCCTTGCACCTTAAATAACTATGGTAGCTCTTCGCATACTGAGATATGTGAAGAAGTTTTAAATTTTATGATCTCTTTCCTATCTCACGGAGACTTACAATTAATTAGGTATTTAAATTTTAGTTGGCCACCAATATATACTGTGATGAAATCTATCTTAAAGTTTTATACTTTTCTTAAAAATAACTTTATCGCCTAAAAAAATAAGAGTCGAGTAGTTATATCTTAATCAAGTATAAAGATAGAGTTCAAAGTCGTAACGAAAATTACTTGTGAGATTTCTAAAGTGAGTTGTGACATATGCTTGGAGAGATTGGATATGATCTCTTCTCCCACTATACTTGACTATAATAGTCAAGTAGCGAGACATTAATTTTTTGAATCAATATTTCACAAGCAAATATTACATATAAAGATGTATAATGTTTTCATAAGAAAAAAAGATTCATGATAAGATCTTTACTACCACATGCATTCAAATGGAAGAGCAACCATGAAATAATATATACAAACGATGCCAATTGTAGAAATGAAGAAGTTAAAGTGGATATATGATGAAACAAGATAATGATATAATTAGAAATTAAGGTATTATAAAGAATATTAAAATAATTTTTATAAATAATAAGATAAGGGAGAACTACCTAAGATAAATTGATCATGTCCAACATAGCCTTTATAATGCGCCAATTAAGAAGAATGAAACTATTTAAGTTGAGGAAGAAAAAAAAATAACAACTAAAAATTTAAGATTTAATATATTTTTTTTCAAAGAATTGATTTTAATAATAAGATACATATAACCAACCTTAAATAATTAGAATAATACGTTGTTAATAATAATAAATTAGAAATCAACTAAATTTTTTTACAAAGCTCATTATCTTCATGAATATGCACATATTTTAGTAAATGTTTACATCATAGCTAATAGCTATAACATCATTTGTGAACATTAAATATTAATAATTTTTTACTAAAGTATTATGGAATGTAATTTGCATACGGCAAAATTAAGTTAAGCATGTTCAATCAAATTTACACAAAAAATAATAATTTAATTAGATGTCAAACAACTAAAAAAGTTGATGTTGAATTTATTGAAAAAGTTAAAAACAAGGTTAATAAGTTAGATCCATAAAAAAAGTGATTTCAGATGTGTTTAAACCATTACAAATGCACTGGATCTCATAAGAATTTAAATATTAAATGTACTAGATCACGATCACTACTTAAATGATAAACCAGTGTGAAAATTTGTCATATGCATCAGCCCTTGAGTTGGTAAGAGTGGATTAAAGAAAAAAAAATCCATAAAAAATGATGAACAATTTAATTCATTATGTGTTTATCATATATCATGAGAAAATTAATGATTGATAAGAAGAATATTGAAGATATCATTAAAGTTGTTGATAAAGAATTTAAAAGAACAATTTCAATTTTTCTTAAAATAAACAAATATAGCAAATAATAAAAGTAATCACCAAAAACAACAAATAATTAAAAAAAATTAAGTAATTATTGTACAAATGTATTTTTTTGACCATTACTTTGTACTAAACATCATCATAATTTTTATTTTCAAATCACATTTCAAGTCCCAATGAAATTGAACAAATGAATATTTACCCTCCAAACAATCAATCATCCTATAAATTCCCATGCAAAAATTAATTTGTGCATCTTTTCTTTCAAGGCTTTTTTATGTGTTTTTAACAAACTATCTCTTCGTATGTAACTTCCACTACTTTTCAATTTGTACATTTTTTAATTAAAATTACAAATATTTTTTCACATGCTCAAATCACACAAGATGACCATCACTAATTTTGTTCTCTTTAGACTATATCTATCTTGATTTTATTTTTACATGTTTTTCATATATAAATATTTCCCAACATTACCTTTTTAAATTTTATTTACTATGATCATATTTACTATGATCATCATCATCTTATGAGCATGCTATATTATAATTATCAAATATTCTAAATTATAAAATATAATTGGTTGAACAATTATCTTATAACATTTTTTTAACCTATAGATATTCTTATATCGCAAAAAATTTTTGACATCATCCTTCATTTCATTTCATCCCATTCATTCAATCTTTTTAGTCTATATCATTTTTAATTTTATTGTTATTTTAACTTATAAATTATAAATATTAAAAAAAATATATTTTAAAATATTTTATTTTACAACTTTAATCTCAATGGAATTGTCATTTTATCTCAATGAAAATATAAAGTCATATACTTGAGAATCAACATTCAATCAACTAATTTTAAAAATCACTAATCTCTAAAGTATCACACAAACTATTTAATTATTAACATAGACCTTCACCAAAAATTTGAATTTTAAGAATTGCAAGCATGAATATGAAATCGATTTAGAAGATAATTAGCATATGACTCATGCTAATAATGGTAACTTTATTTTTTGAGACATACACACTTGAATTGTAATGTTAAATTATATTTAGAGCATTTTCATTTCTAGATTTTATGTACCATTTAATTGATTATGAAGTGTTTTCGTTATTTTTGCAATAAACAAAGTTTTGCAAGTTATTTATTATAGCAAATTAATAATTTGTTGTTTTTTTCAACATTTTTGTTATATTTGAGACTGACATCTATAAATGCTAACATAGCCAACTTTCACAAATATGGAGAAAAAACAAAAATCAACTATCAATGTAACCAACCAAACAGAGAACAAAAAGTTCAAGTCTTGAAGAAAAAAAAACAATACCGCTATTAACTGCTATGTGAGAAACATTATGGAATCTCGAATTCTCTTCATCATCAATCAGCAAAGAATCTCGAACCCTTGTTTTAATAATATTTATCAATCTGTCACCCTCTTGCCTAAGGAAATGTAGAAATTCAAAAAAAAAAAAAAAAAATTAGAGTTCCACAGTACGGTGGCATATAGAGATGCACATTCTTTCTTCAGTGATCTAACAAAACTCTAGGATTAAGCATGATTTCAAAACAAGGTTAACTTGCAATTGCATAAATTTTGCTCAAGTTTTAGCACTTTAAATGTACGGCAGAGATAAACCCATTTCCCATCAAACACAGACAAATGCGAAAGCACAAATCCAAATAAAATTATACATAACTTCAACAATGCTGTAGACAGAGCTTCTATGCCAACAATGTCCAACAGGAAGCAGGACACATAAAATGATGAAGATTATACGTGAGACAAAAAAAAATTACAAAATCAGTGCTGCATAGATGAGTAGATCAGGGTAAAATAATGACAAGCTGAAAGGGATAAATATTATTAAATATAAATGTAATGCAAGGTAGAAATTAACCTATGTTAAATTTATAGGATCAAGTTTCAACCTACACAATTTATAGGCACGACACACATCTATCCATGTGACACACAATGTCATGTAGTGGGTCCAGGGTTACGAGGCATCAAGAATACTTTGATGACAAGGATTCGAGACTTGACAAAAGATTTTTTTTTTTTTTTTTTTTTTTTTGTACACTATGCCAAGTGTGGCTTAAGAGGTACAATCAAAAACCAAGTTATGATGTTTGATCTCACGACACTGACTCGAGTGACAAGGTTAGTCTTGGTACAAAAAAACACCATGAAAGCCAAGTCCATTACAACACACACAAGAGGCAGGAAATGGGTCTCATGGATAAGTTTTCCACTATTTCAGAGTTATTGAGAATCATTCGAGTATGGCTTACTAAGGACTGCCCAAATTTGGAAACATATTTGCATACAACAATGTTAGAACTCTCTTGCACAGCATTTTCATTTATGTTGAGCCGTGCCAAGCCCGGCACACCACTGTCCGACACTGTGCCTGGTCTTGGGTCGTGTTGGTCAGAAGCATGGCTCGAGTTGTGCTAGGCTGGCGCGAGTCGGGCCTCATGTCGTGGCAGGCACGATCCGGGAGCCTAGCCCTGTGGCACGATTTACCAGCCAAGTGACCCCGGACCAAGCAAAGAAGAGTCTCAAGTCACAAGTGTTCCACTTACACGGCCGATCAAAATTGGCCCCTGAGGAGCTGGGTGGCCTACCCCGCCCCTCCGTTTGCATTGTCACTCAACGAACACTGATAGAGATAGCAACAGGCATGACATGTCACGATCACTGTCAAATTTTTAAAATTACAAATTTTATTTAAAATTAATAACTACCAGATTAAATCATACAGCAACTGGCCAAAATCCAAAAGTTATCATGATTATGACCAAATAAATAAATAAAAATTTCTATTATTTTCAAATCTCAATAAATAGAGATTAGAAAATTTTAATTTTCATTCATAATTTATTATCCTCTGTCTCCCAAGTATTCTCTTCTCTCCTGCTTTGATATAGTGTTATTTTTTTCTTTAATATTATATTTAATTACTTACTTAACGACTTACAATTAACATTTAGCATACGTCATACCCGATGGCGCGGCTATGCAACTTGCCTCAAAGATAGATTTTAGAAGCATTGTATATTTTACAACAAATTGATTACAATTCTCTTTTTTTTTTGGTTTTTTTTTGTAAGTTTTAAATTTATTTAACTTCATAATTTATTAAATAAATATAAATATTTATAAAAATTTCATATAATAAATTTAATGATAATAAATATAAAATTAATGTAAATATAGACAATAATGATAACATTACCAAAAAGTCTAAGATGAAAACTATGTATTCTCTAATGATGTAACTCAAATTCATTTATTACCTAAAAAATAAAAAATTAAGTGAACATCAATAAAATATACTTTAAAATTAAAACTAAGAAATTCTAGAGTTATAAAAGAAGAATCAACACAATGTATATATTGTCTATATATATATATATATAAGTGTATGTGAGACTAATTACCCAAAGAGACATGCTAATCAATACATCAAAAAATATAATATATTAAATTCATGACAAACTCAACTTAGCAATAGAGTCTTTTAAGCTCAATCTAATACTGTTTCATTAACCCCCTTTATATACCACATGATATTGGGAGGGAATGCATAGCCAAAGTGATTACTATATAGGGTGTCCCAATTAAATTTTTGGAGAATTTTTGCATTGTCAATATTATCCAAACCTAATTTCAACATGTGTATCATATGATTTATAGGTTCACAATAATAATGACATAATAAAATAGTATAAGTTAAAAATAATTAATAATTAATGAATTAAAAAATTTAATAAAGTAATATAAATTAAGCCAAATATATATACTAATTACAAAGACACATTATTTGATTGTCTCGTCGTCCACTATGTAGACTCAATAAAAATATAATAAAAAAATTTATGATTTTTTAAGATTATTAATCCTTATGATTGTTCTGATATATATAAATATATAACATATATCTTTAGTAAATATGAAATTCAGAATAAAATATTTAATATTATTTCAAATAATACTTCTAAGAAAAGAATAGCCATTAATTTATTTGTTAGGATAATTAGAGATGAACTATTAGGTAAGATATTTCATGTTAGGTACATATATTATACAATTAACCTGATAGTACATACAAAAAAAAATTATTTCTCATTCATTAGAAAAAATAAAAAATTCATTTAAAGTATCTTACGACACATAGTTGCAACATGAATTTAGCAATCTTTGTTTGTCAACAAATAATATGAAACATCATTGAAATTATATTATCTTATATTGGAATCCTGTGTTGTCTATCAGCACATGAAATCCAAGAATATCAATAGTAATAATGACAAACTTATTATTGACAATTAATACTATGATAAAAGAATTTCTATTATGAAATTCCTAAAAATTTTTTATGATATGACAAATAAATATTTGTTTGTGTATGCTTTCACTACTTATATTGCACTTAAATACATATGTAATATTAATATGATATTTAAAGTAGAGAGATCAACTTGTATTTAGTTTCATGACTATTGGAGATGAAAACCAAATATTTGAAATACTTATTTTCTATTTTAATTGTATATTATTTAAATGCATGTATGAATCTTAGGATTAAGATGAAATAGATAAAAAAATATTTTAACATGCATATTTACGTGCATTAACCAGATATACCAATCTAGAAGGTTCATTCATAAAAAATTAACTAACTTATTTATATATTATGATACAATATATGATAATTATAGTCATACTTCGAGTCTAGATATGAATATCATATTCAGAGATAATGACTTCTCTATTCAATTAGATAAAGATAAATGATAAAGATAATTCTTCAAATACAAACAAGCTATTTTGGTATTTAAATATCAATTAATGATTTATTATAACACATTATAATAACAAGAATTAAAACATTTTTTATAGTGAAAATCATAAAGATCTACCTATCCAATTCTATCTAAGATAACACGTAATATACTGACCACCTATGGTGTCTAGCATAGCATCAAAATTAATTTTTCCTATGGCAGGCAATGTTATTTCAAATAGTAAATTATGATTATGACTAGAAATTATGATTATGACTAAGAAAATTCGAATTAGACATTCACGATATGATGCAAGAGATAATGACAAATAATAATTCATGAAACATGAAGATCAAATATATTTTGAACACTAGGAACATCTTCAAACAGGTTCATAATGATAATGATTCGTATCTACATTCGTACTATCATACCACATATATAGATTAATGATTCTTGATTCAAGTGATAATGATATTATGCTAGTGCTTGTTTATTTTTGTCATTTTTTTATTTCATTATAATTTATATAATATTGAAGTATTGGATTGCACTTATTATCATTTTATTTTATTATTTTTTTATTTCATTATAATTTATATATTCATTATTTTTTGCTTTGTTTTATTATTGAAATGAAATGATTTTTTTTAAATTTTTTATTTGCAGAAGCGAAATATCATTGCTAGAATATCTTTTTTTATTTTATATATTTTTTACTTTTTTAAAGTTTAATATTTTTATTTTTTTTTATAATTAATGAAATGACAAATAACAATTAATAAATTAAATCAATAAAAAATTTAATATTTTATTCAAATTTAAAATTTTAGCCCAGAAGGCCAAAACTAGCAAAATAAAATGGTCTGGCTCATGTTGGAACAACCCAACATAACACGACCAAGTATTTTGTGGGCCAACCATGTCGTGCCAAACCACTATTATGGTTATCGTGTCGTGTCATGAATGACATGATGGTACAATAGTGAATCACTGAAATGGGATATGCTAGTATGACATGACCCATTTGATACATCTAATTCTACATATATATATATATACACATATATATACATATATATATATATTATTAAATATTATATATAATTTTTATCTATAAATGAAATATAATTATGTAAATAACATCAAATATAAAAAATCAAATATCATTAATATTTTTCATTATCATGAATATTCAGAATTATAAAATAAAATAATAAAATTTTAAAAATCTAATATAAAAAATTTCAAAGCATCAAATATATTATCTATAATTTTTAAGAGTGAAGACTTTGGGAATAATAAGATTTGTGGGGAAGCTTCAAGAATAACATATTGGGGGGTTCAAGAATAATACATTTTGTGGGGGTGCCCGAGGAGAGGCGCTTTTGACAAGGTCTAGTGGTGCATGGCTTTAGGCATATCTTTAATAACTATGATAGAATTAATTAAAAGAATAAATATTTCATACAAATAACACAAGTAATAAGAATAATGAGTAATTAATAATTATGATAAATTGAATTTTCTTTGAGTTTATTGGAAAGTTTTGCAAAATCATCTAAATATATATGAAATACAAAATAAAACAATAATTCTATTTAAGATAGAAACTTACATGCTAGATACTTTTTGTCTATCCAATATATCATCAAAGAACACTCTTGATGAATTGTGAATGTAAAGAAAGTACCACTAAAATTTTTTTCTCTCTCTTAATATACATATTGGAGTATGCTTAATATGAATCTGAGAATAAGCTTGATGATTAATTCTTTGTTAACTACTATGGTTGCTTTTTCAAAACATTCTTTCTTTCTATAACAATATCATCATATTATATGGAATCTAGTAGGATACTTAGGACTAGATTATGCCGTGTAATTTTTGTAGTTGTCTCCAAATTCTTAAGAATTTTAGTGAAACTCATATACACCTACTATTCATAATAAACATTACCACTATTGATTTAAGTAGGCATAGTTTTTTTTGAATCTATTTCACCAAGTTGGATATTTTATTTAGATAAATGAGAGACAAAATTTGAGTTATATTTCAAAATGTGAGTTGCATAACCACATTTCAATAATTAATTAGTATATTTCTCATAGTAGTACTCCATCCTCCAAGGACAATAGGAATATGATTTGATTATTTTTTTTTTTTTTTTGAGTCTGAATCTAGCACCACGAAGTTAACTATGATAGTATAGTAAAATTTATTAAATTGCACCACTACATACTCTATTATTTCATTCGGGATCTTCACCAAATGATCAACCAAGAAAAGTACGATATACATAGACTTTTAACCCTCTTTACTCCAGTTAGTTGTACTTTGAATAGGATATAAGATTCACGTTTGCTCTCAAATTCAATAGCTTTTTTTTTTTAAACTTAAACAACATCAATGTTCATCAAAATTATAGGATAGCCTTAATTTTATACTTCATAGAGGTTTTGAACCCAATAATGACACTTGTTCGATTATTAGTGACTTCTCACTTATAATTAAATCTTTTTTTCTTAGTGCACCAGTCTTTGAAATAATTTGCATAAATTAGAACTTGATCATGTCTAATGGTGGGACTTTCAAATTCACTTGTTTGGGTACTTCAAACAAATATATTTTCTAGGTTTTCATGAAGTTGTCCTAGAAATTTCACATAATCAATTTTTCATCTTAATCATCAAATTCTGCTTTTTTTACCAAGGCTGAATCTTTTCTTTTTTTTTTTTTCAGCCAGAACAACAGGTCTCAGCTGTTTCAATTACTTGTCACTCTTCAAGGTAAGAATAATTGTAACTTTATCGATTGTAATTAACCCCCACGCAAGCAATCCACTTCATGAAAACCCTAAAGATTCAGCTGTCATTTACCTAAGAGTATCAAGTGAGATTAGAGAGTAGCTTCATGAAAACCCTAAAGAAAGTTTTGCGTTAAAACCCTACTTGCTTTCCTACTCAAATCCATGTTGATGATTAAGTTCCCATGAGATTAGAGATTAGAACTTTCCCTTCACAAAAATCCACACAAGCAATCCATGTTGAGATTAGAGATAGCAAACATCTCACTTGATACTAGAAATATAGCACACTCATGCAATTAATGATCAAAATAGTGCCAAATTGTGCAAGATTTGACTTGTCTAGATAACTCATCTCTTATCTTCTTATTATCCCACTCTCTTATCTCTAATATCTCTAATCTTTTAACCAAAATAATTGATCATTACTAGTACATCTGACTCCTCCCTCAAAGGATTATTATGAGTCTTAACCATTTAATTCAATTAACCCTTAGATCTTCATCAAATAGTTGAGAAAATTATATCACTTCTGTGCTTTCTATTTATGTAATGGAAACCACATACAGTACATAGAACCTTCTTTGTGACATATGGCATCCTTTAATAAAACTAGTTCACCATTATCTAAGTGTCGAATCCATGGTAAGGACATGAATTGAAAACATCTAAACATTTCTTCCAGTATTCATAGATTCAATTATTCTTTAAGACAATTTTCGCAATTTTTATATTTTTCATAGTAATTTATCACTCTTAGATGAAACTATTTATCATCATGTCAAGGCCTACTAACTTACATAAAATATAAAAATCATATTATCTACTACACGTATTAATAAATTTTATATAAAACCAAATCATTTCTATGAATTATAAAATAATTTTAATGTAACTTAATCTGATAATTCTTATGCTTATATAAAATATAATATTTATTATCATATTATTATTTTAAACATTCTCGAATATTATATTATATATTTTATTTAAAATTTCACAATTTTTTTAAGATCATATTTAGATACTTATATATGATAGAGTTATCATGAGAATAAAATATTTAATGAAACTATAATAATTAGATTTTTAGAATACACTATGAATCAAAATAATAAACGAGAACACATAAAAAACATATCATTTTGAATAATTTATATATTAAACATCACCGACATCATAGTACTAAGATTTCTAAAATTTTGAATTATTATATCTTTGTTAAAATTATAATATTATATAATATTATTTTGATAAATTAATTTAGAAACCTTAAAATAAATAGAAAATTCATATTAGGAATTAATTTGGTTTTGTACTCTCTTATAAACTAATGATTGTACATGAGTAAAGTCATTAAAACTAAAAAAAAAATCTAATTTTAGTTATGTTAAGGCTAAGCCGAGTTCTAGGATTTAATAGACAATATTTTTATTACATTATTCAATGTGCCTCATGAGATGTCATATCCCACTATTAATTTTGTAAATGTATATTTTATATAATATCTCAATTATATTGAATTCTATTCAAATTCTATAATATATTTTTTATTATATTAAGATAAATTCACACTACGAGTTCATCTACTAAGACAAGATTTACTAGTTGCATGAGGTGACCTGTAAGATAAACCATATGATGCTGGAGTCTATAAATCTGAAACCTAAAAAATATTAAACTAAATTTTTTTTATTTCAATAGAATTCATTTTTAATGTTAAAAAAATATAATTATCAATCTATTTTTATTTTATTAGGAATAGAAAAGTAGAAAAAAGTTTTCAAAATTAACAAATAAAAAAAATATCTAAAATTTAGCAAATAATACAATTTGAAACCCACTTATGCATAGTTATTAATTGTTATGCAACAATGACAAGGCTGCAAGCCCACAACATTTCTAGCCCAATTTACAGCTGCAAAAAAAAAAGAGAAAAAAGAATGTTTTTCTCTTCTATAATTGTGATGTGCATCCAAACTCCAAAGAAGACAAGAAGAGAAAAAAAAAAGAAAAAAAAATATGAGATAAAGCATAAACATGTCATAGACAAGACTTAATGTCCTTCTCTATCTTTCATGATTTGTGATTTTTTTGCTTTCTCTAATGACCCTCATTAAAAAACATTTTAATAAAATTTTACAATTTGACTATAATATTTTATAAATAAGAATAAATAACTAAAAAATGTTATATTTCTATAATTATTATTAATATAATACACTATTTTTTCTTCATTTAAGTAAAATTTAATTTTGCCATAACATAAATAATTTATATATATTACATGAATGGATAATGATAATGAAATTCAAATAAACTTTACTAATAGTAGATAATTATACTCAAAATAAAGGTTTGTTTTATTCAAAATTAACTTATATATATAATTATTTGAAGAAAAAATCATTTAATATAAAAAATTGAAATGACATATATAATATTAACAATTCACATCTCAAATGGCTCAAGCAACAGTAATATTGAGAAGAAAATTTCATAAATTATTCAAAATTAATTTCATGATATCTTGTGACAAAACAAAATAAAAAGCTACTAAATAATCATCAATCTTGTCTTATTAGAACTATTTCATTGCATGAAGCTAATATCATATTTGTCCAAACTTAAGGACATAGACAAGAACACGAATATGAATGAGGATGAGATAGAGGACACGGTCATGATCACAGTGATGATAGTGGTCATGATAGACAAATTTCATCATATCACAGTGATCATCTTAGTTCTAAGAATATAAGGAATAATTCAAATTATTAGAACTTGAAAAATTCAAAGGCATGAACTAAATATATTTGATCATGAAAATGAATATTATACATATGATATAAAAGATATACTTATTGTAATTCAATATATTTGATTGACCTATATCAAGCTTCAATTAAATAGGAGATAGAATATTAAAATAGACTAAGTTTAGAATATTGATATAAAAGCTTCAATATATTCGATGGACTTAACTCATTTAGATATTTCAACCTTTTTTTAGGATCCTAATAGAAAATTTGATCATATAATTCATGATTAAAATTTTTATTATGATTAATTATTTTGCTTTTATTTAGAATTTTATTATATTATCCTTGTTTGAATTCATGGATATTTACTTTGACATATAATTATTTTTTATTAAATTAATTTCTTTATTTATACTTAAAGATATATGGATCCCTCTCACACCATAATAAATCATACAACATGCAAAATAAATACATGTCTTGTAAATTGTGCTGCCAAACATATAATCCCTTGTGATAAAAAATATTTTTTCAACTTAATATTAGTAAAATATAATATTAATACCATATCCGATAATGTCGACCTAATACTCTATCAATTTATATAACTTTTCTTTCATCATTTTCATTTATATTTTTTAATAAATAGCCTCTTCATTTACATTTTCTTTCAATTTATCAATTTAAATATTTTTTATCTCATCTTTCTTTTTCTACAATAGTGATACATCAACGTCTTGTCAAAGATCAAGCATCAGCACTTCATTAAGGCACTGCTTAAGCACATGACTTTGCCAAAGCATACAACAAATGTTGAGAAAGCCACTTAACCATTTTTTACAAAGACTAAAACACCATTTTGATCATTGTGTACTTAAGTCAACATTCAACAAAATGGCACCACCATCCACCTTAGTGCATAAGGCTAAAATGGCATCATTGTGCATTTAAGTGTCAAGTTGGCCACTATAACAAAAAAATTAAAAGCTATTTAAATACAGTTAAATACAAAAAAAAAATTTAAGATCCCAATATAATGTTCAAAATCACTTATAGCAAAAATAACATTATTTTGACTAAAAAAAACAGCATTTCTCACATTTAAAGATCTTTACCTACTAGCTTGAAACACTCAAAAATAAAATCCTAGTCTTCAGCAATAGTGATGTGCATCCAAAGGAGACTAGATAAAAAATAATAAAAAAAAGCATATATACAAATCATAGCTGAGACTTAGTATTTTTCTCTTTTTTTCATGTTTTGTGATTTTTTTTGCATAATATTATTTTTTTTACAAAATAATATATTTTGACAAGAATATTTTCTGAATAATAAAAAATAACTAAAAATACTATATTTTTATAATTTGTATTAATATAATATGTTGTTTTTTCTTAACAAGTATAATTGAATTTTAACAAACTTAAATATTTTATGTATATTACAAGAATGGATAATGATAATTAAATTCAAGTAAACTTTAGTATTAGTAGAAAAAATAGATTCACAATAAAAATATGTCATGTGCTACAAAATAAATAAGAAATGAATATCATTATATGTAACACTAACAAAGTAAACAAATAATATATATATATATACACACACACACACATAAACATCTTGTTATAGAATATAGAAATTTAAAAAAAAATATTCAAAACATATTAGAGATGAAATAGATGAGTATTTTAGTTCCAAAAAAAAAAAATAACAAAATAAATATTGATAACAAAAATTTCAATTATTTGCTTGATTTTGAAAATTAAAAATTTGATAAAAAATATAAATAGTAAAACTAATAACATAAACATTTTTAGTTAAGACTACAATCAAAAAAAAATAAGTAGACAATATTTACTTCAAAAATCCCAAGATGAAGATAATAAAGAAGTTTTAAATAATTCAAGAAATCCAATATTATAAAAATCCCAAGATGAAGATGGATTAGTTGACTTAGAGGACAATTAATGATTTCTTATTGTGAACAATTCATAATTTTAATATATTTTAATTGTTATAGAATAATATTTTTGAATTGTGAACAAATTTTTATGTATATGTTTATAATTTTTAAATTTAGATATATATTATCAATCATGATACTTTATTTTTTTATGATTAGAACAATTTGATTTAATATTTTTATTATTAAATTAAAGTTTTAGATGCAATTCGACAATTCATGTGTTAAGAACAAATAAATAATTATTAAATGTAATATATATATATATATACACACACACATAATAGGGTACAATTTACTTCATTAAGTTCATGTTTTAGGTGATCTTGACCATCATGCTCCCAAGGTCCTTACGTCCTGTGCATATTGGTGTATCTTAAGATTTTCACTATCAAGAATTTGTCATAGAATTTGTTATAGTTCACAACTTTATAGTAATTTCTTGTTAATTTAGTATTTTTTGCATTATTAATGAGATCACCTAGCTTATAGGTATCCAAATCACATTTTCCATTATACAAGATTATTGACTGAGTATATATTATAGGTGCATTTATATTTTATTTCTCGTTATATGACATAAAATCCAGCATAACAACAAAGCTAATCTTAGAAAAAAAATAAGTTGGGCATATGGGCGGCTTAGGGCATGAACCCTAGAGGGCACACTTACTAAGCATCAACCCTTGTTAGCACACACCCATTATGTGTGACAGAATGTATAAAATAACTACATGCTGTCAATGCCCACCAAGTCAACATCGTAGAAGAGCAATTCATGGTCAGAACTTTGACGACAATCAAGTATGATAGAACATTGGTGGCAGGCACATCAATAAGCACTTTAATTGCTTGGTTTAGGAAGAATACCCAATTCAAAGCATCATACTTGGACATAAATTAGGATTTAGAGAAATTTTAATTTAGTTCCATTTATTTTTTAAAAGAAATCCTAATTTTTTGAGAAGAAACTCTAATTTGAATCAGCACACTTGAAGTGAAATAAGGATTTGAAGAAATCATAGTTTAATACATTTTTTTTGCATGAATCCAAATTTTTTGAGAAAAATTATGACTTGTGATATAATCTTAAGTTGGCAGATTTTACTTTTGGACTATATATTAACTATTAAGTATAGAAAGATATTATCACAAAATAGATAAAAACAATAAAATATTAATTCTATGTCGACATTACAATGGAATAGATCATACCAAAAAAAAAACTAATTAGTATTATAATCTTAAAAAAATCAAAAAATTTTATATCATTGAGAGAGACAAGTTAACTATTAGATTATATGCATCATGAATCCTCATAAATTTCATCCATTATAATACTTATACTTACTAGTTATAAGCTCACAACACTTCACTCTAAAGCATAAACAAAATTTTTCTTCCATCATGTATTATTGATTATCTAACTCATACACACACTTTAAATTTCTGGATTATTTAAAAGTGTCAACTAGGTTGGACAGCCCAAGTACGACATGAGACACAGCACAAGGCAAAGCATGATTCATCAATGTCTGACACAACACCACACAGTTCAAAACCATGCATCGACATGTTACAGGCCATGTCGAGCAAAAGATTTTGGCATGAAAGACAAAACATGGCACGATCCAAAAGGCACGATAGCAAGTGTGGGCTGGTTTTGTCCCAACTAACCAAACAATCTAGCCTAGAATAAACCAAGCTAGCCTAACTAGTCCTAACCTAGCTTGGCACAACCCAATACGACCCAGCATGATTAGGCCAAAATACATGTCAATGGGTCATCCCAAGTTGCTCATTTTCAAAGTCATGCCAACAAGGCACAATGACATTGTGACCCGGACAGACCTAAAAAATAAACATGTAAACACGACACAACTCATTTGACACCTCTAGAACTATTAACATAGAAATCAATATTAATATTATTGATAATCATGTATTATTCATTATTTTTTATTTTTATTATAAAAAATTATTATAGTCAATAAAAAATTAACCATGTTGAAAATTACATAATTCAACATGAATCTTTGTTGCTTTGGCGTGTCAATGTTTATTCTTAATTTCGCTTTTAATTTTTTTTGAGTTATCTTTTCAAACAGTTTGACTCCAATCTTTATCTATCGGCTCCAATCTTTGTCTATTTAACTAGACAAAGATTTAGTTTGATAATATTTGTTAAAATACATTACATGTGTTCTCATATACAACAATATTTGTTTCTAAATGTTTGAGTATTTTATGTCATATAGTTAAATATTCTCAATTTGGTAATTCACTATTAGCCAAATTGAGAATATTTTACTCATTATTAGGGATATTATTATGTTAGAATGTGATACATGCCAATTATAAAAACAAACAAGAAATTCATATCTTGCATGTTAGTCTAATTTGGGAAATAATTCATTCATTATGATAGAGCCAAACACATTGAGCAATAATTAATGCAACTAGAGACTGGACACAGGTGGATTTCAAAATTGAATCAGCGTTGTCAGCGACGACGTCAATGACATGGCATATCGTTGACGTCGTCACCAACTTAATAAAAGAACCCACCCATGGGATATATGTCTTCGTCTTGATAAATCAATGGCGGGGTCAAAAAAAGAGAGTAGGTGTTACTATCCATCTTGGCCCTATGATCCTTCCTCTCCCGTGGTGGATAACCCTTGCCTTAAACTAGAGTCTCTTAACCACCTCTTCTACCACAAGCGTGATCTTGAAGAACACTCAACGAATAATGCCCAATGATAGCTTAGAGCCAGAAATGAATAGTAATGCTTGCAGTGAATAATCTTGTAATATATACTCAAAAACTAGGTTGCCGGAAGGAGCCAAAAAAGGTGAGCGCCCCCTACTCTAATTAGCTTTTTCTAGCCTTAAGCCAAAATAGTCCTTATTCCTTAGTGCGCCCAGTTGCGAGTAATGGCATGCTGGGGGGTTGAGCCACATTAGTAGTGCATCTTATCATTCGACTATATAAGTATAAAAAGTATATGCATTCTACAGTGGCATAGCTCAAGGGACAAATAAACCTACCTAAGTTAGAATGAATCATGCTTGCTTTCCCAATGAAGACAGGTCAGGTATCTGCTAATGTCAGTAACATCAACATCTAGCATGATATTAGGATTGGGGGCAGGGGGGGAATTTAAAACCTGAAAATAGTTTTATAATTTATTAGGATTATTTAATAAATATGCGATATGTAATTATGATTGTTTTATAATTTATGTGAAATTAGTTTGGAGATGTACCAACTAACTCAATGATAGGAAATCTAGTTAAAGAATAATTATTTATTTTTTATCTTATTATGTCATATTCGTATCCTAGTTTTTTAAAATTTATCGTGTCCCAGTATTCCGATATTTAGTATCCCCGAGTCTATATCCGTATTCGTGCTTCTTAGATTAAAATTAAATATTCATTTATTTGTTTCTGAGAGTTTTCCAAGCATGCTATATTATGTACATTAACCATGTAACTTTCTAGTCATATCAAAAATGAAATATAACATGTTTTACTAATATTTTTTTAACGACGACTAATTGAAAATAATTAAATAAAATCCTTCCAGATTTGTGCATGTCTTATCTAAGGGCTTTCATTTTTAATTTGTTTCTTAAAATCTACTCATCTGGCATATTTGGGTGAATAGCATGGATAGCAATAAAAGCATTCAGCTTATTATATTACCATCCATATAATGCTATTAACAAGATTATGAATAATTTGCAACTCCTCCGTTAGATATGGAAGCAAGATAGAAAAGATTTATGTCATCCTAGCATTACAACTTCAACAAGTTTAAAAAAACTAGCAAATTGGTGTGAAATAAAGAAATAAAAAACTCGCATAGGAAGTAATTTAAAGGAATGATTAAGAACTATAATGTTTGAGAAAAAAGTGTCAAAATAACCAAAAAAAAAAAATTTGAAAAATGGTATATTTCATGTGAATGAAATAAATCAAAGAAAAATGAAATTCAAGTGAGAATAGAATACTACGTAAAATTGAACAACCAAAAAGCAAGAATAGAAACAAAGCCTAGAAGAAATAAAATGGCATGAAACAATTCATTCAGAAACAAATATTTGAAGAACAACTACGTAAATAAATACCTCGAGAATGTTTCCTGCATGAGAAGTCGTTCTATGAAATGCTTCGTTTCATTCTTCCACTCAAAAAGTTGAGAATTTTTCCCCAAAGAAATAATACTCCTAGTGTCTTGATTTTTCTATATTTAGTAAAAAATCAAGAAAATTCAATCAAAAGTTCGAAATAAGCATGATAGACTCAAATTTATGCATGAAGAATAAATCAAAAAAAAAAAAAAACTATATATTTCGATACCATATTTGATAAGATTGAATTAAATCTCCTACAATTGAAAATAGGCTTTGGATGACACGTGTACCTTTTCAACTAGATCAACACATTGTGACATAGCATGATTATTAAGGAGATCATCCATATCATCATCTGCAAAAATTGAAAATAGAGTGAATGATACAAACACATGTATTGAGAAATCAAATTTATGTGAGATCTCATCATTTATTATATTGGTAATGCTGCAACATCAATTGAGCTAATGCTAGAGTTAACAAAAATATTGAAACGAGATGAAAAAAACAGAAACAAATAATGCTAGATTAATGACCCTTGATAAATAATTTATCAAAATCAAGTATCAAACACAAACAAGTTGAGATTATGTACAAAGATTCTTTATTAATGATCTTCAATAATAAATTATACTTGTATTCAGAATATCATTCATAAAATGAGCATAATGAAGATGTGGATATTATAATAAATGTGTAAAAAAAATACAATGATAAAATTAGAAATTAAAGAATTTTAAAATATTTATATAAGCTACTTAAAAAGATATATGACTTATCATAAATACTAAAAAACAAAAATAGCAAATAACAAAAAAACCAAAGAACAAAAACAAAATTACATCACAATAAATTGAATATATAACATTATTATTCATAGAGTTGAAGTTATAATTGCACTAGAAAAAATAAGTAGTAATCAAACTCGTTGTAAACATTTTTTTTGAGGGAGATTCAAATATAATTTAAATAATAATAGGCACGCATACAATAACTATAGAATCATATCGAATGTTCTCTCGTATAAACTTATATTCAATTTGATGTGCATTATTCACTCGTAAAATATTGAATTGACAACAATGTGTCGGGTTAACTAGAAATCAAAGTGAAGAATTATCAGCCTCTGAACTAACAAGTCTACATTTTTCAAAAAAATAATTAATTCATTGAAGCTCATATATAATTGATGACATGTCTCTGAAGTATGCATCAACTCTCGGTTTGGAAACAACATTTGACACTTAAAGCTCAATGGCAATTCTCTATGATTACAAGGAGGCAACTAAAACCTGAGTAGTATTCTACTAGGTAATTTTCATTCCATAGCCTTTCAAAGAAATCTCACATCTTAACATTTTCTACACGTATCTAAGAATACAAAGAACTACATTCACATGAATATGCCTGATATAATCAAAAAAATAACTAATATATTAATATTATAAGTAATATATGATTTAATAAATAATAAATAATTAATACTTCTTATGATTTTATTATATTAATCAGAATCAACTGAAATATTAATATTTGTTGATAAGTTAATAATCAGATCAAGGGATGAGTTGATTGGTATATATCACAATATACCCAACTAATTATCACTGATAATAAGAATATCATCAATACATACTATTAATATCACATATTATCACAGTAATTTACATTGATAAAAATAAAAATAATCAGATCTATGATTTCTACAACCAAAAAATAAATAATTAAACCATAACCTAAGAAATTGCTTCACACCATAACAAATCATTACCAGTAAAATTTAGTGGCTACTACATATATATTTTCTTTAGATCACCATGAAAAATATATTCTTTATATATAACTAATTAATATTTCACATGTAATAAATATGAATAAAATAAATAATTTGATAGTAATAATCTTAACTATAAAAAAAATATTCCAACAATATACATCATATAATTGTGTCAATCTCCTTGGTACCAGCCTAGCATATCATATTATGTAAAAACTTGGTACCAACAATATACGACAGTATGCATCAAATAGTAATCTACCTTTCCTTCAAGTCCAATTTTTATTGGATACAATCACTTTAATTCTACTACAAACTTACTTATGGACTTTGGAACAAAATTATAGTTATCATTGGAGGTGATAATATGACATGTCATATTACCAATCACATATGCATTCACATAGTTTATCCAACATGACATATCAAAATCATAGATAACTAAGTACCTTAGAAAAAATATATAAAATCCTATAAGTATCAAGAAAGTCAAACTAAAATATATAGTAATAAAACTAGAGATGTGCAGTTAGTCATGTCAAGATGGCATGTCACTTTTTAGGTCTAATCAGGTCACTCTATCATGCCCAGCATGGCACAACAAACATATATCAAAATAAGACTCTACCATGCCAATAAATAGTAAAATTTGACTATGCAATTTTTCTTAAAAAAATTCAAATAAATATTAAATATCATTAAAATTTTATATATTTGTTATTGAATTCATTTATTGACTACAAACATATAAGATTTGACTATATAAATAATAAAATAAATAAAATAATAATTAATGAATAAGACTAAAATATAATTTTTTTTTTATTTATAAAAATCTTTTATGATACATCTAATATGCAATCAGGAATAGACACTCTCATGACATGCAATGCACTTAGGTATTTATGCAACATGAATAATATATTTAACCAATATAGAAAATACTCATAGTTTAGTGACATCGTTATTGAGATAGAAAATATTTAAAATATTTGTCCTCTACTTCATCTATTTATTACATAACTATTTATATGAATTCTATTATTTAAATATAAAAAGCACAAAAATATTATCAAATATATATTTACTTGCATGAACTAATTACAATAATTAAAGAATATAATTTATAATCATTAAATAATATATTTAAATATTACAAAAATAAGTTTGTTAATTTTAGCGAACCTTCAAGTACAAAAATCAACAATGTATTTAAAGATAATATCTTTTTCATCTAGTTAATTAGGAACAAATAACAACGAAATCAATTAAATATGAGTGAGTTACTTGAATACAATAAATTTTTTGAGATTCAAAATTACATAATGGACTACTGAATCCACTCAAAATGAATTCTATATGAGCAACTACTAATCTTGCTACACTTGCTTATAGAGAATATTATAGATTTCTCTCTTTAGGTATTACTAGCTCAAACTGAGATATTTCAATATCTATCATTCTTTTTGCTCATGATCTTACTATGAATTTTTGAATCATAAATTTGAGAATAAATATTCATATCACATCACACGTAATCATACTTTTTTTACTTCTTTTGTAAATTCTATAACATTTGTTATTATCATTATCAATGACATCAATATATGAATCAAAGGACATGATAATACTCATGTTGGGCCTTTTTAATACTAATTATATCTATATACACTAAAAATTCATCATAATTTATTTTTTGTTAATTATTATATTAAATAATAAAGTTTTAAAATAATTCTCTTCTTTTAGAATCTATATATACAATCAAGAGATTTTACAAATAATTTCCTATCAATTGAGCGATATAAATTATATCTATTTTTCTCTACTCACAAAAACTCCTCTACGTGTTTATCTCATATTGATCCAATGGTGATATATCTCATATGAGACATTCATTATTAGAAAACTAAATATTTTAAATCCAAACATCAAATACTATTGATTATAAGATGTGTCCTTACAAAAATATATTAGAGTGTCGTATATTACATATCAAGAGATTAACAATAAAGACTAATTTCAATTGATTTACTCATATATTTGAAAAACTTTTACAAAAGAACCACATAGGATGTTTTGAAATATATTATTTTTTTATTAATGTCTATACTCACTATACATAATTGTTAATATTTAAAAAAGCATCTTAATTTTTTTATAATTTTATAAAAAATATATATTCAATTTTGTTGTAGTACTTAAATATTGAAAAGTAATAATATTTTAAAACACTTTTAATAAGTTTTTATATTTCTTTAAAAAGTACGGGATGATTCATCAAGCATCCTAAAGAGATCATGTCTTTGAATATCATTACAGTATGTTCATTCTCATGTTCAATTATTACTTTGCATACAAGAATAATCAATGATACCACTCTTACACATGCACCTAATAATACTAGCATCATTGATTTTGAGAAGAGCATTGAGACCTCTCCTAAAATATTGTGCTAGGAAAATGAGCCTAGTACGAGTGCTTCATTAAAAATGAGATGTGAATCTTCCCAGGAGAGGGAGATACAGGTTAAAAGAATTGATTATCCCAACTAAGAATATATACTAGATATATATGTTCACGACCTTTCCCATATGAGTCTCTCATTATGTCAGTTGATCCCAAGATAAAGGTATTACTAGATGAATATATCTCATCAAATTATAAAAATTAAATTATATAAGCTCAAAAGTAATGCTAACAAATATTTGAAATATTTTTAATAACAAAGGAATATCAAAGAAAATCATTACACTTAGAAGTTATATATATAATTTGTCGTCATCTTTCTCGAGCCATATTAGTTATATGAGTAGAAAACAACTTATTGTACAATGACATCATATGGGTAATTGTGTAATACACAATTGCATTGTGGGGACAATGTTGGTGACCAATGAATACAGTAATTATGCAACTTATGTACAATATTTTGTAGCACAAAAAAGTATTGGGACATTATTTGAAATGTTTCTTAGTATGTTGCATGCTTATTCGTGAAATTACTATATTAAGCCCTAGAGATAAAAATTATTCATAAAGAATTAAAAAATTTTGCTCATAACTTTTTAATTAAGAAATGATATACCACCTAACAAAAAAATATATTAGTAATAAAACAAATAAGTAATTACATATTGCTCTAATCTTTTGATTGTCATATGACAATCTATCAAGTTAGAATTGTCATATATTTTTTCATCTTGGACAACACACAAGAACCTAGCATATATATATATTATAAAGTTTCACAAATTATGGAATTGAGATGATGGATCCTATAGAGATTGAGCATGTCCTTACTCACTTTACTAAATTCATTCGGCTAGCTATATAATTCTTTGAGGTTATACAAGCAAAGGTAAATGCATCTAGAAGAGTAAAATTGATGAAATGATTTTTTCACATGATCTTTTTATAATCACTACTGGATTGTTTCTCAACATTTAGCAATCAGATTTTGGATAATCAAGAGATTCCCACCAGATCAAAGGTATATCAATAGTAAATAAAGTATATACTAGATAAATTGAGATATATTAAAAAACACATCACTCATCATTTATTGGCTATTGATAGAGACTCGGTCATCATAAAGGTAGAGGCAGTGGAGTCTCAATCTAGTGCACACAAAATGATGAGTAAAATCAAAAAAAAATTATCCAATGATCCTACTTACTGATCCTTACATAATAAAAGACCGAGAACACTACTTACTGTTGAGGGATACAAGCCAACTACCAAAATTATCCAATGATCCTAACATAAATCTCCCTTTGTAACCTTTATTATAGAAAAATATAGAGAATTTTTCACATGCAAAGCAAAATAAACATATTTCAATCTTTAGATATTACAAGTTTTGTTATTCATTTTTCTATTTCAAATTATTAAATTATTAACTCATGAATCAACAGTCATGATACAAATAATAACTCTCCTTTTATTATATTTTTCTATTATTTATTTAATATTATAATTGTTAATACCAAATCATTAAAATTTTTTGTTATAAAACTATTCAACTTGTTCTTTAATTTTTTATAAATTGTGTTTATTCCTGATTGCCCAGTTAATTTTCTTTAAATGAGATGTCTTCCTATACAACTTAGTTATTGTTATATTTTCTCTTTCATAAATATTTTTTTTTCATAATCAAAAATTCTTAAACTTTTTTTTTAATTGAGCATAAATATAAGATAATCTGTATATTCTTATTTCAACAATAAAATATCTTAATAGATGTTTGAATATTATTATCTTACTAATTTATTCATAATTTATTTGAGATAGATTAATCACTCTTATTTGATATAAGTATTTCAAAGTATTTTTGTAGATATATATAGCTTATCTATAAACTATCTAATCAATTGGATATATTTTTTGTCATTTCTTATCAAGTACCCTTTCAAATCTTACAACTTTAAATACTTGTTTGATTAATAATTTCTCTCCAATACAATAAAATAATACATAAAATGTTAAAATATATCATTTTTTATTACTTTATTACTAAAAAAATATAAAACTATTCATTCACATAAAACTAATTAAATATTTATCAGTATTAAAATTATTTTTTTTAGCAGGACTTAATAATTAATAAGCCTAGATAGAGTAAGAATCCAAAAGATATATCTGAATTTATTATTTTTTTACTCATCTAAAGTCCTACTTGAGCCTCCAACCATAAAAGAAAGGCACGTATTGATTACATCTAAACTTATTAGTTCATACTATGCTAATACTCTTATAAAGTCATTGAGTATACTCAAATACAAATTATGTTAATTCTAGAAAGAAAGAAAATTTTCATAAAAAAATATATCTCAATTCTCAAATCTAAATGGTCTTGTAGTTCATATTTTTACTACAATTCTGACTCATGACGAGCTAGATCCTAAAGTATATATTACAAGAAAAAGACATACACATATTATGCAAAGTAATGAATTTCTTAAAAAGTCAAATATGCTTATATCCAACTCTCCTAATCTTGATTTTATTATTACTCTATGAAAAATGCATAAAAGTTATACTCAATACATGATTTAAAATGTATTATTGTACTCATTATTTTTCATTTATTTTACTTCTTTTACTATTTATTTTATTAAACAAAGATATCAATCTCATTTTGAGATATTATCTTATTTAAAATAGTATCAAACTAAGTTTGAAAAAAATAAATACTCTTTGCACTAATATAACTTAAAAACTAGTATATCAACCTTTAATTATGTATGTTATTGATTAAATATGAATATTCATTATGAATACGAATAAACATGAGAAAATAAATCACCCCAAGATAATATTTATTATGAGTGAGTTCAAACGAACATTTGGTATATATTATCATAATATTTTCTCTCTAATAAATAAGATTATCTATGTTTGGTATATATTAGCAATGATATGGAATTGTCACTCAAATTTCAAATTAGATAATAAGATTTAGTTTGCAAATTACACAAGACATGTTGTATAACTTGAAACAATCAGTAAGAGATAGATTTGCAAAATCTTTATTAATAATCAATTATTTTAAATTAAATATAAATATTATAAATTTCTTTTTGTTTTCTAGAACATCTCATGAAATAATTTGATCCTACTTATTGTATACATTGATAAAATTCTTATTACCAAGGCAATGAGTAGAGATCTTTATTTATTATCATTCTACTTAAAGTATATTTTTAATCATAGTTACAATTTAAAAATCTTGGAAGACTAATACTTTTTATAATATAAACTGACTGATCTAAAAAAAAGATTGTATTGTCACATAGAAAATATGCATTTAATGTTCTAATAATAATTTTCCTTTAGGATTATGCACTAACAGATACTCTAATTGAGCCAAGCAATAAATATTTATTTAATATGAGCCCTTCTGTTGACTTTATTACATATAAAATAATGATAAAAAATTTAATTAACTAATAATCATGAACATCAAATCAAATAAAATTTATGCAATTAATATAATTAATTATTTTATAAATCATATATGACAAACTCACCTTAAAGAAATTCTTTGAATAATGAAGCATAGGAAAAATCTCAAGAGCTTGATATTTTTCTATAACCACGAATAATAATGACTAGGACTAGCTTTGTATTCAAACTTGAGTTAAACACTAATTTATATCGAGAAAATATCAATTATGAGTTTTTATTTTTTCTCAGAAATAATATTATCTCCTAAAAAATAAGAAAAAACTAATTATTTTAAAAAATAATACAGAGACATAATCAAAGATAACGATAATAATCACTTGCAAAATACTTTGAATCATACACATTCTTGATAAAATTGAGCATACATCTTATTCTCTCACTATTATCTATTGAGGTAGTTATATAATAAGATATATATCTTTCAATCTAATATTTTATAAATAAATAAAGCACAAAAATATGAATTATTTCTTTCTCAACAAAAAAATTTAAGAAATTACTATTAAGACATCCTATGTACCTATGACATATGAACAAATCAACATCTTCATTTATTTTTAAAATTATATCAATTCATTATTCTCTATATTAAATTAGGTACTCTAAATAATTAAGCATCAACTTGAAAATAATTATTACTATTTACTATTAATTCATTTTTTATTTTTTATGCTTTATAGATACAAAATACTCAATTAGTCTATTATCTCAATTAAAAACTAAAATTATATATTCATGACTTTTATTATAGTTTTCTATTATAATTTTTAGAACGAAGATTTTATGAATTAATTTTCTAGAATATAAAACAAATTTAAATTTATTTTATTTATAAATAATAGGATTGAATTAAATATATAAATAAATAATAAATCTCTATTGTTGAAATTTAGGTTGGTCGTTGTTGCTAGTCATTGTAGAAAGGCTATGAAATAACCTAGCCTATGCGAACAACGAGTATAAGTAATCATTCTTGTAGTCATTATCATTGCCACATTGGCAATGGTCATTGTTAGAAATGATAGTGCAAGATAGGTTGGGTCATAAGTCAATTGATGAAACATGCTACTTGGGCCCATCCCAAGCATGACCCATCACTATTATAATGCCTAGCTTGTGCCCCATGTTCTTGGGCCATCATGGGTCACGATTGTTCGCCCACGACACAAACACAACCCAATCAATGACATGAGGCTATGGCTAAAATCAACTTGACGAGTCAATACATGAAGCCATTGAATTCGAGTTCTAGTAGAAATTTAAAATGTTAGTAAATCAAAAAAACATAAAAAAGTAATTAAAAAAACACTAAAAACATGATACTTACACTTCTTTCCCTCTTCTTATAAATGTTTATATCTCTTTTCATATCAACCTTATAACATCGTTGTTCATACACTTTATTGTTATTCTTATACAATGCCGTTCCCATCACTCTCTCATTACATTAAATGATTAAGAAAATGTCATTTAAAGGCATCTTGAAAGAACTAGTTCCTATGCTACCAATATTAATCACCCACGTCAATTGCACTAGAAGCTTGACCTAGAAAAATAAACTATAAGGATCTTTACGTTTGCAAGGGTAGGGTTCGTCAACTTATCCTAATCAAATATAGTAATAAATAAATTCACACAATCCTTCAATTTCACTGAAACGACATTTTCCATTTTATGGTAGAAAGGGCATCATATATGTTATCGGTTAACTTGTACCCTTTGTGTGCCAAGACGATGCCTACATTTGTTAGGAACGTTATAAGTAGTTAAAAATTACATAAAAATCCGATATTAGAAAATGAATTCCTTCATCGTCGTCGTGTTCACCGTGCAGTTCCTTGTGGATATACTCATGCAAACAGACGTACCTGAAAAGACCTCTGCTTCTGAAGATGAGGAAGATGAGGATGAATCACCAAACACTGAGGCGAGGACTTTCCCCGCACCAATTGCAATCATCCGAGTCCGAGACATTATGAGCCTTGAAAGCCAATTAAGGTTCTGATGATCAGAGGTGGGCAATAATTGAAGAGGACGTTCGTACGGAGTCCGAGGAGCAGCGGCCCGCCTGGAACGGACCATTTTACCACCGACCCGACGATCAGGTGCCCGACGAGGTCCCGACATTACCATTAATGGCAGGAGAAATCAAACCGGATCTAGTTCTGAGTTACTTCTCATGGCGGACAGTGGAGGAGTTGGGAAAGAAGTTGGGCAATGGGCATTCCAAATTTTATGTGTTTTTTTTTTTTGATAAATTCGCGGAGAACTTCAGACGTGTCGTAACTCGTATGTATGTCGATCTTCTTCCCAACTTAATTTTAGAATTTTTGAAAATATATTTTTGAATAATTTATATTCAAATTTTAATGCAACTTTCAGATAAATTTGTCGATCTCTTAGTGTTGGTTTTGGCCTTTTTTTGATTTTTTTTTTTATTTTAGTATGCCTTGTTTTTTTATTTATATGGCAATGTGCGATTATATTTTAAACTTATGAGTTTTATTTTTTATAGTTATTGGTAATTTTATTTTTTAATTTTTTTGTTGTTTTTGAAGGTAATATACACAATAAAAGACTTGGCATTGGATAAATTTACACATTTTTAAATTTAAAAAAAAAAGAGAAATAATTTCTTTGATTTTTCATTTTGCACACAAAAAGGCACCACAAGAAATAGAGAAATAAAAAAAAATAAAAAAATAAATAAGTAATAAAATAAAAACAATAAATAGGGAAGTGTCCAAATATAAAAATAATTAAAAAAAGTATCTCATCCTTTCCAAACATTAAGTACTTTTTTAAATGTTTTGAAAACCATTTTTGTAGGGTGCATTCGAGTCATTCATAAGACATCATATTTTAAAATATAATTTTTATTTTGGGGGCCCCAAATATAAAATAATTTAAAAAAAATTCAAAATTAAAAGAAAATATAGTAAAATGGAAACATAATTTTACTCCCACCATAACATGTAATCATAATTAAAATAATGATATAAAATTATAAATTATGGAAAAATAGAGAGCAATGATACACCACAAACCCAAGACTCATCTCAAAATTACATTTCAACCATTCAGCTATACATTTCAAATTGAATATGTACTAAATATATAAATATAAATATTAATATTAATATAGATATATATACACACACACACACACACACGTATAAACTTAATCATAAATATATAAACATATACATATACGTGGACAAACATATGCGTGTGTGTGTGTTTATATATTTGTATTTCATTATATATATATAACACAATATATGAACATGCACTCAAGCATGTGTGTGTGTGTGTGTGCACGCAATAGATTGACATATAAAAGTCCTTAATTGAGAATCAATTCTTTTAGAACATATATAATGGATTGATATATAAGAATATTTATACTTTTAACTTCATAAGTATTCTACTTGTCGAGATTAATACATCTAAATTTTAAGCTTCAACATATAAGTTGATCTTGTATATCATTGTTAAAAAGGTTGTCACTTCATTCTTACTATATGAGCGAGTTAATGATATTGTTTGTATATCATCATTCACCAAGATAATCTCTCATAAATAAACAAATAGTTAAATCATAGTTCAAATTATATTTAATCATTATCCATTAATATCAATAACATAAAATAAACCAAATATATTTACTCATAATTAAAAATTAATGTCACATTACATATATCAATTTATAAAAATTCTATATCACATACTATTCTGAGAGCCTTGTCCCCCAAGAAATATATAATTCGCCATGGGGTTTGGTAGTTGCATCATGGCCTTGTAAATTTCTCAATCATCCATTTTTATACTCGAGCAACTCTATATTATTCTAAGTTTTAGGTCATATTTTTTATAAGAAAGTCATATTTTTGACCTTCAATTTTTAATCTTGAGATCATGACTCCAAAAAATAACTACAACTTTTAACTGGATCTCGATATTTCTATAATACAAAGTTGCAGCATTAGCAATGACCATGACTTAAACATGATGTCACTGTAACATGAAGATGTGGTGCTGTGAAGTGGTCACAACTTCAAGTGTTTGTCTTGTTGTCTCTAATAAAGCGTCATGGCAATGAAAAATAGTCGTGGCATTGTAAAAGACTTTTCATATTATTACATGGTTGTGGTATTATGGAAAAACTATGATACTGGCATTAGTCATTTTTGGTTATTAAATAACTATGACATTTAGAAGTTATCACAGTGAGAAAGTCTCTCTTACGTATCAAGCAGTCACGGTGTTGGAAAATAGTCGCAACATAAAATTTGCCCTTCACATGTCTCACATGTCTGTGGCAATACGAGTCTTCATGATATTTATCTTTACTTCTTTCTTATATCATATTGTTATGGTACTGCGATGATATCTCAACACTAGCAATTAGTTTGAGCATTTGAATTTTACAAATGTTATAATTTTGCTATTATTTGAGGATAAGAATCACAACTTTGGGAAATAGTCATAATCAAGTAATATCCTATTTAATTTGTAGTGTCTCTAAAGTTATGACTCTAAATAACTATCACATCTCTGGCCTCAGTAGTTTTGGCTCTGTATTTTTTATAGCTCAAAAGTTACAACATTTTAAAAATGTCATGACTTTGACTTGAGATTACTAAATCATATTAAAGTTAAAATCATGATGCTAGGATATGTGCATAATAGTCATCCAGAATGTATTTTCCAAGGTTACAGAAAAAATAAAACAAAGAAAGGAGTTTCAGTATATTTTAGGATTTCCAAGAGTTAATCTCGGAGGAAAAATATTTTTTTTGTCTAGTTGAGTATCGGATTGCCATTAATTTTTTTTTGAAACAGATCTCTCATTCAATCTAAAAATTGGATGTGTTATGTTGTCAAATCCTTATTGTTGAATCAAATAACACTTAGGACTTAGCCTAAAGAAAAGCTTGTATAATTATCTATCATCTTAGCCAAAAATTTGAGGTTTGCATATGCTATTCTAAAATTTAAAATTTTTAGGGTTTTATATGCTAAAAAATATATATTTTTCGTCAAAAATACAATTATGGTACAAAAAACTATATGACCATATGTATGTGTGAATAAGTATTTAGTATCCATTTTAATTCATATTAATAGATGTAATTGGATATTCTATAATTCAATTTTAAATATCAATATTGGATTGACATCTGAGAAATGTGTTTAAGTTTATATCGTGCCGAGTTATATTGAATTTTACATTGGAATTTAAATATAAACTCACAGCTAGGATTATTTAAAATAATTCTGTAATTTTCAAAATTCAAATATAATAAATTTGTTTTTGAAGTGATTGAAACATAAAAAAAGAGAAGCGATGTTACTAGAGATAACAAATAAAAACAACTTTTGAAATGATGAAAGAGCTATAATAATCAACAAAACTTTCATAACTATAATTTCACATCACAACTAATGTGTTGTTCTTGAGATGAGATCACTCGAAGCTTCTTTTCATTACTAGAGGCTTTAGACAATTGACAGAGGCTTCATAGAGAGACATTTTCAATTATTTACATAACAATCTCATATTAACTAAGGCCATTTTCAACAGATCAAGCTTAATTTATGCCTTTGCATGAGAAAAATAACTAGGCTGACACCAAGGGCTATTGTGCTCAGTATTTCAAATCACATGGCAAGAGATCAACTACACATAGTATGAATTTATCGGAAAGATAAGAGGCAATGATGCCTGACTAATGCACTTGATTGAGCGAGTTGGTTGCTTTATTAGAGCTCCATGAAAATGAATATTGTTCATTAAAATTGATAATGTCCATGTGTCGGTATGTGATCATCTGTTGAATGTAAGAGCATTGTGTCGTTTAAACTTTTTGATTTGGTAGGATTGATTGAATAATGAGCAATATCATTTATTAGTGTTTATATAAATATGAGCATCCATTAGTTGAATGCAAGAGCAGTGTGTGTCGATGTGAACATCCACCTAGGCCTTTAGCATGTCCAATATTTTCTATCTTTACGAGTAATCACAGTGGCAGCAACAATAACAGCAACAACATAAATAATAGCAATTAAAAAAATATAAGTTGGGTGACATGATACATCTGTTGGATCTTAAATCACAATAACATAGTGATTGTGCGTATGAAATTATACCGTTTTAATTGATCCGAACAGAGCTATTAGAATAGGATTCGAATTCATATATTATTAATACATCTCAAATGATTCATCAATAGTTTCTCAACCCTTCAAGTTTTCTACAGTATCATGTTTAATTGAAGAGGAAGTGTGTAGCTCCCTTCTCACATTTTAGTTTGATTTTTATGGCCATCCATGCCAGGTCATATGGTGGTTGATTTTAAAAAAAAAAGATAATGGTGGTTGACAATCATGATTCTTGTGTCAGGAACTATAGGGATGTAAAGGCTAAAATAAATTTTTAGGCTCCCAATATAGATGTATGAACTCATTTTTATTAATCATAATTTAATCTATTAAATAATTATAATCAGACTTCATAAATTATTCAAAATTATAATCAGAGCCTTTAGTTATTAAATACTTATTAATTTTTCCATGTCAAGATTATAGATATTTATTGATTAAAAAAAATTATTGATACTTTTATTTACTCTGAGATTTAACAAAGTGCTAATTTGTAAATTTGTGTAAGTAAACAATCTCGAGTGGGTGCTCTTGTTCCTTTATTCTTTTCATGACAATTGTTTCTATCAAATAAGTCTTTGACAATAGTGAAATGACTCTGTCAAATTCTCCATTCCTAAATATTTTTAAGTTTAAGATGATCTTATAAATATGAAATGAAACGAAGTAATAAAAAAAAGCAAAAAAAAAAAAAAAAAAAAAAAAAAAAAACTTAAATTTTCTTGTAGCTACTACTTAAAGTTACCACTTGTTCACTAATTATTGTATCCACTAGAATTAGTATCCGCTCATTATTAAAATAAACATAAATTTCTTCATTTTTGTTGCACGGTGCTAATTTTCATTTAGAGTACGTTTTTTTTTTAACACGTGAGATCCATAGATCCAATTAGGCCTCGAAGCCAACCATCTGCACCCTAGGAGGCTAGGTGCCCCACCCCAGCAAATTTTGCTAGCTCATAGAGATCAAACTCAAAACCCACCAGAGAGTGTACTTCAATCTTGCTTGGTAGTCTGGATGAATATGTGCGAACCACAGCAATATTAGTTCGTATGATGCAACCCCCGTCCATCCTCATGTCCCAGTGCAATGGAAAAAACCTAATTATCTGACCAACAACAATCACCATGAGCATCTCCAAAATTTTCTATCTCCATGATAGCAACAAAACAAATTACTAATTATTAAACATGGAACTATCATCCAATAAAGACCAAGGAAAATCTTTTTGATTTATAAATTTTATACCAAAAGAATCAAAATTACAAATTATCAATAGTTAAACCTAGTTTTAACCAATGATAACTATGATCAACTTTAATCATGTGATATAATCAATAAAAAAATCGTAAGAACACAATCTTGTAAGTGACAAAATCAAAAAATAAAATTACAAATTTTATTAAATATAGTCAAATTTTATTAAATAAGTTAATAGTTTATTAAATTTAGTCAACTTTAAATAAAATTACAATTTTAATTTAAATGCTTCATAAACTAAACATCAACACACACACACACACACACACACACGTATATATATATATAGTAACATTAAACATTATAAAATTTGATTAGTATGTATTTAGAATATTACTGAATAATGGCTAAGAGGTATTAGGCTTTATCAATCTTCATTGAACTTGTATCGATATTACTGAATATATTCAATAAATTTTTAACTTATATTAAAAATCATCAAAACTATTAGATATTTTATCATGACCATGGAACGAAATTAAATGAGCTTCTAGTATTTGGTCTGCAAAAAATATGAATATTCTATTACTGCTAAACATATAAAAATGTTACTAAAAAACCATGTATTTTTTGAGAAATTTATGTTTTTAGCAGCTTATTAAAATATATAATTAAATTTTAAAACAATATTTTTTATAAATTGAAAAAAAAAATGCATTGCCTACAAAAAATTATTAAAGTGTCTCCTCTCCTCTCATTTTAAATTTTAGGATAGAAATGTACTAATACTTAAAACATGAGCATGCCACATTAGTAGGCCCTTTACATGTGTATATATAAATTTATATATTCACTATATATATATACACATGTGTAGTACGTGTGTATATATATACACTCGCACAAACACACACGAGGATATAAATAATATATATATATATATGCACACACATATATATGTGAATAAAAATCCACACATGCAAATATAAATGTATACATGTGAATATACAAGTATATACAAAATTACATTCATGTGTGTAAATATACATGTGGTGATACACACACACGCACGCACGCACGCGCACACACACACGATCTTTGTGAAAATATATACATATATGAAAAGATACATACATTTATACGTATAAAAATGTATTGGTGTTAACATATCCTTATTCTTGTAATTTGTGCCCCATAATCTTTTTTTTTTTTTTGATATTGATTAAGTGTTTTGCAGGATCTAAAAGTATGGAGAAAAATTAAAGAGAAATTTATGTTTTTAAGAGATCAAAAATAAAAATATTTATGTTATAGGGCCAATAAAATCATAAACCTAAATCTGTCTTCAGTATTCCATTTTTAATTAAAAACTGAACAATTTTCAATACGATTTATAAACTTTGACATTATTGTATAGGTAATATTTGAATCAAAGCCTTTGAGATTTTTTTTGTGCCTATGACCATTCCTCTAACGACATCAAATAATTTTTAAGTCAGAACAATAAATACATATATGCATAAACATATTTTATTTTATAAATAATATTATATAATATTATATATATATATATACTTATATATATGTTTACACACACACACATATATGCATATATGTATGCATAGTTATATATATGCATATTTATATATGTATAAATAACACACACACACACACACACATATATAAAAACATGTTATTGGTGCCGATTAATTTTTCACCCAAATATCCTTATTTTATCCATTTTGAAAATGCAAGGAAGACGATGTTATAGTGGTGTAGCATTGTCGCGGTCCATTGGTTATTTAAAATAAATTATCAAAAACCATCACATTAAATATGATGGTACAATATCATATTATTTTAATATTTATAAAACTATTTTTAAATATTTAATTATACATACATATATATTTATAATCAAAATAAATTTAATACAAATTAATTAATTTATTTAATAATAAAATCAAATAATTCAATTATAATCAAATTAATTAATCCGATTATACAAACACATTACACATAATCTTAAAATAAACAAAAAACTTTAAAATATTTCTCATGGCTCTTGACAAGACTATGGACTAGATCAATGCAAATATAATTGTTGTGGGCTTCTAATATAAATTATATTAAACCAAAATTTATTTAATCATAATTTATACTATTATAGAATTATAATTATATTTGCTCACTTATTCAAAATAATTTATGCCTTTTTATTACTTGTTATCTATTAAACTCTCAATGTTAAGGTTACATATACAAGCTGATGCCCGATAGGCAAGGCTCGCTAAGCCCCAAAAGGGCGAAGACACGTAGCAACACTGCAGCACGACCCCGAAACCCTAATTTTTTAAAAAAATTAGGGTTTTATCCGACCTGACCCTGACCAAACCAAGTTGTTTTCGACCACGGGTCAGTGCCGGGCCAACATAGAACAGTAATCGTGCCATGCCTGGCCTGGCACGATTGCCCAATTGGGTGGCCTAAGACCGGGGCAGGCCGTGCCGGGCCGGCCCATCTGACACATCTAATACAATTTGATTGAATTAAATTATCGACAATTTAAATTAAGCAATCTCTAATTATTTCTCCAGGACTTTCTTATTGACTTTTTTGACATTGGATTTTAATTAACATGTATGGTTTAACAATATCAAATATACAAACTTCCTCAAATGTACATAATTGATCATTTCAATAGGACATAAATTCTATCAGCAATCAATATTCATCATTTACTTAAAAAAATTATCCAATTCATATCATTTCCAAATTTATTTTTAGATATTATATTTTATGAATCAAAATCAAAATTAACAATTACATGTAATCCAAACTATATGCACAAAATCATCTATTATATGAAATAAATTACATATATCTTCATAAATCACTTATAATAATATATATAAATATATAAATATATATATAAACAAAAAAAGATATTTACATAAGTTATAATAATATATCCATATATAAATATAAATATATATAAATATTTATCCATATATAAATAAATATTCATCCATATATCAAAAAATGAAAAACAAATAAATATAACTTTTATAATAAATCAGTTATAATAATGTATTCATAAATAAATATAGATAAATATAAATATAAATATATATTGTGTGTGTGTGTGTACGTATTTTTATATAAGTAAAGTTATACTTATATAAAAATACGCACAACACACATATATTTATACATATATAAATATGCATATATATTTATTTATACGTATAATAGTATGTATATACATATCTACACATATATAATAAACATGCACACACACACACACATATATGTTCATACATTTATATATTTAAATACATATATATATATATATGTGTGTGTGTGTGTGTGTGTGTGTGTGTGTGTAAAATTTTTGTCTAAGAAATGATTTGATGTTGTTAGTTAGATGGTTTTAGTTTAAATATATTTATATATTTAAACTATTTTGAGAATTCTTATTTTTTATTTTAAAACAGAAAATTATGGGGGCAAAATAGACTCTCTGATTTTTTTAGTTTTTGGGTATATTTTTTTAAAAAGAAGAAAAAAAAAAAGGAGTAAACATAATTTTTTTTTGTTTTGGTTACCTCGAGGCTAAATGATAAATTTCTCAAAATTAAATTAGTTTCGAATATTTTATTTGAAAAAGATGTGAATATTTTATTGTGTTGAATTGAAAAAAACGGAAGAAAACTTTTTTTTTTTGTGATCGGTTGATCCCAAGCCCAACGGCCAACGGTGATGCTAGTCTTTGTTCTGCGGAGGGTTTCCGAGCTGGGACCGCTTCCGCGTCTTCTCCACACCACCGTACCAGCAACAGAAAGAAGGAATGGCGTGCCTGATCTGCAATACCTGCAACAAAGAATTGAAAAACGACGCTGATCAGAAGCTCCACTACAGGTCCGAATGGCACTGCTACAACATCAAACGCCAGGTCGTACTCTCCTTCACCCTCATGCACGTCGCCCTGTCGCAGATTTCATTGTTTATGTTTACATCTGCGTCTGATATCGGCTAGGAGATTATAATTGCATCTATCCATGGCTATTTTTTCACACACAAGCATTGCGTTGAGCGAGGAACCCCAACCAAGCCTGAGTGGTTCCAAGTTCGATTCGTCCATCGAAATCTACGCGAACCCTAATTGCATTCGATTATCATCGATTGCGCTTTTTCGAGATTCAAGAATCGAAATTCTTACGAATCCTTGATTTTATCATAACAAAATTGGTTTCCACGTTACTGCAAACGCGGTATTTCATCACCATGCGACCGAAATCGATGCTGATTTCCACGTGAGTCGTGGATCTATTGAAGCTAGGTCATAGTTGTGAAATGCGCGCCTTATATACTATAGTTTTTTTTTTAAAATATATTTATTTTCAAAGTTTGTAATTATATATTGAAATTTATATAAGTTTATTTATTTTTTTCATCAAAATTTATTTAAATATTAGGAATATTTATTTTTTTATCAATAGAATCATATTTAATAAAAATTTATGTGCATCTAAAGTCACATTTTACTTTACAAAATCTCACGCCTTAGGTATGCCTTGCCCCTCAAGGCTCAAAGAAACCTTTATGCCTCGGTGTGCCTTGTGCTTTTTAAAATTATGAGCTTGGTGTTAATACCCACGAATGTAATTTGAAAGGCCACTTCTGTGATTCACTGATATGTGGTTTTGTGCTAGGTAGGTCTACTAGGAAATTTTATTTATTTTGCCTAAATAGGCCTTAAATAAATATTGAAAAAATTAAATATATTTGAATATGATGATATTTTTTTGATGAGTCATGGTCGTACTAGATTATATTAAGAAGTATTATCAAGGTCATGGCCTTGGAGCAAGGTTAGGGTTCTTAATAATTTTTCTCAGAAAATTCAAAAATTCAATGAGCAATCCTAGGATTTGGTTCAATGACATGGTTAAATCTAGGGTTCTTAATTATTTTTCTCAAGAAGTTACTACTAGTGTTTGTTAGACGTGTTAATGCAAAAGTTAAAATATGTTAAAATGTTCATTTTATAGAAGAGATGTCAAGTGAATGTTTAATATTAGTTTGATTATATAAAAAAAATACATTTTTTGTTTTTCATTCTACATGATTTGGTATGTTATCTTTAGAAAGAGATATCCCTATGTATGTTACTCAAAGATAATATTGTTTTATTTGATAAAACTAATGAAACTCTTAGTTTAAAATTAAATATGTGATATGATATATTAGAGAATAAATAATAGCACTAGTCTACTGAAACTATGTCTAATTTATGATATTAATTTATGAATCATCAAGTAGTGATAGTTCATGTATGATGAAAAGTATTAATACCTTAAAAGATGATTATTTTTGATATGCAATATGTATAATTAAAAAAAAAGTACAATTATTAAATTATAAACCAACATATTAACGTAGATTAAATGAAATAAATAATAATACAACATGTTTTATAATTTAAAATAGCTCAGTAAAACATTCAAAAGGTCCAACAAAGAACTGATAGCTTGTTTGGTGGGTGTTATTGTTCTACGTATGATGGTTCCAATATTGCCTAGATATAAGGTATTTCTTTGTGCTTTTATTAAGCTTTGGCATGACGGTGTGTGATTTATGATGTTTTTGTATGTTTGATGCTTTAGGAATTATTCTGTGTGTAACTCTTATCTAAGGATATGATCATGATTAATGTGAGACCATTATAAATGGTCCAATAAAAATTAATGATGGACACATTTATTATGATTTACAGTGGTGATGATTTGGTTCCTGGGTTAAGGATATGTGAGACACCTTTTGAACGTGTCATTTCGTATCGAATTAGATGAGTGATTTGTGATTGATGCATAATTATTAGTGCATTTATATTAATTGGTTATCTTGAGTATATCTAGCATGTTTGGTCTCGGGGCACATGCAAGAAGAGATGAATTGTACTTATTTTTTTCAATTTATAGGAGCTTATCCTCTAGGTGTTTGGCTTTTAATGATTTGGCTGTGATAATATTTTTTCATCTTATGATATCTTTATATGAGATTAATAGATTAGGCGGATGACTCCACTGTGGATTAAGAGAGATGAATTGTACTTATTTTTTTCAGTTTATAGGAGATTATCTTCTATGTGTTTGGCTTTTAATGATTTGTTGGTTATATTTTTTCAACGTGTATATTTATTATTAAACAAGCTGAAGATTCTTGAGCTATGCATCAAGAAGATAATATCTATTGACTGTGAGGTATGCCATTTAAGAAATCATACTTGAGTTTCATATTTGGCTTGTCTTAAAGGTATTAAGAGAAAGTCATTCATTTTGATTCATTAAAATAATTCAGGATTTTGTAGAATGATTATACATAATAATTTGAGATATTTTATTATTTTTGTTGATGATTATTCATTTTCAAAAAAAAATATCTTAAATTCTGTCAATCTGTAAAAAATTTTATGAAAAAATAAAAATTTAATTTAATTTTGATATTAAAATAATAAGATTTGATAATAACTTGAAATACATATATATATTTTAGTTAAAAAAAAGATTGGAATGATTCACCTGATGTTTTTGGCTGATATTCCATCATAAAATAAGATAAATCAATGAAAGTTGATATAAGGTGAGATGATTATAATACTTTTATTATGTATGAGTAGTCTTACATGCCTTTGGGAAGAAACAATATTAATAATTAATTTTATGATCAAATGAATATCATATCACATATCAACTATCATCTATGAGAGTTTGTATTTATTTTGTTTAAATTTTCTCTTGATGATCAATGTAGAGAGAAGATAACTGTTAATGTCATCAAATACATATACATTGAATATTATAGTACTTAGAGAAGATGTACAGTTGCTTTTAACCAGAACCATAATGATTATTACGAGTGTAAATATAATGTATGTTTTGATTAACTGAATGAAGAAGTTATCATCTTTGAATATGATATTTATGTTTATATTGAGAGCATGACTACAACTATATATTACAATCATAATATGAAAATAAGTAACTTAATTTTTTGTGAATGAATCTTTAAAGTTAGTGAACTTGGTCACGTAGATTTGTTTGTTAAAATAATTTTTATTTTTCATCATAATTTTAAGATTTATATATGCAGTCAAATAATATAGAATTAAAATAGAAAATTATTATTTTAAATACTTGATTTTTATTTCAATAGTTATGTCACTAAATATAGTATGATTTTTATGCTTGTTAAATATGTTATTAATATTATATATGTACTTAAGTACAAAATAAATAGATGGAATATAAACAGATCAATACATGTTCGCCGTGTCATAGAAAAATTTCAGAGATTTCATAAATGAAATCTCTGTATCTCAGTTAGAATCATTAATAATAAGCTCGTCATTATTTTTATTATCGTAGTCAAATATCATTTGTTAATAACTCATATGTTGGTAATCAAATTGACAATATTTTCTCTCCCAACATAATTATAATATATGAAGAGTGTTAACGAAACTGAATTAGATTTAGTTTGACTATTATAAGACCCTATAATAAATATCATATTTTTTGGTATATTAATTGGCATGTCTTTTTAGGTATTTTGTTCCACACGCATTTATATATGTATTTATATTTTAATAATATTTATATTGTGCTGATTTTTCATCAATACTCATAAAATTTTTAGTTTTAGTTATTTTAAAGTTTGTTTAAATTATTGATGTTCACTTAGTTTTTTGTTTTTTAGTGACACATGAGTTCAGTTGAGGTTGTTGAAAAAAATATAATTTTAATCTTGGATTTATTAGTATAATTATCATTATTATATACTCTTAGGTCTACGTTAATTTGATACTCATTTTCTCTAAATTTATTTTGTGATTTTTTTATTTAGTTATATTTTTTAAATTAAATATGAAAGTTATAAAAATAAATTATGAAATTCTTTGTTTTAAAGTATACTGTAATAAAAAAAAAAATTAAAAAAACTATTATCATACCTGCTAATCATTTCTTTATAAACTCTAACCTTTAAAGTTGATAGTTCATGCAACCAACTTGTAGTGTTGCACCCGCACAGGTCTAAAAGCACACTCACACCATCGTGAACTATTTATCTCATTTTTGTGTGCACAAACTTTGAACTTAAATTAAAATAAAAAAATATAGTATACTATGTAAATATATCTAATATATATATATAAAATAAAATGATTTACTAAAGAGATTGAGAGTTAATAAAGAAAACTTAGAGAGTTAGATAGAGAGGAGAAGAAATTGAGAATGAATATATAAATTTCTTCTTCTCTATTTATTACGAAAAAGAAAATTGAAAATTGATAAATTTAATCATTATATATATATATATATATTAATTAATTAATTATTTTTTTTTAAATTAAATAGGTCAAAATCACTACATTCATTAGGTTCTAGCATCTGCAGTCATTGGAATCAATCTGATAACTACAAAAAATTAAAATTAAAGAAGTTTATATAATTTTTTTTTAATTACTATCGACAGGGCGACATGGACATCGACAGGTCGTGCATGTCATCGTCGATGTATTGATTTCTATGTGACACACACTTGTTGTATCACTTGAAGGAGAATCATATGGAAGCTAAATTATTTGACAGTGACCATACTAATCATTATATATATTAGTATTCTTACTTTTTTTTTATGTTCTCCTTGAAAGTATTATATGGACGCAATTTTTATGATTCTTAATTATGTGAAGAGAGTTTGTTAAATAGAATTTCATTCAAAGATTAGGGATATAGCTGATATGAGGTATATTTAGATTTTAGTCGTGCTCCAGAAATTATAGAATTGATATTTGTCTAAGAGTTCAAGTAGATTAAGCACTTTTTTGATGAGCTATGCTTATCTTTTACATTTCAATGACACTTTATTGTGTCAGTCATGCAACTTAGTATATTACTTTTAATTTTATATTTTATGAGTAGATGAATGATATTGAGGCTAATTATCATTTTATATAAGAGATTTTGGATGATATGATAGCCATTATATCTGTACTTATCAGCGAGCAAATTATAAATATTTTTATGAAGGATCTTAAAAGATCACATGTTTGTGATCTTAGATCAAATTATAGCAAATTAAATTGTATTTTTGTGATATGAATGCCACAACATAAAGGGGATGTTAAGATTTGTTTTTGCGAATATGTTTATGTTTTTTTTATTTATGTATTTATTTATTTATTTTTTAATATTGTTTGGGAGTAGAGTGTTGATGACTTGATATAATGATAAATATTTTTAGATGTGTCAACCGGGCCGGCCCGGCACGAGGCTGGGCATGATTCGGCTGTGCCTGGGCCGGTCCGACACGGGAATTTCCTGTGCTCGGGCTCGTGCCGTGCCTGGCCTGACATGGTACCGTGCCGAAATCAATTTTTTTAAAAATTAGGGTTACGGGGGTGCCGAAACCCTAATTTTTTTTTAATTTAGGGTTCGGCCCGGACGGCCCGAACCCAGCGGATCGTGCCGTGGGCCCGTGCCGGGCTGAACCCACACAAAATTGTGTCGGGCTAGACACGACACGGTACAGTAACTGTGCCGTGCCTGGCCCGGCACGAAAGCACGAACGGGCCTAAAAAAATGTGCCGGCACGGCCCTGCACGTACTGTTTGACGTCTCTAAATATATTTTATCTAATAATAGTATGTTGCATGTTCGAGACTTGTTAGTTATATAATTTTTAATTATTTGGTGTAAGGTTATTGAGGTATTAATATCTTTAAGGTTCCACAATAAGTTAGAGTCTTGTGTATAGAGGTGTCAAATAGACCTTTACATGCTAGCATGACTCATTTATTTGTGGCCCAATCAAGTCATTGTATTGGGTTGGGCACAACTTGACTGCCAATCCATCTGACTTGGCACAGCTCATTTGTCTAGCAGCCAGACTCATCCATGCTGGTTTTTGCCGAAAAGTGGCATAGTGCTGGATTTTGGGCAGCGCCAAGTAGACAAGTGGGCATCTTGAGTCATACAATTTGAATTGAATTTTTATGTGTGTGCCCAGGCCCCAAATAAAATATTTTGAAATTTTAAATTATTATTTATCAAAAAAATTATATTTATTACTTATATAATTAATATATCAAAATAATATAATTAAAAAGTATATGTGTAATATATATTATATATTTATATTGTATTACAAATTTAAAAGAACTAAACTAAAATAAATAATAAAAAAAATTGACATTTATTTCAATAAAAAATAATAATATTTAATGAAAAAAATAATTGATATCATGTTCAAAAGCAATATATGATATATATATATATATATACATATATAAAACATAATATGAAGTATAAGTGTATATACTTATAGTCTCAATCTCCTGTTTGAAATAATATTTTTTGTCGCAGAAAAAAACTTTGTTGTTAAGCTATACATTAGAGGGGCTAGTAGATCAGTTGTTATCTTAGAAAGTATGAGATATGTAAATTTGTAGATTTAAAATAAAGTATGATTTTTAAATTTTTCTTGTTATCATGTGATATTATGAAGTAGTAACTGATATTTAAATACTGAACATCTTGCTCCTATTCAATGAACTATTCCATTGTTTGCTTATGCCTAGCTGAATGAAATAATTATATTTTCTGAATATGATATTCATGTTCATACTTAGTGTCTGGCTATAACTATCATACATAATCATGTAATATGTAAACAACTATCATAAAAGCATGTGATAATTGGTTGTTATAGTTATGACACTAAATATACGATGATCTTTAAACTTGTAAAATATGTTATTAATGTTGCACATGCACATAAGTACAATACAAGTAGTGAGAGTGTACAAAAACAAAAACATGTCTGTAGTATTATAAAAATTTTTATAAATTCATAACAAAAATTTTTGTTTTCTAGTTAGAATTTTGAATAATAAGCTTATCATTCTTACTATTGATATAGTTAGATATCATATGTTGGTAGTCAACATATGACTTTAATATTAGGTAGATATAATTTTAATGATGTTTTATATTTATTTGGAATTTTTTTTAATGTGTCTACTGATAATAATAGATTTTTATACTCTTCTTGTCTGTTGGATATTTTAAGTTATTTTTGTTAATTTTTTATTTTTTTATAATGTGAGAGAAATAATTTTTATTTTTGTCTCGCCTATATTATTAGGTTAATTACGTGATAGATATTTTTAACATAAAAAATATTAAATAACACTTTCTCTGATAGTTATGATAAACATATTAATGATAAATTTGTAGTTAGAAGTATTTTTTTAAATATACTTCTTATACACTTATATATGACAATGTCATTACGATGATGGAACATCTCTGAAATTCATAATTTTTTTTATTTTTAATCTACATAAATTGGTTATGCGATATGTGAAAGATATATCATCATGATTAATTTAGATATCAGACATCACGAGTACCATTATACTATATTTCATAAATATATTAACTATTAAGTTTTTATTTATTTATAATATTTTTTTATTTATATTTTCAATAGTAGATCAAAGAATTTTATGATAAGATGGTTGAAAGTAGGTCTGCATAATATTAACTATTCTAAGATCTTCTAAAAATGCAATCACTAAAAATACAATCAATTCCCATGATTGTATTTAATTTAGTCTTATTATCTCTTCAAACTCATTTTGGTATATGAATGAGTTAATATATCATATTTTTTGGTATATTAATTGATATATATATATATATAATCTTTTGACAATGTACATTGTATTATTTATTTTTTAATATCCTTATATTTTTTTATCGTCTTAAAGTGAGTTCATATTATTAAATTTTTAATTGGAGAGAATGTGTTTGTGTCAAGACTATTAGAGAGAATTTAATTTTGAGTTGGACCTTTTGGTAATGTTGTCGTTATTATTTATATTTACGTTAAATTTAAATAATAAAATTTATTATTATTTTTAAAATTTTTAAATTTTAAAAAATTTAATAAAAAACTTACAATCTAATAAAAAAAAATATGTATCTTAACCACAATTGTTTTGTTCTAGCCAATTTTTATTTGCACTATTTCTATTAAAATTTTTATTTGCACTATTTCTATTAAAATTTTTATTTGCACTATTTCTATTAAAATTTTTATTTGTATCACATGTGAGTAAATGTGACAATAGTCAAAAGATATCAAGAGTAGGAGCTCATGAGGAGAGAGAAAGAGAGAGAGAGATGAAATCATTAGATCATGCTTTTTGCTTTCGATGTCGGCATTGCTTACATGAAAGTGTAACGTGCAGTCGAATAAGAACGATGATATAAGCCGAAGATGGCCTACGTGGACTATTTAAAAAAAAAACATGACCACATTTGCCAGTTACGCAATGGACTATGACTTGTGACCCACTCGTGCCTGTCCACGGGTCATCGTGCCCGTGGACCATACCATTGGGCTTGGCATGTGGGTCGTGTTTGGTCCGGCACAAGGCATGATTGGCTCTATTCCACCAATTCACGAGCCTTGCCTCCAGTCGGCACAATCTAGGTCCCTTAGTAGAAGGGTTTAAACCTTGCTTTGTCAGCCTCATGCTGCATGATCTACTTGACCCTTCTACTTGTCCCTTAGATAGGTATGACATTGTTTTGAAGCACTTGACGTGTTTTACCTCAAATTATATATATATATATATATATATAATTATAATTGGTTTTTCATATTTAATAAAAAAATATTTTATTTTTCTTTTATTTTTCTTTATCATCTCTCTCTCTCATGTTCTCTCACACACCCCCTCTATCTCTTTTTCATATTATTGTGTACATGAGTTTAGATCTGACACTCATCACACTAGATGTATTCAAAATTCTGTAAAGATAGGATGAAATGACAATAATAGGGTTATGTTTGTGTGCTTGAGGTTGTATTGAATGATCATCGCCATGTCATCGGCCAAAGGCTATAATTGGAATACCTTCTAAAACATACTTAATTTGATGCTGCGTCATGGCTTATGTAAAGATATAGTAAATTGACAATAATATTGATATGTTTATCATCACATAGGATTTGAAAAAAAATTATTCTCTGCTAGTGCAAACTAAAGTCCAAAAATTCAGCTAGTTGATACTTTGAGAATGTTAATTTATTAAATAATTTTTGAGATAATATATTTTTTTTAACGTAGCAGAATAGTGCAAAAAATTATTAACTAAATTTTTAATAATCTACATTTAAAAAAAAAAAAAATTTTCTGGATATTAATTTGTTATTATTTAACTAAAATTGTAAATGATTTTTTTTTTTTTTTTTTTTTTTGCATGTTTAACAAAGCAGGTAGCAGGGGTTCCAGGAGTGACCGAAGCACTGTTTTTGGCGAGGCAAGCAGCAATCGAGCAGGAGAGGGCCAGGGCGAAGCAGGCGCCCCTGCTCTACTGTTGTGGCCTCTGCTGCAAGGAGTACCGAAGTCGTAATGCTTATGCTCAACATCTCAAGTCACGAAGTCACACAGCGCGCGCCTCTGATGGAACAAGCCCCCAGGGAGAAGCAATAATTAGGCACCGGCCACGCCACATCTCTCCTCCATTTCCACAGAATAAGCAGCATCCCAGCAGCGACGACGAGGAGGAGGAGGAGGAGGAGGGGGATGAGGAAAGCGAGTGGGAGGTAGCTGGGTCAGAAGAATTAGCTGCCTCTGCAGCAGCTGCGATGGCAGCCGAACTGGGTGGCGAAGATACAAGAGGTGATGATGATGAAGTGATGGACCCAACCTGCTGCTTTATGTGCGATGAAGAGCACGGGAGCGTGGAAAGCTGCATGGGTCACATGCACAGGCAGCATGGATTATTTATTCCCGACGCAGAGTATCTGAGGGACCCAGTTGGGTTCCTCACCATCCTCGCCCTCAAGGTTTCTGTTCTCTCTTTTCTGCAAATCTGACCCTCGAAGCTCGAGAGAGGCGCCGCAGCTGATGCGACTCATCTTCTTTACTCGTGCAGGTGCGGAGGGACTTTTTGTGCCTGTACTGCAGTGACGACTGCTGTCCTTTCACCACCTTGGAAGCCGTGAGGAACCACATGACTGCCAGAAGCCATTGCAAAGTTCATTATGGTGACGGCGGCAGCGAAGAGGAAGCCGACCTTGAGGAATTCTACGATTACAGCAGCAGGTGCGTTTGTCCGATAACTATTCACACACACACTCTCACACACACACACACACTCTCACACACACACACACACACACACTCTCTCTCTCTCTCTCTCTCTACATGCAGGCTTTTGCTGCTTACAATTAGAACTCAAAAGTTAGGTCTCCACGTATATATTCTAGTCATGGCTGCACGCTTATATTCTAGATGTGGACGAGGATAGGAGACTTCCCCCATGATAACTTCTCTCTCTCTCTCACACACACACACACTCTCACACACTCTCACACACACTCACACACACACACACACACACACTTACACACACACACACTCACACACACTCCCACACATTCACACTCACACACACTCACACACACACACACACACACACTCACACACACACAACACACACACACACACTCTCTCTCCCGCACACGCACACACACACACACACACACACACTCTCTCTCTCTCTCACTGACACACACACTCTGCAAGCTTTTGCTGCTTACAATTAAAACTTAACTTGTGCCTGCAAGCTCATGTGGGCGAGAATAAGAGACTGCGTCCATGATAACTACCCTCTCTCCGCCATATATATAAAGGCTTTTGCTGCTTACTATTAGAATGCAAAAGTTATGCCTGCACGCACAGGATTTTTCTTCTTATAATTGGATTTTGGAACAAAGAAGTAATGTGCGCGCGATTATGTGGCAGTTATGTGGACGAGAACGGGAGACAGCTCGTGGTTGCATCAGGAGATGGACCCCACAGGGTCGAACTTGGCGCAGGCGGGTCGGAGATCGTAATCAGAAGGATTGTAGGCGGGAAAGTGTGCCTGAAAACAATTGGATTTCGGGAGTTCGTGCGCTTTTATCGGCAGCGCCCGCGAAAGAATAACGTCGCCGCCGGCCTAGGTGGCAGCACCGCCGTGAGCCGGAGGAACACGGGGCTGGTATTTGTTTCCAATGGGGCAAAGCGGGGACAGCACAGGATAACGGTGTTACGGAAGATGGGGAGGGCGAGAGAGGCCGCCGAGGAGCTGCGCACCAAAGCCGCCCTGAAAAATAACGTCATACGCAACCTTCCCAGGAATGTTCCGTACTGAGAACCAGCTGCTCTCTGCTCGTCTCCCCAACTTTTTTAAAGCCAATTGCAGCTCCGTTTTTCTCAGACAAGTGGCTGCTGACATATGCTTACACCTTATCTATAAGCAACTACATTCCAAGTCTTTAATTTGCCCCCTCTAGGAGTGTACGTATAGGTACGTCGTATATACGTACACACACTTACAAATTTTGAGCATATAAATTTCAATTTTTTATTATCATATCTATTAATGAATATAAAATTAATAAATGGACACGGAAGAGTATATAATTACTAGTTAATGTAAGTTATTTCAAATTTTGTTTTATTTCAGAAAAGGTGATTATTATATATATTTTTTATATTCAACTCGTAAAGCTAAAAAAAAAACTGAAACAATAATATAAATTTATTAGAATGATAAAATGTAAAATTAAAAAAAAAATTTTAAAAATAATATAAATTGTGATGGCGAACTATTTAGAAATTTATAAAAATAAAAAACTAAAAATAATACCTATCGGAAATAGAATGGAGGCCCAAAGTTTAAAATTGGAGGCGCAGACTTTCGTAAATGGGAATCCTAAATGATACGGTTGACGACACCGAGGGCAATAGTTCTCCCCATTGCGCGGAGAGAGACCCTGCCAAGAGCTCTGCAATGGCTGTACTCCTGCACGCAAACTTGTCCCTGCAGAAGCACCTGTAATCGAAAACGCCAAGAATCAGACGGCGCAAGCTTGGGCATTTGGATCGCATGGCGTGCAATTTAAAGCGGAGGAGGATCACCTCGACCACTGCGCTCTGCTTTGGCACGAGGCAGCGAGGAGCCTTCTTCACCACCCTGCCAGTCTTGGGATCTAACAGAGCCACCATCTTAACCACTGTTGCTGCCTGCTTTGCGTGGTGGGCATGAAATTCGAGCTGCTCATCCATGTCAGATTCAGTACACACAAACGAGGATGATAAAGAAGACAGACTGACTGGTCGGAGATGAGGAGTCGCGTATCCATCACCCTACCTGAGAGCCAATCAAGATAGGCGTGGCGAAATCTAACAGCAGCAGCTTCAACTCCAGATGATGGGCGGGGGGAACGGGGAAGGCAGGGTGGCACACGACGCCACCAGCTACCGCGCCGCCGCTCTCGACGCCTGAGATACCGACCGAAACGGAGTCTCCTGCTCTGGCAACGGTGCAGGGCTTAGAGTCTCGTTCCAGGGTCCGAATCGTCCCCTCCAGACTCGACGGCATGACTAGCACCTTTGATCCGACCCGGAGAGCTCCGGCCTCGATTTTGCCGCACACAGACAGATGCGCCGACGAAGAAGAAGCTTTGGCGAGCACGTCGCAGATGGGCATGAGCAAGGGTTTTAAGAAATCCCTTGTCGGGGGCTGGAGCGAATCAATGGCGTCCAGCAGGCACGGGCCCCGATACCTGCAAATCCAGAGCGGACACCAACAACAACTCTCAGCAGCAGCAGCGAGCTCGGTGCGAGAAGAAAGAAAAGGTCTCCGGTATACATGTTCATTACCAGGATGATAAGCGATCATCCATGGCGGCGCCGGCCACCAGATTCTGATTCTGCATGGCGCTCAGTGGAATCCAGGAAACACCGGAATCCTTGAATCCGCAGCCACGGAGGAAGCTTCTAAGCTGCGTCTTGATAAAATCGAACCGATCTCGCGAGTAGCCGACGGTATCCATTTTGTTGACGGCGATTATAATCTGATCCACGCCAAAACTTCTTATTAGCTGTGCGTGCTCTCTCGTTTGCCCGCCCGCGGAGCTGGTGCCATCCAGACCAGCTTCGAAAGCGCCGGCGGAAGCATCGGCAACGAGAATTGCAGCGTCGGCCTGCGTTGCGCCGGAGATCAAGTTGGGAACAAAATCTCTGTGGCCGGGCGAATCGAGCAGAACCACGTGGTAACTGTTGGAATCGAAGTAGGCAACAGCGACCGCCATGGTCACCCCCCTCTCTCTCTCCTCGCGACTCTCATCCAATGCCCATGCATATGAGAAGGACCCCTTCCCCTCCAACATGGCTTCTTTTTCGTACCTGTGCATTTCCTTGTGAGCAATGCGTCCGAGAAGATGAAGCAGCCTACCAGAGAGAGTCGACTTCCCTGAATCAACATGGCCGACCTACAAATTTCGTAATTAGCCACCGCAATCTTACTGCCCAACCAGCAGCCTGCAACTTACAATGGCGAGATTCAACTGCGTCAACGTGTCGTCATCGTCCCCCGGGAGCATCCATTCGTCGTCAGGTTGGAGATGAGGGGTGTTATTTGTCGAAGCCTTCTTCTTGTTCAAAACAGCAACGCTCTCTGGCTCAGCACTATTCTCTGAACCAGGAGTTTCATTGAAATCCGCCGGCAACGTCGAGAGTGACGGTGATGCTCCCCCGCTCTTCGTCACTTTGACGTCACTCTGCCTCGTCCGACCGCTAATCGGCACTGATCCAACTGACCTATCCGACATCGTGACTTTCCCATCATCATCATCATCATCATCAGCAGCAGCAGCAGACGAAGATGAAGCAGAAGATTTGAGGTTCCCATTGGCTGCAATGAATGACCAACGTCGTCACAGGCCTTGCAGATAAAGATAAACCCACTTTTCCCCCATGAATTGCTTCCGACAAGATGGAAGATGAGCTTTTTACAAGATTATCAACAATTTCAACAAAACCTTCCAGATTTTTAAATGCAACACAAATTAAGCAATACAACGGGACAAATTTTCGATGCATAATTCCATAGAAAGAAAGATGTGCCAACTGACCTCGCCGTGTCACCCAGCAACCCATGGCCAGTCCCATCCGGGCCAGGCTCGGTCCCTGACACAACTCGATTGACATGTACACTTATATTTTGGTTGATTATTTAATTTTGTCCATGTACACTTATATTCTGGTGGAATTTTATATTTTTACTAGATTATTCCTAAACTACCCCCGCCTCTCACCTATCTCCCCTCTCAATCATATTCGCATTTATTATTTAATTTTTAATATTTAATATTAAAAATTATATTTTTAATTATTTAATTTTTATATTTTTAATATTATATTAAAAATATTTTTATATTTTTAATATTAACATTATATTTTTACACAAATTAATATTTTTATATTTTTAATCATTTTTATTATTTAATTTCTATATTTTAAATATTTTTTTTATATTTTTAATATTATTTAATTTTTACTATATTTTTACAATTATTTTAGCTCACCGGAGCTCCACAATCGAGCTTTATAGCTCCATGATCGAGCTCACTAGAGCGTGAAGAGGGGGAGGGGAGAGAGGAGCGAAGATAGTTTAGGACTTGTGAATGAGTGCCCTTATTTTAAATTTATTTATAATATGGAGACTTTTTTTTCAAATATTAAAAGATTAGTTTCTAATTTTAAAAATTATAAGGGAGTACCCCAAAACATAATTGCCTGAAATATATTTGGGTTATTTTTAAAAATTATTTTAAAATTTTAATAAAATATAACATAATTATGAGAATAATAAGGATAATATGTAATATTCATAATATATGTTAAAAATAATATTCCAATTTTAAGAAATTATCAATTAAATAAATCATAATTAAAATAATTATTATAATTAAGTTTTGCGCAAGTGTAACCTAGTCACCAGGCTGGATAACACTTTGTGTGTTAGTATAATTAATTATTTTCTAAATTATTTTAAAAATTCTTAGATATGTAAACATAATTTTATGACATGAAATTTTATTCGGAGATCAAAGACATAACTGAGTAGAGAGATTCTCGAATTTTAGCTATGCTCCAACAACTACAAGGAGGAGATCCGTGGCTGATTTGATATTTTTCTTAGAGATTATTTTATTTTTTAAAGATAAGTCACCTGTTGGATGAGATGAGCCTATCAGTTCAAATGTCAATGAACCTTCACTATGACCTCCACAAAGCTCGACACATTGCTAGCAATCTGATATTTTACAATAAAATAATATATGAAAATTAATTATTATTTAAAATTAAATAAGATTCAAAATAAATCGATCGCTACTACATATATATTTGCTAGTAAACAAACTATAACCTCCAATCTACTATTTTATTAATTTATTTTATTTATTTTTATTTTATATGATACCACTTGACATATGGGCTCCTCCAACCATTATATATATATTCTTATAATTAATGGATCAGATATTAATTAACATGCCAATATAAGTAGTTACTCCTTAGATTTTCTCTGATAATTTTATATGAATTCTACTCCAATATATGCTTTACTATGCGAGAAAAAAAGTAACACAAAGGACCCGTTTGGTAAAATTAAAAAAATTAAGTATTGAAAAATAAAATCTGAAAAATTAAGGTAAAATTTTATAAGTGTTAAATTTGTATTAAAAAACTATTTAATAAATTATAATTAATTGAATTCTGAATATAAATATATTGTTTGATAATTATAAATGCTAAATGCTGAAAATGATATACTTTACATATTTACCCTTATAATCATTATATTACATATTAAATATTATCCATCATAGATAGAATTTCTAATAAAATTTTTTTCAATATAATTATTAATTATTAAAAAAAATATAATTCCTAAAAACATATCTATAAATAAACTATTAATCCAAAAAAAATAAAAAATATTTAAAAAATAACCAATAAAATCTAAATTTTTTAAAACTATCCAAATTTTTAATATAAAAATAAAAATTAATGAACAACTAGTTGATTTGATATTTTCTATCTTAAATTAATCGCGAAGAATAATTAGGATTAGGATTTGTGGTGGAAGAGAAAGAATGAGAACACATAACTATAAACTGAAATGTAGAGTGGATGATAAAATAATAAAGAAAAAAAAAAACAAAATAATAATTTTTTTTAAAAAAAATTTATTTAAAATTTCTAGCATTCAACATTAAGTAGGTATCTACCAAACTTAAAATTTTCAATGAAATTTCAATTAAAAATAAAATATTTTCAGCTCCCAAAATTTTTTTTATGAAATACACTTAAAATTTCAAATCATTAAAAATCAATATATTATTTTATAATATATTGATAATTAAATGTAAATCCAACATAAATATCAAGCATAAGACCAAATTATAAACTTTAATTTGATTTTCATGAACAAACAAAACATATGAGAATAATTATTATTTTATTACATATGAGAATAAATTAATATATTAATATTTTAACGTACCACTAATAAAATATACTAATATATTATATATAGTTTCAAATGAAGAAGAAAATACAGCATTCATGGAGATGGAGATGCGCATGAAAGTTACCTTTAGAAGATAATTTGATGGAACGCAATCCATTGAATACTATATCATCTGGAGAGGGAACATAAAATCTGAAAGGAGCTGCACCATTAAGATACGCGATCAAGAAAACTGCAATAGAATTGGGAAATTAAAAAAAAAAAAAAAAACTAAAGAAATTTCGATCTCGTGCGAGCTCACGTGATGCAAATTGAGATCCTGACGGAAAAAAAAAAAAAAAAAAATCATGGAAATACATACAGAATCAATACCGCTAGGAGATCGTTTCGCGGAACGCACTCCATCGGAGACTGTTTGAAATGGAGACGGATCATCGAGTCCGGACGACGCTGCAATATTAAGAGAGAAGACGGATTCGTCATTCATAAGAAAAACTAAATCATTCTCGAGCTCGAGAAACTGAGATTTGACTCGAAGAGGGCGTAAGAAGAACATGTTTTGCGTGAATCCCGAACAACTTTTTGAGGCATTTTGCTGTTGCCGCCCGGCGAAAAATCCTGCCGCCGTGGCATGCCGGAGACAATCCCTTGCGGGTTATGTTGCGCCGGGGGGAAAAGAGACTTGGCCATGGCGGATGCTCCATCGTGTTTGCTCGTTCCGCTGGCTGCATCAAAAAAGATCAATTCTGTAAATCAGCACTGAACACTACATTGAGAGAGTTGCCACCTGCTCTATAGCCACAGAGCCTATTGCCAAGACCAAGTCATTTTGGGAGACAAGGACCCAAAAAACTAAACCCAAGGCAAGGTGCGTCCTCTCATGGAGATCCTGGAGAATGACGAAAATATCCCAGAGCCTGATAACATCAAGAGGCCGAGGTGCAATTCATGTTCTAGAAATTTCTAGAATCTTCATTTTGTATATTGTAATAAAAGATACTCCCATTAATACTTATTATAAAATAAAACTAAACCCGCAATAATTTAAAAGATAAAAAATTTAAAGCTAAAACAAGAAATTGCATCATGAAATAAAATATATTCAAAAAAAAATGTAAAATTAAAATACATGAGAATGAGTTTCAGAGAAATAAGAAAAATCCTTCATATAGGAAAAATTTTGGGAATCTCCAAACATATTTCCAATGTGGACATGATGATTTTCACCTACCCCCAATAAAATAATATTCTCCCACTTGAAATCACTTTCTTTGCTTGTCAATACTTGCTTCAAATTTTGTTAAGCCACATGAAATTCTACACCATTCAAACATGTCAATACTGATTGATTTGATCAAAACATTCGCTATATTTTCTTTGGTATCAATCTTTTGCAAATCCACACTTCCTTCTTCTACTTTCTCTCGTACGAAATGATATTGTACCCTGATGTGTCATGTCTTTGAGTGAAATACTAGATTTCTTACTAAGTGTAGAGTATTTTGACTATCAAAAAATAAAGTAACCTTATTTTATTTGTATCAAAGCTCTTCCAATAATATTTGTAATCAGACTGTCTCTTTACTAGCTAGTGTAGCTGCAACATATTCCGTTTCTGTCGTAGAAATAAATACAATAGGCTGTAATTTCGAAACCCAACTTACAGCTCCTTCTGCAAGAGTAAAAATATAGCCTGTTTCTGTTGTAGACTTGCTATTATCAATATTTCCAGCATAGTCTGCATCAATATAATATCTGACAATAAGATCTGAACTTTTATAGTATTTTGTAGTATTTGAGATTCCTTTCAGATATCTAATAATCCTCTTCACAGTACTCCAATGTTCTAAGATCAGATTTGTCATGAATTGACTAACCACTCCCACTGCTTGTTCAATATCTGGTATTGTACAAATCATTGCAAACATTAAACTTCCCATTACTGATGCATACGATACCCGAGACATCTTCCTCCTCTCTTCTTCCGAGCTAGGATACATAATTGAGGATAATTAAAAATTAATAGGAAGAGAAATAAAAATTGACTTATTATCTTGCATATTAAAACGATGCAAGATATTGTTAAAATAATTTTATTGAGAAAGCCAAATCTTCTTATTATTTCTATCTTGGTAAATCTGCATCCCTAGAATCTTGTTTGCTAGTCCCAAGTCATTTATATCAAATTCACTAGCCAACTGTGCCTTCAATACTTGAATTCGATATTTATTTGGGCCTGCTACCAACATGTCATCCACATATAACGGTAAAATAATAAAATTATTTTTTTCAAACATTTTGTAGTATGTACAATGGTCTCAACTAAGTCTATTATACATAAATCTCATTATTAAGGAATTAAATCTCTTATACCAACACCTCAGTTTTTGTTTCAGACCGTATAGAATTTTGATCAAGTTACAAACCAAGTTCCCATTACTAATTTCAATAAATTATTCTGGCTGGAACATATAAATTTCTTTTTTAATTTCTCCATGAAAAAAATTAATTTTAATATCTAACTGCTCCAAATATAAATCAAGTATAGCTCATAGAGTCATTACTATTCTAATTATTATAATACGAACCACCGGAAAAATAATTTCATTGAAGTCAATACCTTTTTTTGAGCATATCCCTTTATTACTAATCCACCACGATACCGTTCTACTTGATCATTGTTATCCAGCTTTATCTTGTAAACTATTTTGTTGTCAATAACTTTTCTTCCAATTGATAATAGTACTAGCTTCCAAGTCTTGTTCTTGTGTAGAACTTTGATTTCTTCTATCATTACTATCATCTACAGAGATGGATTTAAAATATTTGAAGCTTCTTGCAATATTGAAGGTTCTTCATCTTCTGTTAGGAGATAATATGCAATATTGATCTCCATAACATACCCCGAGTACAAAGCTGATAGTCTTTTATTACGAGTTGACCGACTAACTTCTTGAGCCTGGGACAACTTTTTCTTGTGCTTCATGCTCTAGTTCTTTCTCCATTGATTTTGGAACATCTTGTATCTGATTATTTTCTATATTTACAGTGATAGTTTCTGAAACTATTCTTAATGTGCTATAATCTTCAATTCTTTCTTTAAAAATTATATCTCTGCTGATATTTACCTAGTCATCAGTGGATCCCCAAAGGCGATGCCCATTCACTCCTTCAGCATACCCTAAGAATATGTATTTTTTAGATTTTGGATCAAGCTTTATTCTTTCTTAGGTGTTGTACATCACATATGCAGGATATCCAAAATAATATAAAGTAGAGTAGTCTACAAGCTTACCTGTCCACATCTCCATCAATGTCTTCAAATCAATTGATATTGATGGTGATCGATTTATCACATAGCATACAGTTTTTACTATTTCCGCCCAAAAGAAATTGGGTAGTTTTATAGTCCTTAACATTAATCTCATTCTTTCTGCAAGAATTTTGTTTAACCGTTATGCTACTCCATTTTGTTGTGGCGTGTACGTGACTATGAACTATCATTTGATACTTTCTTGCTTACAAAAAATAAGAAATTCACCAGCTGTATATTCACTTCTATTATCTGTTCGCAAATACTTAATTCTTTTCTTAGATTCAAGTTCCACCAATGCTTTAAATTCTTTAAAAGTTAAAAACACATCTTATTTTTTCTTGATTAGATATACCTAACATCTCCTTGAATAATCATTAATGAATGATACAAAATACTTTGTTCCTCCATAAGATATTTCAGGTAATTCCCATATATTAGAATATATCAAATCTAGAGTATTTTTATTTCTTATATTTGATCTTTTAAATGTCAATTTATTCTGCTTACTAGTAATACAATCCTCATAAAAAAATAAATTTACCGTTTTGAGCCCCATAAGTAACTTTTTATGAGAGAATCATTAAACTTGGTTCGGACATGTGGCATAGTTTGAGATGCCATTCGTTGATTCTTCTTCTTTAGTAATTGATGCAACACATGCATCTGCTATCTGTACTATTTCTCCTTTAAGCATAAATAAATTTGCCGTAATCTTTTCTCCATTCATTATCACAAGTTAACCTCTCACAATCTTTATCATCCCATTTTCAATATGAGTTTTATATCCAAGACTATCTATTTGTCCCAAAGATAATATATTTTTCTTCAAGTTAATCAGATATCGTACCTCTTGAATGGTACGATTCATATCATCAAATATTTTAATTTTGATAATACTCATACCAACAATTTTCAAAGTGTAATCATCACCCATGTACACCAACTCACCTGAGATTGGTTCATATTTGTAAAACCAATCTCTCCAAAATATCATATGTCACGATGCTCCCGAGTCTAGTAACCATATATCACTTAACTAATTTTTAATTTCAACCATTATTGTTACATCACTGTATAAAATATTACATTCATCATTAATGCTTATAATATTCCCTTGTGTCTTAGATAACTCATCATCCATCTTTCTTTTTTTTAACTAATAATCTCTTTTTAAATGTCATTTCTTACCACAGTTATAATATTTAATATTTTTCTTACTTCAAGATTTTGATCTATCATAATTCTGACTCACTAGGGTCATGCTCCGTTGATCTCCCTCATATCATCGTCAAAACATCTATTTGTTGTATATTTACATATCTATCCTCTTTATTTTTTCATCTAATTTCTTTTTCTAGGATGACAAAGACAATATTATTAAAAATTAAAATATTAGTCAATAAACAATTCGTTTGATTGATGTCGAGTTGATGATGCGAATCATGTAAAATTTGAAGTAAAATCTCAGCACGTTCAAATTATTCTATCTTATGACCTAACATAGTAAGTTACGAAAATAAAATATTCAGAGTGTTGATATGATAAGTTACCGTAATAGATTCCATCATTCGTAAAGTATAAAGTCTTCTTTTTAAGAAAATCTTGTTGTGAAGTAACTTTGCCTTGTACAACATTGTGAGAGTATCCCAAATTTCTTTTGCCGTATTCTTTTCAGCCACACTCAATAATACTCCATCAGCAAGTGCAAAATATAGGTCAGCTACTGTATTACTATTCATCTTATTCCACTTGTCAGGAATTCCGGTGATCCTTTTTCCAATTATATCTAAGCAATTATCCTTCCTCAAAATTATCTTAATTTTTATTTGTCACAATAAAAAATTACTTCTATTGAACTTTTCTATTTTAAATTTTGCTGTCATGTTTTACTTTTACAGTGAACAGTAACCGAGAATAATAATAACAATTTATATTATTACAATAAAAAAAGTTTCTAGGTAAGTGAAGAGACATATTTACCCTCTTAAAAACCACAAACCTTGAGACTATTTTGACATAAATTTTCTAAAATACATCATCTGATACCACAGTTATAAAATAAAACTAAACTCATAATAATTTGAAAGATAAAAAATTCAAAGTTAAAGGAATAAATTATATCATGAAATAAAATACATTCAAAAGAAAATGAGAAATTAAAAATATATTGGAATGAGTTTCAAATAAATAGGAAAAATCATTTTTGTAGAACAAATTTTGGAAATCTCCAAAAATATTTCCTATGTGGGCTAGGTGATTTTCACCTAGCCTCAATAAAATAACACATATCACCATTCAGCTGTGCATCGTTGACATACCTGTAATCTGATCGTTATTGCTGTATTCACCGGTTAGAGGATTACGAAGAACACCGCAGATTTCACACAGAGACAAGATCTCTTCGTTATCATAGCCACAGATGAAACATATCCACCCGCTTGCCCTGGTAGTTTGTTCCTCGGCCTCGGGACCTCCATCAAAAACGTGCGACGCACAGTAAGTGCGTGATAAAAGGGAGGAAGGACACAACGAAATTATGAAGGTACAATGCACAAGCAAATTCACTAACCAGTATCTTTTACATCATCACCGTAATAATCGTCTGAATCGATATCTTCGTCATCGTCGTCGTCGTCGTAGCCATAATCTTCATCGTAACGAGCTCCATATTTGCATCTGCGAGGCATGGCCGCGACTCCTAACGAAATCAAGTAGAAGCAGCGGACATGTTTATGGAATTGATTTCACAAATCTAACTAATGATCGAGGATAACTGCTGCATAAGCATTACCCAATCCCTCTCGATTGGTTCATGTAGGTGTAACTGCTTCTTACTTCGCTTCCATCTGGAGGTGTCCGGGTTCCAAGGATTGTTTGTTGCTCACCTGCAGGCTGAAAATAACATTAGGTCGGGCAGCGAACTACTGCCTTATGCAGCTTTTTTATTTTTTATTTTAAGTATTTTAACGAACTATTATAAGACAATTGATAATTCTTTTTAGAGACTTTTTGGAAATTATTACAAACTTTTTTTTTTCAGAATATGAAAAAATGTTCGCTTACAAATTTAAATAGTCATTTGAGTAAATTTTAATTAATTTAAAATCAGTTAATTATTTTTAAAATGAACTTTAATTTTATAACTCATTTTTTCATTAAACATTTTATTTTCTTTAACAATTAAAAGAATTTAAAATTTTTTTTTTTTTTTTTAGTTAAACTAGCTCAAATTAATTTAAATGCTATATATATATATATATATATAGAAGAAATAAATGAATTTAAAAAATATATATGACATCAACATTAGGATTAATTATATAAAAAATATATAAAAAAAATGAGAACCCATGACAACAGAAATCTTTATTTTTATGAATATTGCAATAAAAAATAGGATTAATTATAGAAAAAAAAACATAAATCATTTGAAATTATAAATATAACTTCCCCTTCTTATTACTTCATTAGTAATCACATTTTGACATAAATACCCTTCATATTTTTAATTATTTACTCGTATTTAAAAACAAAAATATATTTTTACAGGAAAAACATAAGAAATATGTTCTGCCTTGCCCAAATAGAATTATTTTTTAGGGAATAAAAAGTGAAAAGGTCACATTTACTATAAAAATATTAGTATGCATATGAGGCACCCCCTATGTATATTTATGAGCAAATCATGTGGAACAGTTCAGAAAAGAGGCAGCCCAGCACAGCTTTTGAGCGTGTCGTGCCTAGCTAGGTCATGCCTGGCCAGGCTAGCGTGGGTGAGGCCAGGCTAGCCGGTTCTGTCAGAGGGCCAAAACTGGCCCTCACGGGTCATCATGCTGGGTAGTGCCGAGTTGAGCTTGACATGTCAAAAAGATTGGTCCAGCACGGCTAAACCACACTGTGCCACGGCAGCCCAGCCAAGTCGACACCTATACGAGGACGGCTCATGACAGCAACCCCGATGGCTAAACGGGCCCTAGCTCATATGGCAGGCAGTATCATCAACAATAATAGGGCTGTCATTTTTTTTTTTATTTTTTTTTATTTTTTGGTGGTGGTAAAGATAGCAGCAAAAGAGTGAAATAGACACTAACCAAAAATGTTGTTTAAAAGCTGAAAAAAGAATTCTAGCAGCAATGGGGCAATGACAGAAGCATGTTTCTGGCGGAGTAGAATAGAATACATATGAAACTCACTGCCCAATCGGTCCCTTGATCTGGTGGACTATCTCTGAGATCACATTCTCCATGTTCAGATTCCTCATTGGATTAAATGGCCTTTTCATGTCCTACCAGAGAAATAAATATGCAATATTAAATCGTGCATTTAAAATTGAGCACACAAAAATAAACTCACTGACACTCATAAACAATATTTATTTTGAACATGTTTGCCAACTTAAAAATATCAAATATTAAATGTCCCACACAAATACACACATCCATACAAGTATATAATAAAATTGTGCACTTTAATACACACACACACACACACGTTTAGGAGATAGGGGAGAGAGAGAGATGAGATAGAGAGAGAGAGATAGATGAGATAGAGAGAGATGAGATAGAGAGAGATGAGATAGAGAGAGATGAGATAGAGAGAGATGAGAGAGAGATAGATGAGATAGAGAGAGATGAGAGAGAGATAGATGAGATAGAGAGAGATAAGATAGAGAGAGATGAGAGAGAGATAGATGAGAGAGAGATAGATGAGATAGAGAGAGATGAGAGAGAGAGAGATGAGATAGAGAGATATGAGAAAGAGATAGAGAGATGAGAGAGAGAGAGATGAGATAGAGAGATATGAGAAAGAGATAGAGAGATGAGAGAGAGAGATGAGAGAGAGAGAGATGAGAGAGAGAGAGAGAGGGGAGAGAGCGATGAGAGAGAAAGAGAGATGAGAGAGAGAGAGAGTTGAGAAAATATTTGAAAAAGGATCATGCTTGCTGGCAACTTCACATAAGATAATATCTTATTTGAGACAACACAAAATCTCTAATATCACAAGTCATCTCAATCTAAAGATTATTCATATAAATTAGCATTCATCATATTAATTAAATGACACACATATAATCAACAAAAATAAATTCATCATTAAAATTTAATCTCAAAAAATAATAGATTATCTATAATACACGCGTGTAAAAATCAAACACAACAATAATTTATAATAATTAAAAATCTAATAAATGAAACCATTGATAATTAATTTATAATGTATGAACCACATTACCAGAAGACTGATGAATTTCTGCCCGCCTTCCTCCCGAACTTCAAAGCAACCCCTCCTAGGCTGGTGAAAAACACAAGTTCTTAATAATGTAAAAACGCAAAGAAAGAACGCGGAACGACATCACGTTGGACCATGTCATAAATCTTAATTTTTAACCCCAAGGGCCCCGGGCCTCTCCCCCCCACTCCGATAGGAGTCGTACCCAGTGCACAAGGCTCATGCTTTAAGAAGATGCCCGGGAGAGATTAGTATCTTGATAACCTTACCCTCGATAGTCAAAGTGACAGTGTCTGACGAGTTTCAAATCCGAGGTGCCAAACGGGCCGGGAGGACCGGGCATCGTGCCTGGTCCCGGACCATGCCACCCCGTGGAACGGCTCACGCCGGGCCAAACAGGATCCACCCACGTGCCAGCCCCGTGGCCTGATCCACAGGCCCGGGGAACCAGGATCAATTACAAATCATGGGTCGGGTTATTTTAAAAAAAAAAACCTTACCACCTAAGCCAAATCTTGCTTACGTGGCAAATTGCTATTGGTCAGCCACCAGCAATTATGTTTTCATGCAATGGACTTCCAACATGGATGGTCCGGTATCAATGATAAAAATTTCTGATATATCCACCTATATATCTATCCTTGATTGGTGCTCATATACAAATACACATTTAGAGGTGTCAACCGGGCCGGGCTGGCACGGAAAAATTCCGTGCCCGGGCCCGTGCCGTGCCTAGCCCGTGCCATGCCGTGCCTGACCCGGCACCGTTCGGCCCGCGGCACGGCACACCGGCACGAGTTTGTCCCGTGAGCCTGACCCCACGATGCCCCTCCTGCAAAAAAAGACCGCGGGTCGGGTCTGATTCAACCCGACCCGCGGTCCCCCGTATCCCGAACCGCTCGGACAAGCAAGCCCGAGCGGGCACGGCACGGCTCGCCGTGCCTACGGGTCGTGCCGGGCTCGGCTGTTTTTAAACCGTGCCGCGCCCGGCCCGGCACGGTAGCACGATCGTGCCCTAAAAAATCGGACTGGTCCAGCCCGTTTGACACCTCTATACACACCGATATATCTTCGATATTTCCGATATATCCATAAAATTCAAGTACTGATATATTCGTAAAAACCAATATTTTAATCATTGTCCGGCACGATGCCGGCCGGCTGATTCCCGTGCAATGCCATGCTCAAATGGGCCGTGCCGGCACGACCCATTTGACACATCTACATACAACACAAGAACTTCTAGGATGATCAGTCGTCTCAGTCCGTGTGAGAAACTCTACAAGAACAAGGCAGTGTGCTGCCATGAGAATCACTTGCTTGCAGTAAAAAAGAGTGATGCAGGTAGCAACAGAATCACAAAATATAATGGGCTCCACTCAAAACACAGCATACCTTAATGGGATTGAACAGCACAGTGATTCCAGGAAGAGTATTCTGCAAGCCAGTTTTCACTTGGGTTGCCCTCGTCTTGAATGAGTTGCACTGGTGGCTACATGAAACAACTACAAAACTCAAAAAAAAAAAAAAAAAAAATAATTTTACCACATTATGGAACGCCATTTTAGCCAGCCAAGAGGTTATTTTTTTACGAGCCACATCCTACCTAATATATATACAAATTATTTATTTTTATTAAGAAATTATCTATAATTCTAAACTAATAATTAAGGATAATAAAATATAAAAATTAAATATTATTAGTATTTTACATCATCACAAGCATTCAGAATTATGAAATAAATAATATGATTTCAATAAATATCACATATAAAATTTTAAGACATCAAAAATATTATCTATAGAGGTGTCAAATTGGGTGGACAGTCCAGGCATGACACGAAGAACAACTCCACTTAATCGTGTATGGACCTGTATTGTGTTGGCCTGAGGAATGGCACGTGGCATGCCTTGGGCTGGCACGTGCTTGGTCCATTTGCACGGTCCACCATCAAAGTGACTATGACCTAGGACTAGGACCGGGTCATGGGTTACAGTCACTGTGCTGGTGGACCGAGCCAATGACAAGCTTTTTTATTGAAACCCATATCCGGTATGACCAGAGATGACCTGACACATTAGGTTCAAGTCTGCCTAGAATCATGAGGTGTCGGGCCAAGCTAGAGGTGTCAAATGGGCCGTACCACCCGGCCGGAGCACGGCATGGTTCAGCCGTGCCTGTTCCTGGGACGGAATGCTACAATGTTGTGCTCGACCCAAAAATGGCACTCTACAATTCTGTGCCCCGGCCTATCGTGCCGACACGTGGGCACAACACGTGTGACCACGCATTGAATGTGGTTAAAATGAGCCGATGCCCGCAGGCGAGGCTCGCCTAGCCCTGAAAGGGCAAAGACACGTAGTGGCACGCTATTGAAATCCTAATTTATTAAAAAAATTAAGTTTTATCCGACCCAAACCGGGCAGTTTTTAGGCCGCGGATCTGTGTCGGGCCGGCATGGTACAGTAATTGTGCTGGGCCAAGCATGGCACAGTACAATATCCGGGCCAACATGTCTGACACCTCTATGCCAGGATGACGATCAGTCGTGCCAAGCTGGGCACGAAATAACTTCCATGATGAGGCGTACCCGATATAGTACAGTGACATTGAATCTCATAAAAACTCTAAAATTAAATATGTTTAATCATGATTACCACTAGAAGTGTCAAACGGGCCGGGCCGACCCATTTTTTTAGGGCACGATCGTGCTACCGTGCCCGGCCCGGCACGGTTATTGTACCGTGCTGTGCCCGGCCCAGCCCGGTTTAAAAACAGCCGAGCCCAACACGGTGGGCTGTGCCGTGCCTTGCTTGGCCCGCTCGAGCTTGCTTGTCCGAGCGGTTCGGGATACTGGTGACCGCGGGTCGGGTCGAATCAGACCCGACCTACGATCTTTTTTTGCGGGAGGGGCATCATGGGGTCGGGCTCACGAGACACCCGGCACGGGGCAAACCCGTGCCGGTGTGCCGTGCAGCGGGCCAATCCGTGCTAGGTCAGGCACGTCACGACACAGGCACATAATTTTTCTGTGCCGGGCCGGGCCGGCCCGGTTGACACCTCTAATTACCACTAAGATAATTGATCAGTATAAAAGTTTATCGTATGTATCTATTTAGTGATTTGTAATGAGAGATTATGGGGAGGGTAAAAAAAATTTTAAAACTTTGTGCAATAAAGAGAATAAGAAAATTCTAAAACCAAGAAGCAAAATAGAGATAAAATAAAACCAAGCAAGATCGACATATGAGCAAAAAATATAATTGACATTTCAAGACTACTAGTCCATATTCAATTGAGCTTCCTCCCCATAGATTAGTTCCATCAGGTCCAGGCAAAATTGCCTCACCTCGCCTTCTCCTACCTCGTCCCAAGCATCTCTCCCTAAAATCATATTATTCCCAGAGTTCCACTATAAAAAACTATAGACAATACTTTTTATGTTAGATTATTAAAATTTTATTATTTTATTTTGAAACACTGAAAGCTTATAATAATAGAAAATACTAATTAAATTTGATTTTTATGTTTAAGATTCTTTATTTGATTATATTTTACTAATAAATAAAAATAATAAATAATATTTATTAAAACATAACACAGACACACACACACATTATAATACCGTACACCTAAAAACCTCAAAAGACTATTATATCCCTGTGAGCATTGCACCCCAAGTAACTATAGTTCATTCATATTGCAAAGGTGAGCTCAAGGATTATGGTTTATCCATGAGATCCTAGGTTCGAATCACACCTCTGAATTGGGGATAAATTACCTATTTGGGCTTACCTAGGCATGAAACTAGAACAAATTAAGATGTGCATAAGCTGGTCTAGCCACTAACAATCTCAAAGAAAAATCAGCAATGCACATCTAAGAAACACGGACACGGACACGAGGATACAACACGACATGATACGGAGACACGAAAAATTCTAAAAAACTATGATACGGCTAAGATACGACATGACAAAAAAAATAAAAATAAAAATTATTTTTTTTATAAATATTAGGTTTTTATAAAATAAAATAAAATATTTTATCCAAATAAAAAATACATATTTTTTATTTTATAAAATTAAAATATTGTATTTTATTTTATTTTATATTATAATATAATATTCATAATAATCTTATTTTATAAAATAATATTTTATAACTATCTTATATTATATAAAAATATTTTTTTATTTTATAAAATAAAAATATTTTATTTTATTTTATAAAAATCGCGCCCTGCTTCAGAATCGCTCCCGCCAGTGCCTCCCCACAAATCGTGCCCGCCCCCTGCTCCCCCCACTGAATTGTCCATTCGGCGTCATGGGCAACGTCGGCCACTCAATGTCGTCGGACATCGGCCACGTTGTCGGCATGAATACAGCAGCCGACGCATTTGTCTGATATGCCATGTGACGTATCGGGTATAGATTGATCAACGATATGCCACGTAACGTATCGGAAACGTATCCGTGCCGTGTCCGTGCCGTGTCCGTGCTTCCTTGATGCACATTATAGCGAGTTCTGCCCGAGTGAAATTTCTCACAAAGCTCATTCAAGGACTAGCAGGATCGATACTGTTTGAATTTTAAACCAGTAAATTTGATGAGAAAAGAAGGTGACATTGGCAAACCCAACCAACCCAAGAGCTCAAGTTTAATTATAGAGCAAGAACTATAAGCATTCACCGACCCCACCAATTCAAGCCCCTCAACGCAATGTCCGTGCAAGGATGAACTGTGGCCTAGTGCTGTTCATGCGAACTGCAATCAGCTCTCCCATGTCGTCTCCAAATGAAGACGAGCACGAAGTTGCTTTTTCTATGCACGAAGCAAAGCAGGGAAGTCAGAGAGACGCCTGATTCTGCGCGTCTGACAGAAACATGCCCATTCAGTCAGCAAAACGTCTGAAACAGTTATTTTAGCAGATGATTAACCCTAATTCCAGCAGGCACAAATGACGACGAAGTAAGCAGCTCAGAGCTTCTACTTGGTACACTTAAGCTTTAGATAACTAAAACCGCGTGAGGAAGCAAGAGCAGAAGAACAAAGAAGCTCACCAGTACTCGACCACCACAACAGTTTTCTTTAACTTCTGATCCGCATCGGCCTTCTGTTCGTCTGCTTCTTCTAGCTTCACCCCGTCTGATTCTTTCTCAGCGTCGAAGCTGCTCTTTTCATTTGGCTGGGGCGCCGACTTCTTCTTCACGACTCTGCTTCTCTTCCTCTCAGGCAGCACGAACAGTGTCACGCTAGAATTCTTCGAGCTTCCACGCAGCTTCCTAGTAGAGCTACGCGTCACCCTTGCAGGCGTCGCCTTCACCTGCTCTATCGCGTTTCTCTTCCTGGGGGCCATTTAGTCACGAATCGTCAGGAAAAGCCCCTCGCTCCTCCGCTCCAGCAACAGAAGACTGCCTTCTGTTTTCCTTTTCCCGCGCAATATGCCCCACCTCTTATATTACTGATTTGCTTCGGCCTTCGGCTTTCGGGTAAGAGACATTTGAGTTTGCCCTTGCCACACCCACACCACGCACAGGCACAGCACATGCACAACTCGTTGCCCGAATGTTTCGTGCCCAAAACAATTGTCCGAGTTCATTAAATTTTTTTATTTTTATTTTTTTGTCAATCATGAATTCTCGTTTCCCCATCCTCGTGAATTGGGATGCGAGTTGATGATCCCCATTGCTCACTGGCTACACCTCTAACCAAAAGTACGGAAATATCCTTACTCCTACTTAATCCAGATGAATAATAATATATGGATACAAATATTTTATTATTTTATATAAATAATAATATATGAATATACATATAAATATACATATAAATATAAATATAAATATAAATATAAATATAAATATAAATAAATAAATATATATATATATATATATATGCGTGTGTGTGTGTATAAAATTATGAATAACTATATATATAAAATTTTTTTTGGGATAATTAATTATAAAAGACACATACCTCTATGTATTAAAACCAACCCACTACATCTTCAATTGATCCAAAAAAAAAAAGACAAAAATACCCATTTTTTCTCTCTCATAAAAGCAGCGTTTTCTATGAAAATACACGTGTAAATAGTTCAACAATTAAAGGATATTTATGTCTAAAGTATTCTTCGTGTATTAAAAAAAATGAAAAATTATCTTTTTAAATTTCAAGAATTTATATCCATATTACATATTTTTTCCTTAAATTTTCTAGCTTGGTGACATGAGTGCTAATTTTAATTATCAATTAGGATTTATACACAAGACTGAATATAAATATATTGTTTGATAACTGTAAATGATGAATACGAAAAATAATATATTTTACGTATATACATTTATTATCATTGTGTTATATATTATACAATATAAATAAAATTTTTAATGAAATTATTTTTTCACTACAATTATTAATTATTAGAAAAAATAAAATACCCTAAAAATATATCCAAAAATAAATTATAAATCCAAAAAAGAAATAATATTGTTTAAAAAATAACTAATACAATCTAGACTCTTTAAAATTATCCAAATATTTAATATAAAAATAAAAATTAATAAATAATTAATTGATTTGCTATTTATTCTATTAAATTAATCATGAAAAAAGATTAAGATTAGAATTTGTGGTGGTAGAAAAAGAAGGAGAAGAAGACAGATTTGCTAACTGAAATGTAGTATGAATGAGAAAAAAAAAAGGATAAATTAGTAATTTTTTTAAAAAAATATTTTTAAAAATTTTCAGCATTCAACATTAAATAAATCTCTATCTAATTAAAATTTTTAATAAATTTTCATTTAAAATTTTAAGAATCATTACCGAATTTTTATCAAACACACTAAAAATTTCAAATCATTAAAAATTTTAATTTTCAATAATTTGAAGATTTTAAGTACGTCATCAAACTATCCCATAGTATCTAATATTAGAGATATTAATATTTTGACTATATTACCCCCATACTAGCATTCTTGAGCATGCCACTGTCACTCATACTAACCCTTTAGATTTTCAATTTAAAAAAAAAGAATTAATTTTACAACAATAAACAAAAACCATTTTTACAAGAGAAAACAAAAGGTTGAAAAATCCAACAAACAAAAAAATACAAAAAATAAAAAAAGAAATAAATTAACTTAACATTTGATGAGCAAAGAGAAGACTGGGGCGGGAGAGAGGCTGGGAATTAATTAAATAAATACAAAACTACTAAATCAAAATTCTAATAGGGCTTCGCAAGTCACAGTTGACCCAACATTGAAAATTTAAAGAAAAATTAAAAGATGGAAGAGCAACACAACAGTAAACATACAGCCAACCGGCAGCTTGTAGGATCCTCGAAAATTACGAAGCCTCTCTCGCAAGCAGGATTAATTAAATTAATGTCCTATTCAAAAACAAAAAAAAAACATATTAACCAAATAATATTCACAAATAAAAAGAAAAATAACTCAGAAAACATTAGAGGTTTCAACAGGGCCGGGCTGGCCCGGCCCGGCACGAGGCACGGCATGGTTCGGCCGTGCCTAGGCCAGCGCGGTACGAAAATTTCCTGTGCCCGGGCTCGTGCCGTGGTGTGCCGAGGCCAACCGGGCCTCGTGCCATGCCCGGCACGGTACTGTGACTCGTTGCCATGGTACCGTACCGTAATCAATTTTTTTTTAAAATTAGGGTTACGGGGGAGCTGAAACCATAATTTTTTTTAAATTTAGGGTTCGGACCGACCGGGCGGAACCCAACGAATCGTGCTGAGGGCCCGTGCCGGGCCAGGCACAAAAGTAAGGTCGGGCCTGAATATAACGGGCTGGGCCGGCCAGGAACGCCCCGTTTGACACCTCTATATGACATAATGTGAGGCAATATTTTATTTAATTTCCTTTTATTTGTTGTCTCATTAATGAGAAAACCATATTATTTAGCTACGACTAGTTTGTCATTTATTATTTTTTATGTTTTAGTAACATCCGCAAAAAAAATATATATAAACATAAGAATCATTACTCACATTAGGGATAATAAAAGAGGTGTCAAACGGGCCGGGTGGCAAGGACCCGGCCTGAAGCCCAGCACGATACTGTAGCATGCTTGGGCCTATGCCATGCAAAGGGTCTTCGGCCCACGTGCCGAAGACCCTTGGCATAATATATAAATATTATGCCAATTTATCGGTAATATTATAGCACAGAATTTCAGTATTTCTAACTTGACTACGAAAAATAATAATATTTTAACTTAAAAAAATATATAAATATTATTACTCTTAATTTTAAAATAATCAATACATACGTTTATTTTTTTAATAATTATTTTTTTTTTCGTAAAGATTATTATCTATAAATATATTTATAAATCTTGTGAATTAGAAAATTTATTAACTGTATGATGAATATTAATAAATGATGAAATTCATGCATTATTAGAAGGATTAATGATACTCCCTTAAAAATAATAGTAATATTAATTATAATTAATATAAATTAAGATGATAAATAATTTACATTAAGGGCTCAAAATCTTAATTATAATTATAATTATTATAAATAAATTTCCTTCCTTAACTTTGTTCAGTGCCATGTATATGTATTCTAGATTTTATTTATTTAGAATATATATATATATATATAAAATCAGAGTGATTAATTAAATTGAAATTAAATTAATTAATTTATATTGAATTAATTAGATTACACACACACACACACACACACAAATTTAATTACATTTTTAAAATAAATAAAAATTTTAATTATATGTCACATTTGTAATTTTTTATTTTTTTTAATTTTATTTTGTTATAAAAAAAATATGGCAAATACGATGCATACTCCACCGTAGCAACATCTTCTTCGTCGAGAGGCTGAGACAGAGGGATACAAAAGACAACACCGTGTTGAGTTAATTTGTTCTTATTAAAACAGCAAGAATTCTAAATAATTAAAAAAATCACACCACACGCATGCTATCACAATAAGGTTTCTCTGAATCCTAACTCCCCTAATAATAATCTATATAAATTTAATATATACCCAAAAAAGAAAAAAAAAATTTACTATATTTATGTGTTAGTTATTAAAATAATAAAACGGATAAAATAATAATTAATCAATTAGATTATATATATAAATTTAATTTTTAAAATTTATTATTACACGACAAACTCATATTTACACACACACACACACACACACCCACCCTCTCAAATCATATATTATATTTAATTACACGTGAAATAATAGTAGTGTGTATAAACAATATATAGCGCCCATATTTTAGAAAATTTATAATTAAAATAAAAAGAAAATATCAAAAATAATAGGCAATCACTACACCTCTTTATTACTTAGATGTGCGTGTGAATATCAAGAATAAGATTAAATGAATATCAAATAAAATTAAATGCACTTATATGAATCAATCATAATAAATAGAGACAAAGTTTTATAAATAATTATAAAAATTATTTATATATTAGAAAAAATATGATAATTACAATTAGTACTATCAAAAATGAACGTCTTAATCACCTAAGTTAATAGGCAAGGCAAAAAAAAAAAAAAAAAGCCTCATGAAATACCCAAGCGAGACAACTTGAAAAGAGGTGATATGAAGATGCTGGGTGATCACCTAAAATAAAGTTTAAGGCACAAAAGTGGATGCCTTCTTTCAGAAGGCAAAAAACTTAGAAATAAAATAAAAAAAAAATATTAAAAATAAAATTAGACATTAGAGAACCAATAATCGATATTTAAGTACCAAAACAACACACTCCTATTTGAATGACCAAAACATCTCCAAATAGAATATGCATGTTCATACTTGAAGCCCACCTACAACTACTATACCTAATATGATAATATATAAATAAGTTAATTTTTTGTGAATAAAATTTTTATATTTATATTCTTGATTTATATATGTGGATATGCATATCAAAATATTTTCTATTTATTCTACCTTAACCCTATGATCCATACGGGCAGCCAAATAATAAAGAAATAAAATAAAAAATTAATATTTTAAATACTTAATTTCCATCTCATCAACCATTACACCAAATACAAGATATTTATTATACTTACTAAACATGCTAATAATATTGTTTATATACCCATGTGTAATACAAATGATAAAAATATATATAGACGAATATATGTTTTCATTGTGTCATAATAATCTTTAAGAATTTCATGATAAAAATTCTTGCATCCCAATTTAAATCATCAATAATACATTAGTCAATCTTACAATTGACACAGTCAGATATTATATGTTAATAGCTAACACACGACTCTAATATCATAATAGTATTATTTTAACGGTATCTTATATTTATTTAAAATTTTTTCTTTTTTAGGCCTATTTATAAGCAAAGACTGCTAAACTCTTGTTGTTTGCTAGATAACCAAATATATTTTAGTATATTTTTTATTTTTTCTAATTTGAAAGAAATACCTTTTATTCTCACCTGTACTATTATGTTAATTATGTGACACATATACATAACATGAAAATTCTCACAAAAATAACAAATTTCTAATGATTTTAATAAATACACTAATAATTACTCTATTAGCAAAAAAAGTATCAAAAATAATACGAAATATTTTATTTTGAATATCATATTTACTAAAAATCCTAATCATACACTCATATATGACAAAGCCAACAAGAGAACGAAAGATCTCAAAAATTTCTAAAATTTTTTTTACTAAATTTTCATCTTGAATCTTTATAGTAGCCAGTTAGGTATACAAATGATGCATCATCACGACTAGTCCAAATATTATACATGACCAATATCACTTCATCAAATGTTATCATGACTAAAATAGCCTTGCGACATGAAAACATATAATGACTGGTGATTTGGTGCCAAGGCCGAGAATATGCTGTTGCGACTTCATTTGTTACCAAGACACTCCACAATTGTCTTCGGTGTTTCAACGACACTAAATGTATTGTCACAGTATCAGTTACTTGTATGCATGCTTTGTATTTAGGTAATGAGTAAATAGACACTATAACATACAATGAACTAAACACAAGAGAATGCGCACACAAGTGAGCATGTGAGGACATACAAATAGTAGGATGAGAAGTTGAGAGAGTATTATAATGTAGATTAGTTCCATGTGTGATTTACCTTGTGTGCCCTCTCTTCCCTCACTGCCCCTCTTTTGAGTGAATTTGTTTATATGTGATGATCGTACTTGTTCTCACTCCTATGGCCCATACTTAACTCGACATCATCAATTATGCCATAGATTTAACCTAAACATTTACATTCCACGTCACACAGTTGAATCCAAAGAAAATCTAATAAACCAATGACAATATCTCGTGCGATAATTTATTTGCCACTCACATTAGTATCATACCTTGAAACTTGTTTTGATTCAGAGCACTTGCTAGCATTGTTGATTCCTGACTTTGGGATCAGAGCGGAAACCTACCATTTGAATTTAGGCTGAAGCTTTCCTGACATAAAGTTTCCTGGGTAGGTCCCAAATGATGCAAAAGTCCATGAGACTTACTATCTAGAATCTATACCAAGAGAGAGAGAGAGAGAGAGAGAGAGAGAGAGAGAAAGAGACATACACAACTAACTTAGACTTTGGGATCAAAGCTGAAACCTACCATTTGCTCATGCTTTCCTGACATAGAGTTTCCTGGGTAGGATCAAATGATGTAGAAGTCCATGAAACTTACCATCTAGAATCTATTATCTATACCAAGAGAGAGAGAGAGAGAGAGAGAGAGATACACAACCAACTTAGACTTTGGGATCAGAGCTGAAACCTACCATTTGGTTTTAGGCTCATTCTTACCTGACATAAAGTTTCTCGGGTAGGCGGAAATGATGCAGAAGTTCATGAGACTTGACCATCGAGAATCTATTGTCTATACCTATTGTCTATACCGTGAGAGAGAGAGAGAGAGAGAGAACCAACTTAGACAAGAGACAAGCTCACCAAGAAGCCAGATCACTCGGCAACTAATTTCTTTGATCTTGATCTTTTAATAACTCTTCCGAAAAGAAAAAGGAATCATAGTTAGAACTCAATTTCATAGTTTTGTCTTTTTTTATTCTGTTTATTATTTCTATTGACGATACTATAATACAAGTCTTTTTCTGAGATATTATATGATTTAAAATAACATCAAACCATAATGAAAAGTATGCATGCACTCCACTCTAATGACACTTGGGAATTAGCATCACAACATTCAGGAAGATTTGTTGCTGATTGCAGGTAAATATTCACTGTAAAGACAAATCCAAATGAAAAAAAATATTAGCTTAAGGCGAGACTTGTAACGAGTAAATTTACTCAGATATTTGATATAGACAACCAAGAAACTCAATATGATCTCAATATGAATTCTTATTTTACTTGTAGTATCACATAATTAAAAAATATATCAGCTAGATGTAAAAAATTGAGATATCAGACAAGCCGTGCTGGGCTGGCACGACCCATTTTTAGCCGGCCCGACCGTGCTTCCGTGCCGAGCTAGGCACGATACGGTACAGTAACCGTGTCGTGCTCGGCCCGGCACGGTTCTGTGGAGGTCTGCCCGGCATGGGCCCACTACACGAATCCACCGGGTTCGGCCCGGTCGAGCCAAAATGCTAATTTAAAAAAAATTAGGATTTTGTTGGGGCACCGTCGTGATTTCTTCACTTTCGGGGCTCGGCGAGTCTCAATCGTCAGGCTCAGCTTCTGCTCTGGGGCAGTTTCTCAACTCATGCTGAGGTACCATGATGGGCCAGGCACGGCACGAGGCAGGGTTGGCCTCGACACGATTGGTGCCGTGGACATGGACAGTCGAATCATGCAATGCCTCGTGCTGGCCCGACCTCGCACGGATGACAGTTGACACCTCTAGTGAAAAATATATTTTTTATAGAGATCATAAAAAGGGTGTATGAATAAAATAATCAAATGAGTTTTGAGCAGCACAGCCAGATGAAATTTATAGATTGAGAAATGTGATGTATGACCCGAAACAATCACAAAAATCAAATTTATAAGATTTTTAGCGATAATCATCTCTTTAAATTACACGCACACACACACACACACATATTTATATTATTGATTTTTTTTTTTTTTTAAAGTCTCTCAATAATAATTTTACTGATTATCTAGATGGATGACATTATGATTACGAGAGATAACAAATTAAAAATTACTCAGCTCAAGATAGCTTCTTATATTTTTTTGACATAAAAATTACTTATTCTATGAGTAGACAAATCAAATAGAGATTGATTATTACTATAACATATATTCAGACATCAGAGTAACCAACTGACATATTTATAAAAACATTGAAGAGAACTCAGCTTAACTTTCTTTCTTCATAATTTCATATTATGAACTAATACTCACCAGCTAAATAATAAGTGTTATAATTTTCTTTTTATTATTTTTATTATTTTTATTTTTTATATTTTTAATAAAAAAGCTTGAGATATAGGTCACCCCTATCATTTTTACTCGCCATACAAGTATAATTAATATAAGAGTTTTATAAAATATTATTTTTATTTATATTTTTTGTATTTTTGTGTTAGCCAAAGAAAAGAAAAATTACTTTTTCTAGAATTACATACAACATGTCACTTCCTAAATCTAGAATTTTTCTATCAATAGGTGATATAATTATGCTATTTTATTGCCTCATTATAAATAGCCGATGGCCTTAATTTTGGCCTTTCGCCTCATGCTAAAAGGGTTGGTCCTATTGCTCTGACCATATATTATAAAACTTTAACCATATATTATAAAAACTCTAGCATGCTTAAAGAATTAAAAAAATATATACGAATATATCTTAAAAAACTTGGACTAAAAAAATAAATTATACGATAAAATTGAAAATAAAAATTCTTAGATTTTTAAATTTTTCGTTCAATCTAGTAAAAAAATTAAAAAAAAATTAATATGTAACAAAATATTAAAAAGCAATAATCCTTTATTAAGCCACCTGTTTCAATTTATAGTTTTATGCCTTTATTTCCCAATTATTATTTTTTAGTTTATGCTTTTCTATACTGTAACATAATTTGTGAGGTGTCAATTATTTTTATCCATTATATAATAATAATATTTTTCACAATTTAACTATTAAGTAAGTGATATTATATTTTGTTTCATGATATCACAGTCAAAATCCTAAAATAAAATAAATCATATGACATGTAAAAGTCACAAGCCCTAGGGCATGCAAGAATCAGAAACCCTTGAGGTAGGAGAGATACGAATGTTGTACAAGTATTAAAAAATATACACGTGACAATTATTTTTTACCCCTAATACACGTGTACATGCGTTCTACGGTGCACGTGTTATTGTGCACCACCTGTAAAAATTAGGGTTTATTTTTTACCCCGGCATGGTTTTGTATGATCAAAAACCCTAGTTTAGTGGGGAGGAATTGGTCGACCAGGAACCCTAGTTTTTGATTATTAGGGAGATGATTTTGATTTTTGATTGCTCCAAATTTCTTATTTCATGTAAAAATTCAGCACGATGGCGCGCGCCGAAACCCTAATTTTAATAAAAAATTAGGGTTTCGGCGCCTAGTAACCCTAATTTCAAAAAAAAAAAAATTCGGCACGGTATTGTGCCGACGGGCCACGGTACCGTGCCGGGCCAAGCATGGCACGAGGCCCGGTTGGCCTCGGCACGGCACTAGCCCAGGCACAGAAAATTACCGTGCCGGCCCGGTTGACATCTCTAGGCCCGGAACGGTACGGTCCAGAACCGTGCTTATGCCCATGCACGTGGGCTTGTGCCGTGCCGGGACAGGAACGGCCAGGTACCCTGGCCCGAAGGCACTGCATTTCGGCACGACCCGCGCCGTGATTTTCTCTTCATCTTTAATTCCAAGAAATTAAATCTCATCACTATGGTGGTTATATCTCGACGCTAAAAACACCACATACCTTCCGGGAGGGCAATCCGCCTGTAGACGGCCTGAAAGGTATGCCCTCCGTTCCTGGCAACCTTCTGTCCTTCTTCAGTAGCAACCGTCAATAGCTTGACGACAGGATCTGCTTCTAGCTCGCCTCCTGTGAGGGCCGCAAAGAGGGGGTGATTCTCCAAGCATGATTCCATCCACTCCCACAGCTCCTCCACGTCCGTCACCGTGTACAACACCCCGCCGGCCTGGAGAACATAGGCGTATTCATCCAGCAGACGGGGACTGACTGCCCTCCTGCGGTGGTTCTTCTCTTTGAAGTGAGGGTCGGGAAAGAGAAAGAACATCTTGGAGAGCTGGCCCTTTTCGAAATAATTCGGCATGAACTTCATGGAGTTGGTCCGGACCACGGAAATATTCTGGTATTGACCCGGGTTTGCCCTTCGCAGTGATGAGATCCGTTCCCTCACGTATTCGCTAACCTTGTCCCTGAGCTCCATGCCGATCATTAGGGTTTCGGGGAAAAGCACGGAAAGACTGATTAGAAGCCCCCCAAACCCACACCCGACATCTGCAAGCTGGATTTTTTTGGGCACGCCAAGCTGAGCGGAAGAAGAGGGAGGAAAAAAGTGAGGATACAGCAAGGCATAATCTACTTGATTGGGACAGATGGGAACGGGAAAGCGAGAGCCGCTCAGTGGGTTGGCATGTGCCCGTGCTCGATAAAAACGTTTCCTCGGAAGGCCCGTTGTCTTGCTCAGTGTTATTTTTTGCTTTTCAACTGCAGGCTGCAACTGCAATGGAAGTGAAGACATGTTTTTAAGGAACACAGAAGTATGTTAGACATTCATAGAGGTGTCAAGTCGGTCCGATGTAGGGCCAGGCACGGCCGCGACCCAGGAATGGGTCGCAGAAAACCGGATAACCAGATTTCTGTGACCCGCCCGTGCCCGGACCAAATTAAAAAGAAAAAAAACAGATTTGTTTTTATGTCTCTATGGTGATCGCTCATCGGTATGTGGTGGAGGAGGTGGGGACCAGTGGACGGTACTCGTGGTGGTGTTTCCCAAAAAACCAACACTATCCAACATGACCCGAGACAATCCGGCAAATTAGGAACGAGTCTTTCAAGAATCATGCTGGTTTAGAGGTGTCAAACGGCCCGGCCCATTTTTTTTAACAAGCATGCCTTCGTGCCGGGCCAGACACGACACAGTTACTGTACCATGCCGTGCATGGCCCGGCACGATTTAAAATAGCCGGGCGTGGCACAGTTTTGTGGAGTTCAGCCAGGCATGGACCCGCGGCACGATCTTCCGGGTTCGGCTCGGTCGGGCCGGATCCTAAATAAAAAAAAATTAGGATTTCGGCGCGTCCATAATCCTAATTAAAAATAATTGATTTCAGCACGGTACCGAGCTAATGGGTCATAGTACTATGCCGGGCCAGGCACGACACGAGCCCTGGTTGACCTCGGCACGGCACAGCACGATTGTGCTGTGGTCGGGCATGGCACGAGCCCGGGCACAGGAAATTCCCATGCCGAGCCAGCCCAAGCAATGCCGAATCATGCCGTGCCTCGTGCCGGGCCGGGCCAGCCCGGCCCCGTTGACACCTCTAATCCTACTTCAATAATGTCATGAATATGCCTTAATGATAATGAAGTGATGCTTACCAAGGTAGGGATGTAAAATAGAGAAGAGAGAGAGAGAGAGGTTGCAAATCATTAATAAAATTGTTTGGGTCTAGTGAAAGTGTGGTGTGTAAGGAAAAGTATAATGAAAAATGAAATTATGAGTTTGAGTCAAAGTTTGTGCCTTTTCTATGATAACAATTTCATTATTTTTAACATATTTTATATTGAGATTTATTGTTGTTACAAATGGTGACTTTTTGAGAATGCAAGGTTGTGATGAATCGAAATAAATTTTATGACTACATCAAGCATTCTTGTTCTCTTTGAACGATTACTAAAAGAGAGTTGTGCTTTAAAATATTTGATTAAATAGCTAAATTAGCTAAAGTAGGAAGATGCTCTAATCTATAAATAAATATAAAACCTAAGAAGCACGGACACGGGGATACGACACGGCAAGATTAGGGGATACGACAAGTTCTAAAAAACTAAGATACGGATACGACTAGGATACGACATGATAAAAAAAATAAAAAAAAAATAAAAAATATTAATTATAAATATTATGTATCTTATAAAATCCATTAAATTAAATTAAATTAAAATATTTTATTATATAAAATAAATATATATTATTTATTTTATAAAATAAAAATATTTTATTTTATATTATAAAAATATTTTATTTTATAAAAATATTTTATTTTATGCACATCCCCACACAAATACGCCCGCCCCTGCCTCTCCCCTCAATTCACTCCCGCTCCTGCCTCTCCCTCAAATCGTGTCCGCTCCCGGCCTCACCCTAAAATCACGCCCGCCCCCTGCCAGTGGCCGACGTTGCCACATGGGCAACGTCGGCCACCCGGCGTCGTCGGACATCGGGCACTATAGGCATGGATACGACTGCTCTCCGCCGACGCAACCATCCGATACGCCACGTGGCGTATCGGATACGGATTGTGCAATGATACGCCACATGGCGTATCGGATATGGATTGTGCAATGATACGCCACGTGGCATATCGGACACGTATCCGTGCCGTGTCCGTCTCGTGACCACGTGTCCAGGTGTCGGACACGTGGACACGGCTGTATGGAGCCGTGTCCACGCAACCTTGTATAAGACTATAAATCTCTTTATTACCGAGAGAAGAAGGTTGTGTGTATGTAGCTGACATGAACCCATCATTTTGTGCTCATCATCACTTACATTAGTCAGACCCATAAACCAGTGCAACCATCTTTAATCAACAAGCTTTTATAGAGGTCCTGGGTGTCACCATTGCCAGAGTTACACAAACTAGTCAGCTGGAGGTCAAGAAAGATCAAATAATCTCTAAAAATTTAAGGCACATCATCCTCCGACATTTATGAAAGGAGGAAACCCAATGACAACAAATCATTGATTTCAATAAATTGATAAAATTTTGGATGCAATAAAAATTACTTCCAATGCTACAAAGGTCAAGCTAGCAGTGTTCCAGCTAGAGGGTAGGTCTCAAATTTGATAGGATTGAATCAAGGAATCGAATAATATAGAGACAATTACATGGCCATTTCGCCATTCTTAGTCTTTTGAATCTAAGCTTGACATGTAGCTAACCATGAATACTATAACTACAATTTGTGACAGTGGATTTTTTCAATAAAGTAGCAAAATTCTTTAGCCATTATAGACTTTTTCCACAAAATAATCATCACGTCCATGTTTGATCAAGATTTGAAGAGTAATTATGGCCCTGGAATAAACAATTTCCAATTCCGAAATTTATTGAAGCGAGATCATGTTGATACAAAAAACCTATGAGATGATTAGAGATCACGTTGATACAAATCTCGACGCGCATCAGCTCGTGTGATATAGCACAAGCTAAGTCATATACCACTATCAATTGAGTCCCACAGATACATTTCTCTGGGCGCGCATTCTTTTACATTTTAGAATTAGCTACATTTTCCATCAGCGAGAAGATAAATGCACATGAAATCAGATAAAGGAGCAACGAACAAGCGCAACAACACGTCTTAGTGCTCAACCTCTGTAGAAGGAGGCCCTGAGTATTCGGCCATGTCTCAGAAGCCCTAGCCGAGAGCGTTGATTGTAAATTAAGAGCTTCTAATTCAAATTCACATTTCACGCATATTTAGTGAAAGCCGAACGCTGATTTAACTTCCTCCAATTTCCCGCTACCATGGTGCACGAAGATGAGACTGCGGGGGTGATTCCCTTGTCAAGGAAGCGGACTTAGCTCCCATTTGGTGGTTCAGATTGCAAAGCCCTGCCCTAAGGACAGACAATGGGCAACTCGCTCTCTAACATAACTCATTGTCTAGAAAATGGGTGCATGCTAAACAGATTGACACTAGAGTTGTAAAACTGGATTAGCCGGGCTGGCCCGACAGTGATTTCGTGCCGGACCAGGCACGGTTACTGTACCATGCAGTGTCTGGCATGGCATAGTTTTGTGGAGTTCAGCCCGGCACGAGCCCGTGGCACGATCCGCCGGGTTCGACCCGGTCTAGCAAAACCCTAAATATTTTAAAAAAAATTAGGATTTTGGTATGCCCAAAACCCTAATTTTTTTAAAAAATTACAATTTCGGATCCCACATAATCCTAATTTTTTTTAAAAAAATTGGTTTCGCCACGGTACCTGCCAATGGGCCACCGTGCCGAGCCAGGCACGGCACGGGACAGTGCCCAGTTGGCCTCGGTACGGCACGAGGCTTGGTTGGCCTCGGCACGGTACAACACGAGGTCTGGTTGGCCTCGGCACGGTACAGCACGAGGTCTGGTTGGCATCGGCACGGTACAACACGAGGTCTGGTTGGCCTCGGCACTATACGGAACGAGGCCTGGTTGGACTCAGCAAGGCATGACATGAGGCACTGTTGGCCTCGGCACGGAAAGGCACAATTGTGCCGTGGTCGGGCACGGGAAATTTTTGTGTCGGGCCTGCCCAAGCATGGCCGAATCATGCCGTGCCTCATGTCGGCTCGGGCCGGCCTGGCGACACATCTAGGTAACATGCTACATACTTTTTTGGTAAAATAAAGGGAAAATTAAGTAAAGTATCCAAAACAAAAATATTTAATTTTTGGTCCCCATTTGACTATATTTTACACAAGCATTCCCTAATTTTCCATCGGGATTGTCAAGCTTGAACATTTTCTGAGTCGGACTAAATTATAAATATTTTTGTTTTTACCCACTTTTCACATAATTTTCCATAAAATAATGATCCAAAAAGTGATGCATACTTAAAATTACAAATTTACGCTTAGAAATTAATTTTAAAAAATACAATATCAATAAAATGAATATTCTTCCAAAATAAATTATTTAGAGGTTTCATTCTTTTTTACAAAACATTTTATTCATGCATCAAAATGTAAGCGTTTATATTACAGATAGTTGTACCGTGGAGTCTTGAAGTGCTAATTTTTGAACAGTACAAGAATATTACGCAGATATTATTATTATACGCAATCACATACTCAACCAGAATTTCAACCCGAGAATCAACCCGAGAATCAACCCGAGAATCAACCCGAGTTTCAACCCGAGAATATCAGCTAAACTCGGGCTGATTTGAAATAATGAACCTTGGGTTGAAATTGGATTGAGTTGAGTTTGGCTGGGTTGGTTCGGGTTGAAATCATACTATAAAAATTAATAATGCATTATCCAATAAGATTTCAATTACACATGATTAATAGAGCTACGGATTAAAATCAAAAAATTAAAAAAAAAAGCATTATATGTTTACATAAAAAACAATAAACATTAAAAATTAAAACCAAAAAAGAGCAGGTACATATTGTCAACTACAACTGAAACAGAAACTAATTTATCAAAATCATGATGACAAATATTTAAAAAAAAAAAAACAGAAATAATTTGTTGATTTGGAAACATTTAATTTGCTTCTTGATTTCCCCATTGCTCCATCTGAGCAATCAAAAAAAAAATAAATAAATAAAACAGATGATAGTGTCAGTATATAATTGATAAGTAAAATATTTATAAAATAAAATTTTTAAAATATACGTAAGATTACTAAAAAATTTACAAATAAACCATAGAGAACACGTTGCCAAATTCTGCTTGCAAATACTCAAAATTTACCATTACAAAAAAATATATACTTGCATCATAACCCATGAACACTTTATACATATTTTTGTTCTATTTTATTTTATTTATTTTTATTTTTTTTATTTGATTTATCTGTTAACATAATAGTTTACATGTACCTATATACACTCACTTTGCAACAAATGTTCGTATATAAACTACAATAATTATGATATATATATATATATATATATATATATATATGCACAACAATATATACATGCACTACAATGCACATTACATTTTAGATATATATATGCACATTACACACACACACACACACTATACATGCACTTTAGTAGATATATATGAGCACTACATTGTATTGGATTTCTATATAGTATATACACTAAACTATATACATTACAATGTATATTATATATATATATATATATATATATATATATAACATATTCCATAAAAAATATATATGTATATATATCATTAAACTAAAAAATTGATGAAAAAAAATGTTATATATATAAATTTATAAATGTAAAGCAATGAAGCCATTGCCATTCTAAATCTCACTATATATAATAATAATGGCAGACTAATTTTCTATGCATATTGTGTCTTTCAATTCTGGTTAACAATAACAAATGCCTACACACACACACACACACACACACACTTGTATACTATTGTATATATAGATACGTATATATAACTATATAAGCATATATGTACAAGCATTATTTTATTCTGTATATATATGAAAACATATATTACTGTATATACACAGACTAATATACAAGTATTTACAAGTATATAAATAGTATTGTGTATGAACACACACACACACACACACAGATATTGATATACATTACATGCATATACATATATAGAAATAAATAGATGTGTGTGTGTGTGTGTGTGTGTGTATAAAATTTCAAGATAGAGAAGGCAATACCAACAATGAGGGTCAGAATCCTTGAGAATTTGCTGAAGAGCTCGAGGAAGATTCAACACCATCTCAGCATAAGCTGCAGCAGTTAAGAAACAACAGCCACCAACATAAGCAAAAGAAACGGCTGATATAGAAAAATCAGATCCAAGGTAGAGGTGTCAACCGGGCGGGCCGGCCAGGCCCGGCACGAAAAAATTCCGTGCCCGGGTTAGGCACGAGCCGTGCCGTGCCGTGCCTGACCCGGCACGGTTCAGCCCACGGCACGGTTCGGCCCACGGCACGGCACACCGGCACGGGTTTGTCCCATGCCGGGTGTCCGGTGAGCCTGACCCCACGATGGGCCCTCCCGCAAAAAAGACCGCGTGTTGGGTCTGATTCGACCCGACCCGCGGTCCCCCCAAATCCCGAACCGTACGGACATGCAAGCCCGAGCGGGCCAGGCAAGGCAAGGCACGGCAGCATGCCCGTGCTCAAAAGATTCGGGCCGGGCCAGCCCGGCCCGTTTGACACATCTAATCCAAGGTTTATCCAACCGCTATAAAGGAGAAGCTGAAACTGCTACAGCTGTCTTAGAACTATTATCAGCCACCACTTACCACAACAGCCGCAGCACGAGAGAGAGAGAGAGAGAGAGAGAGAGAGAGAGTGGGGATATGAGTAACCTTCAGGCAAGCTCATGGTCCTCAGGGCATCCTCTGCATGCGGTAGCCTAGCTGGGCTAGGCTGACTACCTAATGTGCTGCTTTGGTTCAGCTGGTGGGATGATGGCCACGCAAAGACGGTGGTACGGGTCGGGCTCGGAGAGGTGAGGTCTGCATACCTGAGACTAATAGTGACCTTGCTGCGATAAGAAAACAACGTTTAACGCAACCACAACCTCAAAGATGATGATTTGCAAATTTAACTTTAAAAAAAAAAACAGAGAAAAAAAGTAAGAGCGCAAGCAAAAAAAGTCAGTTCAAGAAACAAGACTGGTAAAAACGAGTTCAAAATCACTCAATTTGAAATCGAGACAAAATCAGGCCGGGAAAATTTGGCCGGGCGGTCCGGGCCAAATTCTTCCGATACTTTGAAGGCACCACCAACCGCACCAACCCTAGTAGGAGCCTACAATACAAACTTGTATAGGCTCGGGATTGGACTTGAGCCCGAGGTTAAGCTCAGGCTCGTTCATATGGAAAAACGAGCCTAATGAGCTCAAGCCAAGCTTGAGGCTGATTAACAAGCCTATCTAAAAATGTTCAAAGCTCGACTCGACTCGGCTCGGCTCGGCTCGTTTCTATCTATGATTAACAAGACTGATTAACAACCACCAACATATGATTATTTACTATACTTAGTAAAGACTGATTAACAACACACATGGGCCTGGGTTTGGAAGCAGGTTTATGATGAGTTGTGGTAGGATCCAGTCTAGGCTAGCCTAATTCATTTTAAGCTATCATTAGTGATATCCAGGCTAGCCTGAGTTGGTTGGGCAAACTGAAACTGACACGCATGCCACAAGGATTGGCCCAACACAACTCGAGCCATGTCGCGAGTTAGGCCAAAAGCTATTCTAGACATGATTATGGATGTGCTAAGAAGTGCTGCATCATGTCATGGGCAACTTTTAGAGGGGCTGAGCCGTGTCGTGCCGTGCCATGGACCACCCAGCTCATTAGAAGCCTCTACAATAATATCTCCTTCTATATGTTTGAATTGTTTAAGCATGCTACTTGTACATTCTCAGCTGATTGACCAATCACTGGCCAAATTAAAAATATTGTATCATAGTTTACAGGTTATTTTGATTCTAGAGTGAGACATGTTAGCTATTGAAATTTATCAAAGTTTCTTATCCTACATATAATCTGATTTAAGTAGGAACACAATAAATTTTATACACCAAGAATTATTAGGGCCAATAGAAATACAAGAAAAGAAAAATTTAAATATTTAATTACGTTTATTTATAACTACTCGAGATATATGTGAATATATTATTTACATGACATATCACAATTTTTTTTTTATTTTTTAGATTTTTTACCAAAATAATAAAAACTTAGTTTATTAAAAATAATCAAAAATTAAAAAGCAATAATTCATTAGAATAAATATCAAACCAATTTAAAAGTTATTGCGTGAAACATGAGATTATATATCATACTTCATACACTTCCAAATAGAGGTGTCAAACAGGCAAGCACGACAAAACGTAAGCCACGATTCTGCCGTGCCTGGCCCTCCACGGCACGCTACAATGTTGTGCTTTGGCGCGTGCCAGGCGCACCCTCGGTCCGATCGTGCCATGTTAGGTCGAGAGAATTCAGCTTGCATGTCGTGACATGTATGACACGGGGGCACGGCACGCGTGACTACGCACTGAGCATGATAATGGCGAGCCGACGCCCGACGAGCGAGGCTAGCCGAGCCCCAAAAAAGCAACGACGACGTGGCGCCGCACTCCGAAACCCTAATTTTTTTTAAAAAAATATTAGGGTTTGGCTAGACCTGAACAGGGCCAAACCAGATGAAACCCGACAGATTTCAGGCAGTGGGCCCGACTTCACAAAACCTGGCCGAGCCAGGAACGACACGGTACAGTAACCATGTCACGCCTAGCTCGGCACGGAAGCACGGTATGGCATCCTAAAACCATGCCGGCCCACTTATGATTGAATAATAATAAATTATTTTTACTTATCATAAGTGGGCCAGCCCACATATGATAATATCTAGTTAATTATTTATTTATAATAAATTATTTATTTTTAAATAAGTAAAAAATATATGATCAACTTTCAAATAAATAATAATGAATTATCTATTTATAAATAAATTAATAAAAATTAATCTGTTTGTATAAAAAACTATTTATTTAATTTATATATATATATATAATAATGAATTATCGATTCATTATTAATAATAAATCTTTTTCTATTATTGTTATAAGATTGAATATGATATGTTAAATTTGATTATATTTGATCAAAATAAATATAAAATATAAGATGTGCCTTACATAAAGAATAATGCGCCTTACATTAAAAATCATGTGCCATAATTGCATCTTGCGTCTCAAGGCTCAAAAAGACCTCTGTGCCTTTCATAACTTTTAGCACAGCCAAGCAACCATGTCGTGTCGGACACGACATTTCGTGTCGTGTTAGGCACGACATGGGAACTATCAAATTAGAGGTGTAAAATAAGTTGTACGGGCCGGGCCGACATAGTTTTTGTGGGCCCAACCATGCTACCATGCTTGGCCTAGCACGGTTTATTTAGGCCAGGAGGCAGGATGGCATTGCTCAGTTGGGATGATTGATTTTTGTCCATGCCGAGTAAAGCCCTTATGGGTCATAACAGGCCAGTTTAAAAAAAATAAAAAAAAAAATTATTTTTTTTATTTTTTATTTATAATATTTATGTAATTATACAATATAAATTAGATAATATTTAAAAATATTTATTTTTGAAAATTATAAATATTTGAATAGCTATAAAGTTGTTTTTATGTTAATTATTTTATTTATATATTAATTAAATTATAATTTATTAGAATTATATTTTAGAATTTTAATAAAATTAATAAAAAAAAAATATAAAATATAAAATATAAAATTTAATTAACAAAAATAATAAAGTCATACTCACAAAGCCAGGTGTTAAACGACCAAACCAAAGCAAATATAATATAAATAAAAATAAATATAAAATATTGAAATCAAAAATTAAAATGAAATATAATTCATAAGCAAATGCATAACTATAACATAAGTATCATTGTCGGTGTGTTGCAATCCCACAATCATCAACCGTAAATCATCAAGTAACAACATTATCAATTATCCATAAGCATATCATTATTATCCTTAATATCAATATCAATATCATTATCATATGGATCATCATTAACAATCAATTCATTTATTTTCGTTGTAGGCCCACTTCAAGTCCCAGCATGATACTTAATGTTAAACCTCGAATCTTCCCAATCATTCATGCATGCTAAAGCCTCAACAATATCTGGATATAATTTCGATATACTATCCAAAATCACATTCACTGTAACAAAAAAATAGACTTCGATATAATGCTCAACACTGAAAGAGTCAATAGATCACATGTTATTTTCGATAGCACGAAAAAAATAAAATCATATGATTTCTATTATTGTAATATATCAAGATTCATAGTATCAAAATATGATAAGATTATACAGTAATCGATATCTAAATACCAAGACAGCTCACTCCTATTCGACGGTCCACCTTGTCATTTTCCCCTAGTTAACTAAATGAAAAAAAATCATCATTTTCGAATATGGTATTAATGTCCATACTCACAACCTCACTACAACTACTATCATATCTAGTATCTTAGTATGTGAAAAAGTTAGTCAACTTCTCGTAAATGAATCATTCAGGTAGGTCTTCCAGATTCGTATATGAGGAAATATAAGTAAAAATGTTATATATCCATTCCACCTTAACACAATGATCCATGCATACAACAAGACAATAAAAAAATAGAATTGTAGACCAAAACTTTAAGTACTTAGTTCATATCTCTGTAACTATATGACTAAGTATCGGGTCAGCTCTATGCTTCCTAAACATGCTAGTAATGTTGCATATGTACATTTATGTAATGTAAGTCATAGAAATATAAACTGACAAATATATATTCATCGTGCCATAAAAAATCTTTAGAAATTTCATAAATGAAATTCCTATTAATCAGTATCATCAATAAAAAGTTCATCATTTTTACTATTGAAGTAGTCAAATATCATGTGTTTGTATCCAACACAACTCCGACATCAGGTATATGTAATTCCAACGGTATCTCACATCCGATTGGAATTTCTTCTTAAAATTCACAGACAAACAGAAACTACCAAACTCTTATTGTCTGCGAGACATATGAATATATTTTAGTGAGTTAAATATGTTTTTCAAAAAGGGGGAAACACCTTTATCCTTGCTTGTACAATCAAGTTAATCACGTGACACATGCATTTAATGTGAAAAATCTCTCATAATGATATGTCTTTAATATTCCTAACAAACATGTTAATTACTACTCTATTATTAGATACGTTATCGAATTTGATACTAAAAATTTTATTTTAAATTTTTTATTATCTAAATATCGTTATCATACATTCAAAAATAACATGATCTTCATAAGGATAAAAAATCTCAGAGAATCCAAAAATTTTTTTATTCACAGTCCATTTAGAATCTACATAGTGGGCGGTGAGACATGCATAAGATACATCATCATGACTAGTCCAGATATCAAACGTCACAGACATCACTCCTCTATTGCCATAAATTCATTAATTAGTTTTCTAACTTATAATATTTTAATATGTCATTTCTAGATGTAAACATAGGAATCCTATAATAAGCAGGTTGAAAATATGTCTGCATGATGTTCACTACTTTTTGATCTTCCGAAAATCTGATCGAAAAAATCATCAATATGATAAATTTGGCTATGCTTCCCTACTCAACTCACTGTGGTATATGAATGGGATAAACTTTGAGACTTAACTGAATCTAGTCTAAAAAAAAAATAGTGCTAAATTAATTTTACCTAGGATCTAATATATCATATTTTTTGGTGCATAATTCGACATGATTCTTAAGATGTCCGGTCCCAAATACTCTTACAAATTAAAATTTTCTTACAATATTTATACAATACCATTTCTTCTTCCTCACCCCTAATATTTTTTTTATTATATTAAAATGAGTCCAAAATATAAAAATTCTCCTAGTTTTTTATTTTTTAGATGTTTGGATTAAAACGACCAGAAAAATCAAAGTTTCAGTAGTCTCGGACCTTTGTGTAAGTTTTTTATTTTCTAAATTTAAATTAATTTCATTAGTATTTGTATTTGACATTTTTTTTTTGATTTTTTTAGACAAGATGATAGCTTAAAGAGGAGAAAAAAAATAAAAATACTCATAAAGTAGTGTAGAAGAAAAACACATGCACCAAAACCTCAACTTCTACAGACCAATACAAATACCAACTAAAACGAGTCAGAGTTGAGTCTCAAAAAGTCAAGCCGAAATCCAAATAGAAAATTTTAGGAGAGAGAATTGAGAGAGAGTGAGAACATGAGATTTTATGTTTTTTTAAAATATAAAAATTAGAGAGAGAAGTGGGCTTTTATAAAAAAAATTATAATTAAAAAAAAAAAAATTTTATTTTTTTGAATTTTTTAATAATTTTTTTGGGGAAGATTCATGTGGACCATCAGATTCGGCCCCATAGCTGTTGGAGGCGAAATCCATCAGGCTGAGCCTCAACCCAATGGAGCGGTATGGTAGCGATACCTCAGCTCATTGCAAGGTACAGGGCCAATCGGGCCACGGTACCGTGTTGGGCCAGGCATTAAACCTGGTTGGCCTCGACACAGCACGTCATGGAACATGCCGTGGCAGGCATGGCACGGGCAAAAGAAATTCCCATGCCGTGCTAGGCTAGGCATGGCCAAAATGGTTCATGCCTCATGCCAGACCAGCCTAATTCGTTTGACACCTCTATATCAAATCAGCCCAAAACAACATGAATGGTCTGCATGGCGCAGGGCCATACCAAACTATCAATGTCAGAAGTTGATTGTGTAAAAAAATAATGAGTGGCTAGCTTAAGTGGTCGTACAAGTGCAATCACTCAAGTAATCAAGATCCATCATATGTGACCAAATTTTTTTTTAAAAAAATAATCCACCGCGTAGGTGACTCACCCGTTGGGACTTGAGCCATAGTCAATCTCGAGTCAACATGCTAGTAGACTGCGGCATCGAGTCAAGAATGCAGGCTGTGCCTAGCCCAACAAAATACAATACTCACACTGGCTCAGCATGGCAAGAGCCATGCCATTGTGCAACTTGGTCCGAGATCAGGCAGGATTCTAGACCATGCAGTGCTGGGTCAAGGACGACAGAATCATACCGTACTAGGGGCCATCCCCAAGCTTCCCAACACGGGTGACACCTCTAACTCAACACAACTTAATAGATTTTGTTATACTTAGAGGTGTCAACCGTGCCGGCCCGGCCCGGCCCATCATGAGGCACGGCACGGAAAAAATCCATCCCCGGGCCTGTGCCGTGCCCGGGTTTAACACGAGCCGTGCCGGGTGCCCCATGAGCCCGACCCCATGTTGCCCCTCCCGCAAAAAAAGACCGCGGGTCGGGTCTGATTCGACCCGACCCTCGGTCCCCTGTATCCCGAACTGCTCGGTTAAAAATGCCCGAGCGGGCTCGGCGAGGCAAGGCACGGCCCACCGTGCTTCCGGGCGTGCCGGGCCGGGTTTTTTTAAACCGTGCCGGGCCAGGCATGGCACGGAACATTAACCGTGCCATGCCGGCCCGGCACGGAAGCACGATCGTGCCTTAAAATAAAGTGCCGGGCCAGCCCGTTTGACACCTCTAGCTATACTATAATAATTATCTTTTTTATTTTTATTATTATTTCTCTTTATATTAATAGAATATCACAAGTTTTTTTTGATATATTATCTCATCTAATGTAATGTTAGTAGAAATGTCTTTTGTAACTTTGCAAGAATATTAACTCATCATTAATTGACATGATCTTAAAACCTCATTGAAAGATTATAGGGCTAACTCATATCTTTGTTGTATTTAATTAGACTTTCTTAGTATATGATCAATAATATATTTTATTGTTAGACGAATGATATATTAATATAATAATACCTCAGTGCTCTCTTTGCATAAAAGATGACAATCATCCTTTGATTGTCTTAAAAAAAATACATCCACATGGGCACACCCCTTGGTTGTTAACTTTCAACTCTAATGTTCATGGACAGAATCCAACGGACATAAGAATTTTGTTCAGTTTAAATTCAAAAAATTTAAAATTTTTTTTTTCTTTTAAAAATTCTATAAATAAGTAGCTTATATTTTTTATTCTCCTTCTAAACTAAAACTCTCTTATCATCTATCCATAATCATAACTTTCTCTCTCAAACAAATATTTTTCAATTTCTCTCTAGGACCTGATTTTTTGCGTTACAAGCTTGCAATGGACATATAGCCTTGTAGGCAGACAGCATTGCCTGCCAGTGCCACTGCACTACACTGCATCCTGCACCTGCAGGCTTGCAACTGCAGGTAGCAAGCTACACTGCAACCCCATCCTACTGGGGTAGCCCGTGCCCCTAGAGTCCAGGGCCTTGATCCCTGGACTAGCCATGCGCACCCTGGCCAGAAAGCTAGGCTAGCTTGGTTCAAACCCAGGCTAGTTGCAGCTGAACTGTCCTGCATCCAGGCTAGCCAGGGTCAGGCACGTGCTGGGCCAGGCACGATGCATGCCCATGAAAGGGTAGTGAAGGTTATCTAAAAATATGGCACGGTACGAATGGTCTGCATAGTGCAGGTTCATGCCGAACCATCCTTACGAAAGCCCAATGAATAAAAATGCAATGGGTGGCCGAATTACACGGCCGACCAATTACAATCGGCCATGTAAGCAAGATTTGGTTTATGTGACCGGCCAATTGTAATAAGATTTAATCCATTACCCATAACCGGTCATGAGTCACCAGGAAGAAGAACAGTGCCACTGGGCAAGGCACGTAAGTCGTGTCTGGCCCGACATGAGACATGACTCACACCAGTCCAACATGGCACTAGACATGTCATAGGGCGGCATGGTGCAGGACCAACCACGGTTCAAAACCACGTCATGATGCAGGCGATACCCGGGCCACCCAACCTAGTGGACACCTCTGATCATATGTGAATAAAGACATACTCATATTCTAACTGAGCTCTTATAATCACAAAAATGAGATTTATCACTTAATTTTATATTTTTCTCAGATTTAATATTATCTCTAAAAAATTTAAGAGATAGACTATTATTTCCAAATCAAATATAAATATAAATTACAAAACTATAACATTAATTACTTATGAGCATCAATGACACTTAATTTTTGGAGAGCCGAGTTTATCAATATTAGGAGATTTATGTACTTATCAGTGATCAGACTGTAAATATTTTTATGAAAAATTTAGCAGGCTGCTTATATCTTTTTTTTTCTCCAAGCTGAATATTTGTAATATGTACACAATAATTTGAAGAGATCTCTCTGGGTATGGTAAATTCCTTGTTTTATTTTTATTATTTTTTTTTTCCATCATTAAAGGAGCACCTAACATATAAGTTACAATTATAGTTTTATTTATTTATTTATTTATATAGGTTTGGTTTTTTATTTCATTGTATTGTGTACATTTCTTATTGAGTTTATATTTTAACAATACCAATGTAAGCGTACATTTTGATATAGTGAAATAAATAGTTTTCTATTAATTTACATAAATAACAATTAATTTCACTAATGATGATCATAAACATCCAAAATATACCAACCAATCAAAATCGTCCAAAACAAATTCTATCATGTGATAAGGAAGGGTATGATACAGCTCCCCGATTTGATTTCCGAACAATTCTTTTGTAAGCCGAACCTATACAAAAGCATGAAAAAAGAAAAAAATTAGAGCTGCAAATTTAGTGCACCGCCATCTTGAATCAAAGAAAAATGTGGCAAAATGTATCTTTCGGGTCAAGCAAGAGTACAACTCAAGTAGAAAATTGCATACCAAAGCAGATTGCAAGATCCAAGTGAAATTAGAAAGTAAAAGATAGCTAGGAAAACTAATAAAACAATAAGTTTTAAAACAATAATTTCCACAATTATAATGATAATTTACTTTTATGATGATTATATTTGCAAAGATAGAGATTAGAATTAGCGATTTACAATTTTTTTTTTACGAAAAAAAAAATTAATTAAATAAGTCAAGTGAGAGAGAAGAGAAGCCCAATTAAAATAATGCAAATAATATTGATATATCTGATAATAAAAAAAGAAACAAAATTAAAGTAACGTAGATAATTATAGAATTAGTTATAACTAAAAATTTAATTAAATTTCATTAATAGAGAAAAAAAATAAATATTTTATTATATTAAATGGATAACTTAATAACATAGATAAAATATTAATGAATTTTTAGATTAATTATTTAAAGAGAACAATATTTTATACATTCTTAGCAAATAAAGAAAATAAATAAAAAAAAAAACATCATTCAATTTTATACAATGACAAATATGAAATATTTGTATATTTAAATTTCTTCAAGATTAAAAATATGACCTATATAAAATACTTTATTTTGTCAACTTCCTAATCAAACAGAAATCATCTTCTGCCTTTCACCTAGGATAGTTGGGTGTGCTTATTTTGTTCAGGATTTATTTTTAGGCACAGAGGGGAAGGTTGCACGTGCCATCAAGTATAATTTCTTTGAGTACTTATGCACTCAAAAGGAATAACCAAGTCAAATTTTCCCTTGTAGCCTGCCAAGATGACTAACATTAGGTTGCTAATTAAAATTGTTGCATCCCACATATGGATTGTATATTAGCTAGATGTATAAAAAATGTTCCTTTATGATGATTTAGATGAGGAATTATTCATGCATTAGCCACGAAAATTTACTGTTCCTTGGAGCATATGAAAGCTATGTATTGATGATATTTTTATTAAAAAAAATAATTAATTAGATATTATCAACTAAAATCATTTGAACTTAGTTTTAAATAAAGAATTTGAGATGACTAGAATATTTTCTTAATATAGATGTCAGATATTGAAAGTATACTTTTTCTTACTTAGAGGAGATACACGTTGGATATCTTACTTTACCTAGATATTTAAAGATATGTAAATGCTAACTCACCATTTGAATTAAGCATAGGCTTATCTATAAATATGGATTCATCAGTTAACTCAACTAAATACATGATCATAAAAGAACTAAATTATCTGGTAACGACTAAGTTAAATATTACATACATTATTAGTATAGTTAATTATTTTTTTAACTCGCATAGACTAGATACATTCATATTGATAAAGTATTTATGATTCTTAGACATGGTTATTAAATTGAGAATCAAATTGAGAATCAAGAATCGAATTGAATCATACGATTCATTTTATATTTGTAATAAAAGATAAAGTATTTGTAATTTCATATAATTAATAAATTATAAGTTATTTAAATATGTTTAAATAATAAACTTATAATACATAAATTTCAAATATTTATCATCTTTTTTATTCTTCTTCAGCTTCAGATTTTTACTCAATTTTTCGTTTCTTCTCATAAATTCATTATACTCATACCAAATTGTTGGCGTTCTCCTTTTTTTTTGTTTCTACTCAAAAATTCATAATACCAAAGATTGGAGTTCTTTTTTTCCACATTAATTAATTCTTACAGTTTGTAATTTTTTTAGTATTTTAATTTTTATTTTTATGACTTTTTGAGGATATTAGTCTTGAGAATCAGTATTAAATTGATTTATGTGAATCGATTCACGATTCACAATTCAGCGATTCAGTCTTTGATTCATATATATTTTTGATTCTTTGAAAGAGTCGGATCATTTATCCACTTAATCATAAATCAAATCGTGAATCATACGATTTTGATAATAATATTCTTAGATATGTAAAAAATACATGAAGATATGAAATTATATTTAGAAATCATATGCAAAGTTGTGCAAAGGCTCCTGCGATTATAGACAAGATGAACACAATTTTTGATTTTTTTTTTTTTTTTTTGCATGTAACTTTGTCTCTTGGAAGAGTGAGAGATGAACAATTATTTTGAAAGCCAATATAGAAACATAATAAATAGCTATAAAGTCAAGTACATGTGAGCTACAATAAACTAATCATTTCATGGAATAGAATTACATATCAATTTAGAAACCAATGGTTTTTCCCATATCATCCAGACAACTCAGCACATTGCGACTAATATGGTATTTCATAAGTGAACAAAATATATTAAAATTAATTATTACTTCATCATAAGAATATCTAGAATGATTCGATTACTACATCTGTATATAATATACCCGCCAATGATCATGCTACATAGTACAAACATATTCACGAAAGCTCTCAAATGACCACAAGTTATTTTCTCTCTTCCAAACCATGAATTAATGACATGTATGTCCCAACTTGAATGTGCGTATTTTTTTTATTTTATTTTGATATTGGTATTATTTTTTTTATTATTTAGGAGCACCCACCTTTTTCGCTATCTCAAATTACATATATGATTATGTTGTATCTAATTTAATAGACAATATATCATATGTTCTTCAATTTACTTTTATGCCTATTTTGCTACTCGACCTCTTAGAATTCGAGATGACTAATTTTGTTGTCCTGTTATTGATATAACACTTCTCTTCTGGTTCTGATAGTCATTATTGATTCAACATGGCATAGACATTTTTCACTTGGAAATATCTTGTGCTGATTAAGTTTGATGGGGTTATATGTCTCATAAATAATAATCATTTGTTTCAGTTTGCTGGTTGCTTATGTTTGATGTGACGTTTCTACCGACCAAGGAAGCACGGACACGGCTCCCTACAGCCGTATCCGCGTGTCTGACACATGGACACGTGGACACGGACACGGCATGAATACGTGTGCAATACGCCACGTGGCGTATCATTGCACAATCTGTATCCGATACGCCATGTGGCGTATCGGATGGTTGCGTCGGCAGACGGCAGCCATATCCATGCCTATAGCGCCCTACGTCCAATGACGTCGGGTGGCCAACGTTGCCGCATGGGCAACGTTGGCCACTGGCAGGGGACGGGCGCAATTTGAGGGTGAGGCAGGGAGCAGACGCGATTTGAGGGAGAGACAGGAACGGCCACGATTTGAAGGGAAAGAAAGGGGCGGCACGAATTGAAGGGAGAGGCAGGGGCGGCGTGAATTGAGGGGAGAGATAGGTGAAGGCGTGTATGAGGGGGAGGCAAGGGCGGTCGTGTTTGAGGGGAGGCAGGGACGGGCGTATTTGTGTGGGGATGTGCATAAAATAAAATATTTTTATAAAATAAAATAAAATATTTTTATAAAATAAAATAAATAATATATATTTATTTTATATAATAAAGTAAAATAATTTAATTTAATTTAATGAATTTTATAAAATACCTAATATTTATAATTAATATTTTTTATTTTTATTTTTTTTATCATGTCGTATCCTGCAGTGTCGTATCCTCGTGTCCGTGTCCGTGCTTCTTAGCTACCGACAAATGAGTTATCAGAGCCTCTAATTATTAGTCACCAAAAAGAAAACAACAAAAATTAAGCCAGATGGGAATTAGATGTTAGGCCTTTGTCTGATGGACAAATAATGTTTGATCATCTTATTTTAGACAGTCATGTTCAAGATTTATTACTTGTACTCTCTTGATGATTCTCAAGAGACATGTTTTGAATGAATGTTATCATTTAATCAAAACTATAACATAGACAACAAGATAGCAATGAAAAACAAAAGGAGTTCTCTCGGAATGTACTCATAATTAACATCCAAGCCTTGTATGCTTACTTTACATTACAAAAAAATTTGAAATTAAAGTTTAGTTTTCACGTGACATTCTAATAAAAGCACAAAAGAATGCATATTATGACATCATTGAAGAACCCCAAATCCAGAGGGTACTCCAATAAAAAATAAAAGTAAAAAAAAAAAAAAAAAAAAAAACCTAACACATGGGTTAAAACTCAGCAAGAACTTATTATGATACCTGTTCTCTTCTATCCACATAAGCTTGAAGTAGCACCCCAACGTAGTCGATAAAACTCTGCGATAAAATTAAGGCAACATGTTGAGAAATATTCCAAACATTAAATCACCACAATAAAACACAATATACACTATAATAATGGTATCGTCGTGAATCTTCTCACTGAGAAAAAAAATAATTTAATTCTATTCGCTTCGTCAGCTAGTTAAATACTAAATTGGAAATTATGTGTCTTTCTGCCTGATGATTAATCATAGTAAAAAGTAGTGAGAGACAAAAATAGATACCAAATCTCCTCGATTATGTAGTAAATACAAAGTATCCACTGTGTTCATTATCACGAACTCTGTACTATATCTGAAAATAATTGTATGTCTCTTAATTTTTTAGGAGACATTTTGACTCCTAGGAAAGTAAAAAAACCTTACTGTTGAACAATTTTGAATGTAAATCGATGCACAACTCAAATATAATTACTCAGCTAATTATAATTATTTGTGATAATTAAAAGAGATTTCAAGTTCTAAAATTGGAAAATAGTTAGGTTTGGATGAACAAACAAAATAAAAAAAAACTAAGAAATAACTAATTATACTGATTAGATGTGTTCTATTTGATTTGATAATAGTTAGATAATAAATCTTCCACATGATTCTCATTTACGTAGTAGACTCAATCGAAGAGGTTATCATTATACCAAAAAAAGCATTATATAGATATAAAAAAGAGTCAATTAGAGTACTATTCAAAAACATAAGTCATATAGAAGTATCAAACACGTACCTCAAAGACAAGATAATATCACTCCTAGATTAAGAGATCTCTATGCCAAAAAAATATTAAAATCTCACAAAATTTTTATCTAGAACTGCAACTAATATTATTCTTTAATTTTAATAATCCTCGCCTCGTCATCTCACACGTGTGATGAAATAAATTGGGAATCATAATGATCAATCGAATTAAATGCAAACAAAAATCTTATTGCATGGACTATATGACTGTGGGATGTATACAAGGGTGACTTATGTAAGGAAGACATGTAAGGATGATACATATAAGGGTTGTATATGTAAGAATGACATATGAAGTAATGAGATTCATTGGGTTTCAAATGAATATAAAGGTGACATATGTAAAAGAGATATTTGTAAAGGTTGTATGCAGGTTGTATTCACTAAACAAATAATATGAAAATTGCTAGCTGAAATATAAAGGTTTTTAACTGCCTCATTAAACACAAAGAGGTCATCGAATTATTTAATATCGACTAAATAGATATATTTTTCATTATTGAGACAAAACTAAATGCAGAGAAACTATCATAGTTGATGAAATTGAAATTTATGAAATTCAATTATCTAGACAATTTCTAGAATGATAGAATAATAATATTATGAGATAATCAGACAAATGAAATTAAGAAGATATCTTCTTCACCACAACATATCTACTTATGAATTCTAGATAAAGCAAAAAAGAATAAATTTTAGATTATCATTTGTCTATGATCTTTATTCAGTAATCAACATAAGATTACTTTGGGATAGTCTAATTTTAGAAAAATCTTCAGAGACATCTCCATGATATGTTATGAAAGATTGTAATACTTCCCTTTCTGCACTGGAAAAAATTGGAGTTTGGAGGCAGAGTAGCTACAAATTATGAGTGTCAAGATCTCATAAATGCTACTCCAACCTAAGCCCAGAAGAACTCTCTTCCTCGGGCTCCTACGTTACTTGGACGAATGAGAAATTATCAAGTAAACTAGATAGGGCAATGATTAACCATAAATAGACTGACTTTAACCTGAATTATGATGCAAGATTCCTCCCTCCAAAGACCTTCTCGGATCATTGCATTATCAATTTATCCACAGAAATAGGAGCAAAAGAAAGAAAGATCCCATTTAAATTCTACAACATGTGACTTAGCCACGAGGAGTTTATTCTGACATTGTTAGACACATGGAAATAGAAAATTAAAGGGTCCATAATGTTTCAGCTAGTTAAGAAGGTTAAAATACTAAAGAACCTCTAAAAAAATTGAATGATAAATATTTCGCGCACATTAATGAGAGAGTATGTCTTGTTAGGAAAGATCTTCAAGTTATTCTAGAGAAGATTTTACATTCTCTCACTATATCTTTAAGCAGGAAGAGGTGATGTTTAAGGGTTATAATGAGAAAGCTAGAAGAGAGTAATTATTTCTCAAATAAAAGGCCAAATTTAGATATATAAAGTAAAATGATGAGAACAAAATTCTTTCATGCTTTGGCAAAAGCCAAGCTAGGAAGAAATAAGATAGTGTCGATAGTTAAAGATGATGGGGTTATACTACCTCTTATGATGAGATCTCAGGGTCATTCATTAATTATTATGAAAATCTATTGGATACTTTAAAAGATAGGCCAAGGATAAACAAAGATATCATAACAAATAAAAGAATAATTCTTGATAAAGATCATAATTGACTAGCCCTAAGCTTTACATCGGAAAAGATATTAAGAAGTCCCTTTATAGGATGGGAGGATCCAAAACTCCGAGACCAGACAATTACACAACATAATTCTTTATAAGATCGTGGGATCAAATTGGGAATGAAATTATTAGTGTTGTACAAAATGTCTTCTATTCTGGAAGAATGCTTAAACAAATTAACCATGCTTATATACCATTAATTCTCAAGTCCCCTCACTCCTATTCATTTAAAGATTATAAGCCAATATCATATTATAATGTACTAATATAAGTTTTTTTTCAAGCTGATAGCCTCAAGATTAAAAGAAGTTCTAAGTGAAATAATAAATACATCCCAAGTTATGTATGTAAAGGGCATGCAAATCTCAGATAACTTCCTCATTGCATAAAGCCTGATAAGGCTTTATGCACGATAAAAAAATCTCCAATATGCTTTATAAAGGTCAACCTCCAAAATACCTTTGATACGGCTAATTGGGAATTTAGTAAAAATTCATAAGATTAACCTTTGAATGCGTATCCACCACCTCATTTTAAGTTGTTGTGAATGGGCAACTACATTGGTTCTTTAAAGGTAAAAAGGGTCTAAAACAAGTAAACCCATTATCCCTTTATCTTTTTTTCAATTTGTATAAAATATTTATCTAGGTTACATGTCAATGCAACTAATTCAGATGGCTTCTCGTTACATCCCATTAGAGGTGTCAAATGAGACAGAATAGGCCAGCCTAGTTTTTTCGGGCCCAACCAAGTAGGCACGGCACGAATCATTGGAGGTCAAGCATGGCACGGGCCCGTGATCCAAAATCTGCCCAAGTTCAGCCGGTTTGGTTGGGGCCGAAGCCCTAATTTTTTTAAAAAATTTGGGTTTCAAACATTAGAGGTCGTGCCACCGCTCCAAAACCACTCTGTCGGGGCTCACCAAGCCTCGCCCATCGAGCATCGCCCTTTCGTGAATACTCTCGATGTGTGGTCACCCGTGCCGTGCCTTCCACGGCACGCGGGCCAAAATCCCTTGGCCCGGCATGCCCTGCAGCATGCCGGGTGCAGGCCAGCCCGTACCATATGACACCTATAATCCCCTATGGGCTGTGTTAATTTCACATTTGATGAATGCAGATGATATAATCTTCTCCTGAGGAGATCCATCCTCTGGAGTAAAGAGTTTTCACAAATATTGTCTTTAGAGGAGTAAAGATAAAAGACAAAATTTTAAATAAATTTGAGTTTATAAAAAGAATGCATCATTTTATCTTCTTGGGTGTTTTTTTATTTAGAAGCAAATTAATCACCTATGAAATCTTAGCATTGCTTGTGAAGATCACATCCATCATGCATCAATAAGCAAATAAAATTCTCTCAAATGCAGATAGGATGAAATTATTAAGCATTGTCATTCATGGAATAGAAGAATACTTGTTCACAATATTTCTCCTATCTACAAATATTATAAATACAATTGAAAGTGCATTTAATGATTTTTATGTGGAGCTCCTCGAAAGGGCAAATTTTAGCCTGAGGTTTCAAGAGATAAAGTTTGCATGTCGACCTCAAAAGACGGACCTCGATATCCTTTATTTATCTATTTGCAATAAATTTTTTTTATTAAAACATTGTGAAGGATAAATTAGAATGGGGACTCATTTTGAATAAAATGTACCGTGCCGGGTCTGGCCGGTACAGGGGTGGTTAAAAATAATAAAATTTTTTTATTTTTAAAAATTTAAATTTTTATATTAAACTATTTATAAAATATATATTATATTATATATAGGTAATTTTCAAGTTACAAATTTTAAATTTGTAGTTTAAAAATTGTTGAATATACAATATTAATAATGTTTAAATTTTTTTATAATTTTTTAATAAATTTAGATTATAATTTATTAGAATTAAATTAGAGTTTTTAATTAAAAATTAAAATACAAAAAAAAATTAAATAAAAAATTACGTTAAAAAAATTACAAAGTCACAAAAATAAAAATAAACCAAATGTCCAATCGACCAATAGATACCGAACCAAAGCAAATACAACGTAACGTAATTTAAAAAACGTATAATCAATACAAAATAAAATATCGAAATCAAAAATCAGAATCAAGAATAACATAAATCATCAACCGTGTCAGTGACCGTGAAACATCAAAAATCAAAATCAAGTGACAATGACACATATCATGTGATGACTGGAGTGGCATGGCAGTGGCAACTAGCGTCTGGCAACGAGCAAGAGCAACAGGCAACCACGTCAATCGTTAATCCGCATAGCATGATCATCATCAATCACGACATCAAAATCACTATCATATGAATCATTATCATCAACAATCAACTCCTCCACTTTCGCATCGGATGGAGCCCTTGTCCCAGCTCCAATTCGATCCTGGATGCCAAACCTCGAATCCTCTCAATCCTTCAAATAGGTCAACGCCTTAATAATATCTGAAGGTAATCTCAATCTCCTAACCAAATCACGTTCACTGCAACATAAAATGCAGACTCCAATGTTACGCTGGACACCGGAGGAGTCGGTAGATCTCGTATCATCCTAGATAGCACGGGAAAGACGGACTCATATGATTTTCATCATTATAATATATCAAGATTCTTAGTATCAAAATGTGATACGATTGAGCAGTAATCGGTATCTAAGTATCGAGAAAGCTCGCTCCTATGTGATAGTCCACCCCGTTGTTTCCCCCTCGCTAACTGAATAAAAAAATCATCATCTCCGAAGAAGATATCCATGTTCGTAATCACGGTCTTACTACTACTACCATTATACCTATTATCGTAGTATGTGAACAAGTCAGTCAACTTCTCATGAATGAACCCTTCAGGTGGATCTTTCAAGTTAATACACGAGGAAATGTAAGTCAGGGTGTTATCTACCTCTTCCACCTTAACCCTAGTGTCCATGCATGCAGCGAGATAATAAAGAGATGGAACGATAGACCAATACTTTAAGTATTTGGTCTCCATTTCTGCAACCATAAGATTAAGTGTTGGGTCAACTCGATAATTTCTAAACATGCTACTAATATTACATATACACCTGAGTGCAATACAAATTGTGGGAGTATAAACCGATGAACACATATTCGTCGTGTCATAAAAAATCTTCAAAATTTCATTAATTAAATTCCTGAAGCTCATTCAGCATCATCAATAATAAGTTCGTCACTCTTACTATTACCGTAGTCAGATATCACGTGTTCTTATTCAACACATTACTCCAACATCAAGTACGTGTAATTCCAACGGTATCTCACATCCGATTAGAATTTTTTGTTCTTAAAATTCACAGACAAACAGAGACTACCAAACTCCTGTTATCTGCGAGGAGTTGAAATATATTTTAATACATTACATATATTATCCATTACGTGAGAACACACCTTCCCACCCGCTTGTACAATTAAGTTAATCGCTTATACAATTAGGTTCATGCATCTGACATGAAAAATCTCTCCTGATGGTGCGTCTCTAATATTCCTAACAAACATATTAATCGCTACTCCATTATTAGATGCGTTATCGAATGTGATACTAAAAATTTTATTTTGAATTTTATATTCTATTAAGATTTTTATCATACACTCAAAAATGGTCGGGCCATCATGAGGATGAAAAATCTCAGAGAATCTTAAATTTTTTTTATTCATTGTCCATTTATAATCTAAATAGTGGTTGGTGAGACACGGATAAAATCATTCATCGTGACTTATCCAAATATCAGATGTCATGGACATCATTTCACTATATGTCATAAATTCATTAATTATTTTTTATTTTTCTAACTTTAAATATTTAAGTATGTCATTCCTAGATGTGGACCTATGAATCATACAATAAATATGCTGAAAATATATTTGCATGATGCGTACTACGCTTGGATCTTTCAAAAATCTGATCAAAAGACTAATCAATGTGATAAGTTTGATTATGTCTTCCCTACCCAACTCACTGCGATATATGGATGGAATAAACTTTGAGACTGAACTCGATCCAGTCTCAAAAAATACAGTGATAAGTTGGATTTGTCTACGATCTAATGCACTATATTTTTTGCTGCATAATTTGGTATGCTTCTCAAGGTGACCAGTTCCAAACAAATTCATACAAATTAAATTTCTCATACAATATTTACACTGTCATTTCTTTTTCCGCATCCCTAATATTTTTTTGTTTTATTATATTAAAATGAATCCAAACTACAGAAGTCCTCTTAGTTATTTATTTTTTAGATAATTTGGTCGAGACGACTAGAGAAACCTAAGTTTCAGCAGCCTAAAATCTCTATTTAAGATTTTTATTTTCTAAATTTAAATATGTTTAATTATTATTAGTCATTTTTTGAATTTTTTTAACAGGAGGTAGAGCCTAGATAAGATTTTAGATATTCAAATTAGAGAGAGAGACTAGAGAGAGAAAGTAAACAAAGAAACTTAGTTTTTTTTAAATAATAATTTAAGTTAAAAGTTATAGTTCAACAACTAAATAAAAATTAAAATACTCATAAAGCAGTGAGATAGATCACGTGCATAGTGCACCATATTTCATTACAAACTTTCAAACTCGAGTTGTGAGTCCAGAAAAGCCGAGCAGAACGATGAAATCCCAAGTCCCGAGACAAAAAGTAGTAAGAGCTTTGAAAGAATTTTGAGAAAGTGAGAATAAATATTTATAAAAAACATAAAATTTATAGAGAGGTTGAGTGATTATAGATTAAAGGAAAAAAATATTTTTTTAAAAAAAGTAATTTTTATTTTTTTTTTAATTTTTAGGGGGCAGAATCATGAGAGCTGTCAGATTCTTCCCTCTAGCCGTTAGAGACGAAATCCAACGGCTGATATTCAAATTTTATTTTTTTTAACCTATTGGGGGGATTCGAGTCGGGCGGGACCGCAAGTCGGGTCGGAGTGGATTCGGACCCGTGCACGCGCGTTTTCCTGATTCGTATGACACTGGAGTTAAAGTGCGGTAGGCCTCGGTGTGTCATGCTGGCAGGCCTTGCCACGGGCCACAGAACCATGCCAAGTCAGGCACGGCATGAGGCCCGGTTGATCTCAGCACGGTACAGGGCCGAGCATGGGAAATTCCCGTGCCATGCCGGCCCAAGCAAGGCAGAATCGTGTCGTGCCTCATGCCAGGCCGGCCCAGCCCGATTGACACCTCTAACTACATTCCACAATCTATAAATTATAATTAACTATCTTACTCAAAAACTAAGTGGATACTCCAAATGCACATCTTCCTCATGGTCATCATAAATAAAAATATTTTTGAAATCTAGCTAATGTATCTTCTATTTATAGGATGCTACTAATAAAATAAAAATTAATACAAAAAATCATCTTAGTCACTATAGAAAAATTATCCTTGTTATCCACCTAAAATATTTATGAAATACCTTCGATACGAGTCGCACCTCAAAGTGATTGACCTTCACATCTTGATGTCTTCATCGTGATCAATCACTTGCAGCCAGCAATAAACATTCTCAAATTTAATAATACTAATTCCTAATTCTCATTTGTATCGAAACCATCTAACTCTTTCAACAACTCTTAAAGTTATCTTTGATGAAATAATGTATTAGAAAAAAACTTGAATATCATAATACTATTAAAAAAAATAACAAAAAAAATAAATAAATAAATAAATAAAATAAAGATTAAACATGTGTACAATAATACCTATAAGATCAGATGTTGATCATGAACTGATATGGACTCGTGATCTACTAGGTTGTCCACACACACGAGAAATTTCTTCTGATGAAAAAACTCATTTTTTTTTAGAATCTGTTTGATCTGTGTTTGGTAGTATAAGCCAAAAGCCAAATTGACGCAATAAAAAGTCGAGTGCACTCATTCATAGTATAATAAAGAAAAAATAATTAAAAAAAAAAAAACAAATTATAAATTACAAAGTTGTAAACTGAAAAAAAAAAACACATTTATTCAAGCATCAATAAAGGAAATGAAATATCATAGAACATACAATAGGATTTGAAAAGAGAAGATCATTTTCTGCTTCACGTATTGGTAGAAAGAAGGGAACAGTATGTTCAAGCACGGTCATCTTCTCAAGAAATGACTTGCTTTCCAGAACACAATGGTACAGCTCATAAGGCTCGCCTGCAGAAAACCCAAAACAAATTAGCCGCAATATTAACTAGGATATGAAAAAGGATTGTCTAGGAACATGATTGAATCGAAATAAAAAATACTTATTTTATGGAGTCCCTACCAATTTGCTTAAAGAACTACTCTTGTCAAAAACCCACAAAAAAAAAAAAAAAAAAAAAAAAACACACACACACACACACACAGAGACAAAGGAGCTATGTGAACAAAATGCAATAATAAAAATAAATAAAACACAATTTTAATCAGTATATTTATAACATAAAATCAGTAAGTCAATCCTGTCATTCTCAGTTTTATGCTATGAATTTCACATTCATTTAATCATAAAGTGAAATATAATTATAATAAAAAAGCTTCCATATTGCTACAATTAAAATATGACTGTATTTTTATCATTTGTACTTTTTTTTATATACATATATGAATTCAATATATGTAATATAAAATGCTTTTATCACTGTTGTTGAATATTGAAAAGAAAAATATTATGTATTATTATTAATAAAAATAAATAATAAAATATTAATATATATAATAGTAATATTAATATATATTATATTAATCAATCTAATATAAAATTTATATATATAAATACTTTATTATACATGTATTCAAAAAAAAAAAAAAACAAAAGCTAATAGATTATTATGAAAATAATAAAAAATACAATATAAATATATATAATACAAGAATTAAACCAAGTATAAATACTAAAAAAATCAAAAACAGAAATAGAATTAAAAAAAAAAGGCTCCCATATTTATAATCATTAAAAAAAGAACTAGTTTCAAATTCATAGATTATAAAATTTTATTTTTTGATTTTTTGTTTTCATTTTGCATCAGATATATGAATTTAAGTAGGTATAATATAAGATGTCCTTACCATTATTGTTGAATACTAAAAAAAAAAAATATTATGTATTAATAAAATAAATAATATAATATAAATATATATAATAATTAAAAATTAAACCAAGTATAAATATTCCATACGCTAGAAATAATATTGTTGAAGCTTGGAAAAAGAAAACTATTTTTTACTTTTTAGTTTTATTTTTATTATTTATGCATTTGGTTAAATCATCCAATTTTTGGCCTGCTCTTATAAGCGTACAATTCTATGCATGCATTAGACGTATGATCTAAAGAAATGAAATAAATTTTATTTTATTTTTCTCTAAATTTTAGTAAATCGAGACATTTTATTAGCATTCATACACTGATAAGATTGTTTTGTGTCAACTAAGGCATACTTAGTTGACATTTATCAATCAGTTTACCTGACTACCAGCACAATCAGTGTATTCCATACACTGATAAGATTGCCTATGCAATCATTATCTATTTAGAAGTATGACATTCTATCTACCTTCTTATTTTATTGTTATTTTATCTAAGCTGACTAGAGAAAAATATTAAAAAAAAAAAAACAATTCTTAATTTATTTTATAATTATCATCTCAAGTCGGCCAAGAAATAATATTTATTAATTTCATGTAGGGTAAGGCGTGACACGGGTTGATGGTAAATATTGTGGCTGCCCTATGCATTGGCTCACTCGTGATATAGCCCACGTCATGTCGTGCCAGCCAAAATGGCATACATGTAGAGGTATCAAACGGGCCGGGCCGGCCCTGTCCGAATTTTTTGGGCACGCACGTGCCGCCGTGCCGTGCCTGGCCCGGCACAGTTTTAAAATAACCGGGCCCTGCAAGGCCCGCAGGCACGGTGGGCCGTTCCGTGCCTTGCCGGACCCGCTCGGGCTTGCCTGTCCGAGCGGTTCGAGATACGGGGGACCGCGGGTCGGGTTGAATCAAACCCGACCCGCGGTCTTTTTTTGCGGGAGGGGCATCGTGGGGTCGGGCCCACGGGACAAACCAGTGCCTGTGTGCCGTGCCGCGGGCCGAACCATGCCGGGTCAGGCCAGGCACGGCCCGTGCCTGGCCCCGAGCACGGCACAGGCCCGGGCACGAAATTTTTCCCTGCCGGGCCGGGCCGGCCCGGTTGCCACCTCTACATGCATGTCGATGCATGGCACAGCATGGTGCATTTGACATGACTAACATGACATGCTAGATGCGTGGGATGCACGTGTATGTTCGGGCTGGATTTTAAAAAATGATGAACTTGAAGCCTGCGTGGATATTTATATTACAATTTATTAAAAGAAGTGAGTAAAGTGCAAGCACCCATTTAAAATAAGGATATTGCTCCCGTAATGGCAATAGTTGACAACCAACAAAGGCACTGACGCACATCAGATTTAGAATAATAAAATAAGAAAAAAATTATAAAAAATATAAAAGTAGCCATTGGCTTTCGGTCCAATAGCCTTTGGTAGAAATTCAATCGATTGGATTTCTGCCCAAACAAATTACAAAAAATAAAAAAATATTATTTTAATTGAAATAATTATCTATAGATAAGAAATTAATATCTAAAGTTTTTCACAAATTGAAACAATAAAAAGTTCACTTTCAAATCTCAAATTATCAGCTCACATAAATTGTCTAAACTACAAAAGAGTATTATTACATATTTTTTTTTATATATATTATAATGTTTATAAAATATAATCATGTTAAACAACATTGGCAAGCAAGCCTTAAAGTTGTCAGCATGTAGTTTCTCATCTTCGGATTCGAGTGTAAATTTTTGTCAAGCACATAATTTGTTTCAAATATCTTACACCACATAAATTTATAAAAATAAATCTATTTACTCCTCAAAAACTCTCTAAAACTAAAATTTTAAAGTAAAAATTAGTAATGAATATTATGAAAAAGATGTAAAAATTAATTTTAATTATGATAACTCAACTGAAATATCTGAGAATGAGTTATCTCCCAATCATAGGAAAACCGTGGCCTTAGAACCTAAAAACATAAGAAAATATATGATATGCTAAAAAATCTAATACATATTTACGACCATAAGTCAGTCAATTTTTCGTAAATAAAAACTTCAAGTTGGCATCCCTAATTCATGCACCAAGATATTTAGATCAAATTATTTTTTACTCCTTCCATATTAACCATAAGAATAATACTAATAGCCAGATAATAAAGAGATAAAATGGTTAATTAGTAATTTAAATACTTTATTTTAATCTCAACAGTCATTATAACAAAATATAGGGCGACCTCTAAGCTTGTTAAAGATGTTACTAATATTCCATAAGCACATGAGCACAATGTAAGTAATAGGAGTATACACAAATAAACACATGTTAATCGTGTCATTAAAAATATTCAGGAATTTTATAAAAAAATTCTCGTATCTCAATCAAAGTCTTTAATGATAAGTTCGTCACATTTACTATTAATGTAGCAAATATTACATATTCATATTTAACATATTATTTTAACATTAAGTAAATATAATTTCAATGATTTATCATATCCATTTAAAATTCCTTCTTTAAGAACCACAAACAAACAAAGACTACCAAATTTCTATTATCAGCTAAACGTATTAAGATATTTTAGTGAATTTCTTATTTTTTCTAATATATAAGAAATAATCTTAATTTTTACTTATATTATCAAGTTAATAAAATGAAACATGCATCTACTATGTAGATTCTTATCATGTACTCATAAATGACAAGTACATCAAGAGGATCAAGTATCTCAAGATATTATAAAAATTTTTTTATTAAGTTTACATATAGAATCTACATAGTAGAATATAAGACATGCAAATAATACACCGATATGACTGATCCAGATATTGAACCTCAAAGACAACATTCTGTTATATTTCCTAAATTTATTAATTACTAATTATTTTTATAACTTATAATATTTTATTATATTATTCCTAAATGTAGGTTTAGGAATCATAAGATAAGTAGGCTAAAAGTAAATCTGCATTATACTTAATATCCTAGGATCTTTCAAAAATATAATCAAACAATATATGATCATAATTAACTTGGTCATGTCTTTTCTCCTTAAATCATTTTGATATATGAATGATGTCAACAAAACTAGACTAGATCCAACTTCAAAGATCCTACTGCTCAATTAAGTTTTTTTGAGATCTAATGTATTATGTTTTTTTCTGTATTGATTGGCATACCTCATTAGGTGACCTATGCTACATGTACTCCTATATATATATATATATATATATTAATATATGCATTGTACTGATTCTTCATTGATATTCTTAAAATTTTTATTTATTAATATCTTAAAGTGAGTCCAAGCTAGTAAAATTTTTATTATTTTTTATTTTTTAATCATTTGAGTTTTGATCTAGGACATGAAAAAAAACATAATTTCGACATTGAAGTTTTTCATTGGATTATCAATATTATTTATATCAAAATCGATGTTAATTTCATTATCTTATATTCACAATTACCCATTAGTTATGTTTGGTTTGTATTTAAAAAAATATATATTGTATTTATAAACAAATAAGCAAATATCCAAGTTATGGTATCATTAGACACAAGCATAACCACGACATAATCTACAATTTGAGTTGTGATTTCCTTTGTTGCAAAAAAATATTCTGCTATTATAATTTTCAACTTCCAAAAGGCAGACACAGAAAATAATAAAGAAAAAACTATAAATTAAGAATGAGATAGAGGGAGAGCAAAGAAGATGAGAAAGATAATTTTTGTGAATAAAAAATTCTAAATACTTAATCTATATTCATAAATTTGTTTTTATTTAAAATAATATTTTTTTAATATTTAAATGTGTAGAAACTCAACAGTCATCAAAATTCTATCCCTAGCCATTGGAATTAATTCTAATAATCAACATCTAACTGGCATTAAAAAAAATTAATGGGAACATGCATGCATCCGACCGACAACAAATGAGACTATTGCAACTGTTGGGCGTATTTGCCTCGTGGAAGCATAGCTACGTAGGTCGTAGCCATTGCATGGACTCATGGCGAGTCCACGTCCTACGACCACAAGCCATTGGGACAAAGTCCCAATGGCATCCTCCACATCAGCGCGGCGGTTTCATCAAAAAACCCCACCACTTGGATGTGGTAGATATATATAAATGAAAATTTTAAAAAATAATCTAATTTTTTTAAAAGAATGGGTTCAGGCACAAGTAGGTTACAAAAATCTGGTAAGCCGATTTTTCTATAACTCTTGACCCATTCCCAACCATGGGTCACAACTACCATGCCGATGGACAAATCCAATGAGCCAGGCATGCAGGGCATTCCTAGCCTACATGAGGCATGGCAGCCTTAGGCATAGAATGGCTTGAGCTATGCCTCGGGTCGGCATGACCCTGCTCTAGGAATGATAATGGACAGTGTTATGCCTAGTATCTTGCCCGAGGCACCTAGCTCACTTGACACCTCTTCTCGAATAAGACATGGATACTAAGAGCATGATCAACATGAATGTTTGTTATTAGTTGTCAGTAGTGTTCACGATGAAAACATATCCAAATAAACAAATTAATCGCCTTAGGTGAGACGGATAGCAATAAAGTTCATTCAAATATTTTATATGAATTACTATGAATATTTTCTCTCCGATAACAAATATAAATTCTGTACGGATTTTTATGTCACTAGTAACATCATACAAATAGAAGATACACTAACTAAACATAAGTTAAATATAAAGTGTATATGAAATGACCACTTGAGTTTCAAGTAACATAATCAAACATAATATACAAATTGCAAAAGCAATATATAGTCTAAAGTAATTCTCAAAATCATGGCTTACACAATTTTTATAATTGATTTACACATATGTATTACATATTTTTCTATAATTTTTAGAGTATTGATGATAGAAAGACTTTACTCATTAAGTAATTGAATTACTTTCTAGGTATAGAGGTGACTTACTTAAGAATTAGTATCATATTTCACAAGTTCACATATACGCCCAAGGAAGCACGGACACGGCTCCCTGCAGCCGTGTCCACGTGTTCGGCACCTGGACACATGGACATGACACGGATACGGCACGGATACGTGTCCGATATGCCATGTGGCGTATCGGATGGTTGCGTCGTCAGCCGTATCCACGTCTATAGTGCCCGACGTCCGACAACTTCGGTGGCCAACGTTGGCCACTGGCAGGGGGCGGGCGCGCTTTGAGGGAGAGGCAGGAGCGGGCACGATTTGAGGAGAGAGGAAGGGGCGGCACGATTTGAGGGGAGAGGTAGGGGTGGCGCGATTTGAGGGGATAGGCAGGGGTGGGCGTGATTGAGGGGAGAGGGGCGGGCGGGCGTGCTTGAGAGGAGAGGCAGGGGCATAAAATAAAGTATTTTTATAAAATAAAATAAAAAATATATATTTTTATATAATATAATTATAAAATATTATTTTATAAAATAAAATAAAATAAATATAAATATTATCTTATAAAATATTTTTATTTTATAAAATAAATAATATATATTTATTATATATAATAAAATATTTTAATTTAATTTAATTTAATAAATATTATAAAATACCTAATATTTATAATTAATAATTTTTATTTTTATTTTTATTTTTTTATTATGTCGTATCCTAGCCATCCGTATCCTAGTTTTTTAGAATTTTCCGTGTCCCCGTATCCTGTCGTGTCGTATCCCCGTGTCCGTATCTGTGCTTCTTAGTATACACCTATAATCTTACCGAGGTTAGATTGTTTAGTTGTGCTTGCAAGTACTCATATATTCTCCCAAACAAGTTCACAATGATACAACTCATCACATGTGTGTCATAAAAAAATAATGAGATAAGAATCATCCAACTAAACGAGTACATTTAGTTACAGTTCTAAATAAAAAATCTTCGGACTTAGATATTTTATTGATATAAAATTAGTCTACTCTACAAGAGATATTGTCTTATCATAAAAGATGCATATGCTTGATACTCTTATTGAGATTAGATTGTTTAGTTGTGCTCGCAGATACTCCTATATTCTCCCTAACAAGTTCACATTGATAATATGTCACATACTGATATATCAGAAGAAATCATAGGAGTTGATTATTCATAATTGACTTGGGCATCAATTTATAACAAGATGAGATCTCGACGCGCTTTTATAATTTTCATTGAGACATACTTATCTCCTGGAAATATAAAAAAATAATTATTTCAAGATCTAATACATAAATATAATTTATAACAATGACAATAATTAATTATGAGTTACTTTGTATCTGATACCTACTATAAGTAATCATATATCTATTTTTTTCAACATTTTGGATTCAACACCTAGTCGAAGAGACTAGGCATCCACTTTCTTCTTCCACAACTCTTTGGATCCGACACATGTGAGATTCATAGCCTATGATCTCATATTTCACTAATAGATAAAGTACATAGAGATGCACTACTTTTTTCTATTAAAAAAATATTCAATTTAAGACTATTACTATAATATATATTCAAATAACAAAATATCCAACAAATATATTCACATAAATCATAAAGAAGCTTGAATTTTCTTACCTCCAAACTTAGTGATTTGTACCTTTACACATCAACTTGAGGCTGGAATAAAAGTTATAATAGTTTATGGTTTACAAATTTTCATTTTTTGTATTTCTTTTATTTTGTTACGTTATGGATGACATCACCCGACCGATGGGCTACCTAAATCCCAATTAACCAATATACATAGAGAGGCACAACTTATTTCTATAAAAAAAAATATTCAAGATAAGATTATTACTAAAATATAAATTCAAATAACAAAACATCCAACAAATAAATTCATGTAAATCATAAAGAAGCTTTAATTTTTTTTTTTACCTCCGAGCTTAATGATTTGTACCTTTACATGTCGATTTGAGAGGTGAAGAGAAGTAATTATAGCTTGTGATTTACAAATTTTAATTTTTGTATTTTGTTTATTTTGTTACATTATGGATGACACCATCCAACCTATGGGCTGCCCACGACACAATTAACCAATATAAAATGGTCTCTCGTATACACATTTTATTATCTAGTGACAATGAATTTATTGTGATTTTTTTTGCTTAGAATGTATCAATATATTTTATTTAAAAGGTCGATGAGATTTTATAATGATGATTTTTTTTTAAAAAAAAAAAAATTGCAAAAGATACATTTTAAAATTGCAAACACCGAACTGAAACTTTTGCAAGTACTGCCTTCCCTTACTCCGCCGCAGCCTCTCCACTAGTGCTTCATATACACTACTATATGTTTTACATCACCATAATTTATCACATTTAACCACCTACTCGCCTTTTTCAGTAACAATATTTGAAAGACACGTCATCGGCAGCATGAAATACATTTGTAATACCCAGAAATGGCAGCAATCCAGAGCAATCATAATTAATATAAATAAAATATTAAAACAATAGTACCTGCAAAATAGGTCTCATATCGGATGCCAATTCTTGCCCTAGGCAAACAGCATATTAACTGTAGAAAGAAGAAGGTTATGAATCATCAAATACTAAATGTAATAGCATCACAGACACAAAAAAAGATCGAACCTTTGAAAAATAAATGGGAATTAAGAGCCCTCTTACAATAATGAGAAGAACATGCACTAAGCATGGTTTATTGAGTTTGTCAAGCTCATTTAGTTAAAGAGTTAATTGTTGTGTTTGTTTATATGACTTGAAATTCCAACATGATTACAAAGTCAATATCCTTAGAAAAATAAACCATAGGACACGTAAGTGTTTCAAACCATGAGAGAAGAGACATATGCATTGTACCAACATAGTGCACATGAACATTAGTGATATAGTCCATGCACACATGGGCTGAAGAGACACGTATTACTGTGAGCTAGAGGTGTCAACCGGGCGGGGCAGGCCCGGCCAAGCACGAGGCACGACACGGTTCAGCCGTTCCTGGGCCTGCCCGGCACGAAAATTTCCCAGCACGGCTCGTGCCAAACCCGGGCACGGCACGGGCCCGGGCACGGAATTTTTCCGTGCCGTGCCTCGTGCCAGCCCGGCCCAGTTGACACCTCTAAAAAAAATTAGTTTGAGATACTCCTCTTGAGCAAGCATAAAACAATCATTTTGAACACGCTCAAACCTTTAGAATGTCATAGAAATGTTAGTAATTAATAATCGATCAAAAATCACTCATAAGACTCGGCACAAGACATCTCATCCAAGAGGTGATTCACATATATTTGGCCCACGAACCGACCTCTCATCAAAATAGACCACAATGAATACATGTGTCCATCCACGTTTAATTTCTACAGGGTTATTTTATTGATATCAAACTAATTATTATTATCTCTTTCTTGAACAAAATGCATGCAGGCAAATTATTTCCCAGAGCACCAAATATACAAAAATACCACTGATCGCATACTTTTATTCCAAAAGGTTAAAAAATAGAAGCCTTACAAAGTATAACCCACAAAGAAATATGTTGTACTAGAGCAATATTGATGCCTCCGAATGAATTGTTATGGTAGACACCATATGAGCAATCAGCTACAATTACTCACATGCATACATAAAAGACAAGAGATATCATTATCAAAACTATGCAGAAACTATCATTGCCATTAACATCATCAATCACTGTTGTATATGTAATTTATTTTTATTAAATAATCTGTTTGTATAACAAAATGTTTTTTCTATTTTTTATATTTTCATGTAAGTGCAGTAAAGGAAATATTAAGAGGCCGGAGATGCAATAGTAGCACAATAACGGAGGTCACGCTGTCCAGTCAGCAAGCCGAAATTTTTGGAGCAGAGTCTGACCCATTCCATGATCCGACCCGCTTCGGTTAAATGAACCGGATGTTTATTTTTCATATAAAACGATTTGTAATTTATTTTTCGGGCGGCTGTTTTTGACCCGTTTGAACTGTTCATCATCCCTCTCTTTTCTCTGCGCGATTTCGCGACTGCTGCATGCTATATACTGTAAGACGTTCTGTTTTGGTTTTAATCTGTAACGCATAAGTATTTTCTGGTGGAGGTAGCTAGTCGTACTGAGCGACTAGCGAACCACGTTATTTTCTGCGTTGATTTCTCGTTTTTGATTCTGTCGTGGATGCTTGTTTGGATTGAGATATATACTGCTTGTTTTCTGTGTTTCTGTTGTTTTCTGTTTCTTAATCTCACTACCCGTGGGAGCACAATTACCCAACAATCACCAATTAAAACCCTTGTTGTGAGCATACGACTAATGAATCAATAATCATCGAGCATCTAGATGGGCTCCTATAAGTGGAAAAAAAATAAGTATAATCTATCTCGTTCAATCCCTAAAAGAATCATCTTCCCAATATATCGATCTCATACAAAAATATCATAAGATAATAAAATAGCACAATTCAATTGCTTAGTAAAGTATTTGATTGAAAATAAATTATAATAAAATATTAAAACAAAAAAAAAATCAACTGAAAATAATAGATTACTGTGCCCCCTAGCCCATACCATGATGTCATTGGTCACTACGATATCGAAGAATCTAGACTCGACAGAAAAAGCAAATAAGTTATGATCACATGTGACATTGAGATTGACTCTTGAATCTATGACTCAGGAGTTCAAAGTGACATGGTGAGAAGATAGAACCGATGATATAAAAGTATCTCAACTAATGCTAATAATGCCCAAGGAAAGAAGTTTGGGATCCTCCTGAGAAAGCACAACAAGGTTTGAGAGCGTACATGTGGAAGGTCCAATAGTCTAATGCACAATATTGGAACCCTAAAATATACTCAACGAGTACATTAACATAGTCAAGTCCAAGCCTGCTTACAAATATCACAAGAATCAAATATATTAAGCACACTCGAGATCAATCGAACGTCATAAAAGTACTAGTAATTAATAATCAATCACAAATCACTCATATGACTCAGTATGAGGTGACACATCCAACGAGCATCTCACGTATCTTAAGCCAACTAACCAAATTATTATTAAAGTAGGTCACAATGAACACATGTCTACATCCAATTTTCATTGGATTATTCCTAGTGATCTCATACTAATTATGATCATCTCCTTCAATAATTATCACACAAACTACATTGCCTAAACAAAATATGGTGCGCACAAACAAACAACTTCACAGAGTACCAAATGTACAAAAAACACCACCAATCACATACTTTTATGCCTAAGTTTAAAAAACACAGGCCCTTCAAAGTGTAACCCACAAAGAAATATTATGTATCAGAGCAGTATCGATGATTCTAAATGACATTTTGTGGAAGCCACCATATAAGCTATCAGCCAGAATTACTCACCTACATACACATAAGGCAAAAGATATCATTACAGAAAAAATGCAAAAACTAGCAATGGCATTATCAGTACCAATCACCAGCAAAAACCCTCTTTGGAACTAGTGGAAGGTGCGCTGCGATCAGAATCATCGTGCACCTAAGAAGCACGGACACGGACACGGGATACAATACGGCAGGATACGAGGACACAGCAAATTCAAAAAAACTAGGATACGGATACGACTAGGATACGACATGATAAAAAAAATAAAAATAAAAATTATTATATATAAATATTAGGTATTTTATCAAATAAAATAATATATTTTATTTTATTAAATAAATATATATTTTTTATTTTATAAAATTAAAATTTTATATTATATTATATTTTATAAGATAATATTTATAATTATCTTATTTTATAAAATAATATTTAATATGAATCTTATATTATATAAAAATTTAATTTTTTTATTTTATAAAAATCAGGCCAACCCCACCCACCCCCCACACCCCCCTGCCTCCCACAAACCGTGCCCTGCATCTCCACGGAATCGCGCACGCCCCCTGCCTCCCACAAATCACGCTCGCCCCCTGCCCCCTCCACAGAATCGTGCCCATCCCCGCCGCCCCACAGAATCGCGCTCACTTGCGCCGCCTCACAGAATCGGCAATAATGGGTGGCGTCGTCGGGCGTTGTCGGCATGGATACAGCAACCGACGCATCCATCCGATACGCCATGTAGCATATCGGATATAGATTGATCAAAAATACACGTGGCATATCGGACACGTATCCGTGCCGTGTCCGTACCGTGTCCACGTGTCCGAGTGTCCGACACGCCTATAGGGAGCCGTATCCGTGCTTCCTTGTCGTGCACCACCCTTACATTGCCTCAATATGGCTCTAATACCAATTTGCAATCAAAACCTTGTTAAGGTTCCGACGAGTAAAGAGATAAGAAGAGGAAATAAAAAAAATTCAAAAATAAAAGTTACAATTATATAAATATATATATATGGTTTTTGACATCTCACATGTAGGATGTTCCCAAACAAAGTAAAAAAATAAAGTAAAATAAAAAAAAATAATCATATACACTAAAACAAACCTAAATGATATTTAACATAACAAAAACTCATATGCTTAGAACAAACAAGTAAATTCAATATTAAAAAAATATTTTACCTTTGTTCCAACCTTGTAAGTATGTTTTTCTTCATTAAGGCCATCATGCATCACATTTTTTCCCTCGAGCATTGCCTGTTTATCAACCTCCATGTGAACCTGAAGAAAACTCCCCATGGGCAATATTATAGAAAACAGTGAAGTCAACTCAGAATAGCTCAATTGTCATGTTATCCAATCATGGATTATGTACCAAAAGGGTTAAGGCCAGAGCAAGCAAATTTTTTTTTCCAGAATCTCTGCCTCAAAAAAAGTAAAAAGTCCGAAGAATAAAAATATGCAAAAATTAGTTTTTTTTTTTACAATATTTACAGAAATGAATGTATGGCAACTAAATCACACTTTGACCAAAGTTAAAAAAATCAACGGATAATAATCATCGCCATTAAAACATTTTCTATCGTGTATGTTAAAACCATGGATGAAAAAAAAAATCACGACAATGGGTCAGCCCATGCCCGAGGCTTTAGCCTGGCGCAGACATGATCTAGCCCTATTAATATTGTCAAATTATAAATTTTAAAAAAAAAAAGCCATAATAATATTCATTAAAATGAATGGAACATGGAATAGAAAAGAGCAACTAAATCAAAAACATTACAAATAAAAAAAAATGTACATACTAATTGGAATTGAAGTAGTTCATAGTGCACAAGAATCTCATTTAGAATAATATCTGAGAAAATTTAATATATTGAGCATCTTTTATCCGAGAAAAAGACTGTGTCTGATTAGTCTCGAACCCAAAAAATATCATACTTAGATGAAATACAACAAATATAACACTTCTCATAAGGAGCTTAGTTGGTTGGGACTCTTGGCAAAGTCCAAGAGATCACGAGTTCAAGTCTTACTGGTGAGAAATATTGGAGATATATCTTACCTGCTCGGTTCTCCAGGGGCCCAAGGGGATGTAGGGATCCATGTAAGTGGGCCCTAAAACTCTTAGTTTCTTAAAAAAAAAAAATACAACAAATATATCAATAAAAAAACATAAATAATAATTATAATACTATTTTAAAAAAAATTGGTCCACAGCTAGTATTTTAAAATATATGGCATCATTTGTTTAAAAAATAAAATATATATAAATTATTTTTTGTAATTCCACACAATTATTTTAAATTTAAAATTAAATAAATTTTAACAAAAATCATTTTTCCTTTTTACTTTACATTGTGAAGGGAACACCAAACTTATTAGAAGTCTCAATAATTTTGCCCTCTTTGAAAGGGTTTGTCATGTATTCAGTTATGTTAAAGAAAGCTAGAGGAAATTTATTTTGTATCAACTTCAATATGGCATCAACTCTGATACCATAGGGTAGTAAACCCTAGGGAGAAGTTATGTTGAGAAACAGCTAAAAACCATTGGGGAGAAGACATACTTACTATGCCCCAACCACTATTCGTGCTCGCCCACTGTGCACAACAAAAAAGAACAAAAAAGTCTATGTGTCGATGCCACCAACATCGACGATGTTGAAGTATTGCACTGCCTGATTTCAGCAGTGAGTTGGTAATAAATAGAAATGTAGGAGTAACAACAAGATTTTGATGGCCACTATGTCGATGCCATAGAAAGGAAATTTATGGTCAAAACTACAAATTGGTGTCGGAATCCATCTCGGTTGTTTTTTCCATTTTGGCAGATCCATAGGCAATTTTTTTTAAAATTTTAGGGTTCCCTAATTCAAGTATAACCAACAGCCTAAATTGGTTCATAAATTCTAGCTGGAAATAACTTGCTCTGAGTTATCACGAAGAAGCCAAAGGCACATCGAAGGTGATTTTAACTATGTCCGAAGAACTCCAATCTGTGCTGAAATAGTTTGGGCAGGTGCGCAATGAAATGGGTCAAAAAAGGCGGGAAAAGAAAGAAGTAATGGAAATTGAGCTTGCATTTAAAGATACTATTAGCGCATTCAAAGATATTTCTCACCACACAAACATGATCTTAAATTATTACAAATTGGGACCAATAGAATTGTAGTTGGGTTGCAAGGGGGAAACATGTTCTTGCCTTGTGGTCACGAGTTCGATCCCTATGAATGCTGAATATGCTCCCCATGGTGTCTGTCAGTTGAATTTATCATACTGTTGGGATAGGGACCTTACCTGCTCCAACCGTGGGGCCCTGAGGTCCATATATGAGCAGAGAGATAGCATGGTTTAGATTCGAGTAGAGGTGTCAATCGGGCCGGGGCGGCCCGGCCCGGCACGAGGCACGGCACGGTTCATGCCGTGCCTGAGCCGGCCTGGCACGGAAAAATTCCGTGCCCGGGACCGTGCCGTGGCCGTGTTAGACTCGGTTCGGTTGAACCGGCACGGTTCGGTTTAAAAACAGTCGTGCCGTGCCGTGCCTGACCCGGCACGGATCGGCCCGCGGCATGGCACACCGGCACGGGTTTGTCCCGTGCCGGGTGTCCCGTGAGCCCGACCCCACGATGCCCCTCCCGCAAAAAAAGACAGCGGGTCGGGTCTGATTCGACCCGACCCAGCGGTCCCCCGTATCCCAAACCGCTCGGACAGGTAAGCCCAAGCGGGCCAGGCAAGGCACGGCACGGCCCGCCGTGCCTACGGACCGTGCCGAGCTAGGCTGTTTTTAAACCGGGCACGGCCCGGCACGGTAGCACGACCGTGCCCTAAAAAATGGGCCGGCCCGGCGTGTTTGACACCTCTAGATTGGAGGAGAAGAGAAATAGGACAAAAAAATTATAAAAAATTATCAAATGTCAGATTTCATGGAATTTGTTCGACCCAGTAAAGGCAAGGTGTTGAAACTATGAAATGGGAGTATTTTGAATAACTTGGGCATTATAAGAGAGCAAAATTGAAACCCGATTCTCTTGCACATGAGGGTAATGATGATTTACTACCCGGCTCGTTAAAGAATGAAGTTGAAACATGAGGGTCAGCCTTGGTGCTGACCCACGGGCAGCTTCGGATGTAGCTTATCACCTTTGTCTCACAGTACACAAAAGATATCATTAACTGTTTGTTGAATTGATTAGGGACATCGATCGGAAGCTGTTTTCAATAACATTTGACAGATACTCTCATAGAACTTTGATAGTGTTGCCCGAGAGCAGCTCCTCACGTGATGGAGTTGAGACCCACAAGTGTTTGTGCCTTGATAACTAGAGGTGTCAACCGGGCAGGCCCGGCCCGGCCCAGCACGAGGCACGGCACGGTTCAGCCGTACCTGGGCCGACCCGGCACGGAAAAATTCCGTGCCCGGGCCCGTGCCGTGCCTGGCCCGGCACGGTTCGGCCCCCGGCACGGCACACCGGCACGGGTTTATCCCGTGCCGGGTGACCCGTGATCCGGACCCCACAATGCCCCTCCCGCAAAAAAAGACCGTGGGTAGGGTCTGATTCGACCCGACCCACGGTCCCCCGTATCCCGAATCGCTTGGATAGGCAAGCCTGAGCAGGCCGGGCCCAGTTTTTTTAAACCGTGCCTGGCCGGGCACGGTTACTGTACCATGCCGTGCCCGGCCCGGAAGCACGATCGTGCCCTAAAAAAATGAGTCGGGCCGTCCCAGCCCGGCCCGTTTTACACCTCTATTGATAACCCACTTTGATGGGACTCGGCGTACACCATGCTTGTGGTGCCATTGGAATTGCATCCGCCCTCCTACAAAGCACAATCACCATCCTTCCAGCATTGCAACAAGCCTGACCAACTTGGAGTGGGAGCGAATGGCACTGGCAGCCATTACCAGCCACTTGAAGGTTCTCGAGAGAGTTACTAAGTTCAGGTGATACATTAGTTTATTTTTAGGAATGAGCACCAGATATTGTATTATGCACTGTTTGATAATTATTCTTCCCAATTCAGCCGAGGAAAAATATTTTTGATCTATCTTTTGTTATTTTTTATCATAATCCCTAATTTTGGCTAAGTAATTAGTAAAATTTTGATTCTAGTTTAAACTAACTAATAATTATGATTTGATTGTTGTTCAAATTAGCTAATCATAATGATTTGATTTTAGTTCAAACTAATTTAGATTTTAATTGATTCATAATTTAGTTCTGCTTCTAGTTAATTTAAATTTCAAATGATTTATAGTTTGGAAATGAATTACTCTGATACAGTTTTAACTAATTCCTAATTTAGTTCTGGTTCAAATTGACTCATAATCATGATTTAATTCTAATTCAAACTATATTTGTCAAACAGGGCCGGCACGACCCATTTTTTTCGTGCCCGTACGGGTCCGAGTGCCTTGCCAAGAACGGCACGCTACAGTTACCATATCGTACATGGCATGGCAGAATTCACTGGAGGGCAGGCCAAGCATGGCCCGCCGTCCAAAATCAGCCCGGTTCAAGCAGGTTCTATATTAAGATACTTCTTAACCTAGAATTGAGAATAGAGATAGCAAGTTGTCATCGCCCAGAATAGATCGCGCAGTAGCCGCATCGCTCATCTTGCGTCACCACTCATCTCTTGCCGCGTCATGTCATGCCCACGTGCCATGCGAACCAAGTCGTGTCTGACACGGCACGTGGGTAGAATTCACCAGGCATGGACCCGAGCACAGTCCTAGACCATGTCATTCCTAGCCAGGCACGACTGAACCGGGTCGTGCTTCAGGCTGGGCACGGGCCGCCCAGCCCAATTGACACCTCTAATTCAAACAAATTTATTTCTCCTATAATTTCAGTGTGCGAGACTATTATTAATATTATTCTTTTTTTTTTCTATTGATCATCCTATTTCAAACTTCTTTATTAGTGTATTATTAATTTGTTTCTTCTATGATCTTAAACAGCTTCCAAATACCACCCTGTAAAATTATTATTGATTATTCTGAATAATGTTATTCACTTGGCCTAGAAAATCATCCTTTTTAAAAATATTTTTCGGGTATTGAGTTGAATTAAAGAAACTTGACAGAAATTTATTTTATATTAATTTTAATAATTTTAAAAAGTATTAACATTATTAAAAAAATAACATTTTTTGAAACTAAAAAAAATATTACTATAAATGAATATAATAATATTTTATAAAAAATATGGAGCAACAATGTCTCAAACTACTACTCCCATTATAAAAAATATTTTTTATAAAAATATTTTATAAAAAATATGGAGCAACAATGTCTCAAGCCAGGCCATGTCCACTTAAACTACTACTCCCATTTAGAACAATGTCTCAAACTATGGAGCAACAATCATTTGAATCAAAAATGAGTATCTTATAAGCATTTTTAGATGGAAGGTTTTTGAAATTTAAAAGTGATTATCTTATAAGCACATCAAAAGAGAGTATCTTATAAGCACATCTAGAATTATCCGTAAATATAAAATAAATATTAAGTTTCAAAATAAATATAAACACTAATAATCACTCTTGGCTATAAATCACATTATAAGCACATTTAGATGGAAAATTTTTGAAAATTATTTATTTTTTAAATAAAATGTCATTTGAAATGCAAAAAAAGTAAAATCTATTACTTCTATTGCTCATAATAATACATAATTTTATATATTTATATATATATATATATATATATATATATATATATGTATGTATATTAGGCAATCAAAAATAGCCCTCATGGGAGAAAATTCCAAATTTACAAAAAAAAGTACAATAAATAGGCATAAAAAATGCAAAAAAAAAAAAAAAGATATTTCAACCCCTCTCAAAGTTGGTAGGAACACACAACCACATAGAAACAAGAGCATGAACATGCACACATTTACAAAGCAAACTTAGGGAAAAAATAAGTAATATAAGATCTTATGAAAAGATGCATGAACAAGTTAACACGAAATGTAAATTGTACCAAACGAGTATTCCTAAATCTTTTTTCAAAAATAAAATGATAATCTACTTTAATGCATTTTGATTGCTCACAAAATATCAAATTGAAAATAATATGCTACACTATCTAACTATCACAAAAAAAAAATCAATATTTAAACATTTCCATGTGTAAAACCTCACAAATAATTAATGTCCAACCAATAAATTTGGATCACTATACTCGATATGACAATAATAATTTATTGCTTAGGATATCCAACTTGCATTAGCAAACCCAATCCCCCGAGCGTATTTGCAATTACAAAAAAAAAAAAAAAAAAAAAAAAAAAAACTACATAAGCTTGTGAATTCTTTAAATATCTAAGAATACTAAGAATAATATATGTGCCTTCCTAAACCTAGAAAACCCTAAAAAATAAATAAATATATTGACAATTAAGTGATTCCCAAATTAGATTGATTACTTCTTATGGGGCGAGCGATATTTTGGGTTGAATTTCAAGGGAGGATAAAAAAAATTAGATATGAAGAAACTGCATAACTTAAGAAATCCAATTGATTATTTCTTGTTATCACAATATTATTTACATAATTTAGTAGAAGAATAAGTCTCACGTCTTGTGTCAGTATTGATATCAAAGAAAATGATGGATAGCATATTTATGAAACTTAAAAAATAACAAACAAGTTCCAAATAATTATTTCAGGTCACATATAACTTCCCTACATAAACCATCACTAAAAGCCTGTATTTATTTCTTAATATCAGTTGTTGCATTATACACCAATAAAAAATAGAAATAGACAAAAATTACCAGACTAAAATTATCCTGCTTATCAATAAAAACATATCCAAGTAGCCTAAATCATAGTTATTAAACGTGTCTCAAGGTCAAGCACGCCAAAAGCCCATGGGCCGCAAGGCCGGAAAAAAACATTTCGGCCCGCCCCAACCCCCACAAATCATATTATTCTCAATGCGTATCTCCCTCTCACTCCCAAAAACTAAAGAAAACATATTTGATGTATTAAAATTATATATATTAGTAGATGTGTCAACCGGGCCGGGCCAGCCCGGCACGAGGCATGGTTCAGCCGTGCCTAGATCAGCCCGGCACGGGAAAATCCCGTGCCCGTGCCCAGGTTAGGCACAAGTCGTGCCGTGCCGTTCCTGGCCCGTGCCGTGCCTAACCCGGCACGGTTCGGCCCGTGGCACGGCACACCGGCACGGGTTCGTCCCGTGTCGGGTGTCCCGTGAGCCCGACCCCGCGATCGCCCCTCCCACAAAAAAGACCGAGGGTCAGGTCTGATTGGACCCGACCCGCGGTCCCACGATGCCAGAATAGTATGGCCAGGCCAGGCCCGGCACGAAGGCACGCTCGTGCTCAAAAAAAAGAAACTGGCCGGCTCGGCCCGGCCCGTTTGACACCTCTATATATTAGAATGTTAAAATTTTATTATTTTATTTTAAAACTATAAATGATAAGTGAATATTTGTATTTTTTATTATTGTTTGTATTATTATTTATAATACATTTTTTTTGCTCGCAATTTATTATTATTATAATTTATAATTCAATATTATTATTCATGGATCATTATATTTTTATTTTTATTTTGATGTTTAATATTGACACCTAGGCATATCTTGCACCTTTTAGAACTATGAATCAATCTAAGTTAGGTTTAAATAAATACTACTCGGTCTTCTTCTGATAGGCATACAAGAAATAAAGCCCTCATTCACATGAGTGTTATTTACAATTAAGAAATAGTTACCAATAAAATCAAACAAACAAGTTTAAAAAAGAGAGGCTTATAGAATTAAATGTTTCGATTAGATTTTAAAAAAAAAACTAATAAAAAAATTATTTGAAAAAATATACCCTCTCCCGGATAGTGGCTATTAATCCATTATTCCATCCTTCGGCATCTAGATAAATCTCTGGAAAAAATAAAAGAAAAATTCAACTACTAACAAAAAAAACAAATAAATCACACCATTAGCTAATTTAGTGCACCTATAATGAAAAATTAAGACAGAGGATGAAACAAAACACGGCACAAAAAAAGAAACAAATCATACACGCATGCCAGCTCTTGCACTCTTACAATTTTAGTAATACCTTGCGTTTGAGATGCTCGAGCAACTTCAAACTCACGATGAAGGCGTTCAAATAACATCTTGTCAGAATCCCTGCCAAAATTAATGATATCAACTAAATCATTATTTATTTGAACCATGTTGATATTATCATTTGTTCTTGCATGATGACGAATAAATTTTAGGTAGTGTTTTTAAAGGGGGAGGCACGAGGCAGGGCATTTATGGAGTCATGGGGTGAGGCATAAGCCTTTTGAGACCTCAAGTTGTTGAGCTACAAAATGACTTTATCAGAGAGGCATGAAGCTGGTGACCCATGCAGAGTGCTTACCTAGAGGTGTCAAACGGGCCGTCCCGGCACGGTACGGCCCATTTTTCACGAGCACGATCGGGCTACCGTGCCTCGCCTGGCCCGCTCGAGCAAACCTGTCCGAGCGGTTCGGGAAACGGGGGACCACGGGTCGGGTTGAATTAGACCCGACCCGCGGTCTTTTTTTGCGGGAGGGGAAGCATGCGGTCAGACTCACTGGGCTCCAGGCACGGCACGGTTCGTGCCAAAGCCGGGCACTGCATGGGCCCAGGCACGAATTTTTTCCGTGCCGTGCCTCGTGCTGGGCCGGCCCGGCCCAGCACGATTGACACCTCTATGCTTACCTGACTGCATTTGTAATTTTACTTCACACTTTTAGCATCTAAATATTTAGTGTTGAGGTTTGATTCATCTTTTTATTTATTATTTATTGTTTTTTTTTGTTTTTTTATTGTTTGTGAGCATTCGATTTATTGCATATAAATCACATATATATATACTATATATATAATTTATGTTTAATTCTAAACAAATTTTTTAAAATTAATAAAATTTTATTGTTTGTCATATCCACGCTATTCTCTCTCTCATCACCTTCCAAAAACCTCCCCTGAGCAAACCCTAGCACCACCGAACATGATATCAGAGGGCAATAAAATCGTGTCATTGAATTGTAGCGGTGAAATACTTACATATGATAGATATCTTGAATTTTTTTCTGTTTGAAAGTTGTCGAACATCCGACAATATATTTTGGGTAATCAAGAAAAATATTTCCAATGATGACAATGGACCTAATGTTGTTTATAATTGATATTTATATTGAATTTTGTGTCATATTGTAAGAAAAGAAATAAAGAAAATTATTAAAATTGATGTGAGACAACTAGTGATAACTAAGTAAGAATTTAAAAAATATATATACTCCCTTTTTGGTTACATGTATGAGGATCTAGTTTGCAGTTTAAGAATATGTGAGTCACTTATTAGAAAACTTATCTCATATAGAGGTGTCAAATGGGCCGGCCCGAGCCAGCCCGAATTTTTTGGGCACGAGCGTGCCGCATAGCCCGGCACGGTTTAAAATAACCAGGCCCGGCACGGCCCGCAGGCACGGCAAGCCGTGCCGTGACGTGCCTGGCCCGCTCGGGCTTGCCTGTCCAAGCGGTTCAGGATAAGAGGGACCATGGGTCGGGTCGAATCAGACCCGACCCACGGTCTTTTTTTGCGGGAGGGGCATCGTGGGGTCGGGCTCACGGGATACCCGGCATGGGACAAACCCGTGCCGGTGTGCTGTGCCGCGGGCCTAACCGTGCCAGGTCATGCACGGCACGGCACAGGCCAGGCACGGCACGTGCCTTACCGGGGCACAGCACAGGCCCGGGCACGGAATTTTTCCGTGCCGGGCCAGCCCGGCCTGGTTGACACCTCTAATCTCATATTGAAACTGATTAGTTAATGATGATTAATGCACAATTATTTGTACATCTATGCCCTGTGGAGTGTTTTTTGTCTCGTGATACTACAAGCGGATTTAAAACTTGACCACTTAAATATAATCCTCCAAATTATTTCATTTATAAAATAGTATTACTAAGTTACTAAAGTAGAAATTGATTGACTAAGATGAGATAACTCATTATACGACTTGCATATAGTTGTAAAAAATAAAATATTGGCATAATACATGGGGGTTGACAAATCATACTAATTATTGAAGAGAAATTACTTATATTACTCTCGAAGATTTATAACAAACAAAAAGAGCGCCTCAAATGTATACATCTATATCTCAATCATGTAAAAATGAGTATTATTGATCACAGCAATATGACATTTTTGTCACATATTACCAATGAGAGAGCTGGGAGACCTACTATAAGACTCGGATGTTTATAATTATACCTCAATTGAGTAAATAAGTACTACTAATCATAGCAATATGATGTTGTCACACACTGCCAATGAAAATGTTAAGAGACATACTAGAAGAACTATGAAAGACAAAAATAATAATAATGACATACTCAGGAGATGGGTTGAATGTTGCACCATCAGTTACAACAAAAAATATTCTTCGATAATCATGTCTATCGGTCGTGTTACATTGATAATTTATTGAGTAGGAGTGTATCAAAGTTTAGTTTTTGGATGATATTGGTTCAAGGACATATATATCCATAGAATTTTGTTCTCATCACTTCACTCTAAATTCTTGAGTAATAGATTTGAGATAAAATACTTATGTCTTAAGTAATTGTACTATTTTTTACTTATTTTGTTGATTATATAGCTTTTGATATAATATTAGTCAATGACACCGTTATATGGGCGAGAGGGTATGAAAATATTAATAATAGTCCTTTCTTTTTCAGGTATAATTTATATATATCAAAAATTTATCATAATTTATTTTGTCAATTTTCTTATAAATCAAATAAATTATGCCACCAGACCTGGCAAATTACTTCCCTACAAATTAAGCGAGATGAATTCTAGGTATTCTTTTGGACTCATAAGAACCCTTTTAGATGCTTGTATATTTTAAATCAACTAATAATTTACTTGAAATTAGGATATCATTCACTAAATAAGTTATACAAATTGAAAATAGGTATCAAAAGAGTAATATTAATTAATTATAAGACATACTTATTAGAAAAATATTCTAAAGTTTCACATGTGACATGTTAGAAAGTGACTTATTTATTTGATTCCCTCAAACATTTGGGGACCCTATATGATGAGTATATGTGATAACTTAGGATATTTTATTATTTTAGTTATAATTATTCTTTATTTACATTGTTATCATTATTAACGAAAAATATAATTTATTTCATTTTTATGAAATTTTATGATAAAATAAAAACATAAATTTAAATGTAACATTAGGATGTTGATAATTCATAATGCTTTAAAATATACTTCTAATTAATTTCTTATTTCTTTAAAGAGCAGGAGATAATTCAACAAATATATTATGTTGGTACTCCTGCATGGAATGGAATAGCTAACAGAAAGAATCAACATATAATTGAAACAAACATGACACTCTTACTTCACAAGATTGTGACTATAAATTTTTTTGGAAGAAATAATATTAATCGCTAAATTCCTAATCATCTTAATATCATCAATTATTTTCTTAGGATAAAACTCATATCAGCCTATATACCCAAGAGAGAAACTTTTTTACCTTTTAGGCGATATTTTTGAAATTACTTATTTTATTTATCATCTCTTCCTAGGCAGAAAGAATCGATTGTATGTATCATCAAATATGTCTTTGATAAATATTTTAATATTCAAAAAAGATAAATAAATATATATATATATATATATATATATATAATTTATCATAGACTACGTGTCAATACAAGTGTTGGTTTGATATTTTTTTAAGAACAAATCATTTAATAACTCAATCCAAAAAAAAATATTTTCAAATATTATAGAATACTAGCTTTATTTTCTTATCCAATTGTTATTTCCCACTGAAGAGTAACTCTCGAGCCTGCTCATATCCCCACACCTACTTAGAGGTATCCAATGCCTTGTGTTGGGGTGGCAAGACCCATTTTTTAGGCTCAAATGAGTCACCATGACGTGTCAGGCATTAAACTATTTTTAGCACGAAGCATATCATGTAGACACGGCTCTAAAATAAAATAGCATAGCAAGGACTATTGGCCAACCAAATGCGCGAGTTTTATTGAGTCATGCCAAGCAAAACCCCAGAACACCCGCACACAAGATGAGGCTAGCTTGGGTTCATTCCAGGCTAGCCTGGTTTAGGCAAAAGGATAAGACCTGCCCACATGGGCCTACATGCTAAGTCATACTGTGAGACATCTTTTGTGGCACACAGACCACAAATCATTGCCTGACACAACCCAATCCATGTCAAAGGCTAGTCCATGCATGTTCCATGCACGATTCTATACATGTCAAAACATGCCTGGTCCACCCTTCCCATTGAACACTTTTACACTTAATATGACTAGCACAACTAGTTTGAAGTAATGCCACCTCTCCTAGTGTGGTGCACCAAGAACAGGAGCCTAGTAAGTATGAATCATACAAAAGGTGTGAGTCTCCCCAAAAGAGAGACATGAGATTTTGATAGACTTCGTGATTCTAATTTAAAAAAATATACTAAATAAATACATTAACAATTTTTTTCAAATTAATCTTTTGTCATATTAAATGAACAAGCTTAGAGTAATAACTTTAACCTTTCGACTATATTATAAAAGGAATCAATGACATGTTCAACTCAGCATCTTTTATATCGAGTAGTCTCTTAATTTTACTTTGTTATTATATATTCTAGTTTATTATCCTCATTTAATATGCATATGATCCAATAAAAGCTTTCCGATATACTAAGTCATCTAGGATGATGAGAACCTGTATAAAAAAACTGAGTAAAATCATATGTAATCATACATTGAAACTCATTCCCAAACTGATAGGTAAGCAAGTAGTAAAATGTAGATGAGTTTACAAGATAAAAATGAAACCCAAGGTAAATGTTGATCAACTCAAGGCTAAATTTATTATGAGAATGTTTACACATATATATGGCATTGGCTACTAAGATATGAGTACTCATATTCAAGTTAAGATATCTTTCAAGGATCATAGGCACATCTAGTTGATTGGATAATCAGATTTGAGTTATACACCAACATACACCAAGAAAAAATTTACAACAGAGTTTAGTAGTTATATTGAAGTCAATTTTATCACTTGAAAAAAAAAACACAAATAATTCTCTCTGATCTCACCTTTACTAGGTCATTATATGTATGAATATATCAAGTCGAATATATTCCTATTCATACCAAACTAGAATGTAGCATAAGAATTTTTGATAAATTTTTCTAACTAACATTTCTTATACTCTAAAATAAAAGTATGAACCATGCCGGGTGGCCCGGGCACATGCCAGGCTCACTCTCAGCATGACTCATGTAGGGCCATGCCAAAGGTAATCAGCTCGCATGCCTTGTCAGGCACGACCCGGATGCCTAGCACGTGAGCACGGCACACAGTGATGGGCATTGGCCGACGAGTGACACGATGATGCCTGACAAAAGATGCGACGAGTCGAGCGAATCAACGGGACTGCGGGAGCGCCCGCTCAGGTTTTGGGAGAGGCCATATGCCCAAATCCCAGCAAGAACTGACCTGAAACATAGCTACTATTGGGCAAAGAGCTGTGCCAGTGCTACCCTCCTATGAAACGTGTTGTGCCATGCACTGCAGGCTGACCCATTTGGGCCTAAAAAAAATGGGTCATGCCTGCCCAGCACACCACATTTGACACCTATATTCCAGAATCAAAATATCATTAAGATTAAAATAAAATATTCTAAACTTAGCCGATAATGAGTGATCAAAATAAATTATTGCTAAAGAAGAATATAAAATCTATTACCGTCAGTCACAAATAAAATCTTACTGAGAGTCTCAATCTTGCAAATAAATATCCATATAAATAAAAATCAAAGTTTTTAAAAGCATTTTTTAGATGATCAATGTGAGGCATTCGTAAAACGCCTCAAAGTGTTAAAAAAAAGAAATTTTTTTGATAAAATTAATAATAAAAGAGAACCTCTAGGAAGCTCCGTTGAGCTCCACAATGGAGCTCGAGGAGCTCCATCAAGCTACATGAACTCCAACAAGAACCTCTAGGAAGCTTCATCGAGATTTCCATGGAGCAGGAAAAAAGAGCGAGGATGAGGAGCGAGGGAGATGATAAGAGAAAAGAGAGAGGCTCATCTTAAATTTCATTAATAAATAGTATTTCATACTTTTTATTAATGAAAAAATAAATTTAAATTTTTAATTTAATAATGATAAAATTATTTTTAATTTATTATAAAATATATATAAAGTATTTCATATTATTTTATTTTATTTTTAATATTATTGTAAAATATTTATTAATTAATATTTATAATCAAGTGACGTCTTAAAAATACTTTATAAAACTTTGATTTTTCATTTTTTTTATTTATACTATTTTATTTTATACATTTTAAAATATTAATTAATTATATATTATAATGTTAAAAAATATTACGACTTAACGCCTCAAGGCTTATGTCTCATCTGACACTTTCATCTTTTAAAACTTTGATAAAAATAAAAGTCAAGATTTAATTGCTAAAAAGAAAACTCAGATAAAACAAACTAACAAAACAATCAAGAATAAGCAAAACACGCATAAATAATAAATTCTCAAATTAGATACTACCATAACTAATAATTTTCAAATATTTGTTATTAGCTATAATAATAATTTCAGAAGAGAAAATAAATATAGCAAATTAGATATAATTATCATTAATATAAGAATTAGCTTTTATGATAATAATCCTAGCATTTAAAAAGAATGTCCAAGCAAAACAATCAATTATATCTAAATAATAAAAAAATATATAATTGTCTTAGAGAAAAACTTTTAGATTCCTCTCAATTAAGCATCAAGATTGATGAACACTATAAGAACTCATGGATAACTATGATTGTCAACTTGTCTCTCTCAATATTATGTAAAGCTTTCAACCTTCTCCTAAAAATTAGGTGTTAATTTGGTCGTGTCATGCAGATACATCTCATTTTGTTTTGGCCCAGTTAGATCACAGCTTTGTGCCGACACAACATGGTATCCAAACAAGTCTACCCTGCACATCATGTTTGGCCCACGGCTATGCACTACGACGTCGGCTCATGCTAGGTCATGCAAAATTGTGTAAATTATGGGCAGCATGAATGTAACTAATTACTATTTTTTTTAATTTTAATTTTTCATTTATGATTATTCAAAATATTATATTTATACATCAACAAAAATAATTAAAAATTGCATTACACATTTACATTGGATAAAAAATTGAAATGAATTAAAATTAAATTAATAATTAAAAAAATTAATTGTCATTCAATAGACTCAACTCAAAAAATAAAAATTTTTAATAAAAAAATAATCAATAATATGATATGAAATATAACTGGCAGCAATCTAAAAACAATTAAAATATTATATATAAAAAATAATCCAAAATCGCATGAATCATCAATATACATCTAAAGTATTAGTGTAGGTATAGATCATCATCATCATTTATACTTCTGAAGGTAGTACTAACGATGACCTCAATATCTTTGATCTTGATATCACATGAGTTATCATCCACAAATAACTTTTTTGCTTTATCTTTAATATATAACCTTTAATCTTCTCAATCCATCAAGAATGAACATATAGTTATGATATTTAGTCATAATCTAAATCTCTTATTTAAAATAATATTGAATACCAAAAAAATAGATTCTGATATTATGTTAGATATTGAATGAGTCAGTAAAATACATGTCATTTTAGATAGTATGAAATATGTGAATTCATATAATTTTCAGCAACTTAAAATATTCAAATTATTATTATCATCATATGATTGTATAGAGCAGTAATCGATATCTTAAGTACTGAGAAAACTCGCTCATATTTGATGAACTACTCCATCATATGTCTTTAGCTAATTAAATAACAAGTCATCATCTCTAAATATGATATTCATATTCATGCTCAAAGCCTCATTATAACTATAATACCAAGTATCATAATACGTAAATATATTAGTTAATTTTTTATGAATAAAATCTTTAAGTTTGTCTGCTTAGTTTATAAAAATGAGTACATATCTTAATATATTTTTTACTCATTCCAACATAACCCTAGGATTCATATAAGTAGTCATGCAATACAGAATTAGAATGAAAAACAAGTATTTTAAATACTAAATTTTTATCTCAACAGTCATGATATTAAATGCATTGTATCCTCTACACGTGCTAAACATTCGGTTGATATTGTGTATGCACCCAAGTACAATAAATGTGAAGGGAGTATACACATGCAGATAGATATTTATTATCATAAAAAATTTTCAAATTTTTAATTAAAAAAATTCTCTAGCATAGTCTGAAATGTCAATAATAAATTCATCGTTTTTACTATTTATGAATAATAAATTCAAATATTAATAACCAATACATGACTCTAATATTATGTATAAATAATTCAAAAGGTATCACATGTATTAAAGATTTTTTTCTTTTTTAAGCTCCCTAACAAACAAAGAAAACTGAATTTTTGTTATCAACTAGGAAACCTAAAATATTTTAGTAAATTTCTAATATTTATTAATACATGAGAAATAACTTTTATTCTCATTTATACTATTAAGTTAATTACATGACACATATACCAAACATAAAATATTTTACCTAACAACACATCTCTAATAAATCTTAACAAGCATACTAATGAAGACTCCGATTATCAGCTATAAAACCTATACTTTTATTTTAAATGGTATATTTCTCAAATGTCCTCATCATATACTCATTTATGGTATAGACATCATAAGATAGAGGAACTCAAAAAATCTTAAAATTTTTTTATTATGTTTTCAATTTAAATCTACATAGTAAATAATAAGATGTGAATAATGCATCATCATGACTAATCTATATATCAGACCTTAAAGATACTACTCTATTATATTTCCTAAATTTATTAATTATTAATTATTTTTTTAACTTATAATATTTTATTATATCATTCCTAAAAATAAACCTAATAATCATACAATAAGTATGTTGAAAATAAATCTGAATAATAAAAAGCGATAGCCAGCAAGCATGGCATGTCTTTTTCCATGCCAACACTCATTACACGAAATCATAATGGGAGTCAGGAATTAGTCGTGGCCAATAGGGGTGGAGTGTTGACTCAGCTGAATGTTGACAAAGCAAGGATGACTTTTTTTTAACCCAATCCCATGACTCATGCTCGATCATGGATCCTCATGTCTTTGAACCATGCCAAAGAGCCAGGCATGTAGAGGTGTCAAGCAGGCAGGATGGCTCTAAGTCCAGCGTGGTTCAACAATGCTTGACCCAACACTGCTAAATTAGGCATGGTTCATGTCGTGTTGGGCCAGCATGAGTTATGCCTCATATCAGGCCAAACATGACATATGTGTCTGTCTCGACAGCATAGTAAACCAGCCAAGGTGACCACCCGACGATATCCTCATCAAGTGGTCACTCGGGCAGTTAAATTTTATTTTTTTTTTAATTCGACCGCCAGTAACAAGACAATCTATTTTAAAATCAAATCTATCATGCGTTATGTCGCACACAATAGGTGTGAGACAGCATGGGATGAATTTGAAACAAAGTTGCCATTAGCATATAGTAACTTAGGGTTTCCTAGCCCTTATTGGCTTACCCATATATCCTAATGTTCATTTTTTCCCAAGTTATTGCTCTAATTCCAAGTTGAAAAATGAAAAAATAAAGATTGAGACTATACAAGTGCACAAGGCCCCATTTTTAGGGAGGAGTCTAGGAAAGACCAATATCTCAACTGCCTTACCCATGAAATTCAAAAAAGATACGTCTGATGAATCACAAACTCGAACGCTACTACCCTCAAACAAAGTCAATTATCATCATATCAAGACATTGCCTCCAACAAATATATGCAATATAAGAACTTTCCAGATAATGAGTTATTCAAGCATAATTCTAACACAAATGCATGTAACTTTTACTAAATGAATGATAATAATAAAATAACACTCAATAATATAAATTATATATAAAATATTATTATATAATGAACAAAAACTATTGTAGTAGCTACAGATTAGTTGGTTCCATTAAAAAGCATAAAATAAAAATAAAACAATACGAACAATATTATATCATCCTCCACCTTAATTATTTAATAACTCTTTCATGAATGTATATTCATGAAAGAGTTATGATGGAATTACTTCTCCTCATGAAAATCAAATATTGATCCAACAATCTCATGTGATATAATATCAAAAGAGATTGATGGAATCAGTTACCACAGATATTTGTGGATCGTGTACAAAGACCACTTATGATGATCTTAGAAATTCTATTAATTTTGTAGTTATTTTATATTGAAATACTTAAATTTCAATTTTTTTATTCAACCCTAAGTGTGTATATTTTATTAAATTACATGAAATCGTGCAAATATAATTTAAAAATATCAAAATTTTTACAAGTTATAATATTTTAGAATAATTCTCATTATTTTCTAAATTCTTTTAACAACATTGAAAATATCAAAATTTTAAGACTCCAACTGAAAATGAAGTTACGAAAAAAAAAAAACTAAGTATCTAATTTGAATAAGCAATATTCACTAATTATTTGTTACAAAAAATATTTTTTTCAATCTTTTCAAATCGTATTCCATATAAAATTATCTATATAGGTGAGAAATAATTTCATTTACCACCCAAAGTATTTAAAAAAAATTATTTTATTCAGAATATCTCTATCAAATAAAAAATATATGATCATTCATACCATTATAAATATTTTCCTTGATAACTCAAGATACTCAAAAAGATATAAATGTTATTCTCCGAAAATAATTAGAACGTTAGCATCTTTTGATTGAACATCCTTTGAGAATGAATCTCTTTAGAATTCAATCTCGACTAATGATTCTACAAAGTGAATCAAAATAAGATTCTTATTATGCTCAGTGGTGACTTTGCCCAAAATTTCAACCAAATATGCTCCTTTTACTACTACTGCAATTAGACTTGATGATTGTTTGAAGGCATCTCATGATATATCAAAATGATTATGAAGATGAAATAGAACCTCAATTTCAGAATGTTTCTCAAAGTGCTACTTGTAACCCTCATCCAAAGAAAAATCAAAATAAAAAAATTAAATTATTCTTATTTAAAAGTTTCTACTTAAAGGACACATCAATGGAAGTTTATAAAAGAATTATCTAAGGATGTATTTTACATAATACACACCATCATAAGTATTGTCTTATTCTCGTTGTAGTATAATATATCCTAATTTTTTGTCTTTGCTTAATAACTAACTATAAAATTTCTAATATTTTTTCTATGTACTTAAACATTTAGTATGATAACAGGTTATGTTGGATAAACTAAGTGCAATTACTATTCATTATTAATCATTTATGAAATCTTATTTTAAAATATTCATGTAGATCAGTAGTTGGAAACCAATGGATGTACATGATAAACATTAAATTTGAAGAAAATATTTATTAACTAAAAGTCATATTGATCGCCAAGGAATTTACACAAACATATAATATGAATTATGAGATATCTTTACTCTTTATCTAAGATAACTATTATTAAATTATCAATTTTTGTTGTTGCTTCTCACATATAGACTATATAATAGCTTGATGTGACCAAGAATAGATATCTTTATCAAAATCTTGAAAAATTTATATTTATGTAGCAACCACAAATTTTATCGTTCCAAGGAGTACAAGTATTGTGTATAGATTGCGGAATACTCTTTATGACCTGAAGCAGTGTCTTATAGGTGGTTCACTATGTTCTCTTCAATGTTCGCTACTTTTGGCCTGAGGAGATGTATATTGAACTATTTTTATTTCTATATACGTGGGTCACAGGAATAATATATAATATTAATAGTATATATTAATGATATTCTGTTTACAAAAAAAAGAATTGTGTATATATCAATTAAAATTGAACTTATTGACAACGTTTTAAAAAAAAAAAATATTTTGGAAGTCTTAAGTATTTCTTGAGCATTAAGTTTGCATAGTCCATATATATGATTTTATTTTCTATAAAAAAATATGTTGAAATATTTTATTTGATCTTTGCATGATTGAATGAGCACAGATTGACTCACCACTTAATCTGAGACTATACTTGTCCACGTGTATCAACTCTTTAGTTGCCTTATTCAGACATGAAAGAATCACAGTAAGATTGAATTATCTAATAGTGACTAGATAAAATATCACTTGTATTATTAAAATAATTAATTATTTCATAAATTCTCTCAAACATAATTATATCGACGTAATTCTCAAGACTTTCAAATATATTAAGGAAACTCAAAGATGTAAGATTTCATAGATAAGAATAAGAAATCTTCATGACTAAGGATCTCTTGGGAATAATTAATATTTCTGATAGGCTAAGTACTCATATTCGAATTAAATACTAACATGCATCAAGAGAATATCTATGATAAAATTTTATACTTTTTTTAAAGATAATTTTAATCTTAACTCCTAAAAAATAAGAGAGAGTTGTTTCAAAAATCAATAGAGAGATTGAATTCAGAGCAATAGTAATAGTTACTTATGAGATACTTTGATATATAATCTGCTAGTAAAGATCGAGTATGCACTTCATTCTCTCACTACACTTTAGTATGATAGTCAGGCAGCAAGGTATATAGACTTCAATCTAATATTTCATGAACAAAAAAAATACATTGAGATAAATTACTTCTTAAAAAAAATATTCAAGATTGGACTATTACTAAAATATACATTTAGATAGCAGAACAGCCAGTAGACAATTTCACAAAAATCTTGATGAATCATCACCTTACATTTCTTTTTTCCAAGTTTAATATTGCAGACTTATATACACCAGCTCAATGAGTATCATTCTTTTCTTTGGTACTATATAAGAATGTGTTCTACCCAGTACACATATCACAAGTGCTCTTGTATTCTCATTTTAATAATATATATTATAACTTTTTATCCTCTCTTGATAGCTAGAAAATCTTTGATTGGAGCCATCAACAAACTATGTTGGATGAACAGAGAATAAAAACATCCAATCAGACATTAAATTTTATTCTAAAACATTTAGATAAGACAATAATAAAATGGAAATAGGAGGATATAGTAAAAACTAGGCATGAAAAAAAAAAGATTAACTAACAAATATATTAATAGACAAAGGGTTTAAATAGTCTTATGGTATTAATTATTATGATATCTTTTACTCTTTAATTAAGATGACCACTATTAAGTTATCATTTTTTGTTGTTTCTTCTCACATATTTCTTCATAAAAATCTTTAGAAAAAAATATGTAGACAAGCACAAAATTTTTTTAATTCCTAAGAGTGCAGATATGGTGCGTAGTTTACAAAAAAACTCTTTATTGCCTAAAACATTATCTTTGAACATGATTCAATAAGTTCTCTTCACTACTCACTACTTTTAATCTTAAGAGATATATGTTGAACTATTCTTTTTCTATAAACATGGATTAAATAAACAATATGTAATACTTGTAAAATATATTAATAATATTTTAATTATGAGATATAATTAATTACATATAATATATATCTTAATTGAAATTGTTATTGTTGTCCACGTTTCAAACAAAATATTTTGAACATCTTAAATATTTCTTGGGCATTAAGATGGCATCCATTGGAGATATTGTTTTTTATACCTAGAAAAAATATATTTTAAATATTTTATCTGATATTGACATGCCAAGATACATACTGATTGACGCACCACTTATTCCAAGATTAGACTTGTTCAAATGTACTAACTTTCAATTGACTCATCCAAACATATATGAATTATCATGAAATTGAACTATCTAATAAAAATCAAACAAGATATCACTTATGTTGTTAGTATAATTAGTCGTTCCCCGAATTTTCTGAGACATACTCATATGAAAATAATTCTCGGGATTTTTTTAGTTTGTGAAGAAGACACCAACACGTGTAACTTCATTTAGAGATCATGGACATAGATGCTTTATAGATGAATTCATATTTTAGTTGGACTCTTATAATTACAGAGAAGAGATCTAATATTTGATTTTGTACTTTTATTAGAGATAATTTTCTATCAGGAAAAAATAAGCAGCAAGTTATTATTTTATATTCAATACAAATACAAAGTAGAATGCTATGATATTAGTTACTTGTGAACTCTAATAAAATAATTATTTTTTAGGAGTTGTGCTTATCAAAATATTAAGATTTATACTATTTACATGCCAACTAGTAAGTAGATTATAAACATCTTCACAAAAATTCTTAGATGAAGAATATGTTAAGGTTCGATGTCGTTTAATTGTTTAATTTATTCATTTTTTCACTCTTCTCTTCTCTCTTCACTCTCTCATTTTTGTATAACCCTAAATTGAACAACAATGAACTTCTTAAGGAAGAATTAATTGCTCACGTAGATTAATAAAATTTCAAAACTAAAAATGATGGAAACTTATGTTCATAATATCATTTGCAAAAAAATTACACCATAAAGTACCGATAAATAATTTTCACTCCTAATCTAGTAGTAATCATTAAAACTAGATTGAAACAATTCATATAAAAAGATACCCACCAAAAAACAAAAGATTGATTATGCATGTTGTTCAGTATGTAGATGTACGAGACTATTATTCTGTTTAACACAAATTCTCATAAGATCTTCATCTAAATTTTTAAAAGTCTATATTTCCTTCACCAAACAAATTATTTTTTCACATTCGACAATAATCATCATGTGGACACACAGACTTGCAAATTGCACCATAGAGAACTACTCAAGAATTCTATAAAGACAATTTTCATAACAAATTAATGTATTAGTAAATTTTATAAGGTAGTAAAGATAAAATGATTCTAATGAAGTCATTTGAACTAATAAAAAAAAATGTATATTTTCATATACAACATTATATTATATATATCAAAGTAAAACTACATACCACCATACAAGTTTTTAGTTGATGAATTTTTTAAAAATAATGAATCTTCATAACAAATATATATATACATCCAACCACAAATTTTCTAGATTATTGAAGAATAATTTTAAAGTTATATTAAAACAAAGAGTGTTGCAGTTTCTTGTTGTAGTATTTACTTTTATGTATTTAGCTTATTTTATTTTATGTTTTTGTGAGAAAACTCAATCTATGATTTACCTTAAACACTCATTATATAAGGATAATTGTTATATGATATAAATTATTGAGTGTTATTTTATTTGTTATTTGTGTTTAAATTTCAACATGATATTAGAACCAAATATTCTACGAAAGAATAAATCTTTGGGTATGTAGTGGGTAAGAAACCCAAGAGATGAAAATTTATATGTATTATACTAACATTGTAAAAGTGTACATGCACGCTACAATGCAAGCACACACAAATTGATAAGATGAAGGCACACACCACTACATGGCGTGATATGCTTGGGAAGTAATATCCTTATATAATGGGTGCCTAATAAATGCAATATCCTTATATAAAAAAAATATACAATCAATATTTTTATATAATGGGCAATCCTATTGAGGTAGCTCATAGGTTGGGTACTCTTATCAACATAACATTATATATATATATATATATATATATATAATAAGCTAAAAAAGAAAAAAAAAACAACACCCCTATATATAAGTCCAAAATACTAAGCGTAAAAAATAAAAAAAAAGTAAATTAAAATCTCTTCAAAATCTTCGTGAAAATATCTGATGCATACACTTCTGTTTGAATATCTATTATAACAATGATTACATCTTAAATCTTCTCCTTGATGAAAAAATAATTCTATATTTATATATTTTATTCACTTATGAAATATTAAATTGTATGTTTTATCCCTCAGTGTCTGACTAATCTAATAAAGGATGGTCAGAGAAGATACATGATCTTCTCAAGTTAGTATTTGATTCAAAATACTTCATAATTAATAGTTATCATCACTTTGAAATATGAATATCTTAAAATAATTATTTACCACCTTAATCTTTTAGAAAATAAAATTGCTTTCAAGAAAAGCATAAACCTCTTAGTATATATCCTCTCAATACAAACTAATGCATGACTCGAATATAAATATTCAACTAACTACTAGTACTCAAGATTGCTGAAAAATATCTCAAGTCTGAGAGACTTTATACACAATTCAGTACGAGAAGAGATACGTCTAGGTAAATATACCGAAGACAATTTAAGAAATTATTAATTATATTAATTACATATGTTATATCTGATCGAATAATAATCAAATAGCTAATCTTCTCTATAATTCTCATGTAACTAAAACATAATTCAAAAATTCAACTCTTATAAAATTTTTAAGCATATACCTTCTCTGTGCAAGACAATACCTCTTCTAGAGTTAATCATATCTATATCAAAAAAATATATATGAATCTCTCAGAATCCTTCAACTGAAGGTACATCATGAGTTGGGTGATTGTTAATACATCATATCACATAACTAGAATACAATGAACATACAAAATGAGTAAATTCACTGCCATTATAAGTCCAAAAAAAATAAAAAAAAAATATGTAACTTACATTTATAAATCAAACGAAATAATTATCTATAAATATCATGTAAATAATGATTTTCATTACTCCTTCAGGCTATATAGTATCTTCCACAATTTGTAAATTATGTCTAACTATACCTATGTAGCTACTTCGTATTGTGAAAAAAACATATTCTTCACATATAACTAATGTATTCTTCATCTATTAGATACTGGCAAATAAATATGTATCCATATAGATCTCATCTTTGTCACTAGAGAAAAAATATCATGATTATCAATACCGAATATATGAGTGAATCCACGGCTATAAATCTCACCTTAAGGTAATTTATCTTCTTGTCTAAATATATTTTCACAATGAACGACTTATAACCAATAATAAACTGTTATATAGGTCATGATACTAGTTTTCAAGCCTCATTAGAGTGAATAGCATCTATCACTTACAACATAATCTAATATCATCCTAAGAGAGATAATGACTCATAATGAAATATGGATATCCTACTACCATCAAGAGAAATAGTAAAAAAAATACAATATATGAATACAATAATACTTGTGAGATCGAATATTAAATACAATTCATCTATTCCTTTCAAATAGCAATTAGAAGATCAACGTCAAAAAAATCAGCTATAAGATTATTTGGTTAATCAATATACTCATCTTTGATCTAATAATATTATGTTTGTATCCTCCTCCTAGTATAAGTTTTAAGTCCTAAGTGGTTAGGTCTTCTTTTACTTATCATAAGTCTGAATTAGATTAAACTTATGAACTATTATATCATTTAACTTGAATGAGATTTCATATCTTTAGAAACTGTCTCCCAAGCATTACCAATATCTATAACTATATTTGTTAGTACATATGATGACTCCATAAGAATATTATTATAATGTAGAGCACCAAGTTTAAAAAATAATAGATATATAACTATATATCCTAGCCAAGGGTCCAATTAAAATTACAGAAGAGTAAAAAAAAATAACGAGTTAGATATATCTTTTAAACTCTTATTCTTTCTAAGCTCACAAAAAAAAAATGATTCATACTCAAAAAAGATAACATTACTACTCACTAAAATTCTTATACCTTCTTTAGGTACTAGAATATCCAAGAAATTATAACTCAAAGTTTTGAATATCAATTTATCTCATCCTAGAAAGAGATCATAGACAAAAAAAAATCAGCCGACAAATTTTAGATGGTAGACTAAACAATCTTTCTCAAAAATCCAAAATATAAAAAGATATGTGATGGGAAAGAACAAAAAAATATAGTTAGTTGATGAAATAATTTACAATTAAATTTATATCTCCCAAAAAATACTTTGCAGCATTCCTTCCAAATAAAAATTTATGAGTTATCTCAATTAGATGTTTATTCTTCATGTCGGCCACCTCATTCTATGGGAGTGTGCCGACACAAAGATAACTTATATATAATCATGTAATATATATAATATAATAAATATTTAATCTGTCTAACATATATTCTAATGCATTATTATTTCTTTTTTTATATTCTTATCGAATTAAATTTTTATTATTTTATAAAATATCTAAAAAAAATAAATATATGTAATCTATGATTAAAAAATACTCATGTATATTATGAGCAATAATTTAAAAAGGTGATTAAATATCTAAATACCTATATGATCGTATCTCTATTAGGTCTTCATAAGTCCAAGTATGTCAAATTGAATGAATTCTTACAAAGGATTGGTTGTCAAATTGGAAGCTCCCTTATGCTTTCCCAATCAACATGTCTCATATTATAAGATTGAAATACTTTTATAACCTGGATACAATATTCTCAACTTGGCCAACAATAAATGATCAAGTTAAAAATACACAAGTAAAGAATACTCAAATAATCAAATCTACTTAATCCCAAATAAAATCTTCTTCAAAGTCTCTCAATCCAATAAGTATATATTAGCAGAAAAAAAAAATAAAATCAGAATTAATAAACTAAAAAAATAACTATTTAAAAATATATTAAAAGAACAATCGGGAATAAATATAATATAATTTAGAAACAATAACTTAATATAGATATTACCATATCTAATGGTCCTAGAGGGTTTGGCTACCATAATATTCTCAGAATATTAAAAAAAATAGCTAATAGACTATGATTAGCTATGAAGTACTAATTAAATAATGAATTAATAATTCGTGACTCTGAATAACAAGTATGAGTGATAAAAACAAATATTAGATGAATTTTGTATATTCTTCTTAATAAATATCAGAATAAATAAACTCTATGAAAAATCATGAATGACTCTGATACTCGATATGTCTATGTATAGTACTCTCTACCTCCTTTCTAAAAATAAATCTCTAATATTTTCTCTAATATAATTCATCCTCATATAATATGTATATTAAAATAAGTCATATGTCTATTATCACGGTGACAACTTCTATTCGTACTCAATTCACCAATTGAACTCAGGACTTTTGAAAAAAAAAATATTATTAAAAATCATAATTTGGAGATATTTCAACACACCCAAATGATACAAAATCCCCAAGTTGAAAGATCAATTAAGAGTTTCAAAAATCCCTAAATTGATTTTCGAAACACTATTTTGCACAACAGGGCATAACCATGCATAGGCCACACACAACCATGCATAGGCCACACACAACCATGCACACTACGCACCACTAGCACTCTTCTACTAATCTAATCTTTTGTGCATGGCATCAATGCAATGGCGGTCAGCACAGAGTATATTATGCACAATAACCACGCATAGCAATTGTGCATGATTTTTCTTTTTTGGGTTTCTAGCTCTTCACCAACACATGCACAACTCGAATATCATGTAGAAATCTAGGAGAAGAATAATAAACATACATATAATATCCTTATATAATGGAAAAATCAAATTGGGAGTAATTCACATGTGTGGGTGTGCGTGTGTGTGTGTGTGATAAACTAGAAACAATAAAGAAACTACAACAAATTATGAGATATATATATATATATATATATATATATATGGCTTAGATTTCACAATCCTTTGAGCTAGATTTTTCATTTTGAAGATGAGTTCTACTTGAGTCCAATTCTTAAGAGTAACAAATAAAATTATATTTCATAGTTAGAGCAATAATCTTATCATTAGCATGAATAAGATCTTGAACAAATATATACTATCAAATATTCTAGTTGGTAATAAAAAAAGTTACTTCCATAAATAATTTGTTGAAATACTCAATTTTCATAAAAATTGAGAAAAATATTGCTTGATTAAATATTTTATAATCACAAATACCCAAAGTATGCATGTCTAGGAAAACATGAGAAATATCATGTTCAATGCATTCATCACATATCTAAGTATATAAAAAGTAATATCAAAACTTATCGATCTAGAAGAATATAAAAAATAACTAGCACATTCATGTTTCAAAAATATTATATAGCTTGCATTTGTGATTCTTTTATTTATTTTACTTTATTTTATAATTTACAAATGGAAACACACATATCGGGTGCCCCAGTCCAAACCCCAACTCTTTATATTCACATTGCACATTGACAATGTTTATTGAGTTTCTAATGAAATTTTGAGATTTTTATGGCTTAAATTTCACCATGATAAAAAGAAATACAAATTTAAAACTAATATATAAGAAAATTCACCATGATTAAATTTAAAAAATCATGTCTCTAAAAGAAAAAAAATTGAGAAAATGTAACACATGATTTGAACTTTAACATATAAAAAAATCACACACAATTTCAATTAAATAATATTTACAAAGATAATTTTGTAGAGGATACAAAAGAAAAAATAATGTATTAATGATAAATCTAAACTCATATGAACATTCTAAATTATATTTTTTATAATTTTCTTTTTATTTTTTTTTTCATAGTTTTAATAGAATCAATCAATAAGTGAGTTATCTTAATCATTTTTATTTATTATAAAAGGACATATGATATATTTATTTTATAAAGTATTATTGTATTTACAATTTTAGTATTATGTTCTTCTAAGATTATCTTTTTTAAAAACAATTATTTAAAAAAACTATGTATCTTATAAAAATTCAAATCCAAATCTAAAACCAACAAACAACAAGTCTACAATTACAACTAATTTTAAATGTAAAACACATAGCTCACCAATAATAATTTACATGATGATATAATAGTAAAATACAATTAAAAAATACATAATATTACACTTTTAAGATTTTCAAAGAATTAGAGAAATAATATATTAAAAATTAAGTATGAAAAACTATAAATATTAACTACTTATTTATAATTATTTTATATTACATTATTAATTTATTTTTTTGTGGGTAGAAACTCAACATCTATTAGATTTCTATCCAGAACTATTAGACAAAAATCCAACAATTGAGATAAACTAAATTTCAAAAAAAAATCTATTTTTTTAAGGACAAAAACCCAACATTCATTGGATTTCTATCCAAAATTATTGAACAAAAATACAACATTTGAGATTAAGTTTTAAAAAAATCTATTGTTAATAAATAATGATTACCAAAAAAATCAATATTTTTAAAAATGGGGCATGTGAACTTCATGTGCCCTATTCTTAAAAATATTAAAATATAAGTGCGTAGACTTCATGCACCTAAATGTTTTAATAAAATATGGACTGGCACATGAAATCCACACACCAAGCCAAGTTCATGTTGCTTGTGGTGAAGGCTCATAACATGACATATTTTGGCATGTGGGCTGATTGACCAAGCCCAACACAAGTTATGCCACATGCTGGCTCATGCCTAATGATGACATGGTTTCTGATCATGTTGTATCATGCATGAAATGTCATTTTGTGGGTCATGTTATGGGCGAATCTCATGTTGCTTGACTGTTGTTCAATGTTCATCCTTACTTTAGGGGTGACCCTTCCAGTTAACTCTACTATATATAAGATAATCATAAAAAAAATAATTATTAAATTAAGATCAAATTAGATAAAATATACACAATCAGTATGTTAGTTATATCCTAGATTATACTTTAAAGATTCATCTTGACACAATTATTATCATACTAATGCATGTGAAGTTAACTCCAAGAATTAGAATCTCTTATAAGGATCATTGATATTTTCAATTGATTGGGTATTCAGATTCAAGTTAAACATTAATATATATCAAGAAGAAGATATCTATAATAGTATTTTATATTTGTCTTTAAGATAATCTTATCTGCTAAAAAAATAAGAAACAATCAGACAAATAATTATATCAAAATCCAATACAAAAATATTATAAAAGGTGTCAAACGTGGCCGGGGCGGGCCGGCCAGGCCCTTTTTTTTTTTAGCACGAGCATGCCTTCGTGTCGGGCCAGGCACGGTTTAAAATAGTCGGGGCCCGCACGGCCCACAGGCACGGCAGGCCGTGCCGTGCCTTGCCGGGCCCGCTCAGGCTGGCCTATCCGTACGATTCAGAATTCGGGGGACCGCGGGTCGGATTGAATCAGACCCGACCCGCTGTCTTTTTTGCGGGAGGGGCCATTGTGGGGTCGGGCTCAAGGGACACCCGACACGAGAGGAACCCATGCCAGTGTGCCGTGCCACGGGCCGAACCGTGTCGGGTCAGGCACGGCACGGCACGAGCCTGGGCACGGAATTTTTCCGTGCCAGGCCGGCCCGGTCACGGCTGAACCGTGCCGTGCCTCGTGCCGGGCCTAGCCGGCCCGGTTGACACCTCTAAATATTATCTAGAGCACTAGCAACAATCATTAAAATAATATTTTAAGTGTATCAACTATTAGACAAAATTGGGATGCACTCTCTTCTCTTAATATTATTTACTATGGCAATCAAGTAATATAATTAGCAATTTAACATTTTATGAGCAAACAAAATATATTAAAATAAATTATTTCTTCCTAAAATAGAAAATTCATGATGAAACTATTATTGTAACATATATTCAAACAACAAAGCAATCAACAAATATTTTTACGAATACCTTAAAGACACCTTACCTCACCCTTCTTTCTTTCAAACTTAATGTCGTTGACTTGTAGGCACCAGTTGACGAGAATATTATATTTTTTTTATTGACTTTATTTTTCATAAGAGCACCTGATATTGTTGTATTTACATTTTTAGTATTATATTTTTCAACAATTTCAAAAATATGTTTTACGAATAGAGGTGATAATATTTTGACAAAATTAACTCAGTACATTTTCCCAGTTTCATGAAACAATCAAGATAACAACAAGATGGCTGAATGAAAAACAATAATTTTTCAGTTCTAAGAGAGGGTGAACCTGTTGAAACGCTCAGCCAAATCACCATGGCGCTCCAGAAGATTTAAGACTGCCCACAAAAACAACATTTGTACTTATTCATGGGCAAACATATAATGTAAAGAAAAACAGTGAGATACAAAAATCATAATAGATACATTTAGCTCTGGTAACCTCCAGTGCGGCACCTTCTTCAGGCATAACACTGCCACGATCAAAACACAAGTTCTAGTGAGAAGAAAAATATGGAGTATATGTGCATATTTTCATGTCCAGTATTACTGCATATTGTCATCGAATTAGTTCCACTGTTCCAGGTCCAGTATCTCGTGTAGCGACCCGATTCAAATTTAGAAAAACATAAAAGAATTCTGCTACATTAACTCTAAGGGTCAGATGTGAGCACAGGAGCATGGATTGAGAATCGACGAGAAATCAGCAAGAGCTTTGGCGGAGAATTATGAAAACAGATACGTTCCATTAGATAAAACATGCAATTTGATAGAACCTTGGCTAGAACCATAAACAGCAGATTATGAGAACCACAAACCAGTTATAATATTCAGCGAAGTTTTAGTTGTTGTTGACTGCAATGTTTACAATCAGGTGTCCATGCCGGCGACGGCGACTGCGACGGCGACGGCGTCGGTGTCGATCACAGAATAATGACCTCGCGACTGTAGTTCCATGTCAATGGAGCACTCTTCTCCTGCTTCCTTGGCGAAACGCCACAGTTGTTTTCCGTCGATTCTGTGGCAATTAATCAAGGCAGATTCCGACCAATCAGGTTAAAGAAGAACGCTTTTTGGTTACAAGATTAACAATCATATGCAGTACGACGGGGCCAGACACCAATGTAATTTATATTGGTAAAATTGAGAAAAATAACCTATAAAATAAATAATTAAAATTATAAAATTTGTCATTCGTGATCATTGATAAAATGAAAGATTATTTAGAAACTTACATTTGACTTATTTTGATTCATTTTTTTCTCTTAGTGGCCTCAACTAAGCTCCATTTACTCATCTGAATCCCTATCTCCCTTTTTTCACATTTTTAGGTAAAACTTGGTTTTGTACTTTTTTTTTTTTTGAGTGTGACTTTCTTACGTGTCACAACTTCATAGTTATCGTTATTCTAATTCTTTTCAATTAGAGCCAATGTTTATTAGATAAGTTTAGGTTGAGTTGCAGCTTTTAAGGAAGCCACAGCTATGTTACCCTCAAAACTCTAGAATCCTCTTGTTCAACGACTCTGAGAAGAGTCGTCATATTTTTACCCCCAACATATTCAAAATAATTTTGTTCATCTTTCTTTTGTGGCTCCTTCCCACTTCTAAGTAATGTTAAAAATAATTCTTTGGATTTGCTTCCGTTTCACTTTGCAAATCATTTACTCTTCCTCCCTTCATTAATAATGACAACTGACCAATGTGATGCTCTATGTTTCTTATCATCAAATTTATTTTATTTATACTCACATCAAGTGTCTCTATTCACTTATCTTGGTCATTATTCTTTTTCTAAAGTTCTACTATAATAACTTACACCTCATCATCCACAATTGATTTTTCTTCATCTCATGATAGTTGATAATTAAAATTAGAGCCCCATTGATTCATGCAGTTCACCATATTATTCTCCATGTTTTTTAGAAAATTACCCATATACTATAGCCCACGCTAATAATTTTCATATAAAAAATTTAATGATTTCTTACATTTTGATGGTAAATACCTATCCACTATCATATATTGAGAGACTATTAGATGTCAATGATGATGAATAGTTATTCAATCATTTAATTACAGATGGTGGAAGCCAACTACTCTGAGTTGAAGCCAATTCTTATACCTATAGTTCAATAGCATCAATGTAGTCTTATACTCTATAAAATGAATAGAGTCGGTCATGATACAATAAGGTTATGTTTATTTTTATTTTTATTAAGTGAAAGGGCATATAAGTTGTCTCAATGTATACCTAGAAGCTTTGAGATAAATTAGTGAAGGTATATCCCACTAAATTTTTATCATCTCAAATTATATCTCAATTATGAAATGAGATAAGCTAATATCAGCAAGTTGAGCATGATAATCTATATGATGCTTTGGACTATTTTAAGAAATTATTGATGAGATATCCTCAAGATGAATTCGAGTTGTGATTCCAAAACCAAACGTTCTACAATGGGCTGCAGAACATTAGAAAATTTTCAAGAAATGCTGGGAATAATGTAGTGAGCTACACTAATTAAGGAAGTCAAGGTTTAATTATCAACCATCACAAAGAGAAGAGAAGTCAACCTTGGGAGAAAAGATTCATGCTATCTTAGTAGAATTTCGGATGAATCTTTTATTTTCTCGGTGATTTAGAAAAGGAAAATTATATGAACACTTCTATAATTTTTGAATATATTTTAGAAGGTAGGAGTGAAGATATAATTTGCCAAAACTATATTTGAAAAATTTATAAAAATCATAATAAGTAGCAAAAAAAAATTTAAAGATGTGTGTGAATATGAATATGAGAAAAAAATATAGTTCAATTATTCAAAGAAAATATTTGAAAAATTGAATGGCCACATAAGCTTTACTATGCCCTACACTATTAGAATTCACACATTTTGGAAGTATTATATAATTTATGATTAAATGCCAACTTCATCTCTCAATCAATTATACGAAGATTAAATCTCAGCAAAATTACTCAGATATCTCTCTATAAATGGCAGATCAAACTATAAAACTCGCATATAGAATCATCAAAAGTGTTTTGGTCAAGGTTGATATATTTATTCTTTGATTTGGCCATGGATAGTTTTATAATGGTCAACTAATAATTCATCTGGGAGAAGGCAAGATGGAGTATTTGAGTTAGATCATTTTACTGCAATTAAAGTAAACATGAAAACTTTTATTGAGGCTTGAAACCCAATCCTAACAATATGCCATTTTATGTAAAAGAGATGCCAAAATCAAAGTCACGATCATTCTTAGTATCACTTTTTATATTACAGAGATGAAAAAAAATAATTTATGGATCCTACCCAATGCCATTGCTTTATGTTATAAAAAATTAGGATACATTCCAAAGTTACAATCACTTTCATGAGCCATGATCTTTAGCTCAAGTGACCATGGCTACAATCATGATATCTTTCAAAAAATTTGACTTTCTATTTAGAGAAATATCAAAATTCTCAAGTATAACAGAGGAAATTACATAGATTATTGAGATCTCTTGACTATTCTTCTTCTTCTCCATCCACCAAGAGTCTAAGATAAAAGTAATACATAACAAAAACCCTAGAAAGGAATTTTGAATTCCCTAGGAGATCCACTAGTAAGCAAGATATGTAAGATATGTAAGAACTAATTATCAATTAAAAAGAGTCTTTTATAGAATGTTATGTGAAGGGTTTAAACTCTGGTGTCGGAGTAGCATCATTAGTATAGAGGATGACGAGAAGTAAATCACAAGACATGCACGAGTGTATTGTGATGGACAAGGTGGTGACAAATATTTTAACTTGCTTTCACTCATATGGTTCTAATCGGTGAGATATGAGGGACTCATATGTTAATCATATGAGCATGACACTCATGAAATTAAAAGCACACATATTTATAAACTACATCAGATTATAATACACTTGAGGCCAGATAATAAGATTACATAAATGAAGCAGCCATAAAGGGCATTTGACAATTTTCCTAAAAAATAGACATGTGAATAACTCTCGAGTAGAGATAATTTGTTATCTCGGTGAAAAAATACCAAAATGATAGTTTTGGGGTGACTATCATTAAGATAAACTCAATGATAATAACCATCTTATATTTTATTAGGGAAAAGAGATATTCTATAATAATCCAATCTTTATATTACATTTAAACATAATATATAATAAATTATTTGAATATGCATCATACGAATCAAATGGAAATACATTGATCTAAAAGTCATACCAATATCCCAAAATATCTTATTTACTAGAATTGTGTTGTCTCAAAGTTGGTTGACTAAACTTATGATATAATTCATGTATGATCAATATCTGAATGAAAGTTCTCTTTATAATATGTACAACTCATATACTTATAAATCTTTGTTGATGAGATGTTCTTGCCAATGAGTTTTTGGGATATTATCTAACTAATAAAATTGTTCAAAGCAACGTAGTCACAATAATAAGAGTACATAAAAAGCACCAATATATGATACATATCCCGAAGAGTGGGTATCTCCACTATGCTTTTGTCTAGGTGCACTAGCTTCCTTAGCGACTAATCTTCTTCCCTTTCCTTTAACTATTTATAGAGGAGTACTTCATTATTGGAACAGGAGCTTGATCTTACCTTCCTATACCTGGTATAAGGCCTCAATAAGCCTCGACATGATGATGAACTAAAATTATTAGCTATTTATAAATATTCATATGTCACATTGACTTTTTTTTGATAAACAATTCATGCTTAAATGATGTATAATTTGTGAATCATGCATAATTATGATAGAGAAATTGATTGCGACATGTTTTATTTCCACACTTTTTCCATTTAATCCCCTCACCCCTCCTGGATAACAATTACATAGCTAATACATGCATGTAACTACAAAAAAAAATTTGATAATCATTGAACATGAGAGTTTTGTTACTCCCAACATAATGTGGACATCACATTCAAATAAAAATTACATGGGCAGCCTTCATTCACTCTTAATTTTACCATATAGACCAAAAAAAAAAACTTTAATCAAACATGAATAAGTGTTATTTGTTAGTGATTAAGGGTAAAAACAAGACAAATTTATCAAAAATCTCAACTTTTTTTTTCTTTATATTATCCAATCGCTTGTTTTTTTTTTCCACTAATTTCATATATATTAATTTACCTGCATTATTATTATTCTATTTTAAATTGGCACTGTGGATTCTATTTATATAAGAATGGTATCATAGTTGAATTTTTAATATAGTAACTTGTGTATTTAAAATTTATCTATGAAAATTTGCCAAAATGGTGATAAGAGCATAAAGTAAGTAGCTTTTAAGAGAACCCATTATGTTCCCTCCACTTACCTGTGAATTTTCTAGTTTATTTAATATAAATATCTATTGCTACTTCATGTTTATAACTGACTATAAAATTGAAAAAAAAAAATGTGACAAAATCTGAAATAGAAAAATTAAATTGTAGTACTTTTAGGCAATGAAGAAAAAAGATGAAAGACAATTTGAGAAAAAAAATTACCTAGGAGTGTTTAAAAAAATATTAAAAAATAATGAAGATAGAAAATGAGATAAAATGTATGGTGATGACTTGAACCCCCAGCTTGCTTCTTTTTGGCGGTTGTGGGTGATATATTATGATCAAGTATATTTGAATTATAATCGATGAAATAAATTTAGAATACTCTGACAGACTTGCACGAAGCCAAGTTGTGAAAAAAAAAAAAAAAAAACTTTCTTGAAGAGAAAATACCATACTTATTGAATGTTATGATATAATTTGAAGATAAAATGAATCAACACACTACAACAAAAACTTCAAATTAATGACGCTTTATACCTTGATGCTTTTATAACAAAGAATATTATTCTCTCAGCTATCACTTGTGGAACATAACAAAGAAGAGAAAGAATACTCTGAGCTTCTACTATAATGTTAAATTAATTTATATGATCACCTTATCATAAATATGTTCAATGTTATTGTTAGGCAATTCTGCTTCCACCAGAAAAATGCTCACGCGTTTGCAGATTACAACCAAATCAGAAAGTTTTTTGCAGTTTATGAGCAGAAGCAAATGTGATGAAAATCACGCAGAGAGGAGAAAAGGCGGAGATGAACAGTTACACACAAAAATTACAGCAGCCGAAAAAATAGAAATAAAAAATAATTTATATTAATACAGTTTCTCAGTCTAATTAACAGGAGCGGGACCTCCATTATTGTGCTATTGCTGCATTCTCAACCTCTTAATATTTTCTTGTCTGCACTCACATGAAAATATTATAACAGAAACAGAAATATATTTTGGTTATACAAACAGTTTATCATAAGAAATTATATTCAACAGTTATTTTGATGATTAGGATAGTCTTTAAAATTTTATAGCTACAATATGTGAGGAAGAGAGAAACCATAAAAATAAAGAAGATGAAATATCATCTTCTCAATAAACTGAGATAGAACAAAGTTATGGTGGATGAAGCACCTTTTGAAAAATCATCTTGGAACAAAGAGGAACCCACATACATCTATCCGTGCGTGGTGCCCAAAACAAATTATGAGATATTCTTTCATGAAATGACACTTGAAAATTGTTAACACAAGCCTTCTCCTACATTTTGATATTTTCAGCTAAATTTTAAAGTGAGAATAAAAAGTCAAGAACTTTTTTTTTTTTTTTTTTTTTTTTTTGCATTCACGTCCACACAAGAACACACTCCACCATATCGTGCTGATGGAAATGAAAGAGTTCGAAAAAGTTCGCATTTTTAGGTCAATTCAATTGGGAGGAAATATAACTTGGCCATGAAAATGAAAATTTTCTCAAAAATTATACATCTAACATCTAGGAGGAAGTTGAAGTGGAAGATGAAGTTGGGAGATGGGCTCGTGGGCCTGCTGCGATAATGATGATTGCGGGATTACCAATCACCGGCTAGATGCACCTGAGGTTGGGAAAAAAAAAACACACTTTGGAAGTTGGAACATGAGCTTTTTTGTTTTCCCGCACGAGTTGATTTGGATAAAAAGCAAACGGGGGTTTTATTTTTAAGTTTTATTTTTACGAGTCCAGACAACGCCAAAGCGGAATACCATATGGGAAATAAAAATTAGCAATTATTTATTTAAAAGGGGAAACACGAAAAAGGTCGGGCAGTGGCAATGCAGTGGAGACGGGCAGGAAATTAGGCAGTTTCAAAAAAAAAAAAAAAAAAAAAAATTTAATCAGAAGAGGTGATTCAAGTCATCAAGCACGTCTGCAGCAAGCGCTAAAACTCAAGGAAGACCGGGAGATAGTCACCGCGACCCAGATAGGAGAAAGAAAGGCACAGTGCGAGAAGAAGAAGAACAGAGACAAGCTCGTCGCGGCGATCGAGCCCAGCCAAAGCTGCGTCCTGCGCAATTCACCACGCACGCTCGACCAAATGCAGTCAATCGGGGGCGATCATGAGCGACAAGAGAGAGCGCACGTGGCTGGATAATTGGAGTGGCTAAGATTATTAATCTTCCGAGTGACGGCGCTCTCGTTTCTCAGCCATCGATGGAGTCGAACAAGGTTAGAGTTCAATCAGAGCCTGGACTTTGATCCGCCACTTTCTGGTTTTCACTCTGAAATTCGCTCCGCTCCGCTTCGCTTCTTCACGAGTGCTAAAATTGAATGGAGAAATTCAAACACGCGCCTCAATCTTCTCCCTCGCCTTCTTCCACTCTAATTCTCCGAATTTGATTTCCGAGGTTCCATCCCTTCGATTGTTCGCCGGCAGTGGGCCGATGTGCGACGAGTGGAAGTTTGATCGGAGGTTTGCATTTTACAATTAAATGCTGTTTGAGCAGAGCTCCGTCGGAGAGCGAATCGGCAGGCTCGAATTATCAGAATTAGGGTCGCCGCGCGGTGAATCGAGTCGATTCGGTCTGATTTGGTCGTGCTGCTAAACCCAGGCGGCGTGTTTGATCTCTTAGGGTTTTTGTTTTTTTGTTTTTTGTTTTTCTGTTCTTATGAAATCGACAACTTCGAGAGCTCTGGAAGGAGAAGAGGCTTGACTCGACGGTGGCGATTGGGAGCAGAGAATATGTGACTGGCTGTTCTTCTGTCTGGTTCTTCCCCCCCGGAGAGGATTGATTCGCCGTGATAGCAGAGGCAGCAGAGTGAGCGCGCGAATGAGTCGATTCTGTTCAGAAATGCAACCACAGCACAGCTCGAGGATTGATCTGAATGAAATAAAGACGCAGATAGTGAAGAAGATTGGAGTCGAGAGGTCCAAGAAGTACTTCTGCGACTTGAGCAGGTTCTTGAGCCAGAAACTGAGCAAGAGCGAGTTTGACAAGTCATGTTGCAGGGTGCTCGGGAGAGACAATCTTCCTCTGCACAACCAGCTCATCCGTTCGATCCTGAATAATGCCTGCAGAGCCAAGACCCCACCTCCACTCCACGAGGCTGGCGCAAGATCCCCTCTTACCCCATCAACGCGTGCTGCTGGCAGGGAGGCTGGGCACGAACAAAATGGGCCTGCCGTTCTGAACCAGGCTCAAAAGATGCCAGTTCTGTCGAACGGATTCTTTGCAGCATCCCCGCGAAAGGTTAGGTCAGGGAATCGCGAACGCAAGCTCAAAGATAGGCCGAGCCCACTCGGCCCCAATGGAAAAATTGAGGTTCTCTGCCACAAATCCACCATTTTAGAAGGTGACAGAACCAGAGCTGCAATGGAGAATGGGGAGCATGATGAGGATGCAGCCCGGCACCCAAAGGCAGCAAAGATAGACCACGGTGGTGCTGCATCTCCACGCGAATTGGGTTTGTCTAGAAACCATCTCCTCCCCCCTCTCGGCATTCGATTTTGCTCTTCCCTCGCTGATGGGCCCCACAAATATCTTCTTCTTCCTCCTCATCCTCCCCCCCCTCCTCCTCCTCCTCCTCCTCCGAGCAGTGGAGACTTGCTTAGTTGTTATGATGGTGGAGAATTATGCGCCACGGAGATGTTGAGAAAGCGCATGGAGCATGTCGCACGGCTACAAGGACTTGGTGCAGTTTCCATGGAATCTGCCAACATGCTGAACAACACGCTGGACGTGTACATGAAGAGATTGATCCGAAGCTGTGTCGAACAGAAGCACTTAGCCCAGAAGCGACAGATTTCCTTTCCAGCTGATGGTGCCCACCATGGCAGCCCGTGGCCCAGTAACGGTGATTCTGAAACAGCAGCTCTGGAGGAGCCAGGCCAGGGCTGTTCCATATCTTTGCTTGATTTTAAGGCTTCCATGGAAGCGAATCCACAGCAGCTCGGGGAACACTGGCCATATTTAATGGAGAAAATCTGCATGACTTCTGCTGCTGGGGAATGATGCATGAATATGGTTGAAGATTGATCCAGCCTTCCGCCCGGCCCCATTGTTGGAATCATGGAGGAAGATGAGCCCAGGCCCGTTGCTCCACGTTGACGTGGCAAATTCGATGGGTTCGGCTAAGCTAAGGCCATCACCCTCATCATCATCCTCAGCATGGAATTGGGTCCGGGCATCACCATCATGTGGATGTCATCGAATGCAGCTCCAGCATCAGTTTTTCACAAAAACAGTGCTGTGGGAAACAACAGTGGCAATCACGTGTCTGGCACGAAGCTGCATGATTGGGTTGCTCGCTCGTCTGTATGATAACCACCAGCATCAGCATACCGCCATGGTCACCGATTTGGGAGCTCGTGCATAATTTACTGCCATTGATGAAGATGAGACAGTTTTGCCGGAAGACTCCTCTTGTAGCTTTCTTGATGAAAACATGAGAGAGAGAGGGGGAGAGAGAGAGAGAGATAGAGCTAGTGTTCCTCTGTATATTTATAAGATCGTAGATTTGATTCTATTACACGAATAACATATTGGATTATTGTTTTTCTTCTTTCTAAATTTGTACTTAAATTTTAAAAAGGTGTCACGTGATTTAGTCTGTCAGTCGCTTCATCGATGGAGTGGAGGATTCATTCTTGTGGGTTAACCAACATCAGCCCAATTTCACTCAAATGGGTTACTGGAATAACTCTAGTTGATTCAATCGGGCAATTTTGTTTCTTAAAAAAAAACTAAAAATTAACCAGCTCAGATTCAGCCTACACTAGCAGACTACGTACTGCAGCAAACAGATGAAGAGCTGGGGCCAAATATTTATTTCTATTTTCATAGTCCAAGCTCCATTGGAGTGGGAGGAGGAAGAAGAAGAAGATCCATGTGTGCTCATATAAATTCTAATCAAAATCTGAAGAAAAACAGCCTCAGACACAGAAAAAGTGAAAGCCCTCAGGGCGTAGGAGAGGAAGATGGAGATGCTGCAGATGTTTTGCAAACAGGGCACCAGTTCTTCATCCTCAGCCACTCTCGTATGCAATTCAAGTGATACTCGTGCCCACAGCACATCCTCCCCATTTCATTTCCTCCTGCATATCCTTCCTGAAGCAATCAACAAGTGCCAATCAATGAGCATCTGCACTACCCATACGTACAATAGGAGAGCTTTTAGGCGCCCATATAGGCACCAAAATATGTATCTATCTATATGTCTATCTCTCTCTCTCTCTCTCTCTCTGTGTATCTATATGTACATATGGGTGTCTATCTGTGTGTGTGTATCTATATGTACATATGTGTGTCTATCTGTGTGTGTGTGTGTGTGTATCTATATGTACATATGTGTGTCTGTGTGTGTGTGTGTCTATATGTATATATTACATGTGTGTATCTATCTATCTATCTGTGTGTGTGTGTGTGTCTATATGTACATATGTGTCTATCTGTGTGTGTGTGTGTGTGTGTGTGTATCTATATGTACATATGTGTCTATCTGTGTGTGTGTGTGTGTGTATCTATATGTACATATGTGTGTCTATCTGTGTATGTGTGTGTGTGTCTATATGTACATGTGTGTCTATCTGTGTGTGTGTGTGTATCTATATGTACATATGTGTGTCTATCTGTGTGTGTGTGTGTGTGTGTCTATATGTACATGTGTGTCTATCTGTGTGTGTGTGTATCTATATGTACATATGTGTGTCTATCTGTGTGTGTGTGTGTGTCTATATGTACATGTGTGTATATGTACATGTGTGTCTATGTGTGTGTGTGTGTCTATATGTACATATGTGTCTATCTGTGTGTGTGTGTCTATATGTACATATGTGTCTATCTGTGTGTGCGTGTCTATATGTACATATGTGTCTATCTGTGTGTGTGTGTATCTATATGTACATATGTGTGTCTATCTGTGTGTGTGTGTGTGTGTGGAACTGGAAATGAAAAGACAGAAGTACTTGGCAGATGGTGCAGTTGGCATCTTGGAAGCTGCTGTCGAGATAAATTTCCTGGTAGGCAAAGGTCTCGAGGCATTCAGACATTGCTTCTTCTGTTAAAGCTGTACTCACCGTGCCCATCCTTTCTTCAAGAGCTAACAACTCCTGCAATTATTACAAGAACGCCATTTGTCTCATCACCACTCACTAACAACTACACTCTTTTCTCTGTACGACCATTACCACATGTGCGTAATAAAGCCAACACAACATGCAAACTGTGTGATACATTAAAAATCTTAATTTTTAAAAATGCACGATCAAACACATACACAATCCTGACAATCTTACCCCCAAAAACATCGGAGAGTATTATTTGACTTCATGACTAAATAATAATTTAAACTTATCAAAAAATATCAAAGAGTATTATTTTAACCTAGTTGAACATTCTATTTAAAAAAAAAATAATCCCAAAAAATCTTGAATTATATATATATATATATATATATATATATATTCCTTTTAAATTTTATATTAATCAAGAAAAATACAATTTAATGTCACACGTAATCTTGTCCTAACCTGGCAAGAGATACTATAAAAAATAAATAATCCCAAAAATTAATAATATTTATATCCTTTTGAACTCTATAATAATCAAGAAAAATACATTTTAATAATCAATAACTAAAAAATTAAAAATTTATAATTTTATAAAAAAATAATCAATAAAATAAATCATATATAATTATCAATATATATATTAAAACATCCCTAGTACAAGATTTCAACATCCTCATTTTAGCTAGCAATTAGTAACCAAATTGAGAATATAAAACTAACAAATCAACAACACTTAAATATCTAATGAGATATTCAATCATTAAACAAAATAAAGCAGCCACTCAGCTCAAATCCAAAAAAAAAAAAAAAAAAAAAAATTTACAAAATATTTCGATCTAACAAACAAATATCTATAAAAGAGTAACTAAGAAATCAAAAATTAATAAAATATATAAAATAAACAAAAAAAAAAAAAAACAAGTAAAATGTTACCAAGCAAGTAATTATTAGCTCTTGAGTTGAGAACCATAACTCTGAAATAGAAAGATGTCCCAGGACTAGAAGTGCACAAAGAGGTTGAAATTTATGTCGTTGACTTGTTGGCAATAGATTTACACATGCATAGAGTGTGTATACCAAACTAATGCCCTCACACCTAAAAAAAGTTGTCAATAGCACATTCAATGAACAAGAAAAAAAAAAGTAATATATAAAAGAGAATAATAAGCGGAAAAAAGTTCCCAATAACTCTCTCCAATGTGACTCATACTCTTGCCATATTTGTGAAAGACACGCTTAAGGCGCGCTTGGGCTCATGGCACAACCTCTCCCTAGCTATAGCACCTCGTCTTCCAAGACATGCGCCTTACTGAAGAGACACGACTTATATGCTATAGTTTTTTTTAAAAATATATTTATTCTCAAAATTTATAATTATATATTAAAATTTATATAATTTCATTTATTTTTTTTCATCAAAATTTATTTAAATATTAGAAACATTTATTTTTTTATCAATAAAATCATACTTAATAAAAATTTATGAGGATCAAAAATCATATTTCACTTTACAAAAACTCACGCCTTTGATACGCCCTGCGCCTCAAGGCTCCAAGAAACCTTTGCGCCTTGGTGTGCCTTGCGCTTTTTAAAACTATGCCTCTTGTAGTATGGCCATTGAATTAATGTTCTTCTACCTCTACAATATAGCTGATACTCCTATTGAATGAGGTCTCTCCAATATATCTCGTATATATTTAACTGACAAATAATATAACCATGATAGTGAGCATGAATTATGAAAATATTAAGCCAATAAGTCATTCCATCTGTCACACTCACTCAGACACATCAACCTCTGCTAACATGTAAGATAAATATCATATATTATAAAATCATATCATATATTATATCATATAGGATAAATATAATGATACTATTAGCTATGATAACATCTTAAGGTGTAAAAAGAGAAAATATATATCAATTAACTCAATAAATTATCACATATTAATTAAAAAATAAGAATCAATCTATAACTATTCTCCTTTATTTAATTATTGGATGATTCATTTGTCAAGTGATTTAGCATCCTCTAAATAAAAAATTGCATATAAACATTAATAGTCTACTACAAATGATTCTAGTGGAAAAGCTTTCATTTTAAAGGTGTCAAACGAGCCGATCCAGCCCGAGTCGGCCCAATTTTTTCAAGCCCAAACAAGCTGACATGCCGTGCCTGGCCCAGCACGATCCCGCGGCCCAAAATCTATCGGGTTCAGCCCAATTTTGCCCAGTTTGGGTCGGGTCGGTAAAAATTATAAAATCCCTAAAGTTTCGGGACCAAGCCTCCGTCGCCAGCATCTCCTCTCGTCGGGCATTGCTCGATGCGTGGGGCTATCGTGCTGTACCCACATGACAGGCATAGCATGCAGGCTAAAAACTTCCCGCCCGGCACTGGCCCAAGCACGGCACTATAGCGTGCTGTGCCATGCCTTGTGGCTAGCCAGCTTGGCCCGACCTTTTTTATACATCTACTTTATATAGTAATCAACAAAATCTCGACCTCTTCCATATATGAATACAAAAGTGGCACACCAAGTCATCATACATATTGCACAAGCACTGCACTTGTTTGGTTCACACTAGAGGTGTCAAACGGGCCGGCTCGGCACGACCCGTTTTAAACCAGCACGATCGTGCTTCAGTGCCGGGCCAGGCAAGATTACTGTACCGTGCCGTGCCCGGCCCAGTTTAAAAACCCCGGGCCCGGCACGGCCCGCAGGCACGGAGGGCCGTGCCTCTCTAGGCCCCCCTCGGGCATTCCTGTCCGAGCGGTTTGGGAAATGGGGACCACGGGTCGGGTCGAATCAGACCCGACCAGCGGTCTTTTTTTGCGGGAGGGGAAGCATGGGGTTGGACTCACGGGGCACCCGGCACGGGATAAACATGTGCCGGTTTGCCGTGCCGCGGGCCGAACCATGCTGGGCCAGGCACGGCACTGCAAGGCCCGTGCCGGGCACGGCACGGCTCGTGCCAAAGCCGGGCACGGCACGGGCCCGGGCACGGATTTTTTCCGTGCCGGGCCGGGTTGACACCTCTAGTTCACACACATTGTACCAATACTACAACAATTGCGCAACATTGCACCCATTGTGCACCCACACCACATCCAAGATACACAATTAATGTATTAGGGTTCATATAGTGCACATTGAAAGTCGACAAGTAGAAGTCGACGTTTGTGACACAATGTATTAGGGTTCATATAGATGATATAATAATAATAAATAAATAAATAATATATATTTCATAATATAATTGTGAAAAACACTATTATGAAATTAAAATATATTTTAATTTTTTTTTCTAATTAGCATCTTCAATATTTTGCAATTAAAATTATAATTTTATAAGATAATGACTTTTAGAGTATTAGATATCCAAAAATTGACCTTGCTTTCATTTATAAAACAAAATTATTATTTAAATATTTATAAAATCACTAATATGTTATTTTCAATTTAACTATTAAATTAATTACAACATACATACATTATGGATTAACAAAATAATTTTTTTATTTCATGATCATAGAGTTGTATGCATAAACATTACTATAGCCCTCATGTTATATGATACAATTTTTAATATAATATAAATTATTTAATTATTTTAATCATACTCATTAAATACTAAAAATATAATCAATTATATTCTCTCCATTGTAATTATTTTTATTTTTCAAAAAAAAAAAAACAATTTTTCTTTTTTTATAAAATTTTGAGTCAAGACAATGCACGACAACACTCAGATAGCTTCCGTATTTCTTTATTTCAAATATCAAAAGGCAAGGCATAAGAAAATTTTGGACAACTCATTTTATTAATTAGGACACTCTGTGTTTTGTTGTGTATTCCAATTAAGTTTGTTTTAGTCAACAAAGATCATGTTTTACTAAGATGAAAAGTATTTTCATCTAAAGGTGATGACTCTCTGGTTAAAAATTTATAAAGTACGGCTAGAGATGTCAAAAGGAATGTGCAAGGCCGGCCCAACCAATTTTTAGCCGGCATGACCATGCTTTTATATCGAGCCAGGCACGACACTATTACTGTATCGTACCATGCATGGCCCGGCACGGTTCTGTGGAGGTCAGCCCGGCATGGGCCCACAGCACGAATTCGCCGGGTTAAGCCGGGTTGGGGTGAACCCCTAATTTAAAAAAAAAAATTATGGTTTCGGCGCGCACCATCATACCGCCGCACCGCCCAAAACCCTAATTTTTTAAAAAAATTGATCTATCGGCTCGTGCAAAGGTAACGTACCAACGAGCCACGGTACCATGCTGGGCCAGGAATGGCACAAGACACAGTTGGCCTCGTCATGACGCAGCACGATTGATGCAGTGGTCGGACACGGCAGGAGCCCGATCATGTGAAATTCCCGTGCCGAACAGCCCAGGGATGACCAAATCATGCCATGCCTAGAACCGGCCCGGGCCGGCCCAATTGACACCTCTAAGCATAGCCTCCCCAGCTTTATTAGGTAATGAAGATATTAATCTCTCTTAGATTTCACACTAAAACATGAGACTTGTGTACTGGGTACAACCTTCACTCATGCTTGTCATTATCAAAATTGTTCACATGCATGAGAATTATCAGAATGATAATTACTAAGTGGAAAAATACACTTTTGTATTTTCATTATTTTGATTTAGGAGTGATAGTGTTATGAAATGAATTATTATTTATATAAAAGGCTGAGAGGAGTAGAGAATGTAGAGGAGTGGGAGCTGCAATGGTCAGTAAAAAAGACCATTGTAGGTCGCCAAAAGAGCATAGAAAATTAGATCACTCTTGTGGTCAAGGAACATAGAAAATACTTTTTAACGAGGCTAAATTGCAAAGGGCAGTGGCAGATCTGGGATACAAACCACATGTGCCAGGTCTTGTTTATCAGTCCAAGTAGGCCAAAAAAACCCATGAATTTTTTTTTATCACAGCCCTGCCCAGCCCAATGCAACAGCCTAGCTCAGCTAGCCAAGATTCAGGGCAGGTAAAACTTGCAGGTTTCAAGTGGACCATTTAGCCCGTCCCAAATAGTCAGGCATATTGTCAGAATGAACCATGGCCACAAGTGATGAGTCTAATTTCTTTAGATAGGAAGTTATAAATAAGGCTCTACCCAAAGTATGGTTTCAAAACAAGGAGCTTAATGTAAGCGACTCGTATAGGCTCAAAGAATACTAAGCTGGAATTTTATAAATTAGGTATGATCTTTATTATTCCATATTGGTAGCTAATGAAACACGTATTCGTTGTGAATAAAATTATAGTTTTTTAACTTGATATTTGACTTTTTGAGATACGACTGTCAAAAAATTAATATCTCGCGAATCAATACTAAGCCGTGTCTTATGAACTTGATATAATAATAATAATTATTATTATTATTGATAGCTAATGAAACTATGTATCAGAAGCCAGAAAGCTCGGGCCCGGCCTGAGTAGAGGTGTCAAACAGGACGTGTCAGCCCGGCCTGGTCCATTTTTTCAGGCCCAACTGTGCTTTCGTGCCGGGCCAGACACAATTACTGTACCGTGCGTGTCTAATCCAGCAATGTTTTGAGAAGTTCAGCCCGGCACGGGACCGCAGCACTATCTGCCGTGCAGCCGAACCGCTAATTAAAAAAATTAGGGTTACGGCCGAGCCGTTGCACTGCTACAATGCCAAAACCCTAATTTTAAAAAAAATTAGGATTTCTCGGCTCGTGTTGATGTACCATGCCGGGCCAGCCCAGGCACGGCCAAATCATGCCGTGCCTCATGCCGGACCGGGCCAACCCGATTAACACCTCTAGGCCTGAGGAACTGCCCATTTCAGCCATGCCACGCAAAGGTATACCAAGTTTCGTGCCGAGAAAAGAATGGCCCAATACCCTGGACCAAAAAGAATAGGAATTCGACACGATCCTAACCATGCCACACCCCCCCCCCTCCCTAATTCGAACGCCTAGACCCAAGATGAGACCTGAGCCCGAGCCCAACTTTCCGTAAGTACCAAACCCGACACGATCAGGATCCATCGGTCCCACCTCCCCAACTCAAGCCCGACCGCTTCCAAAAGCCGAAGCTTTTAAAACTTGCGGCCATTTGATCAGTTCGACAATCGAAGCGACCCAACAGTTTAAAAAAAATATTTTTAAAAATTTGGCCGTTATATTTCTCCCCCAACAACCCTAAAAATTCTGCCCTTTTTAAATATTAAAAATATTCAAAAAAAATGTTTAGAAAAAAAAAACTTTTCAAATCGATAATATATCATCCCCTCATTCATAAATTTTAATTTAGCTCTCTCGTATTTTCTCTCCGTCTACTATCGCCTCTTATTTTTTTTTCTCTCAGCCTCTCATTTTGTTTCGGCTATCAAGACTGGTGTGGACTATATGTGCAACCTGTCGATTGTGGTGCGATGTGAACATCAAAAAGCAAATATAATTTTATGCATTACAGATATTTTTTTTATTGTTTAGTTAAATTTTTTTATTATAATTAACTTTAAACTTTAAAAGTTATGTTTTAGACTTTTAGTTTAATTAATCTTAATTAATATATTATTTAAAAACATTAATTACAATATAATTAAAAAAATAATAATAAATAAATATAATAATTTTAATTACGATAATAAAATTAATTTAAACATAAATATAAAAAATTATAATATAGATAACAATAGCCCTACGAAAAGATCCAAAACCACTAAAACTTTAATTTTGCCAGTTGTCTCAACCCAAATATTTAAAACACAAAATTAATAAAATATGAATAATTTGGATTAACTTAAATATAATTCAATAAAAAAAAATTATGATTGTCAAAGAAAAATTGGCATAATATAAATATTATAAAAAAATTTTAACCTATAAGAAATCATTTGGGACTAGATACCTTAAGAGACATACCTATCAATGCATCAAAAAATATAATGCATAAATTACTAGAAAAACTCAACTCAATGTTAGATTTTTTGAGGTTGGATCCAGTTCAGCCTCAATGTTAATTCCCTTTATATACTATAACAAATTAAGGAGAAAATATATGATCAAACTGATCACCAAGATTAATCTTTCGATTATGTTTTCGGAGGATTTAATAGTAATTAATATCATACAGACTTATTTTCATCCCACATAACATAGTAGTCCTAGGTCCACATCTAAGAACGACATACTAAAATATCAGAATTTTTAAAAAAATTAATAAATAAGGCATTATAGTGAAGTTATATCCATGATATCCAATATCTAGACAAGTCACGGTGATGTATGTTAAAATAATTTTTAGGATAATTAGAGATGAACTATTTAAAAAAAATTTTTAATTTAAATACATATGTCATGTCATTAATCTCGTATTACAAGCGGGAATAAAAATTATTTTACCTACTTTAAAAAATATATGATATTTATTAAACTTTCTTCGTATGCCTCGCAGACAAAGAGTTAAGTATATTGTCTGTCTGCATGTCTAAAATAAATTTCAATCAAATATGAGATGCAATTAAAATTACACATATCTTAAGTTGGAGTAATATATTAAATACAAACACATAATATCCAACTACATCAATAATAAGAATAATAAACTTATTATTGAAGACACTGATTAGGCTACAAAACTTTTATTTATGAATTTCCCTACAATAATAAGTATTCATAGTTTATACTCCTACGACTTATATTGCACTCAAGTGCATATGCATAATTAGTAGCATATTAATAAAATTTAGAGAAGTCCCAACACTTAGCAATATAGTTATAGAGATAAAAATTAAATACTTAAAATATTGATCCATAATTTTATTTTTTTATTATCTGATTGCCTACATGAAACCTAGATTTGAGGTGAAAGAGATAAAAAATATTTTGAGATATATATCATCATGCATGAACGAGGAAGACCAATCTGAATGATTCATTCACTAGAAATTGACTAAGTTCTTTAAATACTACGATACTTGATATTATGATAGTAGTAGTAATGCTCCGAGTATGAACATAAATATTATATTTGAAGATGATAACTTTTTGATTCAATTAGCAATAAAAAAATAACAAGGTGGACCATCAAATAATAACGAGTTATTTCGACAATTACTACTCAATCATATCATATTCCAATAATAAAAATCATAAGTCTATCTAGTACGATCTAAGATGACACGAGATCTATTAACTACTCCAATATCGAGCATAGCAACATGGTTTAATTTTTCTATTATAATAACTATAATTTTAGATAAGAAATCCAAATTATGACCAAATATTATTAAGATATTAACATTATAAAAGATTGATAGGATTTAATCTTGGGCAGTCAAGATCATACTGAGACTACAGCAAAAGTAAAAAAATTAATTACTGATAATAATTTGTAAAATATTGATGTTAATGATAAATGACAACTGATATAATTGAGATAAGCACCCGAGCCTACTTTACCACCTACGACCTGTTACTATTGATACACGGATACTAATATCATCATTGGTCATACGCTGATAATATTTATCATTATTATTTTTAAATTATTTTTATTTATTTTTATCATTTTACTTTAAGGCTTAGTTCAAATACTTATTTTTGTGTGATTTATATTGAATTGTATTCCTATTTTAATTATTTATTTTATTAATTTATTAATTCAGACACTATTAATGCTATTGATTCAAACAATTATTAATTTTAGATTTTAGTTGTTTATTATTTTTTAATTTAATAATTTAAAAATTAAATAATTATTTATTTATTTTAATTAAAGTATTAAATAATTAAAATTAACATTTTTTGATAATTTTGAATTTCAGATTAACATTTTTCCAAATGAAAAAAACTTGGCCTAAATCCTACCAAAACCAGCCCAAATCCTTCCCAAAAGGCTAAAACCAACACCAAACCAAGTCCGAGGATGGCACGATGGCCTAATTGAGCCACCAAAAAAATGGGTCGAACTAACCGAACCCATTTGACTCCTCTAAATGAAACACATATTCATTATGAATAAAAATATAATTTTTTAACTTGATATCTGATTTTTAAAAATAAAATTATCAAATTATTAATATCTCCTGACCCAAAACTAAGCTGGAGCCTTAAAAACAAAGGTATGATTTTTATTATTTCATATTGATAGCCAATGAAACCGATTCATTATGAATAAAAATATAATTTTTCAACTTGATCTCTAATTTTTAGGAATAAGACCATCAAGATATTACAATCTCCCGACCCATTGCTATGCTTGAGTCTTGTAAATTAGGTTTAATTTTTATTATTTCATATTGGTAACCAATGAAACACATTCATTATGAATAAAAGTATACCTTTTCAGCTTGATCTCTGATTTGTGGGAATAAGAGTGTCGAGATATTAACATCTCCCAGCCAAAATATAAAGCTGAAGTCTCGTGAACTAAGCATGCTTATTTTTATTTCATATTGGTAGCTAATGAAACACATATTAATCATGAATAAAAGTTTAATTTTTCAACTTGAACTCTAATTTTTGAGAATAAAATTATCAAGATATTAACATCTCCCAACTCAATACTAAGCTGAAGTCTTATAAAATGAGTATCATTTATATTAATTCAAATTGGTAGCTAATTAAACACATTCATTATGAGTAAAGGTATATTTTTTTTAACTTAATCTCTGATTTATGGAAATAAGACTATCATGATATTAATATCGCCCAACCCAATGCTAAGGTAGAGTCATATAAAGTGGGTATTATTTTTATTATTTCATATTGGTAGCTAATAAAACACATTCATTATGGATAATAATGTAGCTTTTCAATTTTATCACTAATTTTTGGGGATAAGATTGTCAATATATTACATCCCCCGGCCCAAGTCTAAACTAAAGTTATATAAACAAGGTATGATTTTTAATATTTCATATTGGTAGCTAATGAAACACACACTCATTATGAATAAAAGTATAGTTTTTCAACTTTATCTCTCCAAGTCTAACTCAGCATCCATTAGTGATAAATCATCATAATTTTTGAAAAGAAACACAACATGGAATAACTAACCTCATATGACATGTTATCAATGTCAAGTCTCATGTCTCTGTGCCGATCGTAGACATTCAGTCCACTAAGAAACAAATCGGTATCAAGCAGAAGTTGCTGCAAAAGAAAAGATGAAAATGTGGACTAAAGGAAGCTAAACCATCAGGAAGTAAATAAGTAGCCACCTCAATTGCTTGTTCTCCTTCATGATCATTCCTCTCGAGGGTCAACACATACTGCCCAAAATCAGACAACTGTTTACTATATTCAATGGCAGGCTAAAGCATTGGAATATACAAAATACCTCAAATAGGACATCCAAACTGACATGCTGAGAACTCCAATGGTCCCACAGAGATTGAAAATGGTTGGATTGTGCTGCACTTAGGGGCCTTACGCCTCGAGAGTTTGGATTTCTGTCACAGGATTGGCTATGATCTGTAGTGATGGAGATGGTGGGAGAAGGAGAAGGAAATTGCTCTGCCTCAACGGTGGCCTCATTTCTGGAAATAGCTGTTTCACATCCTAGTCTGGGGACTCTGACCCGATTGCAGCTGCGTTGTGAGCCAGCAGACCTGGCAGGTGTCCCACTGGAATCCCAGCCAGAAACCCTTCTTCCTTGTTGGAGGGAGTCGGACATTGATATGCCCAAGGCAGGAGTAGCATTCCTCCTGTCTGCTGATGGTCGACTGCTCTTCCTCTCAACAGCTCCCTTTCTAAGCATGCCATGACTGTGTGAGAGAGTCGAACCAGAAGATGAACTAGACGGAATAACATCAGGTGTGGAAGTGGAACTGCATCTCAGGTGCCTTATATCAAACCGACTCACAGTTGGGAACATTCTTTGGCTTGTGCTTTTTGATGACCAAGAACTAGACCAAACCGGTTGTTGACCAATAGTATCTTGGTTAGTTGATCCAGATTTCAGATTTAATCTAGTGCTTGACCTTGCTTCTCTCACCATGCTTGAAGCTCCGAGCTTGCCATGGGAGATGATGCGCGACCCAGTTTCAACAGCTTTAGATTGAAGGCCACTTTCAGCTATTTCCAAATGTGATTCTCCTCCATTAATTTTAGGAGCATCACCAGCGCTGAGATCTTCTACTGAACCTTGCTTTTGTCGAGGAGGCATGATTTTTTGTGATTCTAGCAGAGACTTTCCAGGCGTCGTGCTCGTGAGGCAGATCTTAGAGGAACTTGCAGTAATTTTATGATTGCTTGATGATGAGAGAGAGGAGTGCCTTGCAGATTTAGCCTTGTCCAGCGAACACACACCACTACCTCTAGGGGAGAGAGGACTGCTTCCTCGTTTGTTTCTGTTGAGAACATGCACGTCTCTCATAGCAGGGGCAGATCCCTTCACGGGGACTCTCGATGCTTTAAATGTCTTGTCACATGAAGACTCGCCCATGGATTGTGCCATCTATCTGCAAATGCAATATTAAATCTCCAAGTGAATTGAAAAGAGCACAGAACACCTTTAAAAACTCATGCGAAAAAACATTTGGATTCTCTAAACTGTTCAAAAAAATCCATGGCAGACAATCTCATCCCTACTGCACGAGTTGGAATAACCAGGATCTAACTAATCAATGGAGACGAAGGAATTCCAATTCATGGAGTTTTTTTGCCCTGTGAGGAATATGTAGATACCTCTGAACAGAAAACCATGGATATGTTCTTGGATATAATCTAACATTCAACGCCACAACTACTGCGATTACAGATTGGAGTGGGAAATACAAAAATAATCTGAAACAGAAGATGGAATAATTGGATAGCTGGTGAAACAGGGAAGAACGAAAAGACAATTTTGAGATCCTCTTAGCTCTTGGCCGGATCACAGGAAAGATTCTTACGCTGGCGAAGAGAAGGTGGGATGCAACTGAGGATAATCAGAACGCGAGTAAAGAACATATTTCAGATCATCACCATCATGCAGGTATGAACTTCTAGAAATGAAATAGAGAATCGACGAAAATGGCGAGAAACTGGGAGAGAAGAAATCGGAACAACATGCGCAAACACGTCAGTAACAAACAATTGGATCTAGCCGTGAATCAAGGGAGAGAGGAATACTAGCTCTCCAAGGAACAGACGATGACGATGAAAAAAAGCTGCTTCGTAGAACAAGGATACACTCGTCCCTTTGCCAGGCAGTTCAATTTCTTTTCTCTGAGAAAAATGAGGGAGAAGGATCACAGGGAAAGCCAGGCAGCAGCGAGAGAGGAATACTGCGGTTTTTACGGGAGATTGCCAGCTGGGGATTGGTCTGAGCTTGCACCCTGTCGTGGTTTTCAGTTTGTTCATCGAAAACGGATGATGATGAAGAAGCACGATGTGAACGTAGAATGGCGACCGCTCCCCGAGGACGCGCAAACTAGTGGACGTCCACGTCCCAGATGGAGATGAGGATTACTATTATAAACATATATTTAATATTTATATTATTAAATCATTTAAGTGCCTTCGGGTTTTAACATGCGAAAATTATGATTGTAGGCAGTTTTCAAATAATTTAACATACTACCCAAAATGAAAATATTTATGTTTGGACTTTGGTGGTCTATTTTTAAATTTTTTTTTAATTTGCCCCATTATGTAAATTATTTATATTTTTTGGGCAAATTAAATTGGGAATCTAATTTTTGGCCTATGGTTTTGGATCAAAAATTGTAGCGATTCAAACACGCGCCCAATAAATTAAAGGCATTAATTCTTATAAAAAACTATAATATATATATATATTCATATATATTATAATTTTTTAAATGAATTGATGCCAATAATTAAATGGTTTTAGGTGCAAAACTAATTTATTTGGCGCTTGTTTAATCAATACCAAACTAGTGTACCAGAAAACAACGTGACAAATCCATCGTTGAATGGTGATCATTACCATGCTGTTAATTTTTTAAAATTATTGGCCAACGTTATGAATATCTAACTATTGAAATTATTATAGATATCCCATTATGCCCCTCACCACCTTGCTCATCGTAGAGGTGTCAACCGAGTCGGGTTGGCCAGGCCTGGCACGAGGCACCGCATGATTCGGTCGTACCTGGGCCGGCCCGGCATGGGAATTTTCGTGCCCAGGCTCATGACGTTCCCGACCACGGCACTAATCGTGTCTTGCAATGCCGAGGCCAACCGGGCCTCGTGTCGTGCCTGGCCTGGCACTGTACCGTGGCCTGTTAGCACGGTACCTCGGCACGAGCCGAGAAAACAATTTTTTAAAAAAATTAGGGTTTCGGGCACGCCGAAACCCTACTTTTTTTAAATTAGTGGTTCGGCGTGCGGCGGTGCGATTGCGCACAACCGAACCCCTAATTTTTTTTATATTAGGGGTTCGGCCTGACTGGGCCGAACCCAGCGGATTCGTGCCGCGGGCCACTACCGGGCTGACCTCTATAGAATCATGCATGGCCCGGCAAAAAAGTACAGTCGGACTAGCTAAAAATGAGCCGGCCTGGCCCACCACGTCTTATTTGACACCTCTAGCTCATCGCCCCTCGCTCCTCGCTCATTCGTGTAGCTCACTGAGCTCCGTCGAGCTCCACGAAGGAGCTCCTCGAGCTCTGGCAACCTCCACTTCAAGCTTGCTGGAGCTCAACGGAACTCCAGCGAGCTCAAAGAATAATCAAGGGGTGAGGGGCAAGGACCGAGGGGCATGGGGTGAGGGGCGTAATGATATAGATACAATATTTTTAAATAGCCATCATTCACAACACCAGTCAATGATTTTAAAAAATTAACAGCGTGGCAATGGTCGCCGTTCACAGCGATGACTTTGCCACATTATTTTCAGACGCATTAGTTTGGGCATATTTTTGAAACCCGACTAAATTTTAAAATTTTTTAATTTAAATGAATTAATTATGTACAAAACTCTTGATAGTAAGCAATTATGAAATATAAAATGATAATCATGTTATACAAATCACAAATATGTGATATAGAGTCAACTCATAAGTCATGAGCATGTTTCATCATATAAATAATTTTTTATTATCTCTTACTTAGCATCATCACATGTCTATATGTGAGAAGCTTTGTGTTTTGATACAATTTATGATATCATAATATTTTGTTAGAAGTTGCTTATAATTTGTGGCCTACAAATGGGCTTTAAGCCCATTACTAATATCATGCGGACATAAGAGGCCACGCTCATAGAATGGACCATAAATTAATCATTGGGCTTGAAATTAGTATTTAAGATTAAAGGTGTCAACCGGGCCAGGCCGGCCCTGGACGGAAAAATTCCGTGCCCGGGCCCGTGCCGTGCCCGGGTTTGGCACGAGACGTGTTGTGCCGTGCCATACCTGGCCCTGCACGGTTCGGCCCGCGGCACGGCAAACCGGCACGGGTTTATCCCTTGTCGGGTGTCCCGTGAGCCCGACCTCGTGATGCCCCTCCCGCAAAAAAAGACCGTGGGTCGGGTCTGATTCGACCCGACCCGCGGTCCCTCGTATCTCGAACCACTCGGGCAGGCAAGCTCGAGTGGGCCATGCAAGGCACGGAACGGCCCGCCATGCATGCGGGCCGTGCCGGGCCTGGTTTTTTTAAGCCGTGCCCAGCCCGGCACGGAAGCACGATCGTGCCCTAAAATAACGTGCCGGCCCGGCCCGTTTGACACCCCTATTTAATATCCAAGGGTTCTTCATATGTTGGCCCACCCATCTCCCTCTTGAGATTTCCATGAGGGTTAGTTCATGTGGATGGCTATAGAGGGCGGAGCTATGATTATTTTTATAGTTCCGTTATGCGTGTATATTTAAATACCCTCAAAAACACGCAATAGTGATTATTTTTATATTTCAATATGGTTATTTATTTTTAATTACACATTGATATGTTTCTTGTGTTTATGATCGCATTTTATGTGTGAGCGATGCATATGATCTGTATAGTTCACTAAATGTTATACCTTTATACGCAGTTGATGCATGCGAATATATGATCTTGTAAAATGTAGTTTTATTTCCAAAATCATGAAGGACAATGACATTGGACTAAAAGATGGTAATCAAAATAATATGACATAAGGGCGTTGCCCCTGGGTAGGGGTGTTAGTGATGTGAGTCAAGTTCGAGTTCAGTTGAGCTCGAGTCGCGTCGTTAACATTTCTAGTCGAGCTCGAGCTCGAGCTCGAGTTGAGTTTTGACCGAGTTCTGATCGAGTCAAATCCGATTAGCTTGTGAGTTATCTCGTTTAATTATACCCCCTAATTAGTATATATCCAACTTTAGGGAGAATCAGTGAAAGGAATATATATATATGTGTGTGTGTGTGTGTGTGTGTGTGTGTGTGAATGTTTATCACGTTTATAATACTAATTTATTAATATAATTTATAAAATAATAACCTATTCTGTTACATCTTTTATTTTAAGAAAATATAATTATTTTTAAAATAATTATGTTTATAATTAAATAAACAAAAATATATATGATTGTTTAAGAATAAAAAAAATAAATATATATTATTTATGTCACTCCCTAAAGTAGAGATATAAGATAAAAAAAAATTAAAATTTTATATACAAAAATATTTGAGTTTCTCGACTCGACTAGTTAATATTTCGAGTTGAGCTCACACAAGTCGAGTTTTGACCGAGTTGAGCCTGAGTAGCTCGTGAGTTTTCTCATCTCACTAGCACCCCTACCCTTGGGCCCAAAGGGCGTATCATCATACCGACCCAATTAAAAATTTATGTTTGATGAACTACAATAGAATTATTAAAAATACAAATAGTAAATATTTTTATGATGTATTAGTTGAATAAAAAGGATATTTAATTATTTATCTATTATGGTACACACATCATAACTATAAATATATTTTATTATTAATCATACATTTTGGTCAATGAACAATACAATAATTTGTAAAAATATTAATAATAATGATTTTAGGGTATATCAGAAATTATTAATTTATGTTTAATAAACTACTCAAAATTTTTAATAATATTAAAAATAATAGTTTTGGTGTTTTTTAATTGAATAAATAAATTTTATTGTTTGTGTACGCATATCTTAACTATTATTATTTAATATTTTAATGATGAATTTATGTTTAATAAGCAACGCAAGAATTATTATTATTATTATTAATTATGGTTTAGAGTTTATATAATTGAATAAATTGTATATTTAATTATTTGCTTATTGTGATGCACATACCATAAGTATTATTATTTATTATTATTAATAATCAATTTATGCTTAATAAACTACACAAGATTTGTTAGTATTAATAATAATAATAAATCAAGGGTGTATTAATTGAATAAATAAGATATTTAATTATTATAACACACATATCCTAAATATTAGTTATTGTTATTATTAATGGAAAATTCGTGCTTAATGAACCACGTAATAATTATTAATAATATCAATAACAACCATTTTAGGGTGAATTATTAATAATATTAATAATATCATTTATTATTATTAATGATCAATTTAATTTTAATGAACTACACAAAAAATATTAATAATATTGGTAATAACAATTTTAAGCCATATCAATTGCATAAATAAAATAATTAATTCTCTGTTTATTATTATATACATACCCTATTTATTATTATTATTATTATTATTATTGGTGACTTCATGTTAAAAGAACAAATGTCATATTTATTTATTTATTTATTTAATATTTTGGGGTAAGTAATTTAAATACGACATACACATTATTTTATTTCTTATAATTTATTTATACGTTGTATTGAATGCATGGTTCATGCTAAAGCAAGATATGTAATCTGCCTTGGTAAGATACGATAAATATTGTTGATATCTATATGTACGAGATTGATGGACGTAGAAAAGTTATAAGAATGATTTGGACTTAGGGTATTAATGGTATTTATCATTTTGCACATGATTATCTGCCTAAATAACAAGATGCTAGGTGATAAGCCAGAGCTTACTTATAGTTTGGTGAAATGTCTATTTTAGCCCACCAAAGTCTTGAGTATTAAAACTACTCAATTAATATGATAGGGTTACATATATAGTAATATTTAGCGGGAGTTATATATACATATTTTTATTTAATTAATGAAATATTAAAATATTTTTCATATTACTTGTTGATAATGACAAAAATACACCAGCTCTGCACTATCAGCAGTCCTCTAAGGTGGGGGTGGGGTCAGGTCTCAAAAGGACTAAGAAAAAAATATACCACTTCTTCATCTTTTAGCTTAATGCACGTGCTAAATGCAGCAATGAGGATAATATAATATATAATAATAATAACTACTTTCATTTACTAAACTTGATTTATATTCTTACAAAAATGAAAATTATGACCAAGTTGTTTGCACAACTCACACATGATCAGGGTTTTCCATTCCAAAACGTCAATCTCATTATGCAATCGGGTTGATCTAGGACATCCACTTATTATGCATTGCATTGAATCGTGTGGTATATTTGTCGGACCATCATGAAAAGGTCACTAGTCCTTATTGAATATTTGATGTAAAAGGCTTGCCCATGTGTCATAGTATGACAGACTAGTGAAGTAAACTTCCTCAAACAAATGAAAATATGTTGATTTTCATTTGTTTATATGAAATAAGATGAGGCGATGAGTTCGACCTCTCCTTTAGTTTATATGAAATAAGCCCTGTACATGGTCATAAAGCATAACTTCCATCGAACCAGCCTTAACAACACGAGCCTAGATATGTGCATCAACATACGGAGTGAACTGCTCAATAGATATGAATCTACTAGCACACAGTTTCCTTCTTGCAACAAAGTAATCGCCGAGACATAAGAGGTCAGCTATAGAAATGTAGTTTCTGATAAGCTATGAGCTCCTTTTAGGATGTTGTTAAATACCTCTGAAATGTTAGTTGTCTTTAACCCATATCTCCGACCTCCATCACGTGAAAGAGCCCATAACTAGAGTGGGATAGCCTCTAGCCATTGTAATGCTTTAGAATTAATTCTCCCAGTTATATTCACATGCTTATTGAATTTGAGTTATGTACTCGCTAAAGCTACTATGCATATCAAATTCTTCAAAATATTATCTTTGAACTAGGTCATGAAATTGCTTGCAAAATGACGCAGTCAAATCTTATAATAGGTAGATGGTGCAGCCCAACCAAGATGAGGATCAGACATTACTACAATGATACCTGGATGCCGGTCAGATATAATGTAAATTCTCATCTGTTGAGTCACTATATTTCTAATACATCCCAAGAACCATCTCCAACTTTTAGTATTCTTGCCTTCTGTAATTGCAAATGCCAATAGAAATAACTAATTATTTACATCACACTCTATAGCAATCAGTAACTTTTCTTTATACTTCCCATATAAATGTGTACCAACAATACTCATTACGAGGTGATAATAATCGAACCATTCAATAGATGACTTGAATGAGAAGAACATACATTGGAATATATAAGTATTTGGCATATTAATTTCATGACAACTTTCTATATGTCTCAAAGAAATCACCAAATAAATATCAAATTACTTTATGCTTTCCATCGAATGACTTTTTGTATGACATTTAATATCCCCACTTCTCCATCACACTTGCTTGAATAGCAGCCGTAACCAATGTGAATTATACCTTAATTAATGTGCCTTAATATGACTAACAACTAATTTTGAGTCTAGTTGGTTATTGTCCTGATTCAAACAAGGATTAACATAAGTACACAGCCCCATATATTTATTGATGACAAATAACGAAGTATCTTTCAAAACAATTGCACAAAACTTCCATGGAGAGTGACATTCTTTCGCCTTCATACATCTTAAAATGAGTAATTTTTTCGAGGATGCAACAATGACAAACTCTCGGTGTGCTGCAATTGAGTACATCTTTGCGGTGTCGTACAAATCAGATTTTGAATTAAAAACTTGGCCAATAACAAAATTTCTACTCGAATAACTGATAACATGCTGCACCCATAGAGTCTAGCAGCTTGCAATAGCATTATCCAGGTTTTTAACAGGTTGAAATTGATGTATTGGCGGTAAGTGATAATTAATAGGGGCTGATTCATCCAATATCTCATCATAGCATGCACAAACTCACTAATAGTTAAACTACAATGTTAGTTTTGCATAAATCTCATATCCATCAAAATCTAAACCATAAAAAAATTCAAACATAAATTTTATCCATTAATCATCTATCACATTTAATATAATACAACAATCATATATCTTAATTTAGCCCAACAATAAAGAAGAGTTCACATGAGATAATATAATAAATATCTCATGGAATTTTAAGTTCACAATAATAGCACTCAAGAGTATATGAGAATAAAACCCTTAATTCATAGTAATTGATTTTTGTGCCTCAGATTTGCCCCTAGGGCCTGGGAAGAGTCAAAAATCATGCACTCACCTTAGTGTTTATGATTGTATCTTGCATCATCCATTTGCTCATGGATCTCACCTAGGGTTAGGTAAAATCTGGCTCTTAAAATCTCAGTTTTTTGTATTTTTCTTTTGTATTTTTAATATTGGAAATAATCATGACATCTTTATTTTTTTATTTATAACCTAATGATTTTAAGATAAAAGTCATAGTCATAAAATATTCACAAATTAAGTATTGATCTATGAAGCATGTTGTAGCTAAAAATTATTGCACTAATTGGTGAATAATTTATTAAGCCAACAAATTTTATATTTTTTATTGTTATAAAAAACTATTTTATACCTTAATTTGGTGTGCCAAAACATAAGTTTAGTTAAATTTTTTTTTTTTTTTAACAAAATTAAAGGCAACAATTTTGACTGACACCGTCAAAATATGTGCCTCATTCATCGGTTTCATAACGCTGAGTTATCGCAGTTGCATGTTCCCCACTAACTCATCACAATTCACAAGCCAGCAAAAATGCCTTTTTTAGCATTTCACGAAGCACACGCTCGACGCTCGTTACTTTATCATCAATCTCCCCTTTTCCAGACATCACTCCTCCATCCCCGTTTTCATCCTGCTTCGTTATCCTTTTTCCATGGAATTTTCTCATCCAGGTATGCATCTGTTGTTGTCACCTCTCTATTTCGTCATCTGTATTGTATGGCTGCATATGCATATAAGCAATGGACCCATGATATACAATATATATAAATATGTCTATTTATAGATCCTCATTTTTGACATGATCTGTTGTTCATGGCTGCCGGTATACACCTGGTTTATATCTGCGTCTGCGTGTGGTTGTCGTGTTTATGTGCATCCAACGTGCCTAAGGAATCAACCCTTCTGATACACACGCGTGTCTTGGACGTGTTGCAGCATGCTTGCGATCTATGTGTGAGCGTATATGATTTTGTATATGCACGAGCAGGAGAATGATCCATTTGGATGTGTATTGATGAACCCACCATCACCATCTATTTTGATTTCTGCATGCTGATCTGCTGAGAGAAAATGATCTGGTTTTTCATAAATTAGTTTAAACTAATGGAGCTGACAAATAAAAAAAAACGATGGAGTTGCAGAGACATGTTAGCTGGCTAAATGCCCATCAATATTTTAAATGTTTTCGTCAACGGAGCCACGGCCACCAGAAATGGCTTCGATCGCGTCCATCTTTTTGTATAAAAACTCGAAAACGACGATTGATTTGGTAAGCTTATGCGATAGGTAGGTAAGAAGAAGAAGGGTGACGGAAGGTTTGAAGAGGAATGATTAATGGCCACCAAAGCAGCAAAGGGAGTGCCACCGGTGACGAAGTCCGGCAAAGAAAGTCGCATTCTCCGGCACGCTGGCGCCAAGTCTCCGGAACCGGGGCAGGCAGACCAAGCGAAACCCACTTTTCCAAGCAGATCGGCACCAAACTACCTGAAGCCGACGTTGATTTCTGATAAGAAAACTGTCAATCATTCCGATCCTGCTCAAAAACCAACTCCCCAAGCAAGAAGATCCTTCGAAAAGATCTCTCCTCCTGCGCTTTCTCGGGTGATCAGGTCCCCGGCAAGTGCTGGACAAAAAGAGAAGACTGGGTCAGGTTCCAGGGATCGGAGTGGAGCTGCAAGAGGGGTTCGTTCAAATCTCCCGCCGGCCAGAACGGGAAAGAAGGTCGTCTCCGATGATCACGCAAAGGTCAGGAGGCCTGCTTCCGGCGCTGGTAAAGATCACGACGCCGAAATGCCGTCCGTTGATGTCAAGGTTGGAGATGAAGCGGTAGTCGCCAATGAAGTAAAAGCGGTGAACGGGGAAAGCGAGGTTTCCGTGGATTCTCTTGATTTACAGGAGCAAGATGTCGGAGAACACATTGATCGTATCGATGTTGCAGTCTCAGAAGACGAAGCGGTGGCCCAACCACGCTCAACCGATAAGTACGCCGACGATGAATTCACCAAGCAGGAGGACGAAGCAGAGGCAAAGTCCGGCGTAGCAGAAGATGAAGAGGGGGATAGGGTAATCGAGGTTGATCGGGAAGGAAGCGAAGCGAAGGGGGTGGAAGATGGTTGTTTGTCCTCGCCATTGGATGGCGATGAGGCCGATGCAGAAGAAATACTGAACGACAATGATGGTGGGCAGGAATCTGTATCGAAGCAAAGAGAGGAAACAGGCGGAGAAGAATCGACGACGGTAACGGCCCAGCCATCGACGGGAAAGAAAGAGACGCCGGCTGCATATAACGATGTCATCGAGGAGACGAAGAACAAACTGATGGAGTCGAAGAAGAACAAAGTGAAAGCCCTGGTAGGAGCGTTCGAGACCGTCATTGATTACGAATCCAACTCCAAGTGAGAGCATCCATTGACGTCTCTCTCGTAGACTTGTGTAGAACTGCAAACCACGCCCTTCTTCCTCCCGTGCCATCAACCCCCATGGATTCGCTCTCTCTCTCACTGCATCGAAGCTGTGAACTGTGTATCTGTTTTATTTATGTAGAACTGATGAAATCTATTTCTAATTTCTGTTTGATTTTATGAAAAAAAATACATGAAATATCTTCCATCTGTTTTATAGCTGTCAAGTTCTGGTGATTATTTTTAAAATTAAATAAAAATTAATGTCAGTTTTGTGCAAATTGAAAATATTCTAAAACTAAAATATTAATATTTGGTTAAATAATCTTTTGATACGCTAAATAGAAAATAATTTTATTTCTAAAATTGTTTCAATTTTTTTAATATATAATGTTTATCCTTGTTGTAATTCTTAAGTGGTCCATCAAATTTTTTTAAACGGATATTATAAATGGCAAATATATCAATAAAATAAAATTAATAAAATATGAAAAAATATTAATGCAGCACCAACATATACTTCATGAATTTATTATTAAGATTATTTCTTGTGGTATTATATTATTCATAAATATGTAATTAAATATTATAAAAATTAAAAAACAATTGAAAATTTTAACATTACTGTGGTATTATATTTCTAGCTTCACAGTTCACACATAATAATAACATACAGACTAATAAAAATGATTTTTAATTCACACGAGTAAAATTTAATTATATTGATTTAAATTGAATAATGAAAATTTTAATTTTTAATTATATTTTTTATCATTAAAAATATTTTTTCATAATAACAAACTTTATAATAACGTGGCGCTGTTATGATTTTTTAATATCATAACAAAATTTAATGAAAATTTAACAAAATTTTCATAATAAAATTTTTTTAATATCATAACAAAAAATTTTAATATTTTTTAATATTTTTTTCATAATAAAAATATTTTAAATGAAAATTTAATATCCAATCCAACACGTGGCGCTGTTATGATTTTTTATATTTTTTATAAAAACAAACTTTATTAGCTTAATATTAAGAATTATTTTCATATTCATAGTTATCATAATTTTATATGTTTTTGGTATATTAAAATATTTATCATTCTCATAATTTATATAATTTAAATATGTAATTTTTTATTAATTTCCTTAATTATTTTATATTTAAAATTTTATGTTCACGCTTCAAAGTTTTCTCATGTTATAACTTGCTATTTTTTTATTTGTCAATATCAATTTTGTTGATTTTTTATACTTGACCTTTTCTAATAATTTTGAATAACTTGCCGACCTTCTCTTTTTTTTTTTTTCAAAATTTTGTCAATTTCATATCTTACGATTTTTAAAAATTAAAGAAAATAAAACCAAAAATAAAAAAAAAAGCATAAACATTCATCACCGACAAGCTGGACTCGGGGACTCCGACAAAGAACGGCAACGCCAAAAGGCAAAATCGGAGTCCAAGAACGAACAGATCATCTTCCTTGGAAAAAATATCAATGGCGGCTCGTTGGACATCTGAGACTGAGAGTATCAACAGATGTGTTTGGTATTTGACTGCGACGAGGACGAGCGGGACATCTCTAGGCAGCAGGCGCCGAGAACATGCCCTTGCTGCGGCGGATCGGTGCCGGACATGGCAACGCAAAAGCAACGGAGGCTCTGTTTCTTGCCGCTCTATCACAAGACCAAGCGCAGATTTTCCTGCTCCTCCTGCAATCGCCGCCTAGTCGCCGTCTGATTCAAGCTTTCGCCGACGCCGGCGGGGTCGTGGATCCCCGCCGGCGTCGGCCAAACTGATAAATGCTGCTACACGGTAAATTAGAACGGTGACACATATTTAGGGTTTGGGAGATGTTCTTGAACCAATTTGGAATCGAAAATTGCTCCGAACAATTGTTATTGAATTCGATCGCGATGGAAGCAGAACAGCTTCTGCAGGAGCAGAAAGAACATGCATTACTTGCAGAGCTTCAACTTTTTGAAGAAGGGGGCCAGAAAACGCTTGACGTCTGGTTTTGTAGCCAGACAGGTGGGGATGTTCTCCGGCTGTTCGACCCATAGTTTGTGAGCAACACCGCCATTGGCTAGCTTCCGAGAGAGTTCCATTAACTGGGCTTCTCCATCTACCTCGAGCGTCACCTGGTGCAGATAACACGCGAGAAATTGTACCATGGCTGAAAAAACTAGCACTTCGTTGCTTCTCCTTGTGCCATTGGCTGTAATCGATTTGATTAAAGCCAATGGGAAAAATTTTAAAAAACTCGGGTTTTGATGAGATCTTATTAGAGCGGCAATGGCGTTTGCATGAGCAAATGAACAAAAATTATAATTTCAAATGAGTAAATAAATAATTGATTATATCAAAGTACATAATATTTTAACATTAATATTTAGTCAATATATTAATATTTTAATATTTTAACACTTAATAATAAACATAATAAATATTTTAGTTTTATATTAATATTTAGTCAAAGATAATAATAATAAAAAAACACTAAATAAATAAACTTAGTGTGAAGTATTGGAGATATTAATATTTAGTCAAATATACTTATTATCGTGCTAAGAAATGATCTGCTTGAGTTCATCGTACTGAGACATGATCTGCTCGAGTTCATCGTACCAAGACATGATCTGCTCGAGTTCATCGTACCGAGACATGATCTGCTCAAGTTCATCGTACCGAGACATGATCTGCTCGAGTTCATCGTACCGAGACATGATCTGCTCGAGTTCATCGTACCGAGACATGATCTGCTCGAGTTCATCCTACCGAGACATGATCTGCTCGAGTTCATCGTACCGAGACATGATCTGCTCGAGTTCATCGTACCGAGACATGATCTGCTCGAGTTCATCGTACCGAGACATGATCTGCTCGAGTTCATCGTACCGAGACATGATCTGCTCGAGTTCATCGTACCGAGACATGATCTGCTCGAGTTCATCGTACCGAGACATGATCTGCTGGAGTTCATCGTACCGAGACATGATCTGCTCGAGTTCGTCGTAGTAAGGCATGATCTGCTTGAATTCATCATACAAAGACATGATCTGCTCGAATTCATCATACAAAGACATGATCAGCTCGAATTCATCGTGCCAACACATGATCTGCTGAAGTTAATCGTGCTAAAGGTCCGTTTAATAAAATTAAAAAAATTAAGTGATGAAAAATAAGTACTAAAAAATTAAGGCTGAATTTTATAAGTATTGAATTTTTATTAAAAAATTATTTGATAAATACTGTTAATTAAATGCTGAATATAAATATATTATTTAATAAATATAAATCCTGAATGCTGAAAGTAATGTATTTTACATATTTATCTTTATTATCAATGTATTACATATTATCCAACATAAATAAAATTTATAATGAAATTTTTTATTCACTACAATTATTAATTATTTAAAAAAAATTCATAAAAATATAATCATAAATAAATTATAAATCCAACAAAGAAATTAAAATATTTAAAAAATAATCAATAAAATCTAAATTTTTTAAAATTATCCAGATTTTTAATATAAAAATAAAAATTAATGAACAACTAGTTGATTTGTTATTTCCTCTCTTAAATTAATCATGAAAGAGGGATATGATTAGGATTTACGGTAACGGAGAAAGGAGGAGGAGAATACATGTCCACAAACCGAATTGCATCATGAATGAGAAAACAAAAAAGAAATAAAAAAAATATATAAAATAGTTATTTTTTAAAAAAAATTTATTGAAAAATTTCAGCATTCAATATTAAGTAGATCTCTACCTACTTACAAATTTTTAATGAATTAAAATTTTAAATTTTCAACTCCCAATATTTTTTTATCAAACGCACTTAAAATTTCAAACTATTACAAATTTTTAATTTCAATGGTTTGAAGATTTTAAGTGCATTAACAAACAATCCCGAAGACATAATCTGCTCGAGTTCATCGTACCAACACACGAACTGCTCGAGTTCATCGTACTAACACATGATCATGATATGCTCCAACTCATCATGCTAAGACATGATTTGCTCAAGTTGAATCGTACTAAGGCTCTTGTTTTAGCATGAAGTATAAGAAAAATTAATATCTCAGCAATATTATTTTTGAAAGTTGAAGATAATACATCTGATGAGTCTCGAATTCGAGGCCTACCGATCTTAAACAAATATACATGATTTCATACCCATGATATAATTTATAATATACACAAACAGCATAAGAACTTCCTAAGTGACTGGTTATTATAGATTTGATTTTAATTAAATATTTTTAAACTTAACATGAAAAAATAATAAATAGAATTCAAATTTAAATTTAAGCACACAGGTAACTATATCAAGGAGGATGACATTGAATGATAAATTTAAATTTATCATCTTTCTCCTAGAAGTGTCAAATGGGCCGTGCCGGGCCGGCACGTTTTTTCCAGGCCCAACCAGGCTTACCTGCCAGGCTAGGCAAGGCACGGAACAGCAACCGTGTCGTGCCTGTCCTGGCACAGTTTTTTGGGGGTTCAGCCCGGCACGAGCCTGCTAAACGATTCATCGGGTTCGGCCCGGTCGGGCCGAACCCTAAATTAAAAAAAAAAAATTTAGGGTTTCGACGCGCCCCATCGCGCCGAACCCTAATTTTAAATAATTAGGGTTTCGGCACCCAGTAAACCTACTTTTTTAAAAAAAAAAATTAAGCACAGTATCGTGCCGGGCCAAGCACGGCACGAGGCCCGGTTGGCCTCGGCACGGCACGATTGTGCCGTGGTCGGGCATGACACGAGCCCGGGCACGAGAAATTCCCGTGTTGTGCCTCGTGCTGGCCGGCACGGAAAAATTCCGTGCTCGGGCCCGTGCCGTGCCCTGGTTTGGCACGAGCCGTGCAGTGCCGTGCCTGGCCCGGCAGGGTTCGGCCCGCGGCACTTCAAACCGGCACTGGTTTATCCCGTGCCGAGTGTCCCGTGAGCCCGACCCCATGATGCCCCTCCCGCAAAAAAAGACCGCGGGTTGAGTCTAATTCGACCCGACCGGCATTCCTCCGTATCCCGAACAGCTCGGACAGGCAAGCCCGAGTGGGCCCGGCAAGGCACGGCCCAGCACGAAAGCACGATCGTGCCCTAAAATAACGGGCCGGCCCGTTTGACACCTCTATTGACATCTCTACTTTCTCCTTGTCGATAAAAATAATATAGGTGTTCCTCCCATAAGTTTATGCAATTCAACATGAATTTCTTTTATAGGAGAATTTAAATTTATGTAAGAATTTTTTTATCTTGAAACAGTATGAGAATGAGCATGTAGTAGGTTTAATTTAGAATGAGTAATTTCAACTATCTTAATCACTCAATTACCATAATTATATGTCGTTTAATTTCTATTTTCTTCCATAAAATTAAAATTATGTAAAAATTATTCACGTGATTTTACATAATCAAAAAATCAACTAAATGAATTTCTCATTTAGTTTATCACTCATTTATCTGTTACAATTTTATAGTTTTATATAATTTTTTATTTTATGATTATGTTTTTTGATAATAACACTCAACTTGTGGGTTGTATCAATTTTTTCTAACTCGTTACATAAAAGAATTTGATGATTAATATTTTAAAGAATTTTTACATTATATCAGAGAAGTGTGTAAATTAGAATCGAAACTCAGAAACCCTAATTTTACTATGTATTTATTGTGCATACATACACTAAGATGAGGCACATTTACAGTGAACTCACCTCTACAATCACACACTCACTATGAATGCCAAAACGCTAAACCACAAAAAACCTAAATTGAAACCCACTACTTCAATTGTGTTTTTTTTGATACAATTGGGATAAAATTCGGATTTCCAAAACCCTAATTTTAATTTAAGGCAGATTTGTATTGTTTTAGGGTTTCGGACTTGTGAAACCCTAATTTTAGTTCTCGACTTGATTTTTAGAATTGTGATGTCACCAATCTATACAATTCACACACCAAAGATAATTATTACATATTATTTTCAGAGATGAAATCAAAAACATAATGCAATACTAAGAGAGGGAGATGACTACTTTTTTGTTTGAAGAATGCTGGAAAAATTACTAATAGATTCTTAGATTTATCATTATCAACGGTTGAGATTAATTTATATCAGTTTCAAGGATATTTCGATCATAGAGTGTGATACATACTTTTTATATGCTTAGATATATAAAAATTCAACAGAGAAAATTTTAGATATTTAATAATTTTTATTAATAATTATTCACGATATACATGAATATATTATTATTATGATAAATTATAAATCTTTTTCTATTTTTTAAACATTTCATAAAAAGATAAAGTTAATTTTATAAAATTATTAAAATATATGTCACACATATTTCACACTTATTATATGAATCACATGATTATACACTAGCAGATTCCTCATTACAACCACCAATACCTTGGCGCTCACATAGACTCCAAAACTATGAGCACAACTGCCTCATAGTAAAATTAGTGCCAAAATTATACTGGGAACAAGTGGATGCCACCGCCACCATCTACTGCAACAACTACTATAATAATGAATTAAATAAATATATTAAAAAAATAATTATCATTTAAAAAAATTGGGCATGGGCAAGGCCGGCGTGTGCCATTTTCACAGTCCTGAGTCACAATTATCATGTCAATGGACCATGCCCATGGACCATGCACACTAAAAAGAGGCACGAGAACAGCTGGCCCAGCATGACCCAGGCCCAGGCATGATTCTTGACCATGCCGTGCCAATCCAGGCACGGCTCAGTCGGGTCATGTCATGCTCATACCGCCCGATCCACTTGACACCTCTCTAAGAGATATCAAGCACATTGGTAGATGATAAGTATCTTTATAAAATAAAATAAGATTTGAATAAAGAATCATCAGGCCCAACCTCTTTTATTTTTTAGAATTAATATTATCAAAATATCATCCTCGATCTAACATCACTCTAAATGAAAGTCTCGAGAACTAGATACAAAACTTTATTTATATGGCATGAAAGATTCAATCCTATAAGCTTCTTGATACAATTAAATATTTTTCAACCCATTTTTTTAATTCATAAATAAAGCATCATGTAAAACTTTTTAATAAACTCTACTCTATAAATACAAAACAAGACTTATGGTTAAATTATATGTACACACACACACACACACACACACACACACACACACACCAAATGATTATTTGACAAATAATTAATTATCAGGGTAATAAATATAAACAAATAAGATAAGCATTAACTTTATTTAATTTTATTAATATATTATATTTTCTTAAAATCATTAAATTATTTAATATTCTCACTAAATTATTAATACTCACAATACAATTGAATGATTACATAATAATCTTTGATCCTAAATTTATAAAATTTATGATAAAAATACCTAATTTCATCCACAATGCATTGAATCATGAATAAAATTAAAACATATTTTCAAATATTATGTGACGACCTAATTTATAGATTAATAATTATAAATAAAAAAAAGAAGATGTAATTAATTTAGCAAAAAGTAAAATATTAAAAAATACAAAAAACAAAATTTGATATGAATACGATAAAGATATTTTTATAAATTTTAACTAACAAGTGGATACTTTTTATTTGTTATTATTATTCATAATTCATTGTTATATGTTTTTAATAAAATACTTAATTTTTGCATTTATCATGATAGATATTTTTTGAAATGATGAATAATTTATATTAACTTTATTAAAAGACTCAGTGTAATATTTTATGATATAAATATTCATAATTAAAAACTAATAAATAATTATTACATATTTTTATGTTATGTAAAATTCAAGATAGAGAGAAGATGAGGGATGAAGGAGAAAATATGAAAAAAAAATTATTAAAAAAAATAAAAATCATTTTTTGAACACACATAATTCTAAGAAAAATTGAGTTCTGTTTAACATGCGATAACATGCCCAACCTATGCCATATGTCCCCAATGACTTTTATTATATTCTTATTATGTATTGTTTCTACAATAATGATAGATAATTAGTACAGAAAATAGTACAGGTAAAAAAGCAGCCAGAAAAGTTTAGCCGGCATGAGGTCCGGGCTAAACATGAGATAAAATATATCTAAAAAACACTCCTTTAATAAGACTCTGGCTGTCATATTAGAAGTATTACATAATATGACTTTAATATTATATTACAAACAATGTGTCAGCAGGTTGCACCGGACAGGGCAGCTGGCAGCCCCGGGCCTGAGCTAGCCACCATAGCTAACACAGGCACAAGCAGCTAGGCTGGCAGCAAGCTTGCTGCCATAAAAGTTAAAATCAATTAATAAAATAGTTAAATCTAGTATATTAATACACACACACACACACACACACACACACTGAGACCTGAAAATATAAATCTAGAATAAAAAAATTCAAAAAAAATGTCAATCAAATACATATATACTTACATAAATTAACTATGAGAATCAAAAAATATAATTTATGAATAATTAAATAACTTATTTATATTATAAGTAGGACAAGAGAACAAGAGATATATGAGACATTGAAAAAAAAAAAATTTTCCTTCAAGTATATCCTGATTCATACAAAATCTCTATGTTAATAGGATTTAAATATATGAATACATTAATTTGTATATAAATACGTCAATGAATATTTACATCAATACATAAATAAATATACCAATAAATACATATTAATTCATTACAATTAATACACATTAATCTATGAATAATAAGAATCACAAGAATATAAATGATCAAGAAATTAATAAAAAATTTATGGACATTCATAATATTTTTCATAATATTCTCCATTTGATATTAATGATATTATCTCATTAAAAACCTTATCAGAAAAATCCAATGAGACAAAACCATAGTGAAGAAAATAATAGTTTAGTATAAAATATCACTTCAAATCATTGAGTCCGTGCATTCCAATGATACTGCCTCATTAAAATGTCAATGATACTAGCCTTTCAAATGTTACAATAGGTAGAACCTTGGTGAATAAATCTGTTAGATTATTAGTTAAATGAATTGATTGAACAACAATATCACCATTCTTTTGTAGATCATAAGTAAAAAAAAAATTTGGGGATATATATTATGTTCTATCCCCTTTAATGTACATATTTTTTAATTAAATAATACATGCAATATTATCTTTATACAAGGTCATCGAGATCTCCTTGCTAAAAGACAAACCACGTGATCCTCGAATATGAGGTATTACAGATCTTAACCAAAAATATTCTCGACTTGCTTCATGAATTACTAAGATCTCTGCATGATTAGAAGATATGTATGTAATTGATTATTTCGTAGAATACCATGAAATGGCTGTATCACCACATGTGAACAAATAGCTCATTTGTAATCGAGCATTATGAGTGTCAGAGATATATCACACATCTGTATAACCAAATAATTCTGATTTGGGTACATTAGGATAATATAGGCCCATATACATCGTACCTCGAAGATACTTCAATATATGTTTAACTCTATTTCAATATCTTCTTGTTAGACAAGAACTATATCTTACAAACAAATTTACATAAAATGATATATCAAATCGTGTATGACTTGCAAGATACATCAGTGCTCTAATAGTACTAAGATATGATACTTCAGGACCAAGAAGTTCATCATCATCTATCCGAGATTGAAAAAGATCTTTATTCACATCTAATGACCTTACAATCATTGGAGTGCTCAATGGATGGGCATTGTCCATATAAAATCGTTTCAAGACATTTGATATATAAGCTGATTAATGAACAAAAATTTCATTCTCTAAGTGTTCAATCTGCAAACCAAGGCAAAGATGTGTTTTTTTGAGATTTTTTATCTCAAATTCTTTCTTTAAGTTGCCTATTGCTTCAAGAGCTCATTCGTAGTTCCAATAATATTCAGATCATCAACATAAACTAAATTATAACAAACTCAGACCTGGATCTCTTAATAAATACACATGAGAAAATGAGATCATTCTTATACCCTTTTTTGTAATAAATATTCACTATGTAGATTATACCACATACATCAAGATTATTTCTACCCATATAGAGATCTGCATAATTTTATCGAGTAAAATTATCGAGGACCTAAATTATGTGTTGCAGACAGTTTTAATCATTCTGGAATTTTTATATAAATAGCACTGTTAAGTGGTCCATATAAATAAACCGTAACTACATCCATTAAACACATATCAAGTTTTTAATGTATTTCTAGACTAATTAAATATCAAAAGTAGTTGCATCCACTATGGAGAAATACATCTATTAATAATCAATGCTAGGTCTTAGAGAGAATCTTGTGCAACTAATCATACCTTATATTTGATAACTTAATTTGTCGCGTCTCATTTTTACACAAATATTCATTTTTATCCTACATGTTTAACACCATTAGGTGTACGTGCAATTGTACCAAAAACTTCATATTTTAAAGAAAATTTAATTTTGCTTCAATTGCATCTTTTCATTTTAGCAAATCATCTATCTGTCTACATTCCTCGACAGACATTAGCTCAAGGTCCTTATTGTCATTAACAATGTTAAGTGTCACATTATATGCAAATATTTCATCGACATCAATTTTATTCTGATTTCATCTTTGGCCAATTGTGACATAGTTTATCGAGAACTATTGATTATCACAAGTTTCAGATACCCGAATATTTTCTAGAATTTCAACTAGGGACTCTTCTAGTCATCTAGAGTCATCAAATTCTTCAACTTGATCCTTTTATTTTTCCAGAGATTTTTATTTTTGGAATCAATTGGTCGATCATGTTTCATTGATGCTTTAGGTTTATTGGCAACATATTATCCTACAAAAACATCAATTCTAACTGGAACATTAGCAACTAGTATGTAAGATGTTACTCTCTTCGGATTAGTAAATACATCTAGCAATTGATTTATTAAATTTTATAAATTAATAATTTTTTGAACTTCTAGCTCATATTTCTTTGTGCGAGGATCAAGATGAGACAACGATAATTGATTTCAACTAATAACTTTTTTAACTGTTTATTTTCTTTCTTTAAAATTCAAAAATCGGATTCATCAAAATGACAATCAACAAAACAAGCCGTAAATAAATCTCTAATTGATTGTTCTAAATATTTAACTATCGATGAAGATTCATATCCAACATGTATTCCAAATCTTCTTTGGGGATCTATCTTAGTACATTGTGGTAAAGTAATCAGAATATATACTGTATACCCAAAAATTCTTAGATGAGAAATATTTGATTCTCGACCAAAAATCAATTATAAATGAGAGAATTCATGATAATTTATTGATCTAATACAAATTAGTGCTGCTGCATGCAAAATAGCCTAGCCCCAAGTAGAAGTTGAGAGCTTCGACCTCATTGATAATGACTTGCAATCAATTGAAGATATCTAATAAATGATTCTGCAAGACTATTTTGTGTATGAATATATGCTACATGACATTAAAAAGTTATTCCAATAGACATATAATAATCATTAAAAGCATGAAAGGTAAATTCTCCAGTATTATCAAGACAAATTGACTTAATCAGATAATCTAGAAAATAAACTAGTAATCATATTATTTGAGCAAGAAATCTAACAAATAATTGGTTACACGTTGATAACAAACATACATATGACCATCTCGTTGATACATCAATCAGAATTATAAAATATCGAAATGGTCCACATGGTAGATAAATAGGCTCACATATATCATCTTGTATATGTTATAAAAAATACAAAGGGTTCTGTCCTTCTTTTTATTGGTGATGGCCTTATAATTAGCTTCCCTTGAGAACAAGCAGCAGATGAAAATTCATTAGACAGAAAAATCTGTTGATTTTTCAGTGAATGCTCACTTGAATTTTTAATGATTCTTCGCATCATTATAGATACAGGATGTCCCAATAGGTCATGCCAAATAATAAAATTATTTCCATCAGTAAACTTCTAATTTACAGTGACATGTGCATCAATTGTACTTATGTTTGTGTAGTACAAACCAGAAAAAAAAGTATATAATTTTTATAATATATTTTTCTTACCCAAGACAATGTTAGTAATATATAAATACTCAGCATTGTCATCATTCGTAGCCTTAATATGAATATATTTCATCAAATATCTTTTGAGACTTTGTAAAATATAATGCATCATCAATAAAAAAATTTTATTCCTTCGGGTAACAATATATTAGCTTTTCTGTAGCACTCAATCAATTTTACACTACTCGATATTATATTCATATCTGATCCTTGCATTATTAAAAAGAATTTTTTTTTTATTATTAAGAATAGTATGCAATGATGCACTATCTGCGAGGCATATATCATTATCACCGATTGAGAATCTCATCAGATAAATTTTCATATTCTTCAATATATCTATTGAAAATCCAATAAAGTCTCATGCTGATAACTTATTATAAAATAGAAGGACTAGCGAGCAAAAGATATAAAAGAAACAAGAGAGAGATTTCTTATTCCTTCAAGTATATCCTGACTCATACAAAAGTTCCCTATTTATAGAATTTAATACATGAATACATTAATGTATATATATAATATCGATAAATATATACATCAATACACAAATAAATATACTAATAAATACGTATTAATCCATACCAATTAATATATATTAATCAATGAATAATAAGAGTCACAAGAATATAAATAATCACGAGATTAAAGAAGGATTTATGGATATCCATAATATTGTTCATAATAATTTAAATATTATAAAAATAAATATGGTAATATTAGCAAACTTTCGTGTACGTAGATCGACACCAAATTTAGAGATAATAAGTTTTCAATTTAATTAGTTATGAGAAAATAAAGGAAATATTCGTCAAATAGCAGCAAAATATCAAAATACTTAGACATTGATTATTATTTTATCTTATTCAAAGGTAACATATAATTTAGACATTTTGAGTTAGTAAAAATTATATGAATCTACTTTTCTCGTATTATCAAAAACAAGTGATGTACTAACTCGACTAGTGTCTAACATAACATCGAAGTCCATCTTTTCTATTGAAATAAAAATAATTTCAAATATAAAGATCACACTATAATCAAACATCAATGAAGCTCAGTCATTTTTAAAAGACAAAAAAGATTTATGAATAAATCTTCAAGACAAAGTAAAAAAATTATAAGTAAATAATAATATAAACAATATAAAGATCCACATACCAATATTATGAGTTATAATAATTTAAACTAAACAAAGCAAATGATGATGTGTATATTTTTTCAGAGTTTTTTTTTTTAATATTAGATTTACATTTTAAATTTAAATGTATTTTTTTATGTTTTTCTTGCATTTCATATTAATAACATTAACTAATTTGCAGTATAGTTTGCTATATATATTTAAATAAAATCTATTTTTTATATATTCACATAATTTTATTATATACTATATATATATAATATACTAAATCTAAATTTAACTGTAAACATTAAAATAAATTAATTTAAAGTTTGAGGCAGCTGAGCCATAGCCAACTGGTCATCCAAGCCTGTGGACACATTCATATAGCCCAGGCCCAAGGCCAGGGCAGCCAGGCAAGGCTGCCAGCTCATGGTTGCACCTACATCCCACTGCCTAGGATAGCCATGGACCAGGCCAGTCACGAAAATATGCCTAAGGCTCGATCATTCCGATTATACTCGACTGAACCCCAACACGGCACAGCTCAACGTGAACAAATGTTTCAGGCGAGTCATTAGGCCATGTTGGGCCTTCCTTCCCCAAGGACGTGCCAACACGACACGACCATGAGGTAGAAACCATATCGTATCCAACATAGCATGGTGCCCTAGTTGGACATAAAAAACTTGGGTCGTGTCAACACGACACGGACTGATGAATACCTCTAATATTAAATAATGAAGTTGCTCTTAAATATTAAAAAATTATTTAAGAAATATTTATTATTAAAAAATATTATTATTAAAAAATATTATCATGTAATTACCCACATGCTATCGCTGATGTGTATAACGGAATCATGTTTTTTGTGTGAGTCAATGAGCTACTAGTCATGGTATTGCACCTTTTGGTCTCTTTGAGACTCAAGCAATTGATAATGAAGTTGCTCTCAAATAGGAGACATTTTGGCCAATTGTTGCTAGACAAGATTCTACTAAATTAGGCTGCACGTGCACACTACCACGTTTTGCACATGCTGCACAATTACACTGCACACTTCCACACGGCACTGTACAGCAACATACAACCCTGCATGTTTTACACTGTTACACTTGCACGTTCCATTTAGAGGTGTCAAACGGGGGGGCCGTGCCAGCCCGGCCCATTTTTTTTGAGCACTGGCGTGCTTTCGTGCTGGGCCCGCTTGGGCCAGGTAAAAAATTTTTTTTTTATAATTAATTGTCTAAATTTTTATTTTAATTATATAAATTATTAAATTATATATAAAATTATAGATAATGTATAATATTATATATTTATAATATGAAAATTGTTAAAATTTATTAAAATTACAAAGTTAATTTTTTTTATAATGTATTATAAAATTAGTTTAAAATTTATTAAAATTATATAATAGAGTTTTAAATTTTTAAATGAAAAATTAAAACAAAAAAATAAATAAATTATGTTAAAAAAAATAAAAAAGTAAAAAAAACATAAGCAAACTAAAAGAAAAATGACCAAACAATCATTAAATACCGAAGGTCCGAACCAAATAAATTAAAATTTCAACGTAACATATAAATAAAGTGTATAATCAATAAAAAACAAAACATCGAAATCAAAAAATAATAGATCATCATCAATTGTCAATTGGCATATCATGAGCATCATCAGTCGTAACATCAAGATCAGTATCATATGGATTATCATCATCAGCCGCAATATCAAGATCAGTATCATATGGATCATCATCATCATCAATCAACTCCTCCGCTATCGCAGTGGATGCGATTGCCGTCCCTGTCCCAATCCCAGCTCCAGCACAATCATGGATGTTAAACCTCGAATCCTCTCAATCCTTCAAACAAGCCAATACCTCAACAATATATGAACGTAATCTCGATCTCCTATCCGAAATCACATTTACTGCAAAAGAAAAAGCAAACTCTGATACTACGCTCGACACCGGAGGAGTCAGTAGATCCCATGTCATCTTAGATAGCACATGAAATGTAGACTCATATGATTTCAACCACTGTAATATATCAATATTCTTAGTATCAGAATGTGATAGGATTGAGTAGTAATCGGTATCTAAGTACCGAGAGCTCGCTCCTATGTGATGGTCCACCCCTACGTTTCCCTCTCGCTAGCTGAATGGAAAAATCATCATCTCTGAACAAGGTATACATGTCCGTAATCACAGTCTCACTATCACCACCACCATACCTAGTATCGTAATATGTGAACATGTCAGTCAACTTCCCGTGAATGAATCCTTCAGGTGACTCTTCCAGGTTCATGCATGAGGAAATATAAGTCATGGTATTTTCTACCCCTTCCACCTTAATCCTGGGGTCCATGTATGTAGCGAGGCAATAAAGAGATGACACGGTGGACCAGTACCTTAAGTACTTGGTTTCCATCTCTGCCACCATATGGCTAAGTGTCGGGTCAACTCGATACTTCCTAAACATACTACTAATGTTTCATATACACCGGAGTACAATACAAGTCGTGGGCGTAAAAATTGACGAACACATGTTCGTCGTGTCATAAAAAATCTTCAGAAATTTTATTTATGAAATTCCTGAAGCCCAGTCAATGTCGTCAATAATAAGTTCGTCACTCTTACAATTGACATAGTCGGATATCACGTGTTCGTATCCAACACATGATTCCAAGATCGAGTACGTATAATTCCAATGATATCTCACATCCGATTAGAATTTCTTCTTCTTAAGATTCGCAGACAAACATAGACTTTCAAACTCTTATTGTCTGTGAGGAGTGCAAATATATTTTAGTGTATTACGTATATTATCCAACACGGGAGAATACACCTTCATACCCGCTTGAACAATCAGGTTAATCACGTGACACATGCATCTGTCATGAAAAATCTCTCTCCAATGGTGAGTGTCTAATATTTCTAACAAACATATTAATCAATACTTCATTATTAAATGCATTATCGAATGTGACACTAAAAATTTTATTTTTAATTTTATATTCACTAAAGATTTTCTTCATACACTCAAAAATGACCGGGCCATCATGAGGATGAAGAATCTCAGAGAATTCTAAAATTTTTTTATTCATAGTCCAGTTAGAATCTACATAGTCGGTGGCGAGACATGCATAAGATGATTTATCGTGACTTGTCTAGATATCGGATATCACGGACACCACTCCACTATATGCCATATATTCATTAATTATTTTTTATTTTTCTAACTTATATATTTTTAGTATGTCATTCCTAGATGTGGATCTAAGAATCCTACGATAAGCAGGCTGAAAATATGTCTGCATGATGCGCACTACCCTTTGATCTTTCAAAAATCTGATCGAAAGACCCACCAATGTGATAAGTCTAGCCATGTCGTCTCTACCCAACTCGCTGAAGTATATAAAGGAAGTAAACTTTGTGACTGAACTCGATCCATTCTCAAAAAATACAGTGCTAAGTTAGGTTTGCCTATCATCTAATGAACCATATTTTTTGGTGCATAATTCGGCATGCCTCTTAAGGTGCCCAGTTCCAAATTAACTCTTACATGTTAAATGTCTCATACAATATTTACACTATGTCATATCTTCTTCCTCACCCCTAACATTTTTTTTATTTTATTATATTAAAATTAGTTCAAACTACAGAAATCCTCCTAGTTTTTTATTTTTTAGAAGTTTGGGTTGAGACGACTAGAGAAACTAAAATTTCAGCAGTCTCAGACCTCTGTGTAATATTTTTATTTTCTAAATTTAAATATGTTTCATTAATATTTATCATTTTTTAGGATTTTTATTAATCAGAATAGTTATATAGAGACTAGATGACTAATTTTAAAATTTTCTATTTTTGGTCTAGAGAGAGAAACTAGAGAGAAAAAAAAAACTTAAAATAAATTACCCGGTAAAAGCAGTGAGGTCGATCACGTGCATGGTGCACCACATTAAAACTCAAAATTCAAAACTCAAGTTGAGATTCCAAAAAATCCAAGCCGAATGCCGAAATCCCGAATCCCGCGAGAGAGAAGCAAAATTTTTAAGAGAGAAAAAGTAAGATTTGAGAGAAAAAATATTATGAAAAACATAAATGTTATAGAGAGGGAAGGTGAATTTATAGATTAAAAAAATATTTTTTTTAAAAAAAGTCATTTTTTTATATTTTTTAAATTTTTTAGAGGGCAGAATCATGAGGGCCATTGGATTCTGCCCCTAGCCGTTGGAGGCGAGATCCAACGACTGAAATTTAATTTTTTTTTAATTTTTTTATTTGCCCGTTGGAGGGGGGGGGTGGGGGGGAATTGGGTCAACTCGAGGGACCGCGGGTCGGGTCCAATCAGACCCGACCCGCTGTCTTTTTTGCGGGAGGAGCAAAGCGACAGGGGACACGGGACGAACCCATGCCGGGTCAAGCACGGCATGGCACGGCTCGTACCTTACCCGGACACGGCACAGACCCGGGCACAGGATTTTCTCGTGCCGGGCCAGGCCGCTTGACACCTCTAGTTCCATTGTTACACCCTGCACAAGGCACAAACCCACTGCTTCACTTATTGCACACGGCACATGTCTATGCACATGTCCACTTTGAACATGTTTGCACATGCACAATTACACCATAAATATATCAATTATTGTTTGCTCCTTACGAGTTATTTACACATCAAAGTTCATGCTGAGTAATAGTGGAACAAAGAGATGTTCACCCTAAAATGCAGACTAACTTGTCGTGCTACCTCGCTAGTATCCTAAAAGTCTGAACTCCAAACTACTACCCTTAGTAGCCACTCTCATGCACAACTAAGATAGCAAATGATAAGACTACCTTTTGGAGTGTCTGAGTGTCAGACATGCGGACACACGAACACGCGGACACACACTGAATACGTGTCAAATACGTGTCCAATACGCCACAATGAGTGAAATAGACACGGCTCATTGTGGCGTATCATTGACCAAACAATAAGTCAAAGGATTTAGATACGGCTCGGACACTACAAAGACATGGCTAGACACGAAAGAGACACGGTTAAATATAGAAGAGACACGACCTGGACACAACGAGAGGGCCCTATGGGCTTTTTTCTTTGTGAGCTTAAAAAAATCATAATTTGATTGTTTCTCTTCCTCAATCAATCAAATAGACAAATACACAAGAACGACACAAAGAAAATTGGATTGGCCAAGATCGACTGGGAAGTGAGAGTGAGTGACGACTGACTATGCCGGAAATCAACATGCCGATAACACCAAAAAAAAAGTATGCACAGTGCTAATTGCTAAGTTCTTTTTTTTCTTCTTTTTTTAAGACAATGATCGAATCTATCGATCAATTTGAGTTTTTTTTCACTAGATTGCATTTTTTTTCTCAAGATTGATGAAAATACAAAAATATATCTTTGTGAACTCACTAGTCATCACCCAGAGGGAATCGTCTCATCTCATCACCCAACAAAAATGGAAAAAATAAATTCAAAATACTAAACTTAGGGCTATCAAGAATAAAGAAGAAAGAAAAAAAAAGAGAAAAGAAGAAAATAAAAGAGAAAGAAAAGAATCGAGAGGAGATGCATACCTTAGGGTAGGGGAAATAAATAGAAACATCACATTGCTGTTGGAGTTGCATACCTTAAAGCAATGTTTGTTTGAGCACTTATTTTTTATTTATCTAAATTATTTTTAAAGACAATATTTATAAGAATAATTATTTTTATTTTATCTTATTATGATATGTTCTCGTGTCCCGTTGTGTCGTATCTCCATGGCTATATCCGTCCGTGGTCGTATCCATGTTCGTGCTTCTTAGGCTCATAGGCTTTCTATTTATAGTATTGATTAACAAGGTATCAACTAAATTTAAATCATTATCATTTAAACTTCATTAACTACTTATAAAGTCAATGGGAGAGATTACATTTGAGCCACTAGGATCATAAAAAAATTTCATACCCGCATAGAAACTTCAAATCACTTCCGTTATCGCTTTTCATTGTCCAAGAGTTTTTAACATAACAATACAACTAATGCAGGACTCTATCATAGGCTCATTAGGAGAAAGACTACAGGCCCCAATCAATTTGTTCAAGAATGACTAAAACTCTTCTTCATTATTAAGTCTTCGATTTACAACAAACTCCCCAACATCAATTAGATCAGCCTACTAGAACTCATGGAAAATCATGTCAATTTGTCCCTCAGCACTTAGCACAAGCACACACACTATTCTAGTGTTTTGGTGAATTTTTACTCTCATATCTTAAAACCATAATATAATATTTATAATTTTATTCAATTATTCATTTTTTTTTTATCATTTTTATGGGTTATTTAGCCATCTTGTTTGGAAATTAGACATTATATAGATAATATTGACAAATATTTACATTATTTATTTGCAGAACAAAAAAAAACAATTGAAAAAGATTGAAAAAAAACTTAAGCAAGACAAACTGTACTGCTTTGATTAATATTTATTCTTTAATCTTTCAATCATAATAATTATTAGCATTTAATCTTTATTGAAAGAGATAAAATTGTTAATTAACTCCACTTGTGTGAATCATGTTTACATTATCAATCTCAAGCTCATGTTAAGGAGGAGACTAACATCATAAACTTGTTACACCTTTAATATGGATCCTAAACAATTAATATATTCTAATACTATGAAGTTGCTCATTTTATGCAATTTACTACATTGTACAAGTGTTGTAGTTTAAATATGAATGCTATGAGGCCAAATTGGAGTATCACATGAGAAAGAATCTCTATGATGTTGCTCAATCATAATAGAAATAAACAAGGAATTAGGATATATAATCTGCCCCAACTTAATAAATTTAAAATTAATTCTCATTAACATTTAATTATTGAAAGATAAAAACATAGAATTAGTTAATCATCATCTGCAACTAAACTTTATTTAAATACTTGAGGTTAGCTGTAATATTCACATTTTTTAATCAACTCTGATAAAAATTATATTTGCTTTTACTTATTATTTAATTGTTTTATCTTTATTTATAATTTTCATTTAATTTCTCATAACAAACCTCAATTTTTTTTCTCTTTCTACTCGAATAATCTTATATTTTCTAACCAATGTACTAAGAGATCTATGTTAGACGTGACTAGCCCACCATAAGAATTATAATTATTTTATAATAAAAATGTTTGAGCGAGAAATAATAAAGGTTAGTCATTTTGAATATCTATATTTTAATTAAACAAAAACAAAAAATTAATAATAATGTATCTCATAAAATTAAAATTAAATAGATTAGATAAAGAGAAACCTCGTGTCTTCTTTATAATAGATAAGTATCAAATAAATTAAAAAAATTATATAAAATAATTATAATACTAATCATACTTTATGAAATTGAGCATCAAAAATACATATTAAAAGAATAAATATAGTTAATGTGAAGATGAGAAATGTATTATAAAACTAATAAATTTAAAATTTAAAAAAAAAGTTATTAAAAATAATACTGAAATAGCTCTTATTGATGATGAGACTGAAAAAACCATATGAAGAGACTTAGTTACATCCAATGTAGGTCTCCTACTTTATCTATTAAGAAATACAAATTTATTTGGATGGAGTAGTGAAAAAAAACTATAAATAATTTAGAATATATACAAATTTTAATAGAATGAATTTGAAGAATATAATTAATACAGTCAACCGTAATGAGTTAGAATAAAACTTAATTTATTTGATTTAATTTAACTTAATTGAATGAAAGATTAATTAAAAAATCAAGTAAATTGTTCTAATCAACTCCATATAAAAGAGGGTGTAATACATTTCATATCATTCATGAAAATGTGTGAGATATTTTAGAGCATACTCATAATAAATCGTGAAAAAACACTTTAATGTTAATTGTTCTAGAGATGTATGGGATTTATTGTAAAATACATGAATATTTAATATGTTTGTTTAATTTCATCGAATAATTAAATTTTAATATGAATATGGTGTTACAATTTTGATGAGCAATATAAATTTAAAATACACTCACTTAGGGCCCATTTGATAAAACTAAAAAAATTAAGTACTGAAAAATTAAGACTAAATTTAATAAGTAATCAATTTATATTGAAAAACTATTTGATAAAATATTATTAATTGAATACTGAAGATACATATATTATTTGATAATTCTAAATACTTAATACTGAAAATGATAGATTTTACAAATTTATTCTTATTATCATTGTATTACATATTATCCAATATAAATAGAATTTCTAATAAATTTTTTTTTCACTATAATTACTAATTATTATAAAAAATAAAATCTCTAAAAACATATCCATAAATAAATCATAAATTCAAAAAATAAATAAAAATATTTAATAAATAACAAATAAAATCTAAATTCTTTAAAAATATTCAAATTTTTAATATAAAAATAAAAATTAATAAACAACTAATTGATTTATTATTTCCTCTTTCAAATTAATCATGAAAGAGAATTAGGATTAGAATTTATGATGATAAAAAAAAGAGGATGAGAAAAAGACAAATTCACAAATTGAACTATAGCGTGAATGAGAAAATAAAAAAAAATATAATGATAATTTAAAAAAAAAAATTGTTGAAAATTTTTGATGAAAATATTAAGTCTCTACTTAATTAATATTTTCAATGCTATTTTACTTAAAATTTTTAATTAACAGCTCCCAAATATTTTTTATAAAACATATTAATTTTTTCAAGCCATTAACAATTTTCATTTTCAATTGATTGAAAAAATTAAGTGATTTATTAAATAACTCATTAGTATGTACCATATATGTTCATCAAGTTTAACATTTGTATTGCTCAAACATGTATGATTAAAGTTCAAACCAAAGATAGCCTTAGCACATGTGGAACATTCACAAACAATCACAATATGTGGACTAGAATCAATATGCTTCTTAGGAGATATCAACATTATTCACTTTCATCAAGGTCGTGAGAATCATCCTCATGAAAGTAATCCTTAAGCTTCTGATTCATTAGTATTTTTCGGTAGCAATGAGTTTAACTAGACCAAATTCGAAATGCAATTATAGAATTACATTATCCTTGTGTTCTAAAAAGCTAAGATTTTTTTTTTTGTTATAAGAACAGTAAGAACATGGACAAAATTAAGCAATAGGTGCCATGGCTGGGGGTATGGTCAATGATTAGGCTTGGGAAATTTCACACTATTTTTGCTAGCAACTCAACGACTCATAACCTAGTTTTCTGCTTGAATGGCATACCAGCTTGCCAACCGTACTGATGAATCGAAATCCACAGCTGTACATTCTTCTTGGAGAGTCATGGTATTGGACAGAGAATAGCTGGAAACTATGATACTACCACGAGACCTACGTGACGATGATAGTTTCATAGTCTTGTTGCAAGTGCTAGTGTTCCTCTAACTGTACCCCACGAACGTTTCATCAGGAGACAAAATGATACATTATACATATAACGAAAGACAAAATCGACGGGTAGGACTAAAATAATAAGCAGGAAGATACCTTATGCATAGAATCAATGCTTTTAGGACTACAATAATGAACACTATAAATATCATCCTTGTGAGACCAAATTGCTGAGACAGAGGCGTGGCAAGCCTGCGCAATCATGCTTCCAAGAGGCCACGAGTCTATTAGATCTCGGCGGAGCACGAGGTACTGTACTAAGACTTCATTGTTCATGTGCTCTAGCTTACCGGCGGCACTACTAGCATTTTGGAGTTCTGCGCTTGATCGTGACGGTGGATTGGTGTTCGGCGAACTAGAATCGCTGAAATCCATGGAATGAGGTTGCAAAATGACACCCAAATCATAATTTTTGTAGCTCCAACGTGGGTGGCATAGGGGGTTGCAAAATGTCATCCAAGCTATAGAGGTTTCATATTTGGCAACTTCTGAGAAAGAAATGAGAAGATGCAAAATAACAACTATGGCTACTGTACATCTATAATAACTCTCTCAAGGGATTGAAAAAATAACTTTTGAATAAAAAAATATTTAATTATTAAAATAGCATCCCATTTTGGTACCTACCGTTAGAGCAAAATTATTGTTTTAGGGGTGCTAAAATATCGTTTAATTTGCAAAATGATATTTAGCACTTCTTTTTTTGCAACTCCCATTGGAGTTGCTCTAAGAGCAACTCCAATGGGAGGTGCCATCAAGAGTGTCATCCCCGTAACTGTCAAAATGGCACCCAAATCATAATTTTTGTAGCTCCAACGTGGGTGGCATATGTGGTTGCAAAATGTCATCCAAGGTATAGAGGCGTCATATTTGGCAACTTTGGAGAGAAAAAAGAGAGTATGCAAAATAGCAGTTATGGCTACTGTGCATCTCTAATAACTCTCTCAAGGGGTTGAAAAAATAACTTTTAAATAAAAAAATATTTAATTATTAAAATAGCACCCCATTTTGGCACCTACCGTTGGAGCAAAATTATTGTTTTAGGAGTTCTAAAATACTGTTTAATTTGCAAAATGATATTTAGCACTTTTTTTTTGGCAACTCCCGTTGGAGTTGCTCTAAGAGGTGTCAAAATGTTATCAATTGTCTTAGGGAGCCATATTTGGCAACCTTGGAGAGAGAATAGATAAGATTCAAAATATCAGTTATGACTACTATGCATCTCAAAGGATCTTTTTCATTGGTTGAAAAAAAAAACTTTAATTAAAAAAATATTCAATTATTATAATAACACCTTATTTTGGCACATACCATTGGAGTAAAAATCTATTTAGGGGTGCCAAAAATATTGTTCAAGTTTGCAAAATAACATTTGGCACCCTCTTTTTTGGCATCTCCAATTGGAGTTGCTCTAAGATATCTCGACAGACTGAAAATTATGAACTAATATTATCTCCAACCACACTCAACAAAATAGCTACTCAAAATATATTTGAATATTAATTTTATTATTTTAGCTATCAATTTTTCAGAATACACTCCAACCACACTCTCTATTTTATACCTAACTTCCAATATTTTTTAAAAAGTCAAACACGTATATAGAAATAGATAGAGAGAAAAAAGAGAGAGAATTTAGATAGTTCAAATGGCTCTCCATATTTGTTGAGTCATTTACATAAATTATGAAATAGAGAGTGGAATATGAAGTGAGTTTGAGATAATTTTTTTGTATTTGACTAGCTAAAATTATTAAAATTGAAAAATAGAGAGTGAGTTGGAGATGCTTTAAGAGAATCTACAAGAGTCTAGTTATTTCTAGCTATGTCACTTTAGTAATTTTAAAAATATTTTCTCAAATTTATCCTAACCATGTACATTAAATATTAAATAACCTAAAAAATAAATTTTTTTGTATGAATGTGTATAGCTCAAAAAACAAAACATATTGCTATTCTTGGTTCAAATTTAAAAATTTTTTATTTCGTGATTGTCGTAAATATGATCGTTATTTAAAAAAATAAAAAAATTAAAATTTTGATGACATGACTTAAACATATCAACATGCGATGTCGTCAATATGGTGACGACATGACATACTATATATTATTTTAGATTTTATTATTGAAAGTTATTAAAATTAGTTGAAGTAGATAGCTAAAATAGATAGTATTATTGGAGTTACTTTGAAAAATTGGTTAGCTAAGATAGATAATATAATACTTTAATATATTTTGAGTAGATATTTTAGATAGCATTACTTGAGATGTTCTAAGGAAGCATATATTTTTTCGTTTGTATTTTATGTTTTAAAAAAAATGGATAAATTGATAATAGAAATATACTTAAATCTCACAGAACACAACAAAAATCTCAAAATTACAAAATTAATAACAATAGGAAAAAACATTTATAAAACTAGAGTACGTTCTTCAAATATTGTCCATCAAATTTATATTTCTATTTTTTTGGAGATCTCAAAAAGAATAGAAATAACATATATATTATTCTAATAGTTGTAAATTTAGTTATAAATATGAGAAAATTCATTATTTTTCTCAACCTATTCATTTTTGTCACATTCAAATAATTAAATCATATATTTAATACACATAAAATAAAGTTAAGAATTTTGATGTAAATTAGTTTTATTTATATATAAATGAATGGTGTGATTTATTTTATGTATAGATATTGATAGATGGTGATTAAATAAAACTTGAATTTGTATTTTGACTATTAATATATTTGTATGAGATTATCATTGTTGATAATAATAAGTAAATCATGAAGCTCACTCACGTATATGATAGAACAAAAATGATAGTTCATTTGATTATGGTGTATGAGATAAATTTATACGTTGAAACCTAAAATTTAGATATGTATTTATCATGAGTATGATGCTTATGAAGCCAAAAATATGAATGATTTTATACTTTAATCTATTATATATATACATCTTAAAATAATTAGTTCTCATTTGGAATGAATGTCATATGGAATATTCTTCATGGGGGTTCACATTTAGTGTGAGACTCTCATCATCACCGAGGAGGATGGTGATAAGCAATTCTCATGACATGTGCAAGTATTTTATAACTCACAAGATAGTGATAACTCTTGTGAGCTACTCTTATTTATAAGGTTCTCAGCTGTGAAATTCGAAGAAAGTATACGTTAATTATATGAGTATGATACTTACAAATCTAAAATTACAAATACTTATAAACTATGTTAATATGTAGTCTTTATGAAATTTGATGTCAAATAGTAAAAGTATGCATACGAGGTAATCGTCGAGGGTAGTTGACAAAGTTGCATAAAGGTATGTGATTGTGAGCGACTCTCTAGCAAAGATGGATTGTCTTCTCAGTGATGATGTATCGAGGAGATATCTATGAAGGGGTGACTATTAAGACAGGCTCAATTGGCGAAAACTATCTTATAAATCATTAGGGCAATGAGTAATTACACAATACTTTGATCTTTATTTTGTGTCCAATATAATATAAGTCAAGTAATTTAAATAGTATCACATAAATTAAATGAATAAACTATGGACATAACAATATCAAATAATCTAAGTATCTATTTTACTAAAAACATATTATCTCATTATTGAATAATCAAACTACCAATATAATGCTCACGGGGTCGATGTCTAAATGAATGCATGTTACTACTTGTATGACTTTTATACTTGCTAATCTTGTTTGATGAGACATTATTGTTAAAGAGCTTTTGGAACATTGCATAATCATTAGAATTATGTTACACAACAGAGTCATAATAACAAAGTCATTATATATAAACTTTTTTAAGAATCATATTAATTTTAAAATTAAAACTACATATATTATAATTAATATGTATGAAAATTAATATACACAAATGTAATAAAAAAAAATATTGCATTCTAAATTGAAAATATAAATCAATATCTATATGTGTACAAAATTACAAACAAAAAGACTGATATTATATTTATATACTTCCACTAGTGCTATACTAGCATACAAAAAGACTAATATTATATTACTGTTGTGTATGTCAATATCTACTTGTAATTCTTATAACATTATCTAAAAGACCCATATGTGCATTATCCTAATTTTTTAAGTGTGACAGAACCTCAATAATATTTGGATATAGTGTGCTCCTCCTATATGAAATCATATTCATAACCATAAGAAATATAGACTTCCACACAACACTAAACACTAGAGAGATTAGTAAATCATGTTTCATTTTAGATAGCACATGAAAAATGAAATTATATGATTTATACCAATTTAATATATTAAATTTGTTCATGTGATTATTGGATGAGATGAAGTAGTATTTAGTATCTAAGTATCTCGATAGCTCACTCTTATTTGATAGACTTCCCCATCGTTTGCCTCTAGTAAGTTGGATGAAAACATCAACATCTCAAAATAAAATATTGATCTCCATGTTTGGAAGCCAACTACAACTATCATGCTTAATTTTATAATATTTAAATAAGTTATATAATTATTCACAAATCATAGCCAATAATTATTGTGGGTAGTTCATATGAGTAGATTTGTAATTGATAATGGTATCTACTTGTTTTTATTTACCCTAAGATTCATACTGATACCTAAGCAAAAAAGAAATAGAATAAATGACTAGTATTTTAAATAATTCATTTTCATATAAATATCCATATATTTAGAACTCGGCATATCAATTCAACTTGGAAATCTTTGTATGTCATAAATCTACCACCTAATAATCACAATCATTTTATTGTATAATATTTTTTTTCACCACAGTGAATTAGAGGTGTCAAACGGGCCAGGCACGGTTTAAAATAGCCGGGCCCGCTCAGGCTGGCTTGTCCGTACGGTTCGGGATTTGGGGGACAGCTGGTCGGGTCGAATCAGACCCGACCCGCGGTCTTTTTTGCAGGAGGAGCCATCGCGGGGTCGGGCTCAAGGGACACCCGACAAGGGAGACAAACCCGTGCCGGTGTGCCTGCCACGGGCTGAACCGTGCCGGGCCAGGAACGGCACGGCTGAACCGTGTCGTGCCTGGTGCCGGCCCGGCCGGGCCTGGTTGACACCTCTACTGATAATTTATCTTGGAGTCTCAAGTCTCGATGCATTAGTTAAAAAATATAATTTTGATCATGACTTTATTTTTACATCATGATAACCAATTGTCACACTATTACAAGATATCATGACATTCTCAAGTGCCAAAATAACATAACACTAAATAATTTTTAGTTGTTACAAACTTTTCCTAATACCATGATTTTGTGTTTTAGATAAGAAATACCTTAACCACAACATTATCTCTACCTTGACCATATGTTCCAGAGAGTAAATACCTTATTTGTGACCATTCTTGTCACCATGACTATGGTTTAGAGGATAGTTATTTCAGTCATAGTATTCTTACTGTTACAACTTTGTGCCCTAGAGAAGGACTTCAATCACAATATTATTGTCATTCCAGATTTATGTTCGAAAGAAGAAGTTTATTAGTCGGGATATTCTTTTGCCACCGTGATTTTTGTACTCTATAGAAGATTCAAGATAATGATACAATCATAGCATTAACCTAAAGTCATGACTTTTTGCTTAAGAGTCACACAACAACTTGATGAAACCTTGAGGGTATAAAGAAGGATTTAGAGATTTTTCCAAAAGAGAAAGGGGGGATTTAGATTTCAAGCTTCGAATCATGCAAAACCTTAGGTAGCATGAATTCCAACCCCCTACTTAATTAGGTTCAAATGCAAGGAGAGCACAATAAAAAGATATATTGGGTATAAGATTTAAGACATGGATCCTCATATTGGCTATCATTTATTATATTTGTGTAAGATAAATATGTTTGTATATTATCTATTTTTGATAATATTATGGTTTGATTGTTAATAAAAATAGTAATTCTGTTTGTATGATAGTGCATATTGGCTGTGACGGACGGTGATAGGTAAGTAATGGGACACACTCATGAGATTCAATTCAAATGAAGGAACATCCCTTCTAATTTTATCTTGTGAGATGAATATATACATGAAAATCCTAAATTTATATAAGTTTAATTGAAATGAGTATGACATGCACGTAGAGGTGTCAACCAGGCCGGGCTGATCCTGCCCGTCACGAGGCACGACATGATTCGGCCGTGCCTAGGCTGGCTCGTCACGGAAATTTTTCATGCTCGGGCTCGTGCCGTACCCGACCACGGCACGATCGTGCCGTGCAGTGCCGAGGCCAACCGGGCCTCGTGCCGTTTCTGGCCCGGCACGGTGCCGTTGGCACAGTAACATGCCGAAACCAAATTTTTTTAAAATTAGGGTTACAGGGGCGCCGAAACCCTAATTTTTTTTAAATTAGTGTTTCGGGCACGCCAAAATCCTATTCTTTTTAATTAGGGTTTCGGCACGATTGCTCGCATCGAAACCCTAATTTTTTTTTTAATTTAGGGTTCGGCCCGACCTGGCCAAACCCTGTGGATCGTGTCGTGGGCCTGTGCCAGGCTGAACTCTACAAAACCGTGCCTGGTCCGGCACGAAGGCAAGGTCGGGCCTTAAAAAGAAAGGCCGGGCCGGCCCAACACGTCCCGTTTGACACCTCTACATGCATGAAGCTAAAAGTACAAATGGATTTATGACTATTCCATTATACATATTCTAGAAGAACTGACCTTCTAATTGTGTGTGCATTGTATAAAATATCTAACCTAAAGGATTCAATATAAGTGAGAGTTATGTATTAGCTATGATGGTAGATGATAGGTAAGTTATATGATACATATAAATTGAGGTATTTGATAAGATGGTGATATCCCCATGAATTATTTTTTTATTGTATAATTTTCATATGTCAAATTCATAGGAAATATGTGTTAATTGACATTAGTATGATATTATGAAGCAAAAAAAAAGTAAAAGTAATTATTACCATATTATTTCTCATCTTTTATGATTTTAGAGGTCAGATAACAAAAATACATACTTGAAATAGTTATCAATACAAATTGACATATTTCCTAAAAGAATAGATAGAATGACCCATGAATAGAACAAATATAGTTTTGGTGATTAAATACAAAAGACACAAGATGACTATCATTGGCAATGATAGTGCTGTATATGTAATTTGTTTTAACTTAATAATCTATTTTAATATTTTTATGTAAGTGCAGGAAATGAAATATTAAAAGCTTGGGGATGCAGCGGTAGCACAATAACGGAGGTCCCGCTGACTAGTCAGCGGGCCGAAATTTTTGGAGCAGAGCCTGGCCCGGTCCATGATCCGACCCGCTTCGGTTAAATGAACCGGCTGTTTATTTTCTGTATAAAAACATTTGTATTTATTTTTCGGGTGGCTTTTTTTGACCCGGTTGAACTATTCATCGTCTCTTCTCCTCTCTTTCTGCGCCATTTTTCGCGACTGCCGTGCTGCATACTGTAAGACATACATTTCTTGTTTTAATCTGTAACGCATAAGCGTTTTCTGGTGGAGGTAGCTAGTCGTACTGAGCGACTAGCGAACCACGTTATTTGCTGTGTTGTTTTTTCTCGTTTTGATTCTGTCGTGAATGTTTGTGGATTGGGATAATATTGCTCGTTTCTGTGTTGTTTCTGTATTTTCTGTTCTTAATCTCACTACCCGTGGAAGCGCGATTCCCCAACAGATAGTACAAGGATGACAACTACTTTGTGTGTGCTATAGAGCAAATAGGCAATTCACTTCAATCTACCTATCATTTGACAGTCAAGCATAATATTGCCCAAATATTAAAGAAATCTAATCATGCACAATAAAGTATGTTAACCCCTTTATCTAAGTATCATTCCAAAACTCAAGTTTATCAACAAAACTCGAACAAAAGTTAGGGAACTATTTGTTGCTCAACTACTCACACAGTCCATATGAGATTAATATTTGAACTTACATAAATCTTTATTACTTATATGACACATATACATGGATATCCATTTAAGGAAATCAATTTACTAATGAGTTTTTTGTAACATGTCACAGATTATAAGTGTTGGCACTATAATAAAGCTGCAATGCCACATCACTAAAATATGAGTGTTCCCTATTCTGCCAGAGTAATATGCATGTCATTGGAGAGTATATCGGCAAGTATATGTTAGTTGTACTATAAAATATTTTTATAAATTTTAAAAATAAAAATTCTATGTACTAGACTTCTATATTAAGTATGTTCTTGCCATTCTATTAACTGATTCAATGATATAGAAATAGTCACCATTAACTATTATCAAATTAATAACTCTCAAATATTAACTCAATAATTTCTTTATTTAAGACTTTAGTGGGCAAAGATCCATTTTTTAACTAACTCTTGGTATACACTGACATATTACCTAAAATTTGGTTATTTAATTTGACATCATATGTCCCGACTTGTTAAAAATTCACATTTGATGCCCCATGTCAATTATAATCTCGATAACCTACAAATTCTAACCTATTCACACACATATATAGAAGTTCTATTAGCCATCACGATAGGGATCAATGGATTTTAATTAGTTACTATAAAATAAAATAAAAATTACCTTTCTTTTATTGTGAACAAACACCTTTCTTTATGTTTTTGTTTAAATTGCAGGCACATTATATCCATTGTTTCCTTCTCCATGGATTCCACACAAAATAAAAATTTGAAAATCCCAAACAGAAATTTGCTTTCACTTGGATTTTGACTTATAATATTCTATATTTTTATATTTTAAAAAGTTGAACCAAATAAAGAGATATTAAGAGTTTAAATAGTATGATCATGTACAATAAATTTACATAAAAAATAAATACTTTTAATTTAGTTTCATGTCCATCTACATATGCAACTATGTAGATTAACATGGTAAAGTAAGTGAGTTTATAAAATAAAATTTGGACATACAAATCATAAGTAGCATCTAGCAAATCATCATGACTATATAAGCTAAGTGAATATCAATAATATGACGCGAAATAATTCATAATTAATATTATAGTTTTTTTTTTGTCGCGTGATATTTTTATTGAACATGAGATACATATTAATTTATCCTTATAAATCTCAATCTTATTATTTTTGGACCTAAAATAAATTGACAAAAATAAATGGTCTCACTAACTCTTATTAACTTATCTGAGCATGACTATGATTTTTTCTTCAATTTCACTTGTGTAGGGTTTTGTAGATATCTCTCATAGAATGAGAGTGATAGAGTCTTTCTCAATCACTTTTAAGCATCTATAGGGTTTATTCTATATCTAACTATAGTTTATATTACTACCCTATTATACATGATGTTGGACCATCTCGAATAATAGAGTTTCTTATGTAAAGATCCATGTAGGTTCGATATGAGAGGATTAAAAAAATTACTATAATGATAACTACGTATAATATTCAATCCATATAATATTCTCATGGTAGATCAGTTCAATATACTATTTTCTAATATGTACATATGGATTAACTATCACATATACATAATTAGAAAAATATAATTATCATTCAGATTTCATACTAGTGTAAATTCATTATCATTATGATAATAATGAGTGACTAATGATAATTTGGAATAATACTCTACTTAACTTTATGGTCTTGCTAAAAAAACAAAAAAAAAAAACAAAAAAAAAACAAAAAAAAAACAAAAAAAAAACAAAAAAAAAACAAAAAAAAAACAAAAAAAAACAAAAAAAAAAACAAAAAAAAAACAAAAAAAAAACAAAAAAAAAACAAAAAAAAAACAAAAAAAAAACAAAAAAAAACAAAAAAAAACAAAAAAAAAACAAAAAAAAAACAAAAAAAAACAAAAAATAAAAACAAAAAATAAAAAAAATAAAAAAAATAAAAAAAATAAAAAAAATAAAAAAAAAATAAAAAAATAAAAAAAAATAAAAAAAAAAATAAAAAACAAACAAAAAATAAAAAAAAAAACTTTATGGTCTTGCTATCGAGTCAATTAGTTGGTGATTACAAAGTGCAATCAACAATTAGTGATATTAGTTATCAAATTAAATAATAAAATAATAAGAAAAATAGGTCATTACAAATAAAATATAAAAATGACAAAAATAGCTCACTACTACATGACCAGATTCTTTGTTTCCTTGTTACTAAATATATTTATGATGACACCAAGCATAAGCCAACATTCATATTCTCATTGGTTGATTTGAGAGGCTTAGATGCATTTCTTTCATGTGTTTATTGGTATTGGTGGCACTCACAATTTCATTAAACCAACATTGACAAAATGTTTGACTATTGGCAGTACTCACGATCTCATCAAGTCAACATTGACAAAATATTGACTTTCGACATTCAACCACTTTTAACTTCGATGCGCATGATGATATTGATGACTTCTTAATTTGTCAACAGTACTACCACTAGGTTGCCTTTGGATTGCAATAGGATCTATTCACCATGGATCAATATATCGTGCCCTTCGAGGGTCAAATATGGTTTGGGTATTTATTGATTACAATAATTGGGAAATATATCTCATGACTTTTTTGCATTATCTATGAATTTCTATTAGTAAGGGGAACTATGACATTTCATGGTAATCTTATTAAGTTTCATAGCTAGAGGTGTCAGCCAGGCAGGGCCAGCCCGGTCCAGCATGAGGCACGGCATGATTCGGCCGTGCCTAGGCCGGCCCTCACATAGAAATTTTCTGTGCCCGTGCCTGTCCACGGCACTAATAGTGTCGTGCCGAGGCCAATCGAGCCTTATGCTGTGCATGGCCCGACACGATATCGTGGCCCGTGGGCATGGTACCTCGGCACGAGCTGAGAAATCGCCTCAGTAGTAGAAGTTGAGCCCGACGAGTGAGGCTCACCGAGCCCCGAAAGTGAAGAAGAATTGTGCGACGCTGCATCGCGGTGGCACATCGCCGAAATGGCGAAACCCTAATTTTTTTAAAATTAGGGTTTCGACCGTGCCACGGGCCCGTGCCGAGCTGACCTCCGCAGAACCGTGCAAGACCAAGCACGGAAGCAAGGTCGAGCCGGCCCGGCACGTCCCGTTTAACACCTCTACTCATAGCCTCGTAATCATTCATCAATTTTGTTTCTCTACACCACATGGAAGTTGTTCACAGCCTACTCGAGTTGCATTCCATTCTGAATGATGACCAACTATATAAAGATAAACCCACTAGGCCCGACCCACCTCTTTATGCCAACATTTCACCCATATCCTTCACCAACACATATATATTCCAAGTTCCCAAAAAACTCTTCCCTCACCACACAACTGATCATAAAATCAACCTTCTCAACAACATTAAACCAAGTAATGTGCATTTTTTAACAAGGCCTCATTCACACTAGTCGGTGTCCATTCTCTTCAACTATATCCTTCTTGTTAAACCAAATTATGAAACTTATTGATTTTGCGTGGATAACCTAAGAGCATGACTATGTATTATTCTCCAATTTCGCTTGTCAAAGGACGTGTAGACTCAAATAAAATTTATCGAATTACTGACCAATAATTTGGTCACAATTTTGCTCGTCGGTAATTTTTTACCGACCAAAAATCAGTAGGTCAGTAAATTATCGACCATTTATTGACCCTCTACCGATAAAAAATTACCAATTATATTCCGATAATTTTTCGACCAAAATAATGTCGGTACATTGTTTCCAAATGGCTAGTAATTAATGACCATTTAAAGATCATTCACAAACAAATAACTATCGAATAGGTTCCAACCATTTTCTGATCAAAAGTAGTTGGTCGGTAAATGGCCTCCAAATTGTCGGTAATTACAGACCGATACAGATCATTTACTGACGAACAATATTCGACTATATTCCGATCATTTTTCGACCAAAAGCATTAAGTCAGTAAATGGTCTCCAAGTGGTCGGTAATTACCGAAAATTCACAGACCTTTTACCAACAAACCATTTTCGACTATATTCCAACTATTTTCCGACTAAATACATTAGGTTAATAAATGGTCACTAAATAGTCGGTAATAACCAAAAAAATTGCTACCAAAAAACTGACTAAAATTTTTTAAAATCATTGCTCGGTAATTGATCTCCAAAAGTATTACCGACCAGTTGGTGACCTTCTACCGAGCATTGATATTAAAAAATTTTGGTCAGTTTTTGGTCGTAATTTTATTGGTAATTACCGACCAAATATTTTTTTTCCAGTTTTGCCTTAGAAATCTTGCTTTTTAAATATATATGCATTCTGATATATATTCAGATTACGCAACAAATAAAAAAATTCCAATTAAATCCAACAAACAACAATGTTTACTACATTTTTATATTAAATACATCAGGAAAAAATAAAAAAAAATAAAATCCAAAATCAAAATTTAAGGTATTGAAAAATAAACGTGTGTAATACACTTAATCATCCAACCTAGTTTCATAATCGTTATGTTGCGACGCATCTGATTTGCAATGTGATAAGTCGTGTACTGGCGTAGAGCTATCTGCTGCTGCTAGTCATGATGCAGTTGCTGCAGTTGTTGCTATAGGTGATGAAGTAGATGCTGTAGCTGGAGCATTACGCCGAACAATCCAGAGTAGATCATCAGGATTGAACTGTAGTCCTCATTCATGAAACTTCTTTGTAAGCCAGTCAAAATGCATATGCAACTCATCCCCATCATCCTCATAGTTGATCATGCGTCGCTCGGTATCGGCCAATTGAAACCGTATCGCATTTAGCATCGAGTCTTAAAATTACTCTATCTTTGAGAACAAATTCGAAACTAGTATTGAAAATTCAGCTTCATAATCTGGTCATCTAAGCGGGTAGAATGATAATGTCGACGAATCGACACCATAGATGGGCATCTTCTCTTTGCCATCAACAGCCGCATACCTTATCTAATTTTCAACTGTTGGAGCTGATGAATGAGAACTACCTGTTGAACCATCACATGAACCTGAAGTAGACTGGAAATATGCTTGAGTCGCAGTAGCTAACATTTTATCATATCTCACCTAATAAAAATATACGAAAAGTATTTCGATTTATATTCAAACAAAAAAAGAAAAGTTAATTTTTTTAATAAAACTTACATTTGATGCATGAGATCTCTAATCAACGAAAGTCTGATCACCATGAGCCTTCGTGTGCGTGTATCCGAATAAGTGAGGAGCACTAAGCTTCTTACTCTCATTGCATGTCTATAATTACACACAATACATACGTTAATTCTATTAAAAAAAAGTTTTAATGAGAAATGAAATTTAGGCATAATCAAACATATTTCACAAAGTAAAAAAATATAAAAAGTATAAATTAGAAATAATACCAATGCTCGTTCGTGCTCACGCATAGAGCGAGATCCACAAGTATGTGTAGACATGCCACTACCTCCCCAGCCCGCTCTGAGCGATGAGCCGCTCTGTTTATAACACTACTTCCTATAATCCGGATCTTCTCATATGCTCCACTACTCCTTGAAAACATGATCTGTGACACTGAAATCTTTTTCTTTCTTCTTCAACCATTTATCGTTTATCTCATACACGGTGTCTTTAAACCGATTGGAAGCATATTTGTAAAACACACTTTTGACCGCCTCCTCTAGATGTGTCCACCTGTAAACTATATGTTATTATAATTAAAAAATTTTTAATCAGTGAACAAAAAAATAAATAAATAATGTAAAAATTTTTAGGTAGTAATATTTACCTTAAATTCTTTCCAAATCATCAATTAGTCTCTATGTGTAAGTGACTTCAAATTATGTCCATTAGGTTTAAAGGACTTCCTGAAAATTATCTTCAGAACCCTAGAAATGGAACCAGACGGCTCTAACTTCATCATGTAGCCAAAAATTTATTAGCAGTTAAAAAATAAATTAATAAATTGCTAAATTATTTGTTAAGTTTTATATATTATGGATTATCAATTGTCAGATCAAACTGAGCAATAGGAAGAGTCTCGTCTGTAGGGTGCTTTGAGGAAGACTCTCCAACATCTCCATCTTTTCCCTCATCTTCCTCTCACATCTCTTGATCATTCATCAAAATCTCAGGACCATTATATGTGGATCATTCAGCTGATGATACTGTTGCGGTACATTTACAACATTTGGAATATAAGTTTGTTATTCACAATCTATATAGACATTGACAACCCATATATAAGATTGTAGCTTTGAATTTTAGTTAGTTTACCTTGATACTAGTGAATGATGAAGTTTTAACTTATAGTACTAGTATACTTGATTATATTGAACATGATCAACACGGCATAATTATTATATACTGACTTGTAAAATAAAATACACTATTATTATTATAAATGATGTTCTTATTCATGAAGTAATTAATATTTGCATGCTCTTGTTAATAATTATTTTGATTCATAAATTGGATAACTTTATCAAATTTATGATGAATATTAATTACTGATTGAATCTATATCATGTTAGAAGGATTAATGAGCCCCCCCACCTTTTTATGATGCATATAAGTCTTGATATTGTCAAACCCTACAGGTTGATTTTGACTTGACAAAACAAATAAGTTAAGTAAAAAATAAAAAATAAATTATTAGAAATTGATTGAATTAGATTATCAATGATTTGACTCAATCAATAGGTGTTAAGCAATAAAAGATACAGATTAATTTTAAATAATTGAGAATATAATTATAATTCTATGGTGGTATAAATTATAATTAATGTATATTAATATGTGAAATAATTTATATTGGGAATCCGATATCTTATTTATACTAATATCCTTTCATATCCTCATCAAGAGCAAAATGAAATATTTTAAAGATTTTTATTTATTTTAAAAATATATGTATATATAATCAAGATAATTAATTTGATTTAATAATTAAATCAATTTAATAAATTCATATGAACTTAATTTTGTTTACACACACACACACTTAAAATCTCTAATAATAAATCTAATTTAAATATTAAATAAATGAATCCATTAATTATATATATGTAATGATTCTTGAAATGGTTCGGCTAGAGTTTTTTTTTTAATTTAAAGATAGAAATTCTAACAAAGCTAATCACTGTAGCGTCCTTGTCTTCCTTGCACGACATGATTAATAGTCTACATGACCCAACAAGCATAATTGGTACGAATTTGGGCATATTTGTATCTAACTTGCCGAGTTATCTCGGGTACAAGTGTCAAACGGGCAAGGCCAGCCCGTTTTTTTTAGGCCTAACCAGGCTCTCATTTCGTGCTTGGCACGACACGGTTTGCTAGATGGCAGACCCGACACGGCCCATGGCCCTAAATAAGCCCCGGGTTCAGGCGAGTTTGTTCCGGTTCGAGTTAGGTCGAACATATTTTAGATTAAGATAAAATTAAGAAAATTAGGGTTGCACCACTACCTCCTCGTCGCCCGTTAGGCATCACCACATCATCCCTCGTTGGGCGTCGTTACGTTGGCCGTTGTGCGTCACTCGGCACGTCGTCGCCCATATCGTGCCCACGTGCTAGACACCCGGACCCTGCCCGGCACGGTTAGAGGGGTCAAACGAGCCGGGCCGGGCACGACACGGTTCCTGTACCGTACTGTGCCAGGCCCGACACGGTTTAAAAATATCCGGGCCCGGCACGGCTCGTAGGCACGGCAGGTAGTGCCGTGCTGGGTCGGGAACCGGGACCACGGGTCGGGATCCAATCAGACCCGACCCGCGATCTTTTTTTCTGGAGGGACCGGGTCACGCCCAGGCGTGCCCGCGTGAAACCGGCATGGGCCCGGGCATGGTTTAAAAACGTGCCGGGCCGGCCCAGGCACGGCCGAACCGTGTAGTGCCTCATGCCGGGCCGGGCCGGGCCGGTTGACACCTCTAGGCACGGTATGGCACGAATAGTACCAAAGGTCTACCCGACACGATCTTGTACCGTATCGTGCCCGGCTTCGGGCAGGGCCCAGCCTATCTACACGTTTGACCCCTCTAATCTCGAGTCATGCCGCTCTTGTGGGCATCGCCACCATAGACACAATTCACCGATCACTATCACCACAATGCCATCGCAAAAAAAAAAAAAAAAAAAAAAAAAAAAAAAAACTAATATTGGGTTTCTATGACTTGTGATTTATTTTAATTCCCAAGTCAAGATCATCGTGCTGGTTGATCATGCGAACAAGTCAGGTATGTGGGTCAGGACTTTGTCTGGGCTGATGTGAGGCATGGTGTGAGCCATGCCTCGGGCCAGCACGAACCAGTCTAGACATGGTTCGGGACCGTGGCGTGCCGTAATAGGCCACCCGGCCCATTTGCTACGAATAGTCCGAACAAGACTCTGCATATAATTAATTTGCGTGGCGTGGAGCAGCGAGCACCCACGTACGTCGAATGAAATGGTTCCCAACCAACTAGCGATTAATTGAACCGTTGAAAAACAGATGCGCTGACAATAGCTTCTATTTAGCAATTGCTTCTGGTGACTCCGATTTATTTCTCTGTCCACACTACCAATACAGATAGACGACCCGCCCCATGCAGTCCGTTCCCCGAATTTAATTTTTTATTTTTTTTATTTTTGATGTCAATTTGTTCAGGGTCTCCGGTCGCAACGTCAAATTTCTTTATTCGGAATCCAAAGTTTTCAAACGAATCACAGCCACACGATGACGCGTTTCTTTTGACTTTCTTTTTCGATATACGCTTTTGACCCTCTGCTCCTGCCAATCACCCGGTCATTCGGTAATCCCCCCCTTATATCAGACGACCTTTTCCCTCTCCCAGCCTCCTCAGTTCCCGTCTGCAGCTCATCACAGCGCATCTGCTTTTTCTTCTTTTCATGATTGAACTCCGAATCCAGCACGTCAGACGCTCCGGTGCGCGGAGAAACAGCTAAGATGGCCGTAGAGTTGATGAGGTGTGCCACAATGCAAGACCAGGTCGCAATTCAAGAGGCAGCTGCGCAAGGCATGAAGAACATCGAGCATCTGATAGAACTCATTTCTCATCGATCGGAACAGGTAGACTGCGCGAATCTTACAGATCTAACCATCTCAAAGTTTAAAAAAGTCATCTCTCTTCTGAATCGGACTGGTCACGCCAGATTCCGGCGAGGTCCGGTTCCTCCCTCCTCCTGTATGGCCCCTTCGTCACAAACTCTTCCTCTGTCGCCGATCATCACCCCGGCTGTTGCTCCTCAAGCTCTGGAAGATCCTCCTGCGAAGTTAGTTCAGTCCGAATCGCAGAGCCTGACTCTCGATTTCACGAAATCCGAGATCGTGAAGGAGAGCTATAGTCTGTCGTCCAACTCTTCCTTCATCTCCTCCGGGATTACAGGAGACGGAAGTGTTTCCAACGGAAAGCATGTCTCGTCGATGTTTATGTCTCCAGTTATATCCGCCGGAAAACCACCCTTGGCCTCCCTGGCTAACTGCAAAAAACGGCGACACGATCACGATCACGATCATATCGGCGACGGCGTGCCCGGCTTCGCCTCCGGCAAGTGCCACTGCTCCAAAACGAGGTACCTGCGCCAACTCTGTTGTTTTGGTTTGACTTGTGGTAGAATTTTATTGACTTAAATTACTCTAGTCAAGTAATCTCTATTCGGAAATTGCTGTTCCTCGCCTGAAATTCTGGAAATTATCACCATCATCTTTTGTTTGCCACTCATTTGAGTTCAAACAATGACGAACAAGACTGTTTCATAGTTGCTATGTAACCTGGATTTATCTGATACGTAGTGAAACGCGCAATTGTTCTTCCGCTGAATTATGATCGGTTCAGATTTCTTCCCAATTAACCTAGAATTGCCGTGTGGAACAGTGTTTGCCATTGTTATTTGTATTTCACGGAACAATTGTGCACGTAACCGTCACGAAACAGTTCCATATGAATGACTTCTCTTTCATTAGGTGACGACAATGGCGGGCCACTAGTCTGTTGTGCCTGTTCCGTGTTGCCAGGTGGATTCCGCCATCACACCCTCTTCTCCTCTGTTCATCGGATTCTCACAAAACTTATAAATGTGTTTCTGAAGCCATAAACTGGAACTTACCAAATAATGAACTGATAGGCAACAGAGAAGCTTAGTTTATGTGGTTGTTGCGTGTTTTTTGCAGGAAAAATCGAGTCAAGAGAACCATCAGAGTTCCAGCAGTCAGCTCAAAGATGGCAGACATTCCTCCCGACGATTACTCCTGGAGGAAATATGGTCAAAAACCAATCAAGGGATCACCATTTCCAAGGCAAGAGGATGCCGATAAGCTTAATTTCTTGTTTCCGTGTTGAATAGTTTTGTTCCGTGTTGATTAATCTCTGTGCTGAAACTATTACAGGGCGTATTACAAGTGTAGCTCAGTGAGAGGTTGCCCGGCAAGGAAGCACGTCGAGAGGGCGGTGGATGATCCGTCGGTGTTAGTCGTGGCTTACGAAGGGGAGCACCTGCACGCCAAGCTCCCTGCAGTTCAAGGCGAGCCCCCATTACTGCTTGAGTAGCTTTCTGTTTTTTGCGCATCATCCAACGGTCGAGAGAAGGAGAGCAGAGATATGTTGAATGGAAGTTTAGTTTGACTTTTTTTTTTTTTTTTAATTTTGTTAATTTGAGGTAGGTAAATCTCATTTGTAAATTTTTCTTAATTTGATGCCCACTGATTTCCTGACATTTACATATAGATATGTTTATGTGATTTCTGTTTTGGTTAACTGTGCTTCGTCATCCTGATTTTGTCCATTTTTTTTTAAATTAAAATCTAATTTGGAAAAAAAAAAGTTTAAATTTTAATTAAATTAAAACTAATTTTCTTAATGAGATCATGTTGTGGCATCCTCGTTTGTGCCAGTTCAGGTCATCTGGCATGGCTACTTTGGTTCACTCTAGGCTAGCCCGGGTTTAGTACAGTCAAGCATGAGTTTCATATAAGTCACCTTGGGTTTAGTCTAGGCAAGTGTGTTTAGCTAGAAGTTCGAAAACTAGTCCGCATTAGGTATTACAATTATTTTAGTTTTTTTTAATAAATTTGCATTATTTTCTTATTTTAATAAATTATTATAGAATCATTAATAATATCATGATTATGAAGAAAGGGACTACCATAATGTACGTATTTTGTACTGACATATATAATAAAATACACTATTATTATTATAAATATTATTACTCTATTTATTAAATTAATTAATATCCACATACTTTTTAGTAGTTATTTTAATTCGTAGCCTTATTAAGTATCATAATAAATATTTTAAATATTTTATTTATTTATTTATATAGTGAGTGTATAATCAGAATAATTAATTGATTTATATTAAATTAATTTTGATTACAAATATAGCCCTAGGGTAATTCCTTATATTATCATGTTAATTTTTAATTTTTAAAATTTTTTTACAAGCATTAACAAATACCAAAAACATTTTAATTAATCACAAAACACGATAAACAATAATGCATGATGTCATAACATCTCAAATATAATAATAATAAAAAATATTAAAAAAAATGGCTCAATCAAATTCTTGATTCTTGTCTATGTTAAGTGAATACTAGACTACTTTTCTGCTCACCACACGAGCTTCAATGAGGAAAGAACTATTATGGAGAAACTAGGGTGAGAAATTTAGAACTCTGGTGGAAGAGGAAGATCTATTTTTTGGAGATTGGAGATGAGACTTGACGCTTGAGAGGGAGGTCGATTTCTTGAAAGTGAAACATTGTTAAGAAGTCATCATTAGTAATAGGAGTTTTAGATATTGAAACAATGTCAAACAGTGTCATTGAGAGCAGCTTTAAATTAATAAAATATACATTTAAATAATGTGAGGACAATAGTTTTTTTTTTATTTTAAAAATAAAAAAATAAAAAAATAAAAAAAAATAAAAAAAATAAAAAAAAAAAAAAAAAAAAAAAAAAAAAAAAAAAAAAAAAAAAAAAAAAAAAAAAAAAAAAAAAAAAAAAAAAAAAAAAAAAAAAAAAAAAAAAAAAACAAAAAAAAACAAACAAAAAAAAACAAAAACAAAAAAAAACAAAAAAAAAACAACAAATTAAAAAAAAACAAAATTAAAAAAAAAAAACAAAATTAAAAAAAAAAACAAATTAAACAAAAAACAACAAAATTAAACAAAAACAACAAAATTAAACAAAAACAACAAAATTAAACAAAAACAACAAAATTAAACAAAAACAACAAAATTAAACAAAAACAACAAAATTAAACAAAAACAACAAAATTAACCAAAAACAACAAAATTAAACAAAAACAACAAAATTAAATAAAATTAAAAAAAATAAAAAAAATATAAAATATAAAAAATATAAAAAATATAAAAATATAAAAAATATAAAAATATAAAAATATAAAAAATAAAAAAAATATAAAAAAATAAAAAAAATAAAAAAAATAAAAAAAATAAAAAAATAAAAAAAATAAAAAAATAAAAAAAATAAAAAAATAAAAAAATAAAAAAAATATAAAAATATAAAAAATAAAAAAAATAAAAAAAATAAAAAAAATAAAAAAAATAAGAAAATAAAAAAAAACAATAAAAAAATAATAAAAGTGAATCCTCAACCAATGTTCTACTAGCTATAGGAGCTTCACCGAAAAAGGAATAATTGTGGAGAAATAAGGATAATAAATTTAGAATTATATAGAAATAGTAAAATCAATTTTTTGAAGTGGAAAAAAGAGGGAGAATGAGATGCTTTAAATTTTAAACAATGATCATAATTTAGAAATAGTAAAATCAATGTTCATATTAGTTAAAGCACCTTTAATTAAATGAAAACAATTTTATTATTTATGATAATAATTCTAACTTAAAAATAAAATTATAAAATTCAATAAAACCATTATCATTGATAGAAGATTTATCCTTATATGTAAACGTGACAGCCAATGTGGTGAGAACACATTATATCGGAAATAATTATGAGTCACACATTATTTTTTGGATTTTTTATATAATAAAATTATATTTAGCTAAAAATCGATAAAATATTGAAAACTTAGAGCCGCAATATTTTTAGTAAATTAAAATTTATTATTGTTGGTTAGATAAAATATAATTAAATAAGAGAAATTCGGAAATAAATTTATTTTGATCTAATATAAAAAAAATGCATAAAATAATGAATCGTTGGATTTAGAAAATTTTTAACACACTATTTCTATTTTCAACTAAACACTAGAGGGGAAAATGGCAGGCGGCAGGGGTCAGGGGAGACGGGGGAGGCATTTTGGATTGCGAGGGGGGGAATTCTCTCACTGCCAGTAAGTAAGCGAGTCTTCGCTCTCATGGCGCCCCGCTGTCTCTGATCTTGAACAAGAAGATCCATTCGTGAATAAATCAAGGAATCCGAAGCGCGGGAGGCGCGCTCTCGCCGAGATAGGGAAGACGGTGAAAGCGAGAAGCAAGAGCCCTTTCATCTTTCGTTCTGAAACGGAAAATCGGCAAGCTTATGCTGTATTGTCATGCACTTCGTCTTTTACAACTGCTCTCTGGACACTGCAAAAGAAGCTGTAAAGTCATCTCTGCAACGCTTTTCGACTCAGATTGGACATCATCCTCGACCAGTCGTCGTCTACCTGGATCTGCCAGTCCCGTTCGACTCTCCGATTCGCTTGGACAGGTGTCTCTCGCTCGAGCACCATACGCAAGCGTGCGTGGTCAGGTAGGAGTGTCTTTTTTTACAGCAAGTGCTTGCTTACATGTCTGTTAGGTGCAGAACAATACAAATGGAGATCTGTTCTTGTACATGTTCATTTTGATTGACCCTGCGAGTCTCTCAAAAAAAAAAAAAAAGAAAAAAACGTCTGCGATCGATCGTCTGATGGTGTTTTAGCGGTTTCTTTTGTTTTTCCTTGGCGATTGATGGAGGGATCGGCGAACGCTGATGGAGATGATAGTAGTTTTCGCGCTGCAACTTTGATAGCCTCGAGAGATTCATTGTCATCTAGTTTGGAGAAGTCAAAATCCCTAGGTATTTCGATCGAGATAGCAGGGAATAGGCTGGAAGAGATCAAACAGAGATTGCCATCTCTGGGAGCTTCCGTGCGCCCTATTTGTGCTAACAGAGATGCGCTTTTTGTAGCAGGCGGCCACATCAACCGTGCCGTTGGGCCTGCTGCTGCAGTTCTTAAGGTTTTCGACGCGATCCATGGATTGGAGAAGTCTCTTCTTTCTGATCCTCGAAACGACCTCGCTGGTTATTTGTCCGTGCTGAAGCGACTAGAGGAGGCTCTGAAGTTCCTGGATGATAACTGCGAATTGGCAGTTCAATGGCTGGATGACATAGTGGAGTATCTGGAAGACAACAAAGTGGCCGATGCGAAGTACATTTCTAATCTGAAAGCGCCATTGAAGACTCTCGGAGAACCTGACAGGAAGAGGCATCTTGACGGTGGCTTATTGGAAGCTGCTCTCTGCAAACTGCAAGGTGAGTTTCTGAGGCTGCTGATGGAATACAGCACCCCACTTCCAATGTCATCCTGCTGCTCTCCCCGCGAGAGTCCATTGATTGCACCATCTCCCTTACCCGTGACTGTGATTCAGAAATTGCAGGCAATTATCACCAGGTTGATGACGAACAATAAGCTCGAGACCTGCATCTCGATGTATGTTCAGGTCCGCAGCTCCAATGTCAGAGCTAGTTTACAGGCCCTCGATCTGGGCTACCTGAAAATCTCAGCAGCAGAATTCAGCGACGCACAGAGCATAGAGACGCACGTAGCTCAGTGGGGGAAGCATTTGGAGTTCGCTGTAAAACACTTGCTGGAAGCAGAGTACAAGCTGTGCAGCGACGTGTTTGAGAAGATGGGCTCGGACTCATGGATGGGATGCTTTGCAAAAATTGCAGTCGAAGCTGGATTTCTCGCCTTCTTTCAGTTTGGGAAGACGGTGACGGAAACCAGAAAAGACCCGATCAAACTATTGAAGCTGCTGGAAATATTCGGCTCTCTCAACAAGCTGCGGCGAGATTTCAACAAGCTTTTCGGTGGACCTGCCTGCGCGGAGATCCAGGATCTGACGCGCCATCTCATCAAGGAGGTGATCGAAGGCGCTGCTGATATTTTCTGGGAGATTCTCGTGCAGGTGGAGTTGCAGAGAGAGATCCCGCCTCCCGCAAACGGGGCTGTTCCAAGGCTCGTCATCTTCATCACCGACTACTGCAACAAGCTCATCGGGGATGATTACAAGCTCATCCTGACCCAGGCCCTCATAATCCAGCGAAGCTGGAAGCACGAGCAGTTTCAAGAGAGGTTTATTTTGAACGAGGTTCTGAACATCATAAGAGCCATCGAGCTCAACCTGGAAGCTTGGGCCAAGGCTTACCAGGACAATGTCTTATCCAACTTCTTTGCCATGAACAACCATTACCAGCTGTTCAAGAACTCGAAGGGAACCAAATTAGGGGATCTGCTGGGTGATTCCTGGCTGATAGAACACGAACAGTACGGTGACTACCACGCCTCCATCTTCATGAGAGAGAGCTGGAGCAAGCTCCCCGGCCACCTGAGCCGGGAAGGTCTGATGCTGTTCTCCGGCGGTCGCGCAACTGCCCGTGATCTCGTGAAGAAGAGACTCAGAGCCTTCAACGACGCGTTTGACGACATGTACGCGAAGCAGTCCAACTGGGTCGTGCCTGAGAGAGATCTCCGAGAGAAGACGTGCCAGGCCATTGTGCAGACTGTCGTTCCTGTTTTCAGAAGCTTCATGCAGAACTATGGCCCCCTCGTCGAGCAAGGCGGCAGCAGCTCTCGAAAATACGCCAAGTATTCCGTGCAGACTCTCGAGCAGATGCTCGCCTCTCTGTTTAGACCAAAGCCAGGACGATATGCGAGCTTCAAAGAAAGACGGCCTGATGATAAATTCAACAACGAGGCAACCTCCAATCTGCGCCGCACAGCTTCCCTCTGCTAAATTTATCCGGATTCTGCGAAGACGAAGGAATGTGGAACTCGATTCTTATAATCTTAAGGTATTATCATTTATTTATCTTTATTTTTTTTTTCTTTTTTCTTCTTTTTTCTTCTTTTTTTTTTATTTTTTTTCATCTTTTTTGGGTGGCTCATTCAAATGGATTCTGGTTGTTAAAACCAATAACTTAGCTAGTTTTTTGTACATTTATCAGATTAAAATAGCAGACGAAGGTGTCATAATAATAATGCTCATTCCTAAGATTCGAACTCGTGTACGTATAATTGGGTTGTATTGCTCATTTGCCAATCAAAAGTTGTCAGACACACACACACACTCTCTCTCTCTCTCTCTCTCACAATTTAAAAAAATCCTTTAAAAATTATTTAAAAAATTATTGTTTAAAGTAATTTAAAAAAAATGTTTTAAAAATTCCTTTAAAATAGGCATAATAAAAGTTTTCAAAATGAAAAATATGTGTACCTTGGGGGCTGGGGCTATTAAATGGTAAAATACAAAATAACTCGTTAAAAAAAAAACTCTTCATTTCGGTGCCATGTAATTATTAAAAATAAAAAAAAAATGACTATTTGGAAAATTGTGGAGAGTCTGAATGTGCTTTACAAAAAAAACATATTCTCTATATATATTGTTTGAAAATGTGTCCACCGTATATTTTTTTTAAAAATGTATTTTAAAAAAAAACATGTGTTTTGCAAAAACATGAGTGTGTGTATATATATATATATATATATATATATATATATATATATCTCCGAAAATATATATCTAATATATCTACATGACTACACACAATAGTTATTTATTTTTTTAATTTTTTTAATGTTTACATTGCAAGGAAACCTAAGGTTTTTTTTTTTTTTAAATGAATGATGGGCAATTTTGGATTTTCCCATTTATGAGCATTCAAATGTATATTTTTTTTTTAGTTTTGGGAGGGTATTTTTGATTTTTTCTTTTAATTTGTTAAAATGGGATTTTTTACCAATAAAAAATCTTTACCACTATTCAAAAAATAAATAACCTTTGTATTGGGTTCTCTATCTCCATTCATATTGACTCAACCATTACTAAGAAAATCCTAAAAGAGATATATATAATCAAATCTGTAATCCAACCTTAGCCCCTGTACCAATTTTCATGATACCAATCAGGCATCATGCCGTGCCTGGCCCGGCATGGTACCGTGGTCCGTTGGAAAGGTACCATGCTGAAATCAATTTTTTTAAAAAATTAGGGTTTTGGCGTACCCGAAACCCTAAATTTTTTTTAAATTTAGGGTTCGGCCCGACCTGCCCGAACCCGGCGGATCGTGCTGCGGGCTGAACTTCGCAAAACCATGCCTTGCCTGGCCTGGCACGAAAGCACGGTCGGGCCTAAAAAAAATGGGCCAGGCCAGCCCGGCACGTCCATTTGACACCTCTAGTGACGAGTAGAGTCTCGTCATAATATTTTGCTTTGTGAGATCATTTCAATTATGACATTATGTTTTGCATTTTGTCACACCTTCAATTATGAGCACATGTGCCATCCTACTAAGTGAGTTGTAAAGATATAAATGGATCAGATCATTATAAAAATTTTAGAGAATTGTTCGTAAAAAAAAAGTTATATGCTCTGAAATTATGAGATAATTATTTGTTAATGACAGTTAATGAAAGTAACAGAGGTTACTATAAAAAGTTATATGCTCTGAAATTACTATAAAATTACTATAAAATTAGTTAATGAAATGTACCAATATGTTATTTTTTAATTCCTAAAATTAAAAAACTTAAAATTTAAAGGGCGCGACCAACTAAATGTTTCATGCTATATTTTTTTTATAGGTTTTTATCAGCCATGTGAGAGAGCTATGAATCCATCATTTTTTTTTTATTATTTATTTTTGATATTTAATATGAATAATATGATAATTCAGGCTGAGATAGAAACTCATCAATTTGACCTAGTTGAGAGCCAGCCCATAAAACTCTTGGTCCACAGGCCATTCTTATATGATGTGATGAATAAAAAATTATGCTGATGGTCCCAAAATAAAGATATTTAATTTTTTTTTAAAAAATCAAGAAATAATTTTCCAAAATAAATTTATTTCATTTGTATGTTTATTTAATAGGAAAGCCCAAAATTGGTCATATGATCATTAAAAAAAAAAAAGAAAAATTATGCTAAGGAACCATATTTTGAAAATATTCAATAAAAAGTCCCATCCACTTAAAATTTTAATAAAAAATTCCTAAAATAGTTAAATCCCCTTGCTCCTTCACACAATTATTAAAAAAATAATTAAATAAACATTTTTTTTTCAAAAGATATGTTATATATATGTGTGTGTGTGTGTGTGTGCAATTATATATATGATGCTATTCTTATAAATATATGTTTTTATATGTTTCGAGTTGTGCCATGATGTGCTAGCACGGTTCAAAAAAAGAGACAGCTAAACATAACTAGTTAACATGACTTTTGTGTGGATCGTATTAGAGGTGTCAAACGGGATGTGCCGGGCCGGCTCGATCCGTATCTAGCGGGCCCGGCCGTGCTTTCGTGCCGGGCCAGGAACGACGAGGCCAGGCACGATTCTGTGGAGGTCAGCCAGGCATGGGCCCGGGGCATGAATACGCCTGGTTAGGTCCGTTCAGATTGAATCTCTAATAAAAAACAAATTAGGGGTTCGGCAGCGCTCCGTTGCGCCGAACCCATAATTTAAAAACATTAGGGTTTCGGCGTGCCCGAAACCCTAATCAAAAAAATCAGTTTCGGCACGGCAACGTACCAACAGGCCACGGTATCGTGCCAGGCCAGGCACGGCATGAGGCCCGGTTGGCCTCGGCATTGCACGGCATGGCACGAGCCCGGGCACGAGAAATTTTAGTGCCGGGCCAGTCCAGGCACGATTGAATCGTGCCGTGCCTCATGCCGGACTAGGCCGGCTTGGCTCTGTTGATACCTCTAGATCGTATTGAGTTATGCCAAGTTGAGTTAGACTAGGCTAGGTTAACTTGAGTCAGGATAGTCTACATGGTTTGGCCAACCGAGCTAAAATTGGCTCATATGGGCCGTCATGTCGGGTGGTGCCTTCCCAAGTCTCTCCTGCCAAAAAATTGGCATCGTACTGCCCGCGGTACTTCCATGCACGGTTTTGAACCGTGATGTGTCATGTCAGACATAACTGAATCGTGCTATATCGTGGGTCGTGTTCTGGTTGCCCGACTTGGCTGAGACCTCTAGTGGAGAAAAGTTGTTGGCTTGTGGACCTAGGCAGACATTTGAAATTAAAAATATTTATAATTTCATGCGACCTTTTTTAAAAATGGGTTTTAAAATTTTTTTGTTCTCATCTCATAATTTTCACAAAAAGGAAATTTGTGGGCCTAGTTAGATGGAGGTGGCTTAGGTAGGTTAAATTGTCCGAATTGCAGGTCAAAATTCAAATTAAACAACGAGGCGGGCCGCGGGCAGGGTCGCGCGTTGGGGCGAGTTGTCCCTGGCTTTTGCTCCTTGGCCCTGGCTTTTGCTCCTTGGCCCTTGGCCCTTGGCCCTTGGCCATGGCGACCACTAAATAGTTCCCGTGGGCCTCTGCCGGAGCAGTTTCTATTTCTTATTTTGTTGGCCATGGCTGTGGCTCTCATGGACAATCCGTTGATGAATACCTAACATGTTAAATTTAAAAGCTGTAGGTAAACATTCGTTAGCAAAATACGTTACAGGCCGCGGATCTTCGACGTCAGGCAATCTCCCGAGGAACTTACAGGCGAAATGCATCACAATTTGGATCTAACACAATTCAACCTCCCTGATCAAGAACAGTGCCACTAGACCATGCTGGATCACACTTCCAATTCACAGAATCGGTTTTCAAGCAATATATTAGCCTCTTCTTGTTTCATGTTGGCATCATGAGTATGTGCCTGATTTCTTGGCTTGATTTCATGGCGATTCAATAACAGGCACAAAATATTTGAAAAGAAAGGAAATATCGGCTCATGCTTTACTCTCTTACTGCAGCTGATTTTTTGTCTGGAAATGGTTCGCATGATGATCAGCTTGTGATCGGGATTTGAAGATTTTATAATTAGTTGTGATTGTTGCGTGGATTAGTCGATTCGATGGAGAAGAACAAGAGCCGTTCTGATCTACGCGCAGCAGGACAAAAAACGGTGCTCACTTAAACTTTTTAATTTGCTCTATTATCTAAATTTTATGGACCCGAGTATTTTCTTTGCTATCAAATAGTATCTGGAATGATGTGCCATTAGAATGTGAAACCCTAACAAGTTCCACTGATTTGTTTAGATTTATTATTTTTTTATTTTATTTGCTATCTTTTTATGTTCTTCACTTGGATGGGAGCATCGAATATGTAGTCTTCCCCAATCCTAACTATGTGTGTTTATATATATACACATATATGATCATTTTTATTTTTGTTGTTGTGAATGAATAATTTTTATTTTTTTTAGCAAGGTATTAGGGTGGGTTGGGCACACACTATAAGTGGGTATACAAAGTTAGTGTACATATGTGGTATAATGGTGGCGTAATGCATTGACTTTGTGTTAGTTTTTGCATGTGTGCGAGGAGGCCAATTCATTGTTGGTGTTGTGGCGTAGAGGTGAACTCTAACATCGTGCCACTGCTTTGATGTTATATTTGTGTGTCATAGGTATGGGTAGCCATTTTGTGTAATGTTAGCTAGTTCAATGGTTATTTTATTCATGTCCAAATTTGGTTAGTTGGTTCATGTGTCAAGTGGGTTGGGCAGTCTGGGTATGGCCTACAACACATGATTCAACCTGCTAGGCTTGACATGCCATGATCTAGAATTATGTCTAGATTGGACTCTTGTTGTGCTGGGGCCACACATGCCTTGTGCCATGTGGGGGCCATACGGGCCTCGTGTTGTGTCAGACACAATATTTCAAACACGTAGCTATTCAAGAGTTGTATTATCGGCCAAAATTAATAAAAAATAAATAAATAAAATTAGCTGTTGGATAATATCCAATGGCCGAATGAGTGAAATTCAATGGCTATTTCTTTTTTTTCTTAAAATAAATTTTTTTAATAAAAAAATTTTATAAATGGTATATTAATATATTTTATTTTTTATAGTTTATTTATAATCTAATCTCATTTTTTTCTTAGTTCTTTAACATTTTTAAATTCTAAAAGAAGTGATTTTGGTCATGAGCTGTGATTTTTAAGTGGAAGAATATGAGCTGGAAGTAAAAAAATGCTTGTTGCCTACACATACTAAAGGTACTTTTTGTGTTGTATGTTTTATTTTATTTAATAATTTTTTGATAATTAAATAAATTAATAATAAGTAAACAATTGAAAAAATACCTTTCTTTTTTTTTACTTTCATTTTCTTTCTATTATAAAAAAATAAATGATAAATATTAGTAAATAAAGTATATGTGGACATAAGTAATACTGATAACCTGATCAAAAGGTTAAAGATTGAAATTAAATTTTTTCAATGGTCTTTATCTATGCATTAAAAAAATATAAAAATATGCCAACTTTAATAACATAGACACATTATAATATACTTAAAAATAAAAATTCTAGCAGTGTTAAAACAAATTTAACATAATTCATATATTATAAAAATATATATATATGTAATGCTACTGGTGGTACTGATCATCGTAAGAGTTATGTTGATCAATGCACAAAAAATTAATACATTAGATTCGAGACTAATTAATTCTTTTTATTTTTCACAATGAGTTTGAAAGGGAATACGTGATAAAATTAATTTATATTAATTAATTTATATTAATTAATTTATAAAATTAATTTATATTTTTGAAGGATTCAAGATTAAATATATAATATGAAAATTGGTTTTCAGTCTATTCATCATATAATTTTTAGGTCATCAAGTAAGAATGATATAATAAAATAGTTTAAATTAAAAAATAATTAATAATTAATAAGAAATATAATGAAATAGTTTTCACGATTTCTGATATTAATAGGTGTGATGAGTGATGACATTCTATTCTCATGCGTCACTGCCCATCATGCTAATTTTAAATAATAATTAAATAATTTTTTTTAGAATTTTATAAGATTTTGTATCTTTATAATTATCTTGTCATATATAAGTGTCTATCAAGAATTTTTAGTGAATATAATATTTACAATAAATTTTAGATATATTTGATATTTGATAATACTTCAAATAATTATATTATGATTAATATATTTATGAGAATTATTTGAGATGAGTTTTTAAGTGATATTTTTTATGTTAAGTATATGTTAAATTATTAACATAATAATGCAAGAGGGAATAAAAATAAATTTATTACATTAAAAAAATAAATAAAATTCATTAAAATATATTAAGATGCCTATTAGCAAAAAGAGTTTTATGCTTTATGTTTGTCTCTATGCTTAAAAAAATTTTAACTAGACATTAGAGACTATTAGGATTATATATAACTAAACTTATACTCATGTTTTAGTAGCCAACATGTAATATTTGTTTATGTTAATAATAAAAATGATAAAATTATTATTGATACTTCAAATTTATAGACTAATTTTAATTATAAAATTTTTAAAATTTTTTAATAATACAATGATTATGGGTTTGCCTATGTATACTCTATTAAGATTGAATGTAAATTTTTAATATACTAGTTTTTTATTCTATATTTTTATTATTTGGTTGTCTTAATAAACTAAACAAAAGAACTAAATAGTAAGAATCACAAAAAATTAGAAAATTTATTTAAATATTATGATATTATATATGATAGGTCTAGTGAGTTTTTTGAGTATTTTCATGGATATTATTTTCAAAAATAATAATATTTTTATTTAGTTAGTTTGAATCAATTTATTCAATGATTTGTCGAATAGGAATGAATTCTTTTGCTACTTATATACTTATTCCTATTTTATTTTATCACATGTTGATATTAAGAATATAAATATATTGAGTTGATAAAAATTATATATATTTAGTTATCTCATGCTATCTAACATGACACATGATCTATTAACACCTGCGATCATATATCCTAGAAGTATTCTTATTCTTGAAGGATAGGTTTGTTTAGCTAAATTTGTAAATTTATAATGTTAGGTCCTAATTTAAATAAATATATCAGATCAAATATATTATAACTTATATAAGTCTAACTAGAGGTGTCAAATGGTGTGCGTTCGGCTATCATACCTTATAAGTCTAAGTTTGTCTAGCTAAATTTGTAAATTTATGTTGTTAGGTCCTAATTTAAATAAATATATCAGATCAAATATATTATAACTCATATAAGCATAGCTAGAAGTGTCAAATGGTGTGTGTTCGGCTATCATACCTTTAAAATAGGGTAACCCATCAGGGCCTAATCCTCTTTGGTAACTTAAGTCGTGTTGGTTCATGTCAGTCATGGTTAGTTGGATTGGGTCATGTTATGCCAAAATATAGCACAAAATTAGCATTAGGATTGGGTCATGCTTAACTCGGAACTAAAACCTAGGCTAGTCTAGGTATGATCCAGGCTAGCCTAGGTCTAGGGTTGTAACTTGGGTTGGTTTTATCGTGTTGAGAGCCAATCGGAACCCAATTCAAATTTTAAAGATATCAACTTGAGTTATGATTAAACTTGATTGTTTATAATATAAAATTGATATTGTATGCAAATATTTTGAATCTTTCAGCCTCTTAGGTTTTGATTTTATAAACCTAGCAACTCATTCTCATTTTATAATACTAGTAGTGATGAGAGTAAGCATGCTTGCAACCTGAATGTGGTATGCACAAGCCTTTGCTTGTAAAAATAAGAATCTAAGTTATTTTTTATATATTTATTTTTTATTTTTTATTTGGGTTATGGTTAGCTTTGAGTTTTCTGATTGTGGTAGGCAACCTGAATGTGGTATGCATGCTTGCTCAATGTCAAATAAGTTCTTATCTGAAGTTTTCTGATTTTACAAAATATCATTGGAATAAAATAAGCTATAGTTGAGTTGCCTTAAATGGTAACTCACAGAAAAATGCTGACATGATAATTAGGAATAAAAAGAGCATTGATATAAAGCAAAATAGTAAGCTAAATACTATCATAACTTAGAGATTTTGATAGTCTGTTATTAATTATTGTATTATTCAAAAAAATAAAAAATAAAAAATAATAAATAAAAAGTAATTATCTAAAATATGATTATTGGTTTATGATTCGATAACTCAAGAGTCTAAGATAAGAAAACATATCACAAAGTCTGTAGTACACGAAGAAATGATAATTTTTGTTGTTACCTTATTGGTCAGGATTTGTTCATATTTCTTTTCTATAGTTATGAATTATGATTAGAGGTGTCAAACGTGCTGGGCCGGGCCGGCCCAGCACGAGGCACGGCACGGTTCGGCCGTGCCTGGGCTGCCCCGGCACGGGTCCATCCCGTGCCGGTTCACGCAGGCGTGAGTCGTGGGTCACGACTCACGGTCACGACTCACGGTCACGACTCACGGTCACGACTCACGGTCACGACTCACGAGTCACGACTCACGGTCACGACTCACGAGTCACGACTCACGGTCACGACTCACGGTCACGACTCACGGTCACGACTCACGGTCACGACTCACGGTCACGACTCACGGTCACGACTCACGAGTCACGACTCACGGTCACGACTCACGGTCACGACTCACGGTCACGACTCACGAGTCACGACTCACGGTCACGACTCACGGTCACGACTCACGAGTCATGACTCACGAGTCACGACTCACGAGTCATGACTCACGAGTCACGACTCACGAGTCATGACTCACGAGTCATGACTCACGAGTCACGACTCACGAGTCACGACTCACGGTCACGACTCACTGAGTCGTGACCCAACCGGGCCCCGCCCCCGGTAAAAAGACCGCGGGTCGGGTCCAAACAGACCCGCCCCGCCCCGCCCCGCTTGCCCTGCCTCTGCCGTGCGCCCGTGCCGCCTGGCCAAGCCAAGCCGTGCCCGAGCGGGCCGGGCACGGCACGGCCTTGCCGTGCCTACGGGCCGTGTTTTGCCGTGCCCGACTTTAACACACCTCTAATTATTTCTTTTCTATAGCACGGCCGGGCACGTGAAAAATGGGCCGTGCCGTGCTGGGCCGGCCCGTTTGACACCTTTAATTATGATCTTATAGGGAGAACTCTGTGAAGACTCATTAATGCCTCTTGTAGTTGGCTCGTCACCATCAATAATATATAATATCCAAATTCCAATATTAATATATAAAATATAAATTTGACTTAAAATTACAAATATTTTGGATGTTTTAGCCTCTCAGGTTCTAATTTTTATAAACATAACAACTCATTCTAATAGATAAAAATTTTAAAATTGTGTAGCTAGTTGTGTGAAGTAGATATATTGAGTCTTGGCTCTCCAAGTCTCCATAGTCTTAATCATATAAGCTATGAAATGATGGTGTATATTTCTGTGATCTAAGATGATTATAATGATATTGTTATTTTTTATAATATCTTGGATTGAATGTCATGTCAAAGGAAAAGATAAAAAATAACTTTATCTCAATTAAATGTCAGAAATTAGGTCGTTTATCAAACCCTGTGAAAAAAATGTTCTTGAATTCTAGTAGTTTACTATGTATGATTTTGCTGCTCAAAATTTTATAAAGGACCAATTTTTCATTTCTTTTTGTTTTTTTTTTCATTTGGCAAAAAAAAAAAAAAAGTTACTGAATGATATGTGCCCATTTTCCACTACCTATGCTACCATGACACATGCACTAATTGTGTGCGTGCTTATGTATTGTGGCCGAACACACACACTATCACCAAACATACACATTGCAACCAACGAACACTAGTTGATGCACACACCCATTGTGTGAGCATTCGCACGCCACCAATAGATGCACACACACCGTTGCCTTTAGCACATCCATTCACCGTGCTTGTGTTCGCACACTACTACTAAACACCAAACACATTTGTTCGTGCTATTGCAGAGCATGTTTTTCATTTTCTCACAATTTATACCTAGGGTTTGCATGTCCTAAGCTTGAATGCCATGTGCAAAACAAAAATGTGCAACCTAATATATAATTTTCACTTCATAAATAAAAAAGCATCACAATTACAAATGTGACCTATAATTTACAAATAGAAATACAAGGAATTATGGCAGCTTTCATGTTGGGCGCTCTCATTCACAAATAATAATAATAATAATAAAATTAAAATAAAAGCTAAACTGTAATAATTATGATAGTCAAATTATCCAATCGGATATTTTACTAGTGAATGCTGCCTATGAAGTTTGGTTATAATTTTTATGTATAAAATTCAGAATAATTTGATTTTGGTAATTAATCTATCTGTCATAGATTAACTAGCTTGCACTTTCATTTAGGTTCAAATACTCTATAATTAATTCTTTCTTCTCTAAGTTTGTTGTACCATATGTTCATGTATCATCTTAAATGGAGTAATGAAATTTTTATTTTTTATTATTTTTTATCTTTTTTGCACTCGTATAGTATCTATAGTATAAAAAGGATCCTATAATTTTTTTAATGCTCATACAATTTGTATCATCCTATAAGTGATTCATGGGTCATGATAAGTTTTCACAGGCAGAAGTCTCTGTGTAATAAGCAAGATACATTTTGCTAGTTATTTGTCTTCTTTTGCAGCTCGAAGAGTCCTTGCTGAGGTGATGGCTCAAATGTAATTTATTGTTTTTCTTTGCCAGCTTCAGAGATTTCGTCAGAAGAAGCATGATAAAGGGCAAGGCAGGAACAGTAATGATAAATCAACCATTAGGCAGCATGAATCAGAGCTGTGTGTTGCCAAATTTGATGCCGTACCTCAGGCACCCGGAGGGGAAATTGTATCCCACGTCAGTTCCAATTTAGATGCTGAAATGCATCTATCAGAAGCTGATGCTCATGGGAATGATGTAGACTTCTCTTGTTCTGTGGCTGAAACTGATATGCCTGTTTCTAAAGGGGGTGAACATTATTATGAAATTTCAAGGATTGGTATTTCAGATTCTCATTTTATCATCGACGACATTGATGGTGTGGATCTCGAGGGCGAAGATGGGAGCAGAAATAAGGGTGTCGAGGAGTTCACTCCTGCAATTCATGGAGATATTCTAGGTACATCCATCGATCACGCAAGGGGGAAATTGTTGTCAGATGTAGGTTTCTTTTTTAATGGATTCATCTTTCACATGCTTTTTTTTATTCTATGTAAGATGTACGAGTGAATGATGAGCCTTTATGCTCAATATGTTTTGGGTGTTCATAGGCATACATAATTTTATGAACATGAGGAGATAGATCATCATCTAGATGATTCATTAACTAATCTGGGTGATAGTCAATTTCTAATTGGTGACCTTGCTAAGATTGTCTGTTGAGGTTGATATTTTTGTAGTGTTTGCTCAATACACCTCATGATGAATGGCTTGAGATCTTGCTAATTTTTTTTTTTTTTTTTTGCATTTTTTAGATATATGAATATGTGATAGTGTAGTGTGATTGATGGCTTTGAGATTCTTAAGCTAGGGAGTTAGGGTTTAGGGTTTATGGTTTAGGTTTCAGGTTTCAGGGTTTAGGGTTTAGGGTTCAGGATTCAGGTTTCAGGGTTTAGGGTTTAGGATTTAGGATTTTGAGTTACTCAATGATTGAAGGATAAAGTATCATAGTTACTCTCATGAGCATAAGAGATCGATATAGCACTAGCAAAGATAGAGAGAAAAGAGTTCTCTTTCATTGTACTAATTAGGTGCAATTGCTCTATTTATTCGGGCATGCTTTGCATTGTTTCAGAGCTACTAATTAGACTACTCAAGCTATACAAGAATCTATCTAGGGTATTCCCACTTTTGTCATTTCTATGTTTATAGGGCAATATGATACACCGCTCTATAAGTATTTCATATGCTTGTTTAGGCTTAGTCTTTCGGCGTTATTGTTGTTTTGTTTCTCGTATCTTTTCTAGACTCTTTTGCGATCGATTCGAGAGATAATAATCATGTCACTAATATGTGATTCTATTTTTCACTTTCTGTCCTAGCATTGTAGTGTTACAGTAACCTATGATAAGGTCTATTTGGCTATTGGTTGTGAAAATATTAATTTCAATTATATCACTTACTCTTGTATTTTATATGTTCATAATTTTTCTTATAGTTTGTTTTTGAATTGTGTTCAGAAGTTACTCAATTGCAATATTAATTTTTATTTACATTTGTTGTTGTTTTTTGATATCTTAGTGATTTCCATTGTCTTTGAGAATAAGCGAAATAATTATTACTTGTTTTACCTTATGGTGAGGCTTGTGGGTAACCCTTTGGTGTTTGACTATATTTAATCTTTTATTAGTTTAGCCGTAGTGTATTCTTTTTTTGATACTTTTGGATTCAATCATATAAGATACTTTATCTGTTGATAATAAGATGTATAAGTTATAAAAATATATTATAATTTTTTTTGTATATTATTTTGATGATTGTCGGATCCCATTTCACATAATTCATGCAGATGTGTTAGTATTTAAAATATTTTTTTTGCTCATGAGTGATTTTGTTATATTATCAGTATTATTTTTTGATAATTATTTTAAATTTATAAATTATGTTTCTTTAAAAATATAGTATAATCAAAGATGATTTTTTTTCTATATTAGTGTAATTTTATGAAATGATAAAAATTTAATTTAATCATAATTTTAAATTTTTAGGAAGTGAATTTTTTGGAGTATACATTTAGTTAGCTTTGTGATTATTTTTATGTTCTTGAATAAATATCTGATCGACACTACTAGAAAATTTCTTACATATATAAAATATTTATAAATTATTTTTCATATTTTGTGATATGATTTTACTAACAAGCTAACTAATTTGTCAGTTATTGTATTTTGTTATTTTCGATTGAGTATCATTTTAGATCTTATGTCTTGATTGAGATTTTTATTGCTGTTCTAATGAAATGGGTATTTTCGCCTTTAGCTTGTCATGAGATATTAACTATTGATTCCTCTTACTTTATAACATCATCACAGTTTGTTGAGCCTTATTCTAGCAAGGGCGGAAACTTTTGATGAAGTTTTTTCTCTTATTATTATTTTTTGATATGTTCTATTTCAATATTTTTGTTTTTTGTCAGCCCGATTGACCTAATTTGCCCAATCATGTTGATAAGGCATTAAATACACTTGACTTTAATTTTTTGATAAAAGACTAGTGATTTTAATTTTTTGATTGCTCATCGAATGATTCAATGAAGTTGTAGTAAATAGTGAATTCACAAAATTTTATTTTTTTCTTCATTTTATCATTTTCATGTCTTCTTGCGATAGTATCCACATATCTATTTCTTTCTTAGAGACACTGTTTCATCTAGATTGGTGATCTTGTATGTGGTAATATATTGATGTATTTCACTTAAGTAGACTTCAAAATTAGTATCTCATCATTGGAGAAAACATATTATTGGTTACAAGCAGATAAAAGTGTCTAGTGGAATCAATTGCCCATTTTAGCTCATGACCCAGAAACCCGAGATGTCGAGTTGGTTGATCCAACTTGAATACTGTAGCAGGTAGTGCTATCCGAGGGGGTAGATGTGTCAAATGGGATGTGCCGTGCCGGCAATGCCTGTTTTTTCAAGGCACGACATGTTTGTGCTGTCCACTTGTCCAACATGGCACGGTGGTCACGACCATTCCCGAATCCCGACAGTGCTGAATGGCGAAGATGCACGACCCGTGCATCTTCTCCGTTACTCGTTGTGTGATGGCTGACGGTTGGCCACCTTACGAGCGGGCCAATTACAATCCGCCATGTGGTTGATTGTATTAATAAAATTTGGCTGCTCTGTGATGAGGTGACCAAATTTTTTTTTTACAATAATTTGACCGCTCGGGTGATATTCTGATGGGGTCCCCATCGGTCGGTCACCTAGGTCTGTTTATCGTGCCTCCAGGCCAGACACACGGGTTGTTACTCATCGGCATAGCCATGGCTCATGCTAGCCCAGCACGGCATGAATCGTGCTATGGGGGAGGGGCCCATCCTGTCCCGCCTCTGCTCGAGGCATGGTTGAGGATGGTGCCGGGCCAGGCACTGCTGAACCAGGCCTGGCCGTGGGCTCTGCCCGTGCTTCCCGGCTAGGGGTGTAACCGAGCCGAGTTGAGCCGAGTATTAGGCAGGCTTGGCTCGTTTAACTTACGAGCCTGTTCACGAGCTTGGTTAACGAGCTTGTTCACGAGCCTGGTTAATGAGCTTGCTCACAAGCCTATTCACGAGTCTGTTCACGAGCTTGTTCACGAGCCTATTTATCAGCTGATGTGCTGAGTTTAAGGGTGTTAGGGCTCGGCTCGTTTAACTTACGAGCCTCAAAATGATGTTCGGGAATTAGTGAAAATATTCATCTAAAATAGTCAACATACAACTAAATTAAAAAGATAAGATAATAAAAGTTCAATCAACTTGATTGAAATTCAAGAGTTAAAATATTCATCATGTTCATTTGTAGGAAAAATTTGTTATGCATCAAGCATTCTTCATGTTCACGAGCCTGTTCACGAGCTTGGTTAACGAGCTTGTTCACCAGTCTGGTTAACGAGCTTGTTCATGAGCCTATTCACAAGCCTCTTTACGAGCTGACGAGCCGAGTTAGAGGGTGTTTAGGCTCGGCTCATTTAACTTATAAGCCTCAAAATGATGTTCAGGCTTGACTCGTTTAACTTAATAAATGAGTTTGAGCGAGCTTCTAACGAGCCAAACGCCAAGATGCTCGCGAGCAGCTCGGCTCGGTTACAGCCCTACTTCCGGCTTTGACACCTATATGAGTGGGTAACCTGCTTTCCTCTTGTGCCTGCTTGTCATGTCAGCCCAACATGTTGGCCAACCAGCCAACCATGCTGGCCTAGTGTTCTTGCTTGGCGTGTCAGCTTGACTGTAACAACAGTATGTTGGTTAAAAAATATTTTTGCAAAAATATTTCTCCAAAAAATTTTACTACTAATTTGAGAGGTAAAAAAATAAATTACTCAATAATTTTATATAAATATTCTTTATTTTAACTATTTTTTTAACAATTCCTTGACTTACATTTTTTTCATAGTTTTTTAAATTTAGATTCTTTCCAAGTATTGTTGATATTTAGGTGTGCTATAAATAGTTAATTTTAGAAACTTGAGATATTTAAATTTAATTATTTATTTTGTGGTTTTTTTTTTGTATCTTATTTTTTTTTTTCCAAAATATAAAATAGATCCTAATCACTTAAATGTTAAAATTTTTATTTGATATTGATGCATGTAACGAGTAAATCATTTTAAAGATGCTGAATTCTTAGTTTATTGTTAGTTGTTTTATATATTTTTTTATTTTTTAGGAGGATCCGATTTGTGAGCTGTATCAAATCACATGTATATACGATTTATATCGCATCTAATTTTTTTTAATACAATTAAGCTTCGATAGGGATTGATATGGTATCAATCCCTAATGTGGAAGTTTACTTTTATTTTATATACATAAAGTTGAGAAGGAAGTTTATTATTGTTTATTACTATTTTGAGGTCCTCAGACATTTGACGATGAGATTTTTGTAGAAGGAATATTTTTTTGTCTATGGTGGAAGAACCCATTATTGGTGATATGATGGTGGAGGTGGTAGTGACCAAGGAAGCACGGACACGGCTCCCTATAGTCGTGTCCACGTGTTCGACACTTGGACATGTGGACACGACACGAATACGGCATGGATACGTGTCCGATACGCCACATGGCGTATCATTGCACAATCTGTATCTGATACGTCACGTGGCGTATCGGATGGTTGAGTCGGCAGTTGTATCCACGTCTATACTGCCCGATGACCGACGACGTCAGTGGCCAACGTTGGCCACTAGCAGGGGGCGGGCGCGATTTGAGGGAGAGGCAGGAGCAGGCGCAATTTGAGGGGAGAGGAAGGGGCAGCGCGATTTGAGGGTAGAGGAAGGGGTGGCGTGATTTGAGGGGAGAGGCAGGGGCGACGCCATTTGAGGGGAGAGGTAGGGGCGGGCGGGCGTGCTTGAGGGGAGAGGCAGGGGCATAAAATAAAATATTTTTATAAAATAAAATAAAAAATATATATTTTTATATAATATAATTATAAAATATTATTTTATAAAATAAAATAAATATAAATATTATCTTATAAAATAAAATAAAATATTTTTATTTTATAAAATAAATAATATATATTTATTATATATATTAAAATATTTTAATTTAATTTAATTTAATAAATTTTATAAAATACTTAATATTTATAATTTATAATTTTTATTTTTTTATTATGCCGTATCCTAGCCGTATCCGTATCTTAGTTTTTTAGAATGTATCGTGTCCTCATATCCTGCCGTGTCGTATCTCCGTGTCCGTGTCCGTATCCGTGCTTCTTAGGTAGTGACGATACATAACCATTTCCAAATTTCAACATGAAATTATAAAATATATAAGTTTTATTTAAAAAATTGCTAGCTAACATGGTGGTGACGATGGGTTGTGGTGAGATAGTTAGATGAATAGAATCTATGTGGAACCACTAGGGATAATCTAGTGGAAATTGATGATCGCCATTTTTTTTTCTTTAAGCTATAATAATGAGGATTTGGTTTGTGACCTAATGATATATGAATCAATTATTGGAAGATCCACCTCAAATGAAGACTGAGACTAATAAATTGATGCAGATCAATGCGCAACTACTAGTACACCTGTTACAATCGATTAATCATAATAGTATGTTTCGCTCTTATGACACCTATAAGAGAGCTTGAAATATAATTGCTTTGATATTTTTTTTCAAAAATATTTTGTTTGTATAATTTTATTGCTTAGTTGTACATATATAGATTGACTAATCAGGACAAATTGACTCACTATGCGCTTTAGACAACTATGAGAGAATTGTTGGTGTAGTATCAATATTGATAGATCAAATAACATTGAGGAAACTTGGCAATTAGGTTAGTAGTATTTTCAATATGTATTTATTAGGAGAGTGATATATTACTTTGCAGCCATAGATTCTAGAGGAGAAGGTACTTTCGTCTTTCTCAAAAATTTATTGGAGAGTGATTTATAATACGATTAATTGAAGTATGTTTAATCTCTGTCACACAATAGTGAAGAGAGAGGTGGGAGACTTGGCAGTGGTACACCTAGTGGAAGGAATATAGAGGTGACTTATTTTTTTGTGGGGGGTTGGGGTGTGGCCGAAAAAGGTACTAGATGTTGTTTTTGGAGTAGAGGTGTCAAACGGGCCGGCCCGCCCGGCACGAGGCACGGCACGGAAAAATTCCGTGCCCTGGCCCGTGCCTGGCCTGGCACGGTTTGGCCCGCGGCACGGCAAATCGGCACGGGTTTATCCAGTGCCGGGTGTCCCGTGAGCCCGATCCCATGATGCCCCCCCCGCAAAAAAAGACCGCGGGTCGGGTTTGATTCGACCTGACCTGCGGTCCCCCGTATCCCGAACCACTCGGACAGGCAAGCCCGAGTGGGCCAGGCAAGGCACGGCACGGCCCGCCATCCCGGGCCTGGTTTTTTTAAACCTTGCCGGGCTGGGCACGGCATGGTACAGTAACCGTGCCGTGCCCGGCCCCGCACGGAAGCACGATTGTGCCCTAAAATAAAGGGCCGGCCCGTCCCGGCCCGTTTGACACCTCTATCTTGGAGTCACGAAGAATTTTTCAAGGTTTAAAAGTTATATGGTAGATCACATGACCTACCCAAGTTGACCATGTACTATTGTATTCATTGGAGATGGGACAATGACGCTCTTACATGAGTATGCTAGATGTTATTTGGGTGTCACAGGATCATATACTTTTATATCCACAATACTTTTTGTTCACACTTAACTTTAAATTATTGGATCATGGATTCATGGTCTAATGTCCATGCTATTGATAATCATATTATTTTTTATTTTTTTCTGGTATAGTCTAGAACCCTTGATATTATCACGACTAATTGCATTCTTGTATGAGTTAGGAGACATGTTAATTTTAATGTTAGTTGTTTTCTCTTGACATGTGCTTACATGTATCGGAGTTTTTGTAATAATTTATTTGTTGTAAATTGATTTATAAAGTAATAATTTTGTGATATTATTTTTTTTCTTTTTTGATATTTTTTTGCATGATTATTTAACTAGAAAAATAATTTTATGGATTGAGTGGATTGATTGTACATGTTTTTTTAGACTTATAGGAGTCCTAAATGCATGACTATTTTTGATCTAGTAGTAGTTCATTTTTAACTGAGATATCATTAAATGAAGAAACTAAGATTTCATAGTTGTGCATTAGAGAAGTGATGTGTATTGATTATGAGGTATGTTAATTAGAAAATTATACTTAAACTTTCTATATGATCCTTCACGAGGATATTAGGAGAGATTTATTTTATTTGATCCACTTAGATAATTGAGGATTTTGTAGGATGTATATGATGGTTTGATATATTTTATTATCTTTATTGATAATTATATTTTGATTTAAATGGTTATTAGTATTTAAAAAAGTTATTAAATTTTATCTATTTTTCTAAAATTTTATAAAAACATAAAAATTCAGTTTTTGTATAAAAATAAAATTTTAAAAAATAATAATGTATTAGAATATATCATTCATCATTTTTTTTATATTTTTGGAGCACAAGATGGTTCATCAGAAATAATTTGCTAGGACTTAAAATAGATATATTTAATGAGAAGTGGTATTAACTATTAACGTCCTAATCAACAGAATGCTATCTTCTATTGAATCAAGTCTTATTCTATTTCAGTTTGATTATCCTATAGATATATTCTTTTACATTTTATTCAATAATTTTGGTTGTATTTATTTTTTTTCAGGATTTCTCTTTAGCAGGGAGAAGATGATTGCACGTGCCATCAAATTCTTCTTCATTGAGTACTTTAATACTCAATTAGAGATATAGATATTATTCATTGAAAATTATGTAAGTAATTATGAGTAATGATATCATAATTTTCAAAAAAAAAAAAAATCTTATAAGAATGCAATTCAACAAAATATATTTTAAGATACTATAATAGTAGGATCATAGGATCATTCCATATCTAGTTGTTATTTCTAACTGAGGAGTGTTGCCTGACCCTACTCGTATGCACGTACATGATATGACTAACACCACCATCAACATCATCTTGGAGAGTCCATGGTGCACTTTCCTTGAACAGTGCACCATGGGTAGGAGCTTAGGGTGAGTATCTCATCGGACATGAAGTGTGAGTTTTCTTAGGAGAGTGAGATGAGGAGTGATAGAATTTATGTAGAGGTGTCAACTGGGCCGGGCCGGCCCGGCCCGAGGCATGGCACGGAAAAATTTCGTGCCCGGGCCCGTGTTGTGCCCGGGTTTGGCACGAGTCGTGCCGTGCCGTGCCGTGCCTGCCCCAGCACAGTTCGGCCCGCGGCACGGCAAACCGGCATGAGTTTATCCCGTGCCGGGTGTCCCGTGAGCCTGACCCCATAATGCCCCTCCCGCAAAAAAAGACCGCGGGTCGTGTCTGATTCGATCCGACCCGTGGTCCCCCGTATCCCGATCTGCTCGGACAGGCAAGCTCGAGCGGGCCAGGCAAGGCATGACACAGGCCTGCCATGCCTGCGGGCCCTAAAAAAATGATCGTGCCTTAAAAAATGGGCTGGGCCAGCCCGTCCCGGCCCGTTTGACATCTCTAAATTTATGTTCTTAATCTAAAAATATATACTAGATGGATATGTTCATAATCTATTCCAAATGATTTTTTTGTCCTATCAAAGAATTTAGCTTTGAATCACAACTTGGATATTTTGATTATATTTTGAAAGGATCATAAAATGTGTGTTCTGCTCATTATTAATTAATCTAAAGTATATTTTTATTTTTATTTTGATATTATATATTTTAATTTATTATTCTTACTTGATAGTCACAGGATCTCGAATATTCTTTCTGAAATACTTAGTCATCCAAGATTATAACATGCTATATTAGAAAAATTTAGTAAATGATTAATTATATTGATTGTGTATATTATATGTTATTTAATCATAGTCAGATAGTTAATCTTTTTTATATGATTTTCTTATAAATAGTATAATCAACAAGCGAGGTCACATAAAAAGTTAAGTCATCAGCTAAATCAATAGTAATATCTCTAGAGCACAACCCAAAAAATTAATCTCTATTAGAATATCAAATACACTCAAATATTTATAAAAAATATGATATATAATTCTATAATTCATACAATAAGTATTGAAATGGTGTTGAGAATGTACATATAAAAGGTTCAATACATTCAAACATCTAGAAAACGATATTGTTGTAAAATAGAGAATATACAATTTATTGTGTATACGTAATAATTCAAATAAATATTAGTATACGTAAAAATAAAATTAAAATTAAAATTAAAATATCTAAAAATATAATTCACAGAAAAAAAGCTAATAGATCTATCATGACTGAGAAAGATATGAGGAAGTATTTAAAGCTACAAGTTGAATATTATCATATTTAATAATTTTAAAATATTTATTATTGACTAGAATAATATTTTAGGTACAGGAAAAAAGTATAGCGAATAAAATATTATTTAATATTAATATGACAATTAGCTATCGTGTCGATAATTAATGAGTTTGAAGTGATAGTACGAGTGAAATAATCAATAATACATGAAAGAGAAAAAATGATATGTTGTTATTTTAGAGAGAAATTTTATTTACTCATCTTTAATAAGTGTCAGTGTCATGGAGGTTTAACTCTGTGAAGATCTCTCAATCTCTGGTAGTTGGTCTTTCTTTGTACTGCATGAAGTTTTTGTGTGACCAATTTTTTATAGCTGGAAATAATTCTCAACAACTTTCTCCTGATGTGATTAGAGGTGTCAAACGGGCCGGGTCGAGCCGGCCCGGCCCGAATTTTTAGGGGACGGCGGGCCGTGCTGTGCCTTGCCAGGCCCTCTCGGGCTTGCCTGTCCAAGCGGTTCGGGATACGGCGGACCGCGGGTCGGGTCGAATCAGACCCGACCCGTGGTCTTTTTTTGCGGGAGGGGCATCATGGGGTCGGGCTCACGGGGCACCCGTGCCGGCGTGCCGTGCCGCGGCCCGATCAGTGCCAGGTCAGGCACGGCACAGCTCACGCCTGGCACGGCATGGCACGGCTCGGGCCTGGCACGGCACGGCACGGCTCGGGCCTAACCCGGGCACGGAATTTTTCCGTGCCAGGCCGGGCCGGGCCGGCCCGGTTGACACATCTAGATGTGAACATATTTTCTATAATATGTACACTTTGAAACGAGCCATATGTCACGTCCACAAGCAAGTGTTCATTATGAATGCTAATCCTAACGAGAAGAAAAATTAGATTAGGGCCTAATCGATGGTTAGTTTAAGCCCTGAGTGTTCATTATGAAGTAAGAGATAAATTAGTATGCTATTTTTACTCCAATTATTCATATTTTCTCTTTCAAAATTCTCTCATCTTGGGTAGCAACTTACAAGCAACTTATTTATCAAACTCAGAGAACTCCATCATCACAACTTCTATGATAGGGTTTGGGAGATGTTGGGTATGGAAAATTTAATTATTTTAGATAAATTAAATATGAAAAATTAATTATTAGTGTTTTTATTATTAGTCAATTTCTATTATTATTAATGATATGACATAACCATACTTTAAATTTGATTTTTTTTTTTTTTTTTTGATTTTGTATTTTATAGATTGTGTTTGGTTGGAGCACCCACAAGCTACTTTTATTTAAAAAGATCTCAGCAGACACTATTTTTTGTTTGTTTGATGTTTGATCGACTTCTCATTTGATGCTGGGTAGGGACAATGCAGGCAGATGACGTGGCACCCATTGTATCCAGTCCTGTTGATGACGTGGCACCCATTGAGAAATTGGCACCTCAATCGAGGCCAGCTGACGGAGCAATGAGTCTGCTCGAGCCAATTGCTCGAGCCGACGCGACTAATGTGGAGATGATGGATCGGCACTTTCAGCCTGAAAACTGCTTGTTACTTATGTGTGTGGGCCAAGCAGAGTCTGGATTAATGAAATTGGCAGGAACGTGTGAACTATCGTGCGCGTCTCCTCTCGGGGGGGATGCGTTGGCAATCACCTGTTCTCAGCTCATGGAAGCAGTGAAGGAGGGTCATGGTGGAGACGATTGCGCATTTCTGCTGCCCAAGTCTCTGCCAGGAGCTAGCTCCCACACAAAAATGGAGGTCAGCACTTTTGATGCTCTGGTTTTGTTTGAGAGAGTGAAAGAAGAGTTGTTTCTAGCCGACTGCACGAAGGGTATCCTGCACATGCAGCTTGCGGAGCAGCATGCTCTCCTAACAGATCGTGATAGACAGCTGGATCAACTGAAAGACGAGGTGTCGGTGCTTCGATGTGGGCTTCATGAAGCCCATGGGTCCAGTGAGTTTCTCAGCAAAGAGCTTGCCGAATGTGGCTATGAGCTCCATAATGCTGTCAGAGAAAAAGAAGAGGCCCAGTTCCAATTTCTTGCTTCAAGGAAAGAGGCGGGGGAAGCTTCTTCTAGGGCACGCCAGTTGCAGGACAAGCTGGACCGGTCCAGATCTGAGGTTCTGGTCTTTTCCAAGGAGCTGGCTGATTCCCACGATTTGGCTGCGGCATTGCAGCTAGAAAATGATGATCTGAACCAGAAGCTGCTATTGCTGTCCGAGGAGAGAGAGAAGCTAGCAGAAGAAAACTCTCTGAAGAACGAAAGGCTGCTGGACGAGCTGACTCAGCACAGGGATCAGGTGGCATCTCTGCGGATGGAAAATGCAAAACTAAGTGTTCATCTTGCGGCTCAGAACGACAATCTATCTCTGCTTCCGTCCGATCGTGGGGTCCTGCTTCAGCCTCTACTGGCTGAGAATGCCTCCTCCATTGATGGTGAGCTTCATGCTGTCGCCGAGACTCTATCTGGAGATTATGGGAAGAAGAAGAAGAAGAAGCTGCTGCAGCTTGAGCTCGAGGAAAATCTAGATCTCATTTTTGAGGAAAATATGTATCTCTGCAACTGCCTTCTTGTGTACGAAGAGAAGATGAGAGAAATCGGTAGCCTATCTCTTGGGCCTAGGGTTCTTTCTGATGAGCGCGAGGAAGATGATCAGATGATCAGTGCTATTGGGATGATTGATGATCTGAAAGAGAAACTCGAAATTGCTTGCAAGGACCAGGAATTGCTCGGGAATAGCCAATCGGGATGTGATGCGGGGTACCGGCTGTATTCCCGGCTCAGAAAGCTTGTTGATTATTACAGTTCTACCCTCGTGGCCGAAACTCCCATGCAAGATGAAGCATCTCTTGGCGCAGCAGATCATGGTAAGTACGAATCCCTCGCTGATCAGCTGGAGGATATCATGGCTCAGCGGCTGCAACTCGAGTCTGCAAAAAAGGAACTCGAACTGGAGCTGAAAGATAAAGCAGAGGAGATTGAGGAGCTGAATCGAAGATGCCTTGATTTTAGCTCCGTCCAGAAGCTGATTGAGAATCTGGAGAACGTTCTAGAACCTTGGGTTAATGGGTCATCTGGCGCAGATATGACTGCTGGCTTGCAATTGGAAACAATGGTGCCTCTCCTGATTCGCAGGCACGAGGAGGCAAACATGGAGATCAAGTCATCTAGGGAACATCTCGAGGTTCAGACTGGAGAGCTGGCAGAGACGTGGGAAGCTGTGCATCTGCTAGCGGGTTCTAATCTTCAGCACGAAATTGAAAGCATCTTCCTGGAAGTTTCCTGCTCTGGCCTGGCAGCGGCGTGCGATTCTCTCCTGGCTGCCAAATCTGAATTGCTGGAAAAAGTTGCCGAGCTCCAGCAGCCTGGGCGGCGGCCGTGCTCGATGAGAGAGAACTCGGGCTGTCTCACGTGTGAGGATCTGAAGCAGGAGTTGGGCAGGAAGGATGATGATGTGCTCGAGGCAGAAGCAAAGCTGAGAGCTTCTGAATCCGAGCTTGCCTGCATGCGCAAGTCAGCTGCTGCTGTTCTCGGCGCGGATGCTTGGAGAGAGAAGGCGCAGCAGCAAGCTGTTTCTGGGGATGAATTGCAGAGAAGATACGATGAGCTGGAGGGGAAGTTTTGCAGGCTTGGCGAGCAAACAGAAGTGCTGGAACAATCATTGGTGGAGAGGGACCAGCTGGCGCGGAGATGGGAAATGCTCGTGAGCGGAGCCAACTTGCCCGCCAGCCTGCAGTCTGCTGGGCTGGAGCACAAGATCGAGTGGATGGGAAACATGGTGAGAGAGGCTGACGCTGACAGGGATTCACAGCTGCAGAAGAATCTAGAGCTCGAAGATGATGTGGACAGGCTGCGGGGTTTCATTTGTGACGCACTGCAGGATCACGATGCTGCTGACTCGGTTGCCGGTGCTGGCAGCCTCGAGGGCCTGGAAGCGCTACTGTTGAAGCTGACCGAGAACTATAAAACTCTCTCTGTTCTTCATTCTGGGCTGTCTCCTACGCTTGACCCGTGTCTGAGTAAGAGTCCAGAAGCTGATGGGGAAGCCATTGTTGATAAGCTCGAGAAGGAGCTGGAGCAGACCTTGAACGAGCTGGCGGGCATGAAGGAGGATAGAGATGAATGCACGGACAGATGTCAAGCCCTGATTTGCCAAGCTGAGTCTGTCAATAAGCAAAAGGGCGAGCTGCAGGAGCTGCTCGAAAAGGAGCAGCAGAGATCAGCGATCACGAGGGATAAGCTGAACGTGGCAGTCAGAAAAGGTAAGTCTGTGGTGCAGCAGCGTGATGCTCTGAAACAAGCCATGGAGGAGATGAGTGCTGAGCTGGAGAAAATGAGATCGGTGGTCGAGCACCATGAGAATGCTCTCGCAGAGTCCGAACTGAAGGCCAAGGATCTGACCCTCCTCCACTCCGAGCGGATCGGAGTGCTCGAGCCTGAGAATATGGCACTGAGAAATCAATTGGCCCAGGCTCGGCACCTGTTGGAGGAGAGAAGAGAGACCTGTGGTGATCTTCAGGCAGCCATGGCTGCTCTGGAGCTCGAATCCAGCAAATCTAGAAATGCAACAGAACAACTAGTCTCCGAGCTCAGCGAGGCTCGGAGCAGGAATGGTCGCCTCCAGGAAGATGCAGCAGAGGCTTGGGCCGAGCTCGCAAGAGTTTCCAAAGAAAAAGACACTGCGGAGATGGCCAGGCTTGATGCTCTTTCAGATCTCGAGAAGCTATCCTCTGCTTTTTCTGAGGAGAGAAAGAAACAGTTTCCCACGCTCCTGATGCTAAACTCTGGTGTCAATCAGCTAAGGAAGAACTTCTCTGATATCAATTATCTTCTATTCAATGATCTCTCCAAGCACCTGAGATTCCTTCAAAATATGGAGGCTCACCTCAATGTTTCGGAAGACGACCACGTGATTGATCTACCGCATTTGCCTGCATCTGATGAAACCAAATTCGAGAACATGGTACTTGCATTTTTTTTTTATTTTTTTTTCAAAATTTGAATCGAATTCCTCTTCTGATAATGCTTTTTGATTATGATTTTTTTTTTTGCTACGATCATGAATTTTGTGTTATGATTATAACTTTTTTTTTTCTGATCATATGATAAATTTTTGTGTTCTGATCATGGGTTTTGTGTTCTGATCATGAGTTTTTTTTTTATCATGACTTTTGTGTTATGCTCATGATTTTTTTCTGATCATGACTTTTGTGTTCTGATCATGACTTTTGTGTTCTGATCATGAGTTTTGTGTTCTGATCATGAATTTTGTGTTCCGATCATAAAATTTTGTGTTCTGATCATGAGTTTTGTGTTCTGATCATGAATTTTGTGTTCTGATCATAAAATTTTGTGTTCTGATCATGAAATTTTGTGTTCTGATCATAAAATTTTGTGTTCTGATCATGAATTTTGTGTTCTGATCATAAAATTTTGTGTTCTGATCATGATTTTTGTGTTCTGATCATGAAATTTTGTGTTCTGATCATAAAATTTTGTGTTCTGATCATTAATTTTGTGTTCCGATCATAAAATTTTGTGTTCTGATCATGAGTTTTGTGTTCTGATCATGAATTTTGTGTTCCGATCATAAAATTTTGTGTTCTGATCATGAGTTTTGTGTTCTGATCATGAATTTTGTGTTCTGATCATAAAATTTTGTGTTCTGATCATGATTTTTGTGTTCTGATCATGAAATTTTGTGTTCTGATCATAAAATTTTGTGTTCTGATCATTAATTTTGTGTTCTGATCATGAGTTTTGTGTTCTGATCATGAATTTTGTGTTCTGATCATGAATTTTCTCTTTGTAATTCTATGTTTTGATCGTGAGTTTTGTGTTCTGATCATGAGTTTTGTGTTTCGATCATGAATTTTGTGTTTTGATTATGAATTTTATGTTTTGATCATGAATTTTGTTTTTTGATTGTGAATTTTATGTTTTGATCATAAATTTTATTCTGATCATGAATTTTGTATTCTGATCATGAACTTTGTGTGATGGTCATGCATTTTATCATGATTTGATCATGAAATTTGTGTCCGGATCATGAATTTCGTGTTTTGATTATGAATTTTGTGTTTTGTTCATGAATTTTGTTTCTGAATCATGTTTCTGATAATTTTTGATCATAAATAATTGTAATAAATCTTGATTGATGATGATGATGCGATAAAGTTTGGCTGCGTTCTCATCATGGAATAAAGTTTCTGATAATTGCCGATGATAATTTCAGGTTAACTTTGGCGAAGTCGATATCAGCGGTTATTCTGGTGGCGATTGTATCATGCGAGTCTGCAGCTCTGTTCAGGAGCTGCTGGGCGGGGCTGGCGTTCTGAAGAAGAATTGGCACGAACTCTCAGTTCTGGTGCATGAACAAGCAACCTGCGCATCCACATCCATGGGAATCTTCCATAAAAAACTGGCTTCCCTAGAAGAATCACGCGAGATTATGAGGGCAGACCTGCAACAGAGGGAGCTGGTGGGAGAGGAGAGAGACTGCGAGATCGCTGCGATGAGGAAGAACATCTCCCTGCTCCAGGGGGCCTGCGCGACGCTGCTCGCAGAAGCAGAGACGAAGAAAGCCGAGGTGCTGGCAGGGGGCGCGGCTGCGGGAACAAGTGCTGTCGTGGCTCCCCCCAGGGCTCCATTCGAAGGCCCAGACAATGCTCCTTCACCCGAAGCCATGGGCGCCATGGCCGAGGCGCTGCTGTCATCAATCAGAGAGCTCTTCGCCCTGCACAGCAGGGCCATGGAAGGCAAGAAGCGAGAACTGCAAGCCCTCGCAGCAGACTCACAGCAGCTCCGGGAGAAGAGCATCGAGCAGGAGAGGACCTGCTTGGAGCTCGCGAGCCAAGCCAAAGAGGCCAAAGCTGCTGCTGCAGGGTGTTCTTCAGATCTGCAGGCATCCACGCAGCTGGCTCTAGATCTGAGCAAAAAAGCTGCTGCTCAAGCCCAAGGTCTCCTCCTCCTCCTCCTTTTTTGTTAGATTGGTGTGCACTTTACTGGCAATTTGAGCACCCCACGCTGACAGTTGTTGCTAGCAGAGATGGAGGCGCTGCAAGCACTTGTTGGAGATCTGGAAGCTTCACGAGGTGGGCTCCTGAGGAAGCTGTCTGTTACCCTCAGCAAGTTTGATGAGCTTCATCTGTTTTCTGAAGGCCTTCTCTCTGAGATGGAGAAGTTTCAGTCGCAGCTGCAAGACCGCGACAGCCAGATTTCTACCCTAAGACAAGAGGCCTTGAGTTTTGCTGACCATCAGCTCGAGCTTGCGCATGCGCTGCCTCCTCCTCCTGCTGCTGCTGCTGCTCAGCAGGTTCACAAAATTGGCAGTGCAGATGAGGTGCAAGAATTCTTATCATGGGTGGACGTGCAAGTTTCTCAAGTTCAATTGCCAGGAGCGGTTCATGATGGTGGCAACCGTGGGCTCGGTCGCAGGGAAGTGGTTGAGAGGAAGGTGGGTTCTCTTTTGACGGAGCTGATGGATCTACGGGCCATGGCTCAGAGGAGCCAGCCGAGGGGAGCCGGATCACATGCGCACGCAGCATCTCAAGTGCGGAGCTCACGCAAGGTCAGTAATGACGAAATTGCCATTGCGATAGACACGGCTCCGGGCGGCACAGGCAGATCGTCTGCCGAGGAGGAGGTAGAAGAAGACGACGATGAGAAAGACAAAGGTACGACCCAGCTTTCTAATTGGTCGAAGACTTGCCGCCACTTCGAATTGAAAAATTTCTTCTCTCCTCTCCTCTTCTCTGCAGTGCACGGCTTCAAGAGGCTCGCTAAGTTACGGGCTGTTCCACAACTTGCATGGCACGTCGCCGACTCGGTCGATGGCCTGTGGTACTCTTCTTTTTCACCAAGCATATCTTTTTTCTTTTTTTTTTCTTTTTTTTTTATTCTTCTATATTTCTGTGAACTGATCAAGGGCTGTGATTTTCGACGTGCATTAGGGTTTCTTGTGACCGTGCCTTGATGAGACGACCTGCATTACGCCTGTGTATAATGGCGTATTGGGCAGTGCTGCATGCTCTTCTTGCTGTTTTGGTTGCTTGATCTGGAGGACAAAATGGTCAGTTGTTTATGTCTTCCCTATTGCTTCTTTCTTTTGCCAGTTTATTGAGTTTCTTTCTTGAAGGGGATCATCGACCAAGCCTTGTCTCGACCCTCCCCCACAAAACATTTTATCCCTAAAATACCCTCCCTCCCAAAGACGTCCACAAATTATATATATATATATATATGTATATGTATATATGTATGTATGTTATGGTAAATTAATATCACATGTATAATGTATATACATAATAAATATATGTATAATGTATATATTTATAATATATATCACATGTATTTAGTATTATATTTAGTATAATATATATGTATAATAATATTTAGTAAATAAATATCACATGTATAAATAATAGATAAAATTAATGTATATACATGTGTATATATACATACATACATAATATATATATGTATATATGTATATATTATGTATGTATGAAATAAATAATATTTTATATGTATGTATATTATGGAAAATTAATATCACAAAAAATCTATATTAGGTAAAATAACTGAAAACAATGCAATTAATAAAATAAGCCTTATATTCCTATAAAATAAACCTTATGTTAAAATAATAATTGTAAAATAAAAATTATATTTTACAATAAGGTTTGAGCTCTAAATAAATTATTTGTTCCATAAAATAATTTTCATCCAAGTCTTGTATTATTTCTTTTCTTTTCTGTATATATTTTTTTATTTTTATTTGTTCTTTATTTTCTTTCTTCTTTAGACTTGCCTGTCGATGCATCGTGATGTAGTTTTTGGATATTCGGGTTATTAATATTTGCTTTTTAGGAATTTGTCTGGTAATATTTTTGTTGGTGCAAAATCCCCATCGAAATTTCTTTTTTATTGATTTTTCTTGCCTATGCTCTCATTTTTTTTATTTAAATCATTTATATTATTTATTTTGCAAGCTTATTGAGTTTATGCTCTTCATGCTTATGTTTTCCACTGTATGCAGGCTCTGCTCAACAATTTCTACCCCATGGGAATGTTCTCGTTGCAATTCAATGAAGATCTCTCTCTCTCTAACTCTCTCCCTATGACCCTCATTATCCCTCTATATGTCTCTCTCCCTTCTATCTATCTTTCTCTCTCTTCTCTCTCTCTATGCCTCTATCCATCTCTCTCCATGCCTCTCTCTCTCTCTCTATGCCTCTATCCCCCTCGCTATATGCCTCTCTCTCTCTCTCTCTATGCCTATATCCATCTGCCTCTCTATGCATCTATCCCCCCCTCCCTCTGCCTCTATCCCTCTACCCCCCTCTCTCTGCCTCTATCCCTCTCTCTCTCTATGCCTCTATCCCTCATTTTGTGCCTCTCTCTCTCTCTCTCTCTCTCTTCCCCCCTTTCTCTCCTCCCTCTCTCTCTTGCTTTTATCTGATTTTGGCTCTGTCAATCTATCTAATTTTTAAAGGTTGTACATGGGATACAATTGATTCGTCGTTTGGGTGAAGCAGGCAAGTCTGATTTCTAGTTTTAGTTTGCAAATCTCAACTTGCTGGGTCAGCCCTTTGGAGAAGAGCATTAACTTCTGCTACTGGAAATGACAACCACAGGCTGTGTTCTCCGGCATCCTCTGTTTGCCATCGTCCCATACAAAACATCGATCTCGAAACCTCACAACCAAGAGAAAATAGGCATGTACAACATATTTCTTGAATCGCGTCACAGCTTATTTATTTTTCTCAAACTTTTTTTATTTTTAATTATGCTAGTGTGTCAAAGCTGAATGATTATTTAATCGTAAGATTTTTTCAGGAAAAAAAAATAATAATGAATGTTGAATTTTCGTAAAAAGCTGAATGTTTTCAGAAATTAAACTTTTTTTATTTTTATCAGGAAATTTTATTAATTATGTGAAATTACCATAGCCATAGTTGGTCATGTAATACATCACAATATTGTATATATAATCATATATATGTATATATATTTATATATACATGTATGTATGTATAACTATATATATATATATATGTATGTATAATGTATAACTACATATCCATAATATATATACATAACTATATATAAATAAGTATATATCTCTATATATATATATATATATATATATATATATATATATGCAATGCTTTTACATCATCACAATATATAGAATATATATAGAATAAGTGTGGCAGGCAGTAAGATAATATAAAAATAGGGAGAGACTGTTTTGGAGTATTTTCCCAGAAATTTTTAAGATTTAAAAACTAAAATTTTGATATTTTAAAAAAAGTCATAAAATTAAAAATAAATTAAAAGTAAGTACACTCAAATTCGTAAGTACCAAACTACCCTCCTCCTCGTCCCTCCCTTGCCTGTCTGCCCTCACATCTCACTCCTCTTCCCCCGCCCGTCTCCACGAGCTCATTCGTGGAGCTCCATCTTAGAGCACGATGGAACTCCATGAGAGAGCTCATCGAGCTCCAGCGAGCACCTCTTCGAGCTCGCTAGAGCTCGACGGAACTAGTCGAGCTCTAATGAGTTCCACATCGAGCTTGTTGGAGCTCGACGAACACCCTCGTGGATCTCGTGGAGTTCTGTCGAGCTCCATGATTGAGCTCATTGGAACTCTTAGAGTTTCATTCTGTAGCTCGACGGAATTCCATAAGCTCCATGAAGGAGCTCCATCAAGATCCAGTGAGCTCGATCGTGGAGCTAGTGGAGTTCCGTCGGCTCCAGTGAGCTCGATCGTGGAGCTTGATGAGCTCTTTCATGGAGCTCCGTCGAGCTCAACATGAGGTTCATTGGAGCTCGACGAGCTCCACAAAGGAGATCACAGGAGCTCCACGAGAGGGGTTGGGAGAGAGTAGTTAATTTTAATTTATTTTTAGTCTTGGTTTCAAAATTGACCGTTATAAATACGCCACCGCCCGTCGGTTAGTTAACCGCACTGGCATTGGAAAAGTGCGCGGGTGGTCAAGGTCCCGGTGCCGCTTTGCTAACGAACAGTTCCACTTTACTCATTATCATTTTCCGATGCATGTCTGCGAGAAAATCGCGCCGATTCTCAGCTGAACTCTGCTCTCTCGGCTTGGCGACAATGGAAGCGACTTGTTTAATATTCTTCTGGTTGGTTCCATGTCGGTTTCTCTCATGGACTCCAGAGACTACTTGCTAATAAAAAACACCTTCGGCATTACCACCCGCACAGAAAACTAATCGAATTTATGATCAGTTCCTTTTTGACGCGGGTCATGGTTCATCTTCCCATCGATTTTTACCAGGTCGGCAGTTGCATTAAATATTTTCGTCTTCTGCTTCCCCGTCGCTGATTCAACACCGCTAAGTCATGATTTCGTCGAGCTGGTGAAGCGAGATATTGTTATTCGTGCGTGCGCTAGCAAAGTTTTTGTTGCTGTAGGTGTTGGCGATGGGATGGCACGGCTCCTTGAACTCGCTAGGTCTTAGAAAGGCGTGGAGCTGGAGAAGGCATAACCAGCGAGCAGCAGATCAAGAGGTCTATGAGTGGCATCTGATGGCGGAATCAATTCTTAAATCTCCAGGCTGCAAGAGACGCAACAAGACGCACAGATTCGGAGCGCTTATGGCCTTTCCTGAAAACCGTCAGCCATGGCGGATTCCGATCATCGATCCAGGAAGTGACGTCTTGTTGCAGTGGAATAGAATTTTTCTGTTCTCGTGTCTGGTAGGACTTTTTGTAGATCCGCTCTTCTTCTACGTTCCATCTGTGATCGGCGATGCTTCTTCTTCGTGCATGACTACTGATCTGCCACTGGCAATAATTGCCACTTCTTTTAGATCCATCGCAGATGTTTTCTATATCTTGCGCCTCATCATCAAATCCAGGACTGCTTACGTATCTCCCGATTCAAGAATATTCGGCAGGGGCGAGCTTGTTATGGATCCAAAAAAAATCGTCATGCGCTATTTGAAGTCGGATTTCGCCCTGGATCTCACTGCGGCCCTGCCTCTTCTCCAGGCATGCAGCTTGCAGCTCTCCGTCACTTCCAAATCATCATCTCGATATATATTCTGCCAGCTGCCACTGGCGCAGCTCACCATCAATGGCAGCCTCCAGTCGCTCGTCAAATATATTTCTGTGATCTAGCAGTTTTCGCCTGGACCATTGCTTGCTCATGGATCTGCATTTTTTTTTTTTGTTTTTTTCTTGTTGATGGCAGATCTTAGTCTGGCTGGTTATGCCGGCGATTAATAGCTGCAATGCCGATAGCACCAACAATGCTCTTCTTCTCGTCGTCCTCGTCCAATACGTGCCGAAATTGTATCTGATATTCCCGCTTGGCTCTGAGATCATCGAAGCGACTGGCGTAGTCACGAAGACGGCCTGGGCTGGTGCCGCATACAATCTCCTGCTGTACATGCTCGCCAGCCACGTAACATTTTACCAGCTGATCGCACTTTACGGACCTCACTCGCCGCCCCCGTGGGTTATTTTTATTTAGTGTGTGATCGTCGCCACGATCTTTGCAGGTGCTAGGGGCGTCATGGTATCTGTTAGCAATGGACAGGCACTTGACGTGCTGGAAGTCTGCTTGCAGGCACGAGCTCAGCCCTGTGAGGTGTGATCTTCGTTTTTTGAGCTGCACGACAATGGAGGATGACAAGAGGATTTGGGTCAACGGCACTCTTGTTTTTAGTAGATGTCGCCCGCAGAAGGCGACTGTTTTCAACTACGGCATGTTTGCCAACGCCGTGACACAGAACGTCATCTCCTCCACCTTCCTCGAGAAATATTTCTACTGCCTGTGGTGGGGCTTACAGAGCTTGAGGCATGGCTTCCAGACCTCCCACCTCCACCTTTCTAACGCCTGCTCTATTTTAATAGCTCCATAGTTCTTGCTCAAATCTCCATTAATTCTCCCCTATCTCCTCTTCCTCCTCCTCCTCCTCCTCCTCCCCTTCGGCCTATTTATATTTGCTCACTGTGATTTTTCAGTTCATATGGCCAAACTTTGGAAACGAGCACATTCATAGGCGAAACGGTTTTTGCAATACTGATCGTCATCCTGGGTCTCGTACTGTTCGCCCAACTGATTGGAAACATGCAGGTATGTTCAGAAATCAAATCCCCCCAAGTACAAAAAAAAAAAACATCTGTACTTTATTTTCTAACTCTCTCCTCCACTCCAATGGCGTCGTCGTCGTCGTCGTCGTCGTCACAGACGTACCTGCAATCCATCACAGTGAGATTCGAAGAGTGGCGGCTCAAGCGACGTGACACGGAGGAATGGATGCGACATCGGCAACTTCCGCATAATCTTCAAGAGCGAGTAAGGAGATTCGTGCAGTACAAGTGGCTCGCAACTCGAGGAGTCGACGAAGAAACAGTCATATGCGCACTGCCGAGAAGCATGCGCAGAGACATACAGCGCCACCTGTGCTTGGACCTTGTTCGCCGGGTATGTTTCTCAGGGGGGAGGGGAGAATTCCGTCTGACAAATCTCGACTGCTGCTAGCCGTGCCGAGGCTGACTTGTGTCAGCTCCGACACCTGCAGGTTCCGTTCTTCTCGCAGATGGACAATCAGCTGCTAGACGCCATATGCGAGCGGGTGGTGTCGTCGCTGAGCACGAAAGGGGCGTACATAGTTCGGGAAGGGGATCCAGTGGAAGAGATGCTATTTTTCACCAGGGGGAACCTCGAGAGCTCAACCACAAATGGCGGCCGATCAGGGTTCTTCAACACCATAACCCTGAGGCCCGGTGATTTCTGCGGGGAGGAGCTCCTTTCCTGGGCACTGCTCCCAAAATTGACCCTCAACTTGCCTTCTTCGACCAGAACGGTGAGGGCGTCGGAAGAAGTGGAGGCGTTTGCCTTGCGAGCAGAAGACTTGAAATTCGTGGCAAATCAATTCCGGCGCCTCCACAGCAAGAAGCTGCAGCAGACCTTGCGCTTCTATTCCCACCATTGGAGGACGTGGGCCACCTGCTTCATTCAGGCCGCTTGGCGCCGACACACGAGGAGGTCCATCGCCAAGGGTTTTAGCATGTCGGATTCTTTCACGCTCCTGCTCGGAGAGCAAGACAATAATCTCGGCGAGCCTGACGAGGAGCGAAGCAGAGCATCTCTGCAACCCAACCAGAACCTCGGCGGAATCAAGTCGGCCCCTAGGCTCGCAGCAAATACCACCACCAGGAGAGGAGCTCAAATGGAGAAGAACGCCGCTGACATGCCTAAATTGCAGAAGCCGACGGAGCCAGATTTCGCCGCCGATGACTAGTTTTGCTTTTATTTTATTCACTCCTGGTAGTGTCATATGGGTAATGCAAATCAGAATTAGTTAATTATATAATATACATCAAGGATATATCAAAAATATAAATAACTAATATAATTACGAATAAAAATTACGAATGTACTGATAAATAATTACCAATAAATATTTTTGGATATTTTAAATCTCATGCTTAGTTATATTTGAATTAAATTAATATTAATTATATATTATAATATAATTAAATTTTATTTTATTTTTATACAATGGATTTATATAAATTAAAATATCATATTATTATTCATTTGAATTAATAATTTACTTACATGTCTGATAAATAAAATTAAATATAATATTTCGAATATGCGAAATAATAATAAAAATGAATACATCTACTAAAAGCATAGCTTGATAAATGCTATTATGCGAATACAGCAATAAAAATAAGTGTTGTTTCAATTTTTATTATATCTCTAGTAAATAAATGCAATTAAAAAATATGCAATAATGATAAATATTTACTTATCTGAATTGTTTTATTTTTTTTATTTTTTTTTTAAATTAAACATATTTATATAAGAATTAAACTGAGATATTAAATCACATGTGAAATCTAGCTGTCAAGAAAAAATCTAGCTGATCGTATGCAAGGGATAATATGGTAAAATTAGACTGGCTTGTGCTCCAAGAGAAAACTCGTCTAGTGAACTAGAGAAGAGCAATGGTTATAGGTAAGTCTAATTTTCATTCAAACCGGCAAAATGGCAGTCCAATTGGCAAAGGGGAAAGAATGCCTAAACCCAAAGGACGGCGAGTTCAATCCCTGGGGATGCCAGATAGGGGTCCCAGAGTGAGTGAAATTACCAAATGCCCTATTCATGCTGCTAGGAGGGGCCTCACATGCTCCGACCCTACTGCCCCAAGAACCATATATGGGAGGCTGAAGGATAATAAGGGGTGAGCCTGGGCCTGGGCGAGGAGGGGGTAGGGGTAGGGAGGGAATAAAAAAAAAAACAAAACAATGGAACAACGGGAACAATGTCGTTCTTACTAGTGTAAGTATTACATCCTCGTTGACTATGGCAACTAAACAATAAGACCAGAAGACACAAAACCATATGGCTTGTAAAAAATAGCACAAAAATTACTTATCTACTACTATCTGATCTGACGAACCTAATCAAGTCTTGTGTCGATCCATGGCTGAGCTCCGTTTGAATGCAAAACTGATAAAAAACTAGAGAAAATAAAATAAAACAATTTTTTTTTAAAAAAAAATATATATATACCCACCTCCAAGCAAGCTATGTGCAAATAGGAAAAATAGAAATAAGAGCAATTCTTCCACTTATTCGTAGAAAAGAAAAACTTGTTGCATGCAAAATATCTCACCTTTGATAAAATCATTCACACACACACACACACACCCCCACACACACAACCACGTGCACGCGCGCGCGCACACACACACACACACCCACACGCACACATATTTTTAACTAGGTATTATTATTGGTAGGGCCCCAGGATGAGCTCAAAGCCATCCCCATTGAGAAACAAATAAGAATATCCAATAGGAATCAAATTGGACTACTATTTTTGGCACACACTCACACACACATATATACATATATAAAACATTATATAAATATATGTGTAATATTATATAAGAATATTATTATATTTATATTTTTAGTATCATATTATTCTATAAGTAAACAAATTTAGTATTATATGAAATTTATTATTTGTATTATATTATCGTGAAATAAAAAAAGAAATAGAGTAAACATAATATATAAAAATAAATTATAATTATACCGATAATAAACAAACAATATGATAGTCTGACTAATAAAATATTAAGTTAACCCAACGCAGGGGATAATAAAATGATTTATTTTTCTCTAAATTGATAATAAAATAATTAACTTTATTTTTATTTTCTTTTCATGTAATAATTAATATCCCCGATGAATTCATGTTGATTTAAATGATCTATAAATAATTTGTTATTTAATATTTTGAATAAATAATTTCTTTTGTTTTTTTTATTTCCTGCTGTATTTGTCACGCACAGTACAAGATGCATAAATATGAAACAAAAACTACCAGAGTACGCACCTGATGAGACACAATGGAGCGAGGACTAGAAGCTTCCAGAAGATGATCATCATCCAGGAAGAAGAAACAAGAATCACGGTCAGCCTTCTAAACAGAGGGTTGGAAGCTTCCAGAAGAATCGCCACTGGGCTTCTTACAAGAATCTGGCTTTGGTTCTTCAGACGGCTCCTTCTTCACCTCCATATGCCCCACGGATGAGAGGCAAAATTGCCGAACATTAACCCTTTTCCGCAACAATAAAATAAAAAATAATAAAAAAAACATTTTCGGCAATATTCATCTTGAGATATGTAAAGCACATCTTATAGGTGTCAAATGGGTTGGGTGGAATGGTCTCAGCCCAAATCCCGACATGCTACAGTGTCGTGCCTGGGCCCGTGCCGGGCGCACTCTCGGCACGAGTAGTGCCGTGCTGGGCCGAAGGTTTTTGACCCGTCATTCTTGGCACTGCATGAATGCCTGGCAAGTGGGCACGACACGCTAGCCCACGCACCAAGCGATGCCCGACAGGGAGACGAAGTGCTGATGCCCGACCGGCAAGGCTCGCATGCTCGACATGTGACGGTGGCGTAGAGGTGTCAAACGGGCCGGCCCAGCACGGCACGGCCCATTTTTCACGGCACGGCCCGTATGCACGGCAAGGCCGTGCCATGCCGTGCCGGGCCCGCTCGGGCACGCCTTGCCAAACACGGTCGTGACTCGTGACTCACGTCACGCCTCGGCACACGTGACACACCGCAAGTGCCACGCGTGCCTGCGTGAACCAGCACGGGATGGACCCGTGCCGGCGTGCCGTGCCAAGGCATGGCACGTCATGGGTCGTTCTTAACCCGGGCACGGCACGGGCCCGGGCACGGCACGGGCCCGGGCACGGCACGGGCCCGGGCACGGCACGGGCCCGGGCACGGCACGGGCCCGGGCACGGTTTAAGAACGTGCCAGGCCGGCCCAGGCACGGCCGAACCGTGCCGTGCCTCGTGCCGGGCCGGGCTGGCCCGGCATGTTTGACACCTCTACGGTGGCGCGGTGCCGAAACCCTAGGTTTTTATAAAAATTGACCGACCCAACCCGAGATGATTTTGGGCCGCAGGCTCGTTCCGGGGCCACCCACCAAGGAAGCGTGCCGTGCCAGGCAAGGCATGCCAACTCGGTTGTGCCGAAAAAAACTAGGATGCACAGGCCCGTATGACACCTCTAGTAGATCTCAAATTCGAGACTCATCAAACATATCTCTAATTTTTCGGGAATAAGATTATCAAGATGTTAACTTTCACATACTTTATCCTAAAGCATGAGCCTTATGAACTGCATCAGGAAGTGCATTTCTACAATACACACGCATGCACACACACGCGCACACACATGCATTTGTGTGTGAACAAAGTGTAAATGTGTGAAATGTGCCTTTACATTAGGGATGATGATGCGCACCCAGAGCTAGCATTACCATGATGTGTAATAGGTGAAGTGTAGAGATAAAATTATTATGATAAAATATTCATAAATTAATATAATTAGGACAATGATATTATATTATTTTACAAAGATATTAATTAATCGATAAATTAATATTTATGAATTTAAAAAAATATTTTTGGAATTCAATGAAGTTAAATTTTGATTAGATGAATTTAAAAAAGATACACACTGATTTATGTATCATATTTATTGAATTAATATTATAAATTAATTTATTTCACAATTTATTGTTAAGAAACAATAAATTATATTTTATTATTAAAATAAAATTGAGAAAATATATTTGAGCTTCCAATTGGTTGCACCCAACTCATGCCAGAGCCCCGGACATGCCCGAGCCGACATGGGCCACATAATGACTCAATTATTATTATTTATATCCATACAATAGATCAAATTGTTGATGTGTTCAAAAAACAATGATCCAATAATAGTAATTTTTTTCTTTAAACCTAATCTGCAGGATATCTATGTGCCAGCGTAAATATGATACTGAGATGTCTCAATTTTTATATTTATTTATTCTTTTAATTTCTGGGTGTGCCTATTTTTTCTATGCTTGTTATCAATTTTATCTTTACCAAGACTTATTTTCCCAACTTATATAAACACACACACACACCCACCCTACAATACAAGACACTTGTAATACAACTGGTGGGGATGTCGCAAGAGTCAGATATAGTTAAGCTCCCACCCTGGTGATTATTTGAGGTACCAATGTGGCTTGAGTAAACATCAAGTTGCACACACACACACACACACACACACACACACACACACACACACACAAACACACACAGACACACACACGCAGACACACACACGCAGACACACACACGCAGACACAGACACACACACGCAGACACACACACGCAGACACAAACACGCAGACACACACACGCAGACACACACAGAGACACACAGACACACACACGCAGACACACACACGCAGACACAGACACACACACAGAGACACACAGACACACACACATACACAGACACACACAGACACACACAGACACACAGACACACACAGACACACCCTCCAATACAAGACACTTGTAATACAACTAGTAAGGATGTCGCATTCGTGCTACCTTGTGAGCACAAGGTCGATCCTCATGGGGCTACACCTACACCTTTGAGTAGGAGTCATGCTCCTACCTCAATGATTATTTGAGGTACCAATCTGGCTCAAGTAAACATCAAGTTGTATATGTGTGTGTGTGTGGAGAGAGAGAGAGAGAGAGAGCCTGACATTATACAATTTTGAAAATGAGAAAAAATGAATTTTTATATTTTATTATTTAAAAATAATTTTATTTGAAAAAAAAATAAAAAAAAAATATAGAAATTGTTGAAGTGGGACCCAGGAGAGGCTAGATAAGATGCAATGTATCAAACACCACATGCACGAGACAAGCTCAAAAAGTGAAAATTCAAGCAAATTGCAAATTTCAAAAGTAAAACTCATGGCATAGAGGTTGGTCACCTGGCATAGAGGAGCATGTATGCGCCCATGGAAAGCACCTCATCCAAGTCCACGTCAGCAACCTGAGAGACGCCACAACGGGGACCAGAACACCGATCACTTGACTTTTTATCTAAACAAATCATCGACTACCGGTACTATACGAGAGGCAAAACCCTGACCCCCACACACGATGTTACCTGAGAGTCGTCCACTTCATACCAGTTTCCACAAAAATCTTTCGTGTAGCAGATATAGTGACCAAAGAAGGAAGCATTGAGCGCGTCCACGTGGACCACCACAGCATAGAGCCTGTACATATGGGTGCCATCATCTTCTCTGCTCATGTAAGGGCTAAGATCCAGCGTCTCTGGGAAAGTCACTCGTTTATTAAGTTTTCCAAATCTACCACTCTGCAATATTTAGACTTAAAATATCGATAGCTATAATATTATAATAAAAATGATATTAAAATACAATAAATATTTTGACGCCATAATAAAAAAAATTAATATATATATATATATATATATATTATATAATTTACGATAAAAAATTAAATTATATCATGCCACAGAATATATAACTTATTATATATATTATAGTTTTTTATGTTATTTAGATCTATTGAATGTAAAGTTAATATTATATTTAATTATTTTACATAATATTAATAATTAATTTTATTTACTTATTATATACATGTATGTGGTATAAAAAATATATTTCAATATATATATATATATATATTTCTATGATATCAGATTTACTAAAGATAAAATTTTAATTACATTTTAATATGAATAATGCTAAATTTAATTTTATTAATCTAAAATATATAATTTATATGTTAGATTAATTTATTAAAATATATCGAATACAAAATTAAATTTAATTATATTATAACAAATAATTAATATTAAATTAATTTGGTTCGAATATAACTTATCACATTTATATTCGGATATATCACATATATATCCGTGATCGTTGATATATTTGTGATATATCTCGTTGTGAATTTAGTGATATTTTCATCCTTGGTAATAACTGTGGCGTAGGGTTACAAATAACTCAGACCTGAAATCTTTTCAAGGCAATTGTGAGGACGTTAGGAGGCTGTCTGATTTGAAGGTTCTTCCATGCTTTCACGTACTCATTGCATCTATTAAAGAAGCAACACAGGCACTTTAGGTTAGCTTAGTCATTCCAGGAGCTGAATTTTTATTTTTTTTAGAAACATTTATATCTGTCGACGACAAGAAACCTGGCAGTAAAAAAAGCTCACTGCACAGTATAGTAAAAAAAAGAGTAAACAGTAAAAAAGCACACACACACACACACACACACACATATATGTGTGTGTGTGTGTGATATTATGATACAATGATATAAATACACAATGATATGGGATGTTACGATACAATGATAGTATTAATTATTTTCTATAATTAATAAATAAATAAATTATTTTTTTGTTTAATAAATAGATTATATTAATTGTTAAGATGTACTAAATGATTAATAATAAACTGCTACAAAGGGCTACATTTTTATTATAAATATTATAATTTATACTTTCAATAGATATTTATACCTACATATTTATTTATATTTATAATTTACTATATAAAAAATATGAATGATACATAATATGCTAAGGTATACGATATAGAAAAATCAAAGTTTAATTATTAAATATGCTAAGGAATGAGATGCCTAGGCTCATGTCAATTCACACAGGCAGTATCTATAGTAAAATATTAAATAAACAAGTCTACTTTTTATTTATTAATATTATATATGTATATATTAGCTTAAATTTTAATAAAATAAATATCAAAAAAATTTATTTCACAAATCTCAATATATAATAATAAAATACAAAGAAACCTAAAAAATATTTAATCATTAATTTTATCTTTAAATAATTATTCGAATAAAAAGTGTAATCCATTATTTATATAAATAATTAGAATTATTCACAAATAAATTATATCATATGAAATATATTTACCATATAATTAATCTAAGAGTGATAACTAATTTAAAAATAATATTATAATCTTTAGAAATTATCTCATTTAATATTAGGTCATTTAATATAACTAAATATATATTTCATTTATTTATTCGACTAAATATATAACTAAGAAATAAAAAATATAATATAATAGTATAATATTTTAAATATATATTTTTATCTTTATAATTATATCATCAAAATATGAGTGTTCTCTAGATTTATTAAATATACTACTCAAATTATACAAGCATCTAAATATAATGCAGGATGTGAAAGTATAAACAGACATACAGGGTTGTCATATAAAAAAATTAATATTTTTTTTTAAAAAAAATATGTGTTTTAATCTAATTCATTAATTATTATTTTATCAATTTTATTATTAAAGAAATCTAATATAATATCTTAGTAACAAATATATTATATTTGACATCAGGTATATTGAATTCCAATATTATATAACAACTAGTAAGATGTTTTTTTAAGCATACTAACTTGTGTAGGTTATAAAATTCTCAGAGTTTACTAGATATATTAGCATATTTTAATATATTTCTAATTTATTCTATAGACGTTGAAACTACTTTTATGTTTTTTTATAAAATTAAGTTTATTATGTGATACATATATATAATAAAAAAAAATTAAAACCAAAAAAATCTCTTTAATTATTCATTTGAATATACTCACGATACTATTATAAATATTATATTGATTTTTTTTTTCATTTTGAATTTACTAAAGATTCTTGAAAGATTCTCATGTATGACACAATTATCATGATGATAGATAATCTTACAATTTTTTAATATTCTTTTATTTAGAGTTTATTTAGAATCAATAAATTGAGCGGTGATATATATAATAGAAAAGTAATCATCATGATTAGTTCATAAATCAAACATGACCATATAGGTGTCAAACAGGTTGGGCTGGGCTAGCCCATCCCAATTTTTCTAGGGCCACCCGAGCTCATGTGCCACGCCAGGCACGACACGCTACAGTACCACGTCGTGCCTGGCACGTCATAGTTATTTGGAGGGTAGGCCCGGCAAGGCCCGTGGCCCAAAATCGGGCCAAATCAAGTCGGGTCGAACTAAATTAAGGTTAAGTTAGATTTTAAAATTTAGTGTTTGAGACCCGCACCGCCCTACCGCCATCCTCGTCGGGCCTTCCGAGCCATCGCCCATCGGGTAACGCCGGGTCGTCCCCGATCGAGCGTCATTTCGTCAACCGTTAGGTGCATCGCCCATGATGTGCCCAAGTGCCATGTACCCGGGTCGTGCCTGGCGAGGCACGCATGTCGAAGTCCCTCAGCCCAGCACGAGCATGGACACGGGTCAAGGATATTAGAGTAGGAGTGGGAGGGGGAGCGGAAGTGGGAGAGCAAGTGGCGGTGGAGAACCTATACCCAGGGCGTTCGTAGATAAATTTATTATTCTACAAATTTTAAAAAAAATACTTAAAAATCTAAGTAGAAGCAAAAAAAAAAAAGTAGAAAAATTAATCAATTTATTATTTTATTATTAAAAAGATCTCCCTTTCAACGCTATAAATGAACCCTAATAATTTCATATGAATATTTTATTATATTAGAGGATTGGATAAATAAAAATAGTGAACGTCTTATCAATTGTAGGTTCTCATCAATTTGACTTCCTATAGTTTCCTACCATTGTACGTATGCTCCATCAATTTGACTTATAATTTCTGATTCTACTACGACACATTGTTGCCTCTAGCAATTCAACTGACCACATGTGCTGCGGCATAGTTATGTAAAGTTATATAAATGAAGAGCTGATAAAACAAAAGACATGTAAATATTAAGCTATGGAGACCAAGGAGGCAGTCATACTCTTCGCACTTGTACATATTGTCCCCATCAAGCAGCTCCTTAGAGGTGAACTGATCAAGGCACTCCTCCAAAGACGAAACATTCCCATGTATTTCAACAGTTAAATCCATTATATTTTCTATCTGAATAGAACTCTTGTGGCATCTAGAGCAAATCACCTGGATCGGTTAATTCAGAACATAACAACAAAAAAAAAAAGTCAGGAAATCAAACAGAAAAAATCGTGACAGTTGGGTTCATGTTTTTTATTTTTTTTCTTACTTTTTATGCTTTTATAGGAATACTCAACTTGTAGTTATTCTCTCTCTCTCTCTCTCTCTCTCTCTATTTCTCTCTTTCTATCTCTATCTCTCTCTCTATCTCTATATATACCCCTCTCTATCTCTCTCTCTCTCTATCTATATGTATAAAAGGTTTCAGCATATGTTATTTTATTAGTTTCAATTATTATATGATATCAAAGCATAATTGCATGAAGGTAAAAAATGGGAAGTGCAGGTGTGCGCACAATGCATTCATTGCAGGGAGCGTGATAGTTTGCAGCAAACCCTGGCTGGCGGCACACGGCAGCACACGGCAATGCACGATGGCAGAAGGTGGCAGACAATAGTTTTCGTACAGGAACCCTAACTAGGGTTCTTGAAAATTTATAAAAAAAAGAAAACACATGTTTTGGGTGTAGTTATATTTTGGATGAACCACATTTTTGTGGTGAGTATGAATTATCACAACAGAAATAGACCGAGAAGAATTCCAGAATAATGCACTCACTGTAGGACGATAGATCATGACAAACATAATTAATAAAAATTATTTCCAAAGATGAGACCGAAAGAATTACGATGCAGTAAAAGAGGCATGTTGAATGTCGAAGTCATCCATGGATCCTCGGTCTATCCAATGGGGCACGGCACTTAAATAAATAGGATCATACAAACCTCTTTGCTAAGACAGTAAGAGATCATTTCATTCCTTCATGTATCACTTATTGTTTCGCCCGTATTTTTACTTCAGACTCTTAGATTATTGGTACAGAAACATTCATATTAATGATAATTATATTTTATTTTTAATGTTTTTTTCTCATTCCGAAAAATATTATTTATAGGTATCAACCGGGCCGGCACGAGGCACGGTTCGGCCGTGCCTGGGTTTGCCCTGCACGGGATATTCCCGTGCCCGGGCCCGTGCCGTGCCGAGGCCAACCTGGCCTCATGCCGTGCCTGACCCGGCACGGTTCGGTGGCCCGTGGCACGGTCCGTAGGCACGGTCGGGGTCACCGTTCACACCCAGCCCCGACGTCCCGCACCCGCAAACCTAGCTTCCCGCACCCTCACGAGTCACGGGTGGGTTCACCGTGACTCGGGCCAAGCCATGCTTCGCCTGATCCGGCACGAAAGCACGGAGACCTGGCACGTGGGCACGGCATGCTAGCCCATGCACTGTGTGACACCCGAAAAGGGGCAAGGCGCCGATGCTCGATGGGGGGACGAGGCACCAATGCCTGAGAGGTAAAGCTCGGCACGCCCGATGGGCGACCGCAACGAAGCACCGAAATCTTAGGTTTTTTTAAAAATTGGCCGACCCGAACCCAAGCTGGTTGACCCAAACCCAGGCATATTTTGGGCTGCAGGCTCGTGATGGGTCTGCCCTCAAAAAAAAGCATGCTGTGCCAGGCACTGCACGATATTGTGGCGTGACGTGCCTGGCACGGCACGGCACGGCACGCCAGCCTAGTTCACCTGAAAACCCCAAGTCGAGCCGGCCCGACCCGACTCATTTGACACATCTACTTGATACTCTTGCAAATGTTAGCAATGAGTTGTGGTTAAGTAGATACTCCAATTATATATTTGAAGTGCCAGCTGACTCGCCGACTAATAAAAAAATCATATAAAAAATTAATCAGCTAACTATGACCAGACTAAATATAACATATGCAATCAGTATAGTTAGTTATTTACTAAATTGTCCTCGGCAAATTTATCTCGATACTATTCTTCGCATATTGAAGTATGTGAAGAAGTCTTTTAAACTTGAAATCTTTTTTGAGATCATGGACACCCACCCTTACTCAAGTATTTAGATTTAGATTGAACACCAAGATGAACTAAAAGAAAAAATATAACATAATTAATACTTTTCTTGAAATTAACCTTATCTTCTAACAAAGTAACAGACATCATGCACCTTTCGTATGTGAAAAGTTACATGCAAGTGTACATACAAAAAAAAGAATCTAAAAAATAACTAATTATATTAATTTCATAAGTTATATCTTGTTTAATAATAACTTAATAATCAATTTATCTTATAGCTATCATGTAAGTATTAAAACCAACTAAATAAGTTATATCGGATAAAAAATTAATATATGAATCAATCAAAATATATATCAAATCATAATATAGATGATCAATCTCTAAATGAGAATCAATCATATATCTCATTTATTACAAAATAATCTATCTTCTAAAATAAGTCAAATCTATCCCTAAAAAAGTTTTTAAGTCTCATATGAGCTTGGGCTTGCTTGTCCGAGCGGTTCTGGATACGGGGGACCACGGGTCGGGTCGAATCAGACCCGACCCACGGTCTTTTTTTTGCGGGAGGGGCATCGTGGGGTCGGGCTCACGGGACACCCGGCACGGGACAAACCCGTGCTGGTGTGCCGTGCCGCGGGCCGAACCGTGCCGGGTCAGGCATGGCACGGCACGGGCCCGGGCACGGAATTTTTCCGTGCCGGGCCGGCCTGGTTGACACCTCTATGTAGAACTATGATTAAAAATAGTCTTTAAGATAGAAACTCATTCAGCTCGAACAAAAAAAATCAATAAGACAGATATAAATTAGATGAGATAATTTGTACGTAAAAACTTCACAAAAGAAACTTCAAGTACCAAGCTCAGAACATATTGTACATTCCATAATCTAAAAATTACATCTGACTGTGCTGCTAGAAACTCAAATGAGTACTTTATATATGCTTCCTCATCAAGATCACAATAAAAAAGTCATTATTCATGTCTATTTGATATATCCTTTATCTATGAGATGATTCTAATAAAAAAAATTTCATACAAAAATATCTTAGTCATTAGGGAAAGCATAACTTAAGGTCCATTTAATAAAACTAAAAAAATTAAATACTAAAAAATAAGTAATAAAAAATTAAGTGTTAAATTTGTATTGAAAAACTATTTAATAAATTACTGTTAATTGAATGCTGAAAATAAATATATTATTTGATAATTATAAATGCTGAATACTAAAAATAATATATTTTATATATTTATCTTTATTATCATTATATTACATATTATCTAACATAAATAGAATTTCTAATATTTTTTTTTTCACCACAATTTGTAATTATTATAAAAAATAAAATCAATAAAAACATATCCATAAGTAAATTATAAATCCAAAAAATAAATAAAAATATTTAAAAAAATAACCAACAAAATCTAAACTTTTTAAAACTATCCAAATTTTTAATATGAAATTAAAAATTAATAAACAAATAATTGATTTGTTATTTTCTTTCTTTAATTAATCATGACAAGAGAAATTGGATTAGGATTTGTGGTGATGGAGAAATGAAGAGGACAAGCCAGATTCACAAATGAACTATTGCATGAATAAGAAAATAAAAAAGAATAAAAAAAAGATAGAATAGTAACTAAAAAAAAATTTTACTAAAAATTTTCAACCTTTAACATTAAGTAGGTCTCTATCTACTTAATATTTTCAATATTTTTTCACTTAAAATTTTTAATTTTCAGCTTCCAAAATCTTTTAATCAAGCACATTAAAAATTTAAAAACATAAAAAAATTTTATTTTCAATGGTTTGAACAAATTAAGTGCTATATCAAACAACCACTTAGTAAACCAAATCCAACACCCGAATGAACCCTCCTCTGGCATGATTTTATTAAAGTCAAGATACTAATGTCTTAATCCGAACATGATTTTATGGAAGATACTGCTTAAAATCCATATTCATGCCTTTAAGATGATTTTCCTTCTCACATGAACATGTCTACAAAATAAATATTCAACTACAATCAAGGATAAACTATCATTATAATCATGATTATAATTCTAAAATTTTATTAAAGTTGATGATATTTATCTCCACCAACATAATTTTACACTATCTCGAATAAGAAAATGCCTCAAATTGTGACATGTGCATCCTAGTATCATTAAGAGAAGTAAATATAATAAAAAACAAGAAGAAATTATGAGTACAATAATACCGATGAAATTAAATAATAAGTACAGCTCATATATTTCCCTTATAAAGCAATGAGAAAATCAAGATCTGAATTAGAAAAACTACTTGCCAAATCATCTAGATGCTCAAGATATTCTCCTCTGCTCTAAGCATGCTGCATATATCTTATTCTCCTTATATAGACTCTAAGTCATAAATAACTAAGTATATCAATTTTCAACTCATCATGAGGTTGAAGAAATTGATAGGAAATCTTTCTATCTCTAGAGTTAACATGATTTGTACTTGCTGATATATATGATAACTCTAAGTATCATCATTGTGTGAACTAACAAGTTTAAATATAATTGATAAGTGGTTTTCTCCCTCTCTTCGTTGATGGCCCAATTAAGACTAAAGAGGAATAAAAAAAAAAACATCTCAAAATCTTAGGTATTATATCATCCCATCCATGAGGGAGATCATTAACAAAAAAAAAAATATATTCACAAAAAATGTAGAGTAACATGTTAAATAATCTATTTCCAAAATGTATGTTTGGATAGAGCACATGGTGAACAAAAATAAAGAAGTCATCTGGTTAATAAAATAGTTTGCAATTAAAACAATATCTCCATAATGTCACTTCAAAATATTTAATAAAAGAAGAGTATCTAAGTTATATCAATCAAATGTCTATTTTTTCTATTTATAATCTTATTTTATAAAGATGTATCAATACACGAAGTATGGTATATATAATTTTATAATTAATAAAGTTAGTGTTAAAATTATATGACATATACTTTAATGTATTATCATTCTATTTCTTATATTTATATTAAATTGACATTTTATTAATTTATGAAATGACTGAAAACTAAAAAAATTATGATGTAGAACGAAAAAGAAACAATCATAAAGACCAAATACAATCATCAATAAAAACAAATGCAATATCAAATCACTCTCAAGTCACATCTCTACTAAATCTTCATATATTTATGTGTATCAAATCAAGTAAATCATTATTGGTATTAGTTTGACAGTGAGAGATAAATTCTAATAAATTTTTCAAACTGACATGCATCATATTTTAACATAAAAAATGTACAAATAATTAATCAATCATACTAACATATCTAATGAAATATCTTATTGTTGAAGAAATAATATACAATCCACTCTGCTAAATCCAAAAGAATTTCTTCCTCACAATCTTATAATCCTTCCAACAAATATGAAGATAAACAAAATTAAATTAAAATTAAATTATCAAAAAAAAAAAAAAAACAAATAGTAGAGAAGAGACTAACAAAATAATCAAAAATAAACAGAACAAAAAAAAATTAAAAATTTAGTTGACCACCATTGCAATATTAATGACTTTGTTAAAGATAATGAAAAAAAAATAATTATCAATATTAAGACTATTTGCTTCAGTAATAACAATCAATGAGCCTTGAATAGAAGAACAAGTCAGAAATTTGGTATCTGAAAAAAAAAAACTCTTATGATATCTTACAGAGAAGTTTTCTATATTTCTCTCTAATAAGAGTCAAGATAGATAAGCTCCATGAAAACTCATGAACAACTCTAAATAGTCAACATGTTTTTCTCAATCTTCTCTCTAAAAATAAAAATCATCACTCTCTAATATTCTCTTTCTTTCTACATCATGTGCACAATAAACTTTTTTTTTTTTTGAATTTTCATACTAACAACATATCATTATTCTCGCAATTTACCCCAAGAATGAGTATCACATACAAATGATTTTGACACCACCAATAGTTGTTTGGTGTCGCTCACAGGCATTGCAGTAAAATTCTACCTTAGCTTTGTTTGTGTTTGCACAGATATTGTGAATGATTGTGGTGCCTAGACGCTTAGTGTACAAAATGCACAATAGATAAACACTAAATAATTATCAACATTTTATTCAATTTTTTTTTCAAATCTCTCACCATTTTATTTCAAGATTATATGAAACTATGTAAATTATTAGTGCTTGATTTAAAATTTTTAATAATATAAGCTTGATAATCTCATTTTTAAATTTATAATTTCATATATTAATTTTGTTAATTTCAACTTTTATATATATATATATATATATATATATATATATAAAGAGAATATTTGATAAATCAACCTAATTTATTAATGAACAATATTTATTTAAAAAGTATGAATATAATCTCTTAAGTAGATCAAGAATAAGTTGAATTGAGTGGTAATCAATAAAAAAATGTTACATATTTAAAAATTTAACCAAGCATAATCATTAGTTAATTAATCATAAATAATTATAATATATTTTTGAAAAAAAAAAATAAGCAGCAAAAATTAACTTGAAGTCATGAAAATTCTAATAAAAAAATAAAACTATAAAAAAAATTATTATAAAAATTTGTTGATCAAATACCAAAATACAACAAATCATTTGATAATTTAAAAAATATTTTCAAATTTAACAAATAAATAAAATCAATGGCATTTTCTAGCAGATTAAAAAATTAAATAATTAGAAAGAGAAAAAATACATGCTATATAGGTTGAATATCAACAAAGAAAAATATATTTCAAATTAGATAAAATAAAAAAAAATAATTAAATATTTAAATCATATTAGGTATATTAATGAAAAAAATAAAATAACACTAACATAAATAAAATTATTTTAAATATATGGAGAAAATATTTTACAAACCAACTCAATTAAACACATTCAATAGTTAAATTTACTAATATATTCTTCCCATGATAAAAAATACTATATGTTTTATCGCATAACTAGTGCTAAACAAGTTGAAGAAGCTTTTAAAAACATAAAAGTAAGAAAAATAATCGAACTATATAAAATTCTAATTGACACATGCCAATATCTAAAAAATATTAATGATTAATGACTAGGCATATTATTTAATAGAAATCTAAAACACAAGTGATATTCAATTTAATTTTATAGAAAAATAAAATTGACAGGTTTCAAAAAAATATAGAAAAAAATATATAACCATTTTAAAAAAACATAACCATTTTATCAAAATAATAATAATAATAATCTAATTCTATCACAAAAAATCTATTACGAAACATTTTTTTATTACGTTAACACGTTATAAAAAAATTGTAAAAAATATTTATCAATTTAGATAAGTCATATGTCATAGTTAAAAGAAAAAGAAATATTATTATATAGATAAATATATATGATAGAATCATTATAATAGTTTAATTATATAAATACTATCATATTAGATTTTATAAAAAATTCAAAGTTAAATATATTTAGATAAGAATAATAATAAAATTATTAATCATCTAAGAAATTATTGTATTGCATGCATATATTAAATATCATGTCTTGTAAATCATAGGTTCAATACTCGTTAGGCATAATATTTTCATATTTTGAGGATAAGATTATTAAGATATTAACATCTCTCATACATCGCACTAAAAAGGGATCCTCATAAGAGAGTACTCAAGATAAAACTTATTGAGTAAAATATATTTTTAATTTATTATGTGATATAATCAAAAAATCCAAATCATTAATTGGAATTATATTAATTGATACAACAAAAAACTTATATAGAAAAAACTATGGACATATTTATCTAGAATATACTTTTAAATTAGGATCAATAAATCTCTCAATATTCATCTCCCTTTCCTAGGAAGACTCACGTTTGTATATAATGAGACACTCACACTATGCTCCTATTCTAGCATAACACCCTAGGAGTGGCATCATTACTCTAGTCAGAGCCAATCATAGCAGTCATAATAGAAATAGGCACATGAGCAAGATCTGAGATTACTCCTTCAAGATGAGTAATAAATAGACATATAAATGAATCTACAACTATATTGTCTTAAGATACTTTATCTTTGATCAAGTCCTAAAGGAAGAACTCAAAGGATATCACATTATCACTCATAATGACCCTCTTGCTCTCTAGTAAATAATATTTACATTAATTTTAACACTATATTACATAATAAAAATACATTGATTTTAAAATTATATAAAAATTCATAACTAGATAGATTTTACTTCAATAAAAGTAAAATCTATAACATTGAGCTTTTTTTATTAGGCATAATAATTTAGTACAAGCCAAACAAGCTAATATAGCCAAACCCTTTTTAACCAGGTCAGACGTGAAAGATTAATGAACAAAAAATTAATAGACATATCTCTCTTAAGTTAAAATCACAAAACTATAATATCAAGAACATTGATGATTTATTTTTAAAAGGCATATCAACCGAGAATAAATAATTAAAATGAGCATATAAAAAAATATAAATATTGTGAAAAATAATTAATATGAAATATTATTACTAATATTGATACAATAATTAAAATGAACGAAACAAATTAAAGTACAAGATCACCAAAAATAAAAATTAATGCCCATCAAAATCAATTGTATCAATAAAAGATATTTTTAAAAAATTAAAAATTATATTATTAGCTCATTATTCCAATAAATAATTATAACACCTCGTTTAAACATGTGTGCGTGTGTGTCAGTATACTCGAAACTATCATTAAAATATTCAAATGATTATAGCTACTATATATTATTTACAAAATGGTCAACACATGTTTAAACGTTTACCTCCGTTTAACTAATAAATAGTGTGCTAAACTTGTCTCCAAGTCCTAAAAGCACAAACAAAGGACCCGCAAATGATGATATGGGCCAAAAATTAAACTTTGAAAGTTAATAATTTTAAATATAGAGCAGGTTGTTCATAAACAAGTGGTGTTAAAATGGGCCGGGCTATCCTATGGAGCCCGCTAGGTCAAGCTGGCACAGGCAAACTTGACCTGAGATCACAAAATTTAATTTTGTAATTATCATCAATAAGAAGGAAACCTCCGGGGGCGAGAGAAACATTAATTGGCACATGCAAAATATGTTTCTTGACCTGAGATTGCAGATGACCACCAAATATGTGTTGGACCAGAGTAGTTTCTCTTGATGAAGGATGAACAAATTTTTTCCCACCAAATTCATCAAGACATGCTTCCTGCATGGCATCAATTGCAAACCTGCACACGATATGAACGGAATATTGTATGTCTTAGCTTAGGAATGCCCACAGAATTTAATTTTGTGCAATTTCAAAGCTGGATCCCAAAACCTACACACACACACACACACACACACACATGACATAAAATTCTACATGCTGAAAAAATGAAATAATTGAAAAAAGATAGACTAAATATCATAATATCAATATTTCATTAAATTAAAATCTAAATATTTAAAAAAACAAAATTAAATAAAATAAAATAAAGACCCTGAGAAAGTCTTAGGGAACATATTTACATGTTAATCTACAATATAAATATAAACGGGAATAATCAATTCATTTTCTATCTTCTCAATGATAAATTGAGAAGATATTAAAGTTTATCATAGAACATGTCAATTGAATATTTTTTCTTCGCATTAATAATAAAAAGAATAGTCTGTCTCTTACATTAAAAAAATATATATTATCCGAAAAAAAAAAAATCAAAAATAAATCTTATATTTGTGCAAGTGAGTACTTAATTAAAATATCAATTGGCAACTGCCTATCAATGATTATGATCTCTAAAATAAATATAAAACATAAAAATATTTCATGTGTCAAACATGACTTACAAAATATTAAATAATATATAATTCATTAAACATATGTATTTTTCTACTAATAAATATAAAGATAATAATAGTTTGACAATATATTATTTACAAAAAAAAAATACATGTATTTATTTATGCAAACAAGTTTATCATAGACATATATTTTAACTTCATCAAAATATAAAAATAATAGTTTTGCCTTACATTCAACAACAATAAATATTCTTTTTAAAAAATATAAAAATCAAAAATAAATGTTTCAATTAAGAAAGCTAGTGCCTACGCTAGTATCTATGAATGTCCATGATCTCTAAAATAAATGTAAAGAGCACAAAATTTTCATGTTGAAGTGCATAAAAAATATCATTCATGCACATAAAAAATTATTTACTAAAAATGCACTCCAAAATCAAAAACTTTATTAGTATGAAGAAATATTTACTAAAAATGCATAACTCAAATATCTATACATGTAAAAATAGAAGCTGCGCACTTTCATTTGGAATAAAGAAAGTTACTTTTTTAAATATTATATTATTTTAATTGTAATATATATATATATATATATATATATGTATGTATATATATATATATGTAACAATCAAAATCTTTCATTTGAAGTTATTTATAAAATAAAAAAAGAGTCGGGTGATCATCTCCTCAACATCTCAAATAATAATATCATCCACTAAACTTATTCAGGGCATAGGAGTCTTCGACAAGCAGATAAATTGTACAAAATATCTTATTTAACATATATTATTGTATTCATATTTATGTATTTTTTATCTCTTTTATTATTTCTTTTATTGATACTAAAAAAACTAATTCTGCTTCTGAGATATTACAAGATAATGGGAGTCCATGTAAGAAACAATCAATTTTCTCAATTCTACTAGTATTTGGGGACTAACATCTCTACTTTCGTGAAGGTTTATTGTTAATTGTGTATGGGCGTACACTATGATGACCAATTCAGATGAAAATAAATATCATCTTAGGGTAATTTTATTGTACGAGAATTTAAGCAAATATTTAATATTAATTATCAAGATATATTCTCTCATATAAAGATAGTAGGTGTTCACTATGAATATTTATATTACTTACGGATTCACATTAATGGAGTAGAAGGCAGTATATGAACTGTAACAATCATCGATAACTTGTATTATTAGATTCATTAACGATCATATTTTTTCATTTACACAAATATTTTAAAGATAAGTATTTACTTTTATAGAAGAGTTAGATGATAAAACTTATTTTGCTAATTGTATATATTTATAACATTCTTATTATGAAAGATGAGATGAGAATCACTTAGATCAATAAGTACATTCACTTGCAACTTCATACAACTAATTTTAGAAGGCTCGAATAATTTTTTAGGATAGAGATGTCTTACTTTGGCAAAGATAGTATTTTAAAGAAAAAATACTGTAACAAAAGAGATGTGGTTAATATAAAGGTGTCAAACAAAAGGTTGGGAAAGACCCGACGTATTTTTTGTGAGCACAACCATATTTCCGTGCCTGGCCCGGCACGGATTATTCAAGTCAGGCCCAGCACGGCCCGCCGGCCCGGCAGTAAATTTACCGTGCAGGGTCAAGCCCATATGGGCATGTTTAAAAAAAATAAAAATTTTATATTTTTAAATATTTAATTTTTTGTATTAAACTATTTATATTTTATAAAATATATATTATATATAAATAATGTTTAAAATCTAAAATTTGTCACTTGAAAATTGTTGAATATACAATATTAATAAAATTTAAATTTTTTTTATTATTTTTTAATTTAGATTATAATTTATTAGAATTAAATAATAATATTTTTAATGAAAAATTTAAATAAAAAAATAAATTAAACAAAAAAAAAATTTAAAAAAAATTACAAAGTCACAACTAGAGGTGTTAACGGAGCAGGGTCTACCCGGTCCGGCACGAGGCACGGTATGAGGCACGGTACGATTCGGACATGCTGAGGCTAACCAGGCCTCGTGCAGTACATGGCCCGGCATGGTACCTCAGCACAAGCCGAGAAACCTAATTTTTTTTTAAATTAAGATTTCGAGCGGTGCGAGGGTACGAAGACTCGTGCCGAAACCCTATTTTTTTTTAAATTAGGGATTTGAGAGTGAGGCGGCAAGACGGCACACGCCAAAACCTTAATTTTTTTTAAATTAGAGATTCAACACAAAGTGATAGGATGGCGCGCAACCGAACCCCTAATTTTTTTTTAAATTAGAGGTTCGGCTTGAGCAGGCCGAACACGATAGATTCGTGCCATGGGCCTATGCCAAGCTTACCTCCACATAACCATGCTTGGCCCAACACGAAAACATAATTGGGCCAGCTAAAAGCTGGTCATGCCAGCCCAGCACATCCCGTTTGACATCTTTAGTCATAACTCACAGAGACAAAAGTAAACTAAATGTTCAATCGACTAATAGATACCGAACCAAAATAAATACAACATAACATAAATAAAAATACGTATAATCAATACAAAACAAAATATCAAAATCAAAAATAAGAATCAAGAATAACACAAATTATCAAATGTGTATGTGACAATAAGACATCAAAAATCAAAATCAAGTGAAAATGACAAATAGCATGTGGCGTGACGTGGCATTGGCAACTTGCAACGGATAAGGACAACCAACAACCACGTCAATCATCAATCGACATATCATGATCATTATCAACCACAACATCAAAATCACTATCATATGAATCATCATTATAAATAATAAACTCCTCCACTTTCGCAGCAAATACAGTCCATGTCTCAGCTCCAGCACGATCTTGAATACTAAACCTCGAATCCTCTCAGTTCTTCATACATGTTAATGCTTCAATAATATCTAGACGTAATATCGATCTCATATCCAAATTTATGTTCACTGTAACAAAAAAACCAAATTTCGATGCTATGCTTGCCACCGAAGAAGCCAATAGATCACGTGTCATATTAAATAGAACGGGAAGATAGACTCATATAATTTTAACCATTATAATATATCAAGATTCTTAGTATCAGAATGTGATAGGATTGAACAATAATCGATATATAAGTAAAAAGAAAACTCGCTACTATATGATGGTTCACCCTATCGTTTCCCTCTTGCTAATTGAATGGAAAAATCATTATCTCCAAAGAAGATATCCATATCCGTGATCACAGTCTCACTACTACTACCACAAACCTGAAAACATAGTATGTGAACAGATCAGTCACCTTCTCGTGAAAGAACCCTTCAGGTAGGTCTTTAAGTTCATGCACGAGAAAATATAAGTCAAAATATTATCTACCCCTTCCACCTTAACCATAGGATTCATGCATGCAGCGAGACAAAAAAGAGATAAAATAGTGGACCAGTACTTTAAGTAATTAGTTTTCATTTCTTTAATCATATGGCTAAGTATCGGGTCAGCTTGATACTTCCTAAACATTCTACTAATATTGCATATGCACCTTAGTGCAATACAAGTCATAAGAGTATAAATCGACGAACATATATTCGTCATGTCATAAAAAATTTTTAGAAATTTCATAAATAAAATTCCTGAAACTCAATCAGTATCATCAATAATAAGTACGTTACTCTTACTATTAATGTAGTCGGATATCACGTGTTCGTATCAAACATATGATTTCAACATTAATACGTTTAATTCCAATGGTGTCTCACATCCGATTAAAATTTCTTTTTCTTTAGATTCGCAAATAAACAGAGACTATCATACTCATGTTATCTGTGAGGAGTACGAATGTATTTTAGTGCATTACGTATATTATCCAACATGGGAAGAACACACATTCATACTCACTTATACAATCAGGTTAATCACGTGACACATGCATCTGAAATTTAAAATCTATCATAATGGTACATCTCTAATATTCCTAACAAACATATTAATTATTATTCTATTATTAGATACATTATCAAATACGATACTAAAAATTTTATTTTAAATTTTATATTCTCTAAAAATTTTCATCACTCAAAAATAATAAGATCATCATAAGGATAGTAAATCCCAGAAAATTCTAAAATTTTTTTATTCATTGTACATTTAGAATTTACATAGTGGCTGATGAGACATGCATAAGATGATTCATCGTGACTTGTTCAGATATTGGACGTCACGGACACCACTACACTATATGCCATAAAATTTATTAATTATTTATTAATTTTCTAACTTATAAAATTTTAGAATGTCATTCCTATATGTGGACTTAGGAATCCTACGATAAGCAGACTGAAAATATATCTACATGATGCTCATTACCCTTGGATCTTCTAAAAATCTGATCAGAAGACTCATCAATATAATAAGTTTGGTCATGTCTTCCCTATCCAACTCGTTGCAGTATATGAAAAGAGTAAATTTTAAGACTGAACTCAATCCAGTCTCAAAAAATAGAGTGTTAAGTTGAGTTTGCCTAAAAGCTAATACACCATATTTTTTGGTGCATAATTCAACATGCCTCTTAAGGTACCCAGTCCCTACGAATTCTTACATATTAATTTTCTCATATAATATTTATACTGTACCATATCTTCTTCCGCACACCTAATATTTTTTTGTTTTATTATATTTAAATGAGTCCAAACTACAATAGTCTTAATTTTTATTTTTTAGATGTTTAGATTGAGACTACTGAAAAAACTAAAGTTTCAGCAACCTCAGACCTCTGTGCAAAATTTCATTTTCTAAATTTAAATATATTTCATTAGTTTTAATCATTTTACATCAACCTTAGATTTAGATATTCAGATTAGAGAAAGAAACTAGAGAGAGAAAGTAAAAAAATACTTAATTTTTTTAATATTACTTTTTAAGTTAAAAGTTATCGTTAAATAATAAACAAAAATTTAAATACCCATAAAACAGAGGTAGATAACATGCACGGTGCATCACAGCCCCTAAAATTTAAAAATATTACATATAATGAGTCTCAAATCCTAGACAATTCATCTTTAGATGAAAACACATATCATCACACTCATTGACAACATATTTGCTACTTTCTATATTGATAGCTTTAGTACAATGATAGATAGAATCATAAGTAATAATATCCAAATCAACTCAAATATAACATATAAATTATATCCTCATATAATAAGTTAATAGATTGAGATAGTCTACATATTAAGTGATCATATCAAAAATAAAATAAAATAAATAAATAAATTAAAAAACAAACTAAAAATTATGACACCCCTCAAATTTATAAGAATAAAAAGAAACTGATATTTCTTCAAGATCTTCTTTAAAATGTATGTTAGCTAATAAATTGTCTAAATATAAAAAATAACAATTATTTCATAATGAAGTTTCTCCCTAAATAAGAAACAATTTATCTCTATATATTTCATCCGGTCATGAAACACTAAATTATGAGTTATATGCTTTAGTGTCTAACTATCAATGTACATAATAACGAACAATAGAATTGGATAATGAACTCCTTAAATAGATACGAAATTCAAATAACTTGTAGGCAATCATTATCAACATCCTAGACTCTATCTCTACACATGATTTTTATATAATCATCAATCTCTAACTTTTTCAAGAGACGATACAAAAAAAAACAACTCAAAAAAAAAATAAAAGCCTTGGTGTTTCTCAATACAACCATAATCATCACCAAAAGTTCTATCTTTATGCAAACTAGTAGCCAACTTAAATATAAATACCTGCTAACTATAAATGTTTATAATCATTGACAAAAAATCTAAATCATAAAGACAAATATAATAGTACATGAAAAGTTGCATCCAAATATATTTGAAAGCAATCATCCCTCCTAGTTCCACCTTCAATTAAGATCAAAATATTCTACATATATTTAATTGAATATTATCATATATTATAATCATAATTTATTATTGTCAAAACTATAAACCAAAAATCATAAACAAATATCTAAGCCAACTCAAATATAACATATAAATTATTCCCTTACTTTTAAAAGAGATAATGCTACCCTCATGAAGAGTAGAGAAGCTCATAGTGTTTATCGATACAATAATCATCATTTTCATGAACTCTATCTCTAGGAAAGATGATGCCCAACTTGAATAAAAATATCTACTAGCTATGATTGTTCATAATTACTAAAAGAAATCTCAAATTATATACTTTTTTCATATATCAAAATATATGAAGAGTTACATCAAGATAAACCTATAAAAGAAATTTTAAAATATCTAGCTATACTAATTATAAAGCTAAATCTAGTTTAGTGATGATCAAATATTTAATTTTTTCTATGAATCTTTTAAAAATAATTGAGCCACTTAGAAGAATTGTATGAAACAAAAAAATTAGTAATTTGATCACTAGAAGTATGCATAATATTAATAACTAAATATACTTCCTATATTTGTGAGTACATCACAAATATCAAACAAAAAATCTTTTAAAAATAATTTTGATCACTTGAGAAAAACACAACAAATCAATATTTGTGAGTACATCAACTACATACTTCCTATATGATAATACATCTCTCCTACAGTAGATAACATTAATTCCAAAAAAGTATATAATCTCTCAATTTTTTTATTAAGACTGTAAATGAATATACTTTTTTAGATGAGTGATTATTAACTCAACTCCTATAACAAAAATATTATTTATATATACAATAAGCAAAATACTGAGACTGACTTTAATACCAGAACTAACCCTGCCCTATAATCTAGGAGAAATCAAAATATGCAAGAAATTTTTTTATCAAGAATTTATTTACTCTTCTAATACAGGACAAACTAATTTAAAATATTAATAAAAAAATGAGTAATTAATGATTAAAATACATGAAAATATAATTCAAAAATCTTTAAAGATATTAAGCAAAGAGATGCTCATTTCACTTCATCACATGTGGTATGAAAGATGGTCAAACTCAAAAAAGATAACACCTCAAATAACTAATCAATTTTGATTCTTTGAGATAGACTCTTAAAAAAATTCATCTCAAAAACATAACCTTAATACTAAAAATCTCTCTATTTTTCATAAATATGTAATAATTATACCCTTTCTAAAAATGAGTTCACATGTATTGGATGACTAATATATTTTTTATGAATGATTTATAATTATAGAATCATCATTACAATTTATATTAATAACTAAAAAACTAATCCACACAAATTTTTAAAAAATGACTTTTTTCAAGATCATAATAGACAATTATATTATCTTAAATATAAATTAATAATATGAAAATTATTAATAAAGAAACAATGAATCTTAATGATATCATGTGTCACTATCACAAAGATTAGATTATGTAAAAGTGTTCCTATTATCTGAATGATAATTATAATATAAAATAATTATAAAAAAATAATTAAAAATATATTATCCAATTATAATACAAAGATCATTTTATATTATCTGATTGACAAAATAAGTTATGTATAAGTGTTCCTAAAACAGACTTTTCTCCTAAAAAATTAGAATAAAGGAGCTTCTAGATCTTTACGAAGATAGAATACAAGATAATAGCAACAATTACATGTCAACTACTTTGAATTAGATGTTTTTGAAAGAAAATTAGGTTTTCTATTTCTTAGCCAATTACACTCTAGTTGTTATTTTTAAGTCATTCTAAAATAATCCAACATTATTTCTAATTCATTCTAAAATGATTTATTTGTTATCACACAAATTTATACTAAAATCACATGAAAAATATTTTCAAAATTATTATTTGGACTAAAGCTTAGTTTTTATATTTCATTATTGTTGTATAGAAATTCATGCACCTGCTTGAAAAAAAAAATATGTACCAACTTATTATTTATGATTATTAAAGTACTAATTTTATGATAAGTAGGGTTGCTACAAAAAATTGAATTAATAATTATTTCCTATTTGTACCCCTCATATAACACATGTTATATATGAATATAATTATTGTTTGATATTTTATATTTTTTGCATTGATTCAACAAATACATGTCATTATGAATAATTAGGCATCCACAATTACCCCACTTATAAGTAAAAATGATGTGCACACATCTAAGAACGAATTGAAGCTCAGAAAAAAAAAAAATTTTGGAAGCAGATCAAAAAAAAATAAAACCTTATGAATTCATGAGCATCTTCTTGTCTTCCATAATCAAGATTACTCCCAAGATTAGGTAGGTTGGAAAGAATGTTCAAAGGTGAAAAGAAATTTGAGCTTTGTTTTGATCTTTCAACATGAATTTGGAGTTCACATAAGAAGCACCATTCGTTCCGTCCGCCTGGAAGGAAAAAAGGGCCCACGTGAAGATTGAACTACGTGGAATTAACCATGCCCCATCTTAAGAGAACCAAGATGTGATATAAAATTTTAGCTTGTGAACTGACATTCAGCCCGATGGCCTTTCTCCAGCAAATAGGCAACAAGAGGTCGGGTATGGGTCAAGCACTGCAGCACTGCATTGGCAAAGCAACTAGGGGGAAAAAAAAAAGATCACAAGTTTCAATCAAGAGTTTTAAAAAGAATGATAACTTTGTTCTAACGAATCACACCTCTATGATCAAGCATGGAGCAGTAGTGCGTTGATACTGACCTGTTTCCACAATTTAGAAGCCCACGAGGAGGACATCTTTCCTTATCCCAGTGGTAGAGTTTGATAAATTCATCATATGGAAAAAGTACCTGGCACAAATTAAAAAAAAAAAAAACTTAAACATTGAGCTCAACCAGAGCAGGGAATTAATGCACCTACCTTTTCTGGCTTCTTAAAAGGCTTAACAACTCTGGCAGAAGGAACCAAGGCAATGTTGGAAGATGTTCGATCTCTGGCACCTAATGATCCAGACTTGCATTTAGATTTATGCCCAGCCTTCCAGTGAACTGTTTGACATTCCATTGAGCTGAGAAATAGGACAAACAGTGCTCTATGGAGGAATAGTAGGAGAAAGCGTAAATGATGGGGGAGAAACAAGGATCTCGGGTATGAGAGTTGTATGAAGCAAGAAGCCATGCCTAGGAAAGGAGTTAACTCCATTTACCCGCTCAGCATCACCCACGTTGAGCATATAAAACATTCAACATGGTAATGGAAAGAAACTCACAGAAAAAACCGCTAATTACACGTGTTTTTCTAGCCACCGGTGTTTAGACTTTGGAGATGAGACATGCAAACAAATTCAAAGAACAAAAAAAACACAAATCGAGATAATACTAATAGGCAGCCTTTAGGCAGAGAGGAATTTTGGTGTTGACGAGCACGTGATGGAGGCAGCATTTCTATTTTCTCCCTGTTTGAGAACAACAGCCATGGCGGATTCTCGAACATGAAGGATTGTGAACGGACGAAACACAGGGAAAATACAAGTAGAAGAACATGAACCAGGAAGCAAAAACACGATTACGAGATTCATGGAACCAATTGGATAGATATCTCGAACTCAGAACCATGAATCGCGTCGACAGTGGCTCGGCAGGAGAAAATGTTCAGTTTCACGTCATGCGAAACCATCGGTTGCAATTCCCCGCGCGGAGCAGGAAACTACAATGATCGTTGTTACTGAGCCAAAACAAAAACAAAAAAGAGTGTACCAGTATTTCACAGATTTGCACCGAGAGCATTTCTTTGACGCAGACTGGCCGCAATTAGCACAACAGACCGCCATGGCTTCCATTGAATTTCCAAGCGTTGCTTTATCACAAACCATGTTCATGCCGCAAAAAAGACACAGACGACGACGCGTTCTTCGGAAAGTGCAGAGGGCCTAATGCTACTGCGAAACAGTGACGTGAACTAGTAGAACAACTCCATGCCGAGGCGGACCTCTCCTGAAATGGTGCGTCTTACAAAATGCGTAGCCTGATGCTACAATGAGAGCCTCGTTTCTGTTGGATCAGTGTCCACGTCCAGTGGTTCGTTCCTTCAACTTTCAAAATAAGAATTCTACTCCAGTCCTCCTCTTGGTATGAGTTGTGAAATGGCCGCCAATGCAATCTTTATTTTTATAACTTTAAATTGTTTTTATTTTAGTACGAATAATGCAAATTCGAACTAAAATAAAAAAAAAGTAATACGACTTTTTAATATTAAAAAAAAGAATCAAGAACTAAAAATATTTATGCTTTATAGATGAGACCAAAAATAAAAACCCAAAATTATTTTTACTAATTCCATGTCATCCTTAACAAAATCAAAAAAAAAAAACTCTGAAATTGTTTTTTTTTTCCAAATAAATACAGACTTAAATATATATATACTAGTTGGCATATGCATTATAGATACACACACACACACACACATATATATATATATGTGCATGAATGTTTATATAAAAATAAAAATTATAGGTAGATGCATATATAAATTTTTTCATATACATGCATAATTTTATCTTATTTATAATTAATTTAAATTTTAATAACATATAGGTTATATTTTTATGGCACCAATAATTCAACGATAGTCTGAACTAATAAAAACATTAATTATAATTAATAGCAATTAGCCCTTGATTAAGTAAGCTGGGCCTCAATCCTAATACTGATCTTTTATTCCCGATGAAAGAAGCGGAAAGTGTAGCCCCCACAAAGGATGCTCACCCTAACCAAGGGCACTCACCCCTAATCAAGGGCATCTAGCACCGACAAAGAATAATATTTTTGCGATTTTAAAAAAAAGAGAAAAAAGAAAAAAAAAAAAAAAGGATAAAACGAATAAATAATAAAAGAAAAATGAGTTACGTGACAAAAATTTTTCCATAAGATTTATATGAGAAAGGAAAGCAACTAAAGAAGGCCTGAACCAGTCAAGTTAGTCATGCCTCTCTGGAAGCATGGTCCATTCTAGCTGATAACGATGATGATGATGGGCTTGGGCTATTGTCCACGTAATACTCCTGGCGTCTAACATTCACACCGCACTGCACGTGATCATTACATCACAAATTAAAAAAAAAAAAAAAAAACTATTATGACATTAACCCTGAGTTAGCGTATCTTCTTAACCCAACATAAACCTGAGTTAGAGCTATCAATATGGGAGAGCCTTACATTGCGTAATGCCTTGGACAGATCCTCCATTGTCAAGATCAAGCGCTTATCCTGTGTGAAAAAAAAAAGTCATATAGGCACCTCTACGTGCACGAACCGTAAGTCTTTGTTTGTTCTAGCTGACTAGCCAACTGAATCGAGCTGCTTGAAGATATGATTTGGCCCTAAGAGATCATGTCTTACATTTCATCGATTAGCTCAACTAGTAGTAACTAGTTTTTTTTTTTTCGTCATATAGGCGCCTCTACGTGCACGAACCGTAAGCCTTTGTCTGTTCTAGCTGACTAGCCAACTAAATCAAGTTGCTTGAAGATATGATTTGGCTCCAAGAGATCACGTCTTACATTTCATCGATTAGCTCAACTAGTAGTAACTAGTTTTTTTGTCATTATATAGGCGCCTCTACGTGCAGTCATATAGGCACCTCTACGGGTAGCCCATGAGGATCGTTCTAGAAAAGATGAACAAAATCAAACTGGAGCTATCATGCATGCATGGAGGGTATGGAATATTAACATACTTTTTGTTGTTTGTCCCTCTTGTCCTTGACCACGGATGATTGGCGAGCCTTGCACTGCCTACATCAAAAAATTCATCTCCGTCATTCATCATCTATCAAACTAGAGTGGCAGATGATCTTTAGATAAGAAGAAAAAGAAGAAAAAACATTTAATTAATCAACTAAACAAGTGAATTGTTCACTACACCTTACTTTTACTAGAAAAAATATCTTATTTTTTTTTTTATATTTATTTATTTTCATTTAAATAATTAATATTATTATAAAAATTCATTTAGTTTATATAAATTAGAGCATGAGATTATCCATCAAATAAACCCATTAAACTGAAAACATTTAATTACAATTTTAAGGATAAATAATAACTATAAATAAATGTGTTGCAAAACAATTTTGAAATAATATAACAATGACAATATAATATTTAATTAATCAAAAAATCATCTTTCCTTGAAAAATAAATAATATATCAAAATTTATATTTAAGATAAATGTTTTCAATATTCATCACTAATATAACATAATTATCATGATGAATCACAAATTAAAAAAATATATAAATAATCTAACAAATATCTCCTGATACCAAAAATAATAAATACAAAAATAAATGCTTGAATCATAATAATAATAATAAACTAAAATAAATAAATAAAATAAAAATACTTTAAAAAATAAAAAAATATTAAAAAACTTTAAAAAATATAAAATAATAAAATAATAAAAAAATTAAAAAAAAAAAACAATAGAAGATTGTTTCAATCTAAAAGAATATTTGACAATTTACATACCATGCCTACCTTGTATATAATTCACTTGTGAGATGTCACAATAAAAAAATAACTTATTAATAATTATTATAGTCATAAGAAAAAATATATCCTAATAATCAACACAACAAATATGTAGATACCATGACTCGCAATTTGGCCTTGAGTCGATCAAAATTTCCTTCATGTCTCGTTTTCAATGTGTACTCTCATTTACATCCCACATCTAGCTAGCCTAAAGGATTTGGAATAATATCTCAAATATGATTGGATATGATTGTACTCAACTCATCCAATATTAGCTATAGCCGTATAGAATGATAATAGATGTGTCAAACGGGTTGTACAGCGCCGGCACGGCCCTTTTTTTTTTTGGTGGCCCAATCGGGCAACAGTATCGTGCCAAATACGGCAGTTCAGTAGACATGACGTGATAAGAAAGACACGACTTGAAAATGATCGGCCCAACTCCAAGTAGATTCAAGCCAGGTCATGCCTGGACATGCGGGGTCGTACCCGGTTTTGCAAACTTTTTATAAAAAAAAAAAATAGCCGTAACGAGCAGAAGAGCACATTCAGGAAACTCATGCCGATTTAACATGTCATCGAGCCAGACACAGCCTGTGTGCTTGGGCCGGCACGTAGCACAAATTATGCCAGCCAAGAATGGCCAAAGAGCGACACAGCCCAACCTGAGGCACGGTTCCAAACCGTGCAGTGCTAGGCTGGGCTCGAACAGCCCGACCTGTTTGATACCTCTAAATGACAATGTGATTCAGAAAAAATCTCAAATATCCTACGATTGTCAAGATAGAAGAAAACCCCCCAACATATAATAGTAACATAAGAATAATAGTATTAGTTAAAGGTGTCAAACAGACCGAATGGCCAAGCCACAGCCTGTGTGCCTAGCTAGAGGTGTCAAACGGGTCTGGCCGGGCCGGCCCATTTTTTTTTTGAGCACTAGCGTGCCTTCGTGCCGGGCCAGGCACATTTATTGTATCATGTCGTGCTTGGCCCGGCACGGTTTAAAATAGCCATGCCGTGCCGTGGCTGGCCCGCTCGGGCTTGCCTGTCCGTACGGTTCGGGCTTTGGGAGACCGCGATCGGGTCGAATCAGACCCGACCCGCGGTCTTTTTTGCAGGAGGGGCGATCACGGGGTCGAGCTCAAGAAACACCCGACACTGAACAAACCCATGCCGGTGTACCATGCCATGGGCAGATCCGTTGACACCTCTACGCCTAGCCATGTGGCATGGTAAACCAGCCCGTGAACCCAAATGAATTTTTTTAAAATCTAGCTAGAAAAACCAAGTACGAATCAGCCCAACCCGACAAGTCTAGGCACGACCCAGCACAACCCGAGTATGAGCCAGGCCGGCACTTCTCATGTCGTGTCATGCATGGCAAGGCAAGGTTACTGTACCATGCTATGCCGGGCAATGTGGGCCAATTGGGCCACCAAAAAACAAGTCGGGCCAGCCCGACCCAACCAATTTGCCACCTCTAGTCTTTGTGATATTGTATATTAGGTAAAAAATATTCTCAGTTCCTTCTATATAGTAAAAAGAGTGTCAAGTTACTACTCTGAATCAAATCAACTAATAAAATAAAAATCTCATTTAGAGAAAACTGTGGATATATCCATCAAGTGCATACTTTTAAGTTGGGATCATTAAACCTCTCAACATTTATCTCCTCTTCTTGACACAAGGCTCCAGTAGAGGTCACACTGCTCTCCTCAAAACTTATCATACTAGTAACGAGTACATGAATAAAGACACGTGAGCACTAGTTACTCCTCTATGAGTAACAACTAGGCAAGAGAAAAATCCTACCTTTATACTCTTTGAAAAAAAAAATATCAAAAAAAATCAAATTGATACTTGTAATGATCCTCATAATCTTTTGTAAGTAATACTTACGCCTCTTCTGAGTACTATAATACCTCATGGGATCATATTGAATGGTACACACGATCATCTCCTGTCTACCTTAGAGCATTCCAAGAGGCTCAATAAACCTCTCCCCTTAGCTATTTTAGATAGTTTTTTCCTAAAAATTTATTACAAAAGACTAACTATTTGACTAGCTATTTCTCATTTTCCTTATTTGCCTACTATAGAAAATAACTAGCCAAATAGCTAATCTTTTGAAGTGCATTTTTAGAGAAAAACTATCTAAAATAACTAAGAGGAGAGATTTAATGAGCTTCTAGGAGATGCTCTTTGTTTAAATTAGTAGAAATAGATAACTAAAATAGATAGAGTTATTAGAATAATTATGAAAAATATGTTGGCTAAAATAAATAATATAATATTTTAATATATTTTGAGTAGCTATTTTTGATAATCTTGTTTGATAGATTCTTAAAAGAGATGGAAAAAATAAAAAAATCCAAAAAACTTGGATGAAAATTAGACAATTCTCATATCGATATGAAAGTTAATATGAGATAAAAATTAAGAAACTAGAAGAGATCATCTAATTGATTATTAAGTTATATTTAATATTATTTCTCCCCAAAATTATTTAAGAACACTTTCAAATGACATTAACCATCTTAATAATATATCATTTCTTTCTTTCAACAATCTCATCATACGTACGAGTACTAATACAAGATGCATATGATAAATCAAGCCACCATTCTCAAAAAAAAAACAAGAAAACTGATAAGAATTTTATTCAATTTATTATCAATTCTACATATTTTAATGCTACAACTAAATTAAATTTGAGAATAAGGCTTTGGAATGGCTTCAAGGTTACTAGAGCAAGATTAGAGAATTGTTTTGGCAAAATTTCGTGGGCAACATTTGATGAGTGGTTTTAAAGAAGCAATTAGTAACGAAGTCATAATATTTCAAGCTACTACTCCAACTCCCTATTTAGGGTAGCAACTAGTTTGGTCATGGAGCATCCAAACCTAAAATGAACACAAAATCAAGTGGATAGCTACAAACATATGAGGTTCAAAGAATGCAAGAAAAAAAAAGAAAAAAAAAAAAACAAATTATGCTATTACCAGGATAAAATAAATGTTGCCGAATAAGTGTACGAAAAGGTAGATTTACTTGTTAGATAGAAATGAGGATTGAGGATAAAAAAAAAATAGAAAAGATGATCAATCAAAGCGTATAGAAGATGAGCCTCTTCTTACGTGGCATGTGCCCTTGCAAGGGTTACAAATCATCAAACCACGATTAGTTGACTTAACTAAAACTAATATTATGAGATTTCAAATCACATGGATAGAGTTTATGTCAATATGAGAAGGAAGAACAATATTACCTGTAGCATGGTAGCAGGAGAAAAAACCTTTAAAGAGAAGAACAATATTAGAAATGTTGAGATTTCTAATATTGTATTTAGTTCAACAACATATCCCAAAACATACCTCAAAACCCCCACAATACATTATTGCCAAAACGAGTTACCCAGACATCACACCTCATAGGTAGATGTGTCAAACGGGCTGGGCCGGTACATTTTAGAGCACGGCCGTGCTTTCGTGCCTAGCCCAACCCAGTTTATCAAAGCCAAGTCCAGCATGGCGGGCCGTGCCGTGCCTGGCCGGGCGAGGTCAGGCCAAACCTAGATGTAAGGGCCAACCCTAGCCGTATGGGCCCGGTTTAAAATTTTTTTTTAGAAATTTTAAAGTTTAATTATTTAGTTTAAATAAAATATATATTATATTATATATAGAATTATAGATTATAAAATTATACATTAAAGTTTAATATATTTTTTATTTAATAAAAATACATTAAATAAAATTTTAATGTATAATATATAAAAATTATAAAATAAAAATTGTTAAAATTTTATTAAATTACAAAGTTTAATTTTTTTATAATTTAAAATAAAATTAGTTTATAATTTATTAGAATTAAATTATATAGTTAAAATTTCTAAATAAAAAATTTTTAAAAAAATTTCGTTAAAAAAAATTAAAAAATCAAAAAAATCAAAGCAAACCAAATAAGAAATGACCAACCAGCCAATAAATACAGACGGTCCGAACCAAACAAATTCAAATTTCAATGTAACATAAAAATAAAGCGTACAATCAATAAAAAATAAAACATTGAAATCAAAAAGTAGTGGATCATCATCAATCGTCAATCAGTATATCATGAGCATCATCAGTCACAACATTAAAATCACTATCATATAAATTATCATCATCAACAATCAACTCATCCGCTTTCACAATGGATGCAGATACAGTCCATTTCCCAGCTCCAGCACGATCATGGATGGTAAACCCCGAATCCTTCCAATCCTTCAAACAGACCAAGGCCTCAATAATATCTAGACGTAATCTCGATCTACTATCTGAAATCACGTTCACTGTAACAGAAAAAATAGAATCCAATGTTACGCTCGACACCGGAGGAATCAGTAAATTCCGTGTCATCCTAGATAACACGAGAAAGGTGGACTGACATGATTTTCACCACTATAATATATTAAGATTTTTAATATCAGAATGTGATATGATTGAGCAGTAATCGGTATCTAAGTACCAAGAAAGCTCACTCCTATGTGATGATTCACCGCGATGTTTCTCCCTCACTAGCTGAATGGAAAAATTATCATCTCCAAACAGGGTATCTATGTCCGTAATCATAGTCTCACTACTATCACTACCACCACCATACCTAGTATCGTAGTATGTAAACAGGACAATCAATTTCTCGTGGACCAGTATTTTAAGTATTTGGATTCCATCTCTTTATCGTATTATGTAAACATCTCTTTATCATTGATGGTAAACCCCGAATCCTCCCAATCCTTCAAACAAACTAAGGCCTCAATAATATCTAAACGTAATCTCGATCTCCTATCTAAAATCAAGTTCACTGTAACAGAAAAAATAGAATCTAATGCTATGCTCGACACCGGAGAAGTCAGTAAATTCCATGACATCTTAGATAACACGAAAAATATAGACTCACATGATTTTTACCACTATAATATAATAAGATTTTTAATATCAGAATGTGATAGGATTGAGCAGTAATCGGTATATAAGTACCGAGAAAGCTCGCTTCTATGTGATGGTCTACCCCGACGTTTTTCCCTCGCTAGCTGAATGAAAAAATTATCATCTCCAAATAAGGTATCCATATCCGTAATCATAGTCTCAATATTACAGCTACCACCACCATACCTAGTATCGTAGTATGTAAGCAGGTTAGTCAACTTCTCATAGACCAGTACTTTAAGTACTTGGTTTTCATCTATTTATCGTAGTATGTGAACATCTCTTTATTACCTAGTAATCAATAATAAAGAGATGAAACGGTTGACTAGTACTTTAATTACTTAGTTTTCATCTATGCAATCATATGGCTAAGTGTAGGGTCAGCTCGATACTTCATAAACATGCTACTAATGTTACATATATACCTGAGTACAATATAAGTCGTGGGCATATAAACCGACGAACACATATTCGTCGTGTCATAAAAAATCTTGAAGAATTTCATAAATAAAATTCTTGAAGCCCAGTCAGTTTCGTCAATAATAAGTTTGTCACTCTTACTATTGACGTAATCGGAGATCACGTGTTCATATCAATCACATGACTCTATCATCAGATACGTGTGATTCTAACGGTGTCTCACATCCGATTGAAATTTCTTCTTAAGATTCACAGATAGACAGAGACTACAAACTCTTGTTGTCTGCGAGGAGTGTGAATATATTTTAGTGCATTACGTACATTATCCAACGCGGGAGAACACACCTTCATACCCGCTTGAACAATCAGGTTAATCACGCGACACATGCATCTAACATGAAAGATCTCTTCTAATAATACGCCTCTAATATTTCTAACAAATATGTTAATCGCTACTCCATTATTAGATGTATTATCGAATATGATACTAAAAATTTTATTTTGAATTTTATATTCCCTAAAGATTTTCATCATACCCTCAAAAATTGCCGAGTTATCATGAGGATGAAAAATCTCAGTGAATCCTAAAATTTTTTTATTCATAATCCAATTAAAATCTACATAGTAGCTGGTAAGACATGCATAAGATGATTCATCGTGACTTGTCCAAATATCGAACATCACGGATATCACTCCACTATATGTCATAAATCATTAATTATTTTTTATTTTTCTAACTTATGCAATTTTAGTATGTCATTTCTAGATATGGACCTATGAATCCTACGATAAGCAGGCTGAAAATATGTCTACATGATACGCACTACTCTTGAATCATCTAAAAATCTGATTGGAAAACACATCAATGTAATAAGTATGATCATGCCGTCCCTACCAAACTCATTGTAATATATGAAAGGAGTAAACTTTGAGACTAAATTAAATCTAATCTCAAAAAATAAAGTGCCAAGTTGGGTTTACCTAGGATCTAATGGACCTTGTTTTTTGGTGCATAATTCGACATGCCTCATAAGGTGCCCAGTCCTAAACGAACTATTACATGTTAAAAGTCTCATACAATATTTGCACTATGTCATTTCTTCTTTCTCACTCCTAATACTTTTTTGTTTTATTATATTAAAATGAGTCCAAACTACAGAAGTCCTCGTAATTTTTTGTTTTTTAAAAGTTTGGATTGAGATGGCTGGAGAAACCATAAATTTAGCAGTCTCAGACCTTTGTTTAAGATTTTCATTTTCTAAATTTAAATATGTTTCATTATTATTTATCATTTTTTATGATTTTTATTAAATAAGAAACTTATGTAGAGACTAAATAATAGATTTTAGATTTAACTATTTTAGGACTAGAGAGATAGTAGACTAGAGAGAGACTGAGAGAGAGAGAGAAAAAAAAAACATGTACAAGCTACTTTGCCTAGCAACATCGATAGCAAGTGTTTAGAATAGTATTTGAGGGACATTAGTGGGTTGGTATGATTCATTCATCCAACTAACACCTTTTGAATGATAGGGATGGTATGATCCACCTTCTCAAGTCTAATCTTATTCAAGCTCAAACACGAAAAAGTTGTATGAATATAAACAAAATAGTGAAAAGACACTTTAGGTCGGAGATATGGTCATATTCATCTACCACCTCATAAGCCGAGTACTCTAGCCTTAGCAATAAGAGTTCGTCTTTAAAGGTGGGGGATGTTGTACTTAGCGCACAAATCTCTCACCAAACTTACTTCTGAGAGTTGAAGAATTTGTGTTTGATAAGTCTCAAGCCCAATATTTACTGTCATTGGAGGAGTACACTTATCATCTTACATATATGTAACACAAGAATTTCTCAAGTGATCAACCAAATGATGATTTAAAAGATGGCATGCCTGGTGCACAAGGCTCTCAATAACCTCATCTCAGAGAATTGAAGAGACCATGTTTGATGAGACTTGAATGTGAGACCTACACAGTGCTATCCTTGGATGAATACACTTGTCATCACACTAAGGCATGACCCCTCCACCTCACTACGCATGTACCACAAAGATTTCTCAGGTGATCAATCATCAAGAGATTGTTATCGCTCAAACACTATTAGCTGCAGCGTGAGCCAATTGCTGTTCGAGATAGAAGAGCAGAGAAACAAATCAACAATCCCATGAGACAGTAGTTGGTTCAGCGGCCCAATTCATTTTCTGAGGATGCAACATAGAAGGGTGCAATCAAGTTGCAACAGAAATTTTCCTTAGTTTTAGCATAGAAGACTGGGGTTTTCACATAGGGTAGGGAATGCATGATCAGATCTAAGTTGGCATGACATTCTTGTCTTAATTTTTTGTATATTATTGAATAAGTAAAGTTTTCAACATCATCATAAAGGACATATATTTAGACATTTCAAACTGTTCCATCAAATGCTACAGTTTAGATACAAGGGGATGAGGAGGAGGAGGAGGAGGAATACGTACGTACTGAATAGCATCGCTTGCAACCTCTGCAACAAATTTTTGGGTGGCAACAGCGACCAATCTAATTCTGTAGCATGAAAAAAGGGAGCTATTGTCACACAACATGAAACAAAATGTGCATAACATACTTGTGTTATGTTCATTAGATTACCCTACACATGTTTGACAATGACCTTATCTTTCAATCCACATTAGGAGTTTAAAGGAAAATAACATTATTTTCAAAAAGTATTTTCAAAAATTACAATCATATATACAATATACGTTTATAATTATATATAAATTTAAAAGAATAAGTCACTTGTATCCCAGGAGAACATAAAATCACTCCTCCTGGGATACAAGTGCATGTGCCTTACTTTGGCCCAATTGAGCCAAAGAATAAGCCACCTTGTTGTGTGTGTGTGTGTGTGTGTGTGTGTGTGTGGGGGGGGGGGGGGGGGGGTAAATATAATATATGATTATATTTTTTTTGAAAATGAAGTTTTTTTTATCCTTTTAATACTAATGTGGAATGAAGATGAGGATATTTTTGATTCTATTTTTTGAAGAAGCCAAATCATTAATAATTTTTATTTTATTACATTTTTTTCAAATAATAAAAGCCATGTAACTTTTCTTAAATATGATAGTAAAAGATAATCTTTAAAAAATCATTAAGCACGACATTATTAAATTTTATTTATTATTTTTTATGTGTATTTTATTTTTTCTTTATTATTTAATTAATCTTCTTTGTGTAAATTTTCATCCTAAACAAATTAATTTTGCCATATATCTTTTCTTTCTTTTGATATATAATTATAATATTAGGAGATTAAAAAAACTTCTTTGAGACTGAAAATAATAGACAGTATGTCTTCTTTTCTATGATATGGTCTCATTATAATATTTGAGTGTGTTGAATATTTTATTCATTCATTATCAACTTGATCACTCATCGGTGACCGAGTTCAATCTAATACATATAGATATATAAAAATTTAATAAAAACAAGATCCGAGAAACAAAACATTAATATTTCTTTTTCATTGATAGCTAGTGATAATTATTAGTTATTTTTAATTATTTACTTTTATTGATAATTATTCATAATTAACATTATTTTTTTCATATTAAATTATAAATATTTTTATTTTTCAAATATTTCATAAAATAATAAAAAATTAATTCGATAAAAATAAAAAAATAAAATTAAAAATGAGAACTAGGAATGTTTTAAAAAAAATATGCCAGGTAAATTCAATATTTACCAAGAATACACATTATACTTCATATACCAAAACATCCCCACAAAATCAGATTATTAACAATATATATATATATATATAATTGAAGACATCTATGACACTCCCATTTCCTAATTATATATTGAAATACTCTTAAAAAATATAATTTCAATCAAAAAGAAACTCATCAACTAGATGTTATCCCATGTCCTTTCTTGGTATGTACCCTTTTAGATCATACATCTCAATAAAAAAGTATTTAATCAAAATTTAGATATGTCAAACGGGAAAAGCCGAGTCAGCACGGCCCACATTATTTGGACACAACCGGGCAAGCGTGAAATGTCTGACATAGAGGTGTCAACTGGGCCGTGCATGGACCTCGTGCCGTACCTGACCTCGCACAGTTCTGTGGCCCGTGGCACAGCCCATCGGCACGGGTCATGTCCCGCAAACCCGCACCCAGCACCCCACGGCCCAAGTCCCCAGTCCCCACCCGAGTGACCAAATCCACACCCGCACCCCATCACCACGCAAGCGCAGCACAGCGTCACACCAAAAGAGAATGCAGAGCACGGATCCAATCCGACCCACGATCCGGCCCGACGCGAACCTCCCCCCCAACAAACAATGGTTAAAAAAATTTTGAAAAACAATCGTTGGATTTCGCCTCCAACGACAAGGAGGTAGAATCCGACAACCCTCATGATTCTGTCCCCTAAAATACTATAAAAAATTTAAAAAAGATAAAAAAAATACTTTAAAAAATTATTTTCTTTAATCTATAAAACCCCCCCATATCTGTATAACATTTATGTTTTTCATAAATATTTTTCTCAAATCTAACATTCTCTCTCTTAAAATTTTTGCTCCCCTCTCTCTCGGGACTCAGAATATTTTCATTCGGTTCGACTTTTCGGGACTCTCAAATCGGGTTTGAAATTTTAAACTAAACTGTGGTGTAGCGTACACGTGATCTACCTCACTGCTTTACAGAGTAATTTATTTTAAGTTTTTTTTTACTCTCTCACTCACTCTCTCAATCTCTCTCTAGTCTCTCTCTAATCCTAAAATAATAAAATCTAAAATATATCATCTAGTCTCTACCTCATGTGTCATATTTAACAAAAATCTTAAAAAATAACAAATACTAATAAAACATATTAAATTTTAGAAAATAAAAATCTTATATAGAGGAGACTGAGGCTGTTGAAACTTTGATTTCTTCTGTCTTTTCAATCCAAACTTCAAAAAAAAACTAGGACTTCTGTAGTTTGGATTCATTTTAGTTTAATAAAACAAAAAAATTTTAGATATGAAGAAAAAGAAATGACACAGTACAAATATTATATAAAAAATTTAACTTGTACGAATTCGTTTGGGACTGAGCAACTTAAGAGACATACCAAATTATATACAAAAAAATATGGTGCATTAGATCCTAAGCAAACTCAACTTAGCATTGTATTTTTTGAGACTGGATCGAGTTCAGTCTCAAAATTTACTCCATTTATATACTGCAGCGAGTTGGGTAAGGACGGCATAGCAAGACTTATCACATTGATAGTTCTTCCCAATCATATTTTCGAAAAATCCAAGGGTTATGCGTATCATGCAGACATATTTTCAGCCTGCTTATCGTAGGATTCCTAGGCCCACATTTAGGAATAACATACTAAAATTGTATAAGTTATAAAAATAAAAAATAATTAACAAATTTATGACATATAGTAGAGTGGTGTCTGTGACGTCCGATATCTGGACAAGTCACGATAAATCAGCTTATGCATGTCACACTAGCCACTAAGTGGATTCTAACTTGACTATGAATAAAAAAATTTTAGAATTCTCTGAGATTCTTCATCCTCATGATAGCCCGACCAATTTTGAGTGGATGATGAAAATCTTTAGGGAATATAAAATTATTAGTATTACATTCAATAATACATCTAATAATGAAGTAACGATTAACATGTTTATTATGAATATTAAAGACGCACCATTAATAGAAATCTTTCGTGTCAGATCCATGTGTCACGTGATTAACCTGATTGAACAAATGGGTATGAAAGTGTGTTCCATCACATTGAATAATATACATAATGCACTAAAATATATTCGCACTTCTCGCAGACAACATGAGTTTGATAGTCTCTGTATGTCAGGGAATCTTAAGAAGAAGAAATTTCAATCGGGTATGAAACACCGGTAAAATTACACGTACCTGATGTTGGAGTCATGTGTTGAATATGAACACGTGACATCAAACTACGTCAATAGTAAGAGTAACGAACTTATTATTAACAACACTGACTGAATTTCAAGAATATCATTAATAAAATTCATGAAAATTTTTTATGACATGACGAACATGTGTTCGTCGATTTATACTTTCACGACTTGCATTGCACTCAGATGCATATACAACATTAGTAGTATGTTTAGGAAGTATCAAGCTGTCTCGACACTTAGCCATATGGTTACAGAGATGGAAACCAAGTACTTAAAGTACTGGTATATCGTTTCATCTTTTTATTATCTCGTTGCATGCATAGACCCTACGGTTAAGGTGGAAGGGATAGATAATACCCTGACTTATATTTCATTGTGCATGAACCTTAAAGACCCTGAAGAATTAATTCACAAGAAGTTGACTGACTTGTTTACATACTACGATACTAAGTATGATGGTGATAGTAATAAGACTGTGATTACGGACATGAATATCTTCTTCGAAGATGACAATTTTTTCATTCAGTTAGTGAGGATAAAACGATAGGATATACTATCACATAGGAGTGAGCTTTCTCGGTACTTAGATACCAATTACTGTTCAATTCAATGACATTCTGATACTAAGAATCTTGATATATTATAGTGATGAAAATCATATAAGTCCACATTTCCCGTGCCATCCTACTGACTCCTCAGGTGTCGAGCATAGCATCGAAGTCTACTATTTCTATTACAGTGAATGTGATTTTGGATAGGAGATCGAGATTACGTCCAGATATTATTAAGGCCTTGGCCTGTTTGAAGGATTAAGAGGATTCAAAGTTTAGCATCTAGGATCTTGCTAGAGCTAAGACAATGACTGCATCCGCATCCACTGCGAAAGCGGAAGAGCTGATTGCTGATGATGATGATCCATATAATAGTGATCTTGATGTTGTAGTTGATGATGCTCATGATATGCCGATTGACGATTGACCTGGTTGCCGGTTTCCCCTGCCCGTTGTCAGACACCAATTGCCAATGCCATGCCACGCTAGTATGTCACGCCACATTCCATTTGTCATTGCCACTTGATTTTGATTTTTAATACCTCACAATCATGGACACAATTGATTATTTTTGTGATTTATTCTTGATTCTACTTTTTGATTTTGATGTTTCATTTTTTATTGATTATACATGTATGTTTTTTTTATGTTACATTGAAACTTGTATTTGTTTTGGTTCGGTATCTATTGGCCGATTGGTCATTTAGTTTATTTTTATTTTTATTTTTTGACTTAGTAATTTTTTATACAAAATTTTTTGTTTAATTTATTTTTTTGTTTAAAATTTTCATTTAAAAATTTAAACTCTATAATTTAATTGTAATAAATTATAATCTAAATTTATTAAAAATTTATAAAAAAATTTAAACTTTATTAATATTTTCAAGTTACAAATTTTTAATAATTATCAATTTACCAATTTAAATTTTAAACTTTAAAATTTATTTATATTATATTTTTAATAAAAAAATTTAAACTTTGTAATTTATTAAATTTTTAACAATTTTCATATTACAAATTTAATATATTATACATTAAATATTATATAATATTTATTTTATATAAATTCTAATAGAATACTTTAACATTTTAAAAAATTATTTTTTATTGAACCAGGCCCGTAAAGGCCCGACCCGGCACGGCACTTTAACCAGGGGCCTAGCTTTGATAAACAGTGTCGGGCCAGGCATGACACAGCACAATAACAATGACGTGCCGGCCCAGCATTAAAACAAGGGCGTGCTCAAAAAAATGGGTTGGGCCGGCCCGGCACGGCCCGTTTGACACCTCTAACCATACTGTACCTAGCACGGCACGGTTCCTTGTAAAGCAAAACTTACATGGCCTGTGGCCCAAAATTCATCCGGGTTCGAATCGAGTCAGGTCAAGCCTTTTTTTAGGTATTTAAAATTTCGGGCATGCCAAGCAATTGACAATCGGGCATTGTCGTATCTTCCCCCCATCGGGCATCGCTTAGTGCATGGTCACCCATGCAGTGCCCTCATGCCTGGCATGGCACGCGGGCCAAATACCCACAGCTTGACAGGATTCATGCTGAGGGTCCGCCCAACAAGAGCCCAAGCCACCCGGCCCATTTGACACATATATTTGCATCTCATAGTTTTTGAGAAAACTAATTGTATTGATACTTCCTCCTCAAAAAATAAAAAATAACACTAAGAATCCTAAAATATATTTTTCTTAAATACTTCACTACTAATAGAGAGTACAGATAATTTTTACCAAAGACTAATAAAATTTAAATAAGTAGTGATATTATGGATTAACAAATTATTATTTGTTAATCCATAATATAATAATACTCCATATATTCATCATATGTATCAACAATAATAAATCGAGTCAATTCAAAAGAAACAATATTTCCCAGAAGGGAAAATCCCCCTCCGATCCAAATGACAAAATCAAGTCATCGTATAAATCAACAAGAACAGATCAAGTTGATTCATAAGATTGCAAAATTTCTCAGGGGAAAAAATCCTCCTCCAATCCAAACGACATAATCACTCATGCGTTTACTCTAATTATAGCTAATGATAAGCCAAAAATGATGAAACTTAATCATCATCACTTAGAGTCTACTTTATGAGGATGAGACATACACAACATGCTCAAACCATGGACGAGTCTAACAAAAAGATAATCTTGCAACTGACCTTTTAGTTCTTAGCATTCCGATTGCTCCCTAAAAAGGACAAAATAATTATACTCGATTCTTAATCTCATAAATTTTGTCATACATACATTTTTATTACTTCACTTATTATATTACTTATCTTGATGATATTAAAGATACTTAATTTTGAGAAGTTATCGCACCCGAGATAAAAACATGGGATATTGAAAAAATGGATACTTTCCAATTCAATTGGATTAAGAAATTAGAAAAACAAAATACATGAAAATTTTATATTAATTGCAAGTGAGTTTTCAATATGAAGACATCAAGATATTCTCTCTCCAGTGGTCAAGATTAAATCTATACGATTTCTTATTTCACTAACAAACTCTCACAGATAAAGAATACACAAAGTTAAACATAAAAAATATATTTTTTATAATCAACTTAATATATATATATATATACCATATATATTTCAAGCAACACAATCAATCATAATTTATAAATTAATAAAAATATTATATGTCGCGATGTAATCCCAAAGAATTTATTTTGCAAAATTTTTATAAGCAATTACCTTATTTTATTTATATATGTGTTATAAATTTTTTATTTGCTTTTTCATAGTAACTAATAGCACAATAATTCTGCTAATTATGTACGTAAATAATATTTTGATTACAAAAATAATAAGTTAAGGATAATCTAATAAAAAGAGTACTTTCAGTGATAATTTCAAATAAAAAATCTTAAAATACTCATATTTTTTCATATATAAATTTTGTATCAAATGCAACTCTCATAGTAGTTACTACTACCCATAGAGAATAATAATAAAAATTAATAATCTAATTATTATGATTTCAAATTTAAATTATATAATACATATATTTAATCATTTCTTAAATTTTTCTAAATAGATTTGTTTTGATACAATTCTTTGCATACATAGCCATGTGAAAATTTCTCTAAAAATTGGAATATTTTTCAACAATTATAGGCACTAAAAACCAACCAATTATTCAAATATTAGATGGGTACCAGCTTACCCAAAGAGGATATTTATGATAGTTTTTTTTATTTTTTATTTTCTTAATTTTCATAAAAACCAACCAATTATTCTTGCTCATTATAAAAGAGCATGTGATATATATTTTTTATATAAATGTCATTACATTATTTCAATTTATATGTAACACAACATGATATCAAAGTGAGGTTTAAAATTTTAAGAGAGAGAAAGAGATAAATCAAAAGATAGAAAATACATATGTTGTACCATCATAGTATATGTATACGTGTGTCATTTGTAAAAAAAATTATGGTTGCTAACACACAAAAATGTGCACAATAGTGCACACATGCAAATTGTATACGCCCACAAGCATACTAAACACAAGCAAAATAGGTACATAAGATGATGGGCACAGTGGTGAGCATGTGGAGAGCATGATGGCAAGCATGGTGGTGAGCACAATGATGAGCACGATGACAAACATAGGTGCGTGCAAAAGTCCTTGTGAACAAAAACCCTTATTTAGTTTTCTTTTCTTTTTGATAGAAGTAAACAAAAAGATAAAATCACAATTCGATCTAATAAAAATCAAAGGTTAATACAATTTTATTTTTTTAGAAACTATTAAAGATTGTCAAAACAAAAATAAATAAATAAAAATTTAGTTAAATGTACTAATTAAATTAATATATTCCACAATAAATATAATTATAGATCTTATTTTCAAAGAGAATATGAAGAACTTTATGCAATAATATAAGAGATATGCTAATTACCAAAGTTATGTAGTAATTCACATATAATTCATCTACTATGATACTTACTAAAAAAGTATATAATATTTTTATATAATACAATATTTATTCCTTTCTTTTTTTTGTGTCACAAATTATTTCACTCATCTTTTACCTTTTGAATTATTGATACAGGAACAAATACTTAAATTTATTTATTTTTTTATAAATATTTGAAAAAATATTTACATCATTGACAATTAAATGTTATTCTATTTATTTTTTCTTATTCTAAAAATATTTTAGTTAATGACAAATATTTAAAAGATATTAAATATGATACTATTTAATTTGAATCTTTGTTATTTTTTAATAATACTTATTTTTGGTTATTCTACTAATTTACTCTAAATTATTTTTCTAGATAACTCAACTCTCATTTTACCTTTACTTTCACTATTTTAAATTATAGGATCACAAGGCAAAAAAACTCTATTTGCAAACGAACATGTAAAAGGGTATGTTCTCTCTTCAACGGTAAGATCTTCCTTTAGATATTTAAGTATTTTAAACTCGTTACTTGTGCATTAGTATTTTTAAATATTTAAGCATTCAAATTGAGAATACTTAGAGATGTCATGTGGGCCGGATGGCCCAAGCACGGCAAGAGACACGGGCACACGGCCAACCTAAGTCATGCTTGCTACGAGATAACACGGTCTATAACTATGTCTGGCTATTGTACTGAGCCAACCTAAGTCAAGGACATATCAGCCCAAAACATAGTTCATGTTGTGCTGAGCCAGAAGCTATTGTACTTCATGCCAATCTAGGCACGGCCTGCGTGCTTGGTCCATTGGCACAATCCACCAATACAATAACTATGACCCATGACTGCAAACCAAGAAGCAAGCACGGTCATATTGGTCAAAATTTTTAATGATAATTATTTTAAAAAAAATCAATCTATCACATATACGTGATAAGTTATTTTAATGAAGTCCATCCCATGGACGTGGAAAATCATTCAAGACTCGAGAACCTTACTTAGCACATTGTGTTGCGCCCGCCTACACGCATCCGTTGAGCACGCAAGACCCAACACATGATAACTTTTTAAAAACAATCAAGCAATTAGTCACACTTACAAATGAAAGATCTTGAGATATTCAAAAAATTTTCTCAACAAATAAGTTATTTATTCTATGAGCAATATCAATTTGTTATGAAGGACATACATACTTAAACTCTTATAAAGATTAATTTTTTGGGTTTACCTCAAACAAACTCTTATTAATCTAGATAGTATCATTACTTCTGATGCAACCCTTTTAATTAATTAAGCTCCTTGCAAAAAAAATCAATAAAATAATTATTATCTGATTTATGACTAGACTAAATATATCATATGCAATAAATATAATTAATTTTTCTTATATTCTTTTTTTATATGTTCACCTTAACACATCTTTTCACATACTAAAGTATATGAAAAAAATTCTTTCAAGAATCATATGCACTTATAATTAGAGTTGTGAGTGCTTATGATTTTTGAGTTGGACAATAAAATACATTAAGAAAAAAATTATGATAAAATTATATACTTTTATTGAAGACAAGCTTATCTCATAAAAAAATAAAAGGCATACAATTATTTTTAGATATAATATAGAGATAATATTCTAAAGAATAAAAATGATTACTTTAGAAATTTTGAATATGATATTAGCTCGAGGAGATCGAGTATGTACTAATTATTTATTATTTCATGAATAGAAAAAATACAAGATATCATTACTATATTATACATATAGAGAATAGAACATCCAACAAAAATTTTACATTAGACTATAAAATAATCTTAGTTTATATTTCTTTCCTCCAAACATAATATTGTGAACTTGAATGAACCAACTTGACGAATATTACAATTTTCTTATTTTGTTTTTTATTTTTATTTTTGATAGAGCAACCGACATGAAGGTTACCCCAATTATTTTTTCTTATCATATCATGATATTTGATATATAGTTGTCATATGAGTGTTATTGTATTATTTTAATTAATAAATATACAAATTAACAGATAATTCTATCTACTAAAAAAATAAAATAAATAATTATTTCAAAATCTAATACAGAAATAAAATTCAAAATAATAATAATATTAATTATTACATGAAAGATACTTTGGATGTTACACATACTTATTAAAGTTGAATGTTCATTTTCTTCTTTATTTATTATTTATTATGATATTCATTCAACAATATATATAACATCTATTCTAATATTATGTATAAATGAAATACATAAAAATGGACTACTCTTTTCTCATAAAAGATTAAAAAAATGGTACCATTTTATAACCTATATTCAAACAGTTCAATAGCTAATAATTACTTTAATGAAATCCTTAAAAAGTTCAACTTAACTTTTTTTATCAATGTTTGATATCTTGAACCACTAAGCACCTATTTGAAAGAGGGCATTGTAGTTTACAATTTATTATATTTTTTTTTTAGTATTTTATTTCTACATTATGAATGAAAATCCTCAACTTGTGAGATGCTCCAACCCCTATTATAAGGCAACTTGCATACAATGACAACAAAATCATCGATAAATAGAATACAATATGTTAGAAAATGGGGCACTTGCGAAAGAACCACAATGTTAAAACATGTTGGCATAGATGATAATGCAACACTTTGCCATAGGATTCTCTATTTTTGAAAAATAGTAATTCTCAGCCATAAACACATCATTTTCAAATACACATAACATTAAAAAATATTATATAAGAGTATCTCAATTGATTTTCATAAATATATTAATAATTACTTTGTTAATTAAAATATTATCGTATATGATATTAAATTTTTTATTTTAAATATCATATTTATTAAGATCATCAGCAAACACTCATAAATAATGATAGCCATAAAGATAAATAATATAATTAAATTTTAATTTTTATTTATAATCAACATAATAAACAATGTTACATGCTAATACAACATCATCGTGACTAGTCCATATTATATATATTACAAATACACTGCATCATGTTTCCTAAGTTTATTAATTAATAATTATTTAATTAATTTACATTTTTTTATTATATCATTCTTACTAATCAGCATACAAATTTTATGATAAGTAGACTATAAACATATTTGTATAATATGAATTAGTTTTTAATTTTCTAAATATCTAATCAAAAAATTTATGATAAAAATTAATTCCTTTATACATTTTCTTTCAAACTCATCATGATATATGAATAAAATCAATAAACTTGAAGTTGTTCTAAGTTCAAAGGCATCATAGCTCAATTAAATTTATCTAATATCCAATTCATCATATTTTTTGTTATATTAATCAAAATATCTCTTAAAATTTTCAATATCACATTTACTTTTATATATATATATATATATATATATATACATATACATTTTTTTATAATATAAATATTTTATCAAATCTTTTTTGATATCCTTATAATTTCTATCTTTAATTATATTAAAATTTATTCACACGACAAAAATTAACATATTTTAAATTTTTAAAATATATTGATTAAATGTATGAAATGAAACTTAGTTTCAACCACAAATATTTCAATCGTTATCATTTTTATTTATGATCTATGTCTAATTTATTCATATAATATTTACTATTAATTATTTTTTTAATCTATAAGAATATTCAGAAAGTAAAAAATAGAAAGTAAAATTTTAAAAATTTTTTACTTATTATTAATTAATTTATTTATCTAAAATTATCAAATAAAATTAAGAATAAATATATGTAATGTAACATATGCCTTTAATTTATATAGGCAACAAATAATTTTTCACATCAACCTCATATTTTCATATCTCAAAATGATAGCTCATCACCAAAATAATTCTGATACTCTACCAAATTAAAAATATAAATGTAAAATTGCATTGTGAGCACATATAAAACACTAATATAATAGAGAGCCAAGAGAAGAGCAAATATGAGAAAAAAATAGTAATAAGCTATAAAAACTAAGATATATTAATATTTTATTTAAAAACAAAAAAATTAGCAAAATACATTTTTATATTTTTAAAAATTTTTAAACTTTTTTATGTGAAATCCATCAACCATCAGATTTCATTCATTGAGCTATTGAATGTAATTCAATGGCTGAAATTAAAAAAAAAAATTATTTTGGCCAATAGGCCATTAACAGAATGTCATGTCAATGAAAAACAGACATTTTAAAAATTTTGATCTTTTTAATGTGGTTGAGCCATATTTCATAATAGAGCTCCTAGTACATGGGGCCGTGCATGGCATGGCACAAGTTGGGTGACAATAACAGTTAAGAACATAAAGTGGTAACAGTGTGTAACCCACATATTTCGCCCATAAAACCACATGATCCACATATCATATCATTTACTATTGATATGGGCCTAGGAGTTGGTGCACGTTATTAAAAGGCAACAGCTAATAAATGGGCACTACGAGAATTATAACTTATTTCATCGCAAAATTCAGTGTAATTGTGTAAATGACTAGAGGTGCCTCCAAAAAAAAAAAATTTTGCAAATAAAACAAAATAACAACTTTGCTTGTTAACTTGATCGTTTCCAGAAAATTTTAAGTTAGAAGCATCTTCCACTAAACTCAAATTTTACTTGCAAAGAGAAAAAGAAGCGATAGATTGTTTTTATGCGGTCCAGATATATTAAATCAAACATTCTGAATTATAAAAAAAACATGAGAAAACTTGCACATGAAGATGACTTAAATAATTTTACGCGAACCCAGAAATTATCAATCTGAAGGAAAATAAAGAAATGAAAATAGAGAATTCCAGTAATTCTTCAACAATCTTGTCATTTCCGATCTATTAAATGTTGCAATAATGAAATTGAAAGAACTGAAAAGCATAAATATTAAGGTAACCCTAACACTAAACACCAAGCCAGCATAAACCCTAAAAGATGTTGATCAATGGAGAGTAAAGGGCACGTACAATCGAATATCGGGACACTGGAATCCGCTTTTAGCCAAGTAGTAATCCACCAATTCGTCAGGTATCTGAAAACACAAGGTCCCAATTTAATCCGGCACAGCACGAAGAAAAAGGATATGACGGCGAAAGGCTTCGCTGTGGGAAAAGGCTCACAGTCGGAGTATAATCCATTAATGAAGACAAGAACTCGGTCAGAACTGCATCATCGTCGTGCTTTCCTCCTTCAACCATTTTCTCCAATGTCTCTACTTGACCGTGTCGAACCAGGCAAAAATGACGAACGTCTGCTGGTTTATGTAAAAGTGCACCTATCATGATTAGGACATTATATATAACAGTGTGTATGTGTTAACCCGGGTCAATGAAAAATAAGAAATTTGCATTTTTTTTTAATTGAAAATATGTGAAATTAAAATTATCATACATTCTTGGTTCATTGATCACCTTGACTTAGAGGTATCAACCGGGCCGGGCCGGCCCTGACCGGCACGAGGCACTGCACGATTCGACCGTGCCTCGGGCGGCCCTGCACGGGAATTTCCCGTGCCCGGGCCCGCATAGTGACGTGCCGAGGGCAACTGGGCCTCGTGTCGTGCCTGGCCAGGCACGGTACCGTGGCCCGTTGACATGATACCTCAGCACGATCCGAGAAATCCCAATTTTTTTTTAAATTAGGGTTTCGGCGTTGCAGCGGTGCGACGGCGCGTGCCGAAACCCTAATTTTTTTTTAATTTAGAAGTTAGGTTGCACGGCGGCACGACGGCGCGGGCTAAAACCTTAATTTTTTTTTAATTTAGAGTTCTGCCCAACTGGACCGAACTCGGCAGATCATGCCGTGAGCCCGTGCTGGGCTGAACTCCACAAAACCGTGCCGGGCCAGGCACGGCACGGTATGGTAACCATGTCGTGCCTGACCTAGCACAAAAGCATGGTCGGACCTAAATAAAATTGGGTGGGCCGACCCGACACATCCTGTTTGACACCTCTACCTTAACTGCAAATATATATATATATATATTACTATTATAAATTAAAACTAAACCAAACTAACAAATATAAATGAAACCAAACTAGTTTATCCAAATTGAGCATACCGAAGAAATCTGTTTATATGCACTAATTAGAGAGGCATGCCAAATATTATTTTAAAGAAATTAAATTTTACTAACAAAAAAGATCTTTTATTTATGTATAATTTTTTAAAATTAATTAATTTTTTTATCTAATACATTTTATATTCAATTATAAATTTATATCTAATGATAATTAGGATAATGTTTGATACTTAGCTTAAAATATCTAATCGATAAATCTTAAATAAATAAAATATATTGTACCACTATTTTTCAATTTGTATACAAAATATTTCTTTCCTTTCTACTTTGAATGTCTTAGGCTGATCCATATAAAATGTCTCATGAAAGTTACCATGAAAAAAATATATTTTTTCACGTCGAAATGATCAATTTCTAAGTCAAAACTAGTAGTCATTAGAGGTGCTAATGATGCGAATCGAGTTCGAGTTCAACTGAACTCAAGTCGAGTTGTTCATATTTCGAGTCGAGCTTAGTGCTCATTTGAGCCGAGCTCGAGTCGAGTCGTTAATATTTCAAGTCGATGTCGAGCTCAAGTCAAGTTTTGATCGAGTCGAGTCCGAGTAGCACATGAGTTGTCTTGTTTTATTAGCACCCCTAATTATTATATATCCAACTTTATCAGAATATGTGTGTGTGTGTGTGTGTGTCACGTTTAAATTACTAACTCATTAATATAATTTATTGAATAATATCGTATTCTGTTACATATTTTCTTTAAAGAAAATTAATTATTTTTTAAATAAATATATTTAACTCTAAATAAATAATAAAAAATATATGATTGTTTAGGAATATAAAAAATATAGACATATTATTTATGTCATCCCTTATAGTAGAGATATGAAATTAAAAAAAAAAAAAAACTTTTAAAATTTTATATACAAAAATAGTTGAGTTTTTCACGAGCTTTTGAGTCAAGTTACGAGTCGTTCAACTTGACTAGTTAAAATTTCGAGTCAAACTCACACGAATCGAGTTTTGACCGAATCGAGTTCGAGCAGCTCACGAGTTGTCTCGTCTCATTAGCACCTCGAGCAGACATACTAAAGAACAACTTGAATATAAGATTTTTTCATTATTAGAGAAAAAAGCTTACAAAAATTAATTATTTTTTTTCCTCTAGACCTTTTTACTGTTAACAAAGTTTTATACCTCAATTGATAGTAATTGCCATTGACTTTCAACCTAAAAAGCCATTTATTTTTTAGAGCTTTGCATCTCGGTATGGTAGGGATGGCTTCTTCAATATCTCGGGCACGTCAGTATCGGTGAGTAATACATAATTATGGGGCTTAGGAGATATTTAACGAGACCTTGATGATTTTCTCGGCCTAGAGTGAGTAGTATCATCATGAATAATTAGGCCTTACATAGTTCTAGCTGGAACTTTATTTATGACCTCCAAAACTAGCCTATCATGGGGCTCAAAATCATTAAGTGGTTGCACAGTCCCCTCCTCTCTAATATGTTTGATTTATGGAGGGAAAAGTATTAGATATGTGCGGATATGAATTTCTAAGGTGTCGCTATCCTCCTTAATCGGATAATCATCATCAATTAATTGTTATCTAGAAAAGTGACATCTTTGCTCCAAGCACGCTTTATGGCTATCTTGTTCCATAGTCTACACATAAACACCTCATGCATGTTAGCTAAAAAAGATGCTTCGACTTGCATCATCATCTAATTTTGATCATATGAGATATTTTTTTAGTTTATATTTTATTGGGAGTATCTTTATCTAGGGTTAGAATATAATACATATTGATTAAATTAATAGTCATATACATTGATTCACCCCAAGAGTTTTTGGAAAGATGTGCATGAGAAAGATTTACCAGATTCACTTATCCCATATCATACAGACATGTCTGTATATATATAGTTCATATGAATGTCTAGCACATAATGGACATTTTTAGCATCAATTGATGGTGTCTAGTCTCTTTGTGTGTGTGTGTGTGTAATATTTTTTTTTATTTTTTTATTTTTTTATTTTTTTTATTTTTTTTATTTTTTTTATTTTTTTTATTTTTTTTATTTTTTTTATTTTTTTTTATTTTTTTTATTTTTTTTTATTTTTTTTATTTTTTTTATTTTTTTAATTTTTTTAATTTTTTTAATTTTTTTTATTTTTTTAATTTTTTTAATTTTTTTAATTTTTTTATTTTTTTTAATTTTTTTAATTTTTTTAATTTTTTTTAATTTTTTTTATTGATGTCTACCCTATATTTCCAAGCAAATCTTTATCATTATTAATTTTTATCATTTTGTATTATTGCTCATCTTTACTATGTCATAATAATATAGTGTGTATGAAATAGAGAAGTCGATATTAAATGAAGCTCCTAAATCAAGCAGTAAATCACCCTCACAACTCACTTGATTGTTGGAATTATTGCTCACCAACATCTCCATACGAATCTTGCAGAACTCCTACAACCACATCTCTCAAAAACGACGACGCCCTGAGAGACTCACTATTTCTCTTTTCTCCTTGCTTATTTAATCAATACAATTTTTGAGAGAATGTGTTTTGGTTTTGATACAACACATCCAGGTGATGCTATGCTTAGTAAAGCTACAAAAGTATCTTAGATGTCGGAAGTTAATCAAGCAATAGGCATTCAATATTATTAAGATACTTCATCAAATATTATTGGTTTATTTCATCAAACAAAACTTCTGACACAAACAAAAAAGAGCCTTTTTTTTGCATTTTTATTAAAAATATAATTATTTTCAAAATTTAATTTTATAAAAATAAATTAAATTAGAATTCTGAAATTTATCATATTATTTTAAATAATTCTAATCACAATTTTGTATAATATTAAAATATAAAATATATTACAATCCATATAATGCAATAACTTCTAACACACACACACACACACACACACACAACTTCTTGGCACAAAATATTCATGAACCATTTGGCAAATCAAATTTATACTTTAAAGCAATAATATGAATTTCTAAATACATAATAATAAAAAATGTAAATTATATAATAGACATGTAAATCTAAGATTTTGCGTAGAAACTCTATATATATTCAATAAGATTAGACAGGGTTCAGCTTCAGTATGTGAAATGTGGACACAAGCAAAGATTTTTCCCAACAAAAAAAAAAATCTTCACAATAGTAAGAACAATTCCTTGTATATGCCTACAGGTAAGAATAGCACGTATTTTTATACATATAAAAACATGGTGCTTTTTATTTTTCTTAAACACTATATTAATTTTTACTTTTTTTAAATATGAATTTTACTTTAATGATATTTTTATGTTCATACGTATAACTATATACACAAAAATATACACAAAAATATACACAAAAATATACACAAAAATATACACAAAAATAAATATAAAAATAAACGTATAACAATAAAGGTATAAAAATAAATGTTTATCATAGACTCCAAATCATATAATTAAAATGAAAGAAATAAACAAGTTTTTAAGAAATTAAAATTTTTTGCATTATTTTTAACAAAAAAAAAAAACAATAATGTAAAAAAAAATTAAAAAAAAATTTAAAAAAAAACAACAAAAAAGTATTTCAATTTCAAAACTTTTGATGCTTTTCAATTCAAAAAAAAAGCAAAAAATAAAAGCTTTTCAAACAAAAAAAAAAAAAAAACAAAATAGATAGTTATTAAATATATACTGAAAGAACATAATAATCTCTTTGATTATTTTATTTAATTAGTTTATTTAACAAACTGCTAGAGATAAAACACATTCATCTATCCACCCAAAAATGAAATCCAGAAAAAAAAAATCATAAAAAAAAAAGCAAAAAAAGCAGAAACAGATAAGAAAAGAAACAGCAGCATTCATCTTGAGTTCTGTTGGGCATATCTGGAGGTGGCATGGGCATCAAGAATGCCTGGGGGAAAGACGGGATCGGTTGCGGCCCGGACAGCAACCTTGGCAACCGCCACGGCACTAATTGGGGGAGTGAAGAGAGGACCAATAAGTGGCAGTTGGTTCAGCGGTCTGGCGTGTTTGAGAACCTGCAGTCAAGAAGAATGCACCCGCCCCCAGTTACTCACAGCTCAGAGACAGTCCCCTAGGCAAGCCCTTAGATTGCGTGCTTTACCATCTCCATGGGAAAACCCACTAGGCTCAGAGGTATGCTCAGGCTGCCAATGGTGCGATTGCCATAAATAAATCCTGGCCTGAGGATTACGCCTGAAAAAGATAGAAAGAAAGAAGAAAAGGCCAATTGGCACTGGCAGTAATAATTCTTGACAACCCAGTTGCAGCTCATAAGAAACCTTTACCTCCATAAGGAAACTTCATCAATACCTCTGTTTCGGCTGCTATCTAAATCAACATAACCAACACATAACATAACATTACACACACACACGCGCGTGTGTGTGTGTGTATATATGTGTGTGTGCGCGTGTGTGTGATAGATTATGATTTGGTACAAAGATAAATATCTTTGCATAAATATGATAAATCTAAGTTTCAGAGATAAGACTGTTTACATATAAATCTCTAATAACCTAGCAATAAGAAGTAACTTTATGCACTGGGTATGAACTTTATATATACGTGTGTGTGTGTGTGTGTGTGTGTGATAGATTATGATTTGGTACAATAATAAATATCTTTGTATAAGTATAATAAATCTCAGTTTCAAGACTCATCATATGTAATTTTTAATTTTCAGAGATAAAACTGTTTACATATAAATCACTAATAAATCTCACAATAAGAAGGTACTTTATGCACTAGGTATGAGATATATATAGATATGTGTGTGTGTGTGTGTGTAATAGATTATGATATTTATATATATGTATGTACATGCGTATGTATGTGTATATATGTGTAATAGATTATGATATTTACATATATGTATGTACATGTGTATGTATGTGTATATATGTGTAATAGATTATGATTTGGTACAAAGATAAATATATGTGTATACACATGTACATGCGTATGTCCATGTGTATGTATGTGTATATATGTATTTACATATATATCTTTGCATAAATATAATAAATCTCAGTTTCAAGACTCATCATATATAATTTCTAATTTTTAGAGATAAGACTGTTTACATATAAATCTCTAATAAATTTCATAATAAGTAGTAACTTTATGCACTAAGCATGAGCTTTACATGTGTGTATGTGTGTGTGTGTAATAAGTCATGAATTAGTACAAAAATAAATATTTTTATCTAAAGGCAATTAGTGCAATAATAAATATATTTGTATAAAGATAATAAGTCTCATACTTGAGACTTATTATACGCAGTTTATGATTTTCAGAAATATGGCTGTTTAGATATTAATCTCTAATTAGCTCATGCTAAGGAGCTCTATGCACTAGATATGATATTTATATATATGTGTGTATGTGTGTATGCATGTGTATATATGTGTATGTGTGTATATGTATAAATAATACAAATAACAAAGTCCACAGAGATTAGACATTTAAAAATCCTACCTTTCCTTCATGGTACCCCTTCAAGACGTAGTTGGCCAGCCCCAAGTCTGCCGCCGAGACATAAACAAATCGCTTCACTCCTACAATAACTCTGTTTCAGCCACTAACGAAATCAATGTAACAAATATATGTTTAAAAAAAAAATCTATCAACCATTATTGCATTGCTTGACTATATATTGTGACTAAAGTGGGAACTTTATTCAATAGGAATCAAAGTTTGTCATGATCAACTAAACCAATACTAAGTTGGGAGGAAACAAGATTATATCAAAAATGTATATCTAAAACCCAAATTGATCATGACTCTCAGTGTGTGTGTGTGTGTGTGTGTGTGTGCGCGTGTGCATACGTGTGTGTGTCAATATGAATATGTGATAAAATTACGAAAAATAGAATTAAAATATAATTATCTAAAAAAAATTAGAATAATTCTTATAAATAATATAATAAGTAAAATCTGCTTCAAATAATTTGGTCACGTCCAACACAAAGACAGCTAAAATGAAGTGGGTAGAAGTAATAAATTAAATTTAAACAACTAAATTATTATGTATAAATATTATTTTTAATAGAGTTAAATTGAAAAAATAAAAATTATACAACTAAGTCTAAATAATTGAGGATAAGACTTAGTTGATAAATTCTTATTTTTAACAATGTTTGTGATTGTGTGTGTGTTAATATAAATGTGTGATATAAATAAGAAAGTTAAAATTTAAAATACATTTATTTAAAAAAAATTAGAATAATTCTTAAAAATAATATGATAGATAAAAACAACTTGAAATAATTTGATCATGTCCAACATAGAGAAATCCTAGTATGAATTGGGTATAAGTGATAAATAAGACTTTAATAATTAAATTATTGAGTGAATATTATTTTTAACATAGTTAATTGAAAAAATAGAATTCATATGACAGACCCTAAATAATTGAGATAAGACTTAGTTGATAATGATGATTATAATATACACGTGTGTGTGTGTGTGTGTGTGTGTGTTAATATGAATGTGTAATAAAACTAAGAATAAAATTAAAAATACAATTATTTAAAAAAAATTAAAATAATTCATATAAATAATATGATAAGTAAAATCTACTTGAAATAATTTGATCAAGTCTACCATGGAGACAAACCTATAATAAACTAGGTAGAAGTGATAAATAAAAATTTAATAATTAAACTACTGAGTGTAAATATTATTTATAACAAAATTGATTGAAAAAATAAAATTCAAAAAATTAACCTTAAATAATTAAGAAAAGACTTAGTTGATGATGATGATGATGGTACACATGTGTGTGTGTGTGTTAACATGAATGTGTAATAAAACTAAGAAATATAAATTTTAAAATATAATTATTTTAAAAAAATTAGAATAATTCTAATAAATAATATGATAAGTAAAAACTACTTGAGAAAATTTGGTCAAGTCGAACATATATACAAACCTAGAATGAACTAGGTAGAAGTGATAAATAAAAATTTAATAATTAAATTATTGAGTATAAATATTATTTGTAATAGAGTTGCTTGAAAAAATTAAATTCATACAAATAACCTTAAATAATTGAGATAAGGCTTATTTGATAATGATGATGATGATACACGTGTGTGTGTTAATATGAATGTGTGATAAAACTAAGAAAAATAAATTTAAATTATAATTATTTAAGAAAAATTAGAATAATCATAATAAATAATACGATAAGTAAAAACTATTTGAGATAATTCGATCACATTCAACATATAAATTGGCTTAGAATGAATTGAATAGAAATAATAAATAAGAATTTACCAACTAAATTATTTAGTACAAATAATATTTTTAATAGCGTTGATTGAAAAAATAAAATTCATACAACCGACCCTAAATAATTAAGATAAAGCTTAGTTGATAATAATAATAATAATAATGATATACACATGTATGTGTGTATATGTGTGTTAATATGAATGTGTGATAAAATTAAGAAAAATAATATTTTAAAATATAATTATTTAAAAAAATAGAATAATTTTCATAAATAGTACAATAAGTAAAAACTACTTGAGATGATTTGGTCACGTCCAACATATAGATAGACTCAGAATAGATTAGGTAGAAATAATCATATGAATTTAACAACTAAATTATTTAGTGCAAACTATATTTTTAATAGAGTTAATTGAAAAAATTAAATTCATACAACTTACCCAAATTAATTAAGATAAACTTGGTTGATAATGATGATGACGATGCGCACACATTGTGTGTGTGTGTGCGTGTGTGTGTGCGTGTGCGTGTGCGTGTGCGTGTGCGTGTGTGTGTGTGTTTTGTTTAACTATGCTGTTTGCTATGTTATGTTGATTGTGCAGAAGAAAATGAGGGAGAAAAATACTTTGCCAGACAAGAATCCTAACCTTGGTCTGCTGCAGCTCTGACGGCATTAACATTTGCAGTTCCATTCGTCTTGTACATGTCAGATTGAGAGCCAAAACCACCAACACAGGAAATCTACACAGAGAGTCACAAGGTGAGAGACAGAAAGAGAAGGGAGGTCAGAGAAGGTTTCATACGACAGAGGTAACATCCTCCAGACAGCCCTTGCATGAATCTGGCGAAAGAAGGTTTCCTGGAAAGGAGCAGCAACAAAATGTTAGGGACGCCACTGTCCCACAACATGGCGGCACGTACAATAATATGGAGGAGAAAACCTTCATGCCAGGACACATTGTTGGCCCAAGCATCACGTATGGATGATCGCCCTGATCTGCAATGGGGAAAAAATACCACTAGCTTCGGATGGAGAGAAAACAACACATCATCAATAGAGCACACGAGCATGACGAAAGTTAGCAGAACTAAACTAATAAATTATATTCATGATATAATCAAGATCAAACATATAAACTTTAATAATCTAAATAATACAATCCAAGCAAATTTTTTCTTTAAAATATATATTATAATAAAAATTTTAAAAATTCCAAAATTAAATATATTTTAATAAAAATAATATTAAAATAGCTGATGACCCATGAATTTCTTGTGTGACATTGGATGCGTATAATGAAGACCATGCTTTGATATAATAATAATAATAATAATAATGATAAATCTTGATTTTGAGACTCATCAGACACAATTTTTTAAAATTTTAAGGGATAAATTTTTTGAGATATTAGACTCTTCTAGATCTCGTGCTAAAATATGAGCCTGGGGTACTCAATACTAGGTATGGCCTCCATAATCTATATAGTGTGAATTTTAAAAATTATTTAATAATAATAAAATATGAATAATCATCATCGTAAAGCACTCCTCTGGCCTCAAAAAATTAAAAATAAAATTATTACAATGTCTTAAATTTTATTGGGAAACTCAAGAAATCCATTATACAAAGTCAACTAGTTGACTACCATATAATTTTAAAAATATGAATAATCCATAATTCATAATCACTCATATAAGATGACTCATTTGAATAATGAGTGCTGATATTTTTAAAAAGCAAGGTCACACGAGCCTCATGTCGTGCTAGGCATGTTGACTATGCTTATCATGGTGGCATGACCAATTGGCATGATTTTTTTAAATAAAGCACCCATTTTTTAATGGATGCTATGACGAACAGATGTTGAGGTGACCATCGAGATGATTGCTGTGTTAAGATAAAAATTAAATATTTAAAATATTAATCATCTATTTTCTATTTATTATTTTCCAACATGTATGAATCCTAAGATTAATATAAAAAGAATAAAAATACATTAAAATACATATCCATCTGCATGAACCAAGCAAAAAAAACTAGATCGTTAGCTACACTAAAAATTAGATAATATGTTTATACATTATAACACTAAGTATGATAATTATAATGATGCTCATAATACAAACATAAACATGATTTTCGAAGATAAAATTTTTTTTCATTTGGTTAGTTAGAGGCAAATTATAAGATAATTCGTCGAATAAGAATGAGTTATCTCGATAATTAAATACTGATTATTATTTTATTTTATAATATGATGATAATAATAATTTAGATATATTAAGTTGATAAAAATGATATGAATCATCTTATCCGGTACTAAATGAGATGACATCTAACTTACTGACTCCTTCGGTACCTAGCATAGCATTGGAGTCTACTTTTTTTTTTTTGTAACTTTGATTATTATTTCAGATATGAGATCCAAACTATGAATATATATCACATAAATACTTTTATGCTTAAAAGATTAAAAAGATTCAAGAGTAAATATTCAAGACAAAATAATATAGCTACTTATAAATGATTACTTATATGACATCGAGAATATTAAAATTACCACTAGTATAAGCTTTAGAATCAAACTTGACGATAAAAATCAAACTAAAAATACAAATTAATTATGAATATTAGAGTATTAGCATGCATATTAATAATATTATTGATGTGAATTAGAAAATTCAATTTATTGTTATTATAATACAGCACAATTAAAGTCAAAATAGTGATATTTTTTTTGATTGCATTCTAAATTTTACTAATTTTACCGTATAGTATAGTGCAATTTAATTTTAATATTTTAATTAGTGAAAATTAAAAATTTACTTTAAACTTTAAACTTAAAAATAAAAACTAATGCCAAAACATTATCGGCACTGCCACTAAGAGACTAGCATGTGGTCATTGGTGACTAAACTGGCCAATGCCCACTAGCACTCAGCCATTGGCAAGTTGGGCAGTGGCATGTGGCCGCTGCAGTGCGGCCAATGCCCAATGGGCACTACACGAGCCTGGAAACTAGCCAGTGGCAGTGCCGTGTTGGCCCAGCTTAACATGACCTGACACGACCAATTGGCAACAATAGTTACCAATGGGAGACAATTAAGGTCACTCAAGTAAATGATACATTGATAACACATCCAAGTTATAAAAAGGATATAATATTGTACACATTTCATTAACTATATAACACACACACACACACACACATGTACACACACACACATATGACACACACACACACACACATATGATACACACACACACATGATACACACACACACATATAAAGGTCATACCCAATACATAAGGCTCCCAATTACCATAAGATTTATGAGAGATTATCTCGATAATATCACCTTTAAAAATTAAAGAGACTCTATTTGAATTCTAATATTTTGAGTCTTCAATCAATGACCTAATACCATTAGATAAAATTACTTATAATCATATCAAGACATCATCTTTACAATAATATATAAAAGAACAAATAATAAAAAATAAATAACAATACTACATAAACAAAGAACCATTCATGGTACAAGTTCAACAACAAAAATAAAAACAAATTAACTCAATACACATAAATCAACAATAGTAATTTCTACTTAGAGAACTTATATATTTTAGATGATATAAATATATGAAAATAAAAAAAATACAAATACAATTATTAAGATTTTAGCATCTTGCATTTTATTTTTATTTATATTGAGATTTTACCAAGAACTTGTATTACTTGATTCATTATAGTGATGAATTATTTAACTCAATAAATTTTTTTATATAGCCTTACATATAAAACATTGGTAGGCTTCAATATTTTTTTGAAATCAACGTTGTATACTAGCATAGAGAAGTTATTTTATTCTAATAAAAATATACAAGATATATTCTCACAATGCTTAGTTCTTTAAATCATGTAATAACACAGAAGCTACATGAGCATGAAGCAAATCTTTCAACATATACATATACTATATACTTTGATTAACTCTACATGATCTATAATAATTATAAAATTTTCTTATTTCTTTAAATCATTGAAAATTAAAATTTTCAATTGTTTGATATTTTAAGTGCGTTAGATAAAAAAATATCGAGCACTGAAATTTTAAAATTTGAAGTAAAAATTTATTGAAAATCTTAAATTGGGAGAAACCTACTTAATGTTAAAGTCAGAAAATTTTCAATAAATTTTTTTTAAAAAAATTATCATTTTTTCCTTTTTTATATTTCATTTTTTTTTCATTTTCTCATCCACGTTACAGTTTATTTTGTGGACATATTTTCTCCTCCTTTCTGCGTCACCACAAACCCAAACTCAAACTCTCTTTCATGATTAATTTAAGAAAGGAAATAACGAATCAATTAGTTGTTTATTAATTTTTATTTTTATATTAAAAATTTGGATTATTTTAAAGAATTTGAATTTTATTGATTATTTTTTAAATATTTTTATTTCTTTTTTTGATTTATAATTTATTTATGAATATGTTTTTAGGGATTTTATTTTATTTTTAATAATTAATAATTGTAGTGAAAAAAAAAATTCATTAGAAATTATATTTAGGTTGGATAATATGTAATACAATAATAATAATGAAAAAAATACAAAATATATCATTTTTAGCATTCAACATTTATAGTTATCAAATAATATATTTATCTTCAGCATTCAATTAACAGTAATTTATTAATAATTTTTTAATATAAATTCAATACTTATAAAATTTAACTTTAATTTTTCAGCACTTGATTTTTTTAGTTTTATCAAATGAGCTCTAAATATTTAATAATTATCAAATCAAACATCTCATATATTATTTATTTAATAAAACAATATTGAGATTTTCGACAATAAATACATATGGATCATATTCATCAAATACTTTAATTTGCAAAGTAATTTTCAAAGTATGGTTCTTCTTCCATGTATTATGATCATACAAAAGAAACTATTTAGGGTTAACTGATTGAAAAAGATAAAAATCAAGCATAAATTCTAAATATAAATACTCACCTTTTATTCTCTCAAAAATAATTCACTTTTGACAAAAATATTCTTGTCTTGAAAAAAAATAACTTTCTTTTAAAATTCATATGTAAATCATTAAAAATTTGAAATGCATTTTTGTGAAAAAAAGATTCATTTTACAATTTCAAGCAAAAAAAATACATATAAAAAAATATTCCAAGCAAAAAAAAAAGAGCTAAGTTATTTTTGCAATTTAAAAGGACACCTGTTCTTTTTTCAAAATTAAACTAACTATTTATTCAAATTATAGGTAAACATCTATATGCACGAATAAGAGATTTATTATTTGTTTGTCTTCTTTTTTAGAAAGTAATCAATTAAAAAAAACAAACTATTATTTAAATATCAAATACGAAACCAAAGTTAGGATCATGACCACATAAATAAAAAGAGAATATAAAACTGACAGATTTATATTATTTCCTACCACAAATCAACTTACAAGTATTTTTATTTTTTACCAAAATATAAAAAGTATACCTTTATTTCTATTACCAAAATGATAATAGAATATAAAACAAAACTAAGACTTTTCATTTTTTTTTTATTTTATTTCCTTGAGTTGCACATGAAGAGGCATGCATCTAAAGGTGTTCTAATCCTTTCCTTTATGCATGTGAGTAAGTGTGTGCGTGCGTGTGTGTGTGTGATACTACAATACACATTTATAATTTACTAAGTATGCTTATATTTAATATCTCATAATCAAATTAATTTCATTTAGACTTGGTTCCACCAATCTCAATCTAGCCAAAAAAATAATGACCAAGTTAAAAAAAACAATAAAATCATCAAAATTAACTATTGAGGAAAAAAATTATTAATTCCTAAAAAAAAAATAAAAATCATGCACACATAGTGACACACATATGACCAAGGTTGAGGCAGTCCACATATTGAGTACTCCCATTCAAGCAAAAAAAAATAGACAAATAAAAAAATAAACAAAATACAATAAATCTCAACAACTATCCCTAGGCTAGTGTGTACATATCACAAATACTCAATTTAAAAAAAAATAAAAGATATATAAGATCATGTTAAGATCCATGAGTCCTTAACATAGGTTGTGATACTAAATATTATGATTCAGAGATACCAAGGATAATCTCTAATATTTAATGTTAGGAATCACAATGATCGCAACCTTTTGATATCAAATGATAAAACCTTAATAATACCTAAAATATTTTGCCTCATATACCAAAAATCAAAATGATGATTGGGATTTAAGATTTTCGAGAATAGACATTAATTATAAATAGAACTCTCAAAGAAAAAACACAATGCACCATGAGAGATCTCATAAAAAAAACATACAAGTACCATGAGAAATAAGAGAATAGAATGAAAAGAAATGAGCAAACAAAAATTCTTCACTATTTACATGTTGTGCCTGAGCAATATTTTTGTTTCATATTTTCACTCTCACTCACATTCTATACATTTTCCACTCTTCTTTTATTACATTTAAAAGTCTTTAAATAGTAACATAAAAAATCTTCACCTTAAGTTCAAGTAGCATTAACATACAATGTTTCGCAGCTTCATTCATGTCACAACCCCAAAGAACATATTGTGACTTGAATTCTTAAGTTACCAGTCACAATAATATAAAATATATTATGACAAAAATGATGATATAACTCAAGTTGAGTTATGACTTCAAAATACAGGTTGCAACTCCAAAGTAGAGTCTTCCGTCGCAAACATCCAAAACTAGTTGCGACTCCATTTAGGTCGCAACTTCAAGATAGAGCTCACTACTATGAACTATAGTTGTTGTTTTAACTGTAATCCAATCATAACTAAATAGAATAGGGCAAGACCCCTCAGCAAATCTTCTAATTTAGTCTAATCGTGACTCCTCAGTAGATCTCAAGCTTTAGTCCAGTCACAACTCCTCAACAAATCTTCAAGCTTTAGTCCAATCGCGACTCCTCAACAAATCTTTAAGCCTTAGTTCAGTCACGACTCCTCAACAAATCTTAAAGCTTTAGTCCAGTCACAACTCTTCAATAGTTCTTGCAACTTTAATTCAGTCACAACTCTACAAAACATAATCATGATTTCTCAGCATATCTTCCACCTTTTGTCCAATTAAAACTCTATAAAACAAGATCATAACTCTGTAACACACAATAATATTAAAAAAATGAGTCAAATCTAACATGATTTTTAAGTACCTTAGGACTTGGTGAAAATATATGTAAACTATCAGAGATAGGCGTATAGGTTATAGCTATAAAATCATATTAGATCTTATTATGTATGAAATTAATAATCACTCTTAATTTTTTTTACTTGCTCATAAAATACTAATTTGACAACAATATATTGAATTATCGAGCTAATACAATAAAATATTATCAATCTCGGGAGTGATAAAAGCCTAACCCTAAAAAGTAATTAATTTATGAAAAATTATAAGTAATTGATATTATTTTATCTAAAAATAATAACCTATCACTTAATTCTTACTCTACCAATACATTTTATCTAAAAAAATAATATATCACTTAATTTTTCATTAGAGAAAATAATTTTCAAAGAAAGTACAAAACTTGATATAAAATTTCTTTTCTTAGATCACGAGAGCCCATCTAGAATTTGAGTAGGCATCTACTTGGCTATGTCAATAGTCTCTGAAAAATTTTACATCTTAGAACTCTCTTCACATATTCAAAAATCCAAAATATTATATACATGTGAATCGATCTACAAATGATCTAGAAAAATAATAACTATACTAATAATATGTAGTATTTCATCTAATAATTATTAAATATTTTAACTTTCATTCGATTCTCTATATCTAGAAAAATCAAGTAAAACACTAGTATCTATGAACACGTTTACACTCAGATCAAATAGTGAGTCGCCTCATGTACATCCAAAATTTTTTGCTCGAATAAAATATCTAGAATATATCTCCTATGAAAAAGAAAGCCATATATCTTGAATAAGTAACCACAATATCAAAAAAAAATACCTAAGCTAACCCAAATCCTTCATCTAAAACTAAGTCTACAAAAAATAGACTCAATCAGTAAAAATAAGAATAATTTAATATTTATCTTTTAAGAAATTATTTCAAGCCATAAAGAGATTTTCATAATGTGCAAATCATACATACACACTCTTGGATAGTAAAATACGGTGGTTGCTGAGCAAATACATTCTCTTCAAAATCACAAAGAGAAAAATAAATTTTCATGTCTAACTAATAAATAATCTACTCATGACAAGTAGAAATAGAAAATAATAATTTAATACAAGACATCTTGATCATAGAAAAAAAATATCCTAATAATACAGACAACACATAAATATGTATAAACCTCATCGCTACCGTACCAACCTAGTCTTACATGATCTACTTTCACTTTGAGTTTAATCTTCATTATATAAACTCACTTACAACCCATTACAAGTTTACCTAAGAATTTCAAAATAATATTCTACGTATCTTTAGAGGTGATTACCCTTAAATCATCCAACATATCATGCAACCATCCTGGATGACTAAATACATTAAACAAAGTATCTAAAATCCCACATCAATTAAAACAAAAAAATAAACTAGAATATATAATATAAAAATAAAAAAAATGTGTTAAAAGATATTGGGTATAATACATTTTTGATCCCCCTTTTAAAGCAATAAGAAGGATCAAATCAATACTTTGAACTTGATCAATTTATATAGTTAATGACTTCACTGAGAAATATTGAAAATAAATTCATCTAGTATGCACCTTTAAATTGAAATCATCAAATTTTCAAAGCTTAATATCCTTATGAGAAGACTCATACATTGTGTCTTATGGTATATTTTCACTAAAAGCCTTTTTCTCACTAACACGACCATAAACCTCAATAAATTTATAATCAAATTAACTACCAGAAAATATCTCATTACTCTCCTCAAGACTAATCATAGTAAAAATAATAATAATAATAATAATAATATCAAATATAATAATGAGTTTAGTTCTCACTCTTTGAAGAGTAACAACTAGACCTGATAAAGATCATATCACTACATTATCTAAATTACATCTTCTTGGATCAATTATTTGAAAAAGGACTTATCCTCCAAATACATCATATCACTACATTGTAGTTTCCAACTATTGTAAAAATTAGGGTTTACAAAACCCTAATTTTTTTTGAAAAACATCTTCTCTCACACCATGTTGCAAAAAAAAAAACAAAAAAAATATTCATTCTTTAAGAAACAAAGAGTAAAAACACTATACTCTCACACACACACACACACACACACACACAAAACTAGTGTTAGGACACCACACTTACTAGGTGCTCCCATCAATAAATCTTAACAAAAACTAAGTATCTAATAGATTTCCTATACGTTTAAAAAAATCTTCTTTAATCTCCAAAAATACACTCTAGAATATCAATCAATTCTGCAAGACAATCAAAAAGATAGAAAATGGGAATAAAACTAAATTCCTAGACAATTTAATCTGCGAAAAACAAATTGCAGAGATATTCCAAATTACACAAAACATGATTCACTATGATTATAACAACAAGTCCTAGCAACAAAAAATGCTAAAAATAACAATTAACTAGTTGAAACACGACTTGTTTCTCTTAAATCAGCTATCAAAATGTTGTGGGTGACAACTTAAAAGAACGAGAACCTGAAATTAAAAAAAAAAAACATATTGAACATCTAGAAAAGAATATGAACATTTCTCTTTAATGACACTTTCCATTTTCCAAGTGAGTAAAACTAGTGAAGATTCATGAATAGAGAAAATAATTTGCCTATCACATTTATGCTTATCTAATTGGACAAAAACATAATATTTCTCCAAAAAACAAAACCTAACAAGTATCCCAAGTATGCTTCATTTTCTTGTAATAGATGAATTCAATTGGTACGCCTCTCCTTTTGTCTCAACCACATTTGTTAGGGTTTACCAAGCTCACATTATAAATAAGAACGTACACTTGATTATTCTTTATCAATGATTGATAAATAAGAGAAAGCATAGTCTCCAAAAATTTTAAAAATGAACCCATAACCATCTAGAATAAGAACAAGGTAGTATTCACATGTTTTGTCAACCTCTTGAATCCAACAAATGAGAAATAATATTTAGGAACGAATCATGCTAATCGTACGAGCTAATAAGATCTCATACCTTTGTATAAGTTGCATAAGAAACAACAAGAAATAGACAATTTGAGATTTCTTTAACTAGCAAGATAGTGACTACAATTAGGCAATTGTCCATATCCATATGGCACGACCAGTGTCAAAAAATGAGTCTTGAATAAAGAGATCGATTTTAATTGTCGAAGCACAACAACTAGAACATGATTAGCAATATGATATGGAGTTATTTATAAATCATATATTAATTTCCAAAAAAGTTCCTACTGATAAAGTATTAATGATCGAAAAACTAAAATATAAGCAAAAAAGGAAGAATTTGAAATCACTATATAACTTTCCAAGTCATCAAATATTGAAAAAATCCAATGAGTCAATCCAAATAAGTATGAGCCAAATCAAGAGGCATGGTGATGATACCTACAATACGTACAAACAATTAGATGAACTCAATCATGAAATAAGCTATTTCTAAAAAATGGTGCTCAAGAATCCTAATAAAATTTACTCAGACAAACCTCCAATTTACTTTTAATCGAATTGATCATTTAGATAAATATTATGAGAAGATTAAAATGTCTTTGATAATGAATGAAGATCACACGCAGTACACAAGGTACCTGGTTAGCATAAGGTCTATGATTAGAGGTTTCAACGATATGGGCCAATGCACAAGATACAGGCAGTGTCGTGGCGGCACTGCCCGTTTGAGTGTGGCATGGTCATGTCATGCACGGCACGGTATGATTCCCATGCCAAACACGACATGGTATGATTCCTAGTCCATGCAGTCGGCAAGCCCAGCACGACACAGAACACAGAACATGATTGGCTAGCATAATGCAGGGCCTTGCAAAATGATTCTTGTCGAAAGCCCGTTGAGTAAAAACTAAATGAGTGGCCGGCCAATTACAAACAACCATATAAGCAAGATCTGGCTTACGTGACAATATTTTTTTTTTAATAACCAGCCTCATTTGGTGGTCATCAGATATGACTTGACCCGTGACCCATGGCCCATCCTAGATCCCTAGGCCGGTGGACAGTGTCACCGTGCCAGGCATGTGAGTCATGTTTGGCCCAGCATGAGGCATGGCTCATGTAGGGCCAGCGTGGCATGAGCCATGCAATGGGGCGGCATTGGCACAGTCCGGAACCAGACATGATTTCGAACATTGTTGCAGGCCGCCTGACCCCCAGCCCATTTGATACTTCTATTTGTGAAAGATTAGTATTTTAACAGTCTTATCTTTAAAAATCAAAAAATATATATTTTATGCATCTCGAACCTATAATTTATCAAACTTGAACAAAGATATTACGCATTACACAAAAGCATGACAGCCAATACATGCATGTAATATGAGGACTTCTCAATTAATCAACAATTTCAAAAATATTCAAGCTCAAACATTTTAATATAGACTATAAAATAGTATAGAAAAAAAATAAATATAATAAAAACTTAATACAAATATTAATACTAATATAAAATAAATATATAGTAGAAGATATACTATTAGAATATTTTCACACATTGAGCACTATTCAGCCTAATCACTATATGCAAGGCATACCAAAACATTAACTAAATGTATCAAAAGCTAAGCAATGTCATAAAATGGAAATGAGCTGTCATGTGATCAGCGAGATTGTTACCTACTAAGACTGGCAACCGATAGCCCATTATTCAAAGCTTCTTTGCACACATATGAGCCAACAAATCCATTTCCACCCAGTACAAGCAACTGAAATGAATTCCAATAGAAGAGGTGTCAAAGTCAAATGAGCCGTGCAGTGCCAAACATGGCACGAAAACCAGCTGGCTGGCCCAGCATGGCACGGTGGCACGGCCGAGTGCAGTGCAATGTTAGACCATCCGTGTTGGAACCGATTGATTGAAAACTTAATGAGTGGCCTGGCTTATGTGGCCGGCCAATTGCAATCAGCCAAATAAGCAAGATGAGACTTATGTGACCAGATTAAAAAAAATAACCTGCCCAATCGGGAAGGTCAACCAAAGGAACTTGACTTGTGACTTATAGCCGTTCTCGGGTCCCTGGGCCATTGATCGTGCCACCGGTCCAAGAACACAGGTCGTGCCTAGCCCGGCATGAGGCACGTACGTCATCGGCCAAGCAAGGCAAGAAATTGTGCCATGGACGGCATGGTCAGGGACCAGGCACGGTTCGAGACCGTGTCGTGCTGCGGGCAGTTCCAGGACTGCTCGGCCCGGTTGGCACCTCTTGTAGATATGTAAAGAAACAACAGTGGAAAATAAGAAAACACACCTTCTCTGTTGGTGGTGGAGGCACATTTACTGTCTCCGCCTCTTCAACTTTGAAAGGCTCTTCAATCTTAAACGAATCACTGGAAAAATCTCTACATTGCTTGAAAGAATCCAACTTACAACACCTAAAATAATAAACAGCAAAAAAATCAAGGACATTTTATGGAAAGGGTAACAGCCCCTGCAACATAAAAAATATCAACTAGCACAAATGATCAACTGACGTAGAGTCTTAGTTTAAAAAAAGTGCTGATATAACAAATATTTTGTTAGGGAATTTTTAATATCCAAATTTCCACAGGCCTATAATCATAAATGATAATTCCTAAATAAAAAAAATCAAATAGCTCAATCAATTTTTATTTTATTTTATTTTCACCTTAATAATTTAACTGAAAAAAATTAAATAAAATTTGAGTTGTGAATTATTTGATGTTTTTGACTTGTATTTTACATTTTTTTTTATATTAGTTAGAGTGCTCAAATTATAAAAATTGACTCAATATTTGTTTTTTCCTTTTTATAATTAGTATATATTTTTTTAGTGCATCATTTTTATAAGAAATTAATAAAATTTATTTATCCACATAATCACATTTGTAAATTAAACACCATTGAGAGATAAATATACAAAAACATATTATTTATTATTATCAAAAGAATAAAATATTACAATATAGCAAAAGAAAAGTTACTTCTAATAAAAATAAAAAATTTTGGAAAAAATCAAGCTAGAAACCTCGAAATTCAATGAAATATATTAATATATAATGAGAATATTTAATCATCGAGTTTAGATTTGAACAGCCCATATGTTTGGTACTCCAATTCAAAAAATATAAATATTTATTGTAATAGAGTTAAGATTTTAGTCATAATGATTTCTGAAAAATGTGGAGAACATGAGATAAATAGAGAACAAAAGAAAAGAGAGAATTTTATTAATTATGAAAAAATCATTTCAAAATACAATATAAATTATACATATGTGTGTGTGTGTGTGTGTGTGTGTGTAATTTACAATATTTCATATGACGGATGTTCATGTTTTCAAGCAATAAAAAAATAAGCAAGATAAACAATAAATACAAAATAATCTTCTTCAAGCTGGGGTATGCATGTCACAGATATCAAACTCAAATGAAAAAAAAAGTAATAATTGATTCTATATGACACTTTGTAAAATTTTATGTAATATGTTCGCTAGTAGATACATAAACAGTGACAATCAAACTATCATAGATCTTCTTTCAAATGAAATCACAAATAATTTCAATATGATTTATCATTTCACGAAATATCAGGTTGCAATGTGCTGGATTGCATAGTTGTCACAGCAAAGTATCACTGGCTTTGGAACTAATATACAATATATATATATATATATATACACACACACACACACACATATCTAAAAATTAACTAAGTTACTGAAACTCATAAGTAACTGACACCATAGCATATTATTTATAATATGCTATGACACCAATTACTAGATCATAAAATAATTATTAACCTATTATTTTTTCAGGAGATAAAATTATATGTAAAAAAATATAAAAATTTATAGCAAATATTCTCTTTATAATCATAGAAATCCAATTGGAATTGAAGTTTGCATTCAACTGACTATGTTAATGATCTCTAAATATAATCTTACATGCATGTGAATCTTAAACATTACGCCTGTATGAATCTATCTAGGAGAATATAAAAAATAACTATTAATAATGACAAAGTAGTTAATATTTGGCATGGTCATTGTTAGATAATTTAATTTTTCTACAATCATTATATATCTAATAGTAATATTAATTGATCAACTAATATTTGTAAATAAAGTTACATCTTGATCAAGTAGCAAGTAAATAAATATATATCATGACCATAATTATTTAAGACGTAAAAGTCTTTTGCAATCTTAAAATACAAGACACAATTTAGATGATAGTTTTTTATCAAACACACCATGCCTGGATATATATAAAAATTATATTTTTTTTACAAAATAATATTTATAATTGTTATCTATTAATAAAATATAATCAAGTAGAATATATTAAACGTAAAAATCAAATATCACCAGTATTCTCATTATTATAAGTACTCGGAATTATAAAATAAAATAATAAAATTTAAATAATCAAACATATTAAATTCTAAAATATCAAACATATTATTTATAATTTTCAAATGTGAGAGAGGAGAGCTTTGAAAATAATATGATTAGTAAGAGGAACTTCAAAAATAATATGTTTTATGGGGGATACCTGAGGCAAGTCGAGGCAAGACACTTTTTCTTGGGCCCAGTGAAGCATGAGAGTTATGCCTGCCTAAGGCATACCCTTAATTACTATGATCTTGACATATTGAGGTTGGATAAAATATTAAAAGTATATTTTCTTTGAGAAAAAAAATATCATACCCCAAAAGTATATGACCTCAATACCAAGAAATTATCTTATATGTACCAAATCTTTTGTTTGAAATTTAGTCTATATAAATAATTTAATTGTAATATATTTAATTAATTATCTCGTATAATTAGAATATCATTGACATATATCACTAACATCACATACTATCATCATGATCCATATTAGGAAAAATAAAAATATTCTAATACGAATATTTTAAGACTAATTATATGAAGTATCAAAAAAAATCTATTAAACTATGTCATAAAAACCTACTTCATGTCATAAAAAATCTTTCACAACCTACATATCACATAATTATGTGATGCTGTAATAAACCAAAAATAAATCAAAAATATTCTCCTTCAAGTTGAGACATACATATCACAAATACCAAACTCAAATAAGAAAAAAGTAATATATGATTCTCTACAAGACTAAAAATTTATGTAATATGCATGCAAGTAGATACATAGGCAATCATAATCAAACTATCATAGATTTTCTTTCGAATGAAATAATAATCAAGCTCAATATATTTTTTCATCTTGCAAAATACCAAGTTAACTACAATGTGATGGACTACCTAGTTGTCACAGTAAAATATCATCGATCTCAGAATTAACAAACAAAATTTAGCTAAGAAATAACTACTTCAGCATAGCTCAAAAGTAGTTGACATCATAGCCTTGTAATCTAGCTATACACTAAATCACAAAATAATTATCTACCTTCTATTTTTCCAAGAAATAAGATTAACGACAAAAAATTACAAAAAATCTATAGTAAATATTCTCTATGTAATCATAGGAACCCAACTCTAATCCAAGTTTGTCTCCAACCGACTATGCTAATGATCTCTATATATAATCTTACATACCTAAGAATACAAAGCATTATATTTATATGAATTTATCTAGGAAAAAATAAAAAATAACTAACTATAATAACAAAAAAATTAATATCTAGCATGGTCATTATCTAATAGTATCAATTGATGAACTAATATATATAGATAAGTCTACACCTAAATCAAGTAACGAGTCAACAAATATGTCCTGACCATAGTTATTTTAGATGCACAAGTCTTTTGAGATTTTGAGACGCAAAACATAATTATAATGATATCTTTTTGTTAGGCACACTCTACTTTGATATATATATAAATTATATATTTCACTAAATATTATCAAAATTTTTATATATTAATAAAATACAATCATGTAAAAGACAATAAACATAAAAAAAAATATCATTAGTATTTCTCATTATCATAAGTATTTAAAATTATAAAATAAAATAATAAAATTTTAACAATCCAACATATAAAATCCAACATATAAAAGTGAGAAAAAAACTTTGAAAATAATATAATTTTTGAGGGAGCTTCAAAAATAATTATTTTATGGGGGGTGCCTCAAGCAAGCAGAGGCAAGACACTTTTGCATGGGCCCGGTGGAGCATGGGCATTAGGCATGCCTAAGGAATACCCTTAATAATTATGATTCTAACATAATCTCTTAAGACTAAATATAATAAGCATCATAGAAAATCCATTAAACTATGCCTTGAAAATTGCTTTATGTCATAAAATTTTTTTCATAAGCTACATATCATACCTAATCTCCAGGGAAGAGTGAATCATTGTGATTACTACATAATACTACTATCTCAAGATCACTATGAATGAATATATTTTTTACATCTAAGTAATACACAATTTAATTATGTGATGTTACAATAGAAAATAACAACCTGGTAATAATAATTTTGATCATAAGAGAGAAAATATCCTAATAAATCTATATATATATATCTCTTCACCACCAACCAAGTATTGAGCCGATAAACTTTTTTTCAAATCTCACCTTCATCATGTACCCCCATTTTGGCAACAAGAATCATAAGTATTTGTTAGACTATTCTTAAGTTGTGATTTACTAAACTGATAATCTTATATAATTAAAATATCATCAAATTATACTACCAACATCACATAGTGATCTCCTGATATATATATATATATATAATAGTCTAATACACATCTCATAAGATTAAATATTGTAAGTATCAAAGAAAATTTATTAAATTATGCCTTAGGAAATTATTCCAAGTCATAATGAATATTATATAATCTACATATCATACCTAAACTCCCAAAAAAAATTGAATCATGATAAATGCTACAAAAATGCTTCGACCTCAGAATCATAATGAATAAATATTCTTCATATGTAGCTGATACACAATTCAGTTGTGTGATATTACTATGAAAGTAACAACCTAATATTATATATTTTTGCTGCAAAAAATATTTAATATTAGGTTGTTACTTTCATAGTAATATCACTCAACTGAATTGTGTATCAATATTATAAATTTGTGTAAATCTCCACTACTGACTTAGCATCGAGTCAATTGATTTTTCCTTATCTATCATGGATGACTAAGAATTTCAAGTATGCTCTTATTCTTATATTGAGTAGGATGAGAATATGACTATATTTATGAAATATAATGCAAAATATAACTTTTATAATAAATTTATTAATTTATTTCTTTAAGATATTAATCAAAAAATCAAGATCATAAAAGTCAATTACAAGATAATTTGGCTTCCTGGGAAACTTTTTCGTTCTGACCAAACTTCCTTTCTCTTAGAATAAACTCAAAGTCATGAAAGACCAAGTCCTTAGGCCCCCAACTCACTCGAAGACTACTATAATATTCACTCAAGAGTTACCAACTTGACAAAACTAGAGAGAGATACCTCTTTAAAGAAAATCTAATTCATATAAAAATCAATTTGTTCTTTACTTGTTAATACATAAAATAATTTGACAAGATAATTATCATAGTGTAAAACAACAAGTTCAAATATGCTTTTCTATTGGAGAGCTATGTGAAACTCCAAAAATGTAAGAAAAAGTAAGAAATTCAAGTGCCCCTCCAAAGGCTTTAACATACCTAGACTCATTAATGAATGAGTTTTATTCAAAAAAAAATAATACCAATTCTAATTATAGAAGAATTTAACTTCCCAAAAGACTTATTCAATATAAGCACATTGCATATGCTCACTTCTTTTAGAATAAAGTCTAAGTCGTGGGTGATGAAGTCAATAGGCTCCCATCTCACTCAAAACTAGAACTAAAATCCACTCGAAAGCTACTAGCTCAACTAGACTAAAGGGAGATATTCTTTTTAAGGAAATCTCATTTCCTCAAGAATTAATCAGTTTTTTACTTGTTAGTACATATAATAGCCCAACGGGTAGAGGTGTCAAACGGGCCAAGCATCCCAAGCTAGCCCGACTCGATCGTGTCTTGCCCGGTAAGGTCCAGACCCGTGCCAATGCCAATGCCAGGCCAGCTTACCATGCCAAAGTATACCATGCATTGTGCCGGACCAAGAACGGCCCGTTACCCCACCCCAACCCCGAGACGAGGCCCGACCCCAATTTTTCGTCACTCCCAAGCCCAACAAGTTCCAAAAGATGAAGCTTCTAGAATCAGTGATCATTTTGGGCCGGTTCGATAATCGAACCAGCCCAATGGTCCAAAAAAAAGTGTTTAAATTTTGAACGTTGAATTTTACCCACAGCTGCTAGAAGGCAGAATCTAATAAGTGTTTGAATCAATAACAGTAATAGTGTCTGAATTAATAAAACTAAAATATTAATACAATCAAATACAAATTACAAAAACACAAGTCTCTACATCAAGCCTCAAAGTAAAATAACAAAAAAAAATAAACAAAGACAATTCAAAAATGATAAAGATAAAAAATATTCTTTATTCCTTTCACTTTAACTCTAAGGTACACGTAGACAGCTAGATAATAAAAAAATTGAACGGTGGATCAGTACTTTAAGTACTTAATTTTCATCTCTACAATTATATTACAAAGTATTGAGTTATCTCTAAACTTTCAAAATATACTACTAATCTTGCATAGTACTCAGGTGCAAAAGTAAGTAGTGATAATATAAATTGATGAACAAATGTTCATCGTGTCAAAAAAAAATTTTAACTTTTTCATAAATGAAATTCCTGTAACATAGTCAGTATCGTCAATAATAAGTTCGTCACTATTACTATTGAAATAGTCGGATATGACATATTCGTATTCAACACATGACTCCAACATAAGATATGTATAATTCCAATGGTATCTCACATCCGATTAAAATTTCATTATCTTTAAATACACTAGGAAACAACATTCATACCCACTTATATTATGAGATTAATAACATGATACATGTATTTAACATAAAAAATCTCTCCGAATGATTCATCTCTAATAGTCTTAACAAATATTTAATTGCTATTTCAATGTTAGATGTATTATCGCATGTGATATTAAATATTTTATTTTAAGTATTATATTCTCTAAAAATTTTTATCATTCACTCATAAATAGTCAAACCATCATGATGATGAAAAATCTATAAGAATTCTAATTTTTTTTATCTAGTATTCATTTAGAATCTACATAGTGGGAGGTAAAACATGTATAAGATGCATCATCGTGACTAGACAAAATATCTGACGTTATGAATATCACTCCACTATAATGACTAAATTCATTAATTATTTTTTTTTTCTAACTTATAATATTTTAATATGTTCCGAGATGTGGACATACGAATCCAATGGTATGCAGGCTAAAAAAAAGCCTGCGTATATTAACTACCATTTGATACTCAAAAAATATAATCATAAGACACATCATGATAATCAGTTTATACCATAATTCGTTACAGTATATGGAGGTCAACATTGAGGCTAAACTGGATTCAGCCTCAAAAAACCAACTACTAAGTGGATTTTTGCCTAGAATCTAATATATCATGCATTTTGGTATATTATTCGACATACTTATTAAGGTGCCTAGTCTCACACGAACTCTTACAATTTAAAATTTTTTTATATTATTTGCATTGGACCAATTATTCTTCGGCATCCTTATATTTTTTTATTATATTAAAGTAAGTCCAAACTACTAATATTTTTCTAGTTTTTTATTTTATTTTTTAATATTTGGATCAAGATTAGAGGTGTCAACCGTGCCGGGCCGGCCCGGCACGGCAAACCGGCACGGGTTTATCCCATGCCGGGTGCCCCGTAAGTTCGACCCCATGTTTCCCCTCCCGCAAAAAAAAACTGCGGGTCGGGTCTGATTCGACCCGACCCGCAGTCCCCCGTATCCCGAACCGCTCGGGCATGAATGCCCGAGTGGGCTAGACGAGGCATGGCACGGCCCGCAGGCACGGCGGGCCGTGCCGGGCCCGGTTTTTTTTAACCTTGTCGTGCCCGGCCCGACAGGGAAGCACGATCGTGCTGGTTAAAAATGGGCCGTGCCGTGCCGGGCCGGCCTGTTTGACACCTCTAGTCAAGATGATTGAAAAAACTATAAGTGACAAACGGGCAATGCTGAGCCGGCCCAACTAGGCTACCATGCCTAGCCCGGCACGATTCTGTAGAGGCTAGGCCTAGCACGAGCCCACAACATGAAATCCACCAGATTCTGCTAGTTTGGGTCGGGCCAAAACCCTAATTTTTTTAAAAATTAAAGTTTCATTGACACGCCGTTGTGCATCTTCTCCCATTCAGGGTTCAAAAATCCTTGACCGTCGAGCGTCGACTCATCGTGATCATGCTCAGTGCATGGTCACGTATGCAGTGCAGATATGCCAAACATGTCATGTCGTGCCTGGCACGGCAAGTGGGCCAAAAACTTCGAACGGCACTGCACAACTTGTGCAGTAGGTGTGCCCGGCACGGGCTCAGCACGACACTATAACGTGCCGTGCGGACCCAAGCACGACTGAACTGTGCCTTATGTAGGGCCGACCTGACCCGGCCCATTTGACACCTCTAAAGAAAACAAAATTTCAGTGGCATTGGACCTTATCATATGATTTTTATTATCTATATTATAATTTTTTATGTTTACGTTTATATTAATTTCATTATTATAGTTAAAATTATTATTAGTAATTATTATTTTTTATTTGTTTTTTAATTATAATGTAATTAAAGTTTTTAAAATAATATATTAATTAAAATCAAATAAACTAAAACTTATCTTTTAAACTTAAGTTTAAAGTTAACTAATATTTAAAATAAAAATTTAACTAAACAATAAAAAAAATATCCATGATGCGTAAAATCATGTATGCATTTTGATATCCATACCACACCATAATCGATAGATCACACTTACATTACACACCCGAGTCCTAAAAGCCCGAAACAAAATAAAAGAGTAGAGACAGAGAGAAAAAAAAAAATGAGAGAGATAATCGAGAAATGAGATGAGAGAAACTATGAGAGAGAGAACTTAAAATGAGGGGAAATTATATATTTAAAATTTTTTTTAACTTTTTTTTTATTTTTTTAATTTATTTTTATAAATTAAAGGGTAGAATCCTTAGGGCCATAGGATTCTGCCTCCTAGCCATTATGGTTGAAATCCGATGGCCTAAATTTAAAAAAAAAATATTTTTTTTAAAAGTTGAGTCGATTTGACCGTCAAATCGAACCAAATGATCATAGGTTCCAGAAGCTTCAGCTTCTAAAACCCGTTGCTCAGGCTTGGGCTAGAGAGACTATACCGACGAGTCATGGGTAAGGTCAGGTTCGAGACAAATAAAAAATTAGACTATCGGGGCTGGGATAGAGCCTTGGCTTGGGTTTGGAATGGGGGCATCGAGCGTCGGGATGAGGGGGGGCGTGGTATGATTCGGGTCGTGCCATATTCCCGTGCCCTCAAGCCAAGGGTAGCGAGTTGTGCCTGGCCCAGCACGAGGCATGGTATACTTTGGAATGAAATGGCATAAGCCGTGTCGTGAATCAGCCTGGCATGGGCATGGGCAGGGGTCTAGACCGTGTGATGTCGGGCTAGGCACGGTTGAGTTGGGTCGTGTCTTGGGTCAGGCCCAAGCTGCTCTACCCATTTGACACATCTATCATGATAGGTCTTTCAATTAGATTTTTAGAGAATTCAAGGAAAATCAGTATTATGCATGTTTATGTTTAGCCTGTATAATATAGGATTTTTAAGCTCACATCTAAGAACGACATACTAAAATACTATAACTTAGAAAAAAAAATTAATTAATTATTATAGAGAAGTGGTGTCTGTGACTTCTGATATCTTAACTAGTCACAATGATGAATTTATGTATGTCTCACTTCTTACTATGTAGATTCTAAATGGATACTAAATAAAAAAAATTAGGATTCTTAGAGATTCTTAGAGATTCTTCATCCTCGTGATGGTCCGGCCATTTGAGTATATGATAAAAATCTTTAAAAAATATAATATTAAACAGAAAATATTTAATATCATATTTGATATCACATCATTAATCTCATAATACAAATGAGGATGAAAATTATTTATCCACTTAAGAAAACATATGTAACTCTATATATGTCAAATGAGTCATGCCGAGCCGATAGGCCCATTTTTTTCAGGCCCTAACGAGCCCCCATGCTGTGCTAAGCACGGCACGGTTAACTTGAGGGTAGGCCCGACATGAATCTACGACTCAAAATCAGCCCCGATTTGGGCCTATAATAAAATTCTTAACCTAGAACACAAATAGAAATGGCAGCATAACATGCCCACACCACCATCGTGAGTCAAGCCTCGGGCATGCTAAGCCATCACCCATCGGGCGAGTTGAGTCGTTGCTCATTGAACATCTCCATATCATCCAACATCAGTCGTCGCTGCATTGGCAGTCTTGCATCATTCATCATGCCGTCACTCATATCGTGCTCACGTGCCAGGCAGTCGAGTCATGCCTGGCATTGCACGTGGGCCAAAGTGCGTCGGCATGGCACGACATGATATACGCCAAGGTTCTACCTAGCATGTGCTCGAGCATGATCCTATACGGTGTCATGCCGGGCTTCAGCCTGGCCCAGGCTGCCAAGCCCACTTGACACATCTGCGTAACTCGCTAAATTTTATTCGTATGCCTCACAAATAATAAATGTTTTGTATTATATGTTTGTCTGTGGGTATAAAGAAGAAAAAATTCAAATCAGATGTGAGACACTGTTGGAATTACACATACCTTATGTTTGAGCCATGTGTTGAATGCGAACATGTGATATCCGATTAAATCAATAGTAATAGTGATGAACTTATTAATCACGACACTAACTGGGCTACATAAATTTTATTTATAAAATTCTTACAAATTTTTTATGATATGACAAACGTGTATTCATTAGTTTATATTCACAGGACTTGCATTGTACTTAAGTACAAATACAATATTAGTTGCATGTTTAAAAAGATTAGACATGACTCGACACTTAACAATATGATTGTAGCCTGAGCGCATTCATGAGAAGTTGACTAAACACCTCTTTGTTATCTGGTTACCTAAATGGACCCTATGATTAAGGTGGAAAGAGTAGAGAATAGTTTGACATACATATCATGATGCATGAACCAGGAAGACCAACCTGAAGAATTCATTCATGAGAAGTTGATTGAGCTCTTTAAATAATATAATACTAGGTATGATAGTATTAGTAGTGAAACTCTGAGTACGGACATGAATACCATATTTGGAGACGATAACTTTTTCATTCAGTTAGGGAGATGATAGGGTAGACCATCATTTAAGAATAAACTATCTCGGTACTTAAATACTGATTACTGATCAATTCTATCACATTATGATAATAAGAATCTTGATATTTTACCGTGGTAAAAATTATATGTGTCCAACTATCTCGTGCTATCTAAGATGACATTAGATAAACTTATTTCTCCGGTATCGAGCTTAATATAGAAGTCTACTTTTTCTGTTGTAATAAATATAATTTCAGATAAAATATCTAGATTATGATTAAATATTATTAAGAAATTAGTATGCATGAAGGATTGAGAGGATTCGAGTTTGAACATCCATAATTATCCTAGGATTGGAACAAGAGCAAATGAGTTTATTGTTGATAATGATTAATAAAATATTAATGTTGATAACGATTGACGAATGATATGAAATTAAAGCATTTGATTGAGTTGGGCGCCTAAGCCTACTTTACTGTCTATGACCTACTGTTATTGATACATTAATATTATAATCATCATTGATCATACTATGATAAGATTTATATTTATCATTTTCATTTATCATTTTTTAAATTAACTTTATTTTTATCATTTTACTTTGAGGCTTGATTCTGATATTTATGATTTTGAAATTTATATTGAATTGCATTAATATTTTAGTTTTATTAATTCATACACTGTTACTGCTATTGATTCAGACACTATTACTGCTATTGATTTAGATACTTGTTAGTTTTTAGAGTTTAATTGTTTGTTTTATTAATTTAATAAATTAAAAATTAAATAATTAAATTAATTTTAGTATTAAATAAATAAAATTAAAATTTATTAATAATTTTTAATTTGGGATTAACAATTTTCCAAACGGCCCGAACTCGACCCAAACCCCACCCCAAACCCAGCCTGAACGGGTCAGATCTAGCCACTCAAGGCATGACCCGACCAGAAAAAAATTAATAGTCAAGCCTACGAGCAGAGCTGGGCCAATTCTGGTAAAGTCATGTCATGCCAGGTAAAGCACGGTTACTATAGTGTGTCATGCCCAGCACGGCCACCTAAAAATGAGCCGGGCCGACTCGGCCAGTTTGACACCTCTACCGACAAGAGAGGCAATATTTTATTTTAGTTGAAGCCTTATATGGAACTCCAAAAGAGAGAATGAAATTCAAGTGCTCTTCAAAATCTTCACCATGCATGGATTTATTAAAATATTAGTTTTGCTCAAAAAAAATGTCACCATTAACTAATATTTTATCAATCTCGAATGAATTATACATATACTCTTTTTAAGTACTAGGGTAACCAAATTTTATATACTTCATCATCCTAAATGTCACCTTCTGGCATCATAAAGAGATGTCATGGCAAATCAAAAGCTCCCAAAAATTTTGGGCAACAAACCAAATATTTTCTATATGATGTAATATCTAAAAAGATACAAAATTAAAAAAAAATAAATACAAACATCTAATTGATTAGATAACTTATGATTAAAATGATATTTTTCAAAAAATACTTTAAAATACTTCTAGAAATGAAAAATATCCAAGTCATTATAACCAAATATTTATTATTCTTTTTTACAACCTTATTCAATGAGGTGTGCAAGTCTAAAAAATTTAGTATATAATCCTATGTCAATAAAATGTTGTCATACACATACTCGAAGGCATTATCACTTTTGATAATTTTTATATTTTTATTAAAATTCATTTTTATTATTTTATTTAACAATTAAAAAATAAAAAAAATTGATATATAAAATTAGAAAAAAATAATCAAGTCAAACATAATCATTAATAGAAATAACATAATATCGCAAATAATCTCAAGTCTCAATTCTATTAAGTTCTCATACATCTAAGTAAATTAAATCAAATAAGTCATTAGCCTAACTAACATTGGTTTAGCAAGTAGAACATGAAGCTTACCATATGTTTTACTAATGGACAGATCTTGCAACTTGCCATAATGACATCTTTATTATTGAGATTCAACATCCTCAATTTAACCAAAAAAAAAAAAACTAAATCGATAATGAATAAGTAATAGACCAAAGAAAATCAAATATCTAGTATGATAATCATGATAGAGAAAACATACAAATTACCAAACTCATTCCCAACAAAAAAATTCCTTAGAATCTTTAATCCTACAAAAATATCAATAGACAAAAAATATTTGAGTTAAATTATTTAGGAAAATTCAAAAAATAAAATATTCAAGCATCCAAAAATAAATAAAGAAACAAATTAAATATCATTGACAAAACCAAAAAAAAACCTAACATAAGAAAAATTTCAAGTTTCTGTGGTATATATATAATTTGGATCCCACACCAATTAAACTAGTTTTTTGAGATATGTTAACCCTAGACTAAAGAATAAATTATATTTATGCTAAAAAAGTAAATGAACCTCCTAAGATCTTTCATCTAAAATTAGATCCAAAGATACTAATTAAATTAAGTGATTTTAAACTTGTCATCTTCAATAATCAGAATATTAATATAAATAATCAATAATAATATATTACAATTGGACTCATTCGAAACAATAAAATAAATTAGTAACACGCATATATAACCCAAATGAAATGATTGTCTTTGAAAATCTCACAATTCAAATACTTAGTAACTACTTCAATCCATACAATAGATTCTAAGATTTTTAAACCTTGACTATACTACTCAAAACTCAGGTGGCTCCTCCATATATACCCCACTATCAATGTCACCATAAAAAATAATTATGTCAAACTAGTATATTCTCTAATTATAATATACTGCAAGAAAAGTGTGAATATACATTGAGACCATCTTGACAACTGAAAAGTAAGCATCTAATAGTCCACACCAAATATTAGAGTGTGCCCCCTCGCTACAAGTTTCATTTAAGGCAGCCCACCATTTCATTTGAATATATCATCAAAGTAAACACTTGCCTTTAACAAATAACACCCATTCCCAAAGGTCATAATAATACTCCCCATATTCCATTATAGTGGAAAGCATACATCTCTTTAATTTTAGCCTAACAGAATCATTGGTGAGAGAATACCTTAGAAGAAGACTTTGGTGTCCTAATATTATTGAGAGAATTAATAAAAAAACAAAAGAAAAAATATAGCTAGAAAATGACAAAATCTATAAAATTAAGTATGGTGAATAATTCCTTTGTTCCTTTCAAAAAGTGATGGATAGATCAAGATAAAAAAAATAACTACATGATCATATAGTTTCTCGATATACTTGTCACTGGTTTGATAAAAATGAGCATGTCTCCCTCTTTTAGCATAAACAAATAGTCATGGGTGGTCAAATCTTTTAGTTACCGACTCAATATGAAACAGTATTGGTGAAGACGCGTGGCCTACTATATCATCTATGTCTAAATGAGATCTTCCTATTTTACAAACCTAATTCTCTCCAGATTCAACATGATCTAGAGGTGTCGACCGAATTGAGCATCTCAGGCATGACCCACAACACGGTACAATTCATAACCATGCCAAAAAGTGGTGCGGGCTAGTCTGCTGCATGTCTCCAGCTATGCCAAGCCAATCTTTTTGGCATGAAATACTTGACATGGCACAATGAACTGTGCAAGGTTGTTTTGGCCAGACTAACCAAATCGACTAGCCTAGTCCTCACTTAGGCTAGCCAAGCCTGACCTAGTTCGACATGACCCATCACAACATAGCATGGCCCACCCAAAAATTATGCCAACGGCCCATGACGAACTGCTCCTTTTTTGAACTATACCGATACGGCATGACTAGTGATAAATAATATATCATGTCGAGAATGACATTGACGGACCAAAAAAATGAGTCATGTCAGCACAATATGGCTCATTTGACATCGCTGACATTATCTAAATTTGTTAATAGATATAATATATTTATACGAGTAGCATTATACTGAGTATCAAAAATGCTCAGATATATCTCATAAGTAACTTTCTCTACTAACTAATGATTCAAGTAGAATTACATCTAAAATAAATAAATAATGAATTCAAGTATAATATCTAGATTCATATACTTTCTGGGCTCATTAAAACATAAATCATGATCAAAAAATAATAATATTTATATTCATTAAAATTTTACTAGTCTCATATGAAAAATACTTATATACTTTTTGAATACTAAAATATCCAAGAAAAAAATATTTCAAGACCTTAAATACCAATTCATCACATCCTGGAAAGCAATCACAAATAAAATAAATTGCTGTATATATAATTTATTTTTTGATAATCTATTTGTATAACTAAATATTTCTATTTCTGTTTTAATATTTTCATTATGTGCAGGAAATGAAATATTAAGAAGCCGAGGATCCAGTAGTAGCACAATAACGAAGGTGCCACTGTCCGGCAAGCGGGCCAAAATTTTTGGAGCAGAGTCTGTCCCATTTCATGATCCGACCCGCTTCGATTAAATGAACCAAAATATTTTTTTTTATTATAAAATATTTGTAATTTTAATTTTTGGGTGACTATTTTTGGACCCGGTGAACTATTCACCATCTCTCACTCTTCTCTCTGCGTGATTTATCACGACTGCTCTATGCGTTGCATACTATAAGACTATTATGATTGGTTTAATATGTAACGCATAAACATTTTCTGGTGTATATAGCTAATCGTACTGAGTGACTAGCGAACCACGTTATTTTAGGTGTATATTTCTCATTTTTTTTTATTCTACCGTGATTGATTGCTGGATTTGATATATATATTGCTTGTTTTATGTTGTTTCTGTATCTTGATATCACTACCATAGAAGCACAATTGCCCAACATAAATAAATCTAAAAACTTTATAAATAATAAAATAGTATCTATAAATATAATCTTAATGTGATATGGCTTCTCATTTAAAGTTGTATTCACAATGAATACTAATCTACAAATAACAATAAACTTTCTTATATATCAAAACATTAATTCTCAAGTCCAATTGAAGTAGAAAATACCTAATACTTCCAACATGATTAAACAACATCATAAGTAAGATAATATCTCATAAACAAACTTATATATTCTATTATTACCAAAATAAATAATATAAAATATCAAAAAATATATAAATATCACATAAACTTATGAAATCATGTGCTAAGTACAAGTCATATATTTTTTGAGGGCAACCAATAGGTCAACATAAGAATGATTGACTATAAGATCATTGAACTTCTTAATAGACTGATCTCTAATCTAAGTATATTGCATACATCTCCTCAGAATATAGACTCTAAGTCCTAAATAGTCAAGCCTTTCACCTCGTCATGAGTTTGACCTAAAGTAGACTTGTAGACTATTGTACAATCAGGACTTGAGAGAAATTTCCTCCCTTGAGAAATCTCACTCTTTACAAAATCAATATGATCTATACATAGAAATAAAAATATGATGACTCGATATGAGCATCTTCATAATATCAACCAACAAGTTCATATGTGATTCTATCTCCTAACTAGAGATCCAAGTGAGACTACAAAGAAATAAAAATAATAATAAATTTAAATATATTCTTTGAACTCTCACTTTTTCTAACCTTATTAAGAAAATGAGTTGTATCTTAATAATTTCTTTTCAAAATACAAAATCTAAAAGGATACACACTAAGAAATAATAGAATAAATTATTCGATTAATAAAATAATTTATGATTAATATAACATCTCTAAAAAAGAATACTTTAGAATACACATACCAAATAGAAGTGTTCAAAGAAGTTTCACCAAATGTTTATTATTTCCTTTAGCAACCCTAATTTATGAGAATATACTAGCAAAAGAAATTTATAGTATAATCGCATAATCTATATAGTAATTGATAAATTTATTTAACATATATCTAAATATATTATAATTTTTTTATTATTTTATAAAATATCTATATAATTTTAAATATTATAATCTAATATGAAAAAATATTCATGCAAAATATGAACAATCATTAACAAAAATAATCACATATTTAAGATCATCTCGAACCTCATCTCTGCTAGGTCAACATATATCTTAATACATTAGATCAAATGAATTCTCACAACATTAGACCAATAAACATGATAAAAATTTTGATATATTTTTCGAACAGATATGTCTCATATATTAAGATAAAAATACTCTTAAAACTCATAAAATATTCTCAACTTAGTCAGTGATAAATAATCAAATTAAGAACTTATAAGTAGATAGTTTAATAAACTCAAGTATCTATAAGAATGTCATAATGCATAAGACATGACATATAGCTCATGATGCTCAGTCCCAAGAGAATGTACAAAATCTTTAAAAATTTTTCAATCCAACAAACAAATAAAAAAAAATTAGAATTAAAATATTTTGAAAAATAACTACTAAAGAATAAAAAATTAATAAGATAATCACGAATAATCAAAAAATAACAAAATGATAAAAAACTAAACTGAATATTATCATATTTAATTACTTTAAATTATATTTTACTAACTACCATAATATTTAATGAACATGCAAAAAGATGATAAAGAAAATTTTGCCTATTATGTAAATATTGGATCCTAAATCAATAATCCAAGATTATAAAATAAATAAACAAATCACAAAAGTTATAATACCTAGAGGTTAATAAAGTCCTACTACTACCCCACTCAGGAAGAATATCAAAATTCTCCAACAAAAATTATGATGAACAAACTATGTGAGCACTCTTGAATGAATTTAGTAGTCAGCATGTTTCTTTCAATTGTATGTAATGTTCTCGACCTTATTTCTAGAAACAACTCTCAATAATTATCTTTGGAGTGATATATCCACCTAAAGAATATATACTAAACTGAGACTCTCCTAATTCTATCTCTATTAGAACTACTATCCCTTGACTACTAGTAAATACAAAGCAAAATATCTCACCTCATCTAAATTGAACTACTTGATAATGTGACTATCAAGTAAAATTTAGATGTGAAACCCTAAAAACTCATAAGGTAAAAAATATAAAAATTTCATGCCAATAAACCTTTTAAATTACCTCATTCTCCTTGTAGTCTCAATATTAATTGAAAAAATCTCAATATTAAACCTTTTAAGTGATATATCTAGAAATGAGTTGTAATATATTCAAACTCGTTGATACTATTCAGTCTCAATTCAAGAAATTAAACAACTATATCATATATTTGCATCATCTAACAAGAGTATAATGATATTACAAACTCTATAAACCCTAATTTGGAGCACATACAATTCTGCCACCGCAAAACCCTAATATGCACTCATTGGAGATGATTATTCTCACATAATACTGCCTAAAATAATATACTGCCACATACATAATAGAAACCATGGTGCCCACACTACACAGCCAAATTTTTAGCACCACACACTGTGTCAGTGTAGTGGGCATCAATGCCTATCACACACAGTGGGTATGAGCTGAAGAACAATGGTGGAGCACGATAGTTATGTGCTTCCACCCCCAACAAGATACTATGCACGAGTATGCATTATTGCACGTGCTTCACCTCTATAACCCTAGTATTTATATCCCCTATTGTTTGGACTGTAATACCATGTTAAATTGCAATCCAAAATTATAATATGAAATATTAAACCCGATAATAGAAATATACAAATATGTCCTTATATAATGAACAAGTATATTGGATAGCTCACATATTAGGTGTTCATATCAATAATCAAAAAAGAAAAACAAAATAAAAACATATAAATAAATAATAAACTTCAAGATGAATTTATAACTTGGGCTAGCACTAGTAGCAGAGGTGAAAAATGGGACAAAAGGCATGACTCAATTTCACTAGCTCAGGAATTGCACAACATGATAGGAGCCATGCCAAACAGATGCCTGTGCCCTGGAGGGCCTAGAACATAGGCACACTTTGCCAAAATTCATTCAGCATGACACAACATGGCACGACGACCCAAACAAGCAAAACCTGGCCAACTTTTATTTTGGCATGAGTCAATCACATGCCAAATAATTAAATTATTCAAATTAGGGATGCATGATCGGGTTCTAGTTCACAATGATGCTGAACCAGCTTAATTAAAATAAATTTTAAAAAAATATAATTTAAGACACGTGCATGGCTAATGTGCAGTCCGATCATGCTGAACCAATGGCTACTCTATCAATAGTCAATCACAACGACTATTAACAGAATAGCAGTTATGCCATGACTCATCAACCATGGCCACGTGCCATACGAAGCAGTACAATGGCCGTCTTATCACACACATGCATGTGCATGACAATTCAAAAAAAATTTAAATGACAAGTAGAAGCACATCCACCGTTGGATTTAACTCCAATAATCCTATACAAAATCCAACGGACTAAAAGATTACATCTAAATAAAATATAAAAATATTATTTTATTTTTAAAAAAAATGTATAAATAAATATTTCATACGTTTCATTCTTTGCTTTAATTAAAATTTTCTTTTCTCTTATCTCTTATGTAACTTTCTCTCTCTCTAAAAAATTAAAATTTTCTATATTGAGTTCATTTAGAATATATTATAATAGTATAAAATATTTTCATAATTATTTAGAATTTATAATTAGCAACAAAAAATATTTGATCGGGTGAATCACAATCAACATCCACAGAATTATAATTGTTGATAACGAGTCTATAAATTTATAAGGTATAAATCTAATGTTCAATTTTTGTGTTTAAATAATATATAATTTAAAAATATTTTTTAACGTATAATTCACTAAAAAAATATTAACTAGTAATTATAATAAAAATGAAATTAATATCATAAATGAATTTGATATAAATAATGAAAATATTTCAAAATTTAAAATTGTTGATGTCGAAGACAAATTTTTTTTACAAAAACAGATTACCTCAGATACATAAAGAATCTATGTTATATAAATAAATATTTCAAATTTAAAATCATTTTAATATTATTAAAAATAAAAATATTAGATAAATGTAATAAAAATCAACCTAATATAAGTATTATAAAAAAATTATAACTGTAAAACTAAGAGTGAAACTGAATACCTTAGAAGATATATCAAATAATACTATAAAAAATATAATATATTAGATCCTAAATAAACTCAACTTGACAGTAAAATTATTAAATTTGGATTAATTTTATGCTCAATGATCCCTTTTATTTATCATTATCAACTTGCATAATTAAGTTGCTAGTATTGATCTTTTGCTTCAATTTGTAGAAAATCCAAGGCTCATTGTGTATTGTGTGTGTGTATCCAACTAACTTGTAATGAGATCCTTATATCGACACGTAAGACTAATATAATAAAAAATTATAAATTCATATAATAATTAAAAAATTTAGAAATCATATTAGAATAATATCGATAACATTTGATATATAAACTAGCTATAATGATATTCTTTTCATGTGTCACAAACACTTTGTTGATTTTTTAGTAGTGACTAAATAAATGAATATTAAAATTTCATGCGATATTTGATTCTCATTATGATCTTATTATATATGATAATCATTTGATAGTATTTAGAAAATATTAAATACAAAAAAAATTATAATATATTATTTGATTATATTTTCAATAATGATGTTGTGAGTATTTCATAAGAACTAATACAAAGAATTTCTTAACTAAAAATTTTAATATTAGATTTATGTATCACATGATAAAATTAATAGTACAAATAAGTTTAAAAAAAGTATAACTAGAGGTGTCAAACGTGCCGGGCCGGGCCGGCCCGGCACGGTTCGGCCGTGCCTGGGCCGGCACGTTCTTAAACCGTGCCCGGGCCCGGGTTAAGTTCATCCCGTGCCGTGCCTTGGCACGGCACGCCGGCACGGGCCCATCCCGTGCCGGTTCACGCAGGCACGCGTGGCACTGGCGGCGTGCCACGTGTGGCGTGGGCTGCGTGACGTGAGTGACCCGTACGGCCGTCCCCTGAACCCCCCCGGCATAAAGACAGCGGGTCGGGTCCAATCAGACCCGACCCGCGGTCTTTTCTGCCGAAACCCGAGTCCCGATGACACGATCCGAGCAATTCCAACGGCAAAAAAAAAAAATTCAAACTTGAGCGATTTTCAGCCCTTGGATTCACCTCCAACGGCTAGGGGGCAGAATCCAACGGTCCTCGTGATTCTGCCCCTTAAAAATCTTAAAAAAATTCAAAAAAATAATAAAAAAATATCATTTTTAATAAAAAAAAATATTCTTTAGCCTATAAATTCTACCTCCCTCCCTATAACATTTATGTTTTTCAAAAACATAAAACCTCTCAATACTTTCTCTCTCTTACATAAACCGTGCATCTCTCTTTCGGGCCTCGTGATTTTGATTTCGGCTTGGATTTTCGTGAAACTCAACTTGAGTTTTGAACATCAGAGCTTCCTGCGGTGCACCTTGCACGTGACTGACCTTATTGCTTTTACCGGGTAATATATTTTACGTTTTTTTTGTATTTTCTCTCTCTAAAGCTTCTCTCTCTAGAAAAACTTACGAAAATTAAAAAATGACAAATACACCTGACACGTATTTAAATTTGGAAAATGAAAATGTTAGTGTTACACAGACGTCTGTGGCTCCTGAAACTTTGGTTTCTCCTGTCGTCTCAACCCAAAGTTCTAAAAAACAAAAAACTAGGAGGACTTCTGTAGTTTGGACACATTTTAAAATCATAACACAAGTAAATGTTAGGGGTGAGGAACTTGAAATGGCACAGTGCAAATACTGTATGGGACTTTTAACATGCAAGAGTACATGTGGGACTGGGCACCTCAAGATACATGCTGAAATATGCTCCAAAAAACATGGACCATTAGATCCTAGGCAAACCCAACTTGGCACTACATTTTTTGAGACTGGATCGAGTACAGTCTCAAAGTTTACTCCCTTCGTATACTCCAGCGAGTTGGGTAGGGACAGCATGGCCAGACTCATCACATTGATGGGTCTTCCGATCAGATTTTCGGAAGATCCGAGGGTAGTGCGCATCATGCAGACTTATTTTCAGCCATCCTATCGTATGATTCCTAAGTCCACATCTAGGAGTGACATACTAAAGATATATAAGTTAGAAGAACAAAAAATAATTAAGGAATTTTTAGAATTTAGTGGAGTAGTGTCCGTGACGTCCGATATATGGACATGTCACGATGATTCTTCTTATGCATGTCTCACGAGTCATTATGTAGATTCTAACTGGACAATCAATAAAAAAATATTAGGATTCACTGAGATTCTTCATCCTCATGATGGCCCGGCCATTTTTGAGTGTATGATGAAAATATTTAGGGAATATAAAATTCAAAATAAAATTTTTAGTGTCACTTTCGATAATGCTGCGAATAATGGAGTAGTGATCAATATGTTTGTTAGGAATATTAGAGACGCACCATTAGGAGAGATCTTTCATGTCAGATGCATGTGTCATGTTATTAACCTGATAGTTCAAGCGGGTATGAAGGTCTGTTCCCCCGCGTTGGAAAATATACGCAATGCACTCAAGTATATTCGCACTCCTCGCAGACTACAAGAGTTTAGTAATCTCTGTTTGTCTGCGAATCTTAAGAAGAAGAAATTCCAATCGGATGTGAGACATCGTTGGAATCATGTGTTGGATACGAACACGTGATATCCGACTACATCAATAGTAAGAGTAACGAACTTATTATTGACGACACTGACTGGGCTTCAGGAATTTCATTAATGAAATTCCTGAAGATATTTTATGACACGACGACATGTGTTCGTCGGTTTATACGCCCACCACTTGCATTGCACACCGTTGCATATGCAACATTAGTAACATGTTTAGGAAGTATCGAGCGGACCCGACGCTTAGCCATATGGTTGCAGAGATGGAGACCAAGTACTTGAAGTACTGGTCCACCATTCCATCTCTTTATTGCCTCGCAGCATGCATGGACCCAAGGGCTAAGGTGGAAGGGATTGAAAACATCCTGACTTTCATTTCCTCGTGCATGAACCTGGAAGAGCCACCTGAAGGATTCATTTACGAGAAGTTGACAGACCTGTTCACATACTACGATACTAGGTATGGTGGTGGTGGTGGTGAGACTGTGAGTACGGACACTGATACCTTGTTCGGAAATGACAATTATTCCATTAACCTAGCGAGGGAGAAACGTAGGGGTGGACCTTCACATAGGAGCGAGCTGTCTCGGTACTTAGATACCGATTACGGCTCAATCCTATCACCTTCTGACAATAAGAATCTTGATTTATTACAGTGGTGGAAATCATATGAGTCCGCCTATCCCGTGCTATCTAGGATGGCACGGGATCTACTGACTCCTCCGGTGTCGAGCATAGCATCGGAGTCTGCTTTTTCTATTGCAGTGAACGTGATTTCAGATAGGAGATCGAGATTACGTCCAGATATGGTTGAGGCCTTGGCATGTTTGAAGGATTGGGAGGAATCGAGATTTAGCATCAGTGATCGTGCTGAAGCTGGGACTGTGACAGACACTGCAGTCGCATCCACATCCACTACGATGGCGGAGGAGCTGATTGCCGATGATGATGACCCATATGATACTGATCTTGATGTTGCGGCTGATGATTCTCATGATATGCCGCTTGACGATTGATGCTCATCTGCACTTTTTTTTCGATGTTTTTTTATTTATTTTATTTATACGCTTTGTTTGTACTTTGTACCATACGTTGTGTTGAAACTTATACTTGTTTTGTTCGGACTATTGGTTTCAAAAGCATGATTGGTAATTTTTCATTTGTGTAGTTTAATTTTTTTTTAATTTTAATTTTTACTAACTTAATGTATTTATTTATTATTTTACGATTTAAATTTTATTTTAAAAATTAATAACTTTAAATTTTAATATATAATTAATAAATTATAATAATAATAATAAAAGCTAAACTTAATTGAATTTGATAAAAAATTTTTTTTCTAATATTTGTTTGTTTTATTTAATTTTAAATTTTATAATTTTTACATAAAATTATATTTTTTATTTATTACTAATACTCTATACGATTACTTAATCAAAAAATTTTCAAAAAAAAAAAAAATTCTAATCTGCCATTAGCCCGTGAGGCCGTGAGCCATGGCCGGTGACCGTGAGGCCTCACGGACACGGACCCCGGTTGACCCAGTCCCGCGTTGCGGCTCCCGCCTGCCCGGTCGTGCCGCGGCCGCCTGGCCTGTATGGCCAAGGCATGCCCGAGCGGGCCCGGCACGGCACGGCACGGCCTTGCCGTGCCTACGGGCCATGGCGTGCCCGCCTATATACTAACCGTGCCGTGCCGGGCATGGCACGGTGGCACGACCGTGCTCGTGAAAAACAGGCCGTGCCGTGCTGGGCCGGCCCGTTTGACACCTCTAAGTATAACCAACATTAAAATAAATTTAAAATACATTAAAATATATCATGAAACTAACAAACTATATGAAACTTTATAATTTTTGTGAGTCAATATGTCTAATCCAAGAAAACATTCTCATTAGATATCACATGTCAGATACCATTGTTATTCAACATATCTGATATTGTATCAATATGTAAGTTACAAATATATTTTATTCGACTTTTTTAATAATAAAACTAAAAATAATTATTAAAAAATCAAATTATAATATATAATTTTATTTTTTAAAATTTATTAAAACTTGTTATTATGGAACAAACTTATGTTCGTCTATATATACTTTTATATCTTACAATTACACTTATTTGTATATGCAACATTAATAATCTTTTAACAAATATAAAAAATCTTCATATTTTGATCACATGATTATTAAGCTAAAAAAAATATTTTAAATACTAAACTAGTATTATATCTTTTTATTTGTTAATTATCTTTATGAATCCTAAAATTAAGATCAAAATAATAGACAATATAATGAAATATATATCTAGTTATATTAATCAACTATAAAATTTAGAGGGTAGCTTTTATGAACAATTAAAAATTTTATTAAAATATTATAAAAATAAGTATAATAATTTTAAAAATGATCTGAATACAAAGATTAATATCATATCCAAAAATGATATTTTCTTATTCAGTTAGCTAATAATGAATACAAAAGTAACTCGTCAAATAAGTATGAGCTATCGAGTTACTTAAATGTTAATTATTATTTTATCTTGTCCCAAAATAATACTAAAAATTTACCATATTAAATTAGTAAAAATTATTTAAATATATCTTTTCGATACTAACTAAAATAGTATGTGATCTATTGACTAATTTAATATCTAATACAACATTAAAATCTAATTTTCTATGAATAAATATTATTTCTGATAAAAAAAATTGACTAAAACTATATATTATATAATTCTAGCCTACTTAAAAAGAATGACAAGATACATAGATAAGAGTTTTCAGAAATAAGCTTAAGTATTACAACTAGATGAAGATGATAAAATACATATTGAAACTTAGAATTTTAAAGATCAAAATCAATCATAATGACAAACAATTATCAATATTTTAATTTTTACCACTTTATGATTTAACTATTAGTCATGCTTTTTATTTTTTTTTATTTTAAAAAATTATGTTGTGAAATTTTATTTTGTAAGTGTGAGAATATGTATATTTATTATTTATATTATTATGTAATATTTTTTAATGTATTATTAATTTAAATTTATAATTTTAAATTAAAATTTTGTTGTAACATCATTCATTAAATGTTTTTGTATTCATAATATTAAATTTCATATTTTATAATAAATTATATTATACACACACACACACACACTATACTATACATATAAGCAGACTGTAATGCACAGCTACAGCCACATTGCCACTAGGCTAGGCCTGGTCCACTGTGCAATGTAGCAGTGGCTGTGATAGTATGATGTGTTCTGTTGGACTGCACAGCAGTGCCAATGCAACTACAAGTCAAGGGCCTAGCCATGGGCCCTAGGACCAGTTAGAGGTGTCAAACTGGATGGGCGGGGCGGCCCAGCCATTTTTTTTTTTGAGCACACCCGTGCTTTCATGCTGGGTCAGGCACGGCACTGTTACTGTGCCGTGCCGTGCCGTGCCGTGCCATGCCGTGCCTGGTAAAGCCATGGGAGCCTGGTTTAATAATTTTTTTTTTAAAATTTTTAAAGTTTTCTGTTAAACTTTATATAAAATATATATTATATTATATATAAATAATGCATAATATATTAAATTTGTAAAATGAAAATTATTAAAATTTTAAAAAATTACAAAGTTTAAATTTTTTTATTAAAAATATAATATAAATAAATTATAAAATTTTAAATTTAAATTGGTAAATTGATATTTATTAAAAATGTATAACTTTAAAATATTAATAAAGTTTACATTTTTTTTATAATGTAAACTAAATTTAGATTATAATTTATTAGAATTAAAATATAGAATTTTAATTATTAAATAAAAATTTTAAACAAAAAAATAAATTAATGAAAAAATTTCGTTAAAAAAATTACAAAGTCAAATAAACAAAAACAACCCAAATGACGAATCATCTAATAGATACTGAATCAAAACAAATACAAGTTTCAAAGTAATATAAAAAAAACATATAATTAAATAAAATACAACATCGAAATCAAAAAGTAAAATCAAGAATAAATCACAAAAATCATCAACTATATCCGTGACCGTGAGGCATCAAAAATCAAAATAAAGTAACAATGACAAATAGAATATAACGTGGCGTAATGACGTGGAGTAGCACTGACAACTAGTGTCTGGCAAAAGGCAAGGAAACTGGCAACCACGTCAATCGTCAATCAGCATATCATGAGCATCATCAATCACAACATCAAGATCATTATCATATGAATCATCATCATTAGTAATCAGCTCCTCCGCTTTTACAGCATATGCGAATGCAGTCCCTATCCCAGCTACAGCATTATCCTGAATGCTAAATCCCAAATCCTCCCAATCCTTCAAACAGACCAAGGTCTCAATAATATTTAGAGTAATCTCGATCACTTATCTGAAATTACATCCACTGTAACAAAAAAAGCAAACTCCGATACTACGCTCGACACCGGAGGAGTCAGTAGATCCCATGTCATCCTAGATAACACAAGAAATGTAGACTCATGATTTTCACCACTGTAATATATCAAAATTCTTAGTATCAGAATATGATAGAATAGAATAGTAACCGGTATTTAAGTATCGAAAAAACTCGCTCCTATGTTATGGTCCACCACGTCGTTTTCCTCTTACTAGCTGAATAAAAAATTATCATCCTCAAAAAAGGTATCAATATCTGTAATCACAGTCTTACTACTACTACCACCATACCTACTATCGTAGTATGTGAACAGGTCAGTCAACTTCTCGTAAATAAACTTTTCAGGTGGGTCTTCCAGTTTCATGCACGAGAAAATATAAGTCAGGATATTTTCTACTCATTCCACCTTAACTCTAGGGTCCATGAGTGCAGTGAGATAATAAAGAGATGAAATGCTAGACCAGTGCTTTAAGTAGTTAGTTATCATCTCTACAACCATATGGCTAAGTGTCAGGTCAGCTCGATACTTCCTAAACATACTACTAATATTACATATACACATGTGTGTAATGCAAGTCATAGGAGTATAAACCGACGAACAGATGTTCATCGTGTCATAAAAAATCTTCGGAAATTTCATAAATAAAATTCCTGAAACTCGGTAAGTATTGTCAATAATAAGTTCGTCACTCTTACTATTGACGTAATCGAATATCACGTGTTTGTATCCAATACATGACTCCAGCATCAGGTACATATAATTCCAACAGTGTCTCACATCCGATTTGAATTTCTTCTCAAGATTCGCAGATAAACAGAGACTACCAAACTCTTATTATCTGCGAGAAGTACGAATATATTTTAGTGCATTACGTATATTATCTAATACAGAGAACACACCTTCATACTCACTTGAACAATCAGGTTAATCACATGACACATGTATCTGACATTAAAAATCTCTCCTAATGTTATGTTTCTAATATTTCTAACAAACAAATTAATCACTACTCCATTTTTAGATGCGTTATCGAATGTGATACTGAAAATTTTATTTTAAATTTTATATTCCCTAAAGATTTTTATCATATATTCAAAATTGCCGAGTCATCATGAGGATAGAGAATTTCAGAGAATCCTAAACTATTTTTATTCATTATCCAATTAGAATTTACATAGTGACTGGTGAGACATACATAAGATGATTCATTGTGACTAGTCCAGATATCGGACGTCACGGACACCAATCCACTATATGTCGTAAATTCATTAATTATTTTTTATTTTTCTAACTTATATAATTTTAGTATGTCATTCCTAGATGTAGACCTAGGAATTATACAATAAGCAGGCTGAAAATATATTTGCATGATACGCACTATCCTTGAATCTTTCGAAAATCTGATCGAAAGACCCATCAATGTGATAAGTCTAGTCATGTCGTCTCTACCCAACTCGAAGGAGTATATGAAGGGAGTAAACTTTGAGACTGGACTCGATCCAGTCTCAAAAAATATAGTACTAAGTCGGATTTGCCTAGGATCTAATGGATCATATTTTTTGGTACATAATTCAGCATGTCTCTTAAGGTGCTCAATCCCAAACAAATTCTTACAAATTAAATTTCTTATATAATATTCACATTGCGATATTTCTTCTTCCTCACCACTAATATTTTTTTATTTTATTAAATTAAAATGAGTTCAAACTACAGAAGTCCTAATTTTTTTTTAAAAAAAATTTGGATTGAGATGACTAGAAAAACCAAAATTTCAGCAATCTCAGACCTCTGTATAAGATTTTTATTTTGTTAATTTAAATATGTTTCATTAGTATTTATCAATTTTTAAGATTTTTATTAAACAGGACAAAGGAGGTAGAGACTAGATGATAGATTTTAAATTTTACTATTTTAAGATTAGAGAGAGAGAGACTAAAGAGAGACTAAGAGAGAGAGAAAGTAAAAAAAACTTAAAATAAATTATCCAGTAAAGCAGTGAAGTCGATCACGTGCACTGTGCACCACAGTCTAGTTCAAAATTCCAAATCTGAGTTGAAAGTTCCGAAAAACCGAGCCGAATGAAAAATCCCAAGTCTCAAGAGAGAGAACAACAAGAATTTTGAGAAAGTTAGAATGTAAGATTTGAGAATAAATATTTATGAAAAATAAAATGTTATAAAGAGATGGGAAGAATTTTATGAATTAAAAGAAATAAGTTTTTTTTTTAATATTTTTTTTTTATTTTTTATAGAATTTTAGGGGGCAAAATCATGAGGATTGTCGGATTCTGCCCCCTAACCGTTGGAGGCGATATCCAACGGCTGTATTTCAAATTTTTTTTTAACATTTACTCGTTGGGGGAGAATTCGAGTCAGGCAGGACTACGAGTCGAATCTGATAGGACCCGTGCCGGCGCTAGCATGGAAATGTGGGGGTTGGCGTGGTGATGGGGTGCAATTCAGGTGGGGACTGGCCGACTGGGGACTTGGGGTTAAGGATCATGGGATGCCGGGTGCAAGTCTGCGAGACATGACCTTGACCCATGCCGTGCCACTAGCCACCGAACCATGACGTGCCACTAGCCACCGAACCATGCCGGGTCAAGGACGACACAAGGCCCAATTGGCCTCGGCACAACAGGGCACGATAGGTGCCTTACACGGGCATGGCACGGCACGGCACAGCACGAGCCCGAGCATGAAAAATTTTCATGCCGGGCCAACCTAGGCAGGGCCGAATCATGTCGTGCCTCATGCCGGGCCGGGCCAGCCCCATTCGATTGACACCTCTAGGACCAGCCAAGCATCTTGGAATCTGGACAGGGCGCTTGGCTCACCTTGTTCAGACCCAAGCTAGCTTTGGCTGAATTGTGCAGCACCTAGGCTAGTCTAAGTATGGCATGTATCAGGTCAGGCATGAACCATGCCCATGGGCCTGTTCATGCCGGTATGGACAATAATTATCCAACCCAACACGACAGGCACAACCCATTTGCAACCTCTAGCTAACATTTTTTTAGCTTGAGGAGGGAGTAATGGATATGACTATTCATTATAGGGTTAGGTTTAAGCAGGAACATGTCATTGGTATCACCCACCTAGGATTGTTTCTTCTTACTCCCTCAACAATTAATGTCTAAAACTCAAATTCTAAATTGTTCTTTCCATTTTATAACATGATGTGTTATAAACTCACCTTGATACCAAAAGTGCAAATCTCAAATTAACACAACCATGCCTTGATATCAAATATTAGGATCCCAAGTACGAATCTAAGATATCTATCAAAGCCAACCTCCAATACCAAATATTAAAAATCAATTATGATGATTTAGAATTTTAAAAAAAATGAAGAAAACTCTCAAAGATGAAGTATATAACAAACAAAAAATAAAGAAAAAAAATACAAAAGAGACGAGAAAAATTTCACTATCACTTATGAAACTTTACAATTGTTACACTTACATTCATTGTATCTCACAAAAGAGAGAAGAAAAAAATCTTTTTTAAACTTAAGAGCTAACTCACTACATCATATTTATGTTGCACCTTTATCTATTTATATCATGACACCAACAAATAATATCATGACTTAAATTCATAAATCTTCTAATTACAATAATATAAAATAGGTTACAATTTCATTCATATCGTCATACAAATGGTGAGTTTATGTATGATGCAATACCAAAGAACAAGATCACGACTTAAATTCTTAAATCTTCATATCACAAAAACAAATAATAAGTTGCAACTTCATTCATGTCGAAATAGCAAAATTCAAGTCACAATACTAAATAGAAATTTAAGTTACAATTTTATTCAGGTCATGATATTTTAGAAATATGAGTTGATCGTAAAATTCTCTCAAATAAAGAATACTTCTTCTTTAGCCAATCTCAGCTATACACAACTAAAATTTTTTTCGTATTAACTCTCCTATCAAATCGATATCTAATCAAACTTGCTCTATAATGAAGTAATACTCAATGTTAAATGAATAACACTCTAATTGTAATATCTGAGTCTCAATTCCTTCTGCTCGAAGTCAAACTCTACACATAATCTTTTTATCCAAACAACTTTCTTACTTGTGTGAATAAGCACCATATATGTTATATCGGTAGATGAGATAACAATAATAACTTATCTTTTGCTCATCCAACTCACAGACCTACCATACAAGTTAAACACGTACTCACTCATGAATCTTCTAATATTTACATCTCTATCCCAATCAGCAACATCTTCATTGACTTCAAAATTATTATTGTTACTACCAGACTGTAACACAAGATTAACAAAACCACAAAAATACTCGAGCACCTTATTAATAGCATTTCAACGCACCTTCTCTAAGTTAAACATGTATCTACTTAATGCTTCCACAACATATGAAATATCGAGTCTTGTATATATCATAACATATATCAAACTCTCAATAATATTAGCATATGACATTAAAATCTCACATCTTTCTTCTCTAAGTAGTAGGCCATTGGTCTATTATCAACATCATCCCAATTGTGAATTTCCATAAGAATTTTCATTAGCTTGCAATCAAACATGTTGAAATTCTATAATTTTCATTCAACATATTTTAGATGCCTAAGAGTAGGACATAATATTCTCCTTTATTGATCTCTTTAAATTTGTGTTCTTGGTATAAAATTTGTTATCCCACAATTTGTCATGTCAAATTTTTATGCTAATAACTATTTTATTTTATTGATCTTATCCTTGTTATTTCCAATCAATAATATATAATCAAAGATTCAAAATATAAAGTTAAAATAACATAGTCATTATCTAACCAATTTGTATACACACAATGATCAATCTTACACATACAAAATCCCAACTATAAATCATATGAGTCAGACTTTTAATACATACTCAAAGAATATTTTAGCATGTATAATGACTTTTTCAACTTATACACTAATTTTTTTTTACCTTTCACCTTAAAACCAATTGACCGCTCAACATAGGTTTCTTTCTCCGAGCCTTCATGAAGAAACATCATTTTTACATCCAGCTGCTTAGCCTCCAGATTATATTTAACTACAATAGACAACACCACATGAATGAAAGACATCTTCATTATTGATGAGAAGATCTCAATGTAGTTAATATTTTCCATCTGAGAGTATCCTTTAGCCATCAATTTTGTCTTGTACTTCTCAATTTTTTTATCAATCTTTATTTTTCATTTGAATATTTACTTACATCCTATTATCTTCCAAAGTACGGGAAAACTTTACTAGGCTCCAAGTGTTGTTTTTATTCTATAACTAAAACTCTTTTTTAATGGCATGCTCTTACTGATTTGATTTCCCAAATAGTTTTACCTCTATCATAATATTTGATTTATATCATGTGATATGAAGAATATTGTATGCACTATCAATATACCTTACAGATGAATTTCTAACCTATATAGACCTCCACAATGCATGTACTATCTTGAATGCTTATTCCTCAACAAAATTTTCAAACATCTATGCCACTAATGAAATAAAATCATGATACATTTGTAATATCACAACTAAAAAATATCAAAACTCAATGTTTTCATAAAGATCACTCATGTTGCAAATGGCTATGGCTTCTCCACTCTTGCACTAATGTGCTCCTTGAACATGATATCTCTACTGCAATAACATGGTTTTGTGTAGAGATATCATATTCCCATATCATAACTTTGAACTTAATCACAAGACTGAATTGATGTTCTCCATAGATGATTTATTCTCCATCATTCCCTTCTCCTCACAAACATAAGAATCATTGATAGGAGATATAATGATATTTTCTGTCAACTCGTACAGAGTTCCATGCTTTATCCCTGAGCAATTATCATTGTTTCTCAAATCATCTTCTTACAATACTTGTTATCACAACAAAATTATACATCAGCATTAGGCATCACTGAAATTAAATTTTTACTCAAGCTTGGAATATGAATAATTCTCATATTCACTTTTTCATGAGAAATGTCTTCATCATAGAGTAATTTCTCATAATCACATCTCTCCTATTATAAGATTCATACAAACAGAATTAATTCTGATGAAGCATATAATATGAAGCCCATGTGCTAAAAGAACCATGTGTCATTATCAATATAAGCGACACATGATTCTGCAAAGTATAAATCTCCAACATATAGCTTTTTATATGTGAAGCCAACTTTCACCTAGGTCGCAAGTGAAAGAAAAATCATGACATGAGCTTTTTCTAGTAGTCCCTCTTAAAGTGTTTAGTTTTACCACACTTCCAAAAACTTTAATTTATGGTTATCCATACTCTTCAAATTTTTTTGTCTTTGATTTATTTGTAAGCCAGCTTGGACTTTTTTCTTCCATCCTCCCTCATTAGCAATACATCATTCAAGTAATTTTTCATACTATATCTTCTCATTTCCTCATTTCAAGTAATAATGCTAAAATAACTATCTTATATGATAACTCTATTGTATCACTATCAATAGTAATAATCAAATTATCTCATTAATACAATAGTAGTAGAGGAGGATTATAATTTTATCATTATTGAGCTCGTAGATAATAGATAATAATTGCTTGATTAGTGTATAAAATACATATAAATATGAAAAAAAAATTAAATCTCCTCCAAACATAATTTATTGACTAGTGACTTGCTCTAATTAAGCATTTCAAGTTTCTTTCATAGATAATTCAATAATCTCTCACCTAAAAGATTCATCAAAACTTTACTTTTCAAACATAATTAGATCAAGTCTCGTGCTTACCAATTCAACTTATCTCATTTAAATAATCTCAATAAATCTCATCTCTAAATTTGATCACTTATTATTGGATTTGGATCTTCTATTGGGAACCAACAATCTCTATCAACAAGAATATCATTCATCTTTAGTTTCTAATGTTCAAAGCTCTTCTCCAAAAACTTCTCGATCTCAATCATAAATATTATTAAACTCATCATTTTTAGATTCACACCACAAAACTCATAAACCCTAGATCAAATGTCAAACCAAGCTCTGCAATCGAACCTTAGCTTTGTGCCATATATTAGAGATTGTAACATCATTTTGATACCAAATGAGCATATCTCAGATCTATACATTCATGCCTTGATACATAATGTTAGGATCTCGGGTGAGAACCTGAGATTTCTTGCATAACCTACCTTCAATAAAAAAAATTAAGAATCAATGACGATGATTTAAGGTTTCATAAAAGAAAAATAAAACCCTCAAAGATGAAAAATATAATACACAATAGAAAAGAGAAGGGGAACCATAAGAGAGAGAAGAGAAATGTTTTACTATTAGTTATGAAACCTTACAATTGCCACCCTTGTTTTCATTGTCTTCCACTCACTATTTAATGTCTACATTTACTAGTACGTATATAATAAAAAAAAAATTAATTTGAGATTTAAATTATGACTTCATTCATTCATATCATGACACCAAAAAATAATATCACGAATCAAATTATTAAGTATTTCAATCATAATAACATAAAACAAGTTGCAACTTCATATTACAATACTAACAAAAATTATCACAATTTTAATCCCTAAGACTTTCTCAAAGATAATACAACACACAACAAATTGTAATTTCATCTATTTCATGATACCATATTACAATGTTGTGTCTTAAGTCCTTAATTCTATGAGTCGCGACAATACAAAACAGATTACTACTTCCTTAAAGTCGCAAAACCAAAATTCAGGCTACAATATCGAGCACGTATTGCAACTTCAGAAATATGACCTAATTATAACACGACACCATCGCGATTTGCCCATGTTTTAGGCAAACATCATGATTTGTAGCTATGATGCGTTGCATTATAGCGTGTCGTGGAGTTCAAAAACTACTAAATTTTCATCATAGCAGTGAATCCATGCAGATAAGACCAGCGCCAACACATTCAAATGATTTAGATGCAGACGCAACTTACAGTATTCGGGAAAATGATGCCCTAGGAAGCATCGAACGGGAGACGAGAATGTTCTTCATTTGAATCCACTATATAATCTTCGTGAATATGAATGAATACAGTGATCAGAACAAGCTAAAGATCTGTGTTGATACCCACTCAGACCAATATGTCCCAGTGGAAAAGGACGTAACGCGTGGCGTCGAAATGAGCGACCATGAAAAAGGATGCTTGGCACCTCAGTTTCAGGTTCAGCAAGAAAAATATGAGAATAATATTGCTCCATTTTACGGAAAAAAAAATCTTCAATAAAAAATTTATAAATAGTAAAACTAGAGGTGTCAAACTAAACGTGCCGGGCCGGCCCGTCCCATTTTTTTCAGACCCGACCGTGCTTTCGTGCCGAGCCAGGCACAGCACTGTTACAATACCGTGCCGTGATTGGCCCGGCACGGGCCCGCGGCACGATCCGCCAGGTTGGGCCCGGTCGGGCCAAACCCTAAATAAAAAAAAAAATTAGGATTTTGGCACGCGCCGTCGTGCAGAACCCCTAATTAAAAAAAATTATGATTTCGGCGCACCCAAAATTCTAATTTTAAAAAAAAATTAAGATTTTGACGCCCTCGTAACCTTAATTTTAAAAAAAAATTGATTTCGGCACGGTAGCGTGTTAACGGGTCACTGTACCGTGCCGGACCAGGTACAGCACGAGGCCCGGTTGGCCTAGGCACAGCACGGCATGATCGTGTCATAGTCGGGCACATCACGAGCTCGGGCACGAAAAATTTCTATAATAATTTCCGAATCGTACCGTGCCTCGTGGCGGGCCGGGTTGGTCCGGCCCAGTTGACACCTCTAAGTAAAACCTCAAATTAAAACACAATTTTCTATAATGTATTTCCAAAGATATGAGATATCTCATTCATTTAAATCGATCAATATGCCCATAAAAATTAATTGAAATAAGTATATTTTAGTATATAAGAATAATAAATAATTAATTATAAAGGAATAAGATTTAGATAGTTATTAAGAATAGATATAAAATTTATAAAATTAATAATAAGCATATAAAAAATTATAAATTACAAAAAATACTTTTAAATATGATATTTAATTATCTGTTTTTAATTAAGTATGATTAAAAAATAGAGATATGTGTTTTGGTTGAACCAAACACAAAATATTTGTGTTTTTGTGCACTAACTTTTTTATAATTGAAAAAATATACCAATTCTAAAATAATTAAGTTAGAATGTACCAAAATTAATAAATCAAATTTTGTACTCTAAATTTAGAAAAAAAAAATTGATTTAATAAATTTTAAAAATGTTTTTCAAACATAGAAACCAAATTTTTGAATTCAAAAATCATAATTTCTCAAAAAATAGTTTAAAAATCTTCATTAATATTGTATAAGTGACAGGGTAGGACTCGAACTCATGCCCTACACTTTGCAAAAACCACACCATATCACTTGGTCACAATGTTAACATCAATTAAAAGACAAATTGATCAAAATACTTTTATATAAATATGAATATAAATAGAAGTACATATATAAGTGTGCTTAAATATACATAGATATATAAATATATATGTAGATTTACAAACATATATGTAAATATAAATAAATAAATATATATATATATATATATATATATATATGTATATTTATGTATAATTATATATAAATAAATATATGTATGTGTGTTTAGATATGTGTGTATACACACGCACGCACACACGCACACACACATACACACATAAACATGTGTGTGTGTGTGTGTGTTTATATGTATATACATATATGTGTGTGCATTTATATATGTATATATTGATATAAATGCACAAACACCTACACACACACGCGCACACACACACATATATATACATACATATAAATGTATAAATTAGTTTATCATTGTCTCTTCTTGACCCTCGCACAAAGAAATGTGAACTGGAAGTTCAAAAAATTATTTATTTTCAAAATTTAGTAAATTAATTACTAGATATATTTACTAATCTGAAGAGAGTAACTACATTTTGCATACCTGTTGTTAATACTCCATGTAGAATTAATGTCTCTGTAGAATAATCTGTTGCTAATGAACCTAAAGCATCAATGAAACATGGTTGACTAATTGGTTCCGAAAAATAAAAATCCTCGGAAAAGAAAAGGATCAAAGGATCAAGTTGAGGAATTGATGGCTCTAGAATACTAGAAGAGTCTTCAGTTGTAATTCCAGAAGAAATTCAAGTACCTGAAACTTGTGGCAATCAAGAGATCTCGATAAACTATGTCACAACTGGCCAAAGATGGAATCTTAATAAATTCAATGTCGATGAAATATTTGTATATAATGTGTCACTTAACATTATTAATGACAATAAGGAACTTGAGCAAATTTATGTCGAGGAATGTATATAGAAAGATGATTGACCAATATGAAAAGATTTAATTGAAGCAGAATTAAATTCTCTTTTAAACATGATATTTATGGTCCTATTACACGTACATCTAATAGTGTCAAACCTTTAAGTAGAGGTGTCAACCGGGCAAGGCCGGCCTGTCACGAGGCACGACACGATTCGGTCGTGCTTGAGCCGACCCGGCACTGAAATTTCCCATGCCCGGGCTCATGTCGTGCCCGACCACGACATTATCATGCCATGGCGTGCCGAGGCCAACAGGGCCTCGTGTTGTGCCTAGACCGGCACGATACCGTGCCGAAACCAAATTTTTTTTTAAATAAGGGTTATGGTGATGCCGACCGGGCCAAACCAGGCGGATCGTGTTGAGGGCACGTGCCCGGCTGAACTCCACAAAACCATGCTGGGCCAGGCACGGCATGGTACAGTAACCGTGCCGTGCCTGGCCTGGCACAAAAACACGGATTGGCTTGAAAAAAATGGGATGGACTGGCCCAGCACGTCCCATTTGACACCTCTACCTTTAAGATATAAATGAATATTTGTTAAAGAATGAGACGCAATAAATAAAGTTGTTAAATATAAGGCACGATTAGTTGCACTAGGACTCTCTCAAAGACCTAGCATTGATTATAAAAAAACATATTCCCTTGTAGTGGATGCAACTATTGTTCGATATTTAATTAGCCTAGTAGTACATGAAAAACTTGGTATGTGTTTAATGGATGTAATAATGACTTATTTATATGGACCACTTGATAGTGTCATTTATATGAAAATCCCAGAAGGATAAAAATTGCCTGCAACACATAATTCAAGTCCACGAGAACTTTACTCGATAAAATTATGTAGATTTCTATATGGGTTGAAATAATCTGGATGTATGTGGTATAATCGTCTTAGTAAATATTTATTATGAAAATGGTATAAGAAAGATCCCATATGAGTTGAAACAACCTGGATACATGTTGTATAATCATCTTAGTAAATATATATTGTGAAAAGGATATAAGAATGATCTTTTTTGCCCATGTATATTTATAAAGAGATCTGGATCTGAGCTCATTATAATTGTAGTTTATGTTGATGATCCGAATATTATTGGAACTACGAATGAGCTTTTTGAAGTAATAGGCAACTTAAAAAAGAATTTGAGATGAAAAATCTTGAAAAAATAAAACTTTACCTTGGTTTACAGATTGAACACTTTGAAAATAGAATTGTTATTCATCAATCAACTTATATATCAAATGTGTGGAAACAATTCTATATGGATATTGCTCATCCATTGAGCATTCCAATGGTTATAAGGTCATTATATGTGAATAAAGATCATTTCCGATTTTGGATAGATGATGAAGAGCTTCTTTGTCCTGAAGTACCATATCTTAGTGCTATTGGAGCACTAATGTATCGTACAAGTCATACATTACCTAATATATCATTTTCTGTAAAGTTGTTAGCAATATATAGTTCTTGTCCAACAATAAGAATCATATATGTAGTTTACAAGTCATATATGACCTAATGTATCTTACAAGTCATACATGACCTAATATATCATTTTTTGTCATAACATTCTACAAAAGAATTAATTACTGCCACATCTTCTAATCATGCAGAGATCTTAGTAATTCATGAAGTAAGTTGAAAATATTTATGTAGTTTGTCTTTTAGCAAGGAGGTCCCGACGACCTTGTATGAAGATAATGCTGTATGCATTATTCAATTAAAAAAATGGGTACATTAAAGGGGATAGAACAAAACATATATCACCAATTTTTTTTTTTCGCTCATGATCTACAAAAGAATGGTGATATTGATATTCAATCAATTCGTTCGACTAATAATCTAGCATATTTATTTTACTAAGGCTCTACCTACTACAACATTTGAAAGGCTAGTTCATAGCACTGGAATGCACAGGCTCAGAGATTTAAAGTGATATTTTATACTGTACTCTTTTTTCTTTACCATGGTTTTGTCCCACTGGGTTTTCCTTAGAGGTGTCAAACGGGCCGGCCCAGCACGGCACGGCCCGTTTTTCACGTGCCCAGCCGTGCTGCCGTGCCGTGCCGGGCACGGCACGGTTTTTTAAATTCGGGCACGGCACGGCCCGTGGGCACGGCAAGGCCGTGCCGGCCCGCGAGGGCACGGGCGCACGGCAAGGCAGGGCAGGCGGGGCGGGGCGGGTCTGTTTGGACCCGACCCGCAGTCTTTTTACCGGGGGCGGGGCCCGGTTGGGTCACGAGTCACGACTCAGGCACGCGGGCCGGCGTGCCGTGCCAAGGCACGAGCCGTGCCGGGCCAGGCACGGCACGGCCCGGCACGTGGTTTGTTCGCCCGGGCCCGGCACGGGCCCGGGCACGTTTTTTTATCGTGTCGGGCCGGCCCAGGCACGGCCGAACCGTGCCGTGCCTCGTGCCGGGCCGGCCCGGCCCGTTTGACACCTCTAGTTTTCCTAGTATGGTTTTTAATGAGGCAGTATCATGGACATTCGGGGGGGGGGGGGGTATTATGAACAATATTTTGGATATCCATAAACTCTCTAATAATCTATTGACTATTGATATTCTTGTGACTCTTATTATTCATAGATTAATGAGTATTAATTGAAATGGAGTAATATGTATTCATTGGTACATTTGTATGAGTCTGCATATAATTAAACGAATAAAAAATCTCTCACATGTTTCTTTTATATCTCTCGCTCTCTTGTCCTATTTATTATAATAATTTTTAAATTTTAATTTTACAAGTTTTATAATTAAAATGTAAATTATACTAATTTGAAAAATATATATTTCAAATTACACTACATAAATTTCAAAAAATATAAATAAAAACTTTGAATAACAAAAGTAGTCTATATGATTCAGATCACTCATAGTCTTGGCAATAACATCATTATTTTTATGTGTGTATGCATCATCATTCAGAATTATTTTTTATTTTTTCTTGAAGACGTATAATTGAAATGTTGATCGTATGATTTTTACCAACTTACTATATTTAAATTTTTAATTTCACAATGGGACGGGAATGAGTTGTAATTGGTATTTAAGTATTTCTATAGTTCATTCTTATTTAATAAACTTCCATTAAATTTTCTCCTAGCAAATATAATTAAAAAAGTTGTAATCACTAAATATATTATTCATATTCATATTCAGAGGCTCATTAAAAAATTATATTTATTATCATAATATTTAAATAAATTATCTAATTAATCCTAAATTCTATCCTTAGATTCTTATGATTGGTTCATTCAAGTATATATATATTTTATAGTATTTTTCATACATTTCATTTTAACCTGAAGATTCATATAGACAACAAAGTTATAAAGAAATGAAATTGAGATAAGTATTTTAAATATTTTATTTTCATCTTAATGACCATGATACTAAAATTTGGAGGTTTTCTATATTTGTTAAATAGACTATTAATGTTACATATGTACCCAAGTATAATATATATTATGGGAGTATACATAAATGGACATATGCTTATCTTATTATAAAAAATTTAAAAGAATTTTATCAATAAAGTTTCTTTGTTTTTATTATTAACGTAGTTATATATCACGTGTTAGTAGATAACACATGAATCATAATTCATACATGACCATGAGAGAAATTATTTTTCTTCTCACTTGAATTATTATATTAAATATGTGACACATACAACTAATATAAAAAATCTCACATAAGAGCCTATTTCTAATAGTTCTCATAAATATATTAATTATTATATCATTATTTTAAAGTGTTATTAAATATTATGTTAAAGAAAAAAAATGTAATCTCATATTTCCTAGAGATCATCGACAAGCACTCAAAAATGATAGGGTTATCATGAGATCGAAGATCTCATAAAATCTTAATATTTTTTTTTTTGATTTAGTTTTTACTTAGAATCAATAAAGTGAGTGATCATGCATGTAAATATATTAGTTCCATGACCAGTCCAAAATATTGAAAGTCACGAAGATCACTCTCGTGTCCTAAGTTGGTGAATTATTAATTTTTTTTTTATTTTATAATTTTTTATTATGTTATTACTCAAGATTTTACGAGAAGTGAGATGAATGTATTTATCTAATTGAAAGACTCATACTAGCAATTTATTTTATTATGCACTTCCTTGCATGCTCATGCCGATAAATTAAGAAGTCATCTACGGTAATTCAATTTCAAAGATTTATCCATTAAGTTGAATTTGTTTAGGATCCAATAAAACATATTTTTTAGTATATTAATTCGTTCATATCTTATGACATCTAGTGTCACAATTATTCATATATATACATATTGCACCATTTTTGTTTCTATTTTTTTTTATCTAATTCAAGCTCTTATAGATTTTTGAGAAATATGAGAGAAAATTTTATAATTAATTTTATTAGAAATTTAAAAAAATTAACTTAAAATAAATGAATATGTAATATGTACAATTAATGAAACAATATCACAAACACAATTAATTATCATCTTGTAGACTAAAATTGATCTGCTAAATTAAAAATATTCTAATATTATAAATTTAAGATCATGTTTGATGAGTCAAGAATTTGAAATCCATCATCCTTATTCGAAAGCACTTAAAATCATATCAATATACAATTTCTCACGCGCGCACACACACACACACACACACACACACACAACATAAATACTTCTCAAGCAATTACTTATCACAGAGCAATTTTTGTTTAAATAATTTTAATTTTTAATTTGTATTGATAATTAGAAATTTAGTATTTATGCAACTACCACAGACCAATGATGCATATTAGATGTGACTGCATTGCGTCTGATGAATAAAACTGCTTTATTGCTTGTGTGGCACATAGGATACGCGAACAACAGCAGCATTAGAAAACGTAAGAATTATAGCACAAGTATAACAAATGTGAATTATTTTGGAGTACACATTATTCCATTCAATTGAAAGAATCGAAAGAAGGAAAAAAAAAAAAGAGAGAGAGAGAGAGAGAGAGAGAAAAAAAGGGGGGTGGTCTTGCGCGTGGAGTGTAGTATGGCAGCAAATCTCGTCAGGATGGAAGTTATCTAAAAGGCTCAACTGGTTCAGAGTCCTTGAGAAATGCCGCTGCCTGGAAGCACTCGGCGGCCTGGATGGACGAAGATGATGATGCGCTGCTGCCCGCATCAGCTCTGTAGAGAAGGCCGAGATTGTGCCAGGCCGAAGAGTTCATTCTATCGATCCTGAGAGCATCCATCAGCAGGCTTCTGGATACCTCATTTGGGCGGCGACAGAGGCGGCTGAGAAGCATGGCCGTGCCTACCAAACTGGGGGCGTGGGTTGGATCGACATCCAGCGCGCTCTCGTATGCCACGAGAGCTTCTTCGTAGAGACCCTTTTGCTCCCGCAGCACTCCTGTCATAAAAAAGCATTGAGACAGTATTTTCCAAGTGAAAGCCACTGTCCCTGCCTCTGTCACCAACCACGTGCACTATCGCATGCTCCACCACGCGCATTTGTAAAACCCACTATGCAAACACGTGTGCACACACTTGCTCAAGAAAGCATCTTTGCGCATGCCAGCACAATGAGCAAGTGCATGTGTGCCTGTGCGTATGCCCGCACAAAAAACATGCACATGCGCGCCTTGTTTTTTTTTTCTTACAGACTCAGCACGTGCACTATGGTGGTATGGTGCACACAATTTGCTCAAGTGCTTATAAACTTTTACCCACGCACACAACTCAGATCTGACATCATGTTATATTATTATATGATATAATTAATTAATTATATCATATAATTATGCCCTTATAAAATAATTAAAATTAGTTTAATCAAAAATAAATTAGGTGCTCCTATCAAAATATATAAAATAATATAAAATAAAACAAATAAACAAATTATAACAATATACAACACAGGAGCTTCTTATAAGATCAGTCATCGCAAATATTCGAGGGATCACAGTGATAATTAACAAGTAAATAAAAACTTACCAGTTAAATGGCATCTAGAAGAGGAGCACGGGCTGATGGCCTTGGACTTGGAAAGGCAAATCTCAGCATCACTCCACTGAGACAAATTTATGTATATAGAAGCCAAGTCATGCCAAACTTCCAGTTCCAATTGTCTTGCTGGATCCAAATTTCCCTGAAAAAACAAAAACACAAAAAACTCAATCAACCATAATTAATAACAATGAAAATAACAAAAATAAAAAAATAAAAAAAAAATAAAAAAATAAAAAAAAATTCAAAAAATAAAAAAAAATAAAAAAAAATAAAAAAAATAAAAAAATAAAAAAAATAAGAAAAAAATAAAAAAATAAAAATATTAAATAAAATAAAAATGTAAAAAAAAATAAAAAAATAAATATATAAAAAAAAAGGTATAAAAAGAAAAAAGAAGACAACAAATTGACCTTGTGGGGCTTCTTCGCAGCACCAAAGCACTTGATTTGAACCTGAAGAATTCCAAGGAGAAGCGTGTAGGTATCAATGGCACTCTTCACATGACCCTGAGCAATTTCTAGTTTGGCCTTGGTCCTCAACAAAACCCCCTGATCCCACTTGCCAGTCTGATCCAAGGCAGCAATTATGATAGTTTCTGCGTCCGCAAAGCGCTTGTGAGCCGACAGGATCCTGGCCAACAGCAGCCACCCTCTGATGCTGGATCCATTTTCCAGTCCCAGCAACAACTTTGCATAGTGGAGGGCAGCATCCAGCTTCCTCTGCTCTGCATGCTCCAGGCAGAGGTGGTACAGAATGCAGGCGTCCCCCATCTCCGTCATTCTTCCCGCAGCTTCCAGCGCGCGGACTGCTTCCGACTGCCTTCCAGGCCCTCTCAGAATCGGAGAGTGCGAGTTTCGAATGCTCTGACAGGACACGTGCCGAGCAAGAACATGGCGCTGCTCCCCAGCAGCCGACCGCGCTCAGATCCACAGCACTCGAGAGCCCTCCTGGCACATACCGCCCCTTCTGCTGCATGCCGATGCAGCTTCCCGCAGATTTTTGATGCCATGAGCAGGCCCGGGACATTGGCCGGCTCCTCCCCGGAGTGCAACAGCCTCCTGAGCAAGTTCAGAGCAACCATGTCTTCTTCAATCCCATGGTAACAGAGGGCTAAGGCGTAGTATCTCTCCCCCCTGCCAATGGTGCCGGGGAGAAGCCCCTCGAAGGCCCTGGCTAAGGATTCCAAGTCCCCTGAGACGGAGAGAGCAAATGTAAGGTGATCCAAGATGGACGCATCCCACCGAACTCTTTCAAGAAAAGTATTTTGTAACAGTACCATTAGCAGGAGTATGGCTTCCTCCGTACTGTTTCTAGGGGCGGAGGAGGCACCCATCTGAGAACGCAGGTTCAGGGAGCCCGCCTCGCCTCCGCCGTAGAGAAGGAAGACGGCGAACTCTTTCTGAATCTTTGCGGTGGTTTCCGCATCGAGATTCCAGTGACCCAGGAGAGCTCGCCGGTACGACAAGACTGACTCATGCAAGCAATCGGCAAGCTTCCACAGTTCTGGAAGCAGCTCGACGGCTTGGGTTATTGTTTCCTGGCAGTGAAGATTATCAGGCAAGCCTTCTGGCAGCGAAGATTCGACTATGTCCAGAACTACTCTGCAAGATTGGGCGGCATCTGTGGGAACCATTGCAGACGCAGATAAGCCATACGACAACAGCAAAATGAAATGGTCTTTCGAAAGAAGTAAATTTATGGTGTGGTTATTCCCACAAGGAGTAGTAAATTATTAATATTTATTACAAATAACCATGTAGGAGCATCTCGCATCTTTTCTCGGCTTTGGATTTTTGGTTCACGTGCAGTATGGATATAAAAAAACTAAAGTTTACTCGTCTTGGTTTATGGATATTTCGTATTTTTTCATTTATTTTTTTAAAGTTAAAAGTTTTAAATTTTGAAATTTCTTCTCTAGTCCAGTCTCTCACTCTCTCCACTCAAAAAAAATTAAAAAATAACAAAAAATAATTTAATTAAGGAAAATAAAATGAATTTAAATTTAGAAAAATAAAAATTAAAAATCCTATGAAAAGATTCGAGGCTGCCGAAACTTTGATTTTTCCGGTCACCACGACCCAAACATTTAAAAAACAATAAATTAGAAAAATTTTTGTAGTTTGAACTTATTTTAATAAAATAAAATAAAAAAATATTAGTGATGCTGAAAAAGAATCGGCATAGTACAAAAATTATAAAAAAAAATTTTAATTGTAAGAATTCGTATGAGACTTATCACCTTAAGAGACATACCGAACTATGCACAAAAAAATATGATGCATTAGATCTTAATGCAAATCTTACTCAACGATTAGTTTTTTAAGACTGGATCCAATTCAGTGTCAAAATTTATCCCCTTTTATATACAGCAACGAGTTAGCGAGGAAACGCATATTCAAACTGATCATCATGCTGGATCTTCCGATTAAATTTTTGGAGGATCCAAAGATAGTCAATATCATACATGCATATTTTCAGCATACATATTATAGGATTCCTAAGTCTATATCTAGAAATGACATACTAAAATATTATAAGTTAGAAAAATAAATAATAATTAATAAATTTAGAAAATAAGATAAAATAGTATCCGTAAAATCCAATATCTAGACTAGTCACGATGTTGCATCTTATGCATGTCTCACCGCCCACTATATAGATTCAAAATAACTTCTAAATAAAAAAATTTTAAGATTTTTTAAAATTTTTCATTCTCATTATGATCCGGCAAATTTTGAGTGCATAATAAAAACTTTTAGAGAATATAAAATTCAAAATAAAAATTTTAGTAACGATTAACATGTTTGTTAGGAAATTTAAAGATGAACGATTAGAAAAGATTTTCCATGTTAGATATATGTGTTGCATGATTAACTTGATTATACAAATTGAGATGCAGGTTTGTGCATCCGCTTTAGAAAATATGCGTAACTCTCTAAAGTATATTCACACGCCTCGTAAACAATAAGAGTTTAGTGATCTCTGTTTGTTTACAATAAGAAAAAAATCTAATTGAATATGAGACACCATTGAAATTATATTTACATGATGTCAGATTTATGTGTTGGATACGAATACATAATATCTGACTATGTCAATAGTAAGAGTGACGAACTTATTATTGATGACACTGACTAGGCGATGAGAATTTAATTTATGAAATTCCTGAAAATTTTTTATAACATGACACATATATGTTAGTTTATACTCTCACAACTTACATTGCACTCAAGTACATAGATATAAAATGCACAGATATAAAGTGCATTTATATAAAGCGCATTACATTGCATTGTACACAAGTGCATGGATATTGAACTTCGAATACAAGTGAGATAGATATAAATCTACAAGAAGCATAATTTTTTATTTACTTTTTCTTTCTTGCATAAATTAAAAATTTAAAAAATTATCCATCCTCAAAAACTCTTTAAAATTTAATAATAAAAAATATTAATGAATATAATAAAAATAAGAATGATATAGATATAATAAAAATAACTAAACTAAAAGATCAGAAACTAAGCTATCTCTTAATCATAGGTCAGTCTTGACCTTGTCATCTAAAAATCCATAAGATTAAATGAACACTTGTAATATGAACTTACTTTAAGATAATTAAAAATAAAAATTCTAAAAATATCAAGATCAAAATAAATTTTAGTATAATATATATATAGTATCAAAAAATATATACATATAAGAATACTATTAAAACTAGACATCTTGGGAGACACATTAAAAAATATATTAAAAAATAAGATATATTGAATAACAAATAAACTCAACTAATTGGTGAACTCATTAAATTTATATCTACTTCAAGTTCAATTATCTCATTTATTTATCATCAGTTTGCAAAAAAAAATAAATAACTATATTTATTGCTAACATGGGTATTCTACTTAAAATTTGAGAAGAACCTAGGCTAATTCATTTTATATAGAAATACCTTCAGCCCATCTTTCATAGGATCCCTAGAACAACTAGTAATAATGACATAATAATAAATTTAAAAAATAATTAATCATTAACGAATTTAAAAAATAATGTAAAGTAATCTTATTGATATCTAATATTTTGATCAATCATAATCACAAGGCATTTGCATGTATTACTATTCATTTTGTTGATTCTAATAAAAAACTAATTAAAAAATTTAATGATTTTATGGAATCTTTTATCTTCTAATAGCGATCATATGAGTGTCAAAAAATTTTAGAGAATGCAAAATACAAAAAAAAATATTTAATATAAAATTTAATAACACATCAAATTATAGTATTATACTATTTTTATAAAAATCATTAGAGATAATCACTTAGTAAAAATTTTTCATGTTAAATATGTGTTATATAATAAGCCTAATAGTATAAGTTGCATTAATAATTATTATTCCTAATTAAGATTTAATTAGGAATAATAGAATACCTAGTGAACTATAAGATTTACATGCTATGTAAGTTATTAGGACTAAAAAAAAATTAAATTAGATATCAAATACAATTTGAATTCTACATATTTATTATTAGATTAATATGTTGACTACCAATATATAATATTTGACTATACAAATAATATAACTACTGAAATAATAATTAAATAGTCTGACTATGATATTAAATTTTTATTTTTGCAATTTATGAAAAAAATTTATGAAGCAACAAATATGTGTTTGTCGATATATACTCTCAGGACCTAAATCGTGCTTATGTGTATATACAACATGAGTAATATTATTAATTAATATAAAGAATACTCATATTTTCATGATATGACTATTAAAATAGAAAGAAAATATTTAAAATATGAGTTCTCTATTTCATATTTATTACTTAACTATATGTATGGATCTTATGGTTAAAAGAAAATAAATATAAAATATTATAAAATACATATATACTTTGCATTAACCAACCATAAGAATTAGATAATAAACTTTATAAATAATTAAATAATTATTTAAATATTATGAAATTAAATTCACTAATTATAACGAGTCTCTAAATATAGCAATCAATATTATATTTAAAGACAATAATTTTTTCATCCAGTTAGCCATAGTCAAACAATGAAAAAATTCATAAAATAGAATTGAACTGTTAAAATATTTAGATAATAATTACAACTTAATCTTATCTCATAACATAAAAAAATTTTAGATATTAAATTAGTAAAAACCATACAAATTCAACTTTTTCATATTATCTAAAATGACATGTAAGATACTAACTCTATTGGCATCTAGCATTGTATTTGTCTGTTATTTTGTAATTATGAATATGATTTCAAATAAGAACTCACTACATTTAAATATTTTTAAATTTCATTATACTTAAAAAATTAGAATGATGCTGACATACACATGAAAATGATGATATTAACTCTTAGAGTTGTAATGATTCAAATCAAACCGAGTGAGAGTAATTGATATTATATTTATATTACTACTTCATACAATGCACTAGCATGCATTATTTTTAGCTATTTTTATATTTTTAAATTTTGTATGCAAAGTCACAAATAGATATATATTTATATCTTCAATTCAAACTAGAGTATTTTTTTTTATTATATTTATGTACATAGATTTTCATACATATTAATTATTGCATATGTTGATGTGCACTTTCAATTTATAAATTAATTTAATTTTTAAAAAATTATATTTATACATATATATATATATATATAAATACATAATATATTATTATATATTAATATAATTACATAGGGCCTAGTTATTAGTGCCTATTGCCTTCAACCTACTACCTACTATTAGTAGGTAGTAGAGACATACAGTAGTCTACTCACTACTACAAATAGGCACTAGGCAACGGCCTACTTGTTAATAGTAATAAGCACTAGGAAATAACTTGCTTGCTACTGCCAATAGGAACTAGGCAATAGCCTATCAAACTGAGCAATAATCAATCTAGTGTGTCACATATCATAAGCTTTAGTATTATATGCGCACCTTAGACTAATAAATTTTACTATCCTAATTGCCCAAGTCACTATATTGTTATTGCATCACATATCATAACCTACTCTTGCCCCTCATAAAAATTACACCTACAAGATTCCAAATACAAGCTTAGCAAAAAAGAGAAATAACTTAAAATTACAAATAAATTTGCATGAGCACAATAATAAAATAGGTCTCTTATACAAAGAGGGCTCTGATTCATCAGAGATTTAGATTGCGTCATGTCATTATCTTATTACATAAGAACTTCCTAAAAAATTTTAGAATGGAAAGTTAAGCCTCTAGATTTTTCTAAATTTTATGTGAAACATTTTCAAAATCTGTATTTTTTTGAATTCTAATAATCAACATATCAACATGTAATGTTCGCAACCTCTTCTCTGTAAACAACTCACAACAATCTTCCTGATGAGGCAGCTTTTCCTAAAATATGTATGTAATACTAAGACTCTCATGTATCTACCTCTAATGTGATTTATACTCCCTCTACTTCTAATACATGATAAATAATTTCTTTCTCAAATATATCTCAATTTGTCTTATATATACTAAACTATCTAGTCATACAACCTAAGAAGCACGATAAATTCTAAAAAACTAGGATACGAATACGATTAAGATACGGCATGATAAAAAAAAATAAAATTAAAAAATAAAATTATTTTTTTATAAATATTAAGTATTTTATAAAATAAAATAAAATAAAATATATTTATATTATAAAATAAATATATATTTTTTTTTATTTTATAAAATAAAAATATTTTATTTTATTTTATTTTATAAGATAATATTTATAATTATTTTATTTTATAAAATAATATTTTAAAATTATCTTATATTATATAAAAATATATTTTTTTATTTTATAAAATAAAAATATTTTATTTTATTTTATTTTATGTCAGCCCTGACAATTAGCGCCCACCCCCTGCCTCCCCCCTCAATTCGCGCCCGCCCCCTATTACATTTTCACGAAATGGGTTCCGACAGGAATGGTCCAGCATGGTCTGGCACGGCCCTACACTCGGCCGAGCCACCATGCCGTGCCGCCTATCGTGTTTGGCAAGGTCGTGTCTCGCTCAGGCGAGCCGAGCCGTGCAGTGCCGTGCCTTAGATGAACCATGCAAAATAGAAAATTTGAAAAATCAGTATTGTGATGCTTGACCATTTTTTTATGTTTTCAACTCTACTTATAGAATGCATGCATATGCCAGCAAGCAGGAGTCGGCAACAAATAGGAGCTACCTTTAAACCTTCCAAGATGTTGAAGTGATTTAGCCTTTAAGAAGATGGCTTCCAAGAGTAAGCTCGCTGCTTGGATAGACAATGGAAGGACTGATAAATTCTGTGACTGTCTCTTTGAGTTTTCTCGTGCAGCTAGCGTAGCTTTTATCCTTGGGGTGATCGTAGCAACATCTATCCCTTCAAACACATCTAGAGCCGCTTCTATATTTCCTTTCTGATATTCGGTTTTTCCCGACAATGCTCTTTCTTCCTGCACAATCCAAGCAGCTTTTCATTGCAAAAGCAAACAATAACAAAAAATCATAGACAACTGGATGGCGCAAGCTTATTTCCAACAGAAACAAAAAAAAGAAAACAGAAACATTTTTGCCCCCAAAAAACATTCAAATAAGATGTATAATCCAACCACTACATGAGGAGATCCAACGGCTCGTATATAATTATATATGCAACACGAACAATATTTTTAACCAATAAAAAAAATCAATTTTTTAGGATATAACTATTAGAATAAAAAAAAAAGATTTAAAATATTTATCTTTTATTTTCACTTTTTTGCTTAATTATTTATATAAATCATAGGGTTAATTTCAAAGTAGCAGAAAATATTATCAAATTCATATTGACTTGCATATGCCAACCATAATAATCAAGGGGTATAATTTATAAATAATTAAATAACTTATTTAAAAATTTTAATATTATATTTTGTGAAAATAATTTTTTTCATTCAGTTAACTATGATTAAATTATATGGTAGTTCATAAAATAAGAATAAGCTATCAAAATACTTTAACATTAATTACAACTAAATCTTATCTCATAATTACATAAAAAATATTAATATGAGTTAATAAAAATTATATTAATTCATCTCTCATGTAATACCTAAAACGATACATTATTTATTGATTCCTTTAAAATCTAGTATAGTATCGAATTCTACTTTTTCTAAGAATATAAATATAATTTCAGATAAAAAAATCAGATTATAATGAGATATTATTAAAAATTTTTCATACTAAAAAAATTAGTAGAATACATGGACGATCTTTAAGACAGTGTAAATACTAAAAATAAATGATTATATATATGAAAATGATAAGACTAAAACTAAGTTGCAATGATAAAAACCACACGATGTGGCATTATAATAATAATTTTGTCCTAGCGTATATTTTATTTACGATCTTTTTGTTGGAATCTTTTGTGTTTATCATTATATTTTTAAAATTATGTATATTTTTTAAATATTATTTTACAATCATATTTATACGCATTAGAATTTATGTTTTATAATGTTGAATCTTTAATCATATTATCTAGCATATTTATATTATGTATTATATTGTTATTTTTTATTTGGATGAGAGTACTCAATATACGGGTTTCCCTAACTATAGTTAGAGGTGTCAAACGACCCAGCCCGGCCCGACCCATTTTTTTAGGGCACGAACGTGCTACCGTGCCGGGCCGGGCACAGTTTAAAAACATCCGGGCACGGCACGGCCCGTAGGCACGGCCGAACCGTGCCGGCCCGGTTGACACCTCTAACTATAGTCATATGTAAAGCTTATTTTTCCATTCTAAATCTTGTAGAAAATCAAGCATCAAACCCTATACCAATAATAAATTAACTCTATGATAATGTATTTATTTTATTGATAAATATAAATGATGTGTCAAATGAGAACATAGGAATCAATAAGAATGCAACAATGAGCTGTGATGAACATGGTAATAATTTTGTAGATTTATTTACTAAATAATATATTCTATTTTTTATTTCGTGTGTTATTTAAAGTTTGATGTTGCAAAAATAAATCGTAATGGGCCAGCATGGCCTGGTATTTTTTGCCACAAATGGGCTAGCATGACAGCCTGGCATGCCTGTTAAAGAGGGCAGCCCAGAATACCCCGGTATCCCTCTGGTAATCTAGATCATTCCGAGTCAATTTGGGCTAGGTCAAGCGGCTCAGAAACCTGACATGACCTGGGCATTGTTCAAACCCAAGCTAGTTTGGGGTCAATAGAAGCTAGCCTGGGTTCGATTGAGTCTAGTCTAGGTTCGATCGAGGCTATCCTGGAGTCTGGTGCAGTTCAAAGCCTCTCAAGGCTATTCGACACGAGCCAACAGCTAGCCCTGGCACAACCTCATGTGACCCAACCTCACCCAGTCCAAATCTTCACGCACCAGCCTATTTCATGAGTCACGTCGTGTTGCACGCCATTGCAGCACGCAGGCTAATCCCCTTAGCATGGCACAGCTTATGCTATGAGTGGCCCATGCATGTTCCAAACATGAGTTTGGCTGTGCCGAGTCGTGTCTGAACTAGTTTTCATGGATCATGCCGAAGGGCCATGCCAAGGCAGCCCAATCCATTTGCCACATCTATTTAAAGTTCATTTTTTCATTTCATTATTATTTGACTAAGTTGTGTGATATATATTTTTTATAGTTTATTATTATTCTATCATGATGCATCAATATAGTTTAAATGATATTATCTAACATTCACTTTATTGAACTTTGGATTTGTATGCTTAAACTGATAAGAAAATATTAAATATTCTCATAACTAATAATTATTTATCTAAAAAAATTATGTAAAAATTGCATGCCCTAGGGCCCTACCCTAGATTTATGTCTAAGCACGCCTCACACTTTTTAACTTTGATATTGTCAAATCAATTACTTTTTATCTGATTTTATCCTTACCTCATATTTTTTGGGAAAATATAATATATTACTGCTGGATTTCGAAACACGATCCCTTCCTTATGCACTATAGCATAAGGAAGGGATCGTGTACATAAGGGTGTATCCGAGCCGAGTCAAGCCGAGTATTAGGCAGGCTCGGCTCGGCTTTAAAGGAGTAGGCTCGAGCTTGTTCACGAGCCTGTTTACGAGCTGACGAGCCGAGTTTGAGAGTGCTCGGGCTCGGCTCGTTTAACTTACGAGCTTGTTCAAGAGTTTATTCACAAGCCTGGTTAACGAGCTTGCTCACAAGCCTATTTATGAGCTGACAAGCTGAGTTTAAGAGTGCTCGGGCTCGACTCATTTAACTTACGAGCATCAAAATGATGTTCGGGAATTAAAGAAAAATGCTCATCTAAAATAGCCAACATACAACTAAATTAAAAAGATAAGATAATAAAAATTCAATTAACTTGATTGAAGTTCAATAGTTAAAATATTCATCATGATCATTTATAAGAAAAATTTGTTGTACAACAAGCCTTCTCCATATTCACGAGTCTGTTCACGAGCTTGATTCACGAGTTTATTCACAATTCTGGTTAACGAGCTTACTCACGAGCCTATTCATGATCCTATTTACGAGCTGACGAGCCGAGTTTGAGGCTGCTTGGGCTCGGCTCATTTAACTTACGAGCCTCAAAATGATGTTCGGGCTCGGCTCATTTAGCTTAATAAACGAGTTCGAGCGAGCTTCTAACGAGCCAAATGCCGAGCAGCGCGCGAGCAGCTCGGCTAGGTTATAGTCCTACGTGTACATAGTAACTATGTGTTGCCTTTCCCTTCAAAATGCAACTGCATGCACTATAGCATGCATGATCATGTACATTGGGCTAGTACAGAGTACATGTTTCTCTCTCTATATTTTTTGCAACCTCACAAGGCTTAGGGATTGTTTTTCTTTAAGATATTGGCTTCAATACAATGTTTAATTTTAAGCTACATAGAAAATAAAAGATAATCATACTCATAATCATCAATATGCAAATTATGCTCATATATAATAAAAAAAAATTATAAATATCAAGTTGTAACAAAGTAAAATCTTATCAATCTATTAAATATTAGATTAAATATCCCTTATTGACAATGTAATTAGAAGTATACAAAATTCTACAAATTTATGTATTAAAACTCTAAACTATATTCCTTTTAGAGAGCATGTGCATTCACAAGTTATTAATTTTTTTTGACTCATGTCATATACATTGTAAGTTTCACATTGTATTATATTATTTAGAAGAAAATCTTATATTCTGAAAAAAACATCATCAATACACATTGTTGATATAGTTAGAATCGACCACATTGATTTTAGTTCTTTAACTAACATATCTCGCCCACAAATTCTAATTTAAATTATAATAAAACATATTTTTTTTAATATTTGCATCCAATTTTTTAATAATATATCTCTTATTCTACATTATCTATTTAATTATCAATTTAATTTTTTTTAATTAGATTCACATATGATTTCTTCATATGCCCGAATAAAAAAAATCTCTCTCTAATTTTGTCATCTTTAAGTATGATGCATTGATATCCATAATTTTATTATTTCTAATTTTATTTTTTGAAATTTTTTGATATATTCATTTTAACATGCACAACCCTATTATAATTAATTTATCTAATAGTTTCCCAATATTTGAATCATCGAGTATCAATCATCTAATAATTATTATATAATATTTGTATTTTAATCAATCAAATATTTTTTTATCACATAATACTCATGAAGTATTCATTTATTTCATTCAATATAAAATAATCATATTTTAAGATTTTTATACATTCAATATCAATTGAATTATCATTTATGACTAAATCAAAATTAAATTCATAAATTATGCGTTCAATCTTGGGCACAATAATTTTAGAATTATTATTCTCTAATGTAGAGGTGTCAAACGGGCTGGGCCGGCCCGTTTTTTTAGGGCACGAACGTGCTACCGTGCCAATCCCGGCCCAGTTTAAAAACATCCGGGCCTGGCACGGCCCGTAGGCACGGCAGGCCGTGCCGTGCCGGGTCAGGAGACAGAACCGCGGGTCGGGATCCAATCAGACCCGACCCGCGGTATTTTTTAAGAAGGGTCCGGGTCACACCCACGCGTGCCCGCGTGAAACCGGCACGGTTTAAAAACGTGCCGGGCCGGCCCAGGCACGGCCGAACAGTGCCGTGCCTCGTGACGGGCCGGGCCGAGCCTGCCCGATTGACACCTCTACTCTAATGTAGCATATCATTTATCTAATGCTTAATCTAGGTCTTCATTAATTATATTGAGTATGATATTATCATAAGTAAATAACATATAAAAATATAATTTTTTTTTGAATATCTTTAGTTCATTCATTTATGATCAAATCAAAAACATAGGTATTAAAATTTATTTTTGATATAACCTTGCTAATATCAAAATTTTACTTGACATTTTATCTATATAACGAACACATGTAACAACACTTTCTTATAAATCATTGATGTTGATATAACAAGATGTTCCATTTTTTAAAGTATTATCAGATTAATTATCTAACAAATTTATCATATCTTCACCATCTATAATAACTATATACTTGAATTTTTTTTTTCTATATTTTTTATAACTTATTTAAAAAATTAAATTATTTTCATAGCTTAAAGATTGGATATAAAATTAAATTGATTTTTTAATATGATAGTGAAACTCATGTTATCATTTGTGTTAGATTGTATTCATACTTTACGAATAGAAACACTCAGTATATGGGTTTCTCCTATCCAAATTGTATAGTATTTGTAGGGATTGCTCATTTGTACAATTATATGACATCATTGAGCTTTTTATTTAAGTTTAATGCTTGAGTTTCTTATATTATATTAGAATAGAGATGTCAAATGGCCCGGGCCAGCACTGACAAACAGGCTACCGTGCCGCTCGGCAGGGACTCGCGGCGCGAAATCCGCCGGATTGGGTCTGTTCGTGTCAGACAAAACCCTAATTTTTTAAAAAAATTAGGATTTCGGCATCGGCTTTTCAAGGCTCCGTGAGCCTAGCCTATCCGGCATCGGCTCGTATTGACCACGTTCGATGCGTGGTCACGCGAGCTGTGCACACATGCCGGTAAGGCACGACACTGTAGCATGTTGAGCCCGTGCCGGTGTGCAGTGCCACGGGCCGAACCGTGCCGGGCCAAGCACGGCACGGGCCAGGGCACGGGATTTTCCCGTGCCGTGCCACGTGCCGGGCCGGGCCCGGCCCGGTTGACACCTCTAGTTGTACAGAATAAGCGACTTCTTGGCATGATATTTCTATACTCACTAGCATATAGTTTCTTAGTATTTGGAAGCTAAGTCATAGGTAATCAAGAGCTTACGACTAGACTAAAATTATATCACCGATCAGTTCAATATATATGAGATATACTAAGATATATTGTAAAGACACTTCATTCAATACATATTGGCAAGTGAGAAGGTACCACTCAAAATAGAGATAAAAATAAGAAAGCACTAATTTAGTATACACACTAAAAGATAATGTATCATACCATAAAGGATTACTATGAATTGTTTCCAGAAAATTTATTGAGAGCACTACAAACTACAGTCTCACTACCAAAATCATCGGGGATTTTTCCCATAGTTCTACCTTCATAACCCTTGCTAAAGAGGAATATACAAAAGTCCATTCCATTAAAACAATAGATAATAATTCATGATCTTTATGTACTATGTGATCTATGAATCAGATTCCTGCTTTAGACTCACGGATTACCAACTCACAAGTCAAGAATCACATTATAAATAATTATTCTCTTTTTATGATTTTTTTCTATTATTAATTAAATATTATAATATTCAATAGCAAGTCATCAAAGATTCTTAGTTATGATAATATTCCGCTTATTTTTTTATTTCTTTCATATATTTTATTATTTTTGATTATCTAATCATTTTTTTATGTGAGTCATCTTTCTAGACAACAACGTTGATTCCATTTTCTCTTTCATTAATGCTTATGTACAAATTCAAAATATTTCAAGCTAAGAAGCACGGACACGGATACGAGGATATGACACGGCATGATACGGCAAATTCTAAAAAATTAGGATACGAATATGACTAGAATACAACATAATAAAAAAAATAAAAATAAAAATAAAAAATATTAATTATAAATATTATGTATTTTATAAAATTCATTAAATTAAATTAAATTAAAATATTTTATTATATAAAATAAATATATATTATTTATTTTATAAAATAAAAATATTTTATTTTATTTTATTAAATTATTTTTATAAAAATATTTTATTTTATGCACATCCCCACACAAATACGCCCGCCCATGCCTCCCCCTCAAACACGCCTTCCCCTGTCTCTCCCCTCAATTCGCGTCGCTCCTGCCTCTCCCTCAAATCGCGCCCGCCCCTGCCAATGGCCAACGTCGCCCATGCGGCGACGTTGGCCACCCGACGTCGTTGGACGTCGGGCACTATAGGCATGGATACGGCTGCCGTCTGCCGACGCAACCATCCGATACGCCACGTGGCATATCGGATACGAATTGTGCAATGATATGCCACGTGGCGTATCGAACACGTATCCGTGCCGTGTCCGTACCGTGTCCATGTGTCGGACACGTGGACACGGCTATAGGGAGCCGTATCCGTGCTTCCTTGATTTCAAGAAATATTTCATTTGAAACTGAGTAGAATGGCTTATGTATTCTTACTTTTATGATTATATATTCACTATATATTTGAGTGCTATTATCTATTGTTTATTAATTCTAGACATGATCACTTATCACTGGTCAAACAAATAATATTAAATCCTATTAATAAAAATATTTTAAGCTTTGAATATGAGACATATCATTTAGAAAAGCATGTGAAATTTACAACATACATGCTAGATTAATCTAAGTAAAAAAGTATTTGATCTGATAAACTCAAACATATGGGAAGCTAGTAGCAATGAGTTTTACGATAGATTTATATATTATATTATAATTATTAAAAATTATAAGTATTTTACTTGCTTATTTCTTTTTTATTTTAGATAACATATTTTTTTATAGTTATCTAATCGAAAACATTAAATCAATTTTATAAAAATATAAAAAATTATTAGAAATAACTATGTATTAAAGTACATAACAAAATAACGTACACATTTTTTATAAAATCATATATCAAACTTTTTGTGCAAGCAAAACCCCTACACAATGAGTTTACAAAAAAAAAAAAATAATATTTGATTGAAGTGACTTTAATACTTCCCTTTCATATATGAGTGTTCAAAGCCTTCTTGAGACGATAGGATCTTAATCGCAAACTACCACATCAACCAAATGACATTAATTTTTTATCTTTTCTCATCATATATCCTTTCATATCATGCATCCATAAGAGAGATCATTCAGCTTGCATTCATATTTTTTTGGGAATATTTAATTTATTCATAATTTCTCCCTACATTGAGATAAAATTAGCAACAAAGATAATAAATTATATCTTTCTTGCTTACTCTAATACCCAAAAAAATATACAAGTTTTACTCAAAAGAAGATATAATTGAATCAATTACTTTATCATACTCCTCTATAAGTCTCATTTGAGGCTTTAGTCAAAATAAAGTCGCTTATCAGTTAAATCTAAGCTTGTTAATCAATATTATAATTACACTCATATGGAATTATTATACGAACCACTAAGTATAAATCATATTGTTTCATAAGAGAGACATTTTTCAAAATAAAAATTCTCCATTGAGCCCAGATGATCTTGTAGTTCATAAGTCTACTCTAACTCTAATAATGGATGAGCTAAATATTGAAATTTGATCATCAGAGACTAAGATAAAGATACATATGCAGCATATTTAGACTAAATGAGAGTCTCTATAGAAGTCAAATAATATTACAATCAACTCTTCTAATCATGCTTTTTCGATCATGCTACAAAAAAATATAAATAAATTGAACTCAACATCTTATTTCATATGTATTATCAAATTCATTTCAACTCTCTCTTTTATTTTTTTATTATTTCACATTATAGAACCAAGATACTCAAATCATCTTTCAAGGCATTATCTCACTAAGGATACAATCAGTTCATTTTGGAAATTATTGATATCATTCACTTCAAAAATACTTAAGAATTAATACCTTAATTACATGTGATATTCATTATGAATATCAATCAAAATAGAAAAGGAGATCGGCCTATATGGATGACCATGAGGATCACTAGAATATTTTGTGTGAATTAACATGATATTTTTCTCCAACATCCAGAATAGTCTATGTATAGATTTTTATTTCAATAATGATATATCATATATTGATGATACATGAGTTAGACATGAATAATATTTTTCTTCATTATGATATCAAAGAGAATATGTATATGGAACAGTAATCTAGATTTTGAGCAATGCAACCAAACTCAATTTATAGATCACAAAAGTGAATACTTGTTGTAACAAGGACAAAAAGATTCACTTAAGCATTTGATGTGAATTACAATTAAATTTTTTTCTAATAGCCAAAAGTCTTCATATTAATTCAAATTTCACTAATATCTCATAGTTTGATAATTTACAAATTAAACATGAATAATATTTTCTTTTATATAACCTTAAAAAGAATATGCATATAAAGCAGACACTTATGTTTTGAGTAGTACAATCAGACTTAATTTATAGTAGTACAAACACCAATGGCTTAATTTACAAAATTTTCATTGGCGGTCTTCTCTTTTAATTTAAATAAATATAATATATATTAATCAAAAGTCAGGTTGACCTTTCTTATTGTGCAATGAATGTTATTTTTATTAGCAAAGATGAAAAGCTAGGAATCAAATAAATCAAAAAATATATTCACTCATAATTTCTTGACTATTATAAGAGAAAGATTGTGATAGCACATATAATGTGTACAATTAATACTCAAATTGAGATTAATCTTTTGAGTTGTATTCTAATGAATATATTACTTGCATAAAATAATAATTTCGTGTGTCATGCATCTCATCAAGTTAACTCTACTACACATAAAAGAATCATAATAAGTATTAACTATTTGATTATAACTAAATCAGATAAATCTTATACATTCAATATAATTAATAATTTTCTAAATTCTTCAAGTCAACTCTACCAAATATAGTCCTCTCTGTTATAAATTAGTATTAATATAATTGAGTAAACCAAATTTTAATTTGTTAAGAGTTTGGTGTACTTTTGGGTTACTTTTTCCAAATATTTTTTGGGGAGTGCACCAAAACACAATTCCCTCTAGATTTAAACCTCATTTTACGTGTTGTCCCATATTTTATTTTGTTTTTATTTTTTTTTAAATTTTTATTTATTTATTATACATTAATGCATGACATCTATCATCAAGAGAATCAAATCTATTTAATTTAATTCTTTTATTATGTATATTTCCTTTAGAAAATTTTTATGAAATAAGTCCATCTAAAATTAGTTTATTTTTAATTATTATTTTATTTTCATCCAAAATATACATAATATGACCTTAGTCTTTTTTAGCATTTAGTTCATTACACAAATTAATATATTCTCTATTTTATCTCTCCTACTATTTTACTATTCAATCTATTTGCAATCTTGCGAATATAATAGGACTCATTAATTTTTTATTTTTATTAATGCGTTAGGTACCTTTTTTTTTCTTTATAATTTTTTATAGCTCAGTATTTCATTATCATATCTATTTTTTAAAATTAACTCTTATTTGTCAACTCTCATAGTTCATTCACATTTTTTAATTACTTTGTAATATGATTACAAACAAAAAGTATCTTCCTTTGTTGGATTCTTTCTTTACCTAGTTCTTTCTTTAAGAATACATCTCTTTCATCTCTTGCATATGTCTCAGGTAGTTCAAATTAAACAAAAAATAATTAAACATCCTTAAATTCAACAAACAGGCACAACACACAATTCTAATGACCATCATAAGTGAAGTGAACTATGAACTAAATATTTTTAAAGAAGTGATTTTTTATACTTCATGATTAGCTTGCAAATATTATCACATTCATTAATTTGAGCAAGATTTTTTTCTAAATATTAACACACATAAGATACTCAGGCACTACCTCAAGAGAGAGTATTGATATATCATTAAATATTGATGTATTAAGTATTTGTGATATATTTGAAGATAATTTTGCAACTACGTGTTTCGCTATAAGATGATGCATCATGATACACTTGTTCAAATCATGGTGTGCATGGGCTAATTTGTGCACAAATTAGCCCATGCACTCGTGCACTTCTCTAGAACTAATTTTTTTGATAATCATGGTGTGTCTGGGCTAGTTTGCGCACAAATTAAATAATTTTCTTGGTGGAATAACCCACCTCGCATAAGTTTTTATCAAGTAAGACAACTTGAACTCGTGCCCTGTTGATACCAATTGCTCTCCAAATATTCATATTTTATTACAATCTATTCCGATATGAGGCAAACTTGACCTCAAAATAATGAAATATTTATCCACGATAAAAAGAGCCATTTGAAAAAATAAAATAAAATTACACAAAATTCGCTCGATTTTAATTTCAAGTTACAAAATTCATATTTAAAATAAAAATAAAATTACACAAATATTCATATTTTATTACAAAATTCGCTCGATTTTAATAAAAAAAAGTCACAAAATGATAATTTATCATGCAAATTTTCAAATTCGGGTTTCATCTCCATGCCAGTCAATGAAGAACTTTCAAAATTCAATTGATACTTATGCTATAGAATTGAGTTGGATGGCCAAACAAGAAACGGCACCTTCACACTGAGAAGGGGAATGTTCAAGCAACCGTAAGAAAAAAGATAACTTTTTACCAAATCCTTGAACAAGATAGTCATGGATAGTGATAAATTTTCATCGAAGAACATAACATCCACGAGAAAAACTTTCTCATGAGTAGACAATTCTATTTTTCCTGGTGACTATTATGCATCATAATAATATTTATAATATTAGCAAATAATTTCATAGTATTTTGATATAATATTTTTTGAAATGAATTTTTATAACACAATATAACTGAGATGTTCTTTGTCTATTGATTTCTCAAGAGGTCCCTCTAGAGGTGTCAACCGGGCCGGGCCAGCCCGGCCCGACACAAGGCACGGCACACCAGCACGAGACAAACCCATGCCGGGTGTCCCGTGAGCCGACCCCATGATGACCCCTCCCGCAAAAAAGACCACGGGTCGGGTCTGATTCGACTCGACCCGCGGTCCCCCCCGAATCCCGACCCGTACGGACATGCAAGCCTGAGCGGGCCTGGCAAGGCACGGCACGGCCCGCCGGGCCTACGGGCCGTGCCGGGCCCAGCTATTTTAAACACGCCGTGCTCAAAAAATTAGGGCTGGCCCGGCCCGTTTGACACCTCTAGGTCCCTCTACTCAAATCACAGAAAGAAAATGATAATGTGCTTCTCATCCAAGAGATAATACGCCCTCGATCCGCCACTATCAAATCTAATGAGTGATTCAGAACTATACGCCCAAAATGGCTTCAACCACCATCAAACTGACCAATACATGTACAAATACACTTAAAATAGGCTGCAAATAACTACACAATATATAACCACACATAAAACAATGTTCGAATTCTCTCAATTTGAACAACAAAAAGGCTCTATAACGGTAACTTACCATGAAGAACTCCAAATTTGGGCTTGATCTCCTTGCAACGAAGAACTTTCAAAATTCAAATGATGCTTATGATAAAGATATGGGTTGGGCAGCCAAGCAAGAGGCGACACCGTCACACTAAAAAAGGAAATGTTCAGGCAACAAATAGGAAGAAAGAACTTTTTTTCCAAATCTTAGAACAAGATTATCATAAATGATGATAAATTTTCATTGATGAATATGACATTCGTGAAGAAAAGACCTCATGGGTAGCCAACTCTATATTTCCTGATAATCATTATGCATCATGATAATATTTATAGTATTAGCAAATATTTTTATAATATTTAAATATATCTTTTTTGAAAATGAAATTGAATTACACACTGATCACATTGAGGTGGTACTTGTTTATTGATTTATCAAGACAAGGTCACTCTAGTAAAATCACATAGTTAAGAAAATGATAAAATGTGCTTCTTATCCAAGAGAAAATGTGCCCACGATCCACCACCAAACCAACCAACAAATATACAACTACACTTAAAACAAGCCGTATAATTGCATAATATATAAATTACAATTAAGAATTCCAAATTCAGGCTTGATCTACATGACAATCAATCAAGAAGTTTCGGTATTTGAATGATGCTTATGCTACAGATTTGGCTTGGACGGCCAAGCAAGAGACAGCACCATCACGTCGAGAAAGAAAATGTTGAAGCAAGCAAAAGGAAGAAAAGTTATATTCCAAATCCTAGAACAGGATAGTCATGAACGATGAAAAATTTTTATCAATGAATATAACATACATGAAGAAAACATTCTCATGGGTAGATAATTTTATTTTTTATTAAAAATTTTATCTCTAAATAAGAATTTAATATTTATAATTTTTCATACTTAAATTATAATTTATTTTCTATATAAATCTTAACTCTCTAAAATACTCTAAATTACAATTTGTGAGCAATATTTTTAATTATTATAATATTTTTACATAAAAGATAATCACACAATTTAATATTAGCAAACAAGCCTTTTTAATGCTAAGTTACAGACTTGCAATTTCTTAACTTCAGATTTAAGTGAGTCAGGTCTAAATTTTTATAATGTACATAATATTTTTTATTTTATTTATTTTTTTGCATAAATTTTCATTTTTTTAAAAAAATTATTTTTTTTCCTCCTCAAAAACTCATTAAAATTTAAAAAATAAAAAATATTAGTTAATATTATACATATATAGTTGATATTGATTTAGATAACAACAACCCAATAAGAAGATCCTAGATTAGATTATCTCCCAAGCATTGATCAACCTCTGTACTCATGCCTAAAACTTATGAAAAAAATAAATATATGTAATATGGACATTAAAGAAAATTCATTATAATATATATATTATAAAAAATATATATATTTATAAGAATATTAATGAGACTAAATACCTTTAAAAATATATTAAATGATATATCAAAAAATATAATATATTAGATCTCATACAAACAAAAATAAACATTAGTCATTAAATTTGAATCAGCTTCATATCTTGTAACTCATTTTATTTACCATTATGAGTATGCAAAAGAAAACACAACTATGTTCATTGCAAGTAGGTCTTTCAGTTAAATTTTCAAAAGATCATAGACTTGTTCATTTAATAAAAAATTATTTAAGCTCATCTATCATAAGATCCCTATAATGATCTAAAGAAATGATGTAATAATGATAAAAATAATAATTTAAATTAAAAATTAATAGTTATTAACGAAATAAAACACAAAGTAAAGTAATCTCAAAATGTTCAATATTAGAATTAATCGAGATGACAAAGCATTCATATGTGTAACTGCTTATTTTATTAATTCTAACTAAAAATTAAATAAAAAAATATTAAGATTTAAAAAATCTTTCATCCTCAAGATGACACAAATAAATATAAGTATTTATCAAAATATTTTAAGAAATACAAGATAAAAAATAAAATATTTAGTATGATTTTTAATAATACTTAAAATAATTATGGAACTATAAATATTTTTGTAAGAATCATTAAAAATAATCTCTTAGTTAAAATTTTTTACATTAAATATATATGTCACATGATAAACAAAATAGTGTAAGTGAACTTAAAATTATTTCTTCTACATAAAAATAAATACGTAATATAATAAAATATAAAAGGACACACTTAGCAGACAAGACTTTTACACATTATTTAAGTCATTAGACTTATAAAAGAAAATATTTCAACTAAATGTCATATACCTTTGAAATTATATATATTTAATACTTAATTCATGTATTACCAACTAATATAAAAATAAATAAATAAACTATATAAATATAAAAATCAAAAAGAATTAATAATTAACGAATAAAACTGATATATAAGATTTTTGTTTTTAAATTTTATGAAACTTTTAAACAATACAATAAACATATCTTCATCAGTATACACTCTCATGATATGCATTATACTTAGGCGGACATATAACATAAATAAAATCTTTAACCAATATAAACAACTCATATTTTAATGATATAATTATTGAGATGAAAAAAAAATATATAAAATACTATTAAAATTGAATTTCATATATATTAATTATTACATGTGTAATTTTAATTTTAAAATTAATTAAAATTTTTAAAATACTATGTATTGCCTAAAAGCAATTGACTAGGGCCTAGGTGTAATGGATTTAATCTTCCTGCTAAGCTTCCATGCAGCATAATTTATCATTTAAATATTACTACATTAGTCTCATACTTGCTTGGCAAGTTATGATCAACTTCTACCAAAGACTTAGAATCAAAAAGAAGTCAAAAAAATATTATGAAGAATGAACTCTTTACAATACTTAAGTAAATCTTATAACTTGATGATTTATAAATAAAATCACTTCTTCCTTAAATAGGCATATAAAAAATGTGTAAAATTTTTTAAAGTTCTCAACAAGTCTATAAAATTTTAGCATATTCTACTAAGTTCATATATTTTTAAGAAGCTTTTAGAAGAATCTAGAATAATTTTATTCCTTTCATACTCATCAACAAGTGTAAACATCTTCAAAATCTTCTTAAACCTTCCATGTTCTTTTATCAAAAAAAAAAGAGATATATCCAAGGTTCTATAATCTTTTCATCTCCCTATATAAATCACTTAAGGTCTTTTGCCTCCACTTGATCAAGATAGGGGCTTTTCATGAGTTATCGTGTGATATTCTTACCCACCAAAATCATAAATATCCTAGTCAATCCTCATGCTTGAAACTGCCATATTTGTTCTTGGAACTATCACTAAGTCAATGTTGACTCTCAACTAGCTGTGTTTTCTAGTAGACCCTTTTATTTTACTAAGCATGCCTAATAAGATTATAAGTTATTTTTCCTCAAAATATAATTTATCATGATATAATCCACCCTATCATAGGATGTCACTACCACTATGAATGTCATCTTAGAAATCCTTCAACCTAAAATCCTTCTTATCTTAAAGATAAGATTTGAGATTACTAACATAAAAGATATGATGAATATTTAGCTTTAATGATAGTTCAACCTTGTAAGACATGTTAATTCATCTCAATATGAAAAATGGGTCATCATACTTCCTCACAAATCTTTTGTGTACCTTTAAAAGAATTTAAATTGTTATGGCATGAGCTTGAAAAGTATTAAATCTCCAACATAAAATTCTATATATCTCCACTTCTTGTTAGCTCACTTCTTCATTTTCCTAGCAATCTTCTCCAAGTATGAGCATACTATATCAGCCTACTCATGTCATTCCTTAGCAAGTTTGAAAGCTAATAGACTATTCCCTATATACTTTTCAACTAGTGTGTAAGGACTCGTCGATTGTTGTCTTAGGACTATCTCAAACGGACTCCTCTAGGTTATCTCACTCCTCTATAAGTTGAAACAGAACTAAATTACATCCAACAGCTTAGCTCAGTCAGTCTAATTAGCACTCACAAAATCTCTCCTCGAGTATAGTTCCAATAGCACATTCACCCATACTATTTGCCCATCAATAAAGGATGAAGGCTAGTAAAGAAATAAAGCACTCATATCCATGAGATTATAAAACTCATCCAAATTTTCTCAATAAAACTTAAGTCATTATCACTAGAGATAAACTTTGGTATTCCCCAATATTTCATCATGTTCTTGAGAAATAGCCTACTAGTCTCCTCTATATGCAATCCTTAGAAACTATTATGAAAATAGCATACTTAAATAATTAGTCCACCACCATTATGATAAATTCATGTTCTTTAAGCTTGGATAAGCCAATGATGATATCTATGATGATGCTCTCTCAAAGCCACTCTACTATAGCTAATAGCACCAATATTGGAATTATAATACGTCTTACTGAAATTTTTTCTAATGCTTTCCCACTTAGATACATAGAGTCACTTCATCTTTGCACGGAGAAAAGTACTCTAGCAAAAATCATTGTCTTTCCCTTGTAAGCTAAGAAAATGAGACTCTTCGTCACCAACTATTATTTCAATCCATCTTTTATGAGATCTATCATCTCTCCCTATGGCTAGTTAGTTATAGATGCTAGGTCTGCTCTGCAACTTAAAACATCAGTAACATAATTGATGTCTAGCTTGTACTCTAAGTTGTAATCAAACTCAAACAAAAAATCTTGCTATCTTACATACTTGGGGCTTAGCTTCTTACAGGTCTAAAAGTAACTAGTAACAATGTTATCTACCTTTACTTTGAAGTGTGATCTAACAGATAGCATCTCCATATCCACAAACAATAAATGATCATTGTCATCTCTCTATTAGACTGTATATCACTTCACCAAGTCATTAAGATTACGACTTTCAAAAGTTGAGATATTTTTCTTACATAAAAACTTCTCCAATAGCAAAGTAAAAGACATTTGAGTGTACCTCGAATACCTTGATGTAATCAAATAGCACTAACACTTGCTCCATTACAACATTCAAGTTTTCAAAAGATTGTTAGCACTTCTTATCTCATGTTCATAAATTATTCTTATTGAAAATATTTGTTAATAAAACTTCTCTTACTGAATACCCTTTTATGAACCACCAGGCTAGGCAGCCCAAAGATGGCACACAGCACAACATGATTTAGATGTGCCTGGCCCGACACTGCGTGGTCTAGCACTATGCCTAGTCCTGGACCTTGCAGCCCCATGGCACAATTCATGCCTAGCTAGGCCAGTGCAAGCCATGCACAAACCATTGGCCCAAAGACCCATGGGTCAACTACAAGTCATAGATCAAGTTACATAGGGTGACCACCCGACAAGGCGGGTCATTTTTTAAAAAAAAATATATCTAGTTACATAAACCAAATCTTAGTTATGTGACAGCCGATTGCAATTGATCGACCAAGTAAGTTAGCAACCCATTACATTTTCATGCAACTAGCTTCCAATAGTGATGGTCCGGCACGATCCAGCATGACCCCCCCACTATCTGAGCCAAGCGCATCATGCCAACAGGCTAGTTTCCATATCGTGTTCGGCATTGCATAGTAGCATGATAGTACCACAAACAAATGGCATATCTACACTAGTAATAGTTAACTAAGCTCAAGAAAAAACTTAGTTGTGATATCTTAGTAAAGAGATCTCATTCCTAAATGACAATTATCTTACTCTCGTTCATCATAATTTTTTTATCTTTAATATGATATCCTTAAAATCTCATTTATTCTAAAGCAAAAAAATAATTCTTATTCTTTACATATAACTCATTCTACCTTAATAGCGAAAATATCTTTCTTAGATTATCAACATAATCTTTCATAATATAATTATATATAACAAGATTATCTAGATATATCATCACAAACTTATTTATGAAATAATAAAATATTTTATTCGTAAAAATACAAAACATAGCATATGTATTAGAAAGATCAAAGAGTATTATTAAAAACTTTTAGAAATCATACCTTAATACGTAGAGTCTTTGACTCGTCATCTTCAGCTATCCTCACTTGATATTAACCCGACCGCAAGTCAAACTTAATAATATTTTACTCTACCAAGTTGTTCAAATAGATCTGTAATAAAAAAAATAAAACAGTTATTCATTACCATCAATTTGTTGAGTACTCAATGGTCAATGCACATCTGCAATTACTTAATATACTTTTTTTAAAATAAAACTGACGCGCCATATTGAATTTTGGATGATTAGATGAACCTGACATCAAACAAATCCAATAGTTATCTTCTAACTCCAACTCCCTAAAAGTGTCATCATATAGGACCCTATGACAGAGAGTATGGTTTGTTGCTCCAACTCAATTTTGTGTTCTTCCTCCCTCTTTGGTGGGAGCTTTTTGAGTAACTCTAATGACATAACATCTTTGAACTCATCCAACACCCTCTCAATTTTCATGGGCATAAAATCTCTCATATAATCGACTGTCTTCCGTAAGAGCCACCAAGTAGGTCTTCAAATTTTTTTTTCAACCTCTCTTCAATTGCATAGCCAATAGTATAGAGATCTTAGCTTTATATTTGATAATTATGAAAATCATACATTATACCGCCTTTTCTAATATAGTCATTGAAAATAAAAAAGATAAGAACACAACTTTTACCTAACTTAGAAAATTCATCTCAATCTTCAACTTGAAGTCATTATGATTACTACTATGAAATTGACCTTGTCTTCTAATGACCCAATAATTATTCTCACCTCATGAGTTACTATTTTCTAATAGCTTGGCAGCAAAGTTGACTGTATTGAATCAACCTACCTCATTGGATGTCTAGAGATTAAGTCTTATTACCTCCTCCTATGAAATAAAGTTGTGTGTGACATCAGTGTCTATCATGACTTTAGTAAACATCTCATTCATCTTAGCCTCCACGTAGATGAGTCTTTTGTTTCGAGACTACTCCTTGACTTGCTTAACCTTGAGGGCATTCAACAATTGCATTGACATTATGTATGCATGAGCATCATCACGCTCTTGCTCAATCTCTCTCTCGATCATAGCATTGAGGATCTTTCTCTTAAGGTATTCACATGTCCAATGTGGTTCATTGTGTAAGAAATAATTAGTCTTTAGTTTAAAATCATTATGCTTGTCTCGACCCTTGCCTTCATTGGTTGTAAAAAATGCACTTGATTTTTTTGTAGCACTATACCCTTAAATGATAGCTTAGTCTGAGACGAGTCACTCTTTCAAAAATTCATAAGTGACTCTACTATCATCATAGTCATAACTAAAGCTTGAACATCATATCTCCTCAACTCTTGCTCAACCCAAATCTACAGATTGATCATAAAATTTAAAAATTCTCTCTCATATCAAAAGTCTCAAAATATTAGGAAAGAGAACTCATTAACATTATTACGAATTGACTGCCTTAAACCATCAAAGGTAAATGCGCCATAATTTACTCCACGAAATTATATGTTACATCCTCTGAATTGAACTGCATCTTGATCTCTCTCATAAAGTCATCCCAATTATTTATGATATATGTCCCCTTTTGTATTTTCATAAACCTTCTACACTATCATAAAATTGTATTATTTGAGAGGTAAAGAATAGCAATATGCACCTTTGTTACATCATCAATTAGTATCATCATTTCAAAGTGCCTCTCCATGTGCCATAACTAATTATCTAACTCTGGTATTTCGTTGTCCACTGAATGTGTAAGACTTCGAAACATGCACCATTGGTGCCTCATAGACAACCATGACCCAAGTCAATGGTGTTATCTTATAAATGATCACCTCTTGTCTCTTGTTTTAGCCCCTTTTCATATTTAGTCAAGATATTCACTTTTAACTCCAAGCTAGCAAGCATGTCCAAGACCCTCATAAACTTCTCATGTAACACCAACGAAATAGTTGAGCTTGTATCCCCTCTTGAAGATCTAAGAAATGCACTTACATATCCTCCACGACCTTCTCGATGACTTACTCCATAAGTTCTATTCTCTTTTTGGTATTCACCATAACAATCTATAACATGATCACCCAATCGTCCAAGATCATGAGAGAACCACAAAATTTGTCATTATTTTTGCTTGCCTTGTAACAGGGTCAATGTGCCTTCCTCAAACTTTATCGAATGCCTACTCCACATGAGAGTCACTATCATTTCTTTCAAGTTACTTCCCTCACACAACTAAACTCTGATACAAATTATTATAGACTTAGTCTTACCACACTTGGACAACTTGTGCCTCAAATACTGATAAGACAACCTCTCACTAGTCTTGCAAGCTATGCTTGACTTCTCTCCATGACTTAGAAAGAAAAAAAAAACTCGAGAATACTTAAAGAAAATAAATTTTAAAGAAGTTCACAATTTGATAATTTGCAAATGAGGTCATATCTTCCTTGTATACATATCTATAAAAGTGTGTATGATATTTGAAAATTATTTACAAATCTGATATTTTTTAGAATATTCCACTATGCACGTGTATTTTTAAGAGATCTTTAAAAAAATCTAAGATAATCTTCTTCCTTTCATACTCTTGCACAAGTATGAATATCTTCAGAATCTTCTTGAAACCTTTCACATTCTTCTACGAGAAGAATGTCTTTGCAAGTTTCTAGAATCTTCTCACCCCCTCTATATAAATCCCTAAAGATTATTTGTCTCTATTTGGTAAGAAGATGGACCCTCCATAAGCACTTTTGTAACATGGGGTGTGCTACACACATAGTGATACTAGGAATCTAACCCCATGTTAACCTAGGCTAGCCAATTGTGTCAAAAGTGACAAGGATCCAACCAAACCCAACCAGACACGACGTTGGTATGCCTTGTTTCCCCTACTAGCCAACAGTCCATGTTGGGCCTCACTTTCTTGCTGTTGTGCCAACTGCCAACACAGCACCACCACAAGAACTGATCATATTGTGTCCAACATGTTACAGTGACTTGGCGAAGCCTAAATAATTAGGCCATTGAATACATGTAGGGAGAACCAATAAGGTTACTGAAATATTTAGTGTGAATTAGCATAACATTTTTCTACAATGACCAATAAGGTTACTTCATATACATTCTCAATTCACCAACTATATCACATGAGCTAATGATATACTAGCTAGACATAAATAATAGAATTTCTTTATTTTAACCCCAAAGAGAATATGCATGCAAAGCAGTTACTTAGGTTTTAAATAGTACAATCAAACTCAAAAGTAATTTATGAGATTTTTAGTAATAGTCAACTCTTTTAAATTATACAAGTATATTAAAATTTTCCCTTCATTTTTTTTGACAGAACTCAAAGACAAGTTGATCATTCCCACCATATTCATTGACTTTATTCATATTATTAGAGATAATTAGTCATAAATCACTAAACTCAAAAAAAATTTAAGCTGTTAGAAATAAAAAAACTTGAGAGGCTCAAGGGATAGAAATTATCTATTACATAAAAAAAAAATTATGATATCACATAGAATATACATAATTGATACTCTCACAAAGATTAATTTTTTTTGCTCCAATAGATACCCCAATTGAGCCAAATATTAACTTCTTTATATCATGCAACTCATCTAGTTCATTATACAACATAAAAGAATCTTAGAACAGATTAAATATTTAACTATTACTAGGCCAAATATAATTTTTATATTCAATATAATTAATTATTTCCTAAATTTTTTATGTTAGATTCACTAAGATTCCACTCTTTGTATACTGGGATATATAAAAAAACTTTAGGTCTTAAAATTCTTTTAAAGATCATGAGTACTTAGTTAACCGAGTATTCAGATTTAACTTTGACACCAACCTACATAGAGAAAAGATCAACTACATATTTATTGCTTTTCTTAGAGAGTATCTAATCTCCTAAAAAGTAAAAGATACATATTTATTTTGAGATATAATATAAATACAAAATTAAGGACGATAGCAATGATAACTTAAGAGATACCATAGATCATGCTCATTTACTGTTTAATATGACAGTCAACCAATAAAATATATCATCACTAATTTAATATTTCACAAATATACAAAACACATGGAAGAAAATTAATTATACAATATAGAAAAAATCTATGATAATACTATTATAGCTGATGTTATTATTATATAATAATCAATTAATATATTCATGAAAGTTTTCAAACAATCTCAATTTAATTTTTTTTCTTCTATCTTTATATCTTGAATATTAATACATCAACTTGAGAAAAAAATATTATGATTTTTGTGTGATTTTTTATTCATACTTACCTAACAACTGATTAAAATATCAATTTTTACGAATATATCGGTATTTGGATTTTACGAATATAGCGGATATATCGAAGATATATCGGTGTATATTTGTATATGAGCACCAATTAAGAATAGATATATCGGTATTAAAGAATATATCAATACTTAGAATTTATGGATATATCGGAGATATATCAGTAAATATATCAGAAATTTTTATCATTGCACCTAACATATAGATTGCTACAACCAACTTGTATATAATTTATAAAATTGCTCGTTTATACATCTCTACTATATTATTGAGTTTTCTAATGAAGTTTATTGCTCAAGTTTCTTACATTTCAAATCTCATTTTTATTCTCTCAAATTCTCATCTCATTAATTTTATCTTCTTATAATATAAACAATATTAAATATCATATTTATATTTTATAAAATAATACGATGATTATGCTTTTATGAATATGATATTTTTATTATTGAAAATCTATTCAATAGCATACATAACAATTAATTTCAATTTCTCCTAAATACTTTTATATCAAAATTTAAACCCTATCTTATGCATTTTGTCCCATATTTTATCATGTGTTAATTCTTGTTAAAATTTATGTTATTTATAGTACAATCAATGCATAATTTCATCATTAGAATAAAATCTATCTACATTTAATTCTTTCTCATATATATTTCATTGATCATATTTTAGAAATAAAATTATTTATTTAAAATTATTTATTTTTAATATTATTTTACTATTTTCATTCTTAATATACATAATATAATTTAAACATTCTTTAGAATTTAGTTCATTACACAAATCAATATATGCTCTTTTTTATGTCTCCTACTATTTTACTATTCACAATCTATGAATTCTTGCAAAGATAATAAAACTCTGATTATTTATTTTTAACAAAAATTTAGATATTTTTTTTCTTAGTAATTTGTTATAGCTTAGTATTTCACTATCATGTCTATTTTTTAAAATTTAATTTTACTCAGCTCTCATTATTCTCTCATTTTCCAATTATTTTGTGATAAAATTAAAAAAATATATATTCCTTTATCTAATTCTTTTTTTTTCCTAGTTTTTTCTTTAAGAATATCTAGTAGAGATGAAATAGTATTTTCAGCTCTACTAGCTCAGACTAAATAAATAATAAATGAATATTCTTAAATTTAATACAGAAGCACAATATAGAATTCTAATGATCATCACAAGTGAACTATTATAAACTAGACATTTTAAATGAGTGATTTTATATTCTCCACTTAATTGCTCTATCATAATGACCAACAATCTAATATGTTACCTTGTACTAAAGATTAACTTGCAAATATTATCACATATGTTAAAATGAGCAAGATTTTTTTCTAAATAATAATATAAAGAATACTCATGCATAGAGATATCAAACAAGTCATGCGGCCCAGACACAGCCCATGACCCTCGGGCAAGGTCGCGCCGCCTCATATCATGATTCCTGGCATGCTGGACCAGCATGAGTTGTGCCTCATGCCGGACAAGGCACAACCCATGCCTAGACCAACAACACGGTCAATCGGACAGTCCAATTTTTTTAAAACAATCGACCAATTGCTGATTGTAATTGGCCGGCCAGTAAGCCGACCTCCCATCACACAATGGGTAACGAGTCTCTAACTTATGCGATTATGCCGATGCCATTCGATGTTTCCGTGCACGTGCAACTGCCAACCATGCATCTTTGAAGTTAGGCACGACAGTACACTCGACCATACCATCATGTCGTGCTAGGCCAGTAGACCACATCACCACAATACCGTGTCATGCTGTGCCACGGCATAGTCGTGCCTTAAAAAAATGGGTCGTACCAGTACTACAAGACGTGTTTGACATCTCTGCTCATGGACTAACTTGAGAGAGTGTTCATATATCCTTAATTATTGATGTATTAAATATTTGTGATATTTTTGAAGATAATTTTGCAACTGTGCTTCAACATAAGATGATGCATTTGCATCATGAAACACTTCTTCAAATGCATAAAGTTAATTTGTTTGATATTCATGGTGTATGAGCTAGTTTGTGTGCCAATCAACTAATTTCCAAGTTGGAAATAACATACCCACAAAAACTATAATCAAGTAAGATATAATTTGAACTCATGACCTATTAATTTTTATGCGAAGTAATTATTGGTTCTTCAATATAATCAATATATCGATTGAACGCCATGCATAACTATGAAGTATCAATTCATCTTTTATGTCCATCACAAAGACTGTAATCCCAATTTTGCTCTCCAAATAATTCCATATTTTATCAAAATCTCTTCCAGTGAGAAGCAACCTTGCTCCAAAAAAAAAATCAAATATTTGTCCACCAAAAAAATCCTTTGTGAAAATGAAATTGAAAACGATTGAAGGTAATTTACCAATATGCCCAAGATGACTTCGTCCACCACCAAACCGCACAATAAATATTCAACTATAGTCAAAGCATGCTATTGATAACTTCACATTAATTACACAATCCATTTTTTTAGGCATTGAGCCATGCATAGACCAAGGTTCGAATTTTTTAATTTAGGCAATAAAATGTAATAAAATGATAACTTGCCATAAAAAATCAAAATTTGATGATCTCGCCAATCAACCATGAACTTTCAAAATTTGAATTATGTTTATCATAGAAAAAGAGAAGATTCAAGCAACCAAAAAAGAGAAGGAAAAAAAAAAGACAATCTCTTTGTTTACATAATAAATACCTGTGTTGCACGGATACGGCTAGGGAGTGCCGTGTCCACATGTCAGGCACGTAGACACGGCGAAACGGGTCGGACACGCGTCGGATACGCTCCGACCCGCCACGTGGCGTATCGGACACAAATCCGTATGCAATACGCCACGTGGCGTATTGGATACGCGTCGTAGACGTATCCGACGAGTTTTTCGGAAACAATCATTTACCTCCAGACGCGTCGTTTACCTACTGACGCGTCGTTTACCTACTGACGCGTCGTTTACCTACCGACGCATCGTTAGAGGGTTTCGGGAGGGATTATCGGGAGTGATTTTCGGGAGGGGGGTGGAGGGGGTTTCGGTAGTGATTTTCTGGAGGGGGGTGGAGGGGGTTTCGGAAGGGAGTTTCGGGAGGGATTTTCGGGAGGGATTTTCGGGAGGGGGAAAAAAGGTTTTGGACGGGGAAGGGGGGAGGAGAGAGAGGGTGTTAGAGGTTTAAATTTTTTTTAAATTAATTTAAAAAACTGAATTTTAAATTATTTTAAAATATTGTATCTTATATTATTTTAAAATACTGTATTTTAAATTATTTTAAAATACTATATTTTAAATTATTTTAAAATACTATATTTTAAATTATTTTAAAATACTATATTTAAAATATATGTTAGAGAGAGTTAGAAGCTGTAACGGGAGGGGGCAGGGGTTAGAGGGCTTAAATATATTTTTTTTATATTTTAATTATTATTGTTTGTTTAATATATATACAAAATATAATAAACAAATAATTTATTTTAATTTTATTTAAGCCCTCTAAATTTCTATTTATCAAAATATCTTAGCATTTTTTTTATTTATCTAAATTTCTGTTAATGGATAATATTTATATTTAATTTTTTTTTCATGCCGTGTCCTAGCCCTATCCGTATCCTAGTTTTTTGAAATTTGTCGTGTCCCCGTATCCTGCCGTGTCGTATCCCCGTATCCGTATCCGTGTCCAGTGCAACATAGATAAATACTCATTGTTTTTAGAATAAATATATACTCTTGCTATGTGAACGTGGGACCCCAAAGAACAAACTAAAACAACAATGACAATCTCTCAGTTTGTAGTTTACATGAGAAACCCTAATTTCTCAAAAATTCATGAAAAAATTATTTAGAATAGTGGTGGGGACTAAAGAAACCCATTTAAGCATAGACAAATTTGAATAAGACGAGCCTTCCATTTAAAATCAAAAAGGCATTTTAATTTCATGTTGTTACATGTTATAAATTTTAATTGTCATATACAAAGCCACATGCCAATTCTATTCTAGATACCTATTGTTTATCAGGTCTTATGATTATAATATGTGTTGATAAGTGTGGTGTGTTCTGATTTGAGTGCCCTTTAGTCATGAGAAATATACAACAATCTAGTAAGACAGCCATTTATATGAGAATCTAATCTCCCTCCGTCCATTATCATCATCTCCCCAGCTGTGCCTCCTTTTGATCCCCATAGTTTCAACATTCACGTTAGAAACCCAAGAGACAACATTTTCTAAGGCCTCAATGAATCAGAGATTGAGCAATTACGTTCTCATTGTCTGCCATCATATCATAGCCACCATTCTCACTGCTCCCTTTGATGTCATCCTTGACGAGTATCTCTTATCTCACCCTTCCCCCGCTCTTCTCTCTCTACTCACTTCGGTGGCGTTCTCATCTTCTCCTATTTGCTCATTCTAATTTTCATAACATGATCTCGCTCATCCTAATTTGCTCGCCAGAGATTCCATGTTCGATCATTCTAAGGCACTCAGCATAAATTACACTTGTTCTGCACACAAAAGGTGCAGAAAAAGCGAGGCTAATCATCTGTGTGCATGTGAGGAGAAATGCACATTCCTTGTTCATCGGGATTTATCTAAAGATGAGATTAGGAATGTCTGGATTTTGTTAGGCAAATCCGATAACAACATATTACAAGAAAAAAATAGCATGCGCATTACTTGGTTACGTCGATCCGTCGAACCGGCTTGAAGCTGCCTGATCATTGATCGCCTGTCGTCGATCAGTCGTCGGAACGGAACTCGGCAAAGATGAAAACGATTGATCGGTTGGTTGAGAATTGAAATATGTTTAAAGCGCGTCAAAGGTGCTGTCAAATAATTAGTGGTGCATCGAATAACTGGGAGCATGTGCATCAAATAACCAGTTATATGTAGGGATGTAAAACGGGCCGGTCTAGCCCGGCCCGGCACGAGCCCAGCATGGTTCAGCAGTGCTCGGGCCCGGCATGCTACAGTGCCGTGCCCGGGCTTGGAACGGCACTGCCCGCTACAGTGCCGTGCTGGCCCGTACTGCCGTGCCAGTCACGTGGGCAAGGTACGCGTGACCACGCATCGAACATTGTCAGTACTAACCGACGCCAGACAGGCGAGGCTCGCCGAGCCCCGTAAGAGGCAATATACGCGGCGGAGCGGCGGCGCGCCGCTGAAAACCTAATTTTCTAAAAAAATTAGCGTTTTATCCGACCCGACATAGGCCAGAACCTAGTGGTTTTCGGGCCGCGTGCCCGTGCCGAATTAGACTTTCACAGTAACAATGCCGGGCCAAGCACGGCACGGTTACTGTTCCGTGCTGAGTCTGGCCCGTTTGACACCTCTCTAATGTGTGCATCATGCCCTTGTCTTGTTTTTTTAAAGGATAAATTTTTATTATTTAAATTTACTCACCTTCATATTAATTATTTTATATATTCATTCTTGTAGATAAGTATAAATGCTCAGCGATATTATTTGCATAATTTTTTAATAATTTTACTCACCTTTATATATTAATTATTTTTTAATAATTTTCCTAAAAATTATCATCCATAATGTGTCCAGTGATATTATTTGCATCAACAACTATTAAATAAGATGTTACTTAAAAGTTTATTTATTTATAAGACTTAAATTATTTTCTATATTTTTGAAAATAAGATTATGCCGAGTAGTCAATTAGGATTATTATGTTTTGGGCCTTTTTTTTTTCTAATATTTTATGCCCCAAAACAAAAATATATGCGATACATATATTAGTTTTGTAAACAAAAATAAGTAGTCTTTAAGGTAAAATTAAGGAAAAATAATGTTTAAGGGTCTCAAAACTAAAATATTTATGTTTTGATAATATTTTTTAAACTTTTTTTAATAATATACCCAAGACATAAAATATTTATCTTTTGGGGATACGAAATAAGAAAACCTCAATTTTATGATTATAAAAATTTTTTTTAATGCAAATTATGGCTTCCAAAATCCAAAAATTGTTGTTTTAGGATTTTGGAAATCACATTTTTTTTAATAAAAACAATAGTTTCCAAATTCAAAAGTTGTTGTTTTCGGTTTTACACCACTTTTTATTTTTGAAAAGTATTTTCATAATTTTTTATTTTTATTTTTTTAATTTGAATATATGTGTGTGTGTGTGTGTGTGTTCAACTTTAAAAATAAAAAAAAAACATAAAATATATATGTGCTAAAAAACCAAACACACATATATATATCACTTCAAGAAAATAATGAATTAAAAATACCTAATTTTGTTTCTAGTTCAAATAGCGACATAATTATAAATGGAAAAAAAATCATTTTTAAAGTATTTTTTTTCTAAATTTTAGAAATAAATAATGCTCAAGCACTTCTAAAATATATGACAAAAATTTTCCATTGTTATTTTAAGCAACAAAAATAGGATCTTGGATTTTGTCTCTTTAATTAGGAAGGGAGTAAAATAAAAATGCAAGATCAATTTTTAAATTAGAAATGGTTCTTGAAATGTAATTTTCTATTTTTAATGTCTGCAATAGGAATATGCCCCATGTTGTATAGTTGTATACAATATACAAATATATACAAAAAGTATATAATCTAAAATCAAATAAGTACATGCATATATTATTAATCAAATGAATTTCACATAACATCCACTACAGACTAACACGTCGAGCAACAAACATAAAAGTCCATCAATTACATTACTGACTTAATAAAAAAAACAATAACACAAAAACTAAATTTTCACAATTAAAAATTTCATTGCAAAAAATTAGTAACAACATAACAAATAACTACAAGTCGTCAAAATGAGTATTGTCTTCTAGAAATCTAGATGGATCCTCTTTAGAAAAATGAAAAATATATAATATTTCTGCCAACTTGTATATTTTTTTTTCCATCTTCAAAATTTTCTATTGCATTTTCTGTTCTATTTTTATTCTTTCAGCCTCTTTTTTTTTCATTTCTTCAAATTCCCTTTATATCTCTTAATTCTTTCATGATATCTCTTCAATCTTGTGTTGCACCTCCTCATTTTTCATTTGCAATATATCATGATGTTATTGGATCTCCTCGCGCAACCTCTCATCAAACATTATTATTGTAATTAGATGATGATGATGAACTCTAAATAGAACCTGAATAAAATGTAGGTGCATGGATACCAAGACCATACACTTGGCTTTATTTCAATTCCACTCATACAGTTTGAAGGTAAATATATGCAACATTAATTTCTAGCACATTTGTAGAAGGATCTGTCAATTATAAAGGATTTGTAACTATATTAATTCTCCATGACTTATTATAATTATAAAATAAAACATAACTCGTCATTACTATATTCAGATAAAATGTATACCAGTATATGAATTCATCATCACCATATGAAAAATAACATAAAAAAAAAGTTACTCATTATATTTAATGAGTTCATATATAATAACTCATGAATTATGATAAAAAAAATATTTGTGTTTGCATATTAATTATAGTGAATACCAAAAAATAATTTTTTTTTGCATTGTTTTCTTTCTTTATTTCCAATTTACATATGACACTATATGTACAAACTGAGAAACTCACATTAATATCATTTGACTACTTGTCCACAAATGATTCATCCCTCTTATGCATTCACTTAGATGGACGTCCAAAATCGGCCTACTAAAAAAAATAATAGTTAATATTAAGATACATGATATATTGTCACACATATAATATCATTTCCATACAATAAATTTAAATAATAATAAATTATGAAAGATAATTATATCAAATCTATTAATTATTGGTATGCCATCTTTGAAATTCCAATATGTTTCAAAGGTCTTAATCTTTTACCTATTTTTCTCTGATCAACGATTGTGTGAGACCATCTGAGACGAGATCTTGAACTCCTCAACATATCATTATTCTCACCTCTAATCCAAATATTAAGGAGGACAGTATTAGATTTTGTATCTTTATCATACTTTTTTTTTTCATTTGTCAAGCTTGTCATTATATTTCACACTTACCACATGTTTTCATGTATCATTCATCGAGACTACCAGAGTACTATTCCATTATACTTTTTATTATAAAAACCAAATAAAAAAATAATACAGTGTAATGCATTTATTTTAAAAGTTTTTCACATTATACCAAATTAAAAATCAAGTTAATGCAAAAATATTATAACTCAAATTCTTCCTAATAAAATTATCATATTTGGAAGTACTTTGCTCTACTTTATGCCCTTTAAAACTATTTTCTCTTTAAATATCTTCCCAATTGTTTAAAAAGCTGGAGAAAAAAACCGGTAAGTAATTTAACATCAGCACATACATATACATGTAAATAATATATACTTATTTTTTTACTACTAAGTTGATATATAATTCATTTTTAATTATGATCCAAAACCTCATAATGTAAAAATATTTTAATTTTAAATGATAATGTTAGATAAGTAGCAAAATCATATTTTGTTGTTAATTGAAAAATCTAAATTTTGATCATAATCATTTACTTATAATTTTCATTCATAGTTTTAAATTAAATTTTATTCAAACGAAAATAATAAAAAATGATAATAAATGCATGTAGTATATTTTAAGAAATTATGAATTATTTATTATCAATTATGGGCTTCCTAAGATAGGAGAGATGAAGCTAACAAAACTTTCTTGTGCAAAATGAGATGAAGACAAAATATCAGTGATATTCAATCCATGTGTGTCATGATGAGATGCCAACGCAATTTCTGTATATGTAGGAGAATTCGAAGAGATATTTGTAGTATTGTCATCACTAGATACATATAGATTTCCTCTTCCACAAATTATTATTTGACTTCCTCTACCCCTACCCACATATTGAGATTCTTGGCCATTTGAATGATTACATCTCACACCTAAATCAATTTATATAAATATCAAAAAATATAGAGACAATAAAAATATGTCATGAAAATATGATAATAACAAAACATAATGATAATAACATTGACATTCACAAAAGTAAAAAAAATATTATTTAACATCCAAATTGTAATAGTAATAGAATAAACAAAACAGCATAATATGGAAGTCAATAAATATCTAGGGATCATTAATTATTTCTAACAAATCATCTCTATTTACATATTCATCGTCATCCAATTTTACAATTAATTCATCCTCATTATTTTCATCAACATAGAAATCATCAATGTCCAAATAATTTCCACCTTCATTAATCAATATTTGAAGCCCATCATCTATCATAGAGATGATTGGATGAAGTTTCACATTATTATTTTGAAATGTAGGTACAAATGATGGAGTAAAAATAATATTCTTTTTAACAGCTTCAATAGCTGATCTAGAGTTTTATTTTATATATTGCCCACCAGTTACAGGGATTTCTTCTCCTAGTTGGATAAGTGGTATAACACACTTCTTTGACTTGCACCATAAGAATAAATGGCACATACTTATTATAATAAATCTTATGATGTATATCCACAAGATTGTATTGATGATGAATTCTAGTACCCAAATTTAGAATATGATCAAATCATTCATGCTTAAATAGAATTGTCCTCTTTATTAGTAAAGCATGATACTCTTTATATAGAATTTCAATTAGTCGATCATAAAAATCAATAGTAGATATAGTAGAGTTAGACCCCTCGATGCATAAATTACTGTTTATTGCAGCCCCACCCGAACCACTTTCCAAATTATGAAATTTGTATCAATTTACATAATATATGAGATATATCTCTAAACTTCATAATGGTCATTTTGTAGGATCATTCATATGTGAATTACATATATATGATGATGAAAATTATACCTACAAATAATAAAAAATAAAAGTATATTTATATAATGTTTTACATTACATTTTATAACCCATAATGCTAAGTTATATACTAACAAATTTTACAAACTAATTTGTGAAATCTTTTTCAAGCCTTGTATCAATTGAAGCATCATCAATATGTGGTTCTCTTTGCCTTAATTTCTTATCATAAATTCTTCAAAAACAATATTGAAGGTATTTTGAATTATTAAAAAGATATATAGCATAATATGACAGAAATGAGAATATAAATTTATTATAAATCTTACAAGGTGTAACTTCCTCACAGTTTAACAAGATGTATGTGTGCACAACATGATACTCTTGGTCATTCAAAAAATATATTGATTTTACTCTATCATACGATCGACTGCATGTGTGAAAATAGAAAGCATATTATTTTCTTTTGATCCATCCATCGTACCATAATCATTATTTGGTAATATTTTGTTATATAGATAATATAATTGTGGCAAAAAATAGTGCATACAAAATACCAAAGCCTCTTCAACCGATTAGACATTGCATTTCAATCATTGCACTTTGTCTTTATTTGGAAAATTATTTTTAAATTTTCTAAGATATCTAAAAATTATATTTATTAGAAAAAAAAGTATTAGATACATTTAAATTTTTAGATTAACAAATAAAAATTATATAACCTCTCGAATAGATACATTCATCTATATTACACAAGGCCTATTATCATAGATTAATAGGTAAGTAGACCATATGATGTTTCATGAAGTTGAAAAAAGTTAGGAGAAAAAATACACTCAAGTTTACATATAATTATGAGGATGTCATTTTATAATTGCTCTATTTCTTCCTTTATTATGACATCACAAATGAGATTCTTAAAAAAATTATTCTAGTCAATGCTTTTCAAATATTTTTTGGAAGTAATTCATTGAATGCTATGAGTATTAGCCTCTGCAAATGAACATATGGTAATCATGATTTCATCACAAATAACTTATATTTCTTCATATCACCATATCTTCTCATATTAGATGCATTTCCATCTAGGATATTGAACTACATCAGCTATTTGCACAAAGCTTCCTTTATGCAAATAGCTCTGAGTGGCTATTCAAATTTCAAATTACCTAGTCAAACATCTTCTTCTAATGCTTTCTGTATTTCATAAAATATATTGCTGTTGATATTAGGATATTATCTACGACATCTAGATTGAATGAATGACCAATATAATTCTTCAATATTGCTTCACATGCAACATTGAGATTGTCATATTCTATTACAATATTTAAATCAATACTTTTATATACATAATGCTTTGTTATTTGTGACATATCTATTTCTACATGTTTATACCAAACATAATAGTCTCTAACAAATCTATTTTTTACAAGATGATATCATATTGTGTCCACATCTTTGGAAACTCTAATTTTAATATTTACTATCATTACATGGGTGTCTTAATTTTATTTCATCAATAAATTTAAGCTGTTATTTTAGTAAGGCCAATAAACCTCTAAATCCCCTCCACAAACTAATTAGTCAAAAACTCATCTCTTCAGTCTTACATTCATCCATTAATGATCATGTCGTATGATATTTTATTTTCGTATAATACATAACACAAACATATTTTGAATTATAATGATGTAGATAGAGATTTATTTGTAATAAGATATAGTAACATATTTAGGATATTACATAAATCTAATAAAAAAGTTATAGTCACATCATTATTAGATGTGTTTTCATTAAAATGAGACAAGAAGGACTGCTTCAATCTCTTAGAGATTTATCAAAAGCCATCAATTATAGTTTTTTTCATATACATAAAACTAAATATGTGGTATTTATCTATATAGGATAAAATTGCATTAATTAAGCAAAAAACAAAATTTTTCAATGTGATAATTCATGATTTTAAAATTAATCATATGTACTGAATAATTTGACAAAGACATTTAATTAACATACTATAAATCCTAAAAAATTTCACTATGTCATTGCATTAAAATATGTCAATGAAAAAATGATAAAAAAAAGTCAACTAATGATATATAACATTAATAATTAATAGGGATATTAACTAATCTATATGAAACATGTAGTATAAATAGTCAGCTACCAACTATAAGATGTAATATGTAATTTTTGTTTAAAATATAAAATTACGGGAGGTATAATTTATAGGATTGCACCTTTAGTGAAGTATAGATAAAGTAACTCTATGAAATTTGAAATGAGGTTGTAATTTTTTTAAGATGTTCATTTATTGTTACATTTCAACATTCGAATTGCATACCTTCATAAATTTTTATGTTAGTTTTTGTTATTATATTTCAACTTTTTTTATTTATTAAACTATTTATAAATTATTCATTTTTAAAGTTACACCTTTAGTATAAGTTGTTCATTTATAAATTATTATATTTCAACAAATCCTAGTAATCAAACAAAATCCATATTAATTAGCATAATCAAACTATAAGTAAATAATAAAATACACAAAAAATTCATACCTCAATTAAGTAACCCAAATATTTAATAAATCCTAGTATGTGCAAAAAATGTAAAATATAAAATTTATCAATTAGAATGATATAAATAAAAAAAAACAAGAAGAGAGAACCACATGACGATGTTAAAAAATAAAAAAAAAACTATTGGTAACAATACAACATACAAAAAATGCAATTCTCAAAAACAATACATACGAGAAAATTTTAAAAACTAAATTTGATATCTCAATTATGGATAATTAGCATGACAATACTAATTGGAGGAAAGCAATCCCAGAAAAAAAAAAAATCAAATGAACTTTGAATCAAAATAAAAAACCCCCAAGCCCAAACTTTTTTTCAAAATTTCAAAATATTATTTGATAAATTAATTATCATAATTTAAATTTGGAATTTATTTTCGTTTCTAAATCAGCAATGAAATAATATTTCGTTGCTGAATTTTATAAAATCAAAGAGCAATTTTTTTTCGAAGTCTTAGATTGAGTGACGGCAATAATTTCCGTCACCGAATATAGAAATATATTAATATTCCGTTTCTAAAAAAACATAAATACATAAATTTCTATCACTAAATTTCATGCAAGCATATCCGTCCATGATAGTGCATCACAATTAGCAATGAAATTAAAAAACTTTAAAAATCCATCACTAATTAGCGGCGGATATTTTTCCATTTCTAATTTTGTTATAATATATCATTTTCATTTTTAATCAATTTCCAATCCATTTCAATTCCATACCTAATTTTAGTAATGGAATTAAGCACTTCTAATTTTCATTTCTAAATACATATTTTCTTGTAGTGTATATATATATATACTCAAATAAATTAAAAATATTAAAAACTAGGAAATTTATTTTCAAAAATGAAAAGCAATTGCAAAATGAAAAAGAAGTTTTTGTAATTTAAAACAAATGTTTTTGTTTTTTTTTAATGTTGTTTTCAAAATCAGAAAATAATGATTTTCCGAGTTTGAAAACCACATATTTACATTGTTTTAATTTGATTTTAAATTGAAAAATTGATGATTTTCCAGATTTCATGTGGCCAATAGGTAAATATTTTGTCTTGTGAACAAGACACACAACTTACAAAATCATTAAATCACTAAACCTCTAATAATTTTAGAAAAATTATTTATTATCAAGAGACTATATAATTTTATAAAAAGATTACTAAATTAATATTATACGTTATTAAGACTATATAATCTTTAAAATTTTAATAAATATTTATCTTATTTATAATAGTTTAATAATTTATTTTTTGTTTATTATTATAATATCAATCAAGGAAATAGTTAGTGTTAATTTAACATGATGTATTATTCTTAAGATTATTATAACTAAAAAAATTAAGAATACGTTTTGAATTTAGATTGAAAAAAAATAGTAAATATTATTATATATCTAAAGGCTATATATATCAAAAATGACACAAAATTCTCGAAATAAAATTTCTTCTAAGTTGAATTTATAAACTAAACATATAAATCCCTAAACACCTAAACTTCTAAACCCATAAAAACCTAAACTTCTTAAAAGCTAAACCCCTAAACCCCTGCACCCCTAAACCTGTAATCCCTTATACCCCAAAACCTATAATTTATTCATTTTAATTATTTAGAAGTTTATTTTTCGTGAAATGTTAATTACAAAAAATATTAAAAGTTTTACATGTATAATTTTTAATAATAATTGTTTATCATTAAGAGACTACATAATTATTTACAAGGGTTTATTAATTTTGTATATGTTTTTATAAGTATTTAAATATTTATTTATTAATATAGTACAAGAGTTTCTTAATCTTATAAAAAAAATATCTAAAAATCAAAAAAAAAATATTTGGTAATATGTTTTACTAGGATTTTGAATTATTATAAGTACTATAGATATATTTTAATAGATATTTATCTCATTTACAAGAGTTTAATAATTTATAATACTTTGTCATTATTATAATCTTAATCAATAAACTATTTTATATTGAATGAATATGATATGTTATTTCTAAGATTATTATAACTAAAATATTTAGCATTAACGTTGAATTTAGATTATAAAAAAATTTAAAAATTATTTTATGTTCAAAGGCTAAAATCTTTAAAAATTATTTTATTCACAAAATAAATATTTTTTTTTAGTTTATTTTTTAAACTAACCTCATTGACACCTAAACTCCTAGAACTCTAAACACCTAAATTCCTAAACCCACAAATTCATAAACTACTAAATCCTAAATCATAAACTATAAATTTAATTTTTCAATCACGATTATAATTTTAATTATTCATACATTTATTTTTAATAAAACATCAATACCAAAATATATTATTAGTGCATTAAATATAATTTGAAAAAAAATATATAATTACAAACTCTTAAACGATAAACAATAATATAATCTTATAAAAAATAAATAAAATATAAAAATCTAAAATTTGTATTTAATGATATTTTATTAAGATTTCAAATCACTTTAAGTATTATACATATATTTTAATAAATATTTATTTGATTTATAAAAGTTTATTAATTTATTTTTTAGTTGTTATTATAATATCAACCAATAAACTATTTTATATTAAATAAAAATGATAGATTAGTTTTTAGTAGAAATATTGAATTCATATTCAAAAATAAAAAATAAAAAATATTAGATTTCCAGAGACATGAATACTTAAACTAAATCAATAAATTAGTCACACAAAAAATTATTTTTTCTTAGTTCATTTTTTTAAACCAAACTCATAGACCCCAAAATACCTAAACTTCTAAACCTTTAACACCACTAAACCTCTAAATGATAATCCTCTAAATCGATAAATCCTTAAACCACTAAACCCCTAAATACATAAAAATATAAACTTTTAAACCTCCTAGCCCGCTTAAGCCTTAAACACGTAAATTTCTAAACTTGTAAATTCATAAATCATAAATCGAATATTTTTATCATCATTATAATTTTAATTATTCATTTTAATTCTTTATAATTTTATTTTTACTTAAATCTTAATTACAAAATATGTATGTGTGAAAAAATATAATTTGAACAAATTTATTTATAATAAAAGACTATATAATCTTATAAAAACTAATTAGATTTCAAATAATTATAATAAATATTCTTTGGTAATTATTATAATATCAATCAAATAATCAATAAACTAATTTATATTGAAGTAACATGACATATTATTTTAAAAATTATTATAACTAATATATTAAGTAAAAATACTAAATTAAAACTCAAAAAAAAATTATAAATTATTATATTTACAATGGTTATAACCTCTAAAAATGAGACAAAATTCATAAGATGATTTTTTAAGTTTATTTTTTAAATTAAACCCATAAATCCCAAAAAACTTAAACTCGTGAAATTTATTCTATTTTCGATGGCCTAAATTCATATACTAAATCAATAAATTAGTCATAAAATAAAATATTTTCTTAGTTCACTTTTTAAACTAAATTTACAAACCCATAAACCCCTAAACCATTAAACCCATAAACCCTAATTCTCTAAACCCTAATTCCCTAAACCCTTGAACCCCTAGGCCACTAATCCCCCAAATCCCTAAATCATTAAACTTAAAAAAAATTGTTAAAACTGTTAAAACCATAAACCATTAACTCTTGAAAACCCTAAACCACTAAACCCATTAACCATAATGCCCTAAACCCATAAACCAATAAACTCTAAACCCCAAATCTCTAAACACCTAAACCCCTAGAGTAATAAAGCGCTAAACCATTAAACCCCAAAAATCCTAAACATCTAAATCTCTAAACTACTAAACTTCTAAACACCTAGACCTCAAACCACTAAACCCATATACCCCTAAGCCCCAAAAATTCTAAACCTTTAAATACCTAAATCTCCAAACCCCTAAACACCAAACACCTAAACCCCTAAATCCATAAACCCTAAACCTCCTAAATCCCTAAACACCAAACACCTAAACCTCTAAATCCATAAACCCTAAACCTCCTAAATCCAAAACCATAAACATAAATATCTTTTTTAAAAATAAGGATTATAATTATAATTATACATATATTCATTAGGCATCTTCATGTACAATGCATATCAAATTATGGTTGAATTCTTTTAATAAATCTCAGGGATCTTTAACTAATTGTGGACATAGGATTTCAAATTTGTTTTATTAAGCTTTGATACCAAATTAGGAAACTACCTTAAATTGTTGCTTAGTTAATAGTAAAATAAGGTATGAGTATGTATTATACTTCTAATTTGTGATAAGCATCTAGGCAGATTCATCATAAATATTAGCATTCACATAAAAAAGCATTAATGACTTATAGTAGCAAAATTTAAACAAATAGTACTTAATTGCCTTACATTTTTGCTTAGTAACTAGAAGTATGCATGAGTATGCAATGTAGTTCTATTTAGTAATAATGATGAGAAACCATGTGTCTTTGTCATAAATATTGGCATTTGTGTCAAAAAACATGCATGACTTTGAGAATAAAAAACTTTAAAATAATTTCATGCTATTTATAGTCAGGCATACTAAAGTTGGCAAAATGTTTTAATAAAGTTATTATATTTATATCCAAAATTTATCCAAATAAAATATTTTTCATTAAAAATTTATGCCAAAGTAAAAAAAAAAAGTAAAGAATGATAATATATATATATATGCAAATACTTAAAAACAAAAATTTACACTTTCTTTTTATTTAGAACATTAAAGTTGGCCTGTGATTACCCATCAATCACTTATATAGAAATCCAAGAGAATGGTACTTGTCAAAGTGTATATGTGTGTGTGTGTGTGTTGTTTATATATATATATATGTACATATACTCTATATATAGATATATGTATGCATATATTATCTATATATGTGTACATATATATTGGTGTGTGTGTGTGTGTATTTATTTATATATGTATGTATGTATATGAGAGAGAGAGAGAGAGAGATTACAACTATATACATGTGACTTATATTCAAAGTATGAAAGATGGTGTCAAAAAGACAAATTTTAGAAAACTTGTCAATTTTTCATATATATTAATGTTACCAAAACATGAATAATAAGAATTAGAAAAAAAAAACAGATGCAAAGTGTTATTGGGTAGAAAAAAAAACAACCTAAGCACAAAGAAAAGAAGGAACAAAAGAGTTTTAGGAATAAAATCAATCGACGCATGAAGAAGAGAACACAAAAACTAAGAACACCAAAATGATAGAACTTCTTTTCTCTTCTAGTGTCAACTGCTAGGATCATGAATACAATAGGAGATGACTTGAGAGATTACAAAAACAAAATGCAAGTAAATAAAGTTTTAAAACTACAAAGAGGAAGAATGGTTTGAAACTGAAGAGAGGAAGAACATTTCAATATAGAAAAAGGAACAAAAGGGAGTTACAAAGAGATACACCCTATAAAAAAAATGAATAGAGACATCACAACCAAAAAAAAAACAAGAAGACAACCAGAGTTCAAAGGAAGACATAACACAAGAAGGAGAAGATCGAAGGGAGAAGAGAGAACACATGTGATTTTTGAAAGAGGAGAAAAACAAGCCAAAGAAGGGAGAGAGAGAGAGAGAGTTCAAATTTGGGCAACATTAATAAAATATAATAGTAATGTTAATTCTAAAAATGTTAACATTAGCAAATCATATTTGGATGATACTTGTTCGAAAATCTCAATTTGCTAATATTTGATAATCTTAAGTACATATTTTTTTTTTAATAAATTAGCATATAAATGTATATATAATATATGAATAATTTTATAAACATATTAGATTTGAAAAAATTGCTTGTTAAATTCAATATCTAATTTGCATAGAAAATATTTGCTAATATAATTAAAAAATAACTTAAATGAATTAACCAATTATAGCGTAGTTCAATTTATATTTGTTTCTTCTTTAGCTCTTTATTATCTTATTTGTTAATTTTTATTCTTTTTTGCATAATTTTCACATATGCTCAATGCCTGTGAAGATGAGGTCATGACAAATAGGGTTAGGCCTCGCCAGGCTAACATAATTCATTCTAGTCTAGCTTGGGTTCAGGCAAGGCTAGCCTAGGTCAAGATAGAGGTGTCAAACGGGCTGGGTCGGCCGGCCCGGCACAGGCGCGTCACAGTTTAGCTATGCCCGTGCCGGAAATACGGCACGCTACAGTGTCGTGCCGGCACGTGGGCACAACACGCATGACCACGCACTAAACGTGATTAATGCGAGCTGATGCCCAATAGGCAAGGCTCGCCTAGCCGCGAAAATGCAAAGACGCGCGCTATCGAAACCCTAATTTTTTTAAAAAATTAGGGCTTTTTCAGGCCCGAACCAGGCCGGACCCGGTGGTTTTCAGGGCTGGGGGTCTGCGGCCTAGCACGGTTACTGTACCATGTTATGACGTGCCGGCCCGGCATGGTAGCCCGGTTGGGTGGCCTAAAACCAAGTCAGCCCGACCCTTTTTACACCTCTAGGTCAATACTAGGCTAGCTGATTTGGTCAATTAGGCCAAAACTGGACTGCCTAGGTCATCATGACAGGTCATGTCGTGCCACACCTCCCATGCCAAGATCTTTGGCCCAGCACAACCCAAGCTGTGTCGCATGCAAGCCTATGACATGTCCAAGCACAACTTTAAGCTAGGTCATGTCTTGCCTGACATGACTAAGTCGTGTCATATCTCATGTTATGTCTATGCCACCCGCCATACTTGACACCTCTACTTCTTCATAATTGAAAAATACTAATTATAACATTGTGTATCCTGACCCAAAATAATATCTTAGTAATGAGTATAGTTTGTGATAGTATGTTAAATGAGAAAATAATATGGAAAGAAAAATATATTTCTCTAGGTATTCTCATTATGTAAGAAAATTAGAAGCAAAATAGGACTACTATTTGGTACTCACTAGAAGAGAGATTGAAATATCCTTCTAGGAAAAAATCTAAGGGTAGAGTAGTATTACAGTACTATTAGTATAATATGCTAGTATACTTAAAAGAGAGATGGTCAAAAGTAGATCAAACTTCAACAAGAACATCGCAGAAGAGATGATATTGAGAAAGAAGCATGTTTACTCATTACTGTTTAGGTGTGCTCGATACAGAGCAAAGTTTCTATGGAAAATTACCCAAAAAATTCATGTTCTTTTGTTTCAAAACAAACAAATATATGGTAGTGTTTATGTATTATATATTCATCATAAATATGTATTTACAATAATATATTTGCATGTATATAGTATACATTATAATTGTAAATATTTTGCAAAATTATATTTGTTAATCTCTACAAAATCTTGACATTTTAATTATATAAATTATATGTATATATTTACACTTGCATTATTTATTTAATATAATTTTGTAAATGATAAACTTTGAAAATCATAAAAATCACTCAAAAAAATATAATTAAAGTCGAAAAAATCATAATTATTATAAAGAAAGAGGAAGAAATAAAAAGAAAAAAAATATGAATTATTATATTTGACTATGATCATGCCTATAATAGGCTTACAAGAAGGCCAAATATATTATAACTATGATAAAAGCAAAAGTCGAGGTGAGAAATTCAAAGGCCATACATAAATGTTGGTCATTCATTTCAAACTAATGGTCATTCCTTATAAAGTATTTATACACACTCTCTTGAATGACCATGACATTAAACATGTCTCATTAAAACCTTACTAGAAAAAACTCAGTGAGACAAAAACCTATCGATGGAAAAAAAGTATATGTATTTTGTTAGAATTGCCTCGCTAAAATTAGTGTCAATAAAACCCAGTAGGATAAAACCTAGATAAAAGGAAAAAAAGTATAGTGCACTAGCATTCAATCATGCTCCATGTCAAGTCAATATCTTTAGGCTAGTGCATTTCGATCTTATATATTAACTTTATGAATGTTGAGGTTAATAATGATTTTGTAAATAGATATGCTATAATATCACTTCAAATAATATTATTGGCTTATTTTTGATAGAAATGGGCCCTCATGATATTTGAATATGGTACATCATCGATCTTAGCCAAATACATTAATGACTTACTTATTGTATTGTAAGAGTCTCTGAATAATTTGATGAAGTAGCCACCTTTGTCTACTTGATAGATCTCCGTGAGATTGTAGTTTTATTATAGTTAAAGACATACCTAGTTTACGACGTGGTTTTATGTGAATCTAAAAGATATCCTGCATATGCATATCCAACATATAGGTAGTTTTTGCCTTGATTCATTTTAGTAGAATAAACTCATATATGTAGTTCCATTGACCAACTAAGGTTCGGGTAAGCTTTTTATAGTGACTGGCCCCACCGCTTGCGCGGCCCCATACCCTAGAAACCCTCAATTGGCCCAGCCCCATGAGGATTTTTTGGGAGCCACAGTTCCACATCCGCAGAGTGTAGGATTTGAACCCATGTCCTCTTCCCCTCCCCTGGAGTACCTCAGCCTTAGCCACTAGGACAAAGACATCATTTGGTCATATATGTAGTTCCATTGAGATAGCATAATACATGGTTGATACCATTCCAATTTCTTCTTTTTAGAGTTGAACTATACTTGGCTATTAAATTAATAGAAAAAATTAATATTTGGTCATGTATAATTAATAACATATTTAAGTGTACCAATAGCACTAAGATATGGTACTTTATGACTTGTAATCCCTTTCCTTTTCACAAGGTCGAAATGAGTCATTTTTCACATCAAGTGATTGGTTAACCTAGCTTAATGGATGTGCTTTATCTATATTAAAATACTTCAATATTTTCTTGATATATGTTGATTGATGGACCAACACTTGATTTGGAAAATATTTGATATGTAACCCGACCAAAATTTTTGTTTTTCCAAAATTTTTCATTTCAAATTATTTCTTTAAATATTCTATTATTTCTGTGAGCTCTTTAGGAGTTCCAACAAGATCTAAATCATCAACATAGATAGCAATAATTGCAAATTCTATTTTTGGTTTATTAATAAAAACATATGGACATATAGTATTATTCATATATCTTTCTTTTGGCAAATATTCACTAAGCAACTTATACCATACAAAGATCTTTACAACTATATTGAGTACATGCTATAAGGCTTGGTATTTACTGCTTTAGGTAGTTTAAATCCTTTAAAGATTTTTATATGTGTATCACTGTCTATATGAACCATATAAATATGCAGTGATAATATCCATTAGATGCATATCTAGTCATTTAGATACTACTAAGTTTATCAAAAATCAAAATGTGATTGCATCCATAACAAGCTAATATATTGCTTCGTAGTCAATGTCAGGTCTTTGTAAGAAACCTTGGGTTACTAATTGTGTATTACATTTTATGATATTATTATTCTCATTTTATTTCATACAAATATCTACTTGTACCCAATAAACTTTACACTTGTAGGCATTTGGACTACAGGACCAAACACTTCTCATTTTATTAATGAATGTAATTCTACATGCACAGTCTCTTTCATTTTGGCCAATCATTTCTTTGTCTACATTCATCTATATCTTATGGTTCAGGACCATCATCATTTTATATGATGTCCAAGCCTATTTGAAAAGCAAAGATAAAATCATTCCATTCGCATGTTTAATCTTTATGTAGATAACTTATTAAGAGCTTATGGTTTTTAGGTATGTTTATCTCTTCGGAATATATTTGTTCATTTTGCACATTTTTGAGAGTTTGCTGTTCAGTATGTACCTCTGCAAGGTTATTTTTTCTTTCCTTTTGATCTTCTATTCTGAGGAGCTATGTTTTTTAACCCAATTGGTCTCCCACGCTTCAAGCATGTTTTAGATTCATTTGTTTTCTAGCATTCAGGGATCTCAATCCATGCTAGAGCATTTACAAACGAGATATGTGACTTTGTCACTTTCTTTATATCCACGAATGTATCTAATAATTAATCTACAATATTTTATAAATGAATGATCCTTTGATGGTGGGAATACAGTTTCATTAACATGACAAACTACAAATATGTCTCTAAAGATATATCCTGTTAAGGGTTACAAATATCTCATGATAGAAAGCGAACCAAAACCTACATAAATCCCCTGTCTACATTACGGACCCAATTCGGTACGTTGTGGTAGTGTAATTGGTACTTGGACTACACAAACAAAAACTCATAAGTGAGAAATATTTGGTTGTAAGATATTGGTCTAATTCTTATTAGACTTGTAGCTTTCATAACAGCATGTCTCCAGGTAGATGCTGGTAATTTGGTCTTCATTAGTAATAGTATAGCTATTAATTGAAGATATTTGATCAATGACTCTGCTAAACCATTTTGGGTATGAAGATTAGTAACAAGATGCTCAATACATATCCCAATTGACTAACATTGTTAATTTTTATTGTATTGATTAGATAATTAGAGAATTGTGCTCTTAATTTGATTATTTGTGCAAGAAGCTTAGCAAAAACATCATTTATTATAGAAAGAAGACATACATGACCATTTAGTGGATGTATCTATAAGGACCATAAAATAATGAAAAGGATTACATGGTGGATGAATAAGTCTACATATATCTCCATGTATTCTTTCTAGAAATAATTATGTTAAAGATTATTATTTTATTTAATAATGGTCTAACTATTAACTTACCTTGTGAACAAGGATCACAAGAAAATTCATTTAAAAAAGAATTTTCTGGTTCTTTAATGGATGCCCGTGTGATTGTTTTATGATTCGCCGCATCATTGAACATCAATGATGACCTAGCCTGTTATGCCAGAGAGAAAATCTTTAGGTCATTGAACTTCTCGTTCATTACAACATATGAATCAGTTGGATTTATGGTCGTATGGTAAAATCTTCATTCATAGTTTCAATATGATATTCATTTTTGAGGATATCTTTAAAACTAAGCAAATTTCTTATTGATTTGTAGAATATAATGCATAATTAATATGTAATCTAGTTCTATTTGGTAGCATTATATTTGCTCTTCCGAAGCCTTCAATTAAATTTTATGTACTAGTGATGATACTTACATAGATATTTGTTGCTATTAAATTAATAAAATATATATTTTCTCGAAGTATTATATACGCGGATGTGTAATCCACAAGACATACATCACCATCATTCATCTTGAAATTCAATAATATACAAATTTAGATAAATATAAAAATATAAATAACAAGATGATATTTAATTAACTCAAAATAAAATACATAGAATTATTTAATATTTACATTCTCATCTTCTACTAAACAATTGAAATTAATATTAAGACCTTCACAAAAATTAATATCAAAATAAGGTAGGCCCAACCCATCTCAATCATCAAAATTAGTTTCTATCCATTTTCTTTTCTATTTTAATGATTCTTGATATAAATCTATCAGATGTTTGACCATACTATAGGTACAATACTAGTGTCCTTTCATTCTACATCTGTAGCAAATCTCTTCTGGAGCCCCTAAGGGATTTTTATGTATACTTTCTCCGTTTTCTTTTTTTTTTATCTCATCATTATTCTACTTTTTGTAATGAAATGAGTTTTTCTATTCCAAAGGGTTATAATGATGATTATCACAGTGTTGAGAATTATATGCACTTGACCATGACCATGACCACGTCCACATCCACAATCGTGTAGTGAAATTATATTCACCTCACGGAATGGTTCAGATCCAGTTAAATGAGACTCATGATTTTTCTTGTAGCTCATTATTTTGTTCAGCTACTAAAAGACATGATATTAACTCTAAATATTTTGTAAATCTACATTTTATTTATTATTGATGCATATTTTAAATTTTTTTTAACTCTAAATATTTTAAAGCTACTAAAAATTAATGATGCATATTAACTCTAAATATTTTCTAGCATATTTTTATCTGTAATTTTTTCTCAGCATAGCTTCAATCTAGAACTAATTTTAAATAGAATAAAGTTATACTCACTGACCATTTTAAAATTTTACAACCTTAGGCGCATCTAGTTATAGCAAGCTTTAGGTAAAATTATAATTTTTTAGTGATCAAATCTATTCTTCAAGTCATTTCATAATGTGAGAGGATCTGTGTTAGTGAGATATTCATTTTTTAAATCCTCATTGAGATAGTGCCTAATGAAAATTAGTACTTTTGCACAGTATTACTCGGACTCTTCATTTCCTTTTCTTTATAGTTTCTCCAAGATGTATGGATATTGTATGTATCTCAACTTCAAGAATACATGATAATTAATTTTTACTAGAAATATGAAGTATCAAGTACCAAAAACTCAAGTTTTGTGAGAATTAAAATTTTGGAAATTTTTTTTAATATTTGAGGGACAAAAAAATTATGATAATATAATTTTGCCTTATTTGAAACAAATTCATGCTGATAACGTGTTATAAAGAAAGATGAAATTAAAAAAAAAAAGAAAAATAAGAATTATTATATTTGATTTTGATTAAATCTATTTATAAGCTTACAAGAAGGCAAAATATTATAACTATGAGAAAACCAAAAGTAATAGTAAGAAATCCAAAAGTATTACATAAATAATAATCATTTTTTTCAAAGTAATGGTCATTTATTACAAAGTATTTATAATAATAATAACTACAAAAATTATTCTAGTTTATTAATTAATATTCAAATTTATCAAAACATCATAATCAAACACTAATAAACAAAATACATCTATACATTCCAAAGTATCAAATGAGTATATTTATGAAAAAGACTCCTCACCACCCATTTAAAAAATATATATTTAAACTAAAAAAATTAGGTCTTGGTACCCCTAAAAACATATACATAGTACATAAAACTGTATATACTTTTTCGTGCATAGAACCCCTAGGGTGCGTAGGGCTTGGCGGGCTGGCCTAAATCGGCCAGTCTTTTAGTCTTATGTACAAAAAACTCTTTTTTAATTAATAAAATGCGGCCGTACCGTCGGCCTTTCCAAAAAAAAAAAAAAAAAAAAACTGTATAAACTTTAAATATATATACATATTAACATAATTTGTTTATAAATATATAAATTGTGTATATGTATAAATCAACATACATATTATATGTGTATAATATTATATACATTTATATGTTAAATGTATGTATACTATATATATAAATTTATGCATATATATATATATATATATATATATATATGTATGTATAATACATATATAAATTGTGTATATATATTTATACACATATAATATGTATACTATATATACATTTATATATATATGCACTTCAAGATACACTTACAATATGTATGTATAACTGTATAAATATTTATGCATACACACAATTTATATATATATATACACATTATACACATATAATTTGTATGTAATTTCTAATTTGTGAGCAAACATATTTTTGAGTATTTATTTTGAAAATACCAAAGCATAAATATTTTTAATTTTATTTTTGTTTTTTTTTTAGATTTTAATATCTATTATCTAGGAGTATTCCTATTAAATATTTTCATTCGTGTGCCACATATCATAAATTTTCCTAATTAATATTTATTAAAAAAAACATATTTATAATTTTTGTGATCTATTAATCACACGAACAAATGTGAGAAGAAAAATATGTTAAAAAATAGTTTTTTATTATTTCGTATAATAATTAGAAAGATTTATTACCACACACACGCACACACACACACACACACTGGTGCTGGGCTGCTGCCGCTCTCTTCTCTTATTAAACCAGAGTCAGGGGTGGCATATTCTCACAGCTCACTTATGTAAAAGCCAGCACATCCACGTCGCCAAGAACGGTCCCGTCTATTCGTCAAGGCCAACCAATCTCACCTCGAGTGAAGACTCAGCTCTCAAGTGAGGGAAACGACACGAAACGAAAGAGGAAGAGGAAGGCGACGGGGCTTCGTTTACAGGAGGCGCTAGCAGCAGCAGCAGCGAGTCGGTCAATAATGGCGTCGACGCTATGTGACTCATGCAAATCAGCAGCTGCCACGGTCTTCTGCAAAGTCGACTCGGACTTCCTCTGCCCTATCTGCGACTCAAAGCTGCATCCAGCAAGCAAGTTCGGCTCTCAGCACGCGCGAGTCTGGCTCTGCGAAGTGTGCGAGCAGGCACCAGCGCACGTGACGTGCAGAGCCGACGCAGCGGCCCTCTGCATCACGTGCGACGAAGACATTCACTCGGTGAATCCAGTGGCTCGCCGCCACGAACGAGTTCCAGTGGCGCCATTCTACCACGTGGAGACGCCATCGATCCCGGCTGCTTATCCCAGCGTAGTTAACTTCCTCGATCACTACCTCTCCGACGTGGATTGTGAAGCCGACGCAAGCAGGGAAGAAGCAGAAGCCGTGTCGTGGATTCTCTTGAATCCACAGAGGCGGAAGATGGCAGACGGATCGGATGTAGATCCTCTCGCAGATTTTGATTACGCGTCCCTCTGCTCCAAGTCTCAGGTGCATGGGCAGAGAAGTTCAGACGGCGTGGTGCCCGTTCAAAACAAGAGCACTCAAGCTCCGCCATTAACCAATCATCTCGCCTACGACATTCACTCGCTAAACATTTCCGTAAATCCTCTCATAACCTGGCATCATGTTTTGCTTAGAAATCAAGTTAGCAATTAATCATGTCTGCGTGGCTCCGTGATTTATCAGCAGGTTTCTTCGTCTGCACAAGAAGCCGGAGCGACTCCGGACAAGAGCAATGCGATCGACGTCTCCAAGCCAAGCGTGGCGGCGAAGAACAACACAGCCGACTCCGCGAACCGGACGGCTCAGCTGTCGGTCATGGACAGGGAGGCTAGGGTGCTGAGGTACCGAGAGAAGAGGAAGAATCGCAGGTTCGAGAAGACGATCCGGTACGTATCTCGAAAAGCATACGCAGAGACAAGGCCACGAATCAAGGGCAGATTCGCCAAGCGAGCGGAAGCCGAGCCGGATCGCAGCATCTACCGGCTAGGAGTCGTCCCGTCGTTCTCATCCTTCCATCCCCGATGAAATCCTGTTTCATTTTCATTTTTTCCTCAAATATTTCCATTCCTGGAAGTAGACGAAGGATTAATAAGCCTCTGTAATGGCGTCGCTGGTTGTAATTCCCACATTAGATTTTTTGTATATTAGCAGGTGAAATGAATTCGAGTTCTTGCCGCCCCACGCTCTATTTTTGTTTAGCAAAATTCTTCGTCAAGAACATCAGAGCAAACATGGCGGAATAGGCCTATTGAATTTACCAAAAGAACAGGAGAAGCATCCACATTCCATTATGAGACAGAGAAAGGTTGAACGAGCCATTCGGAAAGAAAAAAGTACAGTGCCGGTCAGCTGTTCTTATCACAGGACAACAGTGGGAATAATCCTTTTTTTTTTTTTTCCGAAAAAAAAAAAAAAAAGAAAATATAAAAACCGAGCAGAATCAAGAAGGCAAGTCCCTAAGATAAATCGAGATTATATATACGCATGTTGCTCTGATCAACGAACTCACTTTCTATTATCTGGTCTTGTTAGCTAAGCCTTTACTAAAACCGGAGCTGGCTCAAGAGGGTCCACCAGCAGCACCACCTGGGCTAGACAAGAAACGGACCACGACGCATGTGATGTTATCAGCACTGTTCCTCAGGTACGCCTCTTGCAGCAGCATCTTGGCTGCTGTCTCTGGGTCGCCAATCGGCTTAATCATTTTTACAGCTTCCTGCCAACAAATAGTAAAATAAAAAACTGAATCATAAATTAACGCCAACCAATAATCTGCCTCCATCTGTCACATACCTCATTAGAAACGACGTCCCAGAGCCCATCGCTAGCAAGAATGAGAAACTCGAGCGAGCTGTCAATTTTCTCTTCCTGTAATTTGGTCGTATCAAAATCAAACACTCAATTTAATAAATAATTTTACTTTATTAAACAGCACTATTTTTTAGTCTTTTTTTTTATTAAAAATATTCCACGTAGCGCCTATATTCTACAATATATATTCATTTTTATTTATATATAAATACAAATAATATATATTTCGTGTTTATGAAAAAATACGCATAATGCTAGGAGTAATTTATTTTTATTAGAAATAATAATTATCATTATTGAAAAATAAATTAATAAATACATTATTATATAAATTGTAGGGGGGGGGGGGGGGGGGGGGGGGCATTTCAGGGGCAGCCCATATGGCCTGTCCATGGCCGAAAAGACTCGAGTTTGATGTGCACGGGACAAGCGACCAAGATTGAAAATATCTTGATAATATATTTCATGAAAACAGCTTAAACTATTTCAAACGGTGGTCGCAATTAACAGGCCTGCGTGGCCTGTCCCCTGCACCCCAAGCATGGTGGATTTTTTGCTTATAAATAGAAGAGAAAGCAATATTTATAATTTATCTATATCGATATTTGTTATATATTCATTAAAATTCGAATATTCATTTTTAAAACTATTTTAATTGCTAATGCTAATAATAATTAATAACACAAAAAACATATTAATAATTAATGCTAATGTTATATATCCATACAACGAAATAACTTTTGATGAAATTAAAAAAAAAACATATTTATGAAAAATACATAGCTCCATTTTTAAAAAAATTTCTAAAAAAAAAAATGAAAAAGTTCCAAAAACTCTTGGTTTTGCATTTTGCAATAAATTGTTAAAAAATATAAAAGTCCAGGTAAAATTGGGCCACACCACAACTAGCCCATACTGCAGGAGGTGGGCCATAAGACCCACAAGAGGTGGGCCGTATGACCCACATAGAGGTGACAAACAAGAAAGTTGGTGTACCCCCCATAGCACGGACTCACTCATTGGACACCTCTAGATCATAACCTAGACCAAGCCCAAAAGGAGCATAATTATTGTCATATAATTTTCACTATAATATCCTTAAATTGTGTAATGTTTGTTCATTATAATTATTAAAAAATATTCCGTAAATTATGTCAAATGAAAGACTTAAAATTATTTAATAAATTATTCTATTTCTAAAATTTCAATATTTATTTAATAAGTTATTTTAATTTTTTAATAATTATTAGTTTAGCATAACATATTTTTTTTAATGGTTATTTTACTCTCACATTATTCTTTTTTATTTTTAAATAAACTAAAACAATATCATTAGAGAAAAGGCTATAATTTAATTTTTTATTAAATAACATCATTTTAGACATGAAAAGACCAAAACGACCTTGTTTCATCCTCATATATCTTATTTTTGAGATTTCAACCACTCTGTCCCATTTATCCCAACCTTGAACTCAAAAAAAAAAAAAAAAAATCATAATCCTCTCTACTAATACTCAAAGAAAATAAGAATAAAAAATTCAAATAAAATAATCAAATAAATCTCATGCCTAACTTAAATAACTAATTAAAAAATTAATAATCATAAAAAATCAAAACTATATGTAAGAGCATCTCCAATAGGCTCGCTTAACGCCTCAGTTTAGCTATTTTAGCGATGATTTTTACAAAAACAATCTCCAACAGCCTCGCCACCCGGCTCGCTATTTTGAATATCGCCCAAATCACTTACTAGAAATAACAAGTCTTCGTTCCTCGCCAAACGCATCAATCGAGGAGAATATTTATTGAAGATAAACCAAAATATAGGTATTGTTCATATTTTTAACGCTTAGCAATTCTACAGAAAATGTTTTCGATGCACGAAAACATGATTTCGTGCATCGAAATGAAGTTTTCGCTGCACGAAACTAAATTTCGTGCAGCGAAATAAAGTTTTCGCTGCAAGAAATTAAAATTTCGTGCAGCTATATGAGAATTTCACTGCACGAAATCCTTAATTCGTGCAGCGAATTGACGTTGTTGCTGCACGAAAACTAAATTTCGTGCAGCTATATGACCAATTCGCTGCACGAAATGCTTTTGTCGTGCAGCAAGAAGTTGTTTTCAGCTGCACGAAATACAAGTTTCGGGCAGAGAAATCTGGTTTTCGCGGAGCGAAAACCAGATGCAGCGAAAACTATATTCTTTTGAAATAGACGAAAACCACAAATCCTTCATTTTTAAAATACACGAAAACTAGTTTTTTTTAAATATAGCTATCTCATGTTTTTGGTTTTCGCTGCACGAAATAAGTGTGTGTTGTGTCGATATTTTTTTTGGTGTGATTTTGTGTGTGATTTTATGTGTGCTTGTGTGTGTGATTGTATGTGTGCTTGTGTGTGTGCTTGTTTGTGTGCATGTATGTGTGATTGTGTATGTGTGTTCAAGTCATTGAGATTATGGGTTGCTTATTTTAAAAGATTAAATATTTTATTTTAGTATTTCATTTCTATAATTATTTTAATTAATATGATTAAATAGTTGTAATTTTTTTAATTTATTTCTATATTTTTATAAACTCTGTTTTTTTATATTATTCTAAATAATATTATTTTTTTGAAAGCAGAAACTAGTCATCTATAATAGATCCATTTCAGCATGAAGCATACTTCACCAATATATTAAATGATGAATTATATTTAGATGATGAAATTATATGTTTATCTTCTTTAAAGTCTCCTCAAATAGATTCCACCACCAAAAAACAAAAAAGTGACAATTTTGCCACAGAGGAAGACATTATGATAATTTCAGCGTGACTTAATATTAATTTGGATACTGTACAAGGAAATGAACAAAAATTTAAGACATATTAGCAAATGGTTTGTGAATTCTTCAACCAATACAAACCAAAAGGATGCTCAATTCATAGTCAAAATTCTTTGATTAATCATTGGTCAACAATTCAGCTTGCCACCAATAAATTTTATGGGTGCTTTGCACAGATAGAAAGACTTAATCAGAGTGGGCTAACAGAGAAAGACAATGTTTAAAATAAAGTTAAATTGCTAAATTATTTATATTTATTTGAAATTATAATGAATATCTTCTTTTCAAATTTTTTAGATATGTGATGCCAAAAATTTGTACAAGGAACTCTATAAATCTTCATTTCCATTTGAATATTATTGGAATGAATTAAGGTATCATCCAAAATAGATGGAGGAATCTCAAGCAAAGAAGAAAAAAATTGAACATTATGATACTCGTCGCAGCTCTTTGCCTTCTACTTCAGTCTCTGAAAATTGCGGAGCTGAAGGAGGGTCGCATGGATCATTAGACAGACCACCGGGTAGGAAAGCTAAGAAAGCGAGACTACGAAAAAATAAGAGCAATGAAGCTGGAGGTGCTGAGATAGATAAAATGAAATTTGAGCAAATGAAAGAGGAAGATCGTATAATGTCAATGGGTACAAGTTGCATGTCACAGTTGCAAGCTGAATATTATAAAAGAAGCCAAATGAAAATATTGGGAAATAAGATATAATTTTTTTTATATACAAATTTATAAATATTTGCTGAATTTTTATAATAGTACAATTAATATGAAAATATTTGCTCAAGTATTGCCTAGATATTTCCAAGCATATTCCATTGATGTTCGACTAGGTCTTCTTGGAGTTTGGAATGAATTTCTTTATATCTAATACAATGTTGAGTATTAATAAATTTAAGAAGTTGCGAACTCCGTTCAGGTATGACCGGGACAGTTGGACACTCATCCATTGTATCATAAGTAAAGTCTAACTCATAATCATTCCTCTCATCTTCGACAATCATGTTATGCAATATTATGCATTCCTTCATAATATCTCTTATCACATCAAGTTTCCAAAAAAGAGCAGGACCATGCACAATAGAAAATCATGCTTGTAGCACTCCAAATGCTCGCTCAACATCTTTTCTTGCCGATTCTTGAGTTTTAGCAAAATTAATTTATTTAATGCCTCTTGGACATGAAATTGTTTTGACAAATGTTGCTAATTTTGGATATATTCCATCAGCAAGGTAATACCCCATTGTATAATCATTCCCGTTGACTGAAAAAATAGCAGAAGGAACCTCTCCTTTTGAAAGGAGAGCAAAAATAGAAGAAGTTTCTAGTACGTTGATATTATTATGAGATCCAGGTAACCCAAAAAAGGCATGCCAAATCCACATATCATATGAAGCGACTAGAGGTGTCAAATGGGCTGGCACGGCACGGCCCGGCCCATTTTTTTAGGGCAAGATCGTGCTACCGTGCCGGGCCGGGCACCGCACGATTCCTGTACCATGCCGTGCCCGGCCCGGCACGGTTTAAAAACATCCGGGCATGGCAGGCCGTGCCGTGCCGGGTCGGGAGTCGGGACCACGGGTCGGGATCCAATCAGACCCGACCCGCGGTCTTTTTTTCGGGAGGGGCCGGGTCACGCCCACGCGTGCCCGCATGAAACCGGCACGAAAAGAACCCGTGCCGCCGTGCCGAGCCAGGCACGGTTTAAAAACGTGCCGGGCCGGCCCAGGGACGGCCGAACCGTGCCGTGCCTCGTGCCGGGCCGGCATGGTTGACACCTCTAGAAGCGACTGCTTCTAAAATAATCGTTGGTTCATTTATGTGACCAGAATGCATACCTTTCCATGCAGTTGGACAATTCTTCCATTTCCAATGCATACAATCAAAGCTACCCAACATCCCAGGAAATTCACGATTTGCACCTATAGATAATAATCTAGCAATATCATCATTGTTTGGTGACCTAAGATATTAATCCAAAAAAATTACTAACACTGCGCTCACAAATCTTTTCAAGCTTTCTATTGCGGTGCTTTCGCCAATCCTTACATAATCATCAATAACATCTGCTGCAACTCCATAAGCAAGCATCCTTATGGCGGCTGTCATCTTTTGAAGAGACGACAAGCCAATAATTCTAGCAGAATTAATTTTTTGAACAAAATATTTGTCATAATTTTCCACCATCAATAAAATACGAATAAAAAGTGTTCGACTCATTCGAAACCTTCTTCGAAATAAGTTTGAAGGATAGATAGGTGGTACAGCAAAAAAATCTCAAAATATTTTATCATGCCCTTGAATTCGATTTAAATTAATTACGAAATGACCTTTAATAGACCCACGACCTACACTAGAGCTATCCTCACTATTGAGTTCATACATTTCAACAGCACAAATTATTATAATCTCCAATTCATCATCCGAGTCTGAATCATTAAGAATAATGTTCATTAGATGATGCAGAATCATAATATTAACACATTAAATAATGTAATGCAGATATATATATTGATGATGTATGAGAATAAAAGATGAAAGATACTATATATATATATATATATATATGTATGTATCAAAAATATGACCGTTGTAAATATGACCGTTATAAAAAAATAATATTTAAAATTTCAAAATTTAATCTTTTGAATTTAATAATATTGGTGATGAAATGACATTTTAAATATTATTTATAAAATAACTAACTTTAAAAATTAGTTATAGTTTGTTGAGGTGGATAGCTAAAATAGATAGTATTGTTGGAGTTAACTTTAAAAATTGAATAGCTAAAATAGATAATATAATATTGTAATAATTTTTTAGTAGCTAAAATAAAAAATATTGTTGGAGATACAGGTGTCAACCGGGCAGGGCCGGCCCGGCCCGGCACGAGGCACGGCACGGTTCAGCCGTGCCTGGGCAGGCCCGGCATGAAAAAATTCCGTGCCCGGGTTAGGCGCGTGCCGTGCCGTGCCGTGCCCGGCTTGAGCCGTGCTGTGCCTGACCCGGCACGGTTCGGCACGCGGCACGGCACCCCGGCACGGGTCAGTCCCGTGCTGGGTGTCCCGTGAGCCCGACCCCAGGATGCCCCTCCCGCAAAAAAAGACCACGGGTCGGGTCTAATTCGACCCGACCCGCGGTCTTCCCGTATCCCGAACCGCTTGGACAGGCAAGCCCGAGCGGGTCAAGCAAGGGACGGCACGGCCAGCCGTGCCTACGGGGCGTGCCGGGCTCGATAGCACGAACGTGCCCTAAAAAAAAGGGCCGGGCCGTGCCGGGCCGGCCCGTTTGACACCTCGAGTTGGAGATGATCTAACATATAATACATCAAACTAAAAAAAACTCACACCTCAAGTGTGAGCGACTTGCCATATGTGTGCCTTGTGCCCATGTGTGCCTTGTGCCCATGTGTGTCATGTGCCCATGTGCCCATGTGTACAGTATGGTCTAAAGAGAATTTTGCGCCAATGTGTACCTTGTGCCTAGAAAAACAATGATTTAGGTAGTTTGTATATATTTTTTATTTAAATCAAGAAAAAATTGATTTAGTAGGTCATGTTCTCTATTGGTTTTCCCATGCTTGAGCAGGACAAGAACAAGACTTAAAAAAAAATGGGTGGGAGGGAAGAAAACCTGAATTTCCGGATCAGCAACCACATATTGCTTTAAGAGTCGATCACCAAAAGCTCGAGAGACCGCAAGAACACCACCAACTCTCCACGTACCTAGAATGAAACCATCAGTAAGACAGAGACAGTGGGAGAGAGAGAGAGAGGGTAGAGATTTAAGGAAGGAGATGGAGTAGCCAAGCGAATCCTATACCAGCCCACATAACAAATCCTCCGGCATCCTCAATTCGTCGGCGTTCATCACTCTGATCTGGTTTGTGATCTCGAGAAACGGCAATGGCTGAGGAGAAACAAAAGCCAAGGACCCACCTTCATCAGAATCGTAACCAGAAATAGGAACCCAACGACCATGTCGGAATTAACAATACCGGAACCAGCACGACAGATGACAGCTCTGGAGTCTCCGACATTTGCAACAAGCAGGCGATCGCCGACGAGGACGGCAGTGGACGCCGTTGATCCCGCATCTCTATTCTGACTATTTTCTGTCTCCAGCAGTTCGGAGTCGGTGCGATTATATGCGTCGGCTGCAAGGGAGGAGAAACATGAGAGGACGAACACGCCAGGGAGGAATTTCTTCGGTTAGATTATCTCTGGAAGATGATGCAAACCTATAGCCAGTTTTGTGTCGGAAAAGAAATCTGGGTGCGTGATTATGTTGCGGAGAAGATTCTGCTTCACGAATTCTGCCGCTCTCGCACCTCCATGTCCTGAATTGATCACACCAAACAATTGACTCACATGAGAGACCATGTGCGAGCGCACATTAATGGCGGACGAGCTTAGATGAACAAAGAGCAAGACCGTCAAAAACTCCAAACAGGCCAACTGTTTCGCCATCTACGCCATCAACTCTCGTTTCGTAAAAATCTTCCATGGATGCTCTCTTTCCCGGGCCACTTGCATACCCATAGCTGAACTTCCCATCTTCACTGTTTCATGAAAATGATAGCCTGTTCAATCTCATCAACTCTAAGAGAAATAAGAACACAGCACTGGATTTTCTGTTGCCGCTCGATCAAAATCACAAAACAACGAAATGTTTTCGATCAAATTAGCAAGAAAAAAAGAGCAGATATCAGGACAAATTGCGCGTGACGATCTCAAAAAACTCAAGTTAATTCTTCTGAACCCAAATCTACGCCATCTCTCAAAAATTAAGAAATGATAAAGAGCTCCATAGGAAAATATTGACATCGTATGAACTTATTAGCCATTTCGTGATGTTCACAGAATTAGTGCTAATGTTTATGAGGTGTTGGTAGTTCATAGATCAACATACTAGCGTTATCGTTCGTCCAGATCATCAACCTGTCAGGACCAACAATAAGGTGCAGTTATCCGCATGGGCCAGAGCTTTAGTATACCTTGGACTTGTGTTTGATGTAGCTTACCTTCAATAATTTTTAAAGCAAACAGCTACAGATCAACATGAGCAGTAGATGAAAGAGAGAGAAGCACAAACCTGAGGCCCCCACCGCAGACAGGACCATTAACCGCATGCTGATGGAGTGAAGACGACGACGACGACGACGACGATAAGGAGGAAGAGGATGACGAAGACGACGACGACATGATGGAATTGAGGTATCCCATGAATTCACTACCGGTACCAAATTTTGCCCGGCTCTGATCTCTTTCTACCATAAATGAGAGAAACAACCACGCAATAAATAAATTCCGTAATTTCTGTATCGTCGTCAAAATATGACAAGTTCAGATTCAGTAAAACATATCCCGCCTGCAAATGAAGAAGATGATGAAAGACCATACAAAAACTAAATCGAAAAGATGAGATAAAACTCGAATGGCTTTCATGATTGAAATCACAACGATCAGACGGAAAGCCTGATGGAGAAATCAGATGACGTTTGTGACAGTTTCGTGATGGTCAGATGATCGAGGCGGTTGCCTACCGTGTTGTGGTGCTAAAATTGGAAGTGGTTGGCAGGATTCCAAAACGAGCGATCGGGCAGGCTCCATGCCAGCCGCATCATCTGCTTCTGGTTGGCGGTTGAGTAATGAAAACATATAAATATTATTTGTTTTTATATTTTGAATTTTCTATATTTTATTTTTATTATTTGTATCATTTACATATTTTTTTTAAAAAAAAAATTAAAAATAAAAGAGTTTGAAATATCTATAAAAATATTATTTTTGTAAATCCGATTATACTTATAATTTTTTTAAAATACTAATTTTATTATTTTTATTAATTTTGATCTTATTTTGTATTTTTTATATCTTAGTATTTTGTACTTCACATTTTTATAATTTTTATTTTTGATGGGCCTACAAATAAGTTTGAAGCTTGAGGGGCCTAACTTTTTGTTCAAAAAAAAAATTATAAATTTTTATAATATTAAAAAAAAATTTAACTAAATTTTCAATTTTCAATGCAGATAGAATTTTATAAATCCAATATTTTTATAAATTTTATAAATTCATATTTGTTTATTTTAATAAATTCTAAAATTTTTATATTTTAGTATTTATATACTTCACATTTTTATGAATTAAACTTTTGAGAATGCATTGGAAGATATTAATTTTTTGATGGGCCTATTATGTTATAATTTATAAAAAAATATATTAAAAAAAAATAGAATCAATACCTGTAATACTAATACTTCATTATGAATCTCCAGATGCCAGACTAAAGCCCGACCCAAGTCCAAGCATCCTGACATGACCCGAACCCATTTCAATAGGCATCCATGATGAGCTGTGGGCTCCACTTTATGTGATGCCCAATCTCATTTGTGGGCTTGAAGGCCTTCCCCATAAGCCCACTGAGAAGCCATCTAAAAGCCAGCCTACATGCCTGACTCTTTGTCACTTTGTTTTTTATGTTATTTATAAATAAATTATAATGAATTACAATTGCTTTGAAAAAAATGATCATTTTTGTAATACATTTGGATTTCTCATCATGACTTTTGGTTTTCTCATTGTTATAACCACTGGCCTTTTTTGTAATCATGTAAATAAGCCTAATAAGAGTCAAATATAAAATTTATATTTTTCTTATTTATTTATTTATTTCACTTTCTTTATAACATGCTATCAATATAAGTTTGCTTTAGATAAGGTAAAATTATATTATCATTATTTTTTTCACTCATATATTAATAACTTACCAAAATGTCAAATTTAATTAAACTTGAGTTTGTGGCAATTCATATTTCTGGTAAAAATTATTTATCATGGATTCTTGATGCTGAAATACATCTAGCCTCCATTAATCTTGGAGTAACTATAAAAGAAATAAATAAAGAATCCCAACAAGACTATACAAATGTACTAATTTTCCTTAGACACAATCTTGATGAGGATCTAAAAAGTGAATATCTCACTATAAAAGATCATTTTATCTTATGAAATGACTTGAAAGATAGAAATGATCACGAAAAAAAACAATGCCCTTATCTAAAGCTCATTATGATTGGATGTACATGAGGTGAACAAAATATTCAGCAGCAAAAAGTTCACAATGTTAGAAAAAAGTTCACAATATAAAAATCACAAATGAGGATATGCTAGAAAAAAGTTCACAATGTTTCACACTAATGATATGCTCCTGCAGCAGCAAAACAGAGAGCATAGAAGATTTACTAAATATTCAAAATAAATATTGTCTTCTAGTAGCTGAACAAAATAATGAACTACTATTGAAAAACTATGAGTCCCATATAACTAGATTTGAACCATTACCTAAATTAAATGCAATTCCATCCCACAATCATGGGCGTGGACTTTCTTCATAGTCATGGTCGATGGCAAAATTCCCGACACTAAGATAATCATCCTTCTAACTCTTTGAAAAGGAAACGACTCATTTTCTCGCAAAAAATGGAATGATGATGAGATAAAATAAGGAAATAGAGAAAGTTTACATAACAAATCCTTCAATGCTCCTAAAGAGATTTGCTACAGATGCAAAATGGAAGGAGATTGGTCTCGTACCTATCATATGGCCAAACATATGGTAACTATATTATATCATGCAACATTAAAGGATAAAGAAAAAAGGATATAAACTATTTTTAGTGATTAAAATGAGCTGAACCTAGCCTATTTTGATATGATTTTTTTTTTAAGATCTTAATGATAATTTTAATTGGTTTAGCAAAAGATGAAAATATAAATATTAAATAATTCTATATATTTTATTTTGAGTTAATAATAATATCATCTTGTTATTTATATTTTTATATTTATCTAAATTCATGTCTTAATAAATTTCAAGATGAATGATGATAATATATGCCTTGTTGATTGTGCAACTACGCATATAATTCTTAAAAAATATACTTTTTAAATTTAATAGCAACAAATATCTGTGTAAGTACCATCTCTGATAAATCAAATTTAATTGAAAGCTTTGGAACAAAAAATATAATGCTACCAAATAGAACTATATTCCATATTAATAATGCATTATATTCTAGTAAATCAACAAGAAATTTGCTTAGTTTTAAAGTTATCCGCATAAAATGAATATCATATTAAAACTGTGAATGAAGATAATATATATATATATATCTCTATAATGTATGAGAAAAAGATAATTACGAAAAAGCTCACAGCATTCTCCGCTGGGTTACACCATCAACCATAAATCCAATCGAGTCATATGCTATAATGAACCAAAAGTTCAAATATCCAAAGGTTTTTACTCTTCAGCATAACTTGCTAGGTTATCTTGGATCTTCAATGATGTGATGAATCATAGAATAATCGCATGGGCACCATTAAAGAAATAAAAGATTCCTTTTCCTAATAAATTTTCTTATGATCCTCGTTCAAAAGGTAAGTTAATAGTTAGACCATCACTTAACAAAATCATATCTGAATAACCAATTTTTTTAGAAATAATACATAGCGATACATGTCGACCTATTCATCCACCATGTGAACCATTTCGTTATTATATGATTCTTATAGATGCCTCCACTAGAAGGCCATATGTCTATCTTTTTTACATAAAAAATATTGCTTTTGCTAAGCTCATTGCACAAATAATCAAATTAAAACAATAAATTACCAGCATTATATTGAGATAGATATTGAGCATCATATTACTCATGTTTATACCCAAAATAGTTTAGAATAGTCATTAATCAAACATCTTCAATTAATAGCTAGACCATTGCTAATAAAGACCAAATTACTAACATCTACGTGGAGACATGCTGTTATGCATGTTGCAAGTCTAATAAAAATTATACTATTATCTTACCATGAATACTCTCATTCATAACTTATACTGGGTAAACAACCAAATATTTCTCACTTACGAGTTTTTGGTTATATAGTCCATGTACCATTTATCCTCCCGCAACGTACCAAAATGAGTCCACAACATACACTTAGGATTTATGTAGCTTTTGATTTGTTGTCTATCATAAGATATTTTGAACCCTTAACAGGAGATATTTAAAAGCTAAATTTGTAGATTATCATTTTAATGAAACTGTATTCCCACAATTAGGTGTGAGAAAAGTAGATTCCAAAAGAATGATGAGAAATTACTTAGAATGCATCGATATTATCTCATTTTGATCCTCATACAAATCAGTGCGAACGTAAAGTTTAAAGGGTCATTCATTTACAAAATCTTACAAATCAATTTCTAGATACATTCATAGATGTCAAGAAAATGATAATGTCACATATTCCAACTGTAAATGCTCCAACATGGATTGAGGTCCTTGAAAAACAAAATATAAATGATCTAAAATATGCTTGAAGTATGGGAGATCAATTGGATCAAAAGATGTAGCTCCTTGGAATAGGATAAAAAAAAAACTAAGAAAAATATCCTTCAAGAGGCACATATTGAACAACTAACTCTTGAAGAGGTGTAAAATGAACAAATATCTCTAGAAAAGGTAAAGTACCTAAAAATTATGAGATCTTAATAAGTTATGTATATAAATATAAAAAGTAAGATTGAAATAATTTTGTTGTGGATAACATCTTAACGTTTCAAATGGCCTTAGACATCATACAAAATGATGATGATCCCAAACCACAAAATATAGATGAACTTAGACAAAAAATGATCGGCCAAAATAAAAAGAGTCTATACATGTAGAATTACATTCATTAATAAAATATAAAGTATTTGGAACCATAGTCCAAATGCCCATTAGAATAAAGCCTATTAGGTAAAAATGAGTATTTGTACGAAAGTAAAGTGAGAATAATAATATCATGAGATAAAAGGATGATTAGTAGCCCAAAATTTCTCATAGAGACCAAGCATTAACTACGAGAAAATATATTCGCTTGTTATGGATACAATCACATTCTGATTTTTGATAAGCTTAGTAATATCTAAAAGACTAGATATGTATCTTATAAATGTTATTACTACATATTTATATAGATCTATATATAGTGCTATGTACATAAAAATCCTGAGGGATTTAAATTCCCTGAAGTAGTTAGTTGAAAGCCTCATAGCATGTACTTAATAAAGTTGTAATGATCTTTATATGGATTAAAATAACATAGACGCATGTGATAAAATCAGCTTAGTAAATTTATGTCCATGTATTTTTTTCAAAAAATCAAAAATCAGAAATAGGACGTATGTGAATAACCCTATATGTACAAATTTGTTTATCAAGAAATCAGAAATGATATTTGTAAATATTATAGTTTATGTTGATAATTTAAATCTTGTTGGAACTCCTAAAGAACTCACAAAAATAATAGAATATTCAAAAGAAATAATTTGTAATAAAAGATCATAGAAAAATAAAATTTTGTCCTGGGTTACAGATCGAATATTTTCCCAATGGAGTGATATCAAACATATATTTTGTTATTTCAATGAAATTATAGATATGAGTTTATTCTACTCAAAGGAGTCAAAGCAATAACTACTCGGAGATGCAAATGCAGAATATCTTTTAGATCCACATAAAGCCATATCACAAATTGAGTGTGTTTTTAATTAAATGGAACTGCTATCTCATAAAGATTTGTTAAGCAAACAATGTCAATTATATCATCAAATCATTCAGAGATTCTTGTAATTTATGAAGCAAGTCATGAATGTATTTGGCTAAGATCGATGATTCACCATATCAAAAATCATGAGGGCAATGTAACATGCATTGCATAAAAAAAAAGATTATCAAAAAAGATAGAAACCAAACACTTTTTACTAAAATATTTCCATGCACATGAGCTTTACAAGAATAGTGAAATTGATGTCTAGCAAATATGATCAGGTGATAATCTAGTAGATATATTTACAGCATCATTACCAAACTAAACATTCAAGAAATTAATATATAAGATTGGAATGCGCCAGACTAAAAATGTTGATTTGTGAATGATCATAATTGAATGTTAGTGCACTGTACTCTTTTTTCAATTATCTAAGTTTCATCCCACTTGATTTTATTAGCAAGGTTTTTAATGAAGTAGTCCTAACAAAGTATATGTATTCTTTATCATTTACTAAGTTTTTGTCCCACTGAGTTTTTCCTATTAAGGTTTTATTGAGACAAGTTCTTTAATATTATGGTCATTCAAAGAGAATTATTATAAATACTTTGTAATAAATGACTATTACTTTGAAATCATTCTTGATTTTTGTGATTTCATCTCAGTTCACCCGAAAGGTGATATTAAAACATTTGCTAGTTAATTTTTTTTGGATGATTTGATGTTTTTGATTTTCTAGTAATTGAATAAGTTTTTTTTATGTTAGAAAAAATAAATAAATCTCACAAGATGATTAAGTTAGAACTGCCTAACTATTTGACCTAGAAAATAAAAAAGATGCATCTTTTAATGAAAGGGGAACTACTTGAATTAGTTTTCGATGAACCAAAACTAATAGCAATGGGTTGCTTCCATCATATAACAAAAGCAGATGAGATATATAAAAATATAGAATTGATATACATGAATAATACATCGAGGAAAAAGACCTTATTAATCCAACACTTGATGAAAATGTAATATAAGAATGGATATAATATGACTGCTCACTTGAATAGTTCCTAAGCATTAGTTAACTAGTTGACATCCATTAAAATAATGTCAACTAATGAGCTATAGTCATCTTTACCCCTCAGCTCACTTCTTAATAGTTGAGACATAATCTTTAATTGTCATGAGCACCTTAATTATCTACCTTCAATCAAATTAACAAGACTTAACTTTAAGATTCGAGAAATTTTATCAAACTCAATGATATCTAAATTATTAAAAATGAGTTATCTTTTTACAAGGAAAATTATGTCAACCTATGTTGACTAACAAAACTAAACAATTTTAATTAATGGTGCTAAAAACTAATTATAACTTTGCTATGTCACCAAAATTTATTAGTTATGTAATATCCCAAAAGCTCTTTAACAAGAATTTCTCATTAATTGAGATCCACAAGTATATAGATCATATAAGTAATAAATGTGACTTTCATTTAAATATCGATCGGCAGAGATTGAATTAGTAGTTTCGTTGTTCAATAGTGAGTTAACTCATTTCTAGGTAAAATAGATACTTATAATGTGAACAATCTTAAATTTGTGAGTATGTTCAATTAATATATGTGATGATGTTCAAATTGCTCGACTTATAATATGTTTGGACATAGAATGAAAGTGGGGGTATTGTACAATGATTCCTAATGACAGTCACTTCATAGTTGTCCCTTTTGTATGTTAACACTAAGAAAACAAATCATCTCTGCTAGAGATTTATTTATAATCTCATTTTATTTAGGCAATTTTGACAATTATTCTTAATGGTTGTTTCATATACACATTGTTATTCTTTAGCATTAAGTGTCATAAAAACTAAAGATTGATATGATTTATAAGTATTTGTACTTTCGGCTTCTTAAGCATTATACTCACATAATTAATATATGTTTCCTTCAAGTTTCACCAGTGAAAATCATATGGGTAAAAGTAACTCATAATAGTTGTCATCACCTTCTAAGTCACAACATACTCACATATTTCCCAAAGATTTCCTGTCATTATTCTTCTTGATGATAAACATTAAAAGTGAACTTCATATGAGAACATTCTATATAATATCTATCCTAATCAAAAATTACTTATTTAAAGACATGTATAATTGATTGGCATATAAAAGTATTCACATATATGGCTTCATAAGTAATATATTCATGATGATTAATATATTCAAAATTTAGGTTTTAATGTATGAGTTTATCTCGTACATCATAGTCAAAAGGATTATCACATCTTTTCTGCCGTATTCATGAATCAGCTTCATAGTTTACCTGTTACCATCCAATATGCCAATCTCACACAAACTTATCAATAATAAAAACTCTAGTTCAAGTTATATTTAATCATCAACCATTAATATATATAACACAAAATAAATCAAATAAATTAATTCATAAATAAAAACTATTATCATATCATATATATCAATTTAAACAAACATTTAATCATATGTTATTTTATAATAATTCTCAAATCTACGATAGAGACAAAAGTTTGAGAGTTATGCTCTCTAACTCTAAGGATTAGCATTAATTTTGTATTCCATACTTTCTTGTACAACTCCTAGGGAGTACAAAATTCTCTCTAGGATTAGTAGTTGCATGTGGACTTGCTTGTTGCATAGAGGGAGAAGAAGAAGAATAAAAGATCTTTTATGAATTTCTTTATCTTTTACTTTTATACTTGGGCAACTCTGCATTCCTCAAAGTAGAAAGTCGTGTCTTTCAGAAAAAAATTATAACCATGGTCTTCATCTTTAAGCTTGAGGTAGTGACTCTAGAAAGTAGTAATAACTCTATAATTCATCTTGATCTTTCTAAAACATAAAATTATGGTGCTGGCAATGACCATGACTTATGACTAGTGTCTCTGTAAGATAAAGTTATGATACTATAAAATGACCATAACATTAGTTTTAGTCCTTCTAGATTACCTCTTTTGTGTAACTTGTGGCCATAGTACTGAGAAATAGTCATGGTTACAATTTTTTCTTTATATCTTTTAAGTGTCCAAGATGCTATGGATGACTATGGCACTAGTCTTCACTTCTCTTATGTTCTTGTTTTAATCATCAATAAGATACTGTCAACCCACTTTAATAACACACTTCTTCTAAGCTCATTTTTTATAATATATAAATACTATTTTTCTATGTTTTTCAAATGATACTTAATTGATTTCAAATATTTGATGAATATTGAATATTAATAATTTTTTTATAATTTTTTTCTTGTTTTTTCAATAGCATGTTGAACTATTGGTTGTATTTTTTAATGTTTTATTTTATAACTATGGATGCATGTGCTAATTTGAGCCTACCTCAGCTATTCCATGCATAGAGGTAGCAGACATGCCATGCCAACCTATCACCACCTAGTGGTTTTGTTTCAAAAAGGTTCATGCTAAGTCATGTAGGTCCATATATGAGCGAGTCATGTAGCAAGAGTCGATGCATGCATGCAATGCGGGTGTAGGCTAGCATGACATGTTTTCCATGAGTGAGGTCAGTTTCAGCCCATTGCATGCCTAATCCAGGCGAGCATGGGTGTGGTTCAGGCTATCATTGTCTAGGCGACACACACACACACAATTAATTAATTATATAATATATGAAATTTTAAAATAAAATTACTTAAACAACATTTTAAAATGTTTTTAATTTAAAACTACAATATAAATTAAAATTTATTAAATAAAAATGAAATACACTCAAAATGTAAACTAACAAAATATTTAAAAATAAAAAAATGAGCTAATGCTAATGCTCATTGTTTTGGATAATGATTAATATTTGTCAATCTATCTATTTTTGATCTTTATAGCTTCCAATTTTAATTTTGTCATATAATTCATCTTCTAGTTAAAGTGCTTGAAGATATATCCCTGTATTTTCTTAATATCTTAATCATGCTTCAGCTTTTACAATTTCTAGTTGAAGTATTGTCCTCCTATCCTATTTGATATTCAGAGTTATAAAAAAAAACTTCAATGTTACACTAAATATTGGAGAGATTAATAAATAATGTACTATTTTAGATAACACAAGAATGGTAAATTGTATGATTTCCACAACTCAATATATCAAAAATATTCATTTTATTAAGGGACAAGATACAACATCAATTAGCATCAAAGTATTCTCTGTAGCTCGTACCCTATTCAATGGTCCACCTTATCAATTATACCTATTTAATTGAATGAAAAATCTTCTTCTTTGAAGGTATCAGTTTTTGTACTTGGAGGCTCGCTACAAATATTATTCTTATTTTTATAATATTTAAACATGTTTTATAAATATTTGTAAATTTTATTCTTTGCTTCTTTTGGTTACTTTTACTTTCTACAATTGCATATAAATTTCGATGTATTTTCTATTATTTTGATCTTAACCATATGATCCATAAATGTAGATAAGTAATCAAGAGGTAGATATGTGAATTTTAAATATGTTGGCTAGCTTAATAGTTATGTGAATTTTTCTTTCTTTCCCTACTAATTTACATACATAATAAAATTATTATAGCTAGTCAGATATCTTAATATATTTCAATAAATTTTGTTTTTTTTTAATGAGGGAAAATAAGTTTTAAGTTTACTTATATTATTAGATTTATTATGTCACACATATATCAAACATAAAAAAAATCTCAGATAAGTAATATTCTATTATGATTCTTATGAATATACTCACTTGTACACCATTATTTACATCATTATTAAATATTTTATTATATATTTTATTTTATATTTCATAATCTCTAAAAACTCTCATCATACACTCATATATGATAGGAGTATCATGAGGATGAAAGATCTTACAAAACTATAATATTTATTTATTTAGTTTATTTTATTTTAGTTTTTTTATTTTATATTTCATAATCTCTTATGATTCAATATGATGGATGGTGACACGTACAAAAGTGATCTCAACATGACTGATCCATATATTACATATCATCGATATCACTAAATTATATTTTCTAAAATTATTAATTATTTATTATATTTATAATTTTTTATTATATAAGCCCTACAAATCGACCTATGAATCATATGATAATGGGTTTTGAATTTCGATAGAGACAATCCAGCATAAGTCGACCACATCCCTGTACCTTACTATGCCACCGTCATCATATCATGCTGAGCATGCTAGCTGATTCCCATGTTGTGTTTGGAATGGCATGGTGGCACGACCATGCCTCGCTCAAATCGGCAGTGCAGGCATGACACGACCTATTTGATACCTCTAATCTCTATCAATAATGTTAAAATATTGTCTTTAATGATAATTTATTTCTCCGATATAATATTTATAGTGTAGTGATTGTTCTATACTTTCAAATAGTAGACCTTCATGACTTTGAACATAAGAATGATACTATGAATAGAAATTATTATTCTATCTAAAATACTATCCACTGCTTTAAAATAAATTCATCTCTTCCATTTGACATAATTGATTGCAAAAGACCATCTCTTTGATCTCTCAATGTTTGGATCAAGATGTTTTAATTTAGTCCCAAACGTTTCACTTATATAAGTTGTGATGATTACAAAATAGACAAAAAAAAGTATAATACAAAATATAAATGCCTAATAGAAACCTAAGTAATAACCACATGAACACTACTAGAAACAAAACTTTTTTTTCACAAGGATAATTATGTCAACTCATGTTGACACTTAAAACTACAATAAAATAATCCTCAACAATGGTACCAAAAACTTGCGATTTTGTGATGGTACTAACCCTATCATTAATTGACATATTCTTAAAATCTAGTTAGACAATATTCTAATATTGCTCCAAAAGTATATGATCATATAAATAATAAAGTGGATGTAAGTCTAAATTTCAATAATATAGAGATTATGTAGGTAATTCGATCAACTAATAGTGAACTATGAATATTGATAATGGTATCACCAAGGGTTCTTGGCATTCATGATTTGTATTTTTCCTCATTTTCTTTATTTTTCCTTTTAACATCACTTTTATACTTTGATGATCCGTGTGATATTTTAAGCCGGAAGTCATAATACTCAATTAAGGTCATGACTTTCTTATCTCTTTGGATCTTCTTTATAGTACCAAATTCACGGCAATCAATGATGGAATGACTCAACTTATCTTCTCTAGAGCATAATATCGTGACATTGATAATGATCATGTCTGATCCATTTACTCATTATAATATAAAGTTGTGATGTTAAAAATAGCCGTGACTTTGATCATGACTTTTTGAGCAACATGTCATAGTGTTGGGATTATTACGATAAAGATAATTACTCTTTATGCTGTAAAGTTGTGGTATTGATTTGGCCGCAACATTAATCTTAACTTTCTAAGCAAAGTACTATGATATTGAGATTACCATGTCTAAGACAATTACTCTTTATAACAAAAATTTTTAGCATTGAATAAGGTTATAGCTATATTATTTTCTCTCTAGAGTATAAAGTTGCAATATAGGAAATCTAAGATCAGAGTAAATACTTCCGGAACAAAAAATCACCATGAAAAATAATATTTTGATTCAAAATAGAGGTGTCAAACGGGCCGTGCAGGGCCGGCCCGGCACGTTTTTTCCAGGTCCAACCGGGCTTTCGTGTCGGGCCAGGCACGGCCCGGAACAGTAACCGTGCCTATCCCGGCACGGTTTTTTGGGGGTTCAGCCCGGCACGGGCCCACTGCACGATTCGCCGGGTTCGGCCCGGTCGGGCCTAATCCTAAATTAAAAAAAAAAATCAGGGTTTCGGCGCGCCCGAAACCCTGATTCTAAAAATTATTAGGAATAGGGCGTGCCCGAAACCCTAATTTTAAAAAAAAATTAGGGTTTCGGCACCCAGTAATCCTAATTTTTTTAAAAAAAGAATTCAGCATGGTACCGTGCCGGGCAAAGCACTGCACGAGGCCCGGTTGGCCTCGGCATGGCACGGCACGAGCCCGGGCACGGGAAATTCCCGTGCCGGGCCGGCCCGGGCACGGCTGAACTGTGCCGTGCCTCGTGCCGTGCACGGTTGACATCTCTAATTCAAAACACTTTAACATTTTATATCTACATCAAAATAATATCATGATCATTAAGTATTCTAGAGATAGTAAGACTCTGACTTCAATAAAAATATCGTGACAATGATATTTATATTGCATAAGGAAATACTAATGTCAACTTGATGATAAAGTTATATCATACAAAGAATATCAAAATTATTTTTTTAGAGTTACGATCAAGAATAGATGTCACAACTACTTGAGAATAAGGATATAGCGTATACCCAAGTCATTACATGAGAATTATCACAATTCTCCATCATTTTTCTCCCCTCAAAGCCATGCTCTATAAAGTCTATCAATTTTACCTAAATCACTATAATTTCACTTATATTTATAAAATTTTATCAAAATAAAAATTTTATAAAATTTCTCTAATATATACTAGAATAAGTGCAGGCATAGCAAGATATAGTCACCAAATAACCCAAAAAAAAAATAATAAATACGTGAAGTGCCAAACAAACATCTATAAGAAAAATCTATTGATGCAAGAGTGAATTATGAAAATATAGTCATTAAATGTCTTGTGATGGGGGAGTTTTAAAAACATCTCCAACAATGATCTCTAAAATAGATACTAAAAAAATATTATAATATTGTATTATCTATTTTAATTACTAAATTTTTAAAGTTAACTCCAACAATGCTAATTGTTTTAGCTAATAACATCAACTAATTATAACTAACTTTAAAAAATAATATTTAAAATAATATATAAAAAGCCATATCATTACAATAATGTAATATTGATTAAATTCAAAAATATTTAAATTTGAAATTTTAAACACTAATTTTTACAACAATCATATTTATATTACTTATACAATTATTTACATACACTAACACACAAGCACACACACACACACACACACAATCACACAACACAACACACAATCACACACACACACACACACACACACACACACACACACACACACACAAGAACACATTAAGCACACACACGATTAGGTCGTGTGTAAAATAACTAGGCGGTTGGCGAGACTATTAGAATTGGTTTTTGGGAAAAACCTTGCTAAAATATATAAATGGAGGCGTTTAGCGAGTCCCTCGGAGATAGAGGTGTCAAACGGGCCAGGCCAGCCCCGCCAGAATTTTTTTGGCAGGATCGTGCCGCCGTGCTAGTCCCGGCACGGTTTAAAATAACTGGGCCCAGCACGGCCCGCAGGCAGGTTGGTCCGTGCCATGCCTTGCCTGGCCCGCTCGGGCTTGCCTGCCAGAGCAGTTCGGGATACTAGGGACCGTAGGTCGGGTCGAATCAAACCCGACCCCACAGTCTTTTTTTGCGGGAGGGGCATCATGGGGTCGGGCACACGGGACACCCGGCATGGGACAAACCCGTGCCGGTGTGCCGTGCCGCAGGCCGAACCGTGTCGAGTGAGGCACGGCACGGCTCGTGCCTAACCCGGGTATGGAATTTTTATGGGTATAGAAAACATATTTCCACCCACCTCACAAATAAAAACTCAAATAAAGATTATAATTCAGGAAATAAATGATTTATTATATTTTAAATCTTCACGAAATTTTAATACATTAATTCTAATAGTTACTTAATTGCTTAATTTTAAGATAATATGTACTTTGATACACCAAACACAGCAATTAATTTTTTTTTTTAAAAAAAATACACTAAGAGATAAAATAATTATATTTTCATGCATCAAAAATCAAAATCTCAATCTTATCCCAGCATTATGTGCCCCAGATATAATTATTTAATATTTTAGTACTATTTTTTTTAATTTTTTAAAAAAATTATATTTATATTATTTGTTAAATTTTTTTTTTAAAAAAATCGAAGATAAAATCTCGTCATCATCGGGCTGGACTGCTGCCGAGCGCCCGAGCCGCTGCCGATGGTGCAGGACCTCCGTCCTCAGGTCAGCACGAGCGCCGAGTGGATTATTGCTTGCTTTTCCTGTTGGATCAAGGATTGACTCGTGGTCTGCTCAGATTCCCCGTATAAATGGAAGAAAAGAGGCGATCGACTTTTTGAACGTGCTTGCTGGAATTTTATCCTCCCGACCTTGACTTCTGAACCACAGTAGCACTCCCGGGCGAAGAATCGAGCAAAGTCACCACCGGCAGGCGGCTCCGCAAAATCGGCTCGTGAATTCCGGAGGAAAGATCGGAGAAGGCAATCCGTCTTACACACCGTCGGAGAGACTCTTTCACGGCGCTCCTGCAAGAGGAAAATCGTATCGGATGAGAAATACGCGTCGTGAGCATGAATGAGAGCATAAAACCGGGGATCCGCTCCGGCGCGGTGGCTGCATGCAGGTAGTTCCGTACGGTCGGAAGGTGAATTCCAGAAGAAGGATCGGAGAAGGTGATCGGCCGTGGATACGGTCAGTCCGACTCCGTCACGGCCTTCCTGCGAGAGGAAATCTGAATCGGATGAGAAATCTGAGTCGAAGACATGGCTGGGATGCATGAGAGTGCGAGCTCGCCGCCTCCCTTCTTGCAGAAGACGTACGAATTGGTGGATGATCCGCGCACGAATTCGATCGTGTCGTGGAGCCTGAGCAGCAAAAGTTTCACCGTGTGGAATCCGGTGGACTTCGCTCGAGTTCTTCTCCCTAAATTCTTCAAGCACAATAACTTTTCGAGTTTTGTCAGGCAGCTGAACACATACGTAAGCCAGATCGCCGTCGCATCATCGACGTCCATCATTTTCGCTGTTGATTGCGTCCGTCCTCGTGTTGCATCATCGTTAAACGGAATGTGACTGCGGGCTTTCTTCTGGTTTTTCTGTTTTTCTTTTTTCCGTCTCTTTTAGGGTTTCAGAAAAATCGACACGGAACAATGGGAATTCGCGAATGACAACTTCATCAGAGGGCAGCCGTTTCTGCTGACGAACATCCATCGGCGGAAGCCTGTTCACAGTCACTCAGCGCGCAATCTGAGGGCAGAAGGGCGCGACGCAGCTACGGATTCGGAAATCAAGAGGTTGAATGATGACCTAGAGAGGCTCAGCAGTGACAAGAAGCTACTCATCCGGGAGCTGCGAAGGTGCGAGGAGGAGCGAGAGAGATTTGAAATTCAAACGTGGAGCTTGAGGGAGAAACTCCAAATCATGCAGCAGCGACAAGAAACCCTGGCGGCGTGGATGATCCAGATGTTGAAGAAACAGTGGCCTTCCTTCGATCTCGCGCATCAGTCGGACAGAAAAAGACGGCTCCAGCTAACTGGATGCTGTCCATCTGACGAAGAAGGTAAGTTCGTCGCAGCGTCGTCGAGCACGGAGACGGAGCTGCTAGAAAACTTGGAGACGTCTGTGTCGTACTGGGAGAATATCATGCGCGACGCAGGTGAAACGTACATGAGACGCAGGTCAATCGTCGAGCCGAATGAATACGAACCTGCGAGCCGCGCGGAAAGCCCGGCGAGATCCACGGCCACCGTCTGGATGGATTCGGCGCCGGTGGCATTGCCTCCTCCGGGCCGCCCCCAAGTTCCTCCGAAAGAGGAAGACGACAGGTCTTCCCCGCCCCCTGCCGTGGCTTCTACCGGGCTGAACGACGTGTTCTGGCAGCAATTCTTAACTGAGAATCCTTCTGAAGCCCATGAAGCGCAGTCTGAGCGAAAGGATCCGGGTGGCAGATCAGAAGAAGCTGATCTCCCTGATACAGAAAAACGCGGGCGGAATGCCAAGATTAACACTCACACCATAAGTGTCATCGTGCATAATCTCATGGAAAAAAATGGCTAATCTGTAGTCTTGTTTCATCTTGCCCTGCGTATTTTTTTATTGTTAGCGCGCCCTCGGCCTTGTCTTGGTAAGTATTGCTCAGACCGACGGTCATGAAGACGATGATCATTCAGGGTTTTATTTTTAATCACTTTTAAATACAAAATTAAATATCTATTTTTTTTTTTTTGCCATGCTTCCGCTTTCAAACAGAGCGAGAACACCAAAACAAAAAATTGAATTTATCGTGCTTGAAATTAAAAGAATTTGAATTCAATATAAAAAATTAAATTGGAACATTAAATTTGGAAAAAAAAAAAACAATCCCGAAATTCAAATATTTTGAATTTTTAAGAAGCCCAAATATGTGAATATGTTTTTACAATTACTTCCCAGGCCAAACATAACAATTATATCTTATCCTCTGCATCATCACCTCACTTACCAAACCAGCAGTCACGTGTACCTAGCTTGTGCACACAATTACACGCACGCACGCTCAGACACAATTACACGCACGCACACAGACAATTACACGCACGCACACACAGACAATTGCACGCACGCACGCACGCACACAGACAATTGCACGCACGCACGCACACACAGACAATTGCACGCACGCACGCACGCACACACAGACAATTGCACGCACGCACGCACGCACACACAGACAATTGCACGCACGCACGCACGCACACACAGACAATTGCACGCACGCACGCACGCACACACAGACAATTGCACGCACGCACGCACGCACACACAGACAATTGCACGCACGCACACACAGACAATTGCACGCACGCACGCACGCACGCACGCACGCACACACAGACAATTGCACGCACGCACGCACACACAGACAATTGCACGCACGCACACACAGACAATTGCACGCACGCACACACAGACAATTGCACGCACGCACGCACGCACGCACGCACACACAGACAATTGCACGCACGCACGCACGCACGCACGCACACACAGACAATTGCACGCACACACGCACAGACACAATTACACGCATACACACACACACAATTACACGCACACACACACAGACACAATTACACGCACACACAGACAATTACACACACACACAGACAATTACACACACACACAGACACAATTACACGCACACACACACAGACACAATTACACGCACACACAGACAATTACACACACACACAGACACAATTACACGCACACACACAGACACAATTACACGCACACACACAGACACAATTACACGCACACACACAGACACAATTACACGCACACACACAGACACAATTACACGCACACACACAGACACAATTACACGCACACACACAGACACAATTACACGCACACACACAGACACAATTACACGCACACACACAGACACAATTACACGCACACACACAGACACAATTACACACACACACAGACACAATTACACGCACACACACTCACACAGACACGCACACACACTCACACAGACACGCACACACACTCACACAGACACGCACACACATACGCACACAGAGCCATATCTGCCAGGAATGAGCATATCAAAAATTAAATGATTTGTGTATTATGTTTTTAAATAACTTTTGTAAGCTTTCCTTTAATATTTAATTACCAGTACTATATAATTTTAATTTTTTTTACATGACCAATTAAATGATGTAATTTACCAAAAATAGAAAAATGTATTTTTTTTCCCCAAATTTCCCAAATAGAAACTGTAACATACCAAATATCAAAGACAGATCTACCCTTTTGGAAATCCTTAATTTCAGTTAAGGATATATTGATTAATAAAAAAAAAAAAACAAGCCAAAGAAATGGTGAATAATTGAGAAAATAAAAAAAATTATTTTCAACACATTTAATTTAAATATTATTATTCAAAAAAGTGTGACAGAATCATAAATATTATTAAAATTAAAAATAAAATTTATATTATTTTCAACAAAAAATATAATAGTTTGAGGCTCAATTAGGTTGTTCAGCTGTTTTTGATAATGAATTTTATTTATTATTATAAAAAAAAATTCAAAAAAAAATAAAAATAAAAAACAAACTAGTTATGACCCAATTAGGTTTCATTAGTCCCAAATACTTGAACCAGAACCCAACTCAAGTTAAAGTTCTGGTCGGGCAAGTCATCGTGACAAACGGATTAAAAAATCAATAAAAATTAAATACATAAAAAATCTTTTAATAATATAAAATTAAACAGTCAATAACATGCAATACCAAAATTATTATAATTTAATACTAAAATTCAACGTTATTTTATATAATATTATAATTATCAACATTGCTCACATATAATGGGATCACTATGCTACGCATAAAAATTAGGCATCAAGTATTTTCTTTTTTGTTTTTTTTTTTCATGTTGTTGCCTTTTACTTCAGGTTCGGGTTTTCTTCGGGTTGATCGAGCTTTAGACCCGAACCCAACCAAAATTTACTTCAAGTCGAATACTTTTATCCCGAGACAGACCGAAACCCTATTTTGTTTTGGACTAGGTTCGGGTTACTTGGATTGACCCGATCCGACCCAAGCCACAACCCTGCCAATGAGAAGCATGTCAAAACTAATCAAAGCTAATAAAAAATCTCATGGTTGGGTTGGGTTTCAATTGGGTAGAATTTGGGTCGGGTCGGTTCGGGCCGGTTCGGGCCTCACAATTCCAAAGATAGCATTTTCAAGGGCAGTGTCACGTGCTTGCCAAAAATTAGCTCTCATCTAATAGTTGCAGTTCACGAGGTAACTTCATAGCTTTGAATTTTGGGCACTCGCTATCTTTGGAATTTATTCTGGTTCGAGAGTAACTTAAAATGCTCCTACTAAATAAATTTACTTCATAAAGTCTATTGCCTCAAATCAATATTATTGGCTCATCTCACTGATTAGTGAATTTAGAATCAAGAATCAATAATCTAATTATAATATTCATTTTATATTTGAAATAATAATTAAAATATATGTAATTTTATATAATTAATAAATTATAAGCTATTTAAATATGTTTAAATAATAAGGTTATAATATATAAATTTCAATTTTTTTTCCTTTTTTTATTCTTCTTTGCCTTTAAAGTTTTTTCTTAATTTTTTGTTTATTCTCATAAATTTGTTATACTTATACCAAACTGTTGATGTTCTTTTCCATTTTTTATTTCCTCTCATAAATTCGTTTTACTTATACTAAAGGTTGTAATTTTTTTTTTCACGTTAATTAATTCTTACAGTAGATATTTTTTTTTAATTTTTTTTTATTTTTATGACTTTTTAAGATCTTGGTCACTTGAGAATCGGTATTAAATTGATTTATGTGAATTTATTTGTGATTCAACGATTCAATCTTTGATTCATACATATTTTTAATTTTTTTAAATAGTTAAATCATTTACCCCCGAATCATGAATCGAATCGTGGGTCATACGATTTTTATAACATTGATCGTGACAATAATGTTTCATAATTCGTCAGTGTCAAACTCATGATAATTACAATATATCTTCAAATGAATCTCACATGTAAAAATAATAAATTAAAAAATAACTCACAAGGATATCATCACCATACAAGACAAATTCACTGTCTGTCACAACTACGATATGACTTACACACTATGATATAACTGCGAAGTTATACATTATACTTAACTTCTATATTATTCAAAGGTTGGTACTTCTGTAATATTACCGTGCTTTCAACTTTTGTATATGTATATATAAAACTCCTAGGTTATACTTATATGTCATTGTAAGGTCATACCCCTAGGTTCTACATAACTTATATATATATATATATATATATGTATATATATTGCTGTATATGTAATTTATTTTTTGATAATATATTTGTATAACAAAATATTTCTGTTTCTGTTTTAATATTTTCATGTAAGTGCAGGAAATAAAATATTAAGAGGCTGTGAATGCAGCAGTAGCACAATAACGGCGGTAGCGCTGTATGATCAGTGAGCCAAAATTTTTAGAGCAAAGCCTGACCCATTTTATGATCCGACCTGCTCCGGTTAAATGAAGAGAGAGATTTTTTTTTATTATAAAATATTTGTAATTTTAATTTTCGGGTGACTGTTTTTGGACCCGAGGAACTATTCATCGTCACTTTCTTCTCTCTGCGCGATTTATCACGACTGCTCTGTGTGCTGCATACTATAAAACTATTTTGATTGATTTAATCTGTAACGTATAAGCATTTTCTGGTGGATGTAGCTAGTCGTACTGAGTGACTAGCGAAACATGTTATTTTCGGTATTTATTTCTCATTTTTTTGATTCTGTCGTGATTGTCTGCTGGATTAAATATATATATATTATTTGTTTTTATTATTTTTGTATCTTAATATCACTACCGTAGAAGCGCAATTACACAACACACACACACACACACATATATATATTCATATATTATTTGTATATGATAGACAAAGAAAGCCTCATGGCAACTGGATACAGACATATGTATGATATAGATTATCAAAAAAATATCTCCATTAAGAGCAAAACTATAAACACTATTAGAATTTTGTTATCTGGTAGCACAAATTTTGAGTGACTAATACCATCAATTTGATGCTAAGAACATATTCCTGAAAGGAGATTTAGAGAAAGAAGTTTTCATGGGCATTCCACTCGTGTATACAAAAGGTCTTGCATGCATTTAAACAATCACCACACGCATGGTTCTGACAATTCAAGGTAGCATGAACAAAATGTGGCTTTTAGTGAAGCAGACTAGATCACACCCCACTCCTAAAACATCAATTTGGAAGCTCCCATTCTAACTACACCATAGGTGGTCTAGTAAAATACCCTAAGAAAAGATATCTGGCATCACTGAGGATCAAACTTGTACATCTAGAATTAAGGCATCCATCTTCTTTGCCAATTAGACTACCATGAGATAAATAATTATCGGCTAGGTTTTGGATGAACCCTTGGAGACTCTAGTACTTACTAGGAATCTAAATTTTTATCTCGGAGATAGTTGCTAGAATTGAAACCAGGCAATACTCAAATTGTCCAAAACTATCAACATGGGATAAATGACCATAAAGTTCGCACTAACAAATAGAGATGCTCAGCCAAACACTGCTTACGCAATAAGCGTAGAGAACCAGTTGATGCATTATCTTGATGAAGCTCATATGAATGCAATACTTAGAATTCTCTGGTAGTTCTATCTTGAGAAAGATTAATGTTCATAAGGGCATGATCATTTGAACAGTTGATAGATACGCCAACACAGATTGAGCAAGGAATAATTCAAATAGGAAGACAACTTTATGCCACCCAATCTTCATTGGAGATAATATTGTCACTTGAAAAAATAAGAAATATAAAATAAATAAAACTATCTAGTGATGAAAAAAAAGTTAAGCATGACTAATGGGGCGTGAGAACTTCTTTTGGTAGAAAAGGGCTATTAAAATAAATAGACTTTGCTCTCACTCTAGCAATGAACTTATTTTGCAACAATAAGGCAAATCTATTTGATCTTCCATAATGAACTTTCTAAACATAATTAATAAATCATTAACCAAAACAAAACTCATGGATAAAATAGGGCTTTCTCCATCAAAGTATGATGCCTACTTCGAGAAAACCCATCATAATTTTCATCTCTATATCTATCTATCTAATCTATCTCTCTATCTCTCTCTATCTTTTTTTCTATTTCTCTATCTTTCTCTCTATCTAATCTATCTCTCTCTATCTAATCTCTATTTATCTCTCTCTCTCTCCTCTCTCTCTATCTCTCTCTCTTTCACCTTGCTCTAAAAAAGTCATAATTTGAATAATGTTACTAAAAACATGCATTACCAATTTGTTTTGTCACTATTTTAACTAACTAAATTATATTTTTATCATTTATGAAAAAAAATAAAGTGGACCAAGATAATAGAGATTAAAGAGTAAATAAGAAATAAATAAATTTTATTTATATAATATTGGCTACCTTAATAATAAGTTCACCAAGGAAACTTATTCACACATCGACTAAGAAAAAATATAATTTGACTCAAAACCAACTAATCAAAAAAAAAAAAACGTGGAAAATTAATTTTATGCATTATATTTTTTGGTGGAATCAATTAAAATATGTGCAAGCGACCATATCATCTAAGTGACCACATCTTCTAAAATTCAAAAAAAAAAAAAAAAAATAGCAAGAGCAATTGAGAGCCATATTTTGTGGATCCCCCTAGTTTTATAGAAGATAAAACTTACCTTTTATTTTGTGCATAAATTTGGTAGAAGATGGAAAATACAAAAAAAAAACACATTTGTCGCTTGCGAAAATATTAATAAGGTACAAAAAAAATTTTAAAAAAAAAGGAGCATAAAAAGACTTGATAATTAGAAAGACGTGCAGCGACACTGAGACAAGTGGCGAAGAAATTTTGATAAACGAACCCAATAGGCATCAGAAAACGTACGCTGAAAATGGGCGGCCAAGGCAGAGATGACATCCATGATGAATTTATGAGCCTCAGGTTTGGCCACCATGCGCATGGCCATTGCCATCCAAGCTTCTGGAGCCGCCATTACTGCTTTGTGAAGGTGCCAAACCCCATTGCTCACCTGCAAATTCTCACACAAGTACCCCACTTTAGTGCGTGCTTCAAGGAGACGTCAGTATCTCAGCAGTCATACTTTCAAAAGTCAGAAAAACAACATCTGGTGGATCTTAAACCCAAAACATGCTACTTTTAGAAAAAAAACACTTGTCATCACACAAATACATGACTAAGAACTCCAAGGTTAAACCCAAACTCTAAAAATATTTAGGTTTAGAGTTCTTATGATATCAAATATGTTGGTGTTTATGCAATCACACACACTAAGATAACATTACAACAAAATCTTAAAAATTAAATCAAATTTAATTCAGATGTGTTTAAACCATCACTAAAGCACCGGATCCAATAAGAATTCCAAAATTAAATTTACTTGGCCGCGATCATTACTGAGACGATTGACCAGTGTGAAAATTTATCACATGCACCTACCCAGGAGTTGGTGAGAGAGAATTAGGGGGAGGGCGAAACAAAAATTTTAAATAAAATTAATTCAATCGAGTCTTACTACTACCTAAGAAGCACGGACACAAGAATACGACATGACAGGATACGGGGACACGGTAAATTCTAAAAAACTAGGATACGATTATGGCTAGGATACGGCATAATAAAAAAATAAAAATTATTAATTATAAATATTAGGTATTTTATAAAATTTATTAAATTAAATTAAATTAAAATATTTTATTATATATAATAAATATATATTATTTATTTTATAAAATAATAATATTTTATTTTATTTTATAAGATAATATTTATATTTATTTTATTTTATAAGATAATATTTATATTTATTTTATTTTATAAGATAATATTTATATTTATTTTATTTTATAAAATAATATTTTATAATTATTTTATATAAAAATATATATTTTTTATTTTATTTTTTATAAAAATATTTTATTTTATGCCCCTGCCTCTCCCCTCAAGCATTCCCGCCCCTGCCTCTCCACTCAATCAAGCCCTCCCGCCCCCCTGCCTCTCCCCTCAAACACGCCCGCCCCTGCCTCTCCCCTCAATCACGCCCGCTCCTGCCTCTCCCCTCAATCACGCCGCCCGCCACTCTCCCCTTAATCACGGCCGCCCGCCCACTGCCAGTGGCCAACGTTGGCCACCGACGTCGTCGGACCTTGGGCACTAAAGACGTGGATACGGCTGCCGACGTAACCATCCGATATGCCACGTGGCGAATCAGACACGTATCCGTGTCGTGTCCACGTGTCCAGATGTTGGACACACCCGTAGGGAGCCGTGTCCGTGCTTCTAGAGGTGTCAACCGGGCCGGGTTGGCCCGCCACGAGGCACGGCACGGTTAAGCCCTGCCTAGGCTGGCCCAACACGAAAAAATACCGTGCCCGGGTTAGGCACGAGCCTTGCCGTGCCACAGCCGGCCCAGCACGGGATGGCCCGCAGCACGGCACACCGGCCTGGGTTTGTCCCGTGCCGGGTGTCCCTTGAGCCCGACCCCGCGATGGCTCCTCCCGCAAAAAAGACCGCGGTCCCCCGAATCCCAAACCATAAGGACAGGCCAGCCCGAGCGGGCCAGGCAAGGCACGGCACGGCTCGCCGTCCCTGTAGGTCGTGCCTAGCCCGGCTCGCCGTCCCTGTGAGCCGTGCCTGGCCCGGCACGTAGGCACTCTCGTGCTCAAAAAAACGGGCCGGGCCGGCCCTGCCCGTTTGACACCTCTACGTGCTTCCTTGACTACTACTACTACTACTACTTGTAATCAGGTGAATGAGACTAACATTAAGGAGTGACAAGTCTATATGAAACAACCCTCCTTTACCTAGACTTGAGACTTACATTACAATGCAAAATTGGTACAACATGAACTATTTTTATTTTGGGACTCCTGAACATTATTTTCGAAAGAGAAATCAAGATTGGACACTACTGACCTTGCTAAATATGGATGCTCCTGATCCTCCGCATCTGCCCCATGGAAGGCATCCGTGGTCACCTTGCAGGAAGGCATCAGCTGCTTTAATTATATCGCAGAGAAGAAACACACGCACCCTCTGCCCCTTTTCGGATAAAATGAAATTCAGCAGATCTTCTGTGGCACTGACGACAGAAAGCATATCAAATGATTTCCATCCAACAGAACTTGGGGCGGTACTCCTAGAATTTTGGCCAGCGGACTCTGAAGCCTCTGTAGATATGGCAGCCATCTGCAGCAGGAAGGGAGGATTTGTAAAGATCTCTAGAAGTGACAGAGAGATTCTAGCCTAACCCTAACACATATCCTCTCTTCTGCTCAAATTTGTTAAAAATTTTTTGGTTTTATGGTTTGCGAACTGTATCACAATCATGAACGTGAGAACTTAGTTACGAAACATCCAAGACTCAAGCAAAAAAAAAAAAAAAAAAAAAAACGCTCAATAATAAATTATGCACAACTCACGAATCGAGTCCTATCAAAAAAGAGAAAGAAAAGAGAAAAAAAAAAAAAGGTAAGATAAGATCTCTTCGAGATTTTCATGAAGATGTGCACTAAAAATCTTCTCCTTACAAAACAAGCGATCGACCTCTATATGCTTCGTAGCTCATAAAATACTGAATTGAAGATGATATGCCTTGAAGCCTGACTGTCACAGCAAAAAATAATAAGAAAAGAGAGGGGCGTAACTGTCATTTCACTAGTAGACCTCGAAATAACTATCACCATCGCTCTGAACCAAAAATTAAAATATCAGTTTTTACGGATATATCGGATATATTGAAGATATATCGATGTGTATTTGTATATAAGCACCAATCAAGGATAGATATATCGGTTTTAATGGATGTATCGATACTTAGAATTTATGGATATATCGGTGATATATCGGTAGATATATTGGAAATTATTGTCATTGCTCTAAGTTATGCCTATGTATTAGACCTCAAAATAATTGCGCACCGCTCAGAGGTGTCAAACGGAACGTGCCGGGCCCGCCCATCACGTTTTTTTAAGGCCCGACCGTGTTTTCGTGCCAGAAATAATTTTTGTGGGGTTCAGCCCGGCATGGGCCCAAGGCACGATCCGCCGGTTCGGCCCGATTGGGCCGCACCCTAAATTTAAAAAAAAATTAGGATTTCGGAACTCCCAAAACCCCAATTTTAAAAAAAATTAAGGTTTAGGCGAGTACGAAACCCTAAATTAAAAAAAATTAGGAATTCGCACGCCCGAAACCATAGTTTAAAAAAAACTAGGGTTTCGGTACTCTGTAACCCTAATTTTAAAAAAATTTTGATTTGGGCACGGTACCGTGCCGGGCCAGGCACGGCATGAGGCCCGGTTTGGCCTCGGCACAGCACGGCACGAGCCCGGGCAGAAAAAATTTCCGTGCCGGGCCGGCCAAGTTGACACCTCTAGCGCTGCTTAATTTTCCAAGAGAAATGTTGCCTTCGAGAAAAGTACAAAATTATATTGTAGATCTTCATTAAGTCGTGACAAAGAACCACATCGACATTTTATTTTTCATCTCAGCGAGTAGAAACTTATTTTAACCAGCAAATTGGGTGCGCGAATTTAATTCTGCACCTGTCACAGCAAATCAGGAATGCAGAGTTCAGCAATCAAAAATTGGTGATGAGCAAGACAAGATGCCTCCGAGCACGAAGCAGCCGACAGCACAAAAAAGAAAGAGAAGGAAGAAAAAGCCTACCAGGTGCTCTAGTCGGTGCCATCGTATGGACCCGCTACTGTGGATTAGCAGCTCCCTCAAAATGCTCCTCATATCAGGACACGTATCTGCCAAAAGCCTCCCAACAACAAAAGGATATGCGCTCTCGACAACCTTGAAGTCCGGATCTAAAACTTTTGCAGTGCCTTCGAGGGATCCGAGCGCCCTCACCACCAGAGCATAGTCTGGAGGAAGGGAGAAGTTGAACTCGTACATAATATCATATAGCTGGAGCATGATGGACTGAAAACGTTTCGCACAGCAAAAGAAACAAGCATTATGACGTGGCAAGCACTACACGGTTTGTGGAAAGGCTGTGCTGACTAGCAAGAATCAAAAAAAAAAAAGGATAGCCCGACATGACTAATTGGGGTGTCGACTATCTGGGTCATGACAGATCATGCTAGGCCGAGTTGGGTCATGCCAGACCCACCAAGACCATGAGCCGAGCTTGGTTCAAACTCAGGCTAGCCTAGAATAGCCTCGGTTCTTTCTAGGCTAGCCAGAGTTACATCGAGGCAAACTTGGTTCATTTTAGGTTAGCTAGGTTAGATCCAAACCAGATTGGGTAAGGTCCAGACCATCATGGGCAAGGTCCCAGCTAGCTTGGGCTGGCTAGCAAGGTCAAAACAAGATCACAAGTGAAAAAATATCTAAAAATTGGGATCTCTTTCATGTATCACCCAATACTTATAATTAGCCAGGCATTTAGATTAAAATTGGACATCAATATGTACTAAAAGAAAATCTCAACAGATTTTTTATTTTCTTTGGATTTTTTTTATTTTTTTTTATTTTTTTTTATTTTTTTATTTTTTTTTTATTTTTTTTTATTTGATGAGACCAGATATATCATACATAACCAAGTTAATTGTTTCCTAAATTTTTTTTTGTCAAGTTCACCTGGAAGCAATTGTTTGCATAGTAAGGTATATGAAAAAATCTCAAAGTGTTGAGATCTCTTTCAGGGATCAGTAGCACTTTTTGTTAGCCGAATATTTAGATTTGAGCTGAACACTAATATACATTTAAAAAAATCTCAATAAATTTTTATATTTTTCTTAGAGACAATTTTGATTTTTAGAAAAATAAGAGAATTTATTTAGAGAAATAATGATAATTATTTATCATATATTTTGTAAGTCATATAACAAATAACGAGACATATAACCTTCAATCCGAAATTCACAAGAAAATGAATGATATAAAAAAAAACTACTTCCTCATAGAAAAGATTCAACAAAAAATAATTATTATAATATAATATAAGATAATAAAAAAATCATCAAACATCTTTATGAAAACCTTTAGAACGTCTCACCTCACCTATTTTTCCTGAAATCTAAGTGTTAAGGAATTGTATAGTCGAATAGAAGGGTTTTGTGATTTTTATTCAATTTTTTTCTATTATGGTTTCGATGAGAGCACACAACTTAAATATTGTCTAAATTATTTATATCCATTATTTAAGTATATTAGATATATATTTTTTATGAGAATTTTATTGTAGGAGTAAAGAATCACTCAACTCAAAAAAAAATCTTTAGGCACAGTTTAAGATGAAGAAACATGAGAAAAACAAAAGTTTTTGACATTTAAGTAACTTATTCTATGAGGATAAAGAAGTCAAACAAGTTGTGCTGTACTAGCAAAGCCCATTTTATCAGTACCAAGCATGACACTATAACATGCCAAGCATTACACAGTTTGTAGCACGGGATGTGACGACCAGCAAGATTCAAAAAAAAAAAAAAAAGGTAACACGACACGGCTCGTTTGACTGTGAACTACCTGGGTCATGACATATGATGCTAAGCCAAGTTGGTTCATGCCAAACCCACCATGACCGTGCACCAAGCATGGCTCAAACCCAGGCTAGGCATGGCCACCGCGAGGCAAGCTTGATTCGTTCTAGGCTAGCATGGTTCTATCCAGGCTAGTCTGGGGTAAGGTCCAGACTACCCTGGGTGAGGTTCCAGCTAGCTTAGCCCGGCCAGCCAAGCTGAGATAGGCCAACACATGCCAGTATGCCCTATCTTGTTGTTTCACCTCTTTTATGGCATGCTAACCACCTAAGAAGCACGGACACGGAGACGAACACGAGAATACGACACGACAGAATATCAGAACAAGACAAATTCTAAAAAATTAGGATACAGATACGATTAGGATACGGTATGATAAAAAAAATAGAATTAAAAATAAAAATTATTTTCTTTATAAATATTAGATATTTTATAAAATAAAATAAATTAAATTAAAATATTTTAGTTTATAAAATAAATAAATATATTTAAATTTTATAAAATAAAAATAATATATTTTATTTTATTTTATAAGATAATATTTACAATAATTTAATTTTATAAAATAGTATTTTAAAATTATCTCATATTATATAAAAATATATTTTTTTATTTTATAAAATAAAAATATTTTATTTTATTTTATTAAAATATTTTATTTTATTTTAGCACCCGCCTGCCTCCCCCCTCAATTCCCGCCTGCCCCCTGCCTCGAGTGGCCAAAGTCGCCCATACGGCGACGTTGGCCACTGGACGTCCGATATGACACGTAGCGTATCGGATACGGATTGATTAATGATACGCCACATGGTGTATCAGACACGTATCCGTGCCGTGTCCGTGCCATGTCCAGGTATTGGACACGTGTACACGACAGTAGGGAGCCGTGTCCGTGCTTCCTTGCTGACCACAAACCATGGCCCAACACAGCAAAGTGTGTCATGGGCTAGCCCGAAACTACCCCTAGGCATGATTCCAATTGTGTCAGGCCATGCTAAGAGCTGCTTTCACGAGTCATGCCAAAAACAGTGCTACTAGCCTACTTGGACACCTTTATACGAGGGGTATCACATTGTCATAAAAGAAATATATATTTGACACTCTTGCAAACGTTGATTATTTGGATTGTACTCCAGAATATACTCTATTTGATTTATGTACTCCAGCATAAAAGAATCATAAAAAATAATAATTATCTGACTTTGATGAGACCAAATATATCAGATATAATTAATAAAAATAATTATTTCCTATATTCTCCTTGCCATGTTCACTTGAACATAACTTTTCGCATAGTGAGGTATGTGCAAAAATCTCCAAGAGTTGAGATCATCTTCAAGGATCACTGATAATTATAAGTAGCCAGGTATTTATATTCGATTTGGACATCAATATGTACTAAAAATAAATCTCAACGTATTTTTATATTTCTTGCAGAGATAATTATATCATTTAAAAAAATAGAATACATAATTATTTTAAAATCTACCATAAAGAGAAAGTTCATAACGATGATGAAAATTATTCCTTAGATACTTTGAAAATCACTTATGCTCGAGGATATCAGATAACTACTATTTTCTCTCACTTTCCTTTACTGTGATAGTTAGGGGTGTCAAACGGGTTGGGTTAAACGGTTAGAGGTTAAACGGGTGACGAATAAAAAATAAGTAAATTCATATACGACACATTTAATAAACGGGTAAAAAATCAAAACACGAATACGAATCATTTAATAAATGGGTAACACGATACAATTCGTTTAACACGTTTAGTTTTAACTAGAGGTGTCAAACGGGCCGGCCCAGCACGGCACGGCCCATTTTTCACGTGCCCAGCCGTGCTGCCGTGCCGTGCTGGGCACGGCACGGCCCGAGGGCACGGCAAGGCCGTGCCGTGCCGTGCCGGCCCGCTCGGGCACGGGCGCACGTCAAGGCATGGCAGGCGGGGCGGGTCGGGTCTGTTTGGACCCGACCCGCGGTCTTTTTACCGGGGGCGGGGCCCGGTTGGGTCACGAGTCACGACTCAGGCACGCGGGCCGGCGTGCCATGCCAAGGCACGAGCCGTGCCGGGCACGGCCCGGCACGTGGTTTGTTCGGCCGGGCCCGGGCACGGGCCCGGGCACGTTTTTTTATCGTGCCGGGCCGGCCCAGGCACGGCCGAACCGTGCCGTGCCTCGTGCCGGGCCGGGCCGGCCCGGCCCGTTTGACACCTCTAGTTTTAACGAGTTGGGTTGGGTTAACAAGATAAACCACTCATTTGACCAATTTACCTTTTTACCACATTTATTTAAATGGATAAACGGATTATAAACGGGTTAGCATGTCTCACCCGAACATGACCCGTTTATTAAATGTGTTAAATGGGTTGACCCGTTTATCACCCGAACCCGTTTAGATCTCACCCAAACCAATCTAATCAGTGATTAATCATATCATGTTGAATTTTGACAGGCCTAGTGATAGTCATGCATATAATCTTCAATTTGATATTTCAAGAGTGGATGAAACATCTTCACGAAGACCTCAAAAATATCTCACCTCACTTTTTTTTCCCCTAAACTAAGTATTGTGGACTGGTATGCATCAGCTTAACAAGAAGAGAGGGAGTGTTGTTGTTTTTATTCAATTTTTATATATTATATTTTTTATGCGAGCACTCGACTTCTAAGTTGTTTCGATCATTTCTATCCATTATATAAGTATATCAGATATATGATTTTTATGAGAGTTTTATTATTTTATTTATTTTATGCATGAATTTTAATAGAAATGAAAACCTTCAGGTTCTCATTTGGTTTTCTATTAGATAAATAACTTGACATGATCAAATTCTCTAAGTGTAGAAGATGCCTATTTGTGATATGTTGCATATGTAATTACCAGCTTAAAGAGGGATATTGTTATTTAGTATAGTTTGAAAGAACCCAACATGACGGCCGCCCCAAATGATATATATAGTTTTATATTCTCAATTTTAAATTAATGAACAAAAAAAACATTTTATTTTCCTAACCTTTTTAGTTTCCTCTCTCTCTCTCTCTCTCTCTCCTGCATCTCTTACCAAATCCCACAAATGAAAAAGCCCTAATGGGTTTCACGATGGCAAGGAGAATACAATTGAAACCCTAAGTCAAAACAATTGATACTCTTATTGTGGCTGGATTTTTAAGTATTGTGTCTATTAGTACACAAATTGATCAAAATATTAATTTCTTATTCAATATGACTCTATCAGTTGACTTTGGTACTCATTAAAAAATCATAAAAAAAATTAATTATCTGATATTTATCATATAAGATATAGTTTATATAATTAACAAAATTAATAATTTCCTAAATTCGTCATGATATGTTCACCTAGACATAGCTCTTTGCATATTGAGGTATATGAAGAAATCATCAGATCTTATAATCTATTTCAACGATCATAAACACTTTTAGTTAACCAATTATTTAGATTTGAGTTGGACATCATCTTGTGCAAAAAAAAAAAAAAAATCAACTATCAATTTTTATATTTTTCCTATAGACAATATTATCTCATAAAAAAGTAATGGACAGATAAATTATTTCGAGACCCAGAGTATAAGTAAAATTTAAAGAAATGATCACAATAACCTACGAGATACTTTAGATCTAATATCTACTAGAAACGATTGAATATGCAGTATCCTCTTTCACAATTATTAATTGTAATAGTAATACAATTAAACGCATAGTCTCTAATCCAATACTTAGTGAGTATATAAAAATACATAAAAATGTACTACTTTTTAGGGGAGAATTTTGAAGATTTGGGGAGAGGTAGGGATATGCTGGCACCTAGCACGCCTTTCACAAATCCTCGCATCTCTCCCAAGGCGAGACAATTTTGCCAGGGCATCATGGTGACCGAGCTGTAGGCACGCCCTAGGCACGCTTTTCATAACTATGATGACTAGACACACATATTCACTAAAAATCAACACACTAACAAACAATACCCATTTGGTAAAAAAATAATGGTCTCTATAGAGATGTCAAACGGGCCGGGAAGGGCCGGCCCGACCCGTTATTTTAAGGCATGATCGTGCTTTCGTGCCGTGCCTGGCCCGCTTGGGCATTCCTGCCCGAGCGGTTCGGGATACGGGGGACACGGGTGGGGTTGAATCAGACCCGACCCGCAGTCTTTTTTTGCGGGAGGGGCATCATGGGGTCGGGCTCAAGGGACACACGGCACGGGATAAACCCGTGCCGGTTTGCCGGGCCGGGCCAGCCCGGTTGACACCTCTAGGTCTCTATCATCTGGTCCAATTTTGATGGGAAATACTGTGGTATTGTAGGATAGATGAGGCAAACTTAAAAAGCTTTGCACTGTTAGCCGCCAAAACAGAAGTTCAATGTCTCGTGTGGTTGTCTCCCACAAATAATGCTCCAAAAGGAAGAAAAAAAAAATTGTTCTTTTAAACAACTCCCAGCATCAGATCAAACTAGACTGCCTATCTTATAGGACCAAAATGTTCTCTAAACACAACCAAATTGCAGTTTTTAAAAATAGATATAAACCAGCTTGACATTACAGTTATTAAAACCATCGAAAAACCCTAAAAAAAGATGAAAAAAAAAATATATAAATTCGGCTGGAGCAAACCTGAAAATCTTGCGGTTGTCTTGATTCATCATTAAAAGATGCTTGCAGTGCATTGGAAACTGATTGCATATCAGCCCCTTCGGGGATAAATCCCAGGGAAAGAAAGTCATTCGCCAGACCCAAAGAATCACGATTAATAAAGTGCACAAGCTGAGAGAAGCAGAAACTATCAACAAATACCAACTCCAGATCTCCAAGCAAACCATGCTAAAAAACAGAAACACGCACGTGCTCATGCCTGAGAGTGACATCATCAGCTAGCTGGTGATGTTACATCATTATCATCAAATATAATTCAAACAAACCAAAAACTAATATATCACCCGCCTCATTACATTTTAGTTCTTCAAGTAATATAATATGATCATTATATAAATTTTCACATAGATTTAACTCATGTCGGCCAGCTGGTGATGATATAGTTTAAGAAAAAAAAAACCATAAATAAATAGAGAAAATGAGAAAAAAATATATATATTATGTAATTTAATTCAAGTTGTCACGCATGATCACAAAATATGGATAAAAAATAATAACATTACCGGATGTATAAAAATAAAAAATAAAAATAAAAAAATAAAAAAAATAAAAAAAAATAAAAAAAAATAAAAAAATAAAAAATAAAAAAAAAACAAAAAACAAAAAAAAACAACAAAAACAAAAAAAAAACAACAAAAACAACAAAAACAACAAAAAAACAAAAACAACAAAAAAACAAAAACAAAAAAAACAAAAAAAAACAAAAAAACAAAAAAGAAACATCATCAGATGGTTAACAATTATTACCATACGAATGAGTCCCACACGATAATGACGAGGAATATCTCCCATCATTCCGAAGTCAAAATATGCAAGAGAACCACTATCAGTAGCAACCAGATTTCCGGGGTGTGGATCCGCATGAAAATACCCGACCTCAAGCAATTGCCGTAAAGAGCAGTACAATCCCTGCGAAGAACAAAAAAATAAAAATACCTGATTTAAATTTTAATAAGTTTTAAATAAAAAACATGTGAATGATAAATATCTAAGAAAATGCCCATCTCTGCCGGTTGTCCTACATGACCTATCATAAACTGCAACCAGAGACCCTACGTACGAAGGAGCAGGGTCCCTAAGAACAAAGCCTTCATGTTTTGCCTGAACATAGTGGAAGAATAAATAGGACATGTTTGCTCACAACCCATCAGCTACCTTCTACCTCTAAAACGAGACTGCTGCGCCCTTGCTCGGGTTATGGGTGGTTGGCCCACGGACCAATTGGTTTGGGGGCCCCACCTAAGAATAAAAAAAGATCCAAAACACCAGGTTTTGAGAAAAGAAATATAAGGTTGTGTATCTTCAAAATCTTTGTAAAAATTTTTATTAGATGCTCTATTGTCTGGATATATGCGACAGCGATTGCAAAACGTTTCATCATAGATCTTCTCTAGAGGTGTCAAACGGGACTTGCCGGGCCAACCCGACCCATTTTTTTCAGGCCCAACCACTCTTTCCTGCCAGGCCAGGCACGGTTATTGTACCGTGCCGTGCCTGGCCCGACATGGTTTTGTTGAGTTCATACCGGCACAGGTCCACGGCACGATCCGCTGGGTCCGGCCCGATTGGGCCGGACCCTAAATTAAAAAAAATTAGGATTTCGCGCATACCGTCGCGCTGAACCCCTAATTTTAAAAAAATTAGGGTTTCACGCGCGCTGTCGCACCGAACCCCTAATTTAAAAAAAATTAGGGTTTCACGCGCGCTGTCGCACCGAACCCCTAATTTTAAAAAATTAGGGTTTCGGCGCGCCCGAAACCCTAATTTAAAAAAAATTAGGATTTCGGTGCCCCCGTAACCCTAATTTTAAAAAAAATTGGTTTCAGTACGGTACCATGCAGGCCCATGCAGGGCCGAATCGTGCCGTGCCTCGTGCCAAGCCGGGCCGGCCCAATCCAATTGACACCTCTAATCTTCTCTAGAATGAAAAAGTATTTCATCCTTGGAGACTTAATTTGCTGATAAAATATTAAATTTAAGATTATATATCTCATAACTCGACTATATTAATAAATATCTCCTCAAATAGGTCCTAGAAGCAAAATATCTCACAATTTAGAGTTACAAATATCCTAAACCCTATTTTTGTACTAAATCTTGCAACAACTATCTTGCTTACTTGTTCATAAAATATGATTCTCTACCAGAAAAAAAAAACAAAATTCAATTATAGATTTGTTCTCGATGCAAGCAAGTGCCCAACGTGAATCTAAATGCCAGACTAAATACAAATAACCATGATCACTAAAAAAAATTTAAATCTAAAAGACTTCTTCACATGCCTCGGCATGAGAAATACTGCATCTAGTTAAACATGCCGAGAATAATCTAATAAACAAATGATTACACTCGCTGTATATGATATATATGATGAAATAATAGTTAGATACTTATTCTTCCTTACGATTCTCATGAAAGTAGTAGAGTTTACTACAAGAGTCACGTATGAATTAGAATCAATACCTATACCGATAAGAATATGTCCAGAAGAATAACTAAAAAAAAAATTATTTCTTTCTCAGATAAAAAATTTATGATGGGACTAGTTATAGTGCATATTCATACGACAAATTAGTTACCTAATATATTTATAAATGCCCTAGAGAGATATCATCATATTTTCATATCAGCTTGATGATATTTACACTCAACTTGAGTTGCTACAAATATTAGATCACGAGGTTGTGTTCATTTTTGAGAAAATTATGTTTTGTGATCTCAGAATAAAAATAATTATATTTGACTATCCCTTCTAATATTTTTTTAAATATATTCCGAAATGTAAAATATTTACATTTTAATTTGTGAGGGCCAAAAAATCAGGAACACAATTTTGATGCTGCACTAACATGTTAGTGTTTTAAAAAAATTCTAGAGAGTTTTTGAATTCAAAAACTGCCCTCAAAATGTGAAATTAATTTTTCATTTCGAAAAGTGATTTTAATTTTAAAAATTAAGAGTAATATATATATATATATATATATTACTCTTAATTTTAAATTGCCCGAATGTTTTAAATTCAAGAACTGCCAAACAAATGCAAGCCCACTTTTCAATTTTGAAAATCAATTTTATTTTTTTTACATTAAAAGTTATATATATATAAATATAATTAGATCTATAAATATGTGTGTGTACACCTATATATATATATATATATAAATAAACCTATCTATATACATGCATATATACATATTCATACATATATAAATACACACACATATAGGTTTATGTATAAACATATATATATATATATATATATATATATATATATTCAAAATCAGCTCATAAAAAAATTTAAAAAAACTTTTAATTGAAATAATACACACACACACACACACACACACACACACATACATACACTTTTTATTAACAAAAAAAAAAATTGCTATTCGAATATCGAAAAGCAACTTCACATCTCGTGGATGGTTTTTAAAAATCAATAAGAATTATTTTTTTAAAAGATGAAATGTCAGCGTGGAGGCAAAATATGTATTCCAATTTATGGGGTAATCGCAAAACATAAATAGTTTATTTTTTGGATATATTTTTAATGACTTTTAAAAGGAGCTCCAAAACATAAATTTTCCTTAATTTTTTATATGTAAAAATTCAAAAATATGATGGAAAAAATTATAATGAAATAGTAGGAAAAAAAAAAAGCGTGCTTTTGTACCTGGTCAACTAATTTCTTCCGGTCCAAACTGGCTGTCTTCAGGGATATTTCATCTGTGAGTTTGATGCCATCAATCCATTCCATCGTGAGCACAGCCTTACGAGTGAGGCCCCAATGTATTTTAGGAACCTTTATACAATATGCTTCCTTGTTTTCCACAGTGTTAACTGCAGTTGTTATTTAAAATATATATATATCTGAGGAATGCTAGGACTCAAATATCAGCCAAATTAAAAAGGGCCACACCATAGCCCAGCATGATTTATAATTATTGTAGAGGGTCAGAGGTGCCAAGTGGCCCGGGCAGCCCGACTAAGTCGTTCCTTGCCCGGCACGACACGGTCCAGAACCATTCCTGAACGTGGGTCTTGTCGGCCCAAGTCACGGCTCGAGCAGTGATGGGCCAGAGGCTATCGTGCCTCATGTCGGGCCAAGCACGATCTACTTGCCTCTCCCTTTGGCAAGGTCCACGGGCATGGTGACCGTGACCCAAAACCACATCCCGCGAATGGATCCCGGGCCATGGATCACGGCGACATTGGACAGTGCACGAACCCATTTTTTAAAAAAAAACCATGTGTTTTTTTGAAGTGTCGTACCCAGCACGACCCAAGATGACCTAGCATGGTAGACACAATTCTGCCCGGAACCATGTCGGTCGCGCATGGCGGGCACGGGACAGTGGCCCGACTGGGCCACCCAAAAATGGGACGTTCCATATGGTACGGCACAGCCCATTTGACACCTCTATAGTAGTGTTGTAACAGAGCCGAGCTCCTCGCGAGCAGCTCGGGGTTTGGCTCATTAGAAGCTCGCACGAACTCGTTTATTAAGTTAAACGAGCCGAGCCCGAACATCATTTTGAGGCTCGTAAGTTAAATAAGCTGAGGCCGAGGACCCTCAAACTCGGCTCGTCATCTCACAAACAGGCTCGTGAACCAATCTCGTGAACATGCTCGTGAACATAGAGAAGGCTTGATGCACAATAAATTTTTCCTACAAATAAACATGATGAATATTTTAACTCTTGAACTTCAATCAAGTTAATTGAACTTTTATTATCTTATCTTTTTAATTTAGTTGTATGTTGGCTATTTTAGATGAACATTTTCTTTAATTCCCGAACATCATTTTGAGGCTCGTAAATTAAACGAGCCGAACCCGAGCACCCTTAAACTCAGCTAGTCAGCTCATAAATAGGCTCGTGAACAGGCTCGTAAGTTAAACGAGCCGAGCCCGAGCACCCTCAAACACGGCTCCTCAGCTCGCAAACAGGCTCGTGAACAAGCCTACTCCTTTAAAACCGAGCCGAGCCGAGCCGAGCTTGCCTAATACTCAGCTCGACTCGGCTCGGTTACACCCCTACTCTATAGAAGGCAACCCTTTTCATAATTTATGCGGGTCACAGTGTCTTATGCTAGAGGTTCATTTACATCCATATAAACTCTGATCCCGAATGTGCTACTCTTTTCATTTTTCAATTTCTGCACAACTCATCTCTAAATATGTCTAGAAACATTGAACAGGAAAACAGATTGCAGGCGGCTACATACTCATCGGGAATATGAACATACCGGCATTGCAGCCAAATAGTGAAGCAAACCGTTCAGCATTTCTCCCTTCCAACATGTAGTCAATTTCATCAAACATGTGTCTGACCTGTCCATTCAAGATACACCTGAACATGTCCATAAGCACGCACAGATTAACCAAAAGAGAACATGGAATGTTACGCGCCGATGGTACAGCAACAAGTAGACAGCAAATTGTACCAATGCGTGTATCAAAATGCTTTTTTTTTTAAATAATGGGAAACATGAGCGTTGCATATGGTCAGTCTCGGCACATGTTCTGCAAGCATCACATTAGTTGACATCATGATAAATATGTAGGGCAAGGCAGTTCAAACAAGAGCAAAAGCAATGAGAGCAGAAGCTGATCCTTGTGTAACCCAATTATAATAGCAGTTTTATCTAGATCTTTGTGTAACCCAATTTTATTAATCATAAAAAAAAATTTTTTTTTAGAAAAAAAATACACATGATCTTATATACCTCATACACACACACACATACATACACACACACATATATATATATATAGGGTAGTCCAAAGATTGGGCTCTCTCAAAAAATAAAATAAAATAAAAACTTAATAAACTCAAGAATACATTTAAATATCTAAATATAAAAACTTAATTTAAATATCTAGATTCAATACCCTCATTCAAGGCGAAATGTACATGTCACAGATGTCCAGTTTTAGTAAAAATATCTATAGTTTGCTCACTAGTAGGTATGTAAGATGCAAAGATTGAATCATCTTGAATATTCTCACAAATGAAGTGATAATTAATTTCAATATATTTTATCTGTTCGCAAAAAACTACATTGACAAAAAATGAAGAACAACACTAAAAAGTATTTGATCTGCTGGAGCTCATAAATAGCTGATACCAGAGCTTTTAAGCCTTGTATTTTTATAAAATGAGATTATATAAAAGAAAAAATATAAAAACCTATGTAGATCTCCTCTCTATGATCACATGAGTCAGCATATAATCTCAATATGCATCTATCCGATATTATGATTAAGCCCATGATTTCTAAATATAATCTCATATCATAAAACTTTCTAAACATTAGAGGTGTCAAACGGGCCGGCCCGGCCCATTTTTTAGGGCACGATCGTGCTTCCGTGCCGGGCCGAGCACAGCATGGTTACTGTACCATGTCATGCCCGGCCCGACACGATTTAAAAAAACCGGGCCCAGCACGAGGGGCCGTGCCGGGCCTTGCCTGGTCCGCTCGGGCTTGCCTGTCCGAGCAGTTTGGGATACGGGGGGACCGCGGGTCAGGTCGAATCAGACCCGACCCGTGGTCTTTTTTTTTATGGGAGGGGTATCGTGGGGTCGGACTCACGGGACACCCGGCACGGGATAAACCCGTGCCTGTGTGCAGTGCTGCGGGCCGAACCGTGCCGGGCCAAGCACGGCATGGCACGGCTCGTGCCAAACCCTGGCACGGCACGGGCCCGGGCACGGAATTTTACGTGCCGTGCCTCGTGTCAGGCCGGGCCGGCCCGGTTGACACCTCTACTTTACATGCTTGTCGATCCCAAATACTACATTAATAAAAAAAAGTGTATAAGAAAATATATAAAAAAAAACTAATTATATTTATAACACGGTAATGTCAGGCCTAATTACTATTAGATAATTTATTTTTCTGATGATCATTATATATCTAGTGAATATAATTAAGGAACCAATATCTATATATAAGTTAACGCGTAAATTAAGTAGTAAGGTTAGGTAAAATATCTAAAACATATTTTTTATGAGAAAAATACACATCTCCTAAGTATCTGACTTCAATGCTAAAAAAAATATCTTAGGCATCCCAAATCATTCATCTAAAATATAATTAGTAGAAATAATTTCATATGGGAAAAATGTAATTGATCATCCTCTATAATTAAATTATTATCAACATATATAATTAGTATCACATACTTATCTCTTTACCCACGTCAACAACATATCATATTGTCTGGTTGTCATAGTAAAATATAATGCAATTCTAAGCTGGTAGGCTTAGCACTTCTAAAAATGACTAATCCACTTAAGCTCACTATCAGCTGATATCATACACTTGTACTCAACTTATACACTAAATCTAAAAATAATGGTATACCACTTAAAACATAATATCTTTAAGTGTCCAACTGTTTGTTTTCAAAAAATTAATGACTCAATGATGAATTTTTTAAAAAAATTATGAATATAAAAACTTAAAATATTTGACTTTTTATATTCAGAAAAAATTCATTTTTTACCAAAATAATAAAATTCATCATTACTTAATAAGGAGAAGAACTAGTAACACTCACGATTATAATTGATAACGGGAGGTTAGGGATGAAACTACATCATCTCAACCCGACTCATTTATTTTTTTTTTTAATTTCACATCGTTACCATCTCTACTTATTTTCCAATGTTAAAAAATAAATAACTTAATACTTAATGCTATTAAGTACCATTTAACATAAAACTCAAAAAAAAATTTATTTATCATTATGTAAAAAAAAAACAAACATCACCTTGATGATAAAATTTGCTCAAAAAATTATAAAGGTTATTATAGATATCTTCTTTGTAATTATTATAACTTAGTTAGATATGAATACGCCTTTATCAGAAAATGCTCATAATCTCAAAATAAAATCTCAAATCTCAACTAATGTACTCTTATTTGAGAATTCTAAAAAATGTGTCTATATGAATATGATTGTGAGAATCTAAAAAGTAACTAATTCTAATAACAAAAGTGATAACAAATTTGATCATAGTGAGATAGTTCAATTTTATTATCATTCTCCTATATCTGGAGTAAACCAAAAGGTTGTACTTATAGACAAATATGCTATTAGATTATGTGGCGAGTTAGTTGGTGCACATCCCAACATAATAAAATTAGACAAGATTTCTAGAACATGCCTTTTCTGAAAAAGAAAAATCATATCACTAAAATATATAACCTCAAAGCTCAATATATACATAAGACATCATAAATCATTCATCTGAAATTTAATCTCCAAAAATAATTTTAGTTTATTTATACTCAATAAATCATCTCTTATAATAAAAATATCTTTAACATATATTATTATCATCATATAATGTTCAATTGATCCACATTAGTAAAAATAAGAATAATATGATAAGAATCGCTTAAGACCAAAAGTGATAGGTACTACAGACAACATGCTGAATCATGCTCTAGAAAATTGATTTATATCATTCAGTGATCCTCATAGAATTCTCTATGAATCACCCGTATTAGAGAAATATACAAAATTCCTCTTTGGTAAGACCACAACATATACTTTCTAGTCTTTACTTATTTCAATCATTGTAACTAGTCTTCTCACTTCAAACTTTAATAATATCAACTCTATAGCCAACAATTATATTATAAGTAAACATTCTCTCTTAGCTACTATTAGAACTCAAACATTATTAGGATTCAATGAATATCAAAGAGAGAGGGTGTAGGATGGAAAGAGATGAGGAAGGAGAGAGGAAGAGATAAAATAGGAAGAAGAGAGATGAGAGAGAGAGAGAGAGGAGAAGTGAGAAATGAGAAAAAAAAAATCTAAAGTGAATATCTTATCTTAATTCAAATACACACACCCACACATATAAAATGATTAGAGCAACTCATATATCAAGCATTTTAATATAGCATAAACAAAAAATAAATCAAATAAACTAATACATTATAATAAATCTTAATATCATCTCATGTTGGTACATATATGTCACAAATATTTAACTTGAACAAAATAAAAAATATATGTGATCCTCAAAGTACATTCATAAAGATATTTGTAATTTGTTCACTAGTAGACATGTGGGAAATGAATTGAATTATCATTTATTTTCATACATATAAAAATAAAAATTAATTTCAATTTATTTCTTCTTACTATGTAACACTTATTTTACAGTTCCATGTCAAGTTATTTAGTTATCATAGTAAAATACCATCAATCTCTAAAGTAATAAGTTCACCTACTTTAAGAAGTGAATAAGTCACTAGAGTTCTTGAGTAGCTAAAACCTACTCTAAATATGCACTAGATCTAAAAATAATGATCAGTCACTTAATTTTTAAAGAAATAAGATTTTCTCTAAGAACAATACAAAAACTTATGGTGAGTATCCTCTCTAAAATCAATGGAACCTAGGCATCATCTAAGTACACCTCTACTTGATAATTCTAGATATCAAATTGATCATACCGGATAGGACACAAAATGGATGGCCGTGTCGTGCCACGCCGGTATGGTCAGAATTTTAGTCAACCCAACATGGCCCGACGACACTCCCCAATGAAGTGGGCATGTGGGGTCTGCCTGAGACTAGCACGGCACAGCCACTAACCACTAGCGAAACAGCCAAGGTTAGTGCCAATGGGATTGTGGCAGCAGGTAGGACTAAGGAGCCAAGGGGCAGTCTTGGGGCACATCTTGGTGGCAAATGCCCACCACCAACAAATGGGCACAATGACCCGAATGACTAAATATGATGAGCAATTTATTTGTGCATGCCGTTGATTTTTAAAAAATCATCCGCATCATACCAAGTGGCATGTAGTTGGGCCAGGCATGCAGATCATGCCTGGCCCAACATAACCAAATCCATCCAACTCACTTGACACCTCTAGATAACACTCATAATCTCAGAACAACAACCTATATTCTAAAGTATCTTTCACATATATGTGAATCTTTAAAAATTATGTGCATATGAATATGTCTAAAAGAATCAAAGAAATAACTAATTATAATAACAAAATAAATAATATCAATTTTAATTTTTTGGGAGATAATTCAAATTTGCTATGATTCTGCTACGTCTCGATGAGTCAAATGAAGGGTCATACATATGAACAAATGTGTACTCAGATTTGGAATGGCCCAACTCAGCATGGCACAGCCCAACATGACCGAATCAACCATCAAGCCATTAGGCCATGCCAGACTACATTTTTTTGGTGTCGTCCCGAATCATGGCCCGTGATACAAACATTGGCATGTCAAGCACGACAAGGTGGTCTGACTAGCTATCAATAAAATAGGTGTGCCGACACATCACGGTCCCATTGGCACCTCTAATCCCATCATACTAAAATTAAACATAGTATCCAGCATACATCCTTTGTAAAAAAAAAAAAAATCATATCACCTGAGTATATAACCTCGAAGGCAAAAAAATATGTAAAATATTTTAAATTATTCATCTAAAACTCAATCAATAAAAAGAGTTTCATTTAATATATAATCACCTAATTATTTTTTATAATCAAAATATCATCATTATATACTACTAATATTACATAAGATATCTCTGATCTACATCAATAAAAATAAAAATAATCCAATAATTACCTCTCAAGATCAAAGTAACAAGTACTATTGACAACACGTTGAACCATGTCATAAGAATGTATTATTTACATCTAACTGATGCATAGCCCACCTTAAGAAGCAATAAGAGAGGACAATAATTTGATAGTTATCATCTTAGTAAAAAAGAAAGTAAACAAATAATCAATACGTTAAGTCTATAAATCTCATGACTATCAATCTAATGTTAAGTCGATTAACTTTTCCTTCAGACCTAGTCTTCACTATGTACACTCACTTACATCTTACTAAAAATCTACTTGAAGGCTTCATAACAAAATTTAATATATGATTTGAAACAATTAAGCTAATTTATCCTAAATATATTTCTTATCCTAGATAATTAATTACCTCAAAAAAAGTACTAGTAATCTTTCAACTAGAAAGAAATTACAAAAATCCAGAATACATAGTATTAAAATGAATTAATACATTATTCACGTATAGCTAATAATCTTTCAACTAGAAAGAAATAATTACAATAATAAAAAGTAATAACTTGATCGCAATCATCTTGGTAAAAGAAAAAAAAAATACTAATAGTAGATACTGTGTGTATATATAAATCTTATGACTACCAATCGACTCTTAAGCTGATCGCCTTTCTATTCAGGTACAGCATTCACCATGTAATTGAGTTTGTGATGTGACAATGGGTGTGAAAGTAATTGATCAATTGTGATTTTGAACGTCAAGTAAAACACATCTTTAGTTCCTTTCATAAAACAATCATAAAATTTAAGTCATCACTCCGAACTGAATTAACTAACTTAACAGGAGACTCTTATGGATGAGTTTGTGATGGAATCATAAAATTTCTCTAACATTTAGTCTCTCTTCCTAAGAAGACTCATATCTCATATCTTGTGTGATACGCGTAGTTATTTAAGGTGCAAGGCGCACTGAGGTGCAAAAGCCTTTTAGGGCCTTAAGGCGCAAGACGCACTTGAGGCGCAGCCTTTTTTATTTGAGGCGCACCCAACCTAATACACAAAAAATATACATTTTACTAAATATAGTTTTAATTTTCAACTAATAATAAACTAAAGAACATCAAAGATAAAAATCAAATATTAATAGTGCTCTCATCATCCAAATATTCATAGTTTCAAAATAAAATAACAAACATTCGAAGTTCTAAAACAAAATAAACACTAATGTATCTACATCTAAATCTAAATCAAGAAAGTCTTCATCAATATCATTCCCATCATCAATCTTCCACTCTCTCTCTTTTTCATCTTCCTCTCCCGATGAATAGATCATCTCTTTATCTTCATTAATTAAAGCAAGAGTAGGAGTATGTTTAGAATTAGATGATATTGACTTTGGTTTTGGTGTTGGTGTTTGAGTTTTGCTTAGTTTAGCTCTTGTATAAATTATGAACATACTCAATCTTTGCCAAACAATTAAAACTATTTATAATTTTTGTTCTAATTATTTTATAATTTTCATAATTTTTTTCATGATTTTTTTTCTATTTTTCGTTAATTTTCAGAATTTTTTCCCTTTTTTCTGCATTAATTTTTTTTGAAAATTACATATTTTTTTCAAAGTATTATTCAAAAAATTTTCCCCTAGTTTTTAAGTATTTTTTGAAAATATTTTTTTACCTTTCGAAAAATTTTTTCACAACAAAAATAGGTAAAATGAAAAAAATACCTTTTGAGCCTCTTATTCTTCTTCTCTCCTCTTCAATCCAGCTTTAAGAGTATTTTGGGAGAGTTGTTTTGAGGGTCTTAGGGTGTAACCTAAGAAAGAGGGGGTTTTATAGGATTTAAAATCATAAAACTTCAAAACGGCATCATTTTGGTTCTTGGAAGACCAAAACGGCGTCGTTTTGGTTCTTGGAAGACCAAAATGACGACGTTTTAGAGGTGGCATTTTTTTTTATTTTAAATCAGAACCTCAAAACAACGTCGTTTTGAGGGTTTTGTTTTTTTTAAAAAAATCAAAACCAACCCAAAACGTCGTTTTGGGTTGGTTCAGCCGAATACGTCGTCTTCCCCGACACGCTCCTCCTGGTTCCACCTCTCGCCGCTTCTTCCGCCGTTGCTTTGCTCTTCTTCTCCGACAAAATTTCCCCATTTTCAACGGTGAATCCAACAAAAAAAAAAGAGGAAGTCGACGCCTGCTGCCTAAGAATGAGAAAAAGGGCATACCTGGCTCGACGTCTACCGCCTCCGAAACTGGAAGTCGACGCCTGCTGCCTAAGAAGCACAGACACGGACACGGACACGATGATATGACATGGACACATGGATACGACACGGCAGAATACGGGGACACGACAAATTCTAAAAAACTAGGATACAGATACGGCTAGGATACGTCATGATAAAAAAAATAAAATTAAAAATAAAAATTATATTCTTTATAAATATTAGATATTTTATAAAATAAATTAAATTAAATTAAAATATTTTAGTTTATAAAATAAATAAATATATTTTTATTTTAAAAAATAAAAATATTTTATTTTATTACAATATTTTATTTTATTTTACCGCCCGCCTGCCTTCCCCCTTAATTCCCGTCCCCTGCCTCCCCCCCTCAATTCCCGCCCGTCCCCTGCCTCCCCCCCTCAATTCGCGCCCGCCCCTTGCCTCCCCCCTCAATTCACGCTCGCCCCTGCCTCCCCCCCTCAAATCACACCTGCCCTCTTCCCTTTGCCCTCTGCCGCCCACTGGACGTCCGATAAGCCATCGTCCGATACGCCACGTGGCATATCAGATACGAATTTATCAATGATACGCCACGTGGCGTATCGGACACGTATCCATGCCGTGTCCGTGCTTCTTTGCCTGTTGCGCCTCACCCACCTGCGCATCACCTGAAGCGAGGCATTTTTCTCAGGAGTGGTGGCGCATGAGCTTTAAGCGCGCCTCAGGCACGCCTTTCATAACTATGGTGATACCCACACTAGGATTACTCTTTGCACATATCTATTAAAGAGATTTCACTATTTACTCAAAATCAATTGAATTAATAGAATCAAATATAAGAGCAAGATTGATTGTCACTATATAAGGAGTAACATGTAGAAAATAAAATAAATTTAATAATATTACATCTAAAAGTGTATTCAATTGAATCGAGTACTTGAAGAATTTATCCTTGTGAAATATCATATGATGAACTATTGTAAACATATAAAATTTTATATATATATATAAACAAGTATCATTACTATTCATGTAACTTAACTTAAAGTAAAATTATTGTTTTATAATATTTTCTACATGATATCAAAGTGAGGAGTGATTACTTAAAATCAAGAAAAAATTAATTTTTTTCCAGCAAATACAACTGTTCATAAAGTTTTTATGTGGTCTTCGATCTTGACGCACTTTTTCCTATTGAGTCACCCTTCCCCGATCTACCATCCTACATAGTGATTAGTAGCAGTACTAATTTTAAGTATGTAAGCAGATAACAAGGGTCAGACCACTCCGACCATCTCCAACATTACTATTCAGAGAATGGGATTAGATGGCAGTCCTATCATCACAAACAATAACTCATTTCCCATCACCAGTCATAAGCTAAATAAAAATAATTATCTGTAATGGTCAAGTTAAATTCTTATGTTCATCAATGAAAAAGATAAAGATGACTACTTGAATGGAGAACGCTAATCCTCGGAACTTGAGGATGCCTCCAATCGAAGATGCAAGATGGAGAATAACATCATAAGTCATGGCTAGTCAATTATATGACAGTTAAAATTAGAGAAAATTTCTTACTTAACAAAATAGTGCATAAGATCTAGGAAGATGCACGTGCATCTTACTCCAATCAATAAAATTTTACAGTCATGTTTAAAGTCAAAATGATAATCATGAGTTAATACAAGGAGATCTGATTGTTACTCAATATTATAATACTTTGTCTCATCTATTGCAGCAGTTTGATTTAGTCCACACGCGTGCTTAGAGCAACGCTGAAGATAGACAATGATTCAAACGAATTATTGAATAAGACAGGACTATAAAATTCCATGATGGGTTCAACAAAAACCTAGATGATGTTTGGGGCCATATATTGGCCATCAAACCCTTACTAGACCATTGTGATGCATTCACATAGGTACATAGAAAGGAACTCCGAAAGTAGGTAATGATTGGAGATGTACAGGGTTCAAATCACTATCTATCCTTGATCGCAGAAGATCACTCTCCAGCAATGGGGACAAAAATTAGTCCAGACTATGACAAAAAGAAGTGTGACAGACCCTGATGTGATCACTGCAAGAAGCCTAAACACACTCACGACATACATCAAGAAGATTCATGGGAAACTCGCTGATTAAAAATCTAAGAAAAGTAATGAAAATACTAATGTGGGCAAAAAAAAAAAAAACAAACCTACTGGAGTCCCTGTATTTAGCACAAAACAGATGGTAGACATTTTAATGGCAATGCTTCAACAGATCCAACGTCAGAACAACTCCTTAGTGGGTTCCATTTCTGCCAAAAGTAATCAATATATGTTTCAATACTAGACACAATGAGATGTGGATCGAGGACTCTGATGCTTCTGATCATATGATAGGGGCAAAGTATTTATTCACATTTTATCATCCTTCTGATAGACAAATAATAATAAAGACGGTAGATAGATATATCTCTCAAGTTGAAGGCTTTGGATCAATATTGATAATTAATACCATCACTTTACTTTATGTACTCTATATTCCTAGAATATATTGTAGCTTATTGTCAAATAGTAAATTAGTTAAAGATATGGAATGTATTACTCACTTTATCTTTGATATTTATAAATTTTAGATTATGATGTCGGGAATAGAGATTAGCAGTGCTAAGATGGTTAATGGACTATATCAGATTTAGGCTTGCAAATCTAAGTCTAGACAAAATTCAAGGTTTGCCAATTTATCTACTCAAGATGATCTATTAAAATCAAATAAAAAAGAAGAAGTTATGTTATCTCACTTTCGTTTAGGTCATCCAAATTTCGTTTACCTTTAAAAATTATTTTCTTCACTATTTATCAATAAAAAATTTAGCTCTTTTCAATGTGAAGTGTGTCAATTGTCGAAATATTCTCACACCTCTTACCCAATATACCCATATACACTATCCCAGTCCTTCTCTCTTGTTCATAATGACATATGAGAACCCTCACGAATAAAAAATATTAAAGGCACCCAATGGTTTGTCTTGTTTGAGGATGATCACAGCTATTTCACATGGCTATATATCATGAAAAAAAAAGTCAAATTATGAACCTTATTTCAAAAATTTCACACGATGATTCTAACCCAATTTCAAACAAAAATTCAAGTCTTACAAACTGATAATAGCAAAAAAATCTTTGAACATCCCTTGAGATCTATCTATCAATCCAAAGAATCATTCATCACAATTACTTTGTTGATACACCTCAGCAGAATGGAATAGATGAACGTAAGAACAGGCACATCCTTGATGTAGCTCGTTCCATTATGTTCACTACCTATGTCCTTCACTACCCTTGGGAAGAAGTTATCCTTGCAGCCACTTATCTCATCAATCAAATACCTTCTCGCGTCCTCCAGTTCAAATTTCAAAATGCCTCACCAAATACTCCTTACTTCATTTTCACACACTCGAGTCATGTTTTCCCTTCCATTTAAAATATTTGAGTGTTCTATATTTGTTCACATCGACTCGTAGTACCTACAGAAACTAAATCCTAGATCCCCTCTCATAGGAAGTTTAACTAGTTAAAGCTCATGACAATGTTCAGGAGGTCACAAATTCAAGTCTTACCAGCGAGGATACTGGGGATATTTCTTACCAGCTAGGTTCTCCAGCCAGAGGAATGTGGGGCCCACGTAAGTGGGCCCTAAAGCCATTGGTTTCCAAAAGAAATAGAAAAATTAAATCATAGAGTGCTTAAATATATTTTCTTGTAGTACTTACCTTCTCAAAAGGAGTACAAATGTTACTATGCATCCACAAGTCAATTTTACACATCTTTGAATATCATATTTTTTGAAAATCAATCATTTTATCATAAACCTGATATTCAGGGGGAGAGATATATAGCTCAGGAATATTAAGCTTGGGAATTTACACCTCTCACTCTTTCAAGCAGCAAGTTAGCCTGTCTAAACCCTACTCAGTCTAATGATCTTATTGATAAACATACATTGCCGCAATAAGAATCTAGTTTCATGTCTATACAAGGAGAAGCAAGTCACATCCTGATAAGTTACAGCAACCACCTGTGCAGAACCAAGCTCTCAATCCGATAGATGAATTTGCACAAATACAAGATAATTCCTATCTTTCATATACTTCAATTGATTTTGAGTATAACATTGTTCTTGAGAAACTTAATAACAGGCTTATTACTTTGAGAAAGGGAAAGAGAATCTATACTCAGCATCAAAATCTATTCATTGTATATGATAATTTGTCCCTTAATCATCATACCTTAATCAGTTCCCTGGATGAAATTCAGGCACCTAGATCTATTCAAGAAGTTCTCAAAGTTCTAGAATAAAAAAAAATAGTCAAAAAAGAAACAAAGTCACTAGAGAAAAATAAAACCTGGATGATAACTAAACTGTCAAGTAAGAAAAAGATAGTAAGTCACAAATAGATCTTCACCGTGAAGTATAATTCTGATAACAATATTAACAAATACATGGATAGTATAGTGGCAAAAAGATTCATTCAGTCCTACGGCATTGACTATCAAGAGACATTTACCCTGGTTACAAAGCTCAAAATAATAAGAATCCTTCTCTCTCTAGCTACAAATCTGGATTGACCATTATATCAATTAGTTGTGAAGAATACTTTTCTATATGGAGAGCTTGATGAGGAAGTGTACTTGGGGATCCCACTAGGCCTAAACATATCGAAAACACTTGACTTAGTGCTAAAGTTGAAAAAATCATTGTATGGCCTTAATCAGTCACCCTGGGCAAAGTTTGACAAGTTAACCAAGACAATTAAGATATAAGGCTATATTCAGTGTCAGACAGATCATATGATATTTATTAAATATCTTGAGGGAGGACGAAGAGTCATCCTCAAAGTGTATGTTAATGACATCATCCTTATATGAGATCAACAGGAGAAACTTCAGAGATTGAAATTATTTTTGGTCATGAAATTCGAAGTCAAAGGCCTAGGAAACCTCAAATACATTCTAGGCATGAAGATTGCTAGGTCAAAAATTAGAACATCAATCTCATAGAAAAGTATGTGCTAGATCTTCTAAAAAAAAACTAGTATAACCATATGCAAGTCAGCGGAACTCCCATAAATATCACAATCAAATTCAATATGTAATCTAGTGAAGCTCCAGTTGATTAAGGTAGATATCAAAGGTTTGTCGGCAAACGCATCTACTTCATGCACAACAGACCCGACATCAGTTTCACTGTCGGCATAGTTAGCCAATTCATAAATAACCTAGCTGTAGAACACATGCAGACAGTATACCAGATCTTGAGGTACCTCAAACTAACACTTGGCCAAAGATTGTTCTTTGAGAAAACTAGTAATAAGTACGTGAAAATATTCACAGAAGCTAATTGGGCAAGCTCACCTATTGATCAACGATCAACCTCAAGGTTTTGCTCATTCCTGTGGAGAAATTTGGTTACTTGAAGGAGCAAAAAATAGACTGTAATAGCAAGAGACTCAATTGAAGCCGAGTTTAGAGCTCTTGCCTTAAAAATTTATGATTGTATGTGACTGAGTAAAATCTATCATGAACTAAAGGTCCATGTTAACAAATCTATGCAAGTCTTATGTGATAATCAGTTTGTGATTAGCATAACAAAGAATCTGATTCACCATGATATAACGAAACATGTAGAGATAGATAGGTCTTTCATCAATAAAAAAATTGAAAAAAAATGTTGTGACTTTATCTTACATTCCTACAACCCAACAGACAGTAAATATTTTGACCAAAGTCTTGGCAAAAAAAAAAAATTTAATCAATTAGTATCCAAGCTAGGATTGCTTAACATCTACAACCTATCTTAAGGGGGAGTGTTGAATATTTTGTGAAAAACATCTAATAACAACTATGATAAACAGCTATGAACAATTATCATAAACAACTGTGAACATCTATGATAAACAACTATGAATAATTATTATAAACAGCTGTGAACAGCTATGATAAACAACTATAAAACAACTATGATAAATAGTTGTAAACAATTATGGTAAACAACTGTAACAAACTTTGAATATCTGTGATAAATAGCTGTGAACAACAGTGATAAACAATTGTGAACAACTGTAAACAGCTATTTATAATTATAAACATATAAGATTTTTTTTTTATAAATAAGTATCATTACTACCAATATAACTTAACTTGAAGTGAAATTATTCATTTTTTATATTTTCTATAATCCTAAAATAATATATGCACTTATAATTAACATCATGACATTTAGTAAGCAGCATAAATAATCATAAGTATTAAAATACCCAAGAAAGACACACTTGATGAATGAGTGGTCATCTTCACTCATATTGGAAAGAAATTTTGAATAAAACATGTACATCCAAAAACCTTGGAAGGAAAGTGAAATAATTTTTCTCTTAAATATATAAGTTAATATATGATATGACATAAGATGATAAGAAATTATATTCAGTTGTTTAAAAATTTAGTGGATGATATTATTTATCTCTAAAAATATCTATGAATAATTTATATCATAAAAATATCATAGTCATCACTACGAAATATTAAATTTTTTTTTCACAATAATATTTAACTTATGAGTGCTTCACAATATATTTACTAAATTATCACATACTTGTCACATATATAATAAAATTAATGAAAATATTATTCTAAATCATGTCATAATCATATTCTCTACAATTATATATATTACACATGCTAAATTATGTAACAAAACCCCAATTTAATTTTATAATATAGCATATAAATTCTCAAGTCTTACTTTATATGATATTCTCTAAAAATTCATCATATGACTCAATTAAACTATCTCAGATTTATCATCAATCAAATTAGCTTAGAGGGTGACAAAATAATTAAATGCATGAATACCAAGAGACACCCCCATATGCTAGTCCAAAGAGTAGGAACAAGCTAACCCGTATGATTATAAAGAACAAAAGGGAACAGGTTATCAAAGTGAGAAATTTTTAAAAACAAGAGCTACAGACTTACAATATGCACATATAAAACATTAAAATGGCAAATTTTAAGCAAAATTCAAGCATATTGAACTGACAAGAAAAATAGCAGCAGCAGACTGGCCTAAAGTAGGATATCATAGAACAAAGAGGTGTCAACCAAGCTGGGGGGGGGGGGGGGGGGGGCAGGCATGGCCCGGTTCAGCCATGCCTGGCTAGGCATGGCAAGGTCCAGAACTGTACCTGGTTTCGGGCCGTGCCCCCCCATGGCATGGTTCAGACCGTGCTAGGCTGGTGCGAGCCATGCCTCATGCCGAGCTAGACGCGACCCGTGTGTCTGGCCCGGTGGCAAGGTCCAACAGCCCGGCAACCCATGACTAGAGGTGGCAAGGTCCAACAGCACGAGGCACGGCACGGTTCAGCCGTGCCCGAGCCCGTGTCGTGCCGTGCCTGACCCGGCACGGTTCGGGCCGTGGCACGGCACACCGGCACGGGTTCGTCTCGTGTCGGGTGTCCCTTGAGCCCGACCCCACGATGGCCCCTCACGCAAAAAAGACCGCGGGTCGGGTCTGATTCGACCCGACCCGCGGTCCCCCGAATCCCAAACCGTACGGACAGGCCAGCCAGAGCGGGCCAGGCAAGGCACGGCCCGCCGTGCCTGCTGCCGTGCCGAGCCCGGCTATTTTAAACCGTGCCTGGCCGGCACGAAGGCACGCTCGTGCTCAAAAAAAATGGGCCAGGCCGGCCCGTTTGACACCTCTACCCATGACTGGCTAAATGTCACACGTCAACTCCCATCGAGCGATCATCCGATAGAACAAATTATTATTTTTAAAAAAATCCGGCCAAATAAGTCAGATCTTGCTTACGTAGATGATTGCAATTAGCCGACCACATAGGTCGGCCATCCAAAACATTTTCACACAACAGGTTCTGTAGAGATGGTCTGGCACGGCCCTAGACTCGTCGGTGCCACCGTGCCGTGCTAGGTCGGCCAAATGATTCCCATGTGGTGCCGTGTCTGGTAAGGCACGGTGGCACGGCCGAGCCAGCACGACACTGTCCGTTTGACACCTATATGCATAATAACAAGTATTATTGCGATGGCTTCATAGTAGAATACAGTTATTTGTTGTGTCACATATCTGCTTCAGTCTTGTGCATATTATCCTTCAAGTTCACACACACACTTTCAGGACCATAAGTATCATGTATACAGAGGTCACCATTTCAATCACTGCCACCAACAGGTCTTTCCGAGCCCTAGCAAAACGCTTTAATTGACCTCCAATCATATGGAAAAGCAATGCATCAAGGGTCAATGTATACATCATCCCTGGCCTCTGTACTTTAACAGCTACAAGCTCGCCAGAATAAAGATGAGCTGAAATATTAGAAGAAACAAATTGAAAATATTAAAATTTCAGCATAACAAATAAAAGAAAACAAAAGCAAAATTATTTTATTTGCCAATAAAAGAAAAATAAATTTCATTTTTTCATCAGCACAAAATAAAAACTTTGTAAGGATATATAGAAGTGAAATATATATATAATGACATCATCAGAACATATATGAAGCATAAGCTCGTATATACATAGAAAGTAGAAAACTAAATCACTCAAATTTTATATTCCTACAAAATAACTCAAGATAAAAATAAAACACACGAAAAATATAATCTACAAAACTCTCCCAAGATAATGTGAAGATATAGATGTGTCGAACGGGTTATAGAGTACCCCCAATTTTGTGAGGCACGGCCGTGCCTGATTGTCCATGCAAAACATGTTGCATGAAAATACAATAAGTGACTGACTTACATGACCGACCAATTATAATCGGTCATGTAAGCAAGAGCAAACATGTGTGATTGGTTTTTTTTTTTTTAATAAAAATAAATAATACGCCCCCATCAAGCAATCACCATACAAAACTAGACACATGACCCTTAGCAGATCTTGGGTACCTAGGCCTATAGATCGTGGCACCAAACCAAGCACATGGATCATGCATAGTCTGGCACAAGGCATGGCTTGCACCAGCACAGCACGGCACGAACCACGCCATTGTGCAGCATGGTCCAGGACCATGCACAATTCCAAATCATGCTGAGCCGGGCCAAGCACGGCTGAACCGAGTAATGCCTGGTGCAGCCATTTGCCAATTGATTTGAAGTAGTAATATATGTTGTGGCAATTAATTCATTCAAAATCTTGTCTAAAATATAGTAATTAATTTTGATGTGTATTGACCATAGAGGTGTCAAACGGAACGTATCGGGCCGGCCCAGCCCATTTTTTTAGGCCCGATCGTGCTTTTGTGCCATGTCAGGCACGGCACGATCCGCCTGGTTCAGCCCGGTCTGTCCCGGTCCGGCCAGACCCTAAATTAAAAAAAATTAGGGTTTCGGCACTCCCGTAACCCTAATTTAAAAAAAAAAATCGATTTTGACACGGTACCTTGTCGGGCCAGGCACGGCACGAGGCCCGGTTGGCCTCGGCACAGCACAATTATGCCATGGTCGGGCATGGCACGAGCCCGAGCACAAAAAATTTCCATACCGTGCCTCGTGTCAGGCCGGCCCGGCCCGGTTAACACCGCTAATTGACCATTGATGAAAGGCCAAAAGAGGTGGGAATATATGTCAGCACATATGGGCTAGCAAGGGTAAGATGCAACAGTTTGGCTCGGTAAGAGTCGGGCCCAACAACCCCCTCGTGGAATATCAAAATAAATAGGAAATAGAATAAGACTCTTAACATTTTTTTTCCTGGGAGCAAATAAAATATCAAAATTAATAAAATCACATGCATGATCTTGTCCCAAAAGAAACTAATCAATTAGCTAAGTGATAGATACGCACCTAGCATACACTCTAAAGTGGGATATCATCTCTCATTAACATTGGTGGACATGTCAAACTAATTAGGAACAAAAGCATCTGAGCTAGACCAATCGAATAAATTAGAAAGAAAATAATTTTTTTATCAAGAATTCATTCGATTTTGCTAGAAATTGAATTAACAATTATCACCTTCTCAAAATGTGACTTAACCATCTCATAAAATGTTGAAGAAAAAATATTAGGAAAATTAAAAAATAAAAGAGATCCAAAACAAAAAAAAAATCTTTTTTATTTATATCTAGGAGATATCATATCCCAGAAAGTTTTAACCAAAAAGCTCCCAAACATAAAATGTTTATGTTTTAGAATTAATTTTTTGGCATTTCTAAATTTGCTCTTTCCAGGGCAATAAACAAAATCACAGTTTGTTTGAAGCAGTAATTATTTATTGAACTTGAGATTAACATCCAACATAAAATTGAAAAGTATGTGTTTTGAGATTAATTTTTTAGTATTTCCGAATTTGCCCTTGCCAGGGCAATGAACAAATTCACTGCTTGTTTCAAGCAGTGATTATTTGTCGAATTTGAGATTAACATCCACCATTAAATTTTAACGTTTGTATTTTGAGATTAATTTTTGGTATTTCCAAAAATGCCTCTGCCAGGGCAATGCACAAAATCACAGTTTGTTTGAAGCAATAATTATTTGATGAACTTGGGATTAACATCCACCATATAATTAAAACATTTGTATTTTGAATTAAATATTTTAGTATTTCTGAATTTGCCCATGCCAGGGCAAAGAAGTTGAGATTTACATCCACCATAAAACGTTTATGTTTTGAACATTAATTTTTTGATATTTCCATATTTACCCCTGCTACGACAATGAACAAAATCACTGTTTGTTTCAAGCAGTATTTAAGTGTTTAACTTGAGATTAAGATCTGCCACAAAACATTTATGTTTTGGGATTAAAATCAATATTTTTATCATAAACCTAAAATAATAAAAAAAAATTAATATTGCAACAATATATCATATTGCTAATTTTGAAGTTTATGCCAAAAAACTAGAATAAACTCAATAGTACTCAATAATAAATAACGTACAATCAACATCCATATATAATAGACTAAGGGATATGATAAACCGACATTTTGAGCGCTCCCATCTATAATAACAATGAAATAAAAATAAAAATAAAAATAAAAAATAAAAAGACAGATGTAAACTACAACATTGTCTACCGACTTGGTGTATTTAAATCCAAAATACAAAACATAGATAAAATAAAATAATGCAAGACTACGATACTTTAGAATTAATATGAAAACTATTTTAACCAAAGAGGAGTCAAATTGATAGGGTCGGGTCGGGTCGGGTCAACGATTTTTTTAGAAAATTAGGGTTTCAACGCCGCGTCACCGTCACCCAACGGATCTCGCATAGCCTCGCCCATCTGGCGTCAGCTCGTCATCCCTCCATCATGACTACGCTCAGTGCGTAGTCACCCGTGTCTGGCATGACACACGGGCCGAAATTCCTCAGCCCGACACGACACGATAGGAGCCAAGGGTGCAACCGTCAAGGGCGCACCACGGCACTGTAGTATGCCGGGCCGGGCCCTGGCCGTTTGACACCTCTAATTAGCCACAAGAAAGAATAAATCATGAACTTGATCACTACAAATCTCAGATGTCCCCAACAAACATCTAAGTGAACTTGGTCACTACAAATCTCACCTTAAGGTAATGTACCTTTTAATTTAGATTTTTCTTACTGCAAATACCCACCTGCAACTAACAACAAATCTTCATATAGGTCATTGTATTATTTCTCAATTCTCATTAGTAGGGAGCTAAGAAGCACGGACACGAACACGGACACGGTGATACGACACGGCATGATACGGGGATACGGAAAATTCTAAAAAACTGGGATACGGATACAGCTAGGATACAGTATGATAAAAAAAATAAAAATTATTAATTATAAATATTAGGTATTTTATAAAATTCATTAAATTAAATTAAAATAAAATATTTTATTATATAAAATAAATATATTTTATTTATTTTATAAAATAAAAATATTTTATTTTATTTTATTAAAATATTTTATTTATTTTATCAAAAATATTTTATTTTATGCACATCCCCACACAAATACGCCTGCCCTTGCCTCCCCCTCAAACACGCCCGCCCCTGTCTCACCCCTCAATTTGCGCCGCCCATGCCTCTACCCTCAAATCGCGCCCGCCCCCTGCCAGTGGCCAACGTCACCCATGCGGCAACGTTGGCCACCCGACGTCGTCAGACGTCGGGCACTATAGGAATGGATACGGCTGCCGTCTGCCGACGCAATAATCCGATACGCCACGTGGCGTATCGGACACGTATCCGTGCCGTGTCGTGTCCAGGTGTCAGACACGCGGACATAGCTGTAGGGAGCCGTGTCAGTGCTTTCTTGGTAGGGAGGATATTTATTTCTTCTATCATGATCTGAGCTATTTTTGATGAAATAATACTTTAGAAGAAAACATGTGATTTATGGTATGGTCAAATGAAAAAGCAAAAGACCTAAAATAGAAAGAAAACATAAATACAGCAAAACTTATAAAATCATATACTTAGAACAACACATTTGTTACTTGTAAAAATGGTCGACATGTCAAAATCAGAGAAATTGATTAGAAGATCATATATCTTATTGATAGACTCATATCTAGTATAAGCAAACTCAGTATGTCTCCATCCCCCAGTATAGATTCTAAGTCTTATGGGACGAGTCTCGTAGATTTTGACTAGGCATGAATTTATACCAAGATAGACTCGTGGATAAGGACAAATATGTCATCTTCTTAACTAGAGAGAAATTTTTCTTTCTAGAAAATCTCACTCTCTTCAAAATTAATATAATTTATACTTGCTGATAGACATAATGACTTTATAGAAGTAACATTATATTGTGGAACAACAATTCTAGTTTTTGCCAATGAATGACTCTCTCTCCACTAACAAGCAATCCAAATTCCAATAAAAAATTACAAGAAAAGAAAAATTTTAATAAGACCATTAATAACTAATAAATTCCCTCACTTCTTGGGCTCATTAAAAAAAAATTAGACACAAAAAATAATGTCAGTACTCAATAACACCTTACCAAAATCTCTTGAAAGATATTTGTACCATTTTTAAGTTCAAGAGGATCTAAGAAAGCATATTTCAAATTTCTAGGTTGCATCTTGTCTCATCTTGATGAAAAATCAGGCATATAGCATGTACTCCAAAAAAAACAGGAAAGGCATATTGAATAATCTTTCATCAGCATGTATGATCTGAAAAATCATACACACAAAAATAATAGAAAAAAATATAATATTAATTAGATAATTTGTAGTTAAAATCATATCTCCCCAAAAATATTTTAAAACACTTCTATCAAGAAAAATAATCCAAGTTATCTCAACTATATATATTCTCCTTTTTTACAATTTTATTATATAAAAAAATACTAGCAAAGAATATCTAGTGCATAATCTTGAGATTCATTCAAAAGTATCAAAATTGTCTATCATATACTTTAATGCATTATCATTCACTATTTTTTTTTATTTTTATTAAATTTAATTTTCTATAAATTTACGAAATAATTAAAAAATTAGAAAAAAATATGCAACCTAAACCAAAAAAAAACATAAATCAAATAAATTATAAACAAACATCAACATAAATAATTAAATATTTAATTCTTTCTCATATTTTATTTATATTAGATCCTCATACATCTAAGTATATTATATTGAATAAATTATTATTCATACAAGTCTAGCATTTAGAATAAAAAATACTAATACGCTTTCCTATCAAACATGTCTTACATTATAAAAAATATATCTTTAAGATTAAAATATAATATTTTCAACTTGGTCAATAATGAGTCACCAAATTGAGAATGCACAAGAAAATAATGACAGACACTCAAACATGTAGAATAGAATCTTATTATTAACGTGAAAACATAATTCATCATGCTCAAACCCAAAGACAACATTCTGTGAACAAGCAAAGAATATAGTAAAAAAAAAAATAACACATGTAATGTGGATATTGACTCCTAATTTAATAATTCATGAGTATAAAGTAGAGAAAAGATATACACAGGATATAAAATAAGACCTTTGGATCGAATAAGGGTCATTGCTTGCCTACCATAGAAGAATCCCAAATTTCCCCTTTCAGTATGAGTTATGGCAAGAAAACTCTATAAGAACTCCTAATGAACATGATAGATGCCCTATTTCTCTCAATTGAATATAGTGCACTTGGGCTCCTCTTTAAAAGTAATTGTTAGTATTTATCTCTGATATGTCTATTCATCCTACAAAATGTATATTGTATAAAAAATCATGATAAAATCCAGATTGCCAACTTTTTTGAGTGATTTTTTTTAAATTGTTTTCCACCGTCCCCCCAATCCCCCCTTACCAACCTCATGATAGATGTATGCGATAAACTTTCACACTAGTCAATCATCTCAATAGTGATAGCAACCAAACACATTTAACCTTAGAGTTCTTATTAGATCAATTGTATTAGTGATAATTTAATGCTTTAAAACTTTTTTGAATGATTACAATGTGCCCAAAACTAAAATTAGGGTTCCCAAAATCCTAATATTTTGAAAATATGGCAATATGCAGAAATTTGAATAAGGGTTGTTGAATTAAATTTTATCACAAGATTCACACAATTACACGACCAAAAATAATTACCACGATCAATCATTTTCCGCACCATACTATCAATCGTCGACCTAGCAAGCATCGACACACGCAGCACGCAGTGGGGGTGTGACGATACACCGACCACGACAACACAGTGCACCTAAGAAGCACGGACACGTACACGTGGATACGACACGGCAGGATACAGAGACACAATAAATTCTAAAAAACTAAGATACGAATACGGCATGATAAAAAAATAAAAATAAAAATATAAATAAAAATTATTAATTATAAATATTATGTAATTTATAAAATTCATTAAATTAAATAAAAATATTTTATTATATAAAATAAATATATATTGTTTATTTTACAAAATAAAATTATTTTATTTTATTTTATTAAAATTTTTTATTTTATGTCACATCCCCACACGAATACGCCTGTCCCTGCCTCCCCATCAAACACGCCCGCCTCTGCCTCTCCCCTCAAATCCCGCCGCCCCTACCTCTCCACTCAAATCGTGCCGCCCCTGCCTCTCCCCTCAATTCTCGCCGCCCCTACCTCTCCCCTCAAATTGCCCTCGCTCCTGCCTCTCCCTCAAATCACGCCCACTCCCTGCCACCCGACGTCGTCAGACGTCGGGCACTATAGACATGGATACGGCTGCCGACGCAACCATCTGATACGCCACGCGGCGTATCGGATACGGATTGTGCAATAATGATATGCCACGTGGCCTATCGGACACGTATCCGTGCTGTGTCCATGTCGTGTCCACGTGTTCGACACGTGGACACGTGGACATGACGGTAGGAAGCTGTATTCGTGCTTCCTTGCAGTTCACCTCTTCCAGATGGTGCACTGTGCTGATACAGTGCACATGTCTCCTACATACCCAAAGGTTTGTAGTCTTGGGATACAAGAAATGTCCTCATATAATAGACTCATGGATTAATACAACTCCCATGTTGGGTGCGACTTTCGATAATGCCAATAAAATAATAACGAAAAAAGATAAAAAGAAAAAGAAACGGCCGTAAACTATAACAAAATAAATTATGAATATACAACTAATTAATTAATAAGATTGGATAGATGACATTTAGCTATAAATTTTAACTGGCGACAAAAACCTTCAAAATAGAATTTAAACATCATAACCAATGATAGCATGAGATCTTGCCACATCATCTAGCAATGAAAAAAAAAATATCTAACCTTTATATACCTGCCCCAGAGAAGCAGCAGCAACAGGATGTGAACTGATGCCCGCAAAAATTTCAGAAATAGGAACACCAAATTGAGATTCAATAGATTTAATTGCAACATGACGTGGAAATGCTGGCAATTGATCCTGAAAAGAAGACAACTCGGATCTAAGCACAAAGCAAAATTATACTTCGCATCCATCAAAAGCAATATCATAATATACCTGTAACTTTGCAAGCTCTTGACAATAAACACTTGGTAATATGTCAGGTCTGGTGCTCAAAGCCTGCCCTAGCTATAAAATTGAAGAAAACAACAGGCTAAGATTGTAATTTCCATTTCTAGAATCTTGATGTTAAAATAAATAAAATATAACATAAATTGAATAAAATACATAAATACAAACCGATATATAAATACGCATAAATATCTTATGAAGAATCTGAACTATTGTCAGCTGTAAAATGTATTGAAGAAACTAAATTATTAGAGTTGTATGTGTGTAAGGCACCATAATTCTCGCGCTGATATAATGGAAATACTAGAAAAATGTGTGTATGTACTTTAGCAAAAATACCAATAAGGTAAAAATTATTAGACTTGTAAATTACATCTAGAGGTGTCAAACAGGCCGGACCGAATTTTTTGAGCACGAGCGTGCCGCCGTGCCTGGCCCGGCACGATTTAAAATAGCTGGGGCCCGGCACGTCCGGCAGGCACGGCGGGCCATGCCGTGCCTAGCCCGCTTGGGCTTGCATGTCCGTACGGGTCGGAATTCGGGGGGACAGCGGGTCGGGTAGAATCAGACCCGACCCGCGGTCTTTTTTGCGGGAGGGGCCATCGTGGGGTCGGGCTCACAGGACAAACCCGTGCCGGTGTGCCGTGCAGCGGGCCAAGCTGTGCCAGGCAGGCACGGCACGGCCCGTGCCTAACCCGGGCACGGAATTTTTCCGTGCCGGGCCGGCCCAGGCACGGCTGAACCGTACCATGCCTCGTGCCGGGCCGGCCGGCCCGGTTGACACCTCTATTTTCATCTTGAGTACAATGAGTGACACCATAATTCTTAATAATAACTTTAGTACTCATAATATTCATTTTGTTGTTACTCTCGAATGTATCATCCAAAATTATTATAAGTAACACTTGGGCACAAGCTCTCCTCACAAGGACTACATAGTGTCTCGCCATGCTCTACAAGAAATGCCTTCAAAAAAGAGTGCCCTGCAAATGTATGGGGTGAGGCATGCCAAGTATCTCTACGTGTTCCAAACAAGTGAAACATGAATTTTCCCACAAAAAAATATCTTAAAAAAAGCTCCCCTTACCTAATACCTATAATTAATAATGACGAAATAAAATCAATATAAAATAATATTTTCAATAAAAAACATGTTTTATATGACAAAACATAAACCATCAAACTAAAAAACCATCATATAAACTTATCATGCAAAATGAAAGAATAAGATACAACTATCCAACATCAGCTAAAATTCCTAATCTATAGACATGGGTAAATATTCAAAATATCAAATTTAAAAAAAAAATAAATATAAATTGAGACATCATCAAGACTTTCATCAAGATATCAGCTAGTATATATGTTATAAAAATATAGTATATAGTAATAATCTTATTTCAAATCTTCATCTTTAAAAAAATAGATTACTTATAATATATTCTGTTCACTGGTAAAACACTAAATTATAGGCCATACATCTCATTGTTGAGCTGTTTAAATAGAAAGTAATATCATCCATAATTTTCATCTTATAATTTTCAAGATACCATAAAAATTAATTAGAAAATAAGTAGGTATTTTATATCCTCGAGAATATGTCTCAATAAAATTTATTGAACATGACTATTGTAATTATCTTGAAATTTAGAAGACAAGATTATCTCTAAAAAGAAATCAAACTTTGTGGTAGACTCTCTCATTAATAGAACTTTAGGACTAATAACATGACATTCAAAAATATTTGTTATTAGTAGCAAATAGATCTTTATTATAAAGACAATTTTAGATAATAAAATAAATCATCTTAAGAAGAGACTTGAGACGAGTGGATTCACTTATATTTTTAGTGTGGACTATCATAACATTAACTCTCTAATGACTAAATAATCTCAATAAAAATTATTAATTTTCTTACTATATCTCACAGTTAAAAGATATATTAGTTAAACATAAAAAATATATTTTTTCAATAATAACTTAAGAAAGTGTACATGAAGCAATCACTAGATTCCAAAGAAAACAATTAAATATAATTTATAAATTATGAAAAATATTATATAACTTGAAATAAAGGCTGATAATATGGCTTAGAGATTTTTATAGACAATCACCTCATTTTGATTACACAATTGTGTCACAAACTTTTTTTTATTTTTCTATAATATATTTCATGATTTATGACAATATAATTTTAGTAATTATCTACATGAAAAATATTCTAATTATAAGAAATAATGAGTTAGAGATCACTCAACTCTAAAAATACCATCATGTATAGTTTTAGACAAAATGACTTTATGAGATTTAAATATTTTCTTGACATGTAAATAATTAATTTTACCGAAAAATAATATCTTATAATGAAAAAAATATATATTTAATACTCTTATAGAGATTGATCTTTTGTATTATCCTCCAAAAGATATTCATATTAATACAAGTACTTGACTTCACTTCTAATTTGACTCATCCAATTATTTTATTACTTAAATTTTCTTTACATATAAATAATTTATTTTACCGAAAAAATAATATTTTATCACAAAGAACATATACATTTTATATTCTTATGGAGGTATATCTTTTGAATTATACTCTAATAAATACTTATATTAATCCAAATATAAACTTCACTTATGATTTAATTCATCCAATTAATTTATTACTTAAATTTTATTGACATATAAATAACTTATTTTACTGAGAGATAACATCTTGTCATAAAAAATATATATATTTAATACTCGTAAAGAGGTTGATCTTTTGAGTTATACTCTAATAGATATTCCTATTGATCCAAGTAGTGATTTCACTTCTAATTTGAATCATCCAATTAATTTTATTACTTATAAAAAAATTATATAAAAAATTAAATATCTGACTATTATCAAATCATATATATTATATGAAGTAAGTAAAATTAATCGTGCCGAGAATCACCTCAGCAATTTTACCTTAACATAGTTTTTCACATACTAAGATATGTGAATGGAATCTCTATGACTTCATATCTCATTTATATATCCTGGACATTCCTAATTGACTATGTCTCAGATTCAAATTCGACACCAACATGTGTCGAGAAAATATCTATGAAAGGGTTTTGCACTAATTTTGTAGGTAATTTTATCTCCTAAAAAAATAAGTGAAATTATTATTTAAAAAATATAATGAAAGGACAAAGTTTAGAGCAATGACGATATTTATTTATAAAATATTTTGAATATGTCATCTACTCAGAGATTGAGTATGTAGTTTCTTCTTTCACTATCTTTTATTGTGACAATCAACTAGCAAAATTTATAGCTTTCAATTCAATATTTTAGGAGCAAATAAAATACAAAAAGATGACTTACTTTTTCATAAAAATAAAGATTTTAAATAAAATTATTACTACAGCATATATTCAAACAACATAATAGTCCGTGAATAAATTCATTAAGATCTTGAAGAGATCTCTATTTATGTTTCTTTCATCCAAATTTAATGTTATGAAGTTGTACGTACATACTAGAATGGGAGGTTTTATAGTTTTGTAATATTTTTTTGTTATTTTTTATATTTTTTATATGACTCACCTTGTAAATTATCTCAATCATTTTTATCATTATATAAGAACATTTATTTTATAAAATTCATGAGGGTTATTTAAATTTATTTTTCTACATTAAAATTAAATAAGTATATATATATATATATCACTTTATACATGCCAATACATTGTAAATATAGATTAGATATATTGTATAAATATTATAAATATAATTAGCGTATGTATGTGTGTGTCTGTATATATAATTATATATAGTATATATAATGTACAAACATTTAATGTATATACAATATATATGCTATGGGTATATATATTATATATGCCTAATATTTATATGTATACTATAAAAATAAGAAATAAAAATTAAAAATCAATTTAAAAAATGAGTCAGAACAAGCCAAGTCTAAGCCACAATTATTTCTTGTTTTTCAAAAATATGTGGTATGTTCTTTTTTCTCTCATTATCGTTTACAGTAATGATGAGGTAGTGAAGCTTATAGTCTTAAATCTCATATTTTATGAGCAGACAAAATACATAAAAAATATTACTTCTTCCTGAAAAAAAAATTTAAATAAAATTATTACTACAATATACATTCAAATAACATAGCATCAAGTTAATATATTCAGAATGATCTTGAAAAGGTATCTAGTAACCTTAGTTTGCTTAAAGTTTAATATTGTGAACTTATATATATCAACATGATAAAAAATATTACAATTTCCTTTTTTTGTTATTTTGTGTGCTTTTGATAAAAATATCCAACTGCATGTTTTCTCAATCACTTTTACTCATAAAAATATTTTACGAGAGTTATTCACATTCATTTTTTACAAATATATTGTATATGTACAATGTATATATAATATATATACATATCAATAACTACATATATGTATAAACATAATAAATATACGTTACATATATTGTATAGATATTATGACATGCTGTGTGTGTATGTGTGCATGTTCATCTATATATACATATAATATAATATGTATAATGCACATACATACAATGTATTGTATATACAATATATAAGCTATGGGTGTATATATTATATATAACTAAATTTATATGTATATTAAAAATTAAAAATAAAAAAATTGATTTGAAAAAATGAATCAGATCAAGACCAAGTTTGAGCCACAATTGTTTTCATTTTTTCAAAAGCACATATGTCAGTTCAGGAACCATCCCAACCCATGGTCAAATTCTTAATTTTTAGAAACATGCGTCTAATCCCAACACAATCCAATTCACATCTTTTTCTTTAATGTGACAAGGTACTTTTAAATGCTACAAGGCTAGAGAGAAGCATTTTTGTATTAGTGATTTTTAGTGCTTCAGAATTAATTATTTTTTTTTAGTGCGACAAGTCGAAAAAATATTTTATTTTGAGTAATTAACATAATAATTTTTGATTTAGGATAACAAAACTTAATTGTTCTAAAAAAATATATAATAAGAACATAAAAATTATAAAAAATTACAGGAAAAATATATATTTAAAAGATTCAATATTAACTATATTAATCATGAGATCATACAAAAAGCTTCATGTGCTATCACACCCAACAAAATATGGTTGCAAAAAAAAAAATATTTAATTAATAAAACTCAATCACTTTTCTTTGATATGAATAATCTAAAATTCTTAGAGATAAAATTTTAGTTATAAATTATGTTATCAACTAGATACTTTCTTATTTCATTTTTAATCATGTATTTTTTTTGAAATTTTACATATTAAAGAGAAATTATTCTATTTACATTTACCTGTCAGAGTGTTTGATAATAAAAGTTTTATTCAAAATCTCTCCTTAGGGCATGAGAAGATGACACCTATGGCAACAAAGTATATATTTCTTAATTACTCTAATTCTTAAAAATAAATATAAATGTTATACTCGTGAGACTGATAAAGTATAAACAAGATAAGTATGAAAAAGATATATCTAGATCTATTACTTTTTTTTATTCCTCTTAAATCACACTTGAGCCTCGAGTTATAAGAGCAAGCAACTTCTTAGTTATATCTATAGTTATTAGTTCACATTATGATGACTCTCAAACTGAGTTAACACATATATCAATTACCAATAGGTATAAAACAAATTAATTTTAAAAAGTAATTTTTAAAAAAAATAAAATTTTTCTTAGTCTAATTGTTTTGGTAGCTCACAAGTCTATCATGATCCCAACTCAGGATGAGATGATAATAGAGAAAATTGACCAGTCATAAATTTAAATTTCTTCTACAAGAAGATGACATGTGCAGCCTATTTAAAGTAAATGTGAATCTCCCAAGAAGTCAGATGATCATATAGACAACTCTTCTAATCTTTATCTTTCTTTGATCTCCAAAATAAGTAAAAAATTTGTAGTTGACACCTTATTTTACTAATATTATCATACATATATCTTCTCTCTTCCTTTATCTTTTTTATAGTTTCTCTTAATGATATTAAAATATAAAATAGGTTTTGAACCACTATCTCATTCAAGATATCATCAGTCTATATTAAAAAAGATAAATATTGTACACTTTAATTGAACTTGAAAATTTTTAATACCTCAACTTTTGGTAAAGTCTGTTATTAATTGTGAGTAATATTAATTATGAAAACTAATCCATATGTCAAAATGGATCACTTGAAGGAGAGACTTATTGCAATAAGATTTATTTAGATATTTTAGAATTATTTTTTTTTCTTTAGTAATCAAAATTATTTTAGTATGAATATTTATATCACTAATAACTTCTCATAAATAAATAATATACCATTTAAAAGTAAATAATGATCTTTACGATAACCTTGAGAAGTGTGTGTATATGAAAAACCACCTAGATTTCAATCAATATAATCAAATACACTTTGCACATTGTGAAATACTTTATATGAACTGAAGTAGTCACCACAAGTCTAATTTATACAAATTTTATTAGAAATCATATCTTTTTATTTGTCTATATGTTACAGACTACTCTTTATTTTTCAGGATGACTATGAGTTCATATAACAAATTTATTTTATTAAATATGTACATGAATTATATACTATGGGAGACAATCAGACAACAAGTTAATAATCACAAGTCGATGACAAGCTTCAACCACAATTCCAAACAAAAAATCTTGAGAAACTAATATATTTTTATTAGATTTAGATATCTTACTAAATGAGATATATGTTTTTGTGTCATATAGAAGATAAATAACTGATACTCTCACAAAAATTACAGTTTAAGTTTTACTAAATGAATACGTCTACTCAATCAGATATTAATTTTTTTGTCTAATGTGTGTCATTCAGTTGACTCTACAATATATAAGAAAATATAAAAAAAAATTAACCAATTAATTATCAACCAATCAGATATATAACTTATATAATCAATATAATTAATTATTTCTTATATTTTTCATAACATGTTCACCTAGACATAATTGTTTGCATACTGAATTTTACTAAGAAATCTTCGAGCCACATATCTATTTCAGTGATAATGTACATTTTCAGCCAATTGATTTTCATATTCAAGTCATGTGCTAACTTGCACCAAAAAAATATTATGATAAAGGTAACTATTACTTATGAAATATTACTAATAAAATATTTTGAATCGGATTTTTGCTTGAGTAGATAAAGTACTAATTTGTTTCTCCTACTTCTCTCTATTATGACTACTAGGAAACAAATCATATAACCTATTACCTAGTATTTCATAGACGAACAGATAATATAGAAACAGATTATTTCTTTCTCATAGAAAAAATCCAAAATATGACTATTGCTATAACCTATTTTTATATTGTAGATCAATTAGCTGATATCTTCATGAAAACCTATAAAAATTATCACCTCATTTATCTTTTCACTAATTTTGATTTCATAAATATTTACATAACAATTTGAGATGGGGTATAATAATTTATTAATTATTTTATTTGTCTTTTTTGTTTTAAAGATAAGACTTAAGAGTATCCAATATGTGTGCTGCCTCAATTTAAATTTAAGTTTATTTATATGATTCTATTATACGTAGTTTTATTTTATGAAATGATAAGATTTCTAGATTTTACATTATGCATTTTCTATAAACAATATTTCCTATTGTTAAAACACCAAAGGAATCTCTCACCATTGGGCTAACTCTAAAGGAATTGTAAGAACAGCAAAATAGATTGCACCCAACACTCATTATATTCACACATTGCATGCCAAGAAATCCCGTAAAACTTTAAAGAGTATAAAAAATGCTGAAATGAGCAGTTAAAAAAATAATAATATACTACTTGCCTTCACATAGAAAGGGCCCAACTTGATAAGAGTTCTTCGAAACTGCAAGAAAATTAAAACAAATTGACAACTTTACAGAATTGCTATTTATCTTGCCATAGACATCTAATTTAAAAAACGTTTAATAAGAAAACCGAAATTCTAAATTAACTGTTCTATGAAATTTATGTATTGTCAAATTTATGAAAAAAGATGGAAGAGCATATGCTGAAACAAAGTTAAAATAGCAAACTATACCGTGACGGCACGCTTCTTCATGTCTTTAACAAATATTTGATAGAAGGCTAATTTCAACACTTGCAATGAAATGGTTGATGCTCTATACAAAGCTAAAAATGGACCAAATCTATATTTTACAGAGACTCCTTTAGAACCATAGATACCTAGAGCTTGCCCAAATTCACTTTCAAGGGATTCCTTCCTCATCTTTGCATACTCTGCCGATGGCTTCCCGCCATGAACGCTCGTGGGAAATGTAGATAATCTGCACAAGATCCCAAACTTCAATCAAATGATTACAAAACCATCAGCCCATCATGTTTTTAAAAATTTGACCTCAAATATTTGAAAAATTGTACTAGAAATTCAAGAAATAGCCATTGGGTCTAGTTCACACCTCTAGTTGAAATGAAATGCTATTATTTTAAATACTCAATTTTTATCTCAATAACTATGACACTAAATAAATGATATCTCATATAATTAATAAACATGTAAGTAATGCCCATATACACCTATGTACGACACAAGTCGTGAGAGAGTATACAAACAAACTTATATTCATCATATCATTAAAAATCTTCAGAATTTTTTTTAAAAAAAATTATATCATAATTTAAATCGTTAATAATAAAATTTTCACTCATACTATTGATGTTATCATATATTGATAGTCAACGTATTATTCTAACATTATTAAATTTCAAATATTTTTTTAAACAAAAAATAATAATTTTTATTCTTGCTTGTGCTATTAGATTTATTACGTGATGCATAGGCTTAATTTAAAAATATTTACCTAATAGCTCATCTCTAATTATTTTGACAAACATATTATTTACAATATTATTATTTAAAGTATTATCGAATATAATATTAAAAATAGTATTATAAATATTATATTATCTAAAAATCAACAACATGCACTCATATATAACAAGGTTATCAAGAGAATTGAGAATCTTAAAAATCATAAAATCTTTTATTTACTTCACTTAGAATTAATATAGTGAGTGGTGAGGAATACGAATGATGTTAGACGTTATGGAGACCACTCAACTATTTTTCAAGTTCATTACAAACTGACTCCTTATCAATTTCAATTTAAATAAGATTCACATGAAGTATATTACATTCGCTCGTAATTCAAAATTATAAATTTGAACGCGCATGGGCTACAAGCACTAATTTGAACTGAGTCGAGTTCAACCCGCTAGAGTATCATGTCGTATCATACTTAGGATGCTAAAAGAAGGCTATGTCATGGGAAAGGACTTTTTCCACCTCTATTAGAATATTGGATTATATTTAAAAATTATAAACATAATCAAAAAAATATTTTTTTTATAATTAACTCCTACAATTACCAAGATAAAATTTGTTATAAATTTTTTGGCAATCAATCACATTTCTTAAATAACAAGATGCGGATAATTACTTCAAAATTCAAAATAAAATATAAAATAATGTTATCAACTACTTATGAGCTCTTATAGACCAGTTACTTATTGCAAAAGCTTTGTTTACCAATTCATATGTTGGTGACACTTTATTATGAGAGTCAGACAACCCAACATATTAAAGTCGACTCAATGTTCGATGAGCAAATAAAAATATATTAAGATTAATTACTACTTCAATCATGAGAATCATAAAATTATATTTAGAATAATTCATCTTTATAGCATATGTGTTTATTAGCGTCAGGCAATAAACATCATAAAAATTTTTAGAGAATCATAAATTACTTCTCTTCCAAACTATGGATTTGTGAGGAATCACTTTAATGATTATATTGATATTTAGTTTATTTTATATTAATTTAATCATTTTTAAATTATTTGTGAGTGTTCAACTTGTGAGTTGTTCCAAACCATACATAAAACTTATATTATATTCTAAGCTAACATTTCATTTTAATAAAATGTACTTTTTTCTTCTTTCCTCTCTCCTGTCTCTCTCTCTCTCTCTCTCTCTACCACATATTTGAAGCAACCCTAATTTTAGCTTGACAAAATAGATCCTTACTAACACCCTCCTAACAAGTCAAAATATCAAGCTTAAGTGACTCACAATCAATAGAAGTCACTCTATCTGTACTTAATAGTAATACCATAATCTTCAACTTAACCAATACTAATTGTCTAAGCTAAAATTGTATATCAAGTGAATCAATGATAATCAAGCATTTAGAGAAACTTTTGAAGATGAAAAAAAATAAACACAATCTAATTCACTCAATCCCCAATGAAACCATATGTATGATCCATCGATCATATACAAAAACATTAAAAAAAAAAAACAATAAAACATTTTTATTATTTAGTAAAATAACTAATTAAAAATAAATTATAACAAAACTCAAATATAAAAAAATATATGTATAAAAAACAAATTTGACATTGAAATTTTCATGCCCTCTGACATGTACAACAAAATCATTGCTTACAATACAAAATGTTATAGACTTTAACAATAAAAAAAAATAGAGTAAGTATAATGAAACAAGTATATATACACATATAAGAGTCAATGACATTGGTTTATGAACATCAAGAGATCCTTTGTAACTCGAGATATAAAATTTAATATTTTTCCTGAATATATCTCAATCGTTCATAAAAAAGAAGTTAAAGTCAGCTTCTTCTCACTAAAAATACCCTTATCGATTGTCTCATCGTCACTATACGAAAAAAAAATGTAGTTGTATGACTAGCCATCTATACTCTCATAAATCTAGGTGTAGCAGTAATTGTGGATTCTTAAATTACCCTATGATATATCTCTGATAAAACTTAGAGCATTCTCTCTTTAAGATTTCTCACCACATAACTAAACTCACTATCCTAACAAATGCAAGTGAAGAATATAGGTAAAATATTGTAATATAGGTAAAATATCCTAAAAAAATATAACTACTATGATAAATCACAAATCTTATTACACATCTAACAAGGCTTAAATATTGATCATACTCAAATCAATCAATTACTACAAATTAACAAGTAGCTATACAAAGATTATCAAATATTCATCTGAATCAATCTCAAATGGATCATGTAATAAAAATTTCATATATTCTTGATCCAAAAATCAAACCTTATTAAAGTGATTCATAGTGAATAAGCATCTACATCTAATCTCCACTTGGTTATTTCTTACGGTTATATGCTAATTGTCCCCATTTTTTTTTTCAAATATCACACATAAAACATAGCAAACACAAAACTGAAACAGCAAACTCCATGCACCACGCAGAATGGCAGAAGCCACATTGTACCCTTGATTATTCACGGGTCACAACCCACATTGTCATTGTGCTATATATACATTCATGCTTCTATTATGCATGCCTTCCCACCGACATGCACATTCCACTTCTGCACAGGCACACCTATAATATGCATGCCTTCACACCATCACCGCACACACCAATCACCATTGCTACATGATCACTTTTGGGCAGCATCATCTTCCCGTGAAAAAGATGGGTGAAGGTGGCCAGATTGTATTGTTGTCGTGTGTGTCTCTACCGTGTTCCATCACTCCCTGCACGGGTATCTGGTCAGCCCAAGGTGTTTATTATTGCTAAGGATCTGATGAGGGTGCCGATAAACCTTAAATTTGTGAGAAAATCCTATCCCTAACCCTAAAAAATCATGCTCTAACACCATGTTGAATAAAACAGAAATTATATGCATTCATTAAAAAAAGAAGTACAAAAAATCATATATATAGCTAAAATAAATAAATAAATAGTAAAAAAATAAATAAAAATTCCTAACAACTACGATATTATGATCAGTTATATAATACTTTGTAGTTTGTACCTCAATGTTTTGCAATAGAATGGTCACTACAAAGTTATTTTTCCACACTCCTCAAAGATGAGTCATGTATTAGTTGAATGCGAAGAACACATTCTTTTATGATCACATCTACCATGATTAATTATACCAAAAAAAAAATTATGTCTGTAGAGCATGATTGATAGATTTTCTTCAATTATTATCTTACAAACTTAGTGGATATATTCTAAATTATTCAAATTTTAAAATACATTCAAATAGTATATATATTTAGTACTAATTCACATGAATGATATTATTATGCTGAAAACAAAATAATTAAGTAATTTCCAATTAGAATAGAATTTTCAAATTAAGTTTTCAATGAAGAATTTTGTTAAATTATGATGCTTCAATCATATTTTTTTATATAAATCTTCATTGTATTATCTATATTGTTTAGGTGGAAATAATTATGCATACTAGAGGTGTCAAACGGGTCAAGCCGGCCCAAGCCTTTTTTTTGGGCACAAGCGTGTCTTCGTGCCGGGCCAGACACGGCATGGTTACTGTACCGTGCCGTGCCTGGCCCGGCAATGAATCGGGCCTAGCCTGGCTGTACGGGCCATACCAGGCCATACAGGCAAGTAAAAAAATTTTTTTTTTAATTTTTTTTATTTATATAAATTATTAAATTATATATAAAATTTTAGATAATGTTTAATATTATATATTTATTAATATGAAAAATATTAAATTTTATTAAAATAACTTAGTTTAAAATTTTTTTTATAATTTAATATATAATTAGTTTAAAATTTATTAGAATTATATAATATAGTTATAAATTTTTAAATGAAAAATTAAAACAAAAAAATAAATAAATCAATACATTTTGTTAAAAAAAATAAAAAAAAAAACATAATCAACTCAAATAAAAAATAACTAATCAACCATTTGATACCGATAGAAGTGTCAAACGGGCCGGGCCGGGCCGGCCCGGCCCTTTTTTTCCAGGCCCAACCGGGCTTCTGTGCCGAGCTTGTCCCAACAATATTTTTTGGGGATTCGCACCGCACGGGCCCACGTCATCTGATGTCGGGCACTATAGGCATGAATACGGCTGCCGTCTACCGACGCAGCCGTCTGATACGCCAAGTGGCGTATCGGATAAAGATTGTGCAATGATACACCACGTGATATATCAGACACGTATCCATGCCATGTTCGTGACGTGTCCACTTGTCCAGGTGTCGGACACGTGGACACGGCTGTAGGGAGCCGTGTCCGTGCTTCCTTGATTTCCACCACTGTAATATATCAAGATTCTTAGTATCAAAATGTGATAAGATTGAGCAGTAATCGTTATCTAAGTACCGAGAAAGCTCGCTCCTATATGATGGTCCACCCTTACGTTTCTCCCTCGCTAGCTAAATGGAAAAATCGTATTCTCTGAACAAGATATCAATGTCCGTAATCACAGTCTCACTACTACCACCACCATACCTAGTATAGTAGTATGTGAACAGGTCAGTCAACTTCTCGTGAATAAACTCTTCAGGTGGCTCTTCCAAGTTCATGCACGAGAAAATGTAGGTCATGGAATTTTCTACCCCTTCGACCTTTACCCTAGGGTCTATGCATGCAGCGAGGCAATAAAGAGATGAAATAGTGGACCAGTACTTCAAGTATTTGATTTTCATCTCTGCAACCATATGACTAAGTGTCGGGTCAGCTCGATACTTCCTAAACATGCTACTAATGTTGCATATGCACCGAAGTGCAATGCAAGTAGGGGCATATAAACTGACGAATACATATTCGTCGTGTCATAAAAAATCTTCAGGAATTTCATAAATAAAATTCCTGAATCCCAGTCAGTATCATCAATAATAAGTTCGTCACTCTTACTATTGACGTAGTCAGATATCACGTGTTCGTATCCAACACATAATTCTAATATCATGTACGTGTAATTCCAACGATATCTCACATCCGATTAGAATTTGTTCTTCTTAAGATTCGCAGATAAACAGACTATCAAACTCTTGTTGTCTGCGAGGAGTATGAATATATTTTAGTGCATTACGTATATTATCCAACACATTTATACTCGCTTGAACAATCAGGTTAATCACGTGACACATGCATCTGACATAAAAGATCTTTTTTAATGGTGAATCTCTAATATTCCTAACAAACATGTTGATCGCTACTCCATTATTAGATGCGTTATCGAATGTGTCACTAAAAATTTTATTTTGAATTTTATATTTCCTAAAGATTTTTATCATACACTCAAAAATGGCCGGGTCATCATGATGATGAAGAATCTCAAGAATCCTAAAATTTTTTTATTGATTGTCCAGTTTGAATCTACATAGTGGCTGGTGAGACATGCATAAGATGATTCATCATGACTTGTCCAGATAACGGATGTCACGGACATCACTCCACTATATGCCATAAATTCATTAATTATTTTTTTGTTTTTGTAACTTATATATCTTTTGTATGTCATTCCTAGATGTGGACCTAGGAATCCTATGATAAGCAGGCTAAAAATATATCTGCATAATGCACACTACCCTTGGATCTTCCAAAAATCTGATCGGAATATCCATCAATGTGATAAGTCTGATCGTGCCGTCCATACCCAACTCCCTGGAGTATATGAAAGGAGTAACCTTTGAGACTGAACTCGATCCAATTTCAAAAAATACAGTGCCAAGTTGGGTTTGCCTGGGATCTAATGGAACATATTTTTTGGTGCATAATTCAGCATGCCTCTTAAGGTACCCAGTCCCAAACGAACTCTTACATGTTAAAAGTGTCATACAATATTTGCACTGTGCCATTTCTTGTTCTTCATTTCTAATATTTTTTTATTTTATTATATTAAAATGAGTCCAAACTACATAAGTCCTCCTAGTTTTTTGTTTTTTAAAAGTTTGAGTTGAGACGACTGGAAAAACGAAAATTTCAGCAGCCTCAGACCTCTGTGTAATATTTTCATTTTCTATATTTAAATATGTTTCAGTTGTATTTGACATTTTTTAGGATTTTTATTTTTAATAATAGTTTAATAAAGACTAGAAGACTGATTTTAATTTTTTCTAATTTTGGTCTAGAGAGAGAAACTAGAGAGAGAAAGTTAAAAACGTAAAATAAATTATCCGATAAAAGCAGTGAGGTCGATCACGTGCATGATGCACCACAGTCAAGCTCAAAATTCAAAATTCAAGTTGAGATTCCCAAAAATCCAAGCCGAATGCCGAAATCCCGAGTCCCGAGAGAGAGGAGCAAGATTTTTGAGAGAAAAAATATTAAAGAGATGGGGGTGGAATTTATAGATTAAAGATAATATTTTTTTTTAAAAAAATAATTTTTTTAATTTTTTAGGGGGCAGAATCATGAGGGCCATTGGATTCTGCCACCTAGCCATTGGAGGCGAGATCCAACGGCTGAAAATTAAATTTTTTATTAATTTTTTTTCCCATTGAGGGGGGATTGGGTCGGTTCGGGCCTCGTGGGACGGCGGGTCGAATCCAATCAGACCCGACCAGTGGTCTTTTTTGTGGGAGGGGCGTGGGCCCTCGAGGGGTCGGGCTTGGGGGACACACAACATGGGACGAACCTGTGCCGGTGCGCCGTGCCACGAACCAAACCGTGACGAGTCAGGCACGGCACGGCATGGTACGGGGCGGGCACGGGGCGGGGCGGGCACGGGGCGGGGCGGGCACGGGGCGGGGCGGGCACGGGGCGGGCACGGGGCGGGGCGGGCACGGGGCGGGGCTGGCACGGGGCGGGGCGGGCACGGGGCGGGGCGGGCACGGGGCGGGGCGGGCACGGGGCGGGGCGGGCACGGGGCGGGCACGGGGCGGGGCGGGCACGGGGCGGGGCGGGCACGGGGCGGGCACGGGGCGGGGCGGGCACGGGGCGGGGCGGGCACGGGGCGGGGCGGGCACGGGGCGGGGCGGGCACGGCGCGGGCCAGGCACGGCGCGGGCCAGGCACGGCACGGGCCAGGCACGGCACGGGCCAGGCACGGCACGGGCCAGGCACGGCACGGGCCAGGCACGGCACGGGCCAGGCACGGCACGGGCCAGGCACGGCATTTTCCCGTGTCGTGCCGAACCGTGCCTTACCTCGTGACGGGCTGGGCCGGCCCGGCTGACACCTCTATGCATACTTTATATAAATTAATATTATATATATATACACATACACACACATAAAGTTAAGTTATACATAGGTAAGTACTCATAGAGGTTAAAAATAAGTCTCAACTAAGCCCTTATGATAGCGTAAGGTTATGTGCGAGCCCACATATTGATGGGTTAGACCAGAGTCCAAAAAAAAAAAACAAAATACATAATATACTATCCTACTAAGGCAACCTATTTTCTCAACATTAATTTATTTCCTAGAGCCACAAAATGAATTTTAGTCCCTAATCATGTCTTCTTCAGATTAATAAATACATAATAAAAATTTTTATTTTTATGTATAATTCAATAACTTATGCAACAAAAAAGGATATCCATGATTGAGCTCCAAAACATTAATAAAAATTAAAAGATTATATCTTCATACAATTTCATATATATTAATCAAAAAATAATAACTCCATGATACAAGACTTATCAGACATGTCTCTAAGATTTTTGGAAGTAAGACCATTAATATATTAATCTCTCTCAAATCTCATACTAAGAAAAAATATCACACACCATGTACATCTTTTTTTATATATTTTCAAATTTAATTTCTATTTTATAATTTTTTTCAAATTTAATTTCTATTTTATAATTTTTTTCAAATTCAACATCTAAGCTATAAGCTTAATAAAAAAAATTAATTCATCTAACTAATAAACAATAAAAAAATAAAAACAAAACTCATAAATAATTAAACATTTTATATTTTATTATTTTTTAAAGTCATCATTTGACTAATAAACTCAAATTAAATTCAACTTGAAGTTTAGAGTCGAAGGAAAATAGTGATGATATGGCTAACACCATCAACTTTGTATATCCTAGCCAAACAAATCATAAAGAAGCAAAAGAAAAAGACTCACTATAAAATTTGTGCATATTAAGATAAAATGGTTAGAGAACTATTTTTAAAAATACTTTCAAGAATTTTCAGTCATATTCATGTGTCATCATCATTAATTCTAGAACAATTCAAAATATCTCAAGAAAATCCTAGAGAACTTATACGTTTCTATAATATACTTAATATATATAATTATGGCATATGAACAAATCTAAAACATTCTTAGAAAATAATTTTTATATAAGGAAGGATCTCCCCTCAATTATCCTCTCAAGAGAATAGAAAAAATCTCAAATCTAATAATTATTCAAATCATTTGAATCATGGTTTATCTCTAAATTATTTGTGCTACTTAAGATATTCTTATCTGAAAGATAAATAGATGTGTCAAACAAGGCGGGTCAGCACGACCCAACATGAGCCACGTCACGGCACACCTACTACACGAGTTATGCCGTGCCGGGCCAAAATTTTTGGCCCACATGCCGTGCCAGGCACGGCACAGAACTCATGATCACGCTCCGAGCATGATCACGATGAGCCTACGCCCATCAGACAATGCTCACCGAGCCCGGAAAAGGCAAACATACGCAGCGGCGCACTGGCAAGACATTAACTTTTTAAAAAAATTAGGATTTTAGCCCAACCCAAACCATGCTGAACCTGATGGAATTTGTGCCGCGGGCCCGTGCCGAGCCTAACCTCCACAGAATCATGCAGGGACAGGCACAACACATAACAATAACCATGATGTGCCTGGCCCGGCAAGGTAGCCCGTTTGGGCAACCTACAACGATGTCGGGCCAGCCCGGCATGGCCCATTTGACACCTCTAGAGAAAAGATATAGACCAACTCGAGCAATTTGAAGAAAACATATAAAAGTGACTTCTAGGTTAAAAGAGTATGTGGCATATCTTAAATTTTGATGTGCAATGCATGCACTTGTATGAACTGGCTTATGACAATTACCATAATCTACATCAACATGTTGGAAGTCATACCTAGTATACAAGGCTTAGCATTAAGTCTGAGATAAAATAATATCTCGATAAATTTATCACTGAAAATAAAAGAACTTATGTCTGATTAGTCTCAAACCTAAGACTTACAATCCTTGGATGAATACTTATCATCACACCAAGACAAGACCTGTGGTGGTTGTGATACACTTCATGAAAATACTCAGCAACTAAATACAATTATGATACATTCATTATTAATTAATAAAAATGGCATTACAAAACCAGAAACTTAAAATATCCAAAATAATAACAAATTATATATTGGTTCGGTAATAAATGAATATTGATCAAATATTTAACATGTAATATCACTTACAGTTTTTGAAAATAGAAGTGAGGACCCCAAATATCAGATATTCTGGTTTCAAAATCCTTGGTTTTCACTGATGCGCATTGTCCTAGAATTGTTCGAATGGTGCCGCTAGAACATGATGCTGTAGGAACAAAATTTTTCAGCAGCAAAATGGTAACAGAAAACTATTAGCCTCGGCTATATAACTACAATTCTAGGATACTCACCTTTGTTCGTTTCTATTACAACTCAATTTTCTCGTAACTTCGGTATCAGATTCAGCTATAATATCACAACTCAATTTTTGCAATGACATCAATTTGTAACAAACTCATTTCAGCATGCAATAATTAGTAAATCAATGAACAAATATACATCGTACGCCCTAGTGTAGCGTTATTCATCAATAGTTAGGTCGAATGAGAAAGAAGGAGAATCTGTAATGAAGAGTTTAGACGAGAGCATTCCTAAAGAGCATGTTTAGCATTAGCTGTAAATTGTCCATGATTACCAGATAACTGCTTGCCAAAAAGTGGAAACATCATGAGCAACAAGAACAAGCCACACTGGAAACGGGAAGGGAAAGTTCCTTGGCGTGCCAGCTCGTCTGTTCGTCCACCATACTTGAGGTTGAGGTACAATCTCTCTTTATCCGTTAGGTTTTCGGCTTTACAGGTGCCATCGAGAAGGTAAAGTCCCTGGGGACCTTGAATCCTTGATACACATATATATATATAGCAATGCGAGTCCGAGATCCATTTTCTGTGCACCATACAGTTAACTGGGGACGTTTTAAACTTAAAGGCGACTCTAGTCGACTCGGACTCGAACTCGGACTCGGACTCGGACTCGGACACAAAACATTTGATAAAAATATCCTTTTTTTAAAAAAAAAAATAAACATTAAAAATAAAAATGCTTATAAATTGATGAACTTAATTAGGAAAACCTAAAAATATTCTTATCCACATAAAAAATATTCTTATCAACAACAAAGGGCCGTGCCGTGTTTAGCATGCATGTCACGGTACTGTTGCACGGATGTGCAACCGTGCAAGCATTGCACTCTAAAGCTAAACTAGATGTGTCAACCGGGCCGGGCCGGGCCGGTCCGATACAAAGCACGGCACGATTCAGTCTTGTTTGGGCTAGCCCAGCATGCAACTGTGACCCGTTAACATGATATCTCGGCACGAGGCGAGAAACTGCCCCAGCGTCAGAAGCTAAGCCCGACAAGTGAGGCTCACCGTACCTCGAAAGTGAAGAAAAATCACGGTGGGACGGCACCGTGGCAGATTCGTGCCGGGCTAACCTCCACAGAACCATGTCTAGCCCAGCACGAAATCACGGTCAAGCCGATTAAAAACGGGTCGGGCCAACCCAGCACGACCTATTTGACACCTCTACGCTAAACATGCCCTATAATTCTATAAACAAATACTTATTTTTATTTTTTTACAACACATATTTTAAATGGATAGTAATTTTTAGATTTTAAAATTTTAATAACGCAATACATAAATATTTATAGTTAAAAGATTTTTTATTATTATTACATAGGGAACGCTGGAAGGAATGCGTTTCCCTTTTTTTTTTTATTAATTTCGAATCAATTAAATAATTTTACCAAAAATATAAGATCAGACTGAGCTTGTGTCGATCCATTTGCTCCTCTTCGAGCATCCACTCCCACTTACTAACCCACGTGTCCCATTCTTCCTTCAACAGTCTTCACTTCTCCATGTCTTGCTTGCTCATCTTAAACTATGTGTCTTGATCCTCTGCTTCATATTTCTTATTGTACTTTTTCAAGTTCTTCGCGGTCACTTGTTCTTTCTCGGCACTCAAGAATGATGGCGACCTCGATCGCCACAGAAATTGTTGATATTGAGCTTCAGTCTTCAGTTTAAGAATTTGGGCTCATAGCATACATACAAAGACTTCAAATTATCATTTTTATTAGATTTGAATAAAAATGATTTGAATATGATTTGGGCTCATAGAAACTGTTGCTATTAAGCCATCTTTTGTCGAATATTTTTATTAGATTTGAATATCATTTTTATTATTATTTCTATGCTTGCTCTCTCTCTTCTCTCATGATCTCCTTCGTCTTCTTATCTTTTGATTTTCTCTTCTTTTTAAATCTCATCTATTGTAATCCTTGTTGTTTCATGGAACTTTGATTCTAATACAATAATTGGTATCAGAGCTTGATGTTTATCTGAGATCAAAGTTATTTTGAAATTATTGTTCAAAATCTTCTCTAGAATAAATGATTCTAAAAATTCATGTTCTAACCTAAGTATATTTTCACGGATCTATTAGATCTAGTGTAGATCTATTTTGATCCAAAGTTTTTGTGCTAAATAAACACTAAATTCTACAAGAACCCTAATTTTTTCTGCTCAAATTTCTCAAAAAATTTTGAACATAATGACATCTAAATATCTAAGTTCATCAAGAAATAGGTTTATCCCTATACCCATGTTTAATGGTGAAACTTCAATTATTGGTATATTAAAATGAAAACATTATTTATATCGCAAGATATATGAGATCATGTTGATTCAGGTTACACAGAACCATTAAATCTCTCTTCTCAATAAGAAAAAAAGGTGTTAAGAGAACGTGAATGGATGGCGGAGCGTAGGTGGCAAGCAGTTAGATGGATACGGTGCTTTACCCGTATACGCTTCTCCAGCTCTATCCCATCTCGTTTCATAGCGATAGCTTTTCGAAGGAAATCTAATGCGAATGCACTACAATTCATCCAACAAGGAGTCAATGATGCTATTTTCCCTGAATTATTAGGTTGTACCCAAGCCATAAGAGGCTTGAGATATTCTTAAGAAAGAGTTCAAGGGTGATAAAAAATTCCGAGGAATTCTTCTTCATTTACTAAGAAATGACTTTGAGAATTCGAGGATGAACAACTCAGATTCTCTTACCGAATTCTCTATTGTGTTTTTAGATGTAGAAAATGAATTAAATATGCATGAAGAAATAATTATAGAAACTCAAATAGTTGAAAAATTACTCATATGCATGCATGATAAATTTGATTCCATTGTAGCAGTAATAAAGGAAACAAATGATTTATCTAACTTGATCACTCAACAAATCATCATCTCTTTAAAATCATATGCGAGTAGATTATTCAAAAGGACAGAATCATTTGCTGAATCAGCCATGTAATCAAGGTGGGAGACTCAAACTCTAAAGGAAGAGTGGAAGATTGTTGTTTATAATTTGTTTTGATAAAATATTTGTATAACCAAAATATATTTATGTTTTAATATTTTTAATATAAGTACAAGAAATAAAATATTAAAAGGATGGGAATACAGCAATGGCACAATAACGGAGGTCCCAAAAATTTTTTGGAGTAGATCCCAGTCTGTACGAGTGATCCAACCTACTCTGGTTAATTAGAATGAGAAATTGTATTAATATGAAATTATTTTTATTTCTATTTTTTCGGATGTTGTAATTTTAGCGTGGAACTGTTCATCTCTAGTTTTTCTCCTCTCTGCATGATTTTCATCACGGCTACTGATGTGCATATACTGTAAAAATATTTTGTTTGGTTATAATATGTAAACACATACGTATTTTTCTGGTGAATATAGCTAGTCGTGTTGAACAACTAGTGAACTATGTTATTTTGTGTAGTCTGTTGTAGTTTATTTTCTACTGTGGTGTTAATTCTTCCATAGTTTTGTTGGATTGTGAGTGTAGATATACTTATCATTTGCTGTTATTTTTGTTATTGTTCTCTTCTTATAAATCTCTAAAATTTCAATCATGGAAGCAGAATTCACTAATCAAGCAACGGAAGCTAAAAATAAAAAAGGGTTATCTAATTATGTTTCAAAAAATAAGAATAAAAATAAAAATAAAAATCATACTTCTTCTGCAACCTCAGATATCCCTCTAAAGGGTTCACATATCTCTTACAATATATGCAAGAGAATTAACCATACTGAGAAAGAGTCTTGGTTTAGAAAATAAAATCAATGCCTAACCTATAAAAAGTTTGAGCACTTTTCTGAGGATTGTAGGTTGAAACACATCTAATCTACTAGTTGTGTCGAGAAAATAACCTCTATAGAACACGTATTCTATATGTCAAATCTCCTTCTCCAAATATTTGATTTCTAGATAGTGGTTGTTCAAACCATATGTCTGGAAATCACAATAAATTTGTGAATTTACAGTCATTAGTAAATTCACAAGTTAAACTAAGAAATGATGACCTTGTCTAAGCAAAAGTAAAGGGTAAAGTCACTGTTTCCACCCCCACAAAAAATAAAATTATAAGTGATGTGCTGCTGGTTCCAGCAGTGGACCAAAATATTCTTAGTATGGGGTAGTTAATGAACATATATCACATATTTGATAAAGAGCAGATGATCGTTTATATGTAGTAAAAATATCTAGTGGAAGAAGTTTACCACTGATCATCGATCAGATAGTAGACATAATATTAACCATGAATGCTAAACTAGAGGTATCTTTGCGGCATAGAAGGTTTGGGCACCTTAACTACACAAGTTTAAAAACACTTTTTCAAAACTAACTTGTGAGAGGTGTGTCTTTTAACCTAAACATTCCCACTTTAGTTTGCGAAGAATGTGCCCTAGGCAAGCAGTACAGACAGAGTTTTTTCAAAAGCATTGCCTAGAAAGCATCCTAACCTCTAGAGTTAATTCATACAGATGTGTGTGGACCTATGCTTGTCAAATCCTTTGCAAACAATAACATTTTTTTGTTGTTTGTTGATGATTGCACAAGGCATATGTGAGTGTATTTCTTGAAACACAAAGCTGAAACCCTTGATTAATTCATAAAATTCCGGTCCCTAATAGAAATGCAATCTAGCCTAAGTGTGAAAATACTTAGAACAGATAGATGTGATGAGTCTCTATCACAAAAATTCAATAATTTATATGAACAGAGAAGAATTCAGATAAATCTAACCACCTCCTACTCACAACAATAGAATGACATTGTGGAGAGGAGAAATAAGAGTGGTGGAAATGGTGAAAAACAAATGCCTAAATACTATTGGGCAGAAGCTATAAATACAGCAATTTATCTACTCAATAGATGCTCCACCAGGGCATTTAATAATCTCACTACATTACATGCTTTGAGTGGAAGGAAACCCAATATAAAATATCTAAAAGTATTTGAGAGTATTTGTTAGCCTCATAGACAAAACCTACTAGAACAAAATCAAACTTCAAGAGTCTAAAATGTATTCTAGTTAGATACAGTCTGCAATCTAAAAGTTACAGACTATATTCATCATAAACAAAAACATTTCTGGTGATCAAAGATGTAATTATTGATGAGATTGCTAAATGGGAAGAAAGATTGCAAAATTTAGGTGTGCAAAATACTGGCATACAAAGCTAGAATTTCTAATCTTCAGTAAGTAATAGCACAAAAAGCAAGCCAATGTATGTTTCTAGTTCTCCTTATGAGTTAGATTCAAACACAGAAGAAAATGATAACATTGTTACACCTATCAAATATAAGTCATTAAATGAAATATACCAACGATACTACTTCTCAATTGAGCCACTCAACTATGAAGATGTAGTAAAGCATCAAGTATGGGTTGATGCTATGGAGACAGAAATGTCTGCCATAGAAAAAAACCACACTTGGACACTAGTAGACTTGTCCGAAAATAAACACTGTATTGGAGTTAAGTGGTTATTTAAGATTAAGAATCAATCAAACAATAATCAACATTTATACAATACCAGATTTGTGGCCAAGGGTTATTCACTACTAGAAAAATTGATTTTAGCTACTAAAAAAAAGTAGTAGCTAAACTATTTATTTTAGTAGCTACATTTCTTTAGCTACTAAATAGCTACACTAGGACATAGTAGCAAAATTCATTGTAGCTAAGCTAATCTTAGCTACTAGTAGTAGCTATTAGCTAGTGTTTTAGCTACCACAGAATGTCATAGCTAATTAGCTTCTAAAAATAATAGTAGCTAAAATTAAAAATGTAGTAACTAATTTAGGTAAGGAGGCGACTATATATAACTACTACTTAGTTACTATTTTACGTACTAGGTAAATAGCTACCAACAATAGTAGTAGCTAATGTAAAGAATGTAGTAGCTAAAGCAGTGAATATGATGATTATTGATAGCTACTAATTAGCTACTCACAATAATAGTAGCTAAAATTGAGCATACATTAGCTACTAAAACAATATATAACTACTACTTAGCTACTACATGACATAGTAGCTATTTGTGACTGAACTAGGTAGTAGCTAAATATTATAACTATATAACTACTAACATAATAGCTATATAGAAGTAGCTATTTAGCGACTCAAAAAATATAGTGGCTAATAAGGTGAAACTAAATTAGTAGCTAAACAGTAATAGCTAGTTAGTGACTAAACTAAGGTAGTAACTAAATTTATAATTAAATTAATTATTAATTTATTAGAACCTTAAAACAAATAATAATAAAAATTATTATTAAATAAAAATTATTAGATCCTATTACCACAAAAACTAACATCCACCAAATAACATAAACCAAAATAACATGTACTAAATCCCATGTTCTAGATAGCTGTACAATAGACTAAAAAAGTTCAATAACAGGAATGTTCACATATCACCAATGGGGGGATCATCTGTGGTGGGGTCATTTGTAGGGGGGTCATCCACATGTGGAGCTGGAGCTGTAGCTGATGAGGAGACCTGTGTCGATTGAGTTAAGGCCCTCAGTAGAGCCTTAACCTCATCAAGTTGATCTTGTAGAACTTTAACCTTAGTATCAACTTCCTCTCGCACCTCCTATCGAACCTCGTCCTTGAGCTGCTCACGTAGCTCATGATCATTCCTGGATGAGCATGCAGTGGAATGGTAAGATGGCCCACTCGTGTATACTGAAGATCGGTCACCTAATCCATATATGAGTCACTGGCATTTTTTATCAGCTATCACAACTCGTAAGTATGCTGCATCTTCATCCATAGATGTTGTGTTCTTTCTTGAACCTTCATCTATTTGTACAATCCGTTGCATTTCTTGATGCACAGCTTCCTACAAGATTTGAATAGATATTCAGACAATATATGAATGTATAATTAAATTTTTTTAATATAATATACTTTTAATTTATTTACCTTGATTTGGCGAGCCCTCTCATCAACCCATAGATGAGTGGTCTTAGAAGTGTGCAATTGCTGATGAATCTGGAAAAGATATGGCTTCTTCCCGGTCTCTTTCTCATATATAGAAATATTAGTAAAATTAGAAGATATATTTGTTATGATCTTACAAATCAAAATAAAATTAAAGTAAGAGTTCTAAGTACTTACAATCCTCCTGGCATGCTCTGAAAATGAAATGGAATCCCCAGTGTGTCTTGAAGGTCTTGTGCCTGGTCCTGCCTTCTCAGTTCGACGGTTCAGAGACATTCGTTCTGATCACGCCCGAAACTCGGCAGCACCCCATGCTTCATTCCACTCTGCACAGATCGGCAGTATCCCATGTTTCAACAGACACGTTGAATGTTTTGCAAACTCAAGGAGGTAGACACCTTATAAAACCCTGAACATTTTGAGGAACAGCACTGCTCCACTCTTCCCCAAAATAATAATTATCGTTTTTTTTGAATGCAAATCAATCTTTTTTTACAGATGGGGCCCTACATGTCTTGGGAGTATTAAGACAAAGATTAAGGAAAGTGGGGTGGGGTGGGGTAAATCTTTTTCTCTTCCCGCACCATAAGTATTGATTTTCCTCCATTTTCTCGACATCCAAACAGACAAGTAATCAAACATTCGAACAAAAATATACCTTGTCAAACGTTCAAGTGGTCATCACTGCCTTGATCGAGTTGTTCTTCACGCTCTTTGTAGACGGAAGTCGAGTTGTTCTTGGTAGGGGAAAACCATCCAATACAATCACGAACTGAATAACAGAGTAAAAAAAAGGTAGCGCAATTAAATTCCCCTTTACTTGCAAGAACTTATGAGGAGTACCTATAAAATATAGAGCAAAAATATAAATCAATGGCACACAAGAGACACAATTTTTAACATGGAAAACCACTTAAGGTAAGCGTAAAAAAAACCACTGATCGTCCATACCAAAGAAATAACTCTACTATGATCAATAGAGGTACAAGACAGTTTCTAATAAGTGCACCAAAAAAACGTGCTATAGCCAGTAATCCAATTAAACACCAATGCTTCCGATGCGCAATAAGAAGAAACAAGAACCCAAAAGCAGAACATAAATTGCGAAGCACTTATCTCCCTACTTAGTTATCGTATCGACGATCCAACCGTACAGAATGAAGTATCACGTTTGCTGAACCTATTGTACAAAAATCAGCCCGATCCAACGGTGAACGAATCTGAAGTTGTAATCTGAAAAATGAGATCTGGATGTGCGAAAATCACAAAGACTTTCTTTCTCCTCACTTATCTCCCTGCTAAGATATCGCAACGACAATCTAACCATACAGAATGAAGTATCACGTTTGCTGAACTTGCTGTCCAAAAATCAGCCTGATCCAACGGTGAATGAATCTACAGTTGTAATCTGAAAAACGAGATCTGGTGGATGTGCAAAAATCACAAAGACTTTCCTTCTCCTCACTTATCTCCCTGCTCAGAAATGCAACGACAATCTAACCATACAGAATGAAGTATCACGTTTTCTGAACTTGCTGTCCAAAAATCAGCCCGATCCAACGGTGAACAAATCTGCAGTTGTATTCTGAAAAAATGAGATCTGGTGGATGTTCGAAAATCACAAAGACTTTCCTTCTCCTCACTTATCTCTCTGCTCAGATAACGCATCGAAAATCTAACCGTACAGAATGAAGTATCACGTTTTCTGAACCTGCTGTCCAAAAATCAGCCCGATCCAACGGTGAACAAATCTGCAGTTGTAATATGAAAAAACGAGATCTGGTGGATGTTCGAAAATCACAAAGACTTTCCTTCTCCTCACTTATCTCCCTGCTCAGATATCGCAATGACAATACAACCGTACAGAATGAAGTATCACGTTTTTTGAACCTGCTGTCCAAAAATCAGCCCGATCCAACAGTGAACGAATCTGCAGTTGTAATCTGAAAAATGAGATCTGGTGGATGCGTGAAAATCACAAAGGTTTTTCTTTTCTTTTCTCTTTTTTTTGTTGCTACATTTATCATAAAAATGAGCACACTCTCTTCTGCCCTAATTTGACCCCTCTCCACTTAAATAAGAGAGACAAATTGGCCCTCACAATTTGGGCTTTTACTCCACATAGGAAGGGAGCCCGAAACACAACAGTTCTTCACGCTCTTGATGAGATATTTTTCAGATAGGGTTTCTCTTTTGATAGAATAGCCCTAAGTTGTGTTTTTCAGATTCTTCACGTTTTATATTTTTCAGTCTGCAGAATAGCCCATTCCCTTGGCCCATATCCATGTCCCTATCCAAAACTTTACCAATTTCTTGAATTTTCCCTGTCAAAAGAGGACTCAAAATCAATTGGGTTTTAAAACACGTGTCTCACTGACATCTCCCATTTACCAGTAACAAAATTTTATTTCAAAAAGAAATAAAACATTGATTAAAAAAAAAGCAAATAAAACAATAATGATAATAATAGGGATAAATAGAGTGGACTGGGCTTAAGGATTGGAATGACCCATAAAAATGGCAGGGCTTGTGTGTATGTTAAATCATTTCATTCCTTTCAAATCAGAGTCCAATTTTCTTAATTTATTTTGTCAAAATAAAAAACAAAAAAACAAACTCAATAACATTAAAAAAAACACACTTTAGTGATGGCTTATTCTACGATTATTCCCAAAATATTGATTCCATTTAACTACCAAAAGCATTGAACTTCAAATTTTCTTGAGTGAAATGGGGTGCAGCATTCATTCCCAGAACAAAGAATAATGCCTAATTTTTTTATAAATGGGGAATAACATACTTTTTTAGTTTTTCATTACACCTCATTTTATTATGCTTTAAGAAAGTAATAATATCGTTAGAAAAAGTTTTTTTAAAAAAATTTCTTTTAACATAATAATTATCAAATATTTTTAAGCATTAAAAAATTGTTAAAAAAACGTCATATCGAACTCAAATCCTTCAAGTTAGAGTCTTTATGAAAGTCAGTTGTTTAATATGATATTAGAACTTGGTTTGATAGATGTTTATTTGAAAGTTAATAAATGATTCTATTTAGTTTGTTCGGGAAGGAGGATGTTAAGAAAAAAGGGGACCCAAAATAAATTGATACTTTTTATTTTAAAAGCTCCGGGAAAAAACTGAAGAAGGTGCTTATTATTTTTAATACTTTTTTAAATCTCAAATCTAGATCTGGTTTAACTTGGGACTACGACTCATGTAATTTAGAGCTTAAATATTTTTAGTTTATAAAATTTATTATAAAATGTAAAATTAAATAATCGTACTAATTCTAATTATTTTATTAATCATTGATTTGTTATTAAAATAATTTAATATTTAAATTTGCCAAACAATTAAATATTATATTTTTATAGTTGAATTTATCATTTAATTAAATATTATTTTTAAAATATATAATACTTTTAAAATTATAATTCAATATATGAAATTTTACTTATTTTTAAAATTTTCCAAATTGATTTTTTTTTAGAAAGTTATAAATCTTTTAAAAAGTTGAATCCAAACTTGTCATAATTATAGAGAAGTTACAATTTTGAATTACATTTAAAAGTTATAAATCTTTTTAGAAAATGAATCCAAACTTATATTTTAAAATTTTTATGACTGAATTTTAAAAAATTTACAAATTCAGCTATTGTCAACAATGTAGTAGTTATTCAGCTACTACATAGCTACTGCTTAGTAGCCATATTAATATGTTAGCTACTAAATAGTAGCTAAATCGTTGCTATTTAGCTACTACCAACAATGTAGTGGCTATTTAGCTACTACATAGCTACTGCTAGTAGCTACTATTTTGGCTTGGTAATATTGCAGCTGTTAAATAGTAGCTGTGTGGTAGCTATTTAGCTACTAACATCAATGTAGTAGTTATATAGTAATTATTTAGCGACCTAAACAAATGTAGTACCTTTATAGTAGCTCTTCAGCTATTACATAGCTACTACATCGTAGTTAAATTAGTATGTTAGCTATTAAGTAGTAGCTATATAATGGCTATTTAGCCACTACCAACAATGTAGTAGCTATGCAGCTACTACATCGCTACTATTTAATAGCTATAGTTTTCATTTGTTAGTATTTTAGCTACTATATAGTAGCTATATATTAGCTATTTGGTGACTAACAACAACTCAGTAGTTATATAGAAGCTATTTAGTAACTAAAACAATAGCAGCGACGTCGCAGCTAAATAGCTACTACGTAGTAGTAAAATTAGTATTTTTAGCTACTATTTAGTAGCTAAAAATAGTAGTTGTGTAGTAGCTACGTAGCTACTATATAGCTACAATGTAGTAGCCAAGGTTTTGGGTTGATAGTATTTAGCTTGTAAATAGTAGTTGTGTAGTAGCTATTTAGCGACTAACATCAATTTAATAGCTATGTAGTAGCTACATAGCTACTTTTTTGCTACTACTATTAGTAGGTAATATTGGTGAAACCACTTTTGGCTACTACATAGTAGCTATTTAGTAGCTAAGCCTAACACCTGTTATACTAGAAGCTATTTAATAGCTTTGTAGTAGTTAAATATCTACGAAGTTACAGTGGTAGCTATTTTTAGTAGTTATTGCAGGATTTTCTAGTAGTGATTCCCAAAAAGCTGGCATAAACTACTTCGAAACTTTTGATCAAGTAGCAATGTTAGAAATTGTGAGATTCCTAATAGCCTTAGCGGGACAAAGAGGTTGGGCTCTGTTTAAACTAGACATTAAATCAACTTTATTGAATGATAATCACTAAAAAGAGATTTATGTAGAACTCTTTGGGTTTGTAAAACGAGAGGGCTGAACAGTATGTTTATAAATTAAACAAAGCTCTTTATGGGTTAAAAAAAGCTCTCTATACTTAGTATCGACAAATAAATTCATACTTGTTGAATCAATGATTCAAACGAATTATGAATGAGCCAACACTTTATATTAAAAAAGTTAAAATTTTTAGAATATTGATTGTTTCAATCTCAAGTAGATGACATAATCTTTACAAGTAGTAAATTAGAATTAATAGAAGTCTTTAGACACGACATGCAAAACAAACATGAAATGTCAGATCTATGATCCCTAAACAACTTGAGACTTTAAATATTCAAGACTCAAATGGTATATCAATATGTCAAACAAAATATATTCAGTCTATACTAGAAAATTATGATATGAGTGACTGTAAACTAGTTTCGACATCACTTGTTATAAGTCAGAAATTAATTTCTACCCAATGCAAAATAGCTGATGGTAAATCATACAGAAGCCTAATTGGTAGTCTTTTGTATGCATTTTCCACGTGACCATATAAAGTGTATGCAATACACCTTTTGTCTATATTTATGCATATACCAAACCATATACATCTTAGTGCTGCTAAATGAGTCTTATGTCTAAAGTATTCTAGAAGTAGACACACGAAAATATCTGGTTATTGTGATAGTGACTGGGGGATGTCCAGAAGCTATCGAAGTACTCTTGGATACATTTTTACTTTAGGAATTGTGGCTGTCTCTAGGTCATCCAAGAAACAATCTTCAATTTGCACTATCTACTACTGAAGCTAAATATGTTTTTGCTTCATTCGCAATATCACATGCTTTATGGATAAAAAAAAATTATTAATTGATCTGGATGAACGTTTAAAATACTCGACTGATATATTATATGATAATCAGTTCACTATATCCATGGCTAATGATGTTGTAATCCATAGTAGAACAAAGCACATAGGGCTTAAATATCATTTTATTAAATATACAATTGAGACTAATGAGATAAAGTTAATCTTTTACAGAACTAAAGAACAACTGGCAGATATCTTCACCAAGCCTCTGCCTGAAGAAAAACTAGTACACTTAAGAGAAATGATATGACTTGAACCAATTACATCAAATGGGAAAGAATGTTGATATTGGGCCTCAGTCATCGGTTTAATGAATTTTGGCTCATAGTATATGCATACATGAACTTCAAATTATCAAGTCATTGTTTATTCAATAAAGAAAGTGTATTGGGTCTCATTTTTAATAAAGCCATTTTGACTCACTATTTTATTTTTATTAAAAACATATAAGCCAATTTTTGTTGGATATTTTTATTGGGTTTGAATATAATTTTTATTATTGTTTTTGTGCTCGCTCTCTCTCTTCTCTCGAGACCTCCTTCATTTTCTTCCCTTATGATTTGCTCTTCTTCTTAAATCTCATCTACTATGATATTTAATGTACTAAGGAACTTTGATTCTAATACAATAGAAACTATATGAATTAAAAAATCAAAAAAAAACAAAAAACAAACAAATTTCCATTTCAATCACAGCTCGCTCACCTAATAAAACTCATCTCTGAGCATTAGAGATACAATAGTTTTCCATTGTAGGACCATATATTAAATCTATTCTCCATCTCATGATTAACAAAAACTCACATACATTGTAATGTACCTACATTCTAACAATAACAATAAATAGTAAAAAAACACAACAAATCATGGACGATGATGCAAAACGGATGATGATGCAACACAGATGATGACGAAACATGGACGACGATGCAACACAGACAATGATGCAACACGGATGATTATGCAACATGGATGATGAAGCAACACAAATGACTACACAATGCAATGCAACATGAACGACAATGCAATGCAATGCAACACGGAAGACAATGCAATGCAATGCAATGCAACACGGAATACAATGCAATGCAATGCAACATGAACAACAATGCAATGCAACATGAACAACAATGCAACACACACAAAAACTCAATGCAATGCATTGCAACATGGATGATAATGCAAAGTAGTGCAACACTGACTTGACATCCATATTGACATCTAGTAATGATATACTAAAATATTATAAGTTAGAAAAATAAATAATAATTAATAAATTTAAGAAATATAGTGGAGTGGTGTCCGTGACATCATATATCTAGATTAGTCACGATGATGTATCTTATGCATGCCTCACCGCCAATTATGTACATTCTAAATAGACACTAAATAAAAAAAAATATTAGGATTCCCTGAGTTTCTCCATTCTCATGATGACTAGGTCATTTTTGAGTGTTTAATAAAAATATTTTAAAAATTAAAAATTCAAAATAAAATATTTTGTATCATATTTGATAATGCATCTAATAATGGAGTAGCAATTAATATTTTTATTATGAATATTAGAGATAGACAATTAGAGAGATTTCTAAGTTAGATACATGTGTAATGTTATTAATCTGATAGTACAAGTGGGGATGAATGTGTGTGTCCCCATTATAGAAAATATATGTAACTCACTAAAATATATTCGTATGCCTCGCACAAAATAAAATTTTGTCCTTGTTTGTCTATGGTTCTTAAAAAAAATAAATTTTAATCGGATATGAGACATCATTGGAATTACACATACTTGATGTTGGAATCATGTGTTTAATACGAACATGTGATATTCAACTATATCAATAGTAAAAGTGATGAACTTATTATTGTTGATATTGACTGGGCTACATTAATTTCATTTATGAAATTCATAAATATTTTTTATGACACGAAGACGATGTATTCGTCAGTTTATACATTACACTTAAGTGCATATGCAACAATAGTAGCATATTTATGAAATATCGAGATGACCCAACACTTAGTGATATGATTATAGCGATGAAAATCAAGTACTTAAAGTATTGATCCACTATTTTATCTCTTTATAGTATGGCCGCCTACATGAACCCTAGGAGGTTATGATGAAAGGGATAAAAAATATGTTGACATACATATTCTCGTGCATGAACCATAAAGACCCATCTGAAAGATTCATTCTTAAGAAGTCGACTGAACTCTTTACATACTATGATACTAGGTAAGGTGGTAATAGTAGCGAGGCTCCGAGTACGGACATGTATATCATATTCGGAGATAATGATTTTCCATTCAGTTAGCGAGTAGTAAATGATGGGGTGGACCGTCGAATATGAGCGAGCTGTCTCTGTACTTAGATATTGATTACTACTCAATCATATCACATTCTGATATTACGAATCTTGATATATTACAGTGGTAAAAATTATTTTCACATTTCTTATGCTATCTAAGATGGAATAGGATCTGCTAACTAATTTAGTGTCGAGCATAGCATTAGATTATGCTTTTTTTATTGTAGTGAATATTATTTCGGATAGGAGATCGAGATTATAGCTAGATATTGTTGAGGAATTAGCATGCATGAAGGATTGAGAGGATTCAAACTTGGGCATCCAATATTGTGCTATGACTACAGTAAAAGCAAATGAGTTAATTGTTGATGATGATTCACATGATATTGATATTGATGATGATTTAATGATTGATGATTTTGACAATTGACGAATTGAGACATTGATGTCTAATATTTTTCGATTTACTCATTTGCATTGTATTTGTATTTTTTTATTTTTTATTTGTAATATTACTTTGAGTTTATGGATTGATGCTTGAATAATAATTTTTTGTGAATTTTCATTTTGTAATTGGTTTTTTATTCATACTTAAGTTTTAATGTTTTATTAATTCATATACTTATATTGATACAGATTTAGTTTTTTAATTTAAGTGGTTTATTATAATAAATAAACTTAATATTTTATTGAATTTAATAAAATAAAAATTTTTAAAATTATTTATTTATTTATAGTTAATAATTAATTTATAACTAATTAAAAGTAACTAAAAACAACAACTTTTAAAGTATATAATTAAATAATTATAAATTAATTTTTAAAATTAAAATTTTATAATTTTTTAAATATTCTGAATTAAATATTAAAATATTTAAAAATTAAAACCCAGTCTGACACAAGCAAGAATAGGCCCATCCGGGGCAAATCCGATACGATTTCATCACTTGCCAGGCTGACGAACCAAGCAGTGATTGGCCCGATTATGCCACCTAAAATAGGGCCGGGCCGACCCGGCCATTCGACACATCTATGTGTATATACATATACATATGTATATGTATGTACATATATATGTATGCATATATATGCATACATATAAATATGCATACATATGTCCATATATATGTGTATATGTATAAACACATACTTACTTATGTATGGATATATATAATATATATATGCATTCATATGTATGTATATATATATGTCTAAATATGTATAAGTGTCTACATATATATATGTACAATTGTGTATATATATATATATATGTATGTATATATATAAGTAGATACATATATGAATAAATATTTACATAAATATGCATACGTATATACTTATCTATAATCTATCTATACCTATGCATATGTGTGTGTGTGTGTGTGTGTGTCTATACACACACATATATTGAATTATTAAATTTTTCATTATTTTATTTTGAAACTTTGAATGATTTTATTATTAGAAAATAGTAATGATATTTTATTTTTATTTTCATATATTTTATTTTATTATATTTCATTATTATATAAAAATTATATATATATATAACATTTTATGAAATACATGTGTATATATATTAAAATTGAGTGCACCTTAGAATTGCCTCGCACCTCAAGACTTCAAAAGAATTTTGTATCTTTGTGTGCTTTGGCCATCAAATAACTGAGGCCAACATATTTTTTTATTGCTATGAATCTACATAATTTAATAATTCATTAATATATCTCTAATTTTGAACTTGTATGTTATATTTAATATTATATTATTTTATAATTATTTTAGTAACGTATATTGTTCAATATATTCTAATTTCACTTACAATCTAATGTGTTACATATTAGGTTGAGATTTTCATAGCAAATATTCTCAAGTGTGAGGTAAAAATTTAATATGTAGTCAACCATTCAGCTATAATTAATATAATAATAATTTAATAAAATATTTAACTTATATAAACTAATTTAAACAAACAAAATTAAATAATTAATCTGGTGGTCTAATCTTTTTGTTCTCATAGATAATTCATTTTCAAATATTCCTCCATCATTTGCATACAAACTCAATTCACCACAACTTTTTCTTGCCTAACAATGTATGTGATCACCCTTGACATGTATTTATATAAATGATACATAATGCTTAATTCATGCACTGGTTAAAGGTTTTTTTTTTTCTTTTTTTTTGTTTGCTATTATTATTTTTTTATTATTTTTTTATTATTTTTTTATTATTTTTTTATTATTTTTTTATTATTTTTTTATTATTTTTTATTATTTTTTTATTATTTTTTTATTATTTTTTTATTATTTTTTTATTATTTTTTAAATTTTATTTTATTTTTATTATTGCACTAGTTATAGGTTATCACTAAAAAATTAAAAATTCAAAAAATTCTTAGATGCATGCCAAAGATCATGAATGCCCATAATCTCTCATTTCTTATCAACGACTTTCATGACTTCTTAGTAATTCTCTTCATTATCACGACACTTCTCTCAATTGTATCTTTATCTCAACTCATTTTCTCTTAAATGTAGCCCATAAGAGACATTTTTCCATTATCAATCAATCAAATCAAATGAATAATGAGGTCTAGCACCTTATAGCGAAAAACAAGTGCTACAAAATGAAATCATTAAAACTGTGTTAATTATAACTCTCCCCTTGTAATATTTTTCCCATTTACTATCCGATCAATTAAACTCTTTTATATCTTAATCAAGTTATTTTTCTATTCATGCGAGCAAGTTCTTGTAACAAAAGTAAATTTATAAATTGAGTATTAGTGGGCTTAAGCAATTCTATTTATCCAATAAACTGCCTCATCATGTTGAGTAACCCAGTTTTAAATCCTACAACTTCATATAATATCATCCCTAGTACATTGATATAAGTTATCACTTATGAACATAAATAATTCAAATTTTATAATAAAATAAAAATTTAAGAGATAATATTCATTAGTTATCTATCATCACATAACTTGAATAATTATCATATATCATTTGAATAAAATTTTCTTCAACTTGATTCATTCAATTGTTAAGTAATTCAATTATTTGTTCTCGTATTAATCATTTTTTCTATTTAAAAAAATTAACCAAGATCCATCAAAGTTCTTCTATCTTATAAATTCATTCACTAGACATAATTAAACCAACATTTTTTTTTCATTCAACTCAATGATCTTTCATCATACCCTTGGCAAAGACATGAGTTCATTTAGAGGTGTCAACCTGGTTGGGCCGGGTCGGGCCGGCACGAGGCACAACATTGTTAGCTGTGCCTGGGCCAGCCCAGCACAGAAATTTTCCGTGTCCGGGCTCGTGACGTGCCCGTGCCGAGGGCGACCGAGCCCCATGCAGTGCCTTGCTCGGCACAGTACCGTGTCGAAATCAAATTTTTTTTTAAAATTAGGGTTACGGCAGCGACGAAACCCGAGTTTTTTTTAAATTAGGGTTTTGGGCGCACCGAAATCCTAATTTTTTTTAAAAGTAGGGTTTCGGGCGCCCCGAAATCCTAATTTTTTTTTATTTAGGATTCCAGGTGCGCCAAAACCCTAATTTTTTAAGATTAGGGGTTCGGCGTGACGGCGCGCGCTGAAACCCTAATTTTTTTTTTATTTAGGGTTCGGTCCGACCGAGCTGAACCCGATGGATCGTGCCGCGGGCCCATGCCGGGCTGAACCCCACAAAAACAGTGCCGGGCCAGACACGGCACTGTACAGTAACCGTGTCGTGCCTGGCCCGGCATAAAAGTACAGTCGAGCCTGAAAAAAACGTGCAAGGCCAGCTCGGCACGTCCCGTTTGACATTTCTAAGTTCATTCCTTCTTGAGCTTGGTAACTCTCGCCACACGAAGAGTTTGCCCCTTCATACTCACGTCATATTGACCAATAACCTCAATCTTTGGTTAAAAACTCAAGCAAGTGATGGTATTATATGGAATAGCATCCTCATACACCCACTCATAAGCACACAATCTCTCTCTCTCTCTCATACTTCCTTTTTGTATGCATCAATAATAATAGTTTGATTTATCTTTAAAACTCTTTTTATTTTGACTAATCATCTCTAGATCCTGAGTTAAAAATAATAATTCATGAGACATTTGAAGATTGCAACTCAATTCTTCTTCCTTCTTGGTTACTACCTCCATTAGAGAGTAGAGACATTGCTGACACCCATTTTGCCTCATCAAAATATGTATCTTGGCAGCTAAAATAACATTCTGTCACATTTATTCTTTTTTGTACCCATACATTCTTCTAGTTTTTTTTTCTAGTATATTTTAGGCATTTTTATATGCAATAACGCTTTTAAAAACACCAAAAAAACATTGCTTGTGTATGTATATTCCTCCTTTTATATGACTAACAAAAGATATCAATTTGAAAAACTTACAATCCAAATCATTAAAAGTACTCAAACAACCAAACCTAATTTTTGTATATATATGAAATAATTATGAATAAAATAGTCTAAATTTTTTTCATTAATGTGAAATAAAAATTATACTATAATATATTCAATAAAAACGATAAGGCCAATAGTTTAAAATACATAATAAAATTAAGTACTATAAATTCTCTCTAATATTCAATAAATTATCTAATAAAATCTAAATTTATACACAACTCAACAAACATAAAAAAAAAGATTCGTATTTCAAAGCTTCTCATATCCTCTTTAATATGACCAACAGATCCTCCTCCACATTTTTTCTTGATTCTCCAATTTCTAACAAAAAATATAATAAAGAAAATAAGTTAGTCACTTTATATTTATGCCAATAAAAATTACCAAATCAAAAAAATTTACGTATAATACATTTGTGTAATTTTTGCATACTTTTCAACCTCATCTACAGTCTCTTACATTTTGATTATGTGATCTTTCTTCTACTAATATTGTGAACAAACATGCGCCTCTATTTTTTTGAAAGATAATGAACTCCTAAACACACCAAGTACTCGCCTGCTTATATTAAAAGCAAATTCTGAAGTGACAGTTAAAATAGGAATTATTATTGTATCTCTTGCCATTTTGGAGAGAATTAAACACCAGCAAGTGGGCAGTATATAATATTCTCTAGTAGTCGAATTAATGATCACTAAATGACAGAAGTGGGGTTAGATGGTCAGGTGTACTGAATAAAGTTTTGATATTTAATAACGGGTAGGAGTCGGTTTGGATTGGTTCGGTTTAATTAGTTTTCAACCTGAACCGTGAACCGAATCGGTATTTTGGTTTCTACAAAATTTTAAACTTATCTAAACCTATGAACCTTAAAACCCACAATTTTTCAAATCAGTTTGGTCGGTTTGGGCGGTTTTTTATAATTTATAAACACCCCTAAACAAGCCTACATATTCAACAATTCAGTGCGTGTGCGTGCGCACGCGCGTGTGCGAGCGCACGCGCGTGCGTGCGTGTGTGTATATATATAGCCGGCATTCATAATGCCGGTTTAAGATTTTAAAAAATTAACAGCGTGACAATGATTGCAATTCACAATGATGAGCATTACTACGTTGTTTCTAGATGCACTAGTATGGGCATATTTTTGAAACTAGAATTAAATTTTAGATTTTTTATTTTGATGAATTATTTCCGTACAAAATTCAGATTTTTTTGATAAATCATATATATTTCGGTCATTGCCACGACAATAGCCGTGTTTCCATTAATTTACAGCATAAATTACTGTATCTGCCATCAAATGTTTTACTCTGTGAGATTCGGGTAAAGCTCGTGGGCATACTGCCATGGGAATGGTGGAAGACGAAGAGAGAATTATAGAGGAACAACTTGAGCTGCAGTTGCGGGAGCAGGAAGAGTCGCTGGCATCCCTAGTCGATGCACTGGCTTTTGATCCATCAAACCCCGAACTTCTTACGGTATGGTTTCTCTCTTTGTCTTCCCAACAGACCCGTGCCTTAAATTACCGCTTCCATGACCAAATATTGAACAAGGTACGCTTAACGAACACTACGAGTCCATCTTAGGGTTTGTCCGAGAACAGTGCCACCGCCTTCGGTTCAGCGTCAGTTCCGTCTAGGGGAAACCGTGACCGTCACCAAAAACTCTCGATCATTGTTGTAATCGCATCAAAATCTAGATGCTCAATTGTACCGTCTCCTTCGACGTGTGAATCATCGAGGTGCAACGATGACCTAGATCTAGATCTTCACCAGACTGCTACCATAAGCCTCCGAAATTGGGAAGATCTAGGTCTTATAATGTTCGTTTATCGCATCTCGATCATGATTATCTGATCTCAACATGCAATTCAAGAATCTAAATGTAACTTAAAAGGTTGCAGTCGATGCGAGAAGAAAGGTTTTGGACTGTCATCTTTCAAATTTCGTAGACAAGCTGCGAAAACCGTTTCAGAAGACAATGTGGGTTCAGTTCACATACATTCTCTGGTTCTGTATCGATTCTTTGTTTCTCAGGTTCAAGAAGATCTTGTTCGCGCGATCAAAGATGTTAAAGATGGGCTTCTACTTCTAAAACAGACACATTTATTACAAGCAGCTTATTTGTGCATATCTGACTCCGATCATGGAAATGGCGCTGGCAAAGCTGAGGCTGAGTCACTGGGTCGAAATAATGATGAACTAGAACCAATTCAGGAGCAAAGCTACTCAATTGGATCTAAGTGCAGATTTCGCCACAATGATGGACGGTGGTACAATGGCCAGATTATTTCTCTAGGCGAGTTTGACATTGCAAAGATCTCTTTCCTTGCTCCTACATCAGAGAACATGGTGGTGAGCTCTTTCTCCACTTATCATCCATTTTCTAATTTATGTTTTTCTTTCTTCAAACATGTTAGTCTCTCATTAGGCTAGGCACCATGGTATTCGTACTCTTATCAGGAGAGAACGAATACTTATCTTAAGGAGGAAGATGATCATTTGGTGACTTTTGAAAGTAGTTTTAATAAGAGAAAATATTTTTTTTTAATTGGAGAGATGAAAAAATATTATGCGAAGATTGTAAAACTATACCAGAAGAGTGTATATCTCTCAATATATATTAGTTAGAGGTGTTAATTGGGCCGGGTCGCATGAGGCACGGCATGAGAATTTTTTGTGCCGTGCTGAGGCTAACCAGGCCTCGTGCCGTGCCTGGCCCAGCACGGTACCGTGGCTCGTTAGCATGGTACCTCTGCACTAGTCGAGAATCTGTCCTAGTGATAGAAGTAGAGCCTCGAAAATAAAGTAGATTTGTGGCAGCTCCATGGTGCATTTTTTTTAAAATTAGGGTTTAGGCATGCTCGGGCCAAACCTGGCTTATTTGTGATGTGGGCCCATGTTGGGCTAACATCCACAGAATCGTGTCATGCATGGCCCGGCCCAGTAGCACGGACGGGCCAGCTAAAATCATGATGGGCTGGCCTAGCACGGTCTGTTTGACACCTCTAATATTAGTCATAATTGATTCATATCTCAAAAAATATAATTATAAAAAGAAACAAATAAGTATTAGATAATAAAGTCAATTGGTCATTAGATATAAATGCATGTGGAATGAAATAATAAAATATATAAAAAAGGTATGTAAAATGATTTTTAACATGTCTAAAGGAAATATTTACTCTCATATAGAAATATGATGATAAAAATATGTGATTTAATAAATAATCAAGGAGAAATTAGAATGTCTTAAAGAAATGTAAGTAAATACAAATGAAGTTACTATGAAGATGAATAAGGAGGCAGGGAGAAATCTAAAATAGTAGAGTGCTATTAAGTTTTAAATACATGATGAGATGTAGTATAAATTAAAAAGTAAAAAATTAAAATTAACTTTTATAAGCTGGATAGGATGAGGGAGAAGAATACCAAAAATATTAGTTGGGTAGTGTAGTAAAAATAAAAATAATTTAATTCTAATAATTTTTTAAGTGAAATCAAATTTACATATTGAACATGATAAAAGGCTAAATAATTATAAATATGTGAGAGAGACATAATATAGTCGATCAAGTTATTTAACAAAATTACAAGAGGATTAAAAAGATATTTGATAAATAAAAATAAAATATTATAATTTTTATTTATAAGAATAAAAGAAATATTCAAGATTATAATAAATATCAAAATATCAAAAACATGAGTTACGCTATGAAATTAAAAAAAATTGAATGCTGACTAAGAGAAATGAAAATCTCAAAAAATTAATTTGAATTTATATTATGTATGCCTACTATAAGATTATCTATTTAGTCAGATAATTAATTAAAAAATACGTAAATTAATAAAAAAATATTTGTATTTATTTATTTTTGATATCTTATGATACAGTTAAAATGGATTAATGTGGTGGCAATTAAAAAATTATTTATTTAAATGATGAGGATAATATATATGAGGATGATAAGATTGATATGTTGTTAGGAATTATAACATTAAATAAAAATTATTAGAAATAAGATTAAAATAATGTATATATATGATAAAATAAATATAAATTATCTAAGATATAAAAGAATAATATCCTAGATTAATTATCTGTTCAAGTTTATTATTAAATTATAATGATATCACAACATATAATAGTTAAAACTAATAAAATTTGGACTAGACATAAAAAGTAAATTAGATTTTTAATATGTGATGCTCAAAAATGTTTTACCTTATAAAATATAATTTTCATTTTTATAATTTAAAAATTGATATTATGACAAATATTAGCTAAAAATACAATTTTTTTTTGAATTATTACAAGTTTTTCTAAAAATCCTGTTTGTTTTATCAAATTTATAAAACACATAAGTTTCATAATATTATATTTTTTATATAAAATTAAATTGTATTTCACTTTATTTTGTAATAATGGAAACTTTAAAAAAAATTTAAGTCTTAAATTTCTAAATACATAGTTCAAATTTTAATATATGATTATTTTTAATTTATTTTTGATCTTAATGTTTAATAAAAAATACCTTTAACATAATTAACATGCATTGCTAATTTATCAATTATGTAGTTTTTGATTAAAAGTTTATCTATACATGTAATTAATTAATTGATTTATTTTATATATATATATATATATTAAGAATTTAGGGGAATCTAGAAGAGAGATTAGACAATGAAAATGATTTTACATTTTTTCAATAATTCAAAAAAAAAATAATATAACATTTAGATGCCTAAGATGGGGCACCCCACATGTCAAAAGCTTCTATACAAACAAAATAAGGAAAAATAAGATAAAATCTAACATAAATAAAATTTAATCCTACTCCTCTTTTATTTTTTTTCTCTCTCTCCTCAACTGTCAGCAGGATAAGGAGCAACCCTAATAATTTTTTTTTTTTGAAATTAAGTATTAATGGGCTAATATAATCAGAGTCGGAGTCAGTCATGAATTTTAATTTTTTTAATAATATAATTATCACATAAATTGGGACATAATTCTAGCTTATACTTTTTTTTATTAATCATCTTATATTAAATTTTTATCAATATTCCTTTTTTTTTATATCATTTGCTAATTTATTAATTTAATTATTTTTGAATTAGAATTATGTATGATTTATTTTTTTGATGCACAAATCTCACAAGGCGTGTGTTTAATATATATTTTTTGATAGGCGTGACATTTAGATATTTTTAATTTTCTAATTCATAATCATATAATTGCATTTTGATTTTTTTATTGTTCTTTGTTTGCTTGGCATGATCTTCAAATTAGTCGGTATAAGTTTGGGATGTGTAATTATATTTTTTTGGCCATTTATAGGCTTGCTATTTCATGCAACCCAATTTATTTTTTATGGATTTGGTTTATATGATATTATTTTTCTTTGTTTTGTCTAACTTAAAAATACCGAGTAATTAATATGCAATTTAATTATTTGATAATAATTAAATTATTTATTATTTATATTATTAATATAATTATTATTTTTTGATTATTTTCATAATAAATTAATGTAGCTAGTATGTCATTTATCTTACCTAAATTAGTTGGCACATTCATATATCATATTATTTTTATTTTTTTGTTTATCTTGAAAAATATAGAGTAATAATATGAAATTTAACTATATGATAATAATGAAATTATTTATTACTTATATTATTAGTATAATTATTTATTTTCCTTTATTTTTTTCATGATAAATTACTGTGGTTAGCCTGTTATATATCATATCATTTCTCTCTCTCTTTTTTTTTTGTTTAACTTAAAAAATGGAGTGATTAATATTAAATTTAACTATTTGATTATAATCAAATTATTTATTACCTATGTTATCGGAATAATTATTTATTTATTTTTTGATTTTTTCTATGATAAACTAATATGGTTGGTATGTAAGATATCATAACTAAATTAGTGGATAGACTCAGTATATTATATTATTTTTCTTTTTTTTTATTGTTTTTTTTTCTGTTCAACTTAAAAAATATAGAGTAATTAATATCAAGTTTAACTATTTGATAATAATTAAATAATTCATTACTTGTATCATTAGTATTATTATTTATTTTTCTTGATTTTTTTCATGATAAATTAATCTGTTTAGTATTAGAGGTGTCAAACGGGCTGGACTGGCCCATTTTTTAGGGCACGATCGTGCTTCCGGGCTGGGCCCGGCACTGCCCGCAGACATGGCGGGCCATGCCGGGCCCGCTCGGGCTTGCATGTCCGTACGAGTCAAGATTTGGGGGGACTGCGGGTCGGGTCGAATCAGACCCGTCCCGCGGTCTTTTTTGCGGGAGGGGCATCGTGGGATCGGGCTCACGGGTCACCCGGCACGGGACAAACCAGTGTCAGGTCAGGCACGGCACGGCTCGTGCCTGACCTGGGCACGGCACGGGTTGGCCCAGCCCAGTTGACACCTCTATTTAGTATGTCATATATTTGTTCATAATAATAAAAAAATTGCTTCTTTATACAAACTTCTTTTTTTTTTCATATATAACTCTGCATGTCATATGATGATATACATACACACAAGCATATATATATATATGTGTGTGTGTGTGCGTGCGCCCGCGCGCGTGTGTTATTTAATTTAAGAAAACAAAATCTATTAGGTTTATCAAAGCATATCATAAATCTGCCTAGCATAAAAAGTGGAACCTGTAGTGGATCTGCAGAGCTATATTACAAAGTAATTTTTAAGTTTTAACTCGACGGCATACTAATATTGGGTCACCCAAAGTGCAGCTATGCAAGCATTTCATGCAACAGCGATGTAGATTTGGTACTAGCTGCCGCCTGTCACATGGTATGTAGCAGCCTTCTTCCGGATGATTCAATCCTAACATCTGTCAGCACTATTTTTGATTGTGCTTGAACATAAGAACTTTTTTAATGAGACACAACTAGCACAGATAAAGCTCAAAAAATGCAATTTTGAAAATTTTTCATCAGAGCTGGTTGCAGTGCAGAAAATTCCCACATTAATTTTAGAGTTTTGAGGTGCAGGGGTGGATGTAGCAGTTTCTTCCTTGAGGAAGCATACTGCACCAGCATGGGGGCAATCAATGGTCGGTGCAAGCATATTGGCACTTAGTGGGGAGGGAAGCATGTGGAGGGAAGCAGAGCTTGAATCATGGAATGACGATCATGGAGAAGGCACCGTCACCTTCTGCGATGATGGAAGCTCAGAAAAGCTCGGGCGAGGGTCGATGTTCTTGGCGGAGGAAGAAAGAAGCTGCGAAGGTCCTGATGGGGAAGACCAGGGGCCACATGGATTAGGGTTTCTGGAGCGCACCATGGCACAGAGAGGGATTCAGACTGAAACTGCTATATTCGCCAGGTGGGAGAATCATACCAGGGGAATGGCGTCGAAGATGATGGCCAGCATGGGGTACCGCAGAGGGATGGGCTTGGGGATCACCTGTCAGGGAATTGTGGACCCCATCTCGGTGAAGATGCTGCCGCCAAATTAATCGCTGGATCTTGCCTCGACGGAAAGCACAGAGGATCGCCGCCGTGGGAGAAGCAGAGGCGGGAAGAGAAAACGGGAATCTAAGTACGCCTCCAACGCTAGGGAAGCAAAGGTCGACGAAGACTGCGAGGCAGATGTCTTCTCTCTCATAAACACAAAACTGGCCATGCCGAACCAAGCTCCGAACTGTCAGGCCATGGGGAATCTCCATGGTCAAAGCTTCGGAGGAAAGAGAGAGGATAGACACGCCCTCGTTGCTTATGATAGTGAGGTGAAGGGGCTGAAGCTCCATGTTAAAAAGCTGGAGGAGATGGCGCGCAGAAATCAGAAAGATAAAGTTCTCTATGAGGCAGCCATGAGGAGGCTAAATGACACGCAAAAAGCGCTGGTTGAAGCCCAGAATGCCCATGATTTAGCTTCCTTCGCCATAGTAAGCAAAGAGAAGGAGAAAAAATGGCTGAAGTTTTGATGCAATTTTAAGCGGCGGGAAAAGTTTATCTTCATGTTTTGCAACTGTTGAAGCAGAATCACCATTTTTTTCATTTAAGAAGCTGCTTATTTAACCAATTTCTGCAGAAGAAGCCCAAAAGTGATGGTTTCACAGAATGACAACAGTATCGAGTTCACTGACGAGGTAAGCAATACAATAGTGAACAAATTCAGCTGTAAATCACATGCAGCCGTTAAACTAGTTTTCTCTGCTATATCAGCAGCTACATTATCCACGCACCTTCATTGTATTTATCAAAATGTAAGTATCTACAGCTACAATTTCTTGATCATGGCCACTGTAAGTAAACATCTTGAAAGGCAAATGGGAAAAATATGAAAATCACACGTTCTTATTTTCTACTTCATCTGGACCATCTGATAAATTTTCAAATTCAGTGAAATCTTCGCCGTCACCTACAAGGGTATGTATCATTTTATTTTTTTCAGATAAGAATGGATAAATACGAAACGAGTGTGATTTACCAGTACTGATTATGGGGGAAGCAAGTTCTGTTGAGTGGGGGGAACAATCGAGAAGGTAAGGGAGATCCAAAAGCTGTAACAGAGACGTTGTCTGAGGAATTCTACCACATTCTGCAGCAAATTAAGCTAGCCAATCAATTACTAAAACCACCCATCCAACTGCATATCTAAACAACTCTGTCATGGATAGAAATTGACGTTACCAGAAAGATAACTTGGGGCTGATTGAGAGGATTCAAAATTTGGCATGGTTTTTGAAAAATCAAAAGGCCTGGCCCCCCTTTCTTGTAGCCTGTTCTTCACCCATAAGCGACAATCTTGTGTTTCAAGTGATATCTCACTACCATGTTAAGGCACAAATGTCAATGATCTAAATGCTCCAAAAGATTACATATATTCATAAACATGAATATATTTAATCAGTACATATACATACATATATATGTATGTATATGCATATACATACATATGTATATTTATACATACATATATACATATGTATGTATGTATGTATACACATACATACATATATGTATTTGATATACATATACACACATACATATGTATGTATGTGTGTGCATATATATGTGTGTGTTTAATCAGTACACATACATATATATGTATATACATAAATACATACATATATATATGTGTGTGTGTGTGTGTGTGTGTTTCAAGTGATATAGCATGTTCAAATGTTGGAGAATCTTGTGTTTCAGGTGATATCAATATGTACATATATATATGCATATATGCGCACGTGTGTGTGTGGGAGTGTATTGTATTTGCATGAGTACATACGCAAAATTTGCACTTTTGTGGGTTAAGGGGAAAATAGAATGGAATTTCTGAGTTATGGCTAGCCATTCTTCATCATATTGAAGCTGAGGAGTTGTCGGCTCTGATTCGATAACAATAATCTACAAATATTGGAAAAATAACAAGGGAAACACCCTGGCAGGTTCTTTTTTCATGATATATTGCTCGTGGTAATCTGGAAGAAATGTTAGAACCTGCATGAACTTGCGACCAGGAAGGCATTTGTCAAGTGCGAGGAACTTTGTAACAGGCCCACCTTCTCCGTGTCGAACAACTGCAGAGAATTTGCAGTGGAGGTGAGCTGAAAACCAAAAACGGGGTTTCAATTTTCTGAGTAGTTTTGCAGAAACTCTGCTCCCAAGGTTCCTTTCTTGAATCTGTGACCACACCTCATACCATGAATTTGAACACTCAAGAGAACTGAACCTTAATAATAAAAAAAATAAATAAATAATTAATAAATATAACTACTTTATTGTTATGATTAATATCTCAATAATTTTATCCTCATAAACAAAGAAATTATATCTGATGAGTTTCAAACCTAAAATATATAATTAATTAATTAATTAATAGTTATACATACTTTATTGCTCTGATTGAATGGAAATGCATGTAGATGAATACCACTATCTAATAATTATAGGGCAAAAGAAAAGATAATACCCAGCACGATATATAGGAGAAATTAATATCTCAACAGACTAATCCTCATAAATCAAATAGATTGTATTTGATGAGTTTCAAACCCAAAATTTATAATTAATAAATAATTATAACTACTTTATTGCTCTAATTAAATACATATACTTGCAGATGAATACCACAAGCTACAATTCTAGGGCAAAAGAAAAGATCATACCCAGCACATATGATTTCTACCCAGCATGAGAACTATGAGAAATTAATATCTCAAAAGTCTTATCCTCATAATTAAAAAAAATTATATTTGATGAGTCTCGAACCTAAAATTTATAATTAATTAATAATTATAACTAATTTATTGTTTTGATTAAATACAAATACATGTAGATGAATACCGCAAGGTAACAATTATGGGGCAAAAGAAAAGATCATGCCCAGTACACAAGATTTCTGCTCAGCATGAGATCTATGAGAAATTAAAATCTAATTAATCTTATTCATATAAATCACAGAGGTTATATTTGATGAGTCTCAAACCTAAAATATGTCACTCTTGGACACGTATACTTATCATTATACAAGACAAATCCTTCTCATAATTGCACGATACATTTTTCTAAATTATAATCCAAGCTACCAATGTTATAAATTCAAAATTTTTAATTTTGAAATTTAACAAATTATCTTTGAAAAGCTAAAAATCAACTATTCTAGAACATTCTAGAATGATTGGCTTGTAGTAAAGATAAATAATCATATATCCTAAGTATGTTAGTGAATTAAATCAACCATGTTATGTCATGCTAAATTTTCTTATAAATATTAATTATCTGAGTCATATGAACACAAGACATTAAAATAATTTCATATTTAATCTAATTTTTCATGAAATTTCACTAAATTTATGTGTTTTGTAAGTACAATCGATATTGTATTAGATTCCATACAATAATAAAATATTAGCCATTTTGTTATCATAGTACAACTTCAATTGCAAGTTCAAAGATTTTTTTTTTTATTTTTTTCAATAAATATTTTTTCTTTATGATATCTCACAAGTTTTATTCTCACGACTTCATATTTTATCTTAGTATTTTAGCATAAATTTTCCACTAACAATTAAACATAGGATTTGGGGATGCACCTTTAACAAGTTCATGATAAGCATGTCATTTGCTCACATTCGATAATCCCATGAGATTAGTCGAGATATCTTCTAGCTGACTCGTACTAATGAAGATACTCATGATTATCAAGAAAATAAAAATTATCACATTAAAATTTGATCTTCAATGTGAAATTTCAGAGTTTTTATTGTCTCAATAAGAACAACATGATCTGTCAAATATCTTTATTTTTTTCTTGGAGGTAATCTTTAATTTAGGAAACTATATTATAATTAATATAATAACTAAAAGAAATAATAAAAATTTGATTGGGAAAACTAGATTATTATCAATTTATAATATTATTCCTACACATATTATCAATTAATGAATATCAATTTTATTGAGATAATTAGATGATTAGAGGAGATAATATTATGATTAGTGCTATTATGTGTGCTTTTCTCACCTCAGGGGGTGGCACCTTAAATAAGAATGTGCCTTTAACAAGTTCATGATAGGCATGTTCTACACCTACATGTAAGCATCCATGTATCTTCATTGTAGTTATCAAAATGTGTTAATCTTGAGTTATAAACAAGATTGAGTTCTTTAATTTCCTTTAATAACAATGATTATTAATCACGAAGAAACAAAAAAGCAAAAAAAGGCATAGAAATGGGAGATAAAAAGTGTTAGATTCTATCATTTTATGTTTATTTTCACTTAGCCAAATAGCTTGTTCATGTAATCATCTAGCTCTTAACCCATGCCTCTCCCTTATTATCACACAACAAATCTTATAGAATTTGTGATATAATTTAAAAGAACTTCACCTCTCTCTCAAAGTGTCGTTTGTGTCGAACAAGTTGCTTCCAATTCCCACAGTCTGTGACACCAGCAGGCCAGTCATGTGACAGAAAAATATCAATAGGCTCCTCCAGCTCCATGAGTTTTTGCACATCATATTCACGGACGTGATATACAGACCTTATGCTCTTTTCATTATAAGGAGGCCTCTCGTGGTGACCTGATAAAAGGAAATGTAACTTCAATTCTATGTTAATGGATGTTTTGTTTCTTGTGGTGGGTGGGAGAGGGAGCCAGGCAAAGGGTGCACAAACCCAGATAATAGTCACGTTCATTATAGATTCCTGAAAGCCCACCAATCCGAAGGTTTCCAAACTTGATAACTCCAGCAAATCCCATAAAGTATATATTAGGAGCTGCCCAACCTCCATAATATCTAGAACAAAGAAGAAGAAGAAGAAGAAGAAAGAGAGCCATTATCATAGCTTTCTTCCGATGGAGCCCTCTGCCAGAAGATATCAGAGATTTCTCTCAATGTGTCCGTCTTCTTCTAAGAGCAGACAGCAACATAGCTCGTGTCGCGTGTAATGGCCAAGAGAAAACAGAAGCTAGGTCAGATCTGAATCGCCAGACTGAATTGTTAAACACACGGCACCGTGTGAAAGATCATATGCTGGTGAAAGAGATGAGCAAGGACATTCATGACCTAATTGATAAGTGCGGAACAACTTACAATTCCCACAGATAATTGGAAGCTTCGTGGTTTCCGCCAATGAATATCGTTGGAACCGGAGCAACTTCCACGCCAGAGTAGTACTTCCAGAATGAATTCATCTTGCGATACTTAGGAGGTACGTTTAAGCTCTCCATGTCCCTCTCGTTCCTCACCGCCTGACTCCCAGCCCACATCACGCACACAGATTAAAAGTTCAGTTACGGTAGAAATTGGAAAACGATAACAAGAGCGGTTTCTGGAAAGGTTAGGTGGTTGCCACCAATTGGCGATGAAGATCACCTGGAAATCCCCACAGCAGAGAAGGAGATCGATTTTGGTGTTGTGTACTTTTTCGATGTGTAGTACCGTCTTATAGACGTTATCAAGTTCCCCGTGCATGCATCCTTCCACTGCTATCTTCATCTTTCGACTTTCTCTGTGTTCATGAGAGGCGTACTGGTGTCGACTAGCAGGTCAATACGCCTGAGCTGTTTCGAAACTCGATCCTTCGGAGGTACGTAAATAATTCACCATTTCACATTCACTCCATTGTTTGGTTGGAACTGGAGCTGACATCCGATTTCGAAGACCTAAGTTACTCGATAATCCATAAGATATGTGACCTATCAAACAACTTAAAACTTGCCAGCCAGATAACATTTTGGCACATAGAATAGTATTTTAGCACCTCAATTTTTTTTTTTGCTCCAATCTTTTAAATTTCAATTTAAAACATATTAAATAACGACTAAAAAAATAAAATCTCACTTTTTCATAACTTTCATCTTCAAGTTGGTCCATGCTAGTAGTATTGATTTCCATAATTTTTATCTCATTTTGTATTTGAATTTTTTGCACGTGTTTTTCTTCAATTTCTAACTGTTTGCGATATTGCTCCAATGCTATCTTCTGTTGAGCATAAATTTTTTTATGTCGCTCAATTTTTTGTCGTTCTATTTCTATTCTTTCATTCTAGTGATGATAATTTAGTGATCTTTCAACATCAATTTGTCTTTGTTTTTAAGTTTTTTTCTTCGAAGCTTTTTTGCCCAGTATTGTCTCCTAAATATGGAGTTGAATAGCTGGATTCAACATGAGTTGATTTAGCAGGACTACCAGTTGAATAAGTTTTTGCTATATTATTGCTGGTCAAATTATTATTCCATTTCTGCTCCATTTTCAATATATTCCAACAATGCTCGTATTGAAATGGTTTTCCAATTATCTCATCAAATATTTCTCTTGCTTCATCAACCTGAAATAATTTGAAATAATTCAATAAATTGTTAAGATATCAAATCTTTCTAGTATCTAAATTTAAAGTATAAATCTTATATTATTTTAATGCATTTTACATTTATATCAGTGCAACGACTTTCAATAGAAGATTGGAAATGTCTTTCATTATTACCTCCATTAAGTGCCAAGTATTGTGATATTCTTTGCCAGAATACACCACTTTATTGTTCATTTCCGGTAATTAAATCTTTGCTCGTATTAAACCATGCAGACATAATTAATTTATCTTTTTCTACAGAGAAGTTCTTTGTGTTGGGACGACTTCATTTTGTACTGGTGCCAAATCTGCTGGATTACTTTGAATAATAATATCATCATATAAATCGATCTCATTCACTAGCAAATCAATTAATGAAATATCAAATATTCTTTTTAATTTATAGAATGAGCAATTTATAAAACATTCAATTGAAATATCAAAAATTAAGATTATAAACAATTTAAAAAAATAGAAAATTATCTACTGTAATTTTAAAATCAAAATATAAAATAAAAGAGAAGACAAAACCTTTTTTTCTTTGGAATTATCTCTCTTCCGGCATATTAATGGAAGAATGCAAGGACTGAATGCAAGGATTGAAGGCAACAAATAATATTTTTTGGATTTTTTAGGATTGAAAAAAGAAAGCTGTGCAGTAGCGCATTCAAAAAAAACAAAGCTGTGCAGTATCTATCCAACGGATATATTTTAATTTAGCATATAAAATTGAATGGAATGAAAGCATTCCATTCAATTTTATAAAATAAATTAAAATATATCCGTTGGATAGATACTTTGATATGTACCGTAAACTAACCACTATTTTGCATATTCTATTTTCTTTCTCCAAGGTTACCATTTATGGCACCCCAATTCACGGATGCCATCCCCGTTGGAGCTAAAAATAATAATATTTTAGGTATCATTTTGACAGTTACGGGGATGTCACCCCATATAGCAACTCCGGTTGGAGTTGCTCTAACACCCCATGAAATGCCAATGTGTAAGTAAAAGTGGAAAATGGGCTGAGCTATTTGGGCCTCACCTAATATACAACCCACTTTTAATGGCCTAGGCACCACACCCCATGACTCATGGCTGGTAGTGGTGTGGATGAGCCTGCAATATAACTTGTTTTGTGTAAGGCCTACAACTCAAGCCCACATGCTTGAATTTGACATGGCACAACTCACCATGATGGCTCGAGTATGTTGAAATTGGACTGGTTCCAAATTGGCATGGGTAGTAGTTAGCACACATGTCTCATTTTAAAAATTCCTAGATACTGGGCACATATGCTTCACATACCTATAACTTTGGTTAAAATTCATAATAGGTCGGTCCAAATCTATATCAAATTGGTCCAGTGCATTGGCGTGGTTGGACCACCCAAAACTAGGCTATTTGGCCTAGCCACCTTTACTAAGTGGCAAAAATTAATAACTAATACATGCCAACACCCAAATAAAAAGTCTTCAGTTTAAAAGGAATGAACAATAAAATAATTGAATCAAAGCTGATGCAGTGATTCAAGGGGGTCCTCGATCTGACAGTAGTATTCAAGCTTTGAAGGCAAATATAGATGCATTCTACTCTCATAAGGGGGAGGGGGACCTGGGACTGAGAGCGAAAAGAAGAGATTTGAAGAAAGATATTTGATTTTGATATTATGCATCTTTCAAGCCAAGGAAAAGCATGACAAAACAAGGGAATGACCATAGCACAAAAATATTCTTCATGACATGCATGCCAAACAATGAATTTTTTTTAAATCTTTTTTTATTCTGTTTATCTTTTAGCATACCAAACAATGGTTTTCGAGTTAATTTTTCTTAGTTTATGGCATGACAATAGCACAAAAATATTTGATTTACATGGAGCTCCAAGAGAATATTTTGAGCTCTCTTTATGGTGTTATACTCGGTGATATGTGTAGTGGCTTTGCGATTGTGCCAAAACTCATAGTTGGGTGAGAATCTTTTGTATAACATAGCTACACAAGTATATAGTTTGTATGAGTAATAAAGTAAACATAAGTTTAGATATTAATCTCATTAAGATTATTTTGATAATTCAATCAACTAACACTAAACTTACAAATATACGAGTTGAACAAATATACTTAATTTTAAGGAATATACTCAAATATTATGGTTGATACACTTGCTTTTGTGTGATGATATTTCTTGGTGTTAGGCTAATATCATGTTTGGTTATTAGATGATAGTATATTATTATGAAAATATACATGTGCTCTCTTGGCATATAAGGTGGCAATCATCCATTGCATTGTCACTATCAAGGATAATCTCCTTGTAGTTGTTCATTTGGTAATTAATACTAAAGCAACATGTCATTCCATATAGTTTTCATCATTATAACTACTTATTTTAGTTAACACGTCAATTACTTTGAGTATGTACTTTTATTCCTAAACCTCTAATTATCTTGAGATAATATGATATTTATTTTGTTTGTGCTTTCAATTTCATAAATATCATACTAATGATAATTAAACATGTTTTTCCATTAATTTTATCCTTAGAAGTCGTACATATAGAAATTATTTGGAGGCCTGTCACCACTATATACATTTCTCCCACTTGTGTGTGCCCCTTAACATACGTGTTATCCTCCACCATGGCTGATATATGACCCTTACATTATATTGAAACTCATAGATAAGATATTCTGCTTATCTCCCATGTTACTCTAAGATTAAGTTTCTTAGATGGTACATAACTATTTAATTTTTAATCTGGTTGTATTTTTAGCTTCGTGAATAACACACTCATAATGATTAAATATCTTAACTTTGAGTTTTCACATATTAATTTATCTCATACATTACAATTAGAAAAGGCTATCATTTTCTTCGATCAAATTTCAAACCACAAGAGTCTCTCCAATAACTTACATGTCTTAGTCTGTTATGACCGACATGCATAAACTGACATATTCATAAAAAATATTAATCTTCGATTCTAAATTACATCAATATCCATCAATATCCAAACACAATATTAAGTTAAACATAAACTCATAAATTCAAATATTAATCACAATACAAATACAATACCAAGTATATAATTCAATTAAGTCAGAAATTGAAGATAAAATCATGTGAGATAATTTTGAAGGTATCTCATGAATTATAAAGTTCCCAATGTATACTCAAACTAATTTATAAGCATAAAATCCTAATTCCAATTGATGTTGCTTATTATTTACATTTACATTGGATTTGCTCTAAATCAAGTTTAATGATGCATCACCTAAGATTTGTGTGTGGCACTTCCCCCCCTACTCTCTTTTTTTTTTCCTAAGTATAACTTCTATACTTTTGAGATTAATATAATATTTTAAGTTGGAAGTTAGTGCACATAATCGGGGTCATGACTTTGTAATCTCTTTAGATCTTTTTTAGAACACAAATATCATAGTACTGGAAATGGCTATGACTAATGTTGAAACTCTCTATAACATAAAGTCATATATAATGTTAGGAATAATTATGACTTTAGTCTAACTTTGTGAGTAAAATATTCGGGCAATGGATTGTCATGACTAAATAAAACTCTATATAACACAAAGCTGTGGTACTATGAATTAGTTATAGTTTTGGTCTTGACTTATTGAACAGAATAACATTGTAATGGGATTGGGATGACTAAGTCACTATGCTAAATACCAAATCAACTTTGATATTTTCTCTTTGAAGTACAGATTCATGATATGAGAAAAAGTCATGAACATAATAAGTACTCTCTATCTTAAAAAGTTATGGCAAAAAATAATTTCATGGCCTATATTTCTTGATATTTAAGCTATATATTGAATCAGCCATTATTCTAAAATGTGTCCTAACTACTTGTACTATTGGTGTACTTGGATGTTGAAACATAAAAATAATGTCATTGCTATTAAGTAGCTTAGATCTAGTACATCCAAAACTCCATAAAAATATAATGGTCATGATGAATGTGTCATATAATGAAATGATTATATCATCTAGTTGGTGTAGTAATTACATACAAAGAAGTTCATCGGTATTTTGTTAGTGTTATGACCAAGAAAGATTGTCATGACTACTTAATGCTAATATAGAAGGTATACATAAGTTGTGACAAAAGAATATTATGACTCTCTTTCTCTCCTCTCTCCTACAAACCTTTGCAGCATCGAATCCACCAATTTTCTCAAGCTTTACTATGATTTTACTCATATTCATCAAATCCTTTCAAATTAGGAATTTAGTAAAATCTTATTGATGCATACTAATACACATGCAAACATACCTAATTTTACTCTTTAATTAAAATAATTAAGGAGCAATGAATCTTACATCAAACAACTACAATAAAAATAATATATATATATAATGGCCACGATTAGGTTTGAGCATCATGGTGGGCATTTATTTTGAAAATATGGTTCAAATTTTTGGAATTTGTTGGGAAGTATATAATTTGTGTTGTGAAGTATGAATTAATCACAAAACAAAAAAAAAAGATCCTAAAGTTGACTCCAAAATTGTGCTGTTTATTTTCCATATCTAGATCTTCTTTAGATGTTCATTTTGATTAGTAACTTTATTTGTTTAGGTTAGATTTTCCATATAATCTTTTTATTTAGCTTTCCTTCCTGATTTATACTTTATAACTATGAAATTATTCAATACTTCTTCATATAGATATTCTATCATGGATTTCATGACTTTGAGAAGTATCATGACATCATCGATTATGACTTCATTGAAAAGTGTTGTGACTCTTGGTGCATTCATGACCAATGAAATTTCTCTTTGAATTATATTAGTCTTTATATTGTCCTGTATCATGACTTTCATCATTGTTTTTACAAGAAAAATCATGATATCCATTGAACTTATGATTTTTTTCATTATAATTATTTCTTTCTCATTTTCCTTTGGATATTTTTCAATTATTGTCTCATTTTTATCTTTCTTTTCTAGAACATAAATTATTAGTTAGGGCTTTTCCATCACTTGTAATTTTGTCACCATCTAGAGAGCCTTCTAAATAGTCGTTGAATATTGTTACATTAAGAGCTTTGTCTTTTCTATAGCTTTCTTTGTATCTTTGGATATATGTGATACGGGTTCTCCCGAAGTCACAAGTTTAAAGAAGACAACAACTTCATAATAGCATTCATATTCATATTTATTATTATCTATCTTCATCTTAATTTTTATCTTTTTCTTCAAGTCATGGTTCAGATTCTTCATTGTTGTCTTTAGTGTGGTGAAAATCATGATATGCAACAACACAAAGAATTCAAATTCAACCCGATAAATCAAGTGGTCGAAGTTAATATTCTAAAAAATAATAAGTATATCTTTTAACCCAACCAAAATATCTCCACTCTATGAATGTATAGCAGGACTTAAGCTAATAATAAAAATATGGGAATAATTTTATGAATTATCACAAACAAAGAGTATCAAGCTGTAATTATATTCAAGCAGATAGAGTAGAAAAGTTATTATTTGTAGTTTTTATCATTGTCTTACTCATTAAAACCACGATAAAAAAATGATCTCCAATACTCATGAAATGGATTCAAATGCGAAAATAACATATAAACATGATGATAAAAATTATTGATAAACTTTGATAATTATCAATCTCAGTAAAATAAAAGAATGAAAGTAGATTACCTAGTGATACCTATACAAATCCAAAGAAAAAAATTGTCTATCATATGAAGAAGTGCTAAAAAATTAGAGAAATGACAATCCAAAATATAAGTAAAAAGCCATGAGTTTTTCTAAAGTCTTAACACCACCCATTAATAACGTATAATATGCCTCAACATCTCTCTGCATCATGGCATAACATCCAATAATATTTTCTAAAAGATATAGTATCACCATAACCAATTGTTTAATTTTTTCCACTAGCATAGTCAAATGTCGAAGTAGAGAAATAAGAGAAAATACATCGTATTAGAAGCATTGATTAGAATAAAATTATGCCAAGAATAAAATTTTTCTTCCTATTGTCTCATTTTCACAATGTTTTGGAAATGAAAAGAGAGATAAAAAATTTGATAAGCTTCTAAATTCTTCCAAAATTTTGAGATGAACATTCTATTTGTTGAAGTAATAGCTTATATGTCAAACAATATGAAGTTCATGAAAAATATGATTAACATATAAGTATTTCTCATGACTTATCTGTTATTGTACAACATGATAGATTTGCATAAACTGATATATTCATGGAAACCCTAATATTTAGTTCAAAATTACATCCATATTTATCAATATCCAAACATAATATTATTACAAATGTTAACCTATAAATTCAAATATTCATCAAAATACAAATACATTGGCAACCCTATAATTTAATTTATTTAGATATTATGTACAAAATCATGTGAGATACGTTGGAAAACACATAGTGGATTGTGGGGCTACCATTGAACATTCATACTAATTTAAAAAAAATAAAACAATATTTCCAATTGATATTTATTATTTTTCACCTTGGATTTGTTCTAAATTTGGGTTAATGATACATTGTCTACATATGTGTGTTTCATTCCCTTCTTTCTTTCTTTTTTTTTTTAATGACTATAGCTTTTATGGTATGTGAATTAGTGTTGAAAGTCACGACACAAAATTGAAGTTTTGATTTTGCAATTTATTCTGATATTCTCTAGAGCATAAATATCATAGTATTGAACATGAATATGATTGATATTTAAACTCTTTGTAACATAAAGTCAGAACACTATCATTGGTCACAACTTTGATTTTAACTTTGTGAGAAATATATAATGGAACTGGGATTGCTGAAACTAAGTCAACCTCTCTATGACATAAAGATTTAATACCAAGAATTAGTCATAGATTTAGTCGTAGCTTGTGGAACAAAATATCATAATAGTGAAATTATCGTGATTAAAGCAAATACTTTTTGTAACACAAAGTCACAATACTAAATATTGCAGTGACTTAAGTATTTTCTTTCTTGAACATAAAACCTCATCTTTGTAAAAAGTCACATCCAAAGTAATTACTCTCTGAACAAACAGTTATGGCATAAAATGAAATTATGGTTCACATCTCTTTATGTTTTGGCTTTGTCTTGAATAAGTCATGACTCAAAAATGTTTCAAGATTACTTGTATCATTGGGATATTTTGTTACTATGACATAAAAATAATATCACTACCATTAAGTAATTTAGAGCTTTTGTGATCATGATTATAGGAAAATATAATGGTCATGATAATTGTGTTGTACAGTGAGAAAATTGATTTAACTAATTGTTAGATTCATAGCATAAAAAAAATTCATGATTGTTTCGATAGATTTATGACTACTAAAGAATGTCACAACTTCTTAATTCTACTATGAAAGGTGTACATCAATCATGATAAGAGAATTATCATGACTATTCATCACTTTTCTTTTCTACAAGTCTTTTCTCCATTGAATTCATAAATATCACCAAAATTTATTATAATTTCACTCATATTCATCAAATTCTTTCAAAAAAAATTTAGTGAAATTTCTTTGATACATACAAATATACATGCAAATATTCCTAATTTTACTTTCCAAATGCTATACTTTATTTGGTTTTTTGAATACCCGAACAACATAATAAAAGTATTATTCTTTTCCATGTAATGAATCTCGCTCCAAACAACCAAACTAATAGTAAACACATATATGATGACCATGACAAGTAGTATTACTTTTAATATCCATAGCTAGACCTTGTTTATAACTCCATTTTAGTTAGTAACTTCATCTATCCATGTTAGCATCTCCGTATAATCTGTTTTCTTTGGTTTGTCTTCTCGATTACTCATTCATTATCACGAAATGCTATAACACTTCTTAATCTAGATATTCTATCATGGATGTTACGAAATTATTTTTTATGGCTTTATTGAAAAGTTCTACAACTCTTTGTGTAGTCGTGACTTGTGGAAATTTTCTTTGATTCAAATTAGTTAGTCCATTTCTTCCTATCATGACTTTCATCATAATTTATGGAATAAAAGTCATGATATTCGTTGAAGTTGTGATTTTCTTCATTATAATTTTTTTTTTCTTATTTGTCTTAGGATGTTACACCATTATAGTTTCAGCCGTATCTTTCTTCATTATAATTACTTATTTCTCATTTATCTCTAGATGTTCCTCTATTATTATTTTACCCTGGTTTTTTTTTCTAGCCTTTTAGTAATTAATTTGGGCTTTTCTATTAATTATGCTTTTTGTACCATATTGAGAGTCTCCTCAATAGCTTATGCGTATGGTTACATTGAGAGCTTTGTCTTTTTGACATATTCCTTTGTATCTTTTGAGAAATATGATTGAGATTCTCTTGAAGTTGTGACTTTAAAGAAGGTTACGACTTCATCACAATCTTCATCTTAATTTTCATTTTTTTATATTTTTTTGAGATATGGTTTAGATTTTTCATTGTTTTCTCTATATTCCTCATGCCATCACTATTCTATGAACTATTTCCATCAAAAATACACCAATCACATTTGCTCTCCACCCACCTAAAACATGAATTCCTTCTTTTAGATATTAGTTAATGCTTATCTAGCAGTTAAAATAGATTTCCCAAGATCAAAGAAGTATAATGATATTCCTAAATATCAAGCACAACAAAATCAACCAAAAAAATAAACTTCCCAATTTCTATCAAAACATCTTCAATCACTCCACTCAAAAATGTGTTGGAATGATCATTCATTTAAAATGAAGAAGTTAGAGTTATTTTACCAAAGTTTATAATCCACACTATGTATAATGGTATTATGTTCATACTTGATATCCACTCACATAAGAAAGTGTTTTGAAAAACATGCTCCCCAATTATAAATAAAATAATAAAACTTCTTAGATCTTTTAGCTTTCTTGGAATTTTATATTGAATGATATTAATATATTTCTCAAACTACCTCTTCTTACTCAATCATATTTTTCATTAACTTCACATAATTTGGCATTTGGTAAAATACTTCAACAAATATAATGGTTACCTCAAACTTTCATAAAGATTTAGAAACTTATTGAATTGCTCATATAATTTTGCCTATCGAAAATATTATAAAAACAAGTGATTAGGAGGGAAATGATTACTTTTAGCATCATCCTTATATCATACATCTTTGTGATCAATACTTCTAGCATGCTATATTTCCTCCTATTTCTTCTTTTCTTTAATAACTTTGTTAGTGACAAGAATTGAGCAGCAAGTTCTAGTGATACCACAACTTTAGAAAATATGATAATATGTTATGCCACAATACTATAAGGTGTTCTTAAGGTTGGTGTCATGACTTAAGGAAAACTGGTGACTTCTTCAATCATAGCTTTCATTTATGTACGGTCTTCTCTTTTTGCTTCTGTTTTGGATTGTTACATTTATTATTTTTTTCTGCTTCTTAGTTAATGGACATACATTTCTTTAAACACGTCTTAGTATTTTTAGGTAATCCACTCTTATTTTTTTTCTTTAGTTGAGATTGTTAATAATCCAAGTTGGCTTTCGATGAGTTTTATCATTACATTCATGTATTCAATTCTCATTTCAATATGTTTCATATGAGTATCTTGAAGATTATTTATCCTTTTCATTTGAGTGAGTAAGGCCATGCCATTATCTTCAAATAACAACTTTTCTACTCCCTTCGCATGAATATAGTTGGAGCTTGAGGTTCACTATATGTAATAATCAATTGAGTTATTCCCAAGATTCATGTAAAATTGGCCCAAGTTTTGTTGTACATTCATAGACTTATGAAATAAAAGATTTTCATGGTTCCTCAAATTTAGTTGGTAATGAGTGAGAGTTTTTTGGTGGGTTCGGAATATATTCACTTATCCTACAAAGTAACATGTTACTTTGTAGAAATATTCACTTATCCACTTGATACATCGGGTTGAATTCATCCTCATTGATTTGTTGCATAGCAAAAATTTCTTACCTATTAATTTGCTTCTCATTCCAAGCTTCAAATCTATAAAAGAGCATATTAATTTTTAATTCCATTGTAGTCAGTCTATCTAACGCTAATAAGCTTGTTTTATCCTAAATGAGCAATTACTTGAAATTTGATAATTATTTTTTGTTAGTTCCTTAGATTAAATATTTCTTTTTTCTGTGACTTCTTTGTGATGCAATCGTCCGAAGTTATATCAATACTATATCTTATCATATAATTTAGCTAACATAAAAAATTTGTGCTTAGAATAACAACCCAAATCATTTTTGTGGGCATCTCTTCAAATGTCCTCTAAATTGGCCCTAAGCATCATATAAAGTTAGTGTGAGGGAGGGGGTGAGGGAGAAAGAGAGACAAAGCGAGATTGAGAGATAGGGAGAAGGGGGGGGGGGGGGGGGGGGGGAGGAAAATCAAGAAATTGAGGAAGACACATATAATAATGTTCAAGTAATAAAAAAAGCTAACAAAAAAGGTAATTTTCAAAAAATATTATTTAAATATTAAGTATTAAAAACATAACAGAATATCAAATTTAAGTTTATTTTCATTATTATTCTATTTAATTTTTTTGTATGACACTTAAAAATAATCTATAGAACATATAATGTTCAAGTATGATCATATATGTTCATATATTTCTAATTGGCTATATAAAAATTTCATATACTTTTTCAATTAATTATATAAATTTAATAATATTAATATAAATTATTTAACATTCTTATATCCAAAAGTATAATTTTCTTTTATTTATTTTATTAACAAAATAACTTTCAACTATGAGTAATTAAGCTGGGCTAATTCTCACTAATTAATATTTTGATACAAAAGTTGGCAAATAAGAATATAATGTGCATCCTAATTAATAGTATGACAAAAGACAAAAACATTAGTTCGGCATTCAAGATTGACATGACTTAATTTTTGGTAGCCAAAGGTAGTCATTATGTCAGGTCAGGTCATGATGACATGACATAATTATCAATGATGTCACCCTTGCACAACCCCGTAGCTCTCTAGCAACCTAAGTGAAGATTGGCCACACTAAAACCCAACATAGTTCAAGAGTATGCTAGTTTAGGCATATGCTAACGACCATCCTTTTTTAGGTCAAATTCTACCATGATATTTTTTAGCAAAGATATATGTTGGAATTTCATATCTCTCGATAATGATTATGCGAAACTATTGAATTGTGCAAAATTATAAAAAATAAACACTACAACAATCAAACACTAGTTTTAACGTGGTTCGCTAGATGTTTTACATGACAAACTATGTCCACTAGACAAGTACTTAGCGCTTACAAATTAATTACCAAATGTTATACTACAAAATCACAGAGAGATGGAGAAGAACATAGTGCATTAAAAAAATTATGCATACAACAAATTTATAGGAAAAATAAATATAGTTCTATAAACGAAATGAGCTGGATCAATAGAGTGGATCGGGTCACGCTCCAAAAATTTTTTTCAGTGCCACGTGACCAATTTTCAAAATACAAGTACTTGCACCTTTAAATAAAATAGAGAAATAAGAAAACAAATGGTTAAATAGATAATAAAATAAATTATATACTACAATCCCCACCTTAAGCTATTTTGTATGCAGATAGACACTTTTTATAAATGAATAGTCCTTATATGACAACAACTGATTTGATATGCTTAGTTAGTCACGACAATGTCTTAATTTATTCAGAGTGACATGTTTGGTAAATATGTCAGCTGGGTTATCAGAGGTTCCAATCTCCTTCACTTCTACTCTCTTCTTATATTGATGGAAATAATACCACACATCAACGTACTTTGTCCTCTTATAGTGTACTTGATCTTTTGCTAAACAAATAGCACTAAGGTTGTCATAGAATACTAATGCTACCTATTGATAAATAGCAAGTTCTTTGAGAAAACATTTCATTCAGATCCTTTCATTCACAACTTTAGTTAGAGTCATATACTCTACTTCAGTGGAAAATAGAGTGATAGAAGATCAAAGAGTAGCTTTCCAGTTAATTATAGAGCCACAGACAGTGAAGACATAGCCAATCATAGACTATCTACTATCAACATCTTCTATATAGTCAAAATCAGAATATCTAGATAGCATGAATTTTAATTCATTACCAAATATCAAACCTACATCGGATGTCCCATTAAGCTACCTCAGTAACCTCTTGACAACTTTCTTGTGCTCTTGACTAGGGTTTATAATAAGCCTATTCACTGCACTGACTATATGAGCAATATTAGGTTGGGTGCACACCATGAGATACATGAGGCTCCTGATAGCACTAGAATAAAAAATATTGAACATATATTCCTTATCAATTCAAATTAAAGACAAATTTCCAATGATTGTTGGAGGTTGGAAGCATATCGCTTGGACAAATACTTACAAGAAGCTATTCCCAATCTAGAGAGGATTTTTTGAATAAATTGTTTATATGATAGAAATAATTTTCTGTTAATCCTATCTCTTAAAATTTTCATGCCCATAATTTTCTTTGCCCCTCCAAGAATTTTCATATCAAATTCAGAATTGAGAATATTTTTTAGTTCCTAAATGTTAGATTCATTTATGATAATGATGAGCATATCATCTACATACTACAGTAAGTAGATATATGACTCATCCTTTTACCTTCTGAAATAAACATAGCAGTTATTGTCATACCTACTATATTCATGACTAGTCATGAAATAGTCCATAGAGTGACTTTAGAAGCTTGCAAACATAAGTTTCTTTATCAGATATCTTAAAACCCTCAGGTCGGTTCATATAAATTTTTTCATATAGATCTTCATGAAGGAAAGCAATTTTGACATCTAGTTGCTCAAGTTCAAGATTCTGATATGCCACTAATACTAGAAGAAGCATCTTCATTGAGCTATGCCTGAATATAGGAGAGAATATCTCACTATAATCAACACCCTCTATCTGACTGAACCCTCTTACAACTAGATATGCCTTGAATTTTACACCACCAGCAACTGAGGTATCTTTTTTCTTCTTGAGAATCCATTTGCAATAAACTTTCTTCTTGAGAATCCATTTGCAAGAAACTTTCTTCCCTTTGGTTTATGTACAACAATACAGATACCATTCTTATGAAGGGATTCAACTCTTCATTCATGATACTTAACCATGACTTAGATTTAGGATATTTAATAGCATCCCTGATGGAAGATGGTTCATGAATATTAATTTTGTTAGCAACTTGTTGGGCAACCCTACATATTCATCCAAGTCGAATTTCAAAGGAGGATCTACATTTATCCTTATTGGTCTGTCCCTACAATACTATAGGGAATAGATACTTTAGGTGTAGGTTCAGGACCAAGTTTAGAAATAAACTCAAGACCATATTCATAATTAGCTATTGATTATCTAGAGACAAATTCATATGTCTTTCCTAGATACACATAATTAGATTTTACCTCCACCATAAGTTCTGATTGAGGAACTTTAAATGACTAAACATGACAAGGTACTCATTTTTGGATGATAATTTCATCAAAGGTAACACTCCTATATATGATCACTCTCTTTTTAGATGGTGATTAGATATGGAATCCCCTGACTCCATATCTATATCCTACAATTATTTTTTTTCTTGATTGAAGTTCAAAATTATTATTATTTACATGATTGTAAGCAACACAGCCAGAAACTTTTAGATTAGAATAATCTAGAGGTTTACTAGATCATACCTCAAATAAAATTTTGAAATTAATTCCACTATGTTGTGATCTATTTATTAGATGACATGTGGTATTATTAACTTCAGTTCAAAACTCTTTGTCTAAGCCTGATTGAAAGAATATACATCTATTTCTCTCCAAAAGTGTTTGATTTATTCTTTCAGTAATGTTATCTTGCTGAGGAGTGTGACTAAACTTTATCCTTATATAATTCCTTAAATTCAGATGAATAAGATTATATACCATTGTCTATCCATAAAAGTTTAACTTTCTTAAGTGCTTGATTTTCTTCTAAGCTAATATACTTCCTAAACTTTCCAAAAGTTTCAAATTTAAGTTTCATCATGAATACCTAGGACATCCTGGAGTACTCATCCACTAAACATAAATAAAATCGGATGCCACCAATAGATGGGGCCCCAACAATTAGCATGGATATAATCCAAGGTATCTTTTGTGCAGTGTATAGTTTTACACAACTTAGTTTTATGTTTTTTACAAAAAATATAATGATCACAAAAATTAAGTTTACTAATTCTATGACCAACAAAAGGTTAAGTTCAGAAATAATTTTCATACATTTCTCACCCATATGTGCAAGCTGCATGTGTCATACTCTGGTAAGATCAGCTTTAGCTTTAGATTTAGATTCTCCAGATATGACATCAGCAGCCCCTTTCACCATGAAACCCATTAGTGTGTCTAGCATTCCACTATTTTGTCCATTTAATATGATGTAATCTCCTTGATGAATATTCATCATCACCTCACCACCACTAAAGGTATATCCCTGATATCCAGTACATTGAGGAAAATTAGATTCATAGTCATCTTCAGAATATGCCTTACATCTGATAGAGAAATGATCCAGCTATCATATATTCTCATACTAACTATGCTGACTCCAACAACTTTACATGGTTGGTTGTTGCCTACAACACTATGACAAGCTTCCTTCTAATATTTTTTACTAAACCATTTCAAATGTGTATTGATATGAAAGAAAGTACCACTGTCCATAATCCAGTAGTCATCTTCATGGTCATCTTCATCCATTAGCAGAGATGACGAGCATGAGGTCATCTTCATCCATGTCATCGCATGCTACAATAGCAGTTGGTGGGGGAACATGCTAATCAAACTGACCAGGTCTCAACTTCTTTCTTAGGCATTCGACCCTCTAGTACTCTTTCTATTTGTAGTAGTGACAAGTGTTATATTTCTTATACCTTTTCTGATATCTGTTTCTCTTTTTCTTGAATGAAGTAAGTTGGGGCCTCCTATTCGTTACCACAAATTTAGCAGCCTGCTGCTTAGGCTGTTCAATAGCTACCTTCTACCTCATCTCTTTAAAGTGTAGGGCAGATCAAATATTCTCTAGAGTAATTTCATATTTCCTCACTATCGATAATTCCACAAAGTTTTCATATAAAGCAGGAAGTGAGACTAATAGTAGAAGAGCATTATCCTCATCTTTCACATTGGCATCTACATACTTTAGGTCAATAAGGATACTATTCAAATCATCCAAATACTTCTTCAATGGAGTCTCTTCTTGCATCCTGAGTGTGAAAAGTCTCATTTTCAATAGAAGACTTTCATTAGTGACTTTGTCATAAAAGTGACTCTAGTTCGAGCCACAAGCCTACATTAGTCTTTTTATCTGCTATCTCTACTATCACCTCATTAGCCAGGCTTAGGAGTATAGTAAAGTGGCTCTTCTCTTCACGCCTCTATACCTTAGCCTCTATTATTCCAATAGCAGCAACGACAGCATAACCATTGACTAGAGAGCTCCATATATCAAAGTTCTTCAAATGCGTCTACTTCTTTATCTGTCACATATTAAACTCATTCATAACATTGAAATTTTCAATTATAATGTTTAATGTTCCATATATTTCAACAAAAAGTCATAGATTGCAAAATCATAATAATAGAACTAGAAATTAATCAACGAAACAAAAAACTATTAATAACCAAACCCTATAATACCAATTATTAGAATTTTTTATCTCTCGATAGTGATTTTACGAAACTATTTGATTGTGTAGAAATATAAATAATACACACAACAGTAATTAAACACCAATTTTAATATGGTTCGCTAGCTGTTAAACATGACTAACTACATCCACCAGAAAAGTACTTAGTGCTTACAAATTAATAACCAAGTGTTATAATATAAAATTAGAGAGAGAGAGAGAGAGAAAGAGAGATGAAGAATAGAGTGTGCTGAACTAATTATACATACAATGAATATGTAGGAAAAATAAATAGGATTCTATAGACGAAATGAGTCGAAATGACCAATCTCTCAACTTATCAGCATATGCGCATTTAAATAAAATAGAAAAACAAGAAAATAAATGATTAAATAAATATCAAAATAATTTATATATTATAGTATACAAAGAACATAACACTCTTATTCGACTAGGATTTGTGCCTAGCCAAAGCATGAACCAGTCACAATAAACTTGATTTAGACATATTTTGTGGATGATGCTATTTTACATTATATAATAATACATGGGCCAAAATCAACTAATCAAAACATCCCAAAATGAACTACAATGCTTGTTCATGCTTGTTTCAAGTATGAGTATCGTTGTGATTAGAGGTGTTAAACTGTTTGAATCATGATAAGTTATATCATGTCAAACCCAACACAACCATACACTATGCATGGCTCGAACTCAGGCATGCTTGGGTTCGTTCTAGGCCAGCCAAGCAAAAATAGTTTCATGTCATGCCGTGTCACATATTTTGAAGCACATGGGCCAAAAACCATGATTTGGTACTATTCCTTACATTAGTTATGGTCGTGTCATGCCTTGCCATGCTTTAGGTCATTTTCATAGGCCATGATGTTGGCCTCTAGCCTATATAGGCACCATAGATGTGTCAGGTTGCCCTTACCAGTTAGGTCAGGCTGTTTCTTTGGGCTAGGCCTTGGATTATTATTGGTCCCCTCTGATGCTTTAACTTTAACTCATAAGGCCCTTATTGCCTATTCTATTGGTCATGCCGGGCAAGTGGGATGACCGATCCGAATTGCAAGGAACCAGGCCATCGTCATCGGCTTCGGCTACTTGTATTTGCGCGAGTTGTTTTTATTCCCGGGCGGGGTCAATTTACTTTTGCACTTGAGAGATGAAACTTGAAAGTGGAAACTGTTAAAACCCTAAACATAAATTTGATCCGTAGGCAACTCTAAACAGCAGGCAGGGAGGACCGGGGCACGAAATGCATAACCAGTCGGCGGAGGGCTTGGTTAATCTGTTGACGAAGGCAAACCATGATCTCACCATGGTTCACATAAAACTTGAAAGAGAGTTTCAACAACGATATCCAGACGATGTACGTGGCTATGTGACTTCTGCCAAAAAGTATCCAAAATCTTGAAAATCTATTACTATGTTCTTTTTTTTAATTTTTTCCGCGAGGCGTTGGCATTGTTTAAGGAGACGGTGATGCAGAGTTTTGGCTGCAGGCCAATCCAATGAAGCTAGTTAGTAGGATAAAGAAGATCCAGGAAGATGTTGCCTTTCTGAAAGAAAAGTGCCACGAGCTTCTTTCCGCCAAACAGGTCTGTGTGTCATTTTGGTTTAAATTAGTTCTGATAACGGGGCTTTCCATTGGAGATGCATGCGATTGAGTAGATGGAATAGATGAATTACAAATATTGGTTATGAACAAGACTGTTTATGTTCGTGCTGTATTTATTTTTCTATCATCATTTTTGTTTGAAAAATTATGTTTTTGAGCCTTAATGAAAGTAAGTCAAATTATTGGAGTTAGATCATCTCCAACCATATTTAACAAAATAGCTACTCAAAATATATTTAAATACTAAATTCACTATTTAAACTAGTAATTTTTTTATATACACCCCAACCACACTCTTTATTTTACTCTTAATTTTCAATATTTTTTAAAAAGTAAAATATATGTTTAGAGAGAGATAGAAAGAATTAAAAAGGAGATATAAAATTTAGAGAGCTCAAATTGCTCTTCACATTTGTTGTGCCATTTGAGTAAACTAGGAAATAAAGATTGGACTAGAGAGTAAGTTGGAGGGGAATTTTTTTTGTGTTTAGATAGCTAAAATAGCTAAAAGTGAAAAATAGAAAGTGGGTTGGAGATGATCTTAGATAGATTTCACCATGAAAGTAAAGATGGATGCATTTCTAAATAGATTTTATGCCCTCAATGACAAGCAAATTAGTTTGTGAGAAATTTATGCTATGCAACAACACAAGGAAGTTGTATTCAAGCTGATAAATCAAGTGGTGAAAGTTAATATTGTAAAAAGTAAGTGATATATCCCCAAAAACTAATTCAAAATATTAAATATATTTGTTCTGGGTCTCAAAATATCAGAAATCTGATTTTGCCTCAAATCTCATGCACATCCTATATAAAAGTTGTTTTTTAAATTGGTAACCCTTTGTGAAACTAATTTCTGATTTCAAAATTCAGCTTTATTTTTTTATTAAAAAGTTGTATATAAATATATTTATATTTATTGATTTATATACGTACATATTTATTTATGATGCATATATTAATTTATAAGTTTATATGTATATATAAATGATTTATATATATATAAACCTATAAATATAAATATAAATAAATAAATATATTTATATTAAAATGTTTCTATATATATATATATATATCTATAAACACACACACACACACACACATATAATTTTTATTTTTAAAAAATGAAATTAGTTTTCGAAATCAAAAAATATGAGTTTTTGATTTTTTCAGTCTCAACATGTAAATATTAATTTTTTTGGAGTATATTTTTTTAAAAACTTTTAAAATGAATATCAAATCATAAATAGTTATGTTTTGTGATCTCATAACATAATTTTTTATTTTTATTTTTCATATAATAGAGAATATTCTTAGAATTTGTTTAGAATCTAGGTCCAAAATTCATCTTTCTAGAGTTTTGTGCTTTTGGTGGATTGATTTGTTTGTCAGTGACATTAACTAACAAAGGGTCGTGGTTGGCTTCACATCAAGAAAATTATTTTATATATTTATGCAAATTAATTGGAATTTGATTAATCTATTGGTTGACCATTAATAATTCAAAAATAGCTCAAAAAAAATGTAATAATTTTATGAATTATAATTTTCTTTTTTTTTGTGGGGTGGATGTGAAAGATTTGTGTTTTATTTAATATTATTTGAATTTTAAGATAATGCGGGAGATAATTGAATAATATAATATAGGCATGCATGAGATTATCTTAATGAAATAAGATTTCCTAAGTTTATAAAATAAATTATTAAATATTGATTATTTTTTTATTTGTTTCAAGATATATAATGAATTACTTTGTAAATAATTGAGATAAATTAAATGGTAAAATATGGTTCAAGGCGTAGAATATAATTAATCTAGGTACAGGTCGACATGATAGTTTTTTAATTTTTATTTAAATGTTAGATTATATATTCATGAAAATTCATTTAAGTTAATAATGTGCATGCCACACGGATTATTTTAATATTGTAATTTAATGTTATTAATATATACTATTATTATCATATTTTATTTTTATGATCAACTTTGATAGAAATAAAATTAATCAAATATTCATATCCTAAAATCAAAAGTAGTGAATGTTAAGATAACATGTTAAAAATAATCAATAAAACTTAATGACTGTTTATGCATGAACACTTATTTATCAAGATCACTATGAATGAATATATTGCTTACATGTAGTTTATATACAGTCTATTTGTAAAATGAAATAATAAAAAATAAAAATATAATAGTGACTATCATGTCCATATTGAAAAAAATATCTTAATAGTAGGTTCTACAAGCTTATGTGAATTCTTTGATTATCAATTTAGTCTTAAGCTGATCAATTTTTGCTATTAGTTTAATTTGTACCTTGTGCACTCACTTGCATCTCTCATCGTGACCATGCTCGGTGCTTGGTCACTAGTGCCTAGCCCATGTGCCAGGCACTCGTGCCATGCTTGGTATGGTATGCAGGCCAAAATCCCTCAGTCTGGCAAGGCATGACTAGTGCCGAGTGTGCGCCCGGCATGGGCTAGGGCATGGAACTGTGGCATCTCGGGCCTGGTCTAGGCTCGGGCAGGCCTGACCCATTTGACACCTTTATGTTCAAGTCACTATCTTTAACTGAATTAGTTGATGTGTTTTAGAATGGTAATGGACATATTCATATAATATATACATTTAGGTCGAGACAATCATGTTTCTTGACCCATCTTTCCTTCTTGGGAAGACTCATCTGTCATCTTTAATGATACACTCATATTACTCTTCTTGATATATGTCTTTGGGGAAGTATCACAACTGTCGAGAAGAAGAGACTCTCTACTTTACTCATAATTATTAGGATTAAGAGCAAGAAATGGGTTGTTACTTTGCAAGTAGTAACAAATATACAAGAAAATAATTTTATCATTAGTGTTCAAAAGAACATTATATATGTGTTTGTAATAATTTTTTCTTTGATCAGTAACACATATACTTTTTTTGAGTATCAGAATATCTAAGAAAGACATGTTCGATCACATCAGCAATCAACTTTTCGCTAGCTAGAGAGAGATCCTGAATAAAATAAACACACAAGATGTATAGTAAATTATAATTTCTTTATCAAAAAAAAAAATAAAAAAAATCAATGAACATGTATTTAATTTAATTATTATTTTTTAATATTGTAATGCACACCTAAATTACATTTTTATTGATTAATAAATTTTTATTAATATAGATAAAATTTGATTTTTTTTAAATTAATTATGTCGAATAAAATTTTAATATGTCGAATAAAAAGTTTTAATATGTTTTTCTAATTGGCATATCTGATAATCAGAGGGGCTCCATGTAGGAAGAGAAAAATAGGCACGATCGATTTTATTCAACCATCAAGGAAATTATCTGTCTGGCCTGTTGAAGACTCTACAAAAAGGGCTCTTAATTCTATGAACTAAGTAAAGAGGGTGCGATAAACTGGGACGTAAGTATTGATTTTGGAATTAATGATCCAAAAGTCTCCAGTTTGGGGATAAGGAGAAAAAATGTTAGACGTAGAAATGTCCTACTGGGATTTTGCGACGCCTTAGGAAAGAAATTTGAAGTATTCTTCTAGAGTAAGCACAATAAAGCTAGTTGGGGTATTACTCCTACTAGTGGAAGATCCAACTAGTGTAGTTCTAGAAGCATGCTACATAATCTTTGCATGACCACTTCCTTCCTCTTTGAGTTTATTTCTCAAGTTGCTTTTGTGTATGTCTGGGTCATTTGTGGCATGTGTGTTGATGTTGACCTGGAGGTGTCAACCGGGCTGGGCCGGCCCGACACGGAATTTCTCCTGCTCGGGCTCGTGCCGTGCCCGACCACGGCACTATCGTGCCGCGCCATGCTGAGGTAAACCGGGCCTCGTGCCGTGCCTGGCCTGGCACGATACTGTGGCTCGTTAGCACGGTACCGTGCTGAAATCAATTTTTTTTTAAAAATTAGGGTTACGGGGGCGCAGAAACCCTATTTTTTTTAAAATTAGGGTTTCGGGTGCGCCCAATTCCTAATTTTTTTTAAAATTAAGGTTTTGGGCGTGCCGAAATCCTAATTTTTTTTAATTTAGGGTTTGGCCCGAAACCTGTGAATCGTGCCGCGGGCCCGTGCCGGGCTGAACCCCCACAAAACCATGCCAGGCCAGGCACGGTTATCGTATCGTGCCGTGCCTGGCCTGGCACGAAAGCACGGTCGGGCCGAAAAAAATGGGCCAGCCCGGCCCGGCACGTTCAGTTTGACACTTTTATGTTGACATGGCTCGTGTCTCTAAAGGAGGCATGCAAGGTAGGGATGCCAGACCCATTCAGTTTTTTAATTTCAACCGATCAAATATGTGAAAATAATTATTAAAGTAGTTATATGTGCATTTCTTAGTTATTGTTTTAGGAAGTAATTATGAATCTAATCTAGATTTGTTTAAGCTTTTTTGCTTGCCCTAGATCGATTAGCTCAAAATCACTCGAATTGGCATTGCCCTTAAGAGTGTCATGACACGGCTCACTTTTTGAGTGGCCCAATCGGGCTATCGTGTCGTGCTTGGCACAGGCAAGCCTGGAAGTCGTGTGGTCCCCGGCACGATAGGCTTGCTAGCATGCATGATCCGGTAAGACACGACATGATCGGCATGGAATTCGTGTGCTGGGTTATGCTGGTTTTGTTGGCAGCGCCACCATGGGCACCATCAACCTCCACCATCACTGTGGCATTTCCACCTAGGCACCATCCATGCGCTATTGAGACTTCTGTTCTAACAACGTCCAACATGTCAATGTGGTGGGTTTCATCAAAGAAATTCACCATGCAAACATGACAGATAAATGTTAATACAAAATTTAAATAAAATTTGTTTTTTTTTTTAAATTGGTCCGGGCGATGGTTGGTCACCAAAATCTAGTCACCCAGTTTTCTATGATCCGTGACCCATTCTTGGTCCTGGATCACGTTCATCTTGCAGGTGGTCCGTGTCAACAGGCCAGACACATGGATCGTGTCTGACCCGGCATTTGGTACTGCAGCCTCTGGCCCATCATGGCACGAACCTTGCCTCGGGTCAGGCTCACGGGTCCTAATTGTTGTGCATATATTTTTTATTTTTTAAAATATTTTTTTAGAGATTATGTCTTGCTTTGATCACAAGTGTCATCATCTTTTATTATTATAATTTTTTTAATATTCCACTTTTTATTGTGTAAGTAGAGTATCCATAATATAAATGCGATCCAAGTATTCTTGATTAATAAAATTATGTTATTTTGTTAGATATTTTTAGTAATATTCATATTCAGAGCTTAAATTTTTTTAGTAAATAAGTTGTCACAGTATGGCAATGCATTTTAATATATTTTTTTTGTGCTAAATATTTAGAATTAATATTTGTGCTTTGAATTATTAATAGAATATGTGCTTCATCACAAATATGTGCATTATTGTGCATGTATCATCGATCAAATGTGGATGTTATAGTGGTGATGTTGATGCCAGCTTGCTGTTGGCCTCGACATGTGGGTGTGTAGTATGTTGTGATAGCATGCACCTTGGCTCGGGTGTGCAATGGCAGTGTGAAGGCATGCAATGCATGAGGTGTGCATAGTGACAGTGTGTGCAATGATGCACACGGAGTATGTAATGATAATGTTGCATGCATTGTGTGATTTTCAAATCGTGCACACACATGCACCATTGCACATGTATCCACACTTGCACTATGTTGTTCTAATGCATGTCTATGTTATTCTAATGCAGTCTAATTCCATGTAGAAAAAACCAAACCATAAACCTTGATTTTATTACTTAATATAAATGTGCAATATATATATATATATTTGTGTGTGTGTGTGTGTATATATATAGAGCACTACTATTAGATTAAGATACACATATTACGTGTTCGCATCAATAATGTAGAGTAAATAATAATAATAAAAAATAAATTAACATAAATAATCATAGTTATAATAGTAAATGATAAACTATTTAAAATCATTATTTATAAAAATATTTAACTTGATATTTTGCCTATTTTTTATTTTTTTGTAACATAGTGATTTTTTATGTGAGTAGTTTTCTCAGTATTATTTTTGTCTGGACATATTTAATTTTTTTGTTCATATGAGATCTGATGTGCTAGTGTTTATGTAATCATATGTTTGAATGTTCAAAGACAGTTTCTGTGAATATATGTCAATAAATGTATCAACTCTTTCTATTTGAATTGTAGAGACACTAGAAATTTTATTTCTTGAACATTACAAATTGGCATCTAGAGAGTAAGATCTATCAGTTAGAGATTTTGTGTCTGATAAGTCTTGAAATTGATATCTTTCATCATTAAATGAATTTATTTGTTATCAGACCAAGAGATGATTCCTAATATATGTATCTAGCACAGTGATTTCTTAGATGATTAGTCATTTTAGTATAATTTTTACCTAAACATATTTAATTTTATCGTTCTTATGAGATCTAGTGTATTGGTATTTGTGTAATCATATGTATAAATTTTCAAAATGTAACAACATGTCAATAAATGGATCAAGTCTTTCTATTTGAATGGTTGAAACACCACAAATTATTTCTTCAGACATTACAAGTTGTTTTTCAGAGAGTAAAATCTACAAGTTAGAAATCTTGTGTCTGATGAGTCTTAAAATTGAGACCTCCCATCCTTAGATGAAGTTATTTTTCATCATACCAAGTGATGACTTATAATATATGCATGTAACACAGTGATTTCATAGATGATTAGTTATCTCAGTATAATTTTTGCCTAAACATATTTAATTTTATAGCTCATATGAGATCTAATGTGTTAGTATTTGTGTAATTATATATATGAACGCTCAAAGATAATCTTTGTGAAAATATGTCAATAAATGGATAAAGTCTTACTATTTGAACAGTTGAGAGACCCAAAATTATTTCTTCAAAATTACAAACTGGCTCCCAGAGAGTAAAATCTTCCAATTAGAGATATTGTGTCTGATGATTCTCGAAATTGATACTTTTCATCATTAGATGAATTTACTTGTCATCACACCAAGATATGATCTCTAATATATGTATGTAACACAATGACTGCTTAGATGATCAGTCATCTCAGTATAATTTTTGCCTAATCATATTTAATCTCACAGTTCATATGAGATATGGTGTGTTAGTGTTTGTGTAATCACTTGTATGAAAGCTCAAAGGCAATCTCCGTGATTATATTTTGGCAAACTGTTATGAGACAAGAAATTATTTCTCGAACACTACAATTTGCTTTTAAGAGAGTAAAATCTACAAGTTCTGATACCTCCCCACCATTTCTCTCATGTTATCTAAGTTCTACTTGCAGGATTTGATTGATAAAGCACGAACGGTTCTTGTTGGAAACCGAGATTTGCTAGAGCAAATGCAAACGTCAATGGGAATTCGCAAGAGTATTGATGCCGAGGACTCCTCATTTGGTCATTTCCACCAGGTTTTCTTCTGATTGGTTTGTTTCTTTCCTTGTGATGTTAGTACCTGCTGCAAGGGCACGATTCTTCTTTTTTGGCATGTTTTGTTGTTTATTATGGCTGAAGTTATTTGGTGAAGTGCATTTTGGTTTGATACTATTTGGCCACCTGGCCCTATTTTTTGAGCTTATTTTGCACACTTTGTATATATTATTATTATTATTATTATTTTGTATTTTTTTATTGTTATTTTTTGCACACTGTAATTTTAAAGTTTAGCCAATCATAAAGATTCACTTAGTTAGCCAATCAAGAGACAACTTACAAACAGTGCCCTTGCTGACATGTTGGATTCTCTCATCAATAAAGACATAATAAAATAACAATAATATAAAATCAAGAGATCTAAATTAATATGAAATAAAGATAAGTTGATGTATCTTTAAATATTAATATTTATGTATTTTATTTGCTCATGGAAAATTAAATTTGAGGTAGTGTGCTAGCTGCTAGACTCATGCAGAAAAGTGATGTTGGAGAAGAAAATAGATATTTGATCTCCTCGTGTGGGTTTATATTTATAGTTTTTTGTAAGCAACATTGCTAACATGTTGAATTTGATTTTCTCAGAGAAAATTATATTTTTAAGAAAATTATAAAATCATCTTTGTTTGCTTCTTGGTTTAATAAGCTGATACTCAAATTGAATATGAATGCTTGATTATTTGCAAGTGTTGGTGAAATCTTTATATTTCTCAATGTGTGAAGGGCCGTGTCTAGATGAACATGCTAATGAAATTTTAAGAAATGATTAACTATACTAATTATATTTGTTATATTTGATCGAATAATAATTAAATTATTATTTTTTTATTAAAATTAATACCTATATCAATAAAAGTATCTGTTAGAGTACAGCATAATATTTCAACTCCTATAACAGTACAAGCACATTTTTTTTGTGATAAGATAATATATCTTTTGGAATTAAAGTATTTTTTATTTCTATCATCATGGTTATTTATTCAAGAAATTATATATATATATATATATATATAGACAATCTACGTGAAATAATATAAAATTTCAACTCCTATAACAGTACAAACACATAAAATTTCAACTATAACTTTTTTTTGAGTTAAATGATTATCAACTTGTTATTTATTTTTATTAAAATATTGTGTGTGTGTGCGCGTATATATATATATATATATATATAAAATATATATAATGAGGAAAAGCATCCTATCATCATGGTTCATCCAGAAAAATAAAGAAAAAGTTGTTATCTACATGTGCAAATCAAATGCTAAGATAATATCATATTTAGTGATTGTTTCAAGTTATATAATATTTTTTTATAATCGGTAAATTATTTTATATGTAGGAAAAATAGTTGAAAAAATAAGTATTCCGAAAAATCTTGGAAGATATGCAAAATGATCTTTTTTTGGGATGTAAGATCTCAATTAGTATATGCTGAGTGAGAATATAAGAGAGAACATCTAGTTGTTGAGGTAGTTTGTGGTAAAACTCACACCCTCCTAAAAATATTTTGGATCACTCCTTCTAATTGGGAATGTTTGAGTTGTTTCAATTTGACGTATATGTTATTTTTCAGTTACTTTATTTTATGGGGGCATATTGGCACAATAAGTCTGACATATTATCTTGTGATTTATATAATAAGCTGAGTTATTTCAAATCTATCTGATATATATTCTAATGTATTGAATTTTTTATTTTAATAATATTTTTTTAAATAAATTCTTTATTATTCAAAATATTTAAAAAATAAGAAAGATTTGTGATCTAACATGAAAAGTATTCATGCATTTTAGAGTTATCATTAATAAAAAAAATTAAAAACTTATAATTTTCTTTTATCATATTTTTATTTGTTCCTGATATGTCTGAATGTATCAAGTCGAATGAGTGTTTGCTCACATTACATTGTTGGTCGGATGGTATACTTTTATAACTGATATGTCTTATACTCTAGGATTAGATTGTCTTGAAGATTAGGATAAAATATTCTTAACTTGGCCAGTTACAGGCGATCAAGTTAAGAATACATAAGAACATGATCATATGCATAGAAATATTTAGAAAGAAATTGTATTTTAGAAGAGAATATATATATGAGGACAAGCCGACACTGGCTAGTGGTTTGCTTTCGACCTGGGTTGTGCCAGGATTATTAGGTCCATTTGTGAAACCCAACTTGAATTAGCTTGTAGACATGGTTCATCTCTTGCCTGGCACATTCCTACTCCAAGCTAGCTAGGGTGTAGTGCATACTAGCCTAGATCAATCAAGGCTAGCCTAGGTGTGAAATAGGTTAGCCTAGGCCAATCTTGATTGCGCACGCGCGCGCTCGTATATATATATATATATATGTATGTATGAATGTATGTATGTATGTATAATTGTATAATATAACATGTGAAATTTAAAAAAAAATTACTTAAATAACATTAAAAAATAACTTTAATTTGAAGCTATATAAATTAAAATATAATAAAGATCATAAATTTTTTTATTAATTATTTTTTTTTATTTTTGTGAGACTCCTAATATATTTAAATGAGATTTAAATTTGTTGTAATAAAAGAGGAATAATTTTTAATTCAATTATACTATTAGGTTTATTATATTATATATATAGTTAACATAAAAAATCTCAACTTAGGGATATTCTCTTGTAGTCTATATGATTATACTTATTGTGATATAATTTTTTTATAATATTTTTAAATATTATATTATATATTTTATTTTGTATTTATGTTCATAAAGATATTATAATTATTTATAATATATTAGTTTTCAATTAGAATCAACATACTAAATAATGATGCATGTAAAAGAAGTATCATCGTAACTAATTCATGTGCGATACGTTTTCAATACTACTTAACTATGTTTTCTAATATCAATAATTATTAATTATATTTTATATTTATTTTTTTTTATATCAATCTTACAAATGGACATATGGATCATACAAAATATAGGTTAAATATATTTATGCATATTTATTAGTGCTAAATTGGTAATTATCTTTACAATTTAATTGCTTGAATTTTAATAGTGATAATTAAAGGGAGTTATTGCACTTGGAATTTAATCTATTTTTAATTATTTTACTACTAAGTTTGTTTTGCACGACTTAATATATTAATTTTTTTATTTGCTGATTATCTTATTACATTTAATTTTTGGATGTTTATAATATTTTTATTTTTAATTATTTTAAAGTGAATTATATTATAGAAATTCATTTATTTAAGTCTAGGTTTTTAGGCCTTTGGGCTAATCTATGCTAGAGAGACAAACATGTTTTTTGAAATTTCAGTTGAATTGTCATTATCTAAATCAAAATTAAATATAATATTAATTTTATTATTTTTAATCATTATTTTTAATATTTCTATAATAAATAATTATGTAATATTGTTATTTAGAATAAATAGGCAAGAGATGAAATGAATTTTTTTAATTATTATTAATATCTAAAAATAAATTAAAAAAAGTTTTTTAATTATTAATATCCACGTGTGAATGAATTTGTGTCATGACATACAAATTTGGCATGTATTCATTATTATCATTATTATTATTTTATTATTAGATAGTTATTTTTATTAAGGATAATTTTCATGAGAAGATTTTATGAGTGAAATTATTTACATGCGACTTTTGGAATATGTATTTTTAATTATAAATTATATGATTAATCAAATATTTTTTTGTTATATTAGGTAGAGTATATATTTACTTGAGATCCTTGAGTATATATTTATGGTATATTAGAGTGGAATAATTATTAATATTTATATTATCTATTTTCGATAATTTTTAGGAAAATTGATCTTTTATATATTATTCGGGAATTATTTACAAAATAAAAAAAACTAAATTTATATTTTTTTTTTCAAAATTGCACGAAATCTCATTATAGTTATGTTTTTGTACTTTATAAATTATAAATATACAACTCTTACACACACACACACATACGCTTGTAAACACAAACATGTACATATTAAAATTAAAATTTGAATTAGTATAATGATCATCAATGATAAATTATATTTTATTGCAAATATTTAAAAATTATTATTTGACCTTATTTGGTTCAAATTTGGAAATTTTAAGTTCAAATATAGGAAAAAAATAATAATAGCATTTTGATATCCTTTGTTGGTAATGACCGTGACTTCAATATATAGTGGGTGCTTTGTTACCATGCTGAAGTAAAATGATAAAAAAATATATATTTTTTTTATTATAATGATGTGCGTGTGTGTTATATATATATATATATATATATATTTATTTATTTATATGAAAAATGATAAAATAATTAGAATATTCTTTTATCAACTAGGAGCTGAATGTTCAATAATAAGATTTGGTTGATGATGATAATGATAATATATTGATTTGTAATAGCTGAATTTGGAGGTTGCTAATTTTCAAAATGGCGTATAGTGTTTGCCCCATTTTCCATAATGCAACCAAGATCAAAAATACATCTCTACTAGTCTTCTACTTGTGCGAAATCACAGAGTGTTAAATGATTTTGAGTAGTTCTGCTCTTGTCCAATTTAAGACTACATGAACGACACACATTTCTAATTGCTTTTGTGTTTGTGTGTGTGTGTTTGTGTTTTTGTTTTTGTGTGTGTGTTTGTGTTTTTGTTTTTGTGTGTGTGTTTGTGTGTGTGTTTGTGTGAGTGTGTGTGTTTGTGTGTTTGTGTGAGTGTGTGTGTTTGTGTGAGTGTGTGTGAGTGTGTGTGTTTGTGTGTGTGTGTGAGTGTGTGAGTGTGTGTGTGTGTTTGTGTGAGTGTGTGTGTTTGTGTGAGTGTGTGTGTTTGTGTGTTTGTGTGAGTGTGTGTGTTTGTGTGAGTGTGTGTGAGTGTGTGTGTTTGTGTGTGTGTGTGAGTGTGTGTGTGTGTTTGTGTGAGTGTGTGTGTTTGTGTGTGTGTTTGTGTTTGTTTGTGTGTTTGTGTGATGAATTCAAGCAATATATCTTTGTTTTTCTTTCAGGTTGTTAATGAATGGACGAATCAAGTTAGATCAAGAAGAGGTAAGCATTTTTTTTTTTTTTTTTTTGGAAAAAATAACAAAATTAGCAGGTTCTAATGTTGCCAACGCATCCATATCTCAGCGAGAGTAGCAAATTAGTATCAAATTGACCAACAGCATGGTATATATGCTCTTATCTAGGGGTCATGAATCTGATCTTCATGGATGTTAGATATGCTTCCCATTGTGTAGTTCGATTAGGGCCTTATTTACAGTGATCCAAAGTCATGAGGCTCATGTATGATCCACGAGATAAAATGAGTTGAGTTTGGAGCGGAGGGGATGACACAAAATTAGTATCTTATTGACTAACAACATGGGAGGCCAGTTGATAAAGAGGATGGGGTCGTGAATTTGATCTCTAGGGATGTCTGATATGCTCCACTTAATGTCAGTTCTCTCTATCCTGATGTTGTGATGAGGGCCTTGCCTGCTTTGATCAAGAGTCCATAGGCTCATGCATGCGCCTAGAGATAATACGAGTCGAGTTTAGGGCGAAGGGGATGACACAAAATTAGTACAAATTGACCAACAACATGGTTTTCCAGTTGATAAAGAAGATGTATGCTCTTATCTCGAGGTCATGAATTTGACCTCGAGGAATGTCAGATATGCTCTACTTAATGTCAGTTCTCTCTATCATGATGTTGCGATGAGGGCCCTGTTTGTTTCGATCCAGAGTCTTGAGGCTCATGTATGAGAGTTAGAGATAAAGAGGATTCATGCTCTTATCTTGGGGTCTTGAATTTGATCTTTAGGGATGTCAGATATGCTTTCTGTTAGATTGCTCTGTCATGTTGTTGGCATGAGGGCCTTACCTACTTTGATAACATGAGTTTTGAGGCCCGTGTATGAGCTGAGAGATAAAATAAGCTGCCTGGTTGATGGGGGTGAGAAAAAATTAGTACTAATTTGATCAACATGGTAGTCTAGTTGATAAAGAGGATGAATGTTCTTAATATGAACCATAGGGTCATGAGCTTGTTCTTCAAGGATCCCTCATATATGGGATTAGAGATGGTATGGGTTTTTTTTTGTTTTTTAATTTTTTTATTTTTTTTAATTTTTAATTTTTTTTTATTTTTTTTATTTTTTTTATTTTTATATTTTTATTTTTTTATTTTTTATAAATTTTTTAATTTTTTTAATTTTTTTAATTTTTTTAATTTTTTTAATTTTTTTTATTTTTTTTTTATTTTTTTTTTATTTTTTTTTAAATAGTATGGGTTGAGTTTGAGAGGCACACAAAAATTGGAGTCAAATTGGTGGTGGTTTGCCATTCAATGAGGGGTATTGTGAGAAATATAAACCAATTGTCGTGCTATTGATGCAGAAGATGAGTTCAATGGATTGGATTTTGCCGATGTCAACAAACAACTCTTCTCTGCTATAATTCAAACCAATTGAGTTCTTCATGTTCATTGATGATCTGGTGCTTAGCTTTTCTTGTTCTTGTTATTGTAATTTTTTTTTTTAAATTTTATGTTGTATGTTTCATTGCTTTTGAGACAATGAATTTCTTGTTAGTATTTAATATGGATTAATGTTCCACTACTTGTGCCAAAATATTTAGGTTTTTAATTTTTTATTAATTTTTTTTTTTAAATTTCATTGTTTTTAGGCAAGTGAATTTACTATGTGTGTAATTCATTCAACAAACACTTTCAATATAGGGGGAATTATGTTTTGGGGGTGTTTCCTTAGAAAATTTTAGGATTTAGAAACTAAAATTTTGATATTTTTAAAAAAGTCACAACACTAAAAAATAAATTAAAAACAAGTGCACCCAAATTCTTAATTCCCATACTATCCTCTACCTTGCCTCTTGCTCACGCTCTCGCTCCTAGCCCTTGCCTCTCTCTCCTTACAAGTCTGCCCTCACCTCTCTCCCCTCTTGCCCCACCCCTCCCTCTTCTGCCGATCTCCATCAGCTCCTCTGTGGAGCTCTCACACGAGCTTCTTGAGCTCAAAGATTTTGGTGAACATAATAGAAGAGTATATTCTAAATTATACTATTTTAAGATTTTGGTGATTTTTTTTCAAACTTAAAAAGAGGGAACATCCCAAATCATAATTCTCCCTTCAATATAAATTTACTTTTAATTTTTCAAAAACAAAATAAAGTTAAATATTTTCCACGTGGAACCTTATCATTGGTTCTTTTGAAAAAATAACATTTGCATGTTTTCAACATTATTTTTTTATAAACTTTTTAAAATATTCGTGTTAAATATAATAAAGGCCATGAGGTCTATAAGTGCGAACAATGTGTCAATAAAATTAGTTAAAATAAGATAAAATTGTATATTTGGGAGTCTCTTTTGGAAAAATAAAAAATGTTCTTAATTTAATTTAAAAGCCACGTGTCAATCTTTTTTTTTTTGCTTTGGAATATCATAAAACGAAAAATATAAATGTGTGTGTGTATATGTGTGTGTGTGTGTGTGTGTGTATGCATGCTTTATATATAAAGTATATATATATATGCTGTATATGCAAAATATAAATATTTTGAGTGTATATATAGTGTCTATACACACACACACACACACACACACACACACACATAATAATATGCATTGTATATATAGACACACACATAATACATAGGTATACACACAAGTTATGTATATTAGAAAATATTTTTATAGGTTATGTGTGTGTGTGTGTGTGTGTGTGTGTTATATGTGGTGTGTGTATATATAAGCATTTAAATTTTCAAAATTTTCAAAATTTTCAAAATTTTCAAAATTTGAAAGTATGCCATTACAAAAAACCTTTCGACCCCGTGATATTGTCGACCTCTGCTTCTGGTTCCTGTTGATTATCAAATAAGAAATAAGCCTCGGCCGAAGATTCCTAAATCGTATACCAGGACGCAATGGCACGATTTCGGTCACCTCGGCCAACCGGCTGTATCTGGTCTTTAGCTCAAAGCGGAGCGAGGACGAATCACCATGTTTTATCCTCTATAAAGAATAAGACAGGCGCCAATGGCGCGGGGCATTAGGCCACGCGCAAAGTTTATCGTTATCTCATGGCGATCACCTTCATGTGTCAGGCGTCACCAGTGACTCAAGAATCTGGAAGTGTGTTTGAATTTGTAGTCCGTTTTGCCCGGCTCTCCTTCACCTCGAAAATTGAATCTCCGAATCCAAATGGCTCCCCATTGATGAAGTCGAATACCTTGCCTTCTGGTTCTCTGCTGAAAAAGCGAAGAGCACGATCGCTCGTTTTGTGGAGCCGAGGCGTTTCGAGTGTAAACTCAGTTTTGGCGGAGCTTACTAGGTCAGTTAGATTTCAATTCGAGAAAAATACCATAAGCTTCTGGTCGCGCTGGCCTTGTCAGGGAGATGGTGATTGTCATTTCAGTAGCGAGTTGCTTGATGATCGCTTCCGGGGAGCAGTAGGTGATGACGTGGCTTTGAAGTGCAGCGTGAATCAGAGCCGACCTAAGAAAGTACTCATTTTAATGAGCGACACTGGCGGTGGCCATCGTTCCTCAGCCGAAGCCATTAAAATGGCCTTTGAAGAAGAATATGGCGATGATTACGAGGTCAGCTTTGATTTCAAAAACTTCCGATTCATATATCATCGTGCAATTTCATCATCTGTTATTAGCTGTGACCTTTTTTTTTGCCCCACAACAAGCTTTTCTTAATTCCATTATTTCTTACTTCATCATCTGTTATTGTTAATGTCTGTTGTGTGCGTGTGTGCGTGTGTATTAGTTGAATGTTGTTCAATTTGTAGTTATGGGGGAGGTTTTGAAACAGGTTTTTATTACTGATCTGTGGTCGGATCATACACCATGGCCATTCAATCAATTGCCCAAAAGCTATAAATTCTTGGTGAAATATGGGCCATTATGGAAGATGGCTTACTATGGAACACTGCCCCGTGTGATCCACCAGTCTAATTTTGCTGCCTCTTCATTGTTCATTGCAAGGTAGATCCATCGTTTTGAAAAGTACTAAGCATGCATAGTGGCTAGCTCATGGTGGTGCTGAAGGTGCACCTCGAGGGCCTAGGTGCACCCATTTTTATTCACAAGATTGTTGTAGGCTTAGGCTAAATAAAATTTAATTATAGTTTATAATTATTTTTTATTATTACATATATATATTTATAAATTTCAATAAAATAAATATTGCGTATTATTGTTTCAAACATAATAATACATCATAAAATGTAAAATTGTAACAAAGAAACATAACATAATACAAAACAAATAATTGTGAAAAAAAAGTAAATAATATTATGAAACAATAATGAAGAACAAAAAATATAATTTATCATTTTAGATCTTTGATACTATTTTTTTGTTTAATTAGTATATGTATTCTTGTTTGTTGTTTTGATTTTTTATTTTGATAAATTTTTTTATTTTTATTTTTAATTATGATGACTAACTCTATTTGATATTTTAGTGTCATCCATTATATGCATTATATAATATGTTGATTATTATTTTATCATTTAGAGTTTCTTTTCTACATTCAAATCTTTTTTGATATAATTTTTATTTTTATATGTATTTTTTAAATTTTATGAATTATAATATATTTTAAATAGGCCATCACTTGTTATTATGACAAATGTGTTTGTCAAAGGATGATGAGTTTTTGATTTAATATTTATCAGATGTAATATCTCTAATTGATTTGTAAATGCTAAAAATATAAAATATATAATAATACTCTAAAAACTTGTATTAAGCTTGATTTGTATGTTTTTGATACCAAATATAGATGCACATGATATAATAATATTTTTTTTTTAATTTTTTTTTGAAAGATATAAGATGATTGATATGTTATAGAAATATATGATATAGTAATAATTTTTTTTAATTTTTAATTGGATGAAATTATAGTATATTTCAATATGCTTTGCATACTCATCGAAGACTTGGTTGAAAGTAAATGTGCCAAACGGGCCGGGCCATCCATGAACGGCCCATTTTTTTGGCCCACTGGGCTGGCGTGCCATGCTTGGCTTGACACAGGTTTTTGGAGGACATGCCCAGCTTGGTTTGCGGCCCAAAATCCACACTGGTTTGGGCTGGGTTGGGTTTTTTTTTTTTAAATTAGAGTTTTGGACATCGCGTCACCATCGCCCATCAGGCGTGCTGAGCCGTCACTCATCGGGCGTAGCCGCATCATCTCTCTGTCGGGCATTGCTCGCTCCGTGGTCATCCGTGCCGTGCCCATGTGCCAGGCACCCGTATTGTGCCAGGCATGGCACGTGAGCTGAATATCCTCGGCACGGCATGATTCGTGCCGAGGGTCCGCCCGGCCTAGTCATCAGCACAGTACTGTAGCGTGTCGTGCTGGGCCAGACACGTTTGAACCGTGTCGGGCTTTGGGCTAGGCTCGGGCTTTCCGGTCTGTTTAACACATTTTTTTAGGAGATGATAATATTTTCAAAAAAAAAAATGTTGATTTCTACTCTATAATAATTGATGCCCTAATTAGATTATGAATATCTACTACATAATTGTCTTCAGTGTTTGAAAGAGATTCTAGTTTTTGTCGTTTGCTTCAAATATCTGAAATTGTGACGAATATTATTTATATTCAAGAGAATCTAAGAGAATTATTATATTCCCATTATAAATAATATCAAATTTAGTAATATAGTTAAATTTTCTTATAATTCTACCATATATAACTTAATCAACAACACTAATTACATTGATAAAATAAAAACATCAAGATTAAGATTAAGTAGAGAATTAGCTATAATACAATCTGTATATTTCTTCTAATATAACATTGCAACATTACTAGAATAAATCATCTCGATGCTTAAAAATATTAGATATATCTAAGATTCTTCTTATTAAATTCTTTTTCAAGAAAATTTATTCTTAAAGAAATACTCATTTAATTTTTATATATAATATTAATATCCTTCACATTTATCAAAAGTAAAATAACATGAACACCAAAATAATTTTGATAAAATAAACTCTTGATCTAAATTATAAAAAAAAATTAAAAAAAATATAGAAAAAAAAAATTAAAAAAAATAAAAAAAAATAAAAATAAAATTAAAAAAAATTAAAAAAAAATTAAAAAAAAAATTAAAAAAAAAATTAAAAAAAAAAAAAAAAAAAAAACTCTTGATCTAGATGCTAGAAGCTTGCTTTAATTCTTGCAAATTTTTTCAGTTTTTGTTTTGCAACAGCGTGAATAAACTGAAATTGCTATTCAAAATGGGATTTTAAAATTTGTGTTCTTTGCCGCTGGTAGAATTATGAAAAACGAGTTCAGATTCATATGGTTTTCCTAAGCATGCCGATTGAATGAATGAAAAGTACAGTAGTGAATTCTGCACACATGGGTTAGCTTTCGTAAGCATGCACATATAAGCACAACAAAGTAGTGAATGCTGCCCGCCACTCGATGAAAAATCAATGGATGGACTGGATTTTCTTGGCGAGGCTGGGTGTTCTTCGCGGCCCATGAAGCAGCACTCGTATATATTGTGTGCCCTCTCATATTATTTTTTTATGTTTGGCCGACTCTCTTTCAGCGAGATTGCCAAAGGGCTGATGAAATACCAGCCCGACATAATTGTCAGCGTGCATCCCCTAATGCAGCACGTCCCTATTGGTATATTGAAGGCAAGAGGCCTTCTGCAGAAAATCATTTTTGCCACAGTAGTTACGGATTTAAGTTCTTGCCATCCGACTTGGTTTGTTCCTCATTTTCAATGTTCTCTCTCTTATATTTAGTTCTTCCTTACGTTCCTCGTATCTTCGTATTTTAGGTTTCATAAGCTAGTAACCAAATGTTATTGCCCAACAACAGATGTAGCAAAGCAGGCCCTGGATGCTGGGCTCAAGCCTGCTAAAATTAAGGTTTTTGGCCTTCCAGTCCGGCCTTCCTTCGTTAAGCCTATTCCGTCGAAGGTAGCTTTTTGACATATTCACTTCCGCATTTTTTTCATTTATACTTGTTCGTGTTATAGTATTGTTGAAGACCCAATAAAATTTGCAGCTTGCGTAACTATAATTAACTATTAAAATGCTTAGGAATTGATAAGTGAACCTTTTTTATTATTATCATAATTCTTTTATTTATATATATAATGAACAATTCAAGATAAAAAAAATTTAAAAATTAATGTTTTTTTAACTCTCTCTCTCTCTTTTTTTCTCTCTCTCTCTATTTCTCTCTCTCTCTATATATATATATATATATATATATATATATATATATATATATATCAAAAATCATGTTAAGTAACTTGGAGGATAAATTTGATCAAATGAGTTGCTAATGAAAAAATTATCATTCTCGTCCATGTGGGCTCTTGCTCAAACCCTAGGGCTCCTATACTCATATATGAACTAATAGATAATATGATTTAGGTTTTAGGGGGAGAGAGAGAGAGAGAGTGTGTGAGTGAGAGAGTGGGTGGTCATAAAAATCATTAGTGTTATCCAATTGGATTTGAATCATTTAGCTAAGCAAATGTAATTTCATCTTGTAATTGTGGGCGTGGACATGGTCATTGTCATGTTCGTGGACAAAATTCTTCATATTGTGATAATTAGAGGTGTCAAACGAGACATGCTGGGCCGGCCAGGTACGACATGGTTACTGTACGGTGCCGTGCCTGGCCCGGCACAGTTTTGTGGAGTTCAGCCCGGAACGAGCTCGCGGCACGATCCGCTGGGTTCGGCATGGTCATTGTCACTAGATAGTCATATCTAGTGTGTTTTCTTTTCATAAGAAATATTATATTTTATAGGCTCATTGTAAAAATGACTAAATTAAGATCACAATTTATTGATTATCCAATTAAGATAATAGGACATGATAATACTGGTGAATTTATTTCATAAACTCTTAATTATTATTATTATATGTTAATTGGGATAAATATTAATATTATGTTGCTCATGTTTATACTAAAAAAAGATTTAATGAAGTCATTAATCAAATATTTTTAATTAATAACTAGTTCACTATTGTTGAAGACTAAATTATTAGGATGTGCCCAGGGATGAGATGTTATGGTTTTTTGAAGTTTTATATGAATTAGGCTGGAGGTGTCCAAATGGGCTAGTGGCTCATGAAAATAGGGCAGTGGCATCGCCCGACACTGTTGGAATTGTGCCGACATGGCACTACATGTGCTACAAACTATGTGGTGCTGGGTAGGACTTGATGACCCATTTGTGCCTAAAAAAATTGGCATTACCAGCCTAATATGATCTATTTGATACCTCTAAATTAAATTATCTTATCATAAGTATTTTCCTTCACTACTTATATTAGGCAAGCAATTAAATATTTGTTAATTATGAAAATTTGATGGTTTATTCTATGTAGAGGTGTCAACCGTGCCGGGCTGGCCCGGCACGAGGCATGGCACGGTTCAGCCGTGCCTGGGCCGGTCCGGCATGGAAAAAATCCGTGCCCGGGTCCGTGCCCGGCACTGTTCGGCCCGCGGCACGGCAAATCGGCACGGGTTTATCTCGTGCAGGGTGCCTCGTGAGCCCGACCCCTTGTTGCCCCTCCCACAAAAAACGACCCATGTATCCCGAACCGCTCGGACAGGAATGCCCGAGAGGGCCAGGCGAGGCACGGCACGGCACTGTACAGTAACCGTGCCGTGCCCGGCTCGGCACGGAAGCACGATCGTGCCTTAAAATAACGTGCCGGGCCGGCCCGTTTGACACCTCTAATTCTATGTGCCAATTGTATCCCCACAATATACCAATATGGATTCACAAAGATGAGAAATTATTTGCATTATGTCGGCATTATCTCATTTTGATTTTTCAGATAAATCACTATGAATAAAAAGTTTAAAGTCTTATTTATTCACAAAATCTTAAATATATATTACTAGATATATTAGTTGATGTAAAAAAAGTGACAGTCATATATTTCTAAAAATTATAAATATTCTAGTCATGGGTCATGTTGGATTGTGTTGATTTTGTGGGCAGTGTCACCATAGACACCATTCCTCCAGCCCCCTCAGTTGCCACCACCACCACACACCGCCACTACAAAAAATTGGTGACCCAGTTTTATATGACTCGTGATCCATTCCTGGTCCTGGGTCATGGTCATCGTCCCAATAGTTCGGGCACGTAGATCGTGCCTGGCTCGACACAATGCATGGCAGCCTCTCGCCCAGCACGACTCAAGCTGTGCCTCGGGCTGGCTTGACCCTGGTCCAAGCATGGTTTTGGACCGTGCTGTGCTGGGCTAAGCACAATCAGTCAGGCTGTGTCTCTTGCCGTGCCATGGCCACCCAGCCCACTTGACACCTCTAGGTGTAGACCTAGAGGATCAAAATCGTGTTCCTAAGGAAGCGCGACGTCAACATCTTCATCAGCTGGACTACATGTGTTGTGGTTTGATCTACCCTAACTAGTATTTATATATGTGATGAACTTCGAGTCTTCTTTAAAGTGGGATTCAACTCCAATTTTTTTGTATTCTTGGTATGTAAGATTTTTTGTTCTTGTCCCATTATTTGTTGGTTACTACATAAATCTTGATAGTAATCTAGTTGTACACATAACAGTAGAGTTTTACTATTTAATTAAAAAGTTTTTTTTATCAATTAAGAAGATTCAATAATATTTTTTTTTCTTTCAGGGTGAACCAGTACTTACCACGAGGAGATTTATTATAAGTTTTTATAATTTTCTTGAATTTTTTTTAACTGAACAAAATTACAGAGAGATTATTTCAAGATGTAGTGCATAGCTAGAATTCAAAGTGATACTAATAGTTATCTGTAAAATATTTTGGAATATATATTTTTCTTAGGAGATCAATTAGTTAATTTCTTCTCCCACTATTCTCTATCATGATGGCCGAGTCATATAATTTCTAATCTATCATTTCATCAGCAAATAAAATATATAAAAGTGAATTATTTTTTTCTCAAGAAAAAAGATTTACAAAATAAATAAAAATCTTGAAGAACGTTTTTAATTTGGGTTTATGCCACTTAGAGCATCTCCAACCACACCCAACAAATAGCTACTCAAAATATATTTAAATATTAAATTCACTAATTTAGCTAGCAAGTTCTTAAATACACCCTAACCATACTCTCTATTTTATATCTAATTTTAAATAATAAAAAAAAATCAAAACATATAGAGAGAGAAAAAAAATGGAGAAAAAATTTTGAGAGCTCAAATGGCTCTCCATATTTATTGAGCCATTTGACTAGAGATGTCAACCGGTCCGGCCCGGCACAAGGCACGACACGGTTCAGCCGTGCCTGGGCTGGCCCGGCACGGGAATTTCCCGTGCCCGGGCTCGTGCCGTGCCATGCCGTGCCGAGGCCAACCGGGCCTCGTGCCGTGTTGAATTTTTTTTAAAAAAATTAGGGTTACTGGGCGTCGAAACCCTAATTTTTTTTAGAATTAGGGTTTCGGGCGCGCCCGATCCCTAATTTTTTTTAGAATTAGGGTTTTGGGTGCGCCCGATCCCTAATTTTTTTTAGAATTAGGGTTTCGGTTGCGCCGAAATCCTAATTTTTTTTTAATTTAGGGTTCGGCCCGACTGGGCAGACTCGGCGAATCGTGCCGCGGGCCCGTGCCGGGCTGAACCCCCAAAAAACCATGCCGGGACAGGCATGGCACGATTACTGTTCCGTGCCGTGCCTGGCCCGGCACGAATGCCCAGCTGGGCATGGAAAAAACGGGCTTGGCCTGTCCGGCACGGCTCGTTTGACATCTCTACATTTGACTAAACTAGAAAATAGAAAGTGGAATAGAGTGTGTGTTAGAGAGGATTTTTTGTGTTTGGCTAGCTAAAATTACTAAAATTGAATAAATAGCTAGCCTGTTAGAGATGCTCTTAGAGGAAAGAGCATTATATATTGTATGTGATCAGGGATGAGCGCTACAATTTGTGTTTGTTTCGTCTGTCTGAGTTTGATCGAATCAGCACATTTCTGAAATCTCATTCTCCGTTGTTAAATTAGAGCAATCTAAGAAGAGAATTGGGAATGGACGAGCATCTTCCGGCTGTTTTATTGATGGGCGGAGGGGACGGGATGGGCCCCATCGAGGAAACAGCTCGTGCGCTCGGGAAGTTCTTGCACAAAGAGGATCTCGGAGAGCCGATCGGGCAACTTTTGGTAATATGCGGCCACAACAAAAAGCTCGCCAGCAGATTGATCTCCGTCGACTGGAAGATCCCCGTGAGGGTACAAGTTATGCGAAGAACAATTTCTATCTTGCATGGACAACGGCAGCATGTTAATTTTCTTTTCTCTGTCATGACAGATAATGGGATTCATCTCAAACATGGAAGACTGCATGGGCGCATGTGACTGCATCATCACAAAGGTATGGTTGTAATTGTGTAGGATTACATAAGCACTAATGCGCCAGATCATTTATTGAGTCCAATAGAAACAAGTATTGTGTATGATTACATAATCTCAAATATATCAGATCTAATAAGAATTCCAAAGTTAAACTTATTTGGCCAAGAACAGTACTGAGATGAGTGACCACTCTAGAAATTATTATGTTACATCTATGTTTTGGAGATCATGCTTAGGTATGATGATAAGTGTGTGTAGGTATACACGTGTGTGTGTGTAGATATACATATGTGTGTGTGTGTGTGTGCGCGCGCATAGATATACATATCTCTATCTTTGTAGATACATATATATATATATGTGTGTGTGTGTGTGTGTATGCATATCTACACAAACATATATATGTATAGATATACATATATGTGTGTGTAGATATGCATATATGTGTGTGTAGATATGCATATATGCGGGTGTAGATATACATATGTGTGTGTGTAGATATGCATATATGCGGGTGTAGATATACATATGTGTGTGTATAGATATACATATATGTGTGTAGATATACATGTGTGTGTATAGATATACATATATGTGTGTGTGTATATATACATACATACATGTGTGTGTTGATATGGTTGTAATTGTGATTGCATCATCACAAAGGTATGGATGTAATTGTGTATGATTACATAAGCACCAATGCATCAGATCTAATAAGAACTATCAACACACTCATGGAGAATATAACTTGAAATATCATTTATGATTCTAATAGAAACAAGTATTATGTATGATTACAAAATCACAAATATATTAGATCTAATAAGAATTTTAAAGTTAAAATTATTTGGCCAAGAACAGTCCTGAGATATGATTCATCACTCGAGAAATCATTATGCCACATGTATATTTTGGAGATCATTCTTAGGTACGATGTTAAGTGAGTGTGTGTGAATATACATGTGTGTGTGTGGATATACATATATGTGTTTGTGTGTAGATATGCATATATGTGTGTGTGTGTGGATATGCATATATATGTGTGTGTGTGGATATGCATATATGTGTGTGTGTGTGTGCGTGTGCATGGATATACATGTGTGTGTGTTTGTAGATACATATATATATACATGTGTGTGCATGTGTGTGTAGATATACATACATGTGTGTGTAGATATACATACGTATGTGTGTGTAGATATATATACGTGTGTATGTGTGTGTGTGTAATAATAAAGTAGATATAGATGGGATGCATTTATATAAGATGCTTTGATAAAAAAAAGTGATTTTTTTATCAATGTGAGCGTAATCTAAAGTTGTTTTCAAAGAAAACCCAAAAAAAAAAAAAGTGATTTTTATAATTAATTCTTGTTAAAAGTAAAAACGTAGCCCCACTATCCATCTTCTTCACGTTCTACATTTACTGCCTGCAGATCTTGTTGTTCATTGTCATTAATTGTTTCCAAACTGGTGACTCCATACAGGCTGGCCCTGGAACCATTTCCGAGGCGATGATACGAGGCCTTCCTTTAATTCTCAACGATTACATCGCTGGGCAAGTAAGCTCGGCTCAACCTGCTCTTCTTCTTCTCCTCCTCCCTAGACAGACGAAGCCAAAGCACTGCTCTTAGCTTTCATCATCATCTTCTTCTACCCCGCACAGTTAAAGAGCTCGTGAAATTTCGTAAATTTCAGGAAGCAGGCAACGTGCCCTACGTCGTGAACAACGGATTGGGAAAGTTTTCGAAGTTGCCTAAAGAGATTGCCGGCATCGTTGCCCAGTGGTTTGGCTCCAACTCAAACGAGCTGCTGGCCATGTCCAGAAACGCGCAGAAGCTTGCCCGGCCAGACGCTGTTTTCAAGATAGTTCACGATCTGCATCAGCTGGTCCGACTCCGTACATCTCGCTCCGCCTGCTGTTCTTCTGCAACTTACTAGCTGCCTAATTAATTTACCATTTCGCTTGCCTTGCGGAAGAGATTCAAACGAGAGAGAGATTTATCATTTCTGTCGTTCGTCCATGCTAGAGTTTATTGTATTTGTACTCCATAGATTTATCATTTATTGTACTTGCTAATTTACCAAATCATGAAGATTGTGGTCACCTAAAAAACAATAAAATACACTAAAAAGATAGCAAATAGATTCCAAAGAACCTTCAATTTCATATGAATAACTTGGATATTCTTATTTTAGCGTAATGAGTTTGATTCTCATGAGTGTTAGATGTGCTCTCTATAATGTATGTTAGTTGGGTCTATCATGTTTGTTGGGTAATTGCGCTTTCACGGTAGTGAGATTAAGATACAGAAACAACAAAAACACAAAAAATAAGTAATATATATCTTAATCTGGTAGGTATCCATGACAGAATTAAAAAAACAAGAAATCAACACTGAAAATAACGTGGTTCACTAGTCGCTCAGTACGACTAGCTACATCCACCAATAAATGATTATGCGCTACAGATTAAAATCAAAATAGAAATATCTTACAGTATGCATCACACAGAGCAGTCGCGATAAATCGCGTAAAGAGAAGAGAGAGAAATGATGAACAGTTCCACGGGTCCAAAAACAGCCACCCCAAAATAAAATTACTATACATTTTATATTAAAAAAAAAATCTCGGTTCATTTAACCGGAGCGGGTCAGATCATGGAGCGGGACCTCCGTTATTGTGCTACTGCTGCATCCCCGGCCTCTTAATATTTCCTTTCCTGCACTTACATGAAAACATTAAAACAGAAAAAATATTTGGTCATACAAACAGATTATTAAAAAATAAATTACACATACAGCAATGTTGTTATGATGAGGATCTTACATGTTCTTATTTTGGGATCATGAGTTTGATTCTCAGAGATATCAGGTATGTTCCTCAGATTATTATTTTTTTTTTAGAATTTGATCTTTCATGCTGTTAGGATGAGAGTTTTACCTGTTCTTGTTTTAGTGTCATGAGTTTGATTCTCAGGGATGCCAGATATTATGTTCAGGCCCTGGGGCTCTGAGGCTCATATATGATCTAAGGGATCATATGGGTCGAATCTGTGCTTTGTATTAATCGCAACTTTGTTCAAAGTAATTTTGTATTCATTTCTAATATATATATATATATATATATATAAACAAAAAGAGTAAGGCAAAAGAAAGCATAGAGGGCTAAAAGGTACAAGATATCAATCTCACATACCCTTCAAAAGCTACATGGCACGAGATATCTATCTCACATACCCTTCAAAAACTAGGTGGCATGAGATATCTATCTTACATACCCTACAAAAACTAGGTGGCACAAGATATCTATCTCACATACCCTACAAAAGATACATGGAACAAGATGTCTATCTCACATACCCTACAAAAGCTACATGGCACGAGATATCTATCTCACATATCCTACAAAAGCTACATGGCACAAGATATCTATCTCACATACCCTACAAAAGCCATGTGGCACAAGATATCTATCTCACATACCCTATGATTTGTAATCCAAGTTCAATTCTATTTTTCGATCAAAACAAAATAAATGATATTTATAATCCTTATTAATTTATTTGAGCATGATCATGTGAGTATTAGTCTCTCTTGTCAAGGGGCCTAGTGATATCTCTCCCTATGATTTATTTGTATCTTTTATGTGATCTTTGTTCCTTAACATGTGTTGTGATCTCATTGTCATCATAATATTAGTTTATCGAATTTGTAGTAATAGGAACCATTCTCAGACTAAAAATGAAATTCTTAATCAAAACTGCCTCCTTAGCCACTTTTGAAGTAACTATGTATTTGGGCTCTGTAGTAGAGTCAACAATAGTACATTTCTTTGAATGTTTCATGTTTACTACACCCCCATTCAAAAAAATATTCTAAACTTGACTATCATCTATATCTAGGAGTGTGCCTAGGCCGAGCTACTCACGAGCTACTCGGCGTTCGGCTCGTTAGAAGCTTGCTTGAACATGTTTATTAAGTTAAATGAGCTGAGCACGAATATCATTTTGAGGCTCGTAAGTTAAAGAGCCGAGCCCGAACACCTCAAACTTGGCTCGTCAGCTCGTGAATAGGCTCGTGAGCAAGCTCGTGAACCAGGCTTGTGAACGTGGCTCATGAGCAAGCTCATGAACGTTGCTTGTTAAAGCGGCTCGCGAGCCTGTTCGTGAGTCGCTAGCAGACAAACTCGACTTCAAAATGAAAAATCCCTAAGCCCTAAATCTGTTCAAATGTTCGAAGTGTTCTTTGATAAAGTAATTATCATAAATTAGTGATGAAATTTAGCAAAAGAATGTTATTCCATCCCTAATTTTTTTTAAATGATATAGCAAGGAATGGTTATGTTGTTTCTCATTTAGCGACGTCATTAATTCCTCTGCTAAATGTAAAATGGAAAGTCATTTAGTTTCTAAAAATACATTGATAAATAAATTTTCATCGCTAAATATCACGCAAGCATACCATCACCCCACACTGCATCACAATTAGCAATGAAATAAAAAAACACATAAAAATCCATCGCTAATTAGCGATGGATTTTTTTCTATTTCTAATCTATTTTAATTTTGTTCCTAATTTTAGAAACCGAATTAGGCATTTATAATTTCCATTTCTAATTACTTCCTTTTTTTTGTAGTGGTTCTTTGGTGAAGGAAGTAATTCTTAAAGATATGAGAGATCTTCAGAAGAATAACACTTATAGTGTAGTGATGTCACCAATTAGAAAAAATTTTGTGGATTATAAAAATGGGCTTTCTTTGTAGAATACAACTTTGATGGCACATTAGAAAGATGTGTCTTTGAGAATACAACTTTGATGTCACCAATTAAAAATTTATGAGAATACAACTTGAATCATTGGCCATATGAAGTAAGACATATGGCCAAAGATTTTACCCAGACTTTTAGTATTGATTACTTTGAGACTTTTGTACCAGTTACAAAATTAAATATAAACCAAGTCCTTTCCTCAATTGTAGCTGATTTGGATTGGTCACTTCCAGCAATTTTATGCAGAGAGTGTTTTTCTTAATGGGAACTTTAGAAGAAGTATATATGTGGTTAATTCTCATAAATTGAAAAAAATATTTGGCTCTGAAGTTGTGGCTTAAGTTATTTATAAGAGTTTGGTGTGAGAAATTTAAGTATGTGAAGAAGCAATGATATCCACAAGGATAGACCTATCATACCTTTTTCATGGAGTCATCTCCTAAGGAAAAGATTACATTTTAAATTGTGTATTTTGTTGATATTATTGTTACAAATTATGATAGAGATTCTTGAGCTATAAAACTATTTTTTTATTTTATATAACTTAGGTAGACCCAATAATAAAAATGTACTATATTTGAAGATTAAATATATTATAAGATTTAATAAGAATGATTTATAAAAAGAAGTAAAAATATCATTTTCAATAAGAATGATTTTATAATAATAATAATAAGTGCAATTCTAAGATTTTGGTTGGTGTTATAAACGGGCTCTCCCATGCGCGAGATATTGTCTACTTTGGCCCAACTTTAGGCAGGCCTCACGTGTTTAAAATGCATCTGATCAATTAAAGGGGCACCACGCTTATAAACCGGTCATGGACCTCGTCTGGGAGTGATGTGGGATAATATAGGCCATGTATCTCAAAGATACCTCACTGTATGTTTAACTTCATTCCAATGTATTCTTGTTGGACAAAAACTATATCTTGCTAACAAATTTACATAAAATGATATATCAGGTCGTGTATGATTTGCAAGATACATTAGTACTCCAATAACACTAAGATATGGTAATTCAGGATCAATAAGCTCTTCATCATCCATCTGAGGTCGAAAAGGATCTTTATTCACATCTAATGACCTTGCAACTATTGGAGTGCTCAATGGATGGGCTATATCCATATAGAATCGTTTCAACACCTTTGATATATAAGCTGATTGATGAACAAAAATTCCATTCTTTGAGTGTTCAATCTGCAAACCAAGTCAAAGTTTTGTTTTTTCGAGATTTTTCATCTCAAATTCTTTCTTTAAGTTGCCTACTGCTTCTGAAAGCTCATTCGTAGTTCCAATAATATTCAGGTCATCAACATAAATTGTAATTATACTGAACTCGAATCTAGATCTTTTAATAAATACACATGGGCAAAGTGGAGCATTCTTATACCCTTTTCAATATAAATATTTACTAAGATGATTATACCACATGCGTCTAGATTATTTCATCCCATATAGAGATCTGCATAATTTTATCAAGTAAAGTTCTCGAGTACCTGAATTATGTGTTGTAGGCAATTTTAATCATTCTGCGATTTTCATATAAATGTTACTGTCAAATGGTACATATAAAAAAGCCGTAACTACATTCATTAAACAAACACCAAGTTTTTCATGTATTGTCAGACTAATTAAATATCAAAAAGAAGTTGCATCCAATATAGGGGAATACGACTTTTCATAATCAATGCTATGTCTTTGAGAGAATCATTGTGCAAATAATCGTGCCTTATATTTGACAACTTTATTTGTCGTATCTTGTTTTCGCACAAATACTTATTTATATCCTACTAGTTTGACACCATCGGGTGTACATACAATAGGACCAAAAACTTCATGTTTTGAAAGAGAATTCAATTCTGCTTCAATTATATCTTTTCATTTTGGCTAATCATCTCTCTGTCTACATTCCTCGATAGTTTTTGGCTCAATGTCCTTTTTGTCTTTAACAATGTTGAGTATAACATTATAGGCAAATATATCATCAACATCGATTTTATTCCAATTGCACATTTGGCTAGTTTTGACAAAGTTTATCGAGATCACTTTATTGTCACAAGTTTCAGGTACTTGAATTTCTTCTGAAATTACAACTGGGTCTCTTTCAGAGCTATTAATTCCTCAACTTGATCATTTGATCCTTTTCTTTTCTGAGGATTTTATCTTTGGAATCAACTGGTCAACCACGTTTCACTGATGATTTAGGTTTATTAGCAACAGATTGTCCTACATGGACATCAATTCTAACTGAAGCATTAGTAGCTAGTATGTAAGTTGTAGTTACTTTCTTTGGATTAGTAAATGTATCTCGCAATCGATTTGATAAATTTTGCAAATGAATAATCTTTTGAACTTTCAATTTACATTCATTTGTGCGAGGGTCAAGATGAGATACTGATAATTGATTCCAACTAATAGCTTTTTCCAACTGATTATTTTCTTTCTTTAAAATTGGAAAATCTAATTCATAAAAATGACAATCAGCAAAACGAGCCGTAAATAAATCTCTAGTTGATGACTCTTAATATTTTATTATCGATGGAGATTCATATCCAACATGTATTCTCAATCTTCTTTGGGGACCCATTTTAATGCGTTGTGGTGGAGTAATCGGAATATATACCACAAACTCAAAAATTCTTAGATGAGAAATATTTGATTCTCGACCAAAAATAAATTGTAAATGAGAGAACTCATGATAATTTGTTAGTCTAATATGAATCAGTGTTGCTATATGCAAAATAGTATGGCCCCAAGCAGAAGTTGAGAGCTTCGTCCACGTTAGTAATGGTCTTGCAATCAATTGAAGGTGTTTAATAAATGATTCTGCAAGACTATTTTGTGCATGAACAAATGCTAAAGAATGTTCAGCAGTTATTCCAAAAGACATATAATAATCTTTAAAAGCTTGGGAAGTAAATTCTCTAGTTTTGTCAAGATGAATTGACTTAATCAGATAATCTAGAAAATGAGCTCGTAGCTAAATTATTTGAGCAAGTAATCTAGCAAATGCTTGGTTACACGCTTATAACAAATAGACATGTGGACATCTTTTTGATGCATCAATCAGAATTATAAAATATCGAAATTGTCTACATGGTGGATGAATAGGCCCACATATATCACATTGTATACGTCGCAAAAATACAATGAGTTCTGTTCTTATTTTTGTTGGTGATGACCTTATAATTAACTTCTATTGATAACAAGCAGCACATGAAAATTCATTGGATAGAAATATCTTTTGATTTTTTAGTGAATGCCCACTTGAATTTTTAATGATTCTCAACATCATTTTAGATACAGGATGTCTCAATCGGTCATGCCAAACAACAAAATTATTTTCATCAGTAAACTTCTGGTTTACTATGACATGTGCCTCAATTGTGCTTATGTTTGTGTAGTACAAACCATATGAAAAAGAGGGTAATTTTTCCAATATATATTTTTTACCCAATATGATGTTGGTAATATATAAATACTCAGTATTGTCTTAATTCGTAGTCTTAATATGATATCCATTTTGTCGAATATATTTAAAACTCAATAAATTTATTTTAGACTTGGTAGAATGTGATGCATCATCAATATGAATATTTGTTAATCCAGGTAACAATATATCTCTTCTAAAGCTCTCAATCAATTTTGTACTACCCGATATTATATTCACACCTGATCCTTGTATTATTAAAAAGGAAAAAATTTTTTTATCTTAGTATATGTTGATGCACTATTTGTGAGTCACATATCATTGTCACCAATTGAGGATCCCACCAGATAAAATTCCACCAATTGAGGATCACAATAATTGATTAATTTTGTTATTGTAAAATATATTGTTACGCCCTACCTAGATATTATGCCAATTACTTACTTCAAGTCAAATTCTTGCTTGATCTAAGTTTCCAATTTTTTTATTTTTCAATCGGCAAGAATGAGATCAAATCGAGGGACATTGGTTCTATTTTGTTTTAGGGTTCTATTTTCTTTGGATCACTTTATCTCCCAGCTGCCAGCCATATTTAAGCAGTTAAGCTGGTGTTCACTGAGAAAGACACAATTCAGGTTAGCTGGGAACTGTTGCGTGAGGCTGAATAGCCACCTGGGCGATGTTCCTCCCTCATTTAAGCCACGTTATGGAAGAAACGGATGAGCGTAGCCGTTATTACTCGCATTTGTCACTCGCTGGCTCCTTCCACTTGAAACATGCGACACATGCTATCACATCGGTTTCGTGTTCTATGCTGTTTTTCGTCTTGAATCGAGTAATAACGCAACGTTGGATAATTCTTCATGGTGTTCGCGAGCTAGCGTTTGTGCTGTTCGCTTACGTATTTTGTGAGGGTTTGGCGTACGCTATTTGTTCTGATAATGGGGTGGAGTTACCGGGCTGGGTTATGTTTGATCGGCGTGGTAGTGTTCATGTGGGTCGCTTCTGCAGAAGTCACGCAGGCGAGTAGTTGCTTGGCATTGTTTACGTTCCTTTTCACTGCTTTATCCCTGTGTCTTGTGTGCCATTTCAAGTGCTCGCTTATTTGTTGGAAGCCAAGATCTGTGCTGCGTCTTCTGTTGCTGCAAAAGTAAATGAAATTGATTCCTATCGTCGCTGTTAGGTGTAAATATGTCTAGGCTGGCAGCACTGCAGCTTTTTGTCACTCATTAACTTATAATTTAGCTCATGTTATTTGTTGGAGCCGGAGCAGACAATTAAAGAAAGTAACACCATGAACATTAGTACTGCAAGTTCGATTTTGAGACAATTTGACAATGTAACTTATTCTTAGTATGAGATCAATGCCATTGTCTCTTCTCTGTGATCTGATTTACGTGATTTTGAGACTAGTCTACGCTCTCTGCTTGAACTCTAAGTTCCATCGTAACATTGCATTTCATGCTCCGTGTTTAACTTGCTCCGTGAATTTGTCACAGAGAATATTTGAAGATTACAAACAGCCATTTGCAATCACGTATCTTGGGGTGTCTCTCATGGTGGTTTATCTGCCCATGGCTCTTTTAAGAGATTGGTTTCTTTTTCTTTTACACTCTGATTCATTCAAGAGTAGTCACTGGTGGAGCTCTTCTATTGGATTTGATGTGCCAATTGGAATCGATGAGATGCCCTATTGTCTAGAAAATGATTTGGAAAGCTCTCTAATATCTAATAGACATGATGATGATGATGATGATGATGAACACCATTTGCCTTTGATTGCCATCAAGGAAGAAGAACCTTCTTGTTTGATTGAGTATAGTTTGTTTCTCACTCCATTGTGGTTTATAACGGAGGTTAGTAGGCGACACTATCTTATCCTTACGAGCTACACCAACCTTCTTATAATGCAAATATTGCAAATAAACCAAAACTTGAATTTTGACAAATGGGATTATAAGAACCCTACAAGCTCACTCTAACCTTCTTGAATTAGTTGTAGCTTTATTGGCATGCCTAGTTTCTTTTACCCTTGTGGTGACGTGGCATGTGCGTCACTTCTGTGTGCTTTGCGTGTTGTGAGTTGTGGTTATACAAGGGTGCATTCTATGGGGGGGATTATAAGGGATCAACAAGGGGACTTCATGGGATTTGGGGAGGGGGGGGGGGGGCACAGTATGACCCTTCGTGATTCAATTTTGACCATTTGGTCCTAACCATTTTGTTCTAGAAAGGTTCTATTATAGTAGGCAACACTATGGCATGCTTGATTATGTGTTGTCAGAATACTCAATTTCATTTCCCTTAATGTGAATCATGTTTCTCATGTGGTTTTTATGATAATTTAGTTGTCTTTTTGATGTAGTATCTTTCAAACTCGGCTCTGGCAAATACAAGTGTAGCAAGTACAACTATTTTGACTTCAACTTCGGGGCTTTTTACTCTTTTGTTTGGAGCTGCCCTAGGTGAGGACTCTATCAATGCCACCAAAGTGCTTGCCGTTGTCATTAGCATGGTTGGAGTAGCCATGACCACAATTGGGAAAACATGGGTTATAGAGGAAATGAACAACCCTAGGTAAGTTGTTTGTGATTTGTCGTGCATCCATTAATGTTACCATCTCACTCAATCGTACTTACACTTACATGTAGTCGATAGTTCTTTTGTTTGATTTTGATCCTTCTTGATTACATTTTGTCGAATATCATTTAGTGAAGTATGTAAAATAAAAAAATATAATATTGAAAATTTGGATGAAGATAGTGAAAAAATATATGAGTTGAATTTGTGGGAAGATCATATTGTTTGAAAAATTAAAATTTATATATTTAATACAAAAAATATATGAAATATAATTTGTTGATGATGACTTAATGTAAATACTACCTCTATCATCTTATTTAGGGCTTACTATCTCTTTGATTTCTTAAAAAAATGTGTTTTGACTTTGTTTTGTAGGACAACGAGGGAGGCCATTGTGGGGGGCATGTTTGGCCTTTTCTCTGCCATGTCGTATGGCTTGTTCACTGGTAATGCTCGGTGTATTAGTAGCACATGCCTATTTGAAACTTAGTCAATTTTTTTTTTGAAAATTTTTATTAATGTTTTGTAGTGTTGCTTAAGAAGTTTGCCGGACCAAAAGAGGACAAGGTTGATGTGCAAAAGGTTTTTGGATATATTGGTCTTTTTGCTCTTCTTGGCTTCTGGTGGCTTCGTAAGTTGCTCCATGACTCTTTATAGTGATTTCCTTTTTCTTCTTTATGAATATTAGTAAAAAAAATAATGAAATGACTGGCATACATACATACACACACGTATACACACACACACACACACACACACACACACATACATATTGTGATATATTTGTGATATGTTACATGAATTGTAGTTCTCAGAGTAATATGATATTTATATAAATTTAACTTATTTATATAATCACTTAATGTTTTTGTCAATTTTTTTATTAACCATATAATTTCAATGAAATTCATTTTAAAATAAGCCAACTTATTGTAAATATCATATTTTTTTTATGCATTTTAGCAAAAAGAAATGATAAATGAATGTGTCATACATGCTCATAAGATATATGATATTTACAAAGAAATTATTTGGTTAAAATTATTAACCAAGTGATATACTTTTAATGAACCAATTGCATGGTTGTTGAGTTGACTGGATTCATAACTTGTAATTTTTGGGTTGTAAGTTTGAATTCCACTAGCTACCCTTTATTGTTGGGATGAGGTTGTCATGCCTTTTCTCTGGTAACAAAAAAAAAAAAAAAATCACATAATTTTAATGAAATTTATTATAACATAAATAAAAGTAAATGAATTTGCTAAGCTTGTTTTAATAATTGCGAGTGTATAGAGCTAGTTTATTGGGCACATTGAATAATCCTAATGAAGGGGAACAACCCACCTCATAAGAACTATCATTAGTTAAGACTTGACCTCAAACTAGTGATCTTTTAGTTTTTATGCCAAGTTGCTACCATATGGGCTTTCCTCGATGGGTATTATCATGAAAGTTTATTATTGATATTAATGTGATTTTCTATCATTCTCACTCAATTTAATTGTTTTTGGATGCAAAAACAACATAAATTAGGATAATTACTCAATAATTCAAATCTCCATTAATTTTATTATGTTTTTTTTTTTTTGCAGAATGGCCATTGAATGCAATTGGGATTGAACCCGCATTCAAATTTCCATGTTCCTCATCTATGGCACAAGTTGTTCTCTTAAATGGATTTGTGGGAAGCGAAATGTCTGATTACTTTTGGTATGAATTAGTTCATCTTATTAATTTAACTCATTGAATATAATTGAAATAGTGTGAATTATAAAAATACCATTATATTGAATTTCATAAGAATTTAAAAATTAAAAGTATAGGAAGAGAATAATACTAGGAAGAGTGATCACATCGGAAGTTCTCATATGACATACATATATTAGAAATTATGATTTATTGTGATGAAAAATATCTTCATTCAAGGGCAGCAGTAGCTTCTTGAATTCAAGACTCATCAGACATAGTCTTTCTGATTTTCAAAGCTAAGACTATTAAGATATTAATCATTTCTAGATCTCATGCTAAGTGAGAGTCTTGTATATTTAGTATGATCTCTATTAAAATTGAATGCAATTGAGATCACGTCTCAGTGCGAAAACTAGTGATTTTGAGTCTCATCAAATATGATATCTTTGATTTTAGGAGATAAGATTGTTGATACATTGTTCTCTTTCACAAATTTGTGCTAGTTGAGAGTTTTTTGTACTGGGTATGAATTTTACTAAGCTAACTCATCTTATTAATCCAACTCATCAAATGCAATTGAAGTAGTGCGAATTGCACAAATACTAACACATTAGATCTCATAAGAATTATAAAGTTAAAAGTATTAGTGCAAGAATCATACTAGGAATAGTGATCACCTGGAAAGCTCTCATATGACAAGCATGTATTAGAGCTTATGCTTTATTGTGATGACAAATATCTTCGTTCAATGATAGTATGTCTTGAATTAAAGGCTCATCACACACAGTCTTTCTGATTTTCAAAGGCAAGACTATTAAGTCATTAACTTTTTTTCTCCATGCACTAAGTGTGAGCCTTGTATATCTAGTATGATCTATATTGAAATTGAATGCAATTGAGATCATATCTTAGTATGATAACACTAAGTAATTTTGAGACTCATCAAATACAATTTTTTTTGGTTTAAGAGACAATATTGTTGATATATTGACATCTTTCACAAATCTGTGCTAATTGAGAACTTTGTGTACTGGGTTTGAACTCTATAAATTCAACTCATCGAATGCAATTGAACTAGTGTGGATTACATAAATATCAACACATTAAGCCTCATAAGAATGCAAGGCTAACAATATTAGGGTGAGAATAATACTAGGATGAGTGATCACCTCTGAAGTTCTCACATGACAAGCATGCATTATAGGTTATGCTTTATTATCATGATAAATATATTCCTTCAGAGGCAATTAGTCTTAAATTCAAGATTTATCAGACATAATCTTTCTGATTTTCAGAGATAAGACTATTAAAATATTAATTTCTCTCAGGTCTGATGCTAATTAGGAGCAAATTTGCGTGTTGAATATGATCCCAAAATTGAAATTGAATGCAATTGTGATCATGTCTTAGTGTTATAACAAGTGATTTTGATACTTATCAAATATAATCTTTCTGATTTTATGAGATAAGATAAGGTTGTTGATATGCTAATCTCTCATTAATTTGTGCTAATCTAGAGCATTGTGTACTGGGTATGAACTTTATTAAGCTGACTCATTAATTGTTGGTATGATGATGATGCCGATCAAATTCAGGGCACAATCCGTGGTATGGACAACTCCTTTGGTTGCAACGTTGGGTATTTCATTAACTATACCCCTTGCGATGATAGCAGACATAATCATACACGGCCGACACTATTCCTCTCTCTACATCATCGGCTGCATTCAGGTGCTGCTCAGCCCATGGCTTCATCAATCACAGTTTTATCTTTTTTTTTTTTTTTTTTGCTTAAGATCTCTACAAGTTTTGACGAGTTCTTGCGCTACTGTTTCTGTGGCAGGTTTTTGTGGGGTTCATCACAGCCAATATGGCTAACTGGTGTTCTGTCTAAGAGTTGCTTATCATCTCAGATTGTGTACATCGGGGGGGAAGAGAAATAGAGAAATATGGCCACCCAGGGCAGTGGTTTTGACTTTTGTTAGGTGTTGCTGCGCAGCTGGATTTTTGCTGGATTTTTATTTTATTTTATTTTATTTCAGTTTTGACTTTTGTTAGCATCTGTGGATGTTACTTTATTTTATTTTATTTTTTCCAGTTAAATTTTAGCTGGATTTTTGATCCTTCATAATATTGTTAAAATTTAACTTTATTTTATGAAAATGCCGGTGCTAATTTCATAAATAAATCTAACAAATTATATAAATCTGACAAAATTCTGTGATTTTTTTTTTTTTTTTTTGTGTAATTGGGGGTAGGTGATATTGGCTTGAGAGGGGTGGACATGTCTGGGCAGGCCTTTTTTTTTAATTAAAAACAATATTATAATATGCAAAAATGAAAATAATATTAACATAAAAAAATTGTATATAGTTTATAATATATGTTTTTTGAAAATTTGAAGATGTATTTTAGAGAGTTTAGTAACAGAATAATCAATTTGCAAAAAAATAAAAAAATATAGGAATAGTATTATTTTTGAAAATATATATGAAATTAATCTTTTTTTTTTTTACCGTGTCAAATTGGTTTAAATTTTAAAATGTTGTTTTAAAATTTACCTTAAAATTATAGGAGGTTAACTCTGATTTTAAAATTTTACCATAAACCCATAGTTACTAACTGTGGTTTTAAATTTTTTTACTTTAAAACCACATTTGGTGAGTGTCAAAACGTAAATATTCTATTTTGGTTTTTTTTTTTTAAATTTTTTAAAAAATGAATTTCTTATTTAATATTTTTAAAATGTGATCATTTTGCATAATTTTCTTTTTTTTTTTTTTTGTCTGGGTGTGCTATATTATCACATAATTTAATTTTTGTTGCTTGTATTGTCTGGACATCTTTTTTTGTTTATTTTAATATTTGTCAAAAATTCTCACTAGCAAAAATTATTTTGTCAAAACTCCTACTGGTGTCATAAAATCTTTTTTTTGCTGGAAATAGAAAACACATAATTTTGTAAGGGCAAATTAGTCTTTTCACTTTATAGAATATAATGATTTTATTGTCATTTTATCATGGAAGAATACATGATCTTTGTTGCGTTGCTTCTTTCTCTAGTTTCTGCTGTCTTCTCAGCCCCCCCGCGTTCTCACTCATCAATGTGATCTTGTTTGTATGCTTTTCAGCGCGGGATGTGGATGTTTCGAAGCGTTGGAGTTTGGTGAAGCGGTGAAGAATTCGATTTGAATTGGGCAAATCGTATTTCTGCAGCTCTGAATCTATTTCTTGCGACAGTGATTGTACCATAATTAGGGATGGACAAAGGGAAAGGAGTCGTTGGCTCGGGTAGCAGATGGGCGATCGAATTGACAGATAATTCGAATGCGCCATCTCTCCGCGACATCCCCGACCCTCCCGGCTTTTCTCGCTCTTCTCACGATCAGGTTCGTCACCGTTGGTCGCTGCGCTTCTTGCTGGATTCACGTGATGTTTCTAGGGCGTTAATTGGTGAAATCGTGCAGGATGATTCGACCTTGTCCAAGCAAAAGAAGGAAGCAGAAGCTAATTGGAAAACCCAGGTTCTCTTCTTGCCTGAAATCACTTATTTTGATCGTGTATTTTCTGTTTCGTCTTCCTGTTGGTGTCACATTTCGTAATGAAGCCGAACTGTGTAACTCGACAACTGTAATTTAGGGAAATGTGTTGTCGATGAACCGGTTCATTTCTTGCTTGTCTGGTACCTCTTGTCTTCTTCGTCGAACATTTTGTGGTGGTTCTTCTGTGTCAATGGACTGTGTAAATTTGTTGTATAAATGCAGGTCGATTTCATTCACTTTCTGATTTATATAGCATGCTGTTTTACTCACATGGAAGATTTTGGAATCAGGTGGTCCGTTTTTTGTAGTAATGACTCATTTTATAGCATAAACTAGGTTGAAGAATCAAAGAACTATTGCTAATGTGCTATCATTGAAGTGTATGCTCAAAAAATTTTATTTTTAAGGATTGAGATTAGTGATGAAAGGAACAAGGAATGAAGGCACAAAGATCTTCTCTAGTGACTTAAAATTGGCTAACATGCCTAGTTGTATGACTTATTGATTTTATTTTATTTTTTGGTTTTTAATTATGGTCTGTGTGTATTAATATTTAAGAATTATATGTCTACTTTTATTTTATTTCTTTAATTTCTTAATTCTCATGCTAATATATATATATGTGTGTGTGTGAGAGAGAGATTTATATAGTTATTCTAGATCAATTATAAATGTAGTGTTTGATAATTTGTATATTTGCTATTTGTTAGTTTTTTTTGGAGTATATACTTTCTCGATAGATTGAGTTTAGTTTTTAGATAAGCATCAGCTACTATGTTTTGTGATTGTGGAATGCTTTTTTTAGCAAAATCTAAGCGACTATGGTGGCAATTGCGTTTTCATAGTGGTGATTTTAAGATACAGAAGATAATAAAAATACTAGAATAACAGATAATATATATCTAATCCACAATTCAACTACGACAGAATCAAAAAAATGAGAAACATAAACCAAAAATAACTTGGTTTGCTAGTCACTTAGTACGACTAGCTATATCTACCAGAAAATATTTATGTATTATAGATTAAACTAAAAAAATCTCTTACAGTATGTGCAGCACAGAGATAGTCGCGATAAATCATGTAGAGAGAGAGAGAGAAGATGATGAATAATTTTGGATCCGAAAAAATATCAACCAGAAAATAAAATATAAAAAAATATTTATAATAAAAATTCTCGGTTCAATTAACCGGAGTGGGTCGGATCATTAGACGGGTCAGGCTCTGCTCCAAAAATTTGATTATACAAATAGATTATCAAAAATAAATTATATATACAGTAGACTATATATATATATATGTATGTATGAACTCAGTGAGAGGATTATAGATCACTCCTCTGTGCACCCTTGTTGTTAGAGATGTATTCACTTCAACTTGAGAGGGGATGCTCAATTGTATGTGTTTTGTTTTTTTATAATGGTGTGCTAGTAGTGTATAAAGGAGTATTTTGTTTTATTTTTTTCTTCTTCTCATGCTTACATATATATACATATGTTCTTTGCAAACATAGTTTTTAGTGATTTTTTTAACCTTAATTTTAATAATGTTTATGTTTTGATAATATATATATATATATATGTAAATATATATTTATTTTCATTTAAAATAACAATAAGATCAATATAAAATTTTCATCATCTTAAAAATATATATATATATATGTGATGAATGATAATTTTCATGAGAATTAAATATTTTATTTATTAGACCTCATTAATTATCTTGAAGATGAGTAATAAAATGATATATGGGATGCTTATAAAAGGGCTCCTCATCTTTGTATGCAAATAATCTTCTAGAAAGAAACTTCTCGTATCTATCTATCTATCTATCTATCTCTTTCTCTTTATCTTTCTCTAATTTTAATTATTAATTTTCTATTGTCTTTCCTATTATATATATATATGTGCATACATACACATGCATGCATGCTCACACATTCATACATGTATGTGCGCATGCGCACGCACACACACACACATATATATATTGAGTTTACTATATCTTGTCAAATATTAGAAAAATGTTATTAAATTTTGATATTCATTTATTATAATTGATTTTAGTTATTTTCACCGCATATCACAAGCTTGTTGATAATGTTAAATCTCACAAAACTTAAATTGTTGATATTTGATATTTTAGGAAAGAACTATCTATCTTATATTTTTGTACATAGAAATATATTTTAATATAATGAATCTCGAAGATATAATCAAAGAAGGAACTCAAGCATCATTGCAGGATCGTGCAAAAGTTTTGATTCTTTTACTCCATGTAATGAACTGAAGGAAAGATCTAATAACTAAAAAATTTTGATTTTCTCAAAAGTTTTATATGGCTGATTATTTATGAGGTGGCAATATTTTTAAATGGTCAGTCAATATAATTTTGCATTATTGAAAATTAGTTTTCAATTAAAGTTGTGTTGATAGAAAATCATATAAGACATGTTAGAAAAATTTGCACAATACTTTTTGTGTGGAATGTGTTCATGTAACGATAATATCAAGAGTGTATATTTACATAAGGTATAAATAAAATATTTTGAACTAATATTATTTGTTTTTGATTTTCAGCAAAATAATAATTTTTTGATGAAAAATTAGTGATCTCATTCAAATGAGCAATTTCTTGTTCATGCATGTATATTTTTATTTTTATTCATAATAAAAATAAAAATAAAAAAATATACTCTTCCATTACATATGATCCTCGAGATCATTAAGTATCTAATTGATTTTAATCACATGATTTATGTAATTATATTTTTATTTTTGTTCTACAACTCTTTGAAGAAAATTAAAAAGTAGTACATTGATTATAGATGCGTTTAAACCATCTCTAATGCACTTGATTTCATAAGAACTCTAAAGTTAAATATGCTTAGTCATGGTGACTATTGAGACGAATGAATAGTGTGGAAGTTTGTCTTATGTATCTACTCTGGGATTGGCAATGGGGGATTGTCGGGAGGGTGAAAAAAATATTAAAAAAAAATTAGTACCTAGATAATGTGGTCATATTCAACATATATTTGTTCCCAAAGGAAGCACGGACACGACTCCCTACAGCCATGTCCATGTGTCCGACACCTGGACACGTCGACACTGTACGGACACGGCACTGATACGTGTTCGATATGCCACGTGGCATATTATTTATCAATGCGTATCCGATACGCCACGTGGCGTATCAGACGGTTGCGTTAGCTGCCGTATCCAGTGGCCAACGTCTGACAACGTCTGACAACGTCTAGTGGCCAACGTTCGACGTCTGACGACGTCCAGTGGCCAACGTCGCCGCATGGGCGACGTTGGCTACTCGACGCAGGCAGCGGGCACAATTTGAGGGGGGAGGCAGGGGACATGCACGGATTGAGGGGGGAGGCAGGAACGGGCACGAATTGAGGAGGGAGGCAGGGGCGGGCGCTAACCGTGGGCGCGAAATAAAAGTAACTTTGGGGACGTGGGGTGAATTGTGGGGATGCATAAAATAAATAAAATAATATTTTTATTTTATAAAATAAAAAAATATATCTTATATAATATAAGATAATTTTAAAATATTATTTTATAAAATAAAATAATTATAAATATTATCTTATAAAATAAACTAAAATACAATATTTTTATTTTATAAAATAAAAAAAATATATTTATTTTATAGAATAAAATATTTTAATTTAATTTAATTTATTTTATAAAATACTTAATATTTATAAAAAAAATAATTTTTATTTTTAATTTTATTTTTTTTATCATGCCGTATTCGTATCCTAATTTTTTAGAATTTACCGTGTCCCCGTATTCTGCCGTGTCGTATCCCCGTGTCCGTGTTTCTTAGGTTCCCCCCCTGAGTTTATAAGAAAAAGTGACTTAAGATTGAGTTAGAGGTGTCAACCGTGCTGGCTCGGCACGAGGCACGGCATGGTTTGGCCTTGCCTGGGCCGGCCCGTCATGGTTTTAAACCATGCCTGGGCCCATGCCGTGCCCGGGGCAGGCACGGCACGGCGGCACGGGTTCTTCCCGTGCCGGTTAGGTTTCATGCGGGCACGCGTGGGCGTGACCCGGCCCCTCGCCACCTTCCGAAAAAAACCCACGGGTCGGGACTGATTGGACCCGACCTGCGGTCTCCACTCCCGACCCAATCCCAACGGGAAAAAAAAAATTTCAAATGTTATTGATTTTCAGCCGTTGGATTCGCCTCCAACGGTTAGGGGGCAGAATCCAATGGTCCTCGTGATTTTGCCCCCTAAATATATATTAAAAATTCAAAAAAATATAAAAAAATATATTTTTTTATAAAAAATTAATATCTTTAATTTATAAAATCTATCCTCCTTCCTATAACATTTATGTTTTTCAAAAACATATATCCTCTCAAAATTCTCTCTCTTACATAAACCGTGCATCTCTCTCTCGGGCCTCGGGATTTTATTTTCGGCTTGGATTTTCGTGAAACTCGACTTGAGTTTTGAACATCAGAGCTTGCTGCGGTGCACCTTGCACGTGATTGACCTCATTGCTTTTACAGGTATTTTATTTTACGTTTTTTTTCATTTTCTCTCTCTAAAGTTTCTCTCTCTAGAAAAATTAGGAAAAAATAAAAAACATAAAAAATGACAAATATACCTGACACGTATTTAAATTTGGAAAATGAAAATATTTGTGTTACACAGAGGTTTGAGGCTGCTGAAACTTTGGTTTCTCCAGTCGTCTCAACCCAAAGTTCTAAAAAACAAAAAATTAGGAGGACTTCTGTAGTTTGGACTCATTTTAAAATCATAACACAAAAAAATGTTAGGAGTGTAGAGGTGTCAAACGGGCCGGCACGGGCAGGCCCGACACGTTATTTTAAGGCACGTTCGTGCTTCCCTGCCGGGCCGGGCACGGAACGGTTACTGTATCGTGCCGTGCCCGGCCAGGCACGGTTTAAAAAACCGGGCCCGACACGGCCCGCAGGCACGGCGGGCCGTGCCGTGCCTCGCCTGGCTTGCTCGGGAATTTCTGACCGAGCGGTTCGGGATACGGGGGACCGCGGGTCGGGTCTGATTCAACCCGACCCGCGGTCTTTTTATCCGGGAGGGGCATCATGGGGTCGGGCTCACGGGACACCCGGCACGGGATAAACCCGTGCTGGCTTGCCGTGCCGCGGGTCGATCCGTGCCGGGCACTGCACAGCACGGCTCGTGTCAAACCCGGGCACGGAATTTTTCCGTGCCGGGCCGATACAGGCACGGCTGAACCGTGCCGTGCCTCGTGCCGGGCCGGCCCGGCTGACACCTCTATAGGGGTGAGGAACAAGAAATGACATTGTGCAAATATTGTATGAACTATTAACATGCAAGAATTTATTTGGGACTGGGCACCTTAAGAGGCATGTCGAATTATGTACCAAAAAACATGGACCCTTAGATCCTAGGTAAACCCAACTTGGCACTATATTTTTTGAGACTGGATCGAGTCCAGTCTCAAAGTTTACTCCCTTCATATACTCCAGCGAGTTGGGTAGGGACGGTGTGACCAGGTTCATCACATTGATAGGTCTTCCGATCAGATTTTTGGAAGATCCGAGGGTAGTGCGGATCATGCAGACTTATTTTCAGCCTTCCTATCGTAGGATTCCTAGGTCCACATCTAGGAATAACATACTAAAGATATATAAGTTAGAAAAACAAAAAATTATAAAGGAATTTATGGCATATAGTGGAGTGGTGTCCGTGACGTCCGATATATGGACAAGTCATGACGATTCTTCTTATGCATGTCTCACGAGTCACTATGTAGATTCTAACTGGATAATCAATAAAAACATTTTAGGATTCACTGAGATTCTTCATCCTCATGATGGCCCGGTCATTTTTGAGTGTATGTTGAAAATTTTTAGGGAATATAAAATTCAAAATAAAATTTTTAGTGTCACATTTGATAACGCTTCTAATAATGGAGTAGCGATCAATATGTTTGTTAGGAATATTAGAGACACACCATTAGAATAGATCTTTCATGTCAGATGCTTGTGTCACGTGATTAATCTGATTGTTCAAGCGGGTATGAAGGTGTATTCCCCCACGTTGGATAACATATGCAATGCTCTAAAGTATATTCGCACTCCTCGCAGACAACAAGAGTTTGATACTCTCTGTTTGTCTGCGAACTTTAAGAAGAAATTTCAATCGGATGTGAGATATCGTTGGAATTACACGTACCTGATGTTGGAATCATGTGTTGGATACGAACACGTGATATCCGACTACGTCAATAGTAAGAGTGACGAACTTATTATTGACGATACTGACTGGGCTTCAGGAATTTTATTTATGAAATTCCTGAAGATATTTTATGACACGATGAATATGTGTTCGTCTGTTTATACGCCCACCACTTGCATTGCACTCCGGTGCATATGCAATATTAGTAGCATGTTTAGAAAGTATCGTGCTGACCCGACGCTTAGCCATATAGTTGCAGAGATGGAGACCAAGTACTTGAAGTACTGGTCTAATGTTCCATCTCTTTATTGTCTCGATGCATGCATGGACCCTAGGGCTAATGTGGAAGGGATAGAAAATACCCTGACTTTCATTTCCTCGTGCATGAACCTCGAAGAGCCACCTGAATGGTTTATTCACGAGAAGTTGACTGACATATTCACATACTACGATACTAGGTATGGTGGTGGTGGTGGTGGTGAGACTGTGATTACGGACATTGATACCTTATTTGGAGATGACGATTATTCTATTCAGCTAGCGAGGGAGAAACGTAGGGGTGAACCATAACATAGGAGCGAGCTGTCTCGGTACTTAGATACCGATTACTGCTCAATCCTATCATATTCTGATACTAAGAATCTTGATTTATTACAGTGGTGGAAATCATATGAGTCCGCATATCCCGTGCTATCTAGGATGGTACGGGATCTACTGACTCCTCCGGTGTCGAGCGTAGCATCGGAGTCTGCTTTTTCTGTTGCAGTGAACGTGATTTCGGATAGGAGATCGAGATTACGTCCAGATATGGTTGAGGTATTGGCATGTTTGAAGGATTGGGTGGAATCGAGGTTTAGCATCCATGATTGTGCTGGAGCTGGGACTGAGACAGACACTGCAGTCGCATCCACATCCACTACTATGGCGGAGGAGTTGATTGCTGATGATGATGATCCATATGATACTGATCTTGATGTTGCGACTGATGATTCTCATGATATGCCGATTGACGATTGATGATGATCTGTTGTTTTTTGTTTTCGATGTTTTTTTTATTGATTGTATTTGTACACTTTGTTTATACGTTGTGTTGAAACTTATACTTGTTTTATTCCCACCATCGATTTCAAATGGATGATTGGTAATTTTTCATTTGTGTTGTTTAATTTTTTTTAATTTTTATTTTTACTAACATAATGTATTGATTTATTTTTTTTACGATTTAAATTTTATTTTAAAAATTAATAACTTTAATATATAATTAATAAATATAATAAAAGCTAAACTAATTTGAATTTGATTAAAAAAATGAATTTCTAAAATTTGTTTTTTTATTTTATTTTTATTTTTAACATTTTTAAATATATTTATATTTATACTCTACACTTAAGCAATACAATTTACAATATATAAATTTTTTTTTTAAAAAAAAATATTCTCCTTGGCCGTGCGGTGCGGCCTGCCTCCCTTTCTTTCAGTCTCGGGCTCGGCCGCTCGGGTCTGCCTCTGCCCCGGCCCGGCACGGCCTGCCGTGCCTACGGGCCGTGCTGGGCCCGGCTCTTTTTAAACCATGCCGGGCCGGGCACAGTACAGGAACAGTGCCGTGTGCAGCCCGTCACGGTAGCCCGATCATGCTGTTAAAAACTGGGCCGTGCCGTGCCGGGCCGGCCCGTTCGACACCTCTAGATTGAGTTATGTAAAAAAAAATTATATATTCAATTTAAATTAATTTGATTTTGATTTAGTGTTGATCATTATAGATGCTATTTATTTCAAGTATGCTAGAGAGGTGGATTTGGAGGAATTACAAGAGAGGAAGGAATAGGAGAAATGCCATCTCATGGTAATATTTTTTTTTTGTGCAGAAAGCTTGGGAAGTGGCACAAGCCCCTTTCAAGAACTTGCTCATGATGGGGTTCATGATGTGGATGGCCGGGAACACGGTGCATCTATTCAGCATTGGTATTACGGTATCAGCTCTCTGGCAGCCCATAACTGCCCTACAGGGGGTTGGTAAAGGTGACCCCGTGCTCTCTCGGCTCTCATTCAACACGCTTAGTCGCTTACAATGCACGTTAGGGTGCGAATGAAATCCTCCCTTTTTTTTTTTACTCGTTTTGGATTCAAATGATGGTAGTTTTTGAGCCGTACAAAGACACAAAAGTTGATCTGAAGGGCCCAAAATTGTTATTTATTGCTCTTAATTTGGTGGGCTTGGCACTTGGTATATGGAAGGTGAGCTCTTTTGTTGTTGTTATTGTGATTGTTTTCTTATTTCTTTCAGAAGCTCTTAATTCTCTTTTTTTTTTTTTTTGTTTGGGTCTCTTTTTGTAGCTTAATACATTGGGCCTTCTTCCAACGCATCCATCTGACTGGGTCTCATCCTTGCCCCCTCCACAGGTTTGTTTTCTTTTATCCATGGCATTTCATTTCTTATGGTTGGACGTTGGGTTTAAATGTCATGCTAATAATTTTAATTCCTTGTTTATGCCTACATAAAAATAGTTAAATAAAAAAAACATTAAATAAAAAAAATTTTAAAAAAATAGTTAAATAAAAAAAATAATTTTTAAAAAAATAACTAGTAATAATAATAATAAATAAATAAATAAATAAATAAAAAAGGTCATACGATAAGGCTCTCACTTAGAGTGAGATCATGGAGATGTTAATATCTTGATAATTTTATTTCAAAAAATTAGAAAGCTTGTGTCTGATAAGTCTCAAATCATAGACTTATTGTCCTTGAATGAATGTATTTATTATTGCACCAATCACAATCTCTTTGTAATTACTATAGAAAAAAAAAAATACTTAGTTTATACCTACAAAAAATAAAATAAAATTAAACAATGACAACTTATGATAATAATAATAATAAATATATAAAAATTATACTTGGTATATAAGGCTCTCACTTATTGTGAGATCTTATGGAAGTTATTATCTTGATAATCTTATCTCAAAAAATGAAAAAAAATATTTATAATAAGTCTCAAATATCTTAAATGAATATACTTACAATCGCACCAAATCACAATCTCTTATTGATAACTGTGTAAACAAAGATTTAGCTTATGCTTGTGCCTACAAAAAATAAAATAAAAAATTAAATAAATACTACTAGTGATAATAATAATAATAAATAAATAAATACATAAAGATTGTATATAGTATACAAGGCTCTCACTTGGCGTAACATGGGATATGCCTATAATACTAGTGATTATAATAATAACTATTAATATCTTGATAATATCATAACAATTCCTAGGTTATGCCATGAAAAAAAAATAAAAAAAAATTAATTAAGGATTATTACTGATAATATTAATAAATAAATAAATAAATAAATAAGATGATACCGCAAGGCTTTTACTATTAGTTAAAATAATAATATATAATAAATTCACTTATTATCGCACAAAATCACAATTTCTTCATAATAACTATACAAAAAAAAAAAACTCCAAGTTGATGCCTACAAAAAAAATTCAAAAATTAAACAAGTAATAATAATAATAATAATAATGATGATGATAATAATAATAATAATAATATCATACTTGGCATACAAGGCTCTCTTTAAGCTTTGGATCTTAGAGAGGTTAATATCTCGATGAGTTTATTATAAAAAATTAAAAAAATATATTCATTCTTGAACCTTAGGCATGTTGCTCTCGAATGAATATGATTACCATCACACCAAATTACAATATCTTCATAATAAATATACCAAAAAAAAAAAAAAAATTTTGAGAGCAAAGTAATTGTGCCGATTATGCTTGAAAATAAAGAACAAAGCTGTTATTCTTTTTCTTTTTTATTTTCAGGAGGTTGAATATTCGGGTGGTGGGGTTCCTCTAAAGAAATGAAAAGAACATCTCTTTTTTATTTTTTATTTTTTTTTTGTATCGTTGGTCTTGGTGATATTCCCCTTTGGTATGCTTCACTGTTGTAGGACTTGTTTGGTTGTGTCGTAAGCCTGTGGTGGCATGGTGGGCATTTCATATGGTTGTTTTAGGGTAAATGTGTTATAAATTTAAATATCTCTTGGATTTTTTTTTTTTTTTGATAATAATAATGATTTGTGGGTGTTCATGCTAGTTTGCGTGCGCATACACCTGGGCAAGTCTTGAATGTGATGGTTTTAGAATTTAAGCTTATTGAAAACAATTTCAAGCAAGAAAAACTATAAAATTAGCTTATTGGAAAATTAATTTTTTTTTTTATTTTTCTTCATTCATGCCTGGGTTGGATAATAAATCATGCTTTATTATCATGATATGATTGCTCACTCTGAAAGTTCTTATGTTCAAGGATTAAAATATCAGGTTTTACGGTTATATCGGTATCTAGATTTTACGGATATATCGAAGATATCGGTGTATATATGCATATGAGTACCAATCAAGGATAGATATATCGGTCTTAATGAATATATCGATATTTAAAATTTATGGATATATCGGAAATTTTTATCATTGCTTATGTTACATGTGTGTGTTGGAGGTCATGCATTGGTACAAAGACAAATAATGCCTAAGTGGTATCTTTGATTCATTAAAGAGTAGTCTCTTTGGCTTGAGATTCATTAAAAGTAGTCTCTTTGATTTTCAGAGGTAATTCTATCAGGATATTAAATTCTATCAGACCACGTGCCAAAGTGAGTGTTATGTGCACTGGGCATGATCTCCATGCAATTCATTATCATGACTTAGAAGGTGGACATGTTCAAGTGATTATGAAAAGAAGTAGCTTTTGACGATTCATTGAATTTTATTTTTCAAAATAGTATTAATGTGAATTGTAAACAATTATGTCTGAGGGGTAGTTCTTTTTTCTTATGGCCTTAAGTGGTAATTCTTTTTTCTCATGGCCCTAAGGGGTAGTTCTCATGGCCCTAAGGGGTAGTTCTTATGGCCCTAAGGGGTAGTTCTTATGGCCCTAAGGGGTAGTTCTTAATTCTTATGGCCCTAAGGGGCAGTTCTTATGGCCCTAAGGGGCAGTTCTTAGTTCTTATGGCCCTAAGGGGTAGTTCTTAATTCTTATGGTCCCACAGGATAGTTCTTATGGCCTTAAGGGGTAGTGTTAGATATTACATGCAAAAAGCAAAAATTTGAAAAGAATATAAACAATCACTATGGAAGTAATAAGATGAAAAATATTATAATACATTATCATTGCATAAAGATAAGCATCTGATAATGCTTTTTAAATGAAAATAATATGTCTTGTTTTTGGCTTGCTCATCTTCTTTTGATGACCCTCTTCATCCTTCTCATGGGCATGCCTTTTAGTTTAATCATGCATATTAGCTCGATCATGCATATTAGTTTGATCTCGCATTAGCCTCGTGCAATATGATGCATACAATTTATGAATTTGCAATTTTCTTGCTAGTAGTCACTAGTGCATGTTCATATTGAAATGTAATTATACAAAATTTTCCAAACAAAAAAATTAAAAATTCTTTGAAAAATATCATAAAATTTTGAATCTCCATCATATGATATGAAAAAAAAAGTTCCTTCTTTATCAATAAATATTCTATTGAGTACAATCTAATCATGATTTCTAAACACATTTCAAATATCACTAAAATGCATCCAAAATATAACACAAATTCATGTTACTGAACAAATTAGACAGAGAGAGAGAGAGAAGGGAGGGGGTAGAGAGAGAGAGGAATTAGGCGGTAGAGAGAGGGAGGGAGAGACGATTTAGGGGGGGGAGAGGAGTTAAGAGAGAGAGAGAGAGAGAGTTGGGGGGAGAGGGAGAGAGTTGGGGGAAGAGAGAGATAGATGGGGGGGGGGAGAGAGAGATAGATGGGGGGGGGAGAGAGAGAGTTGGGGGGGAGAGGGAGAGAGAGATAGGGGAGGTAGAGAGAGAGAGAGATTTAGGGGGGAGAGAGTGAGTGAGTTAGGGAGAGAGAGAGAGAGAGAGGTAGATTGTTAGGTTATTTAACAACTCACGAGCACAATTTTTCATTAAAAGAACATGGCCAAGCTCAACTAAAAACAAATTGTAATGTTATTTTATTGAGACAATTTGATAAATAAATCATCTCATATATTAATTCAATATTATTCAAGAAAATATTATTTTTAGATAATTTTGTTAGAAAAACATTTAACAAACAAATTATCACAAATTAACCAACACCACATGCACGAGCATGTGCCATGGAACCCAAGCTCTAGCACGGTTATGTGCAGCCCTAGGTTACGAACTATACTTCATGTGTGTCTATAGATGGAAACACTTAGAAGAAAATATAAAATTATAATTTATTTTTAAACTTTCAAATAAATACAATTGACATAATTGCCATTTTTATTTCCTAAAATGTGAGTAGAAGCTGACTAGGCAATACCAGAGAGATGGGATATCTGAGCGTCGAGAAAAAAATAATAATTAATATAAATAAAAATAACTGAAAATAATATTTAGGAAAATTTTTTTATCTAAAAATAAAATAAAATAATATTGATGAATTTAATAAGAGCTAGGTGATTGCTAAGGGAACACTTATGCATAACAATTTTTTTTTTTAAAAAATGAATTTAAATTAAAATTAATATGCGTAGAATTTAAGATTTTCGTTATTATTCATTAATTGCCTAATGATTTGCAATATAAGTGAGTGTTACTTCGTACTTTCGTAATTTTCTGTAAGAAACTTTTTTGACGAACCACGGAGTCAAAAGACTCAATTTAGTCAAATTTACATCACCGCTGTCTGCCGACAGCGACGACCTGGTTCATCAGAAAACTTGAAATCTCCTCGTCGTCGTTGATAAACAATTTTCCTCCACCCCACCTCTTCAAGGGAACGGATCCATGAAAGATGACTTCGTTCTTCATCCGACGCAGAAAAGTGAAATCCAGAAAAATGAAATCCAGAAAAGATGCGTTCTCGAGGTGAGTCATAGCCGGCGGCAGGCACAGGCCGGCGCGATGGCGGGAGAGGAGAATCGGGATGAATCCTGCGGCAACGTGACGGGGGGGGACAAGGAACAGCCGAAGAGGCCCCCCGGCGGTCTGGCATCTCCGGCTGACTGGTTAAAAATGCTCGTCGCCGAGACGCATTGGAGTTTCGTGTTCGGCGTGATGGTGGTGTACGGAATAAGCCAGGGGCTGGGCGGAGCGTTTTCTAGGATTGTGACAGAGTATTACATGAAAGATGTGCAGAAGGTGCAGCCTTCGGATGCTCAATTCTACCACGGCATTGTTTCGCTGCCATGGCTCGTGAAGCCGCTCTGGGGAATCCTCACAGACGTTCTTCCTCTCTACGGGTACCATCGCCGGCCATATTTTGTTTTCGCTGGTGAGCTCTTGCTGTGGATTTTTACTAGTGACCAGCTCGGGCGCTGGCCACGTCTGAAACTGGAGCTCAATTTCAGGTCTGCTCGGCCTGGTGTCAATGCTGGTGCTGTCGCTAAACGAGGAGCTGCAGCTCGTGCTGGCTCTTATGGCATTAATGGCTGCAAGCGCCGGTGCAGCCATAGCTGATGTCACCATAGATGCCTGTGTGGTCCAGAACAGCAATACTCATCCTTCGCTCGCAGCAGACATGCAGAGCCTGTGTGCGTTGAGCTCTTCCATTGGATCCTTGGTGGGGTACTCTATCAGCGGCATTTTTGTGCACCTAATTGGCCCAATGGTTGGTCTTCGTCTTGTTCCATCGTGGCTGCTGCTGCTGCTGCTGCTGCAACTGAGAGTCAGTCTCGCTCATCAGAGTTCCTTGTGCTTGTTTCATGATTGCAGGGAGCATTTGGGCTATTGACGATCCAATCAGGGCTGGTGTTCTTAGTTGGAATCTTGCTCGACGAACAATCGCTGCCCAAATTCAACTACATACAGGTGATCCTGCGCAAATTCAACTGGTTCGTGAACCGTCTGTAATTCTCTGTTTTCGATCAGGTGTTCGATAAAACAGTTGGCGTAGGAAGGGAGATGTGGAGGACAATGCATTTCCCACAGGTATGGAGGCCGAGCCTCTACATGTACCTGTGCCTAGCTCTGAGCCTCAACGTCCACGAGGGTTTGTTCTACTGGTTCACCAGCGACTCCAATGGCGGTCCCGCTTTTTCTCAGGCACGTGATCTTCTCCCTTCTCTGTCCTATTCTACTTCTGGTCGGCTGCGTTTCTTGAGTGCCGACCCCGGGAGCGTGCTGCTGCTTGCAGGAGACGGTGGGGTTTATCTTGTCCATCGGCTCGATCGGATCTCTATCAGGAACCTTACTCTACACATATTTCCTCAAGGATCAACCCTTCCGCCATCTCCTTTTCTGGACGCAATTGCTCTTCGGGCTGTCCGGCATGCTAGATCTCATACTGGTGCTGCGATTGAACCTGAGATTCAGAATTCCCGACTATTTCTTCGCCGTGGTGGACGCCGGCGTCACGTTTATGATCGGCCGGCTGAAGTGGATGCCGCTGCTCGTGCTCGCCTCGAAGTTATGCCCGCCGGGAATCGAAGGAACTTTCTTCGCTTTCCTCATGTCGATCGACAACGTCGGCCTTCTCTCGTCCTCCTGGCTGGGAGGCCTCCTCCTCCGCGTGCTGGCGGTAACACGAACGCGTTTCGACAATCTCTGGCTCGCCATTTTGATTCGCAACTTGTTGCGATTTTCTCCAATCTGCCTCCTCTCCCTGATTCCTCGAAACGATTCCAACGCTTCCCTGCTGCCGGCAGATGCTCATTCCACCAGAGCAGACGCTGAAACCATGGACGATGATGTGAAGATGGAGCTCATCTCCTTGGTCAGCAGCGCCGCCAGCAATGAAAATTAGGGTTTGATTTTTTTTCTTCTTCCTTATGGAACCTTCATAATATTTGTCATCCAACACACACAGAATCGAAGCATTTATCATCCATTTCTGATTCTCAAATTCAGTCACATTCACAACCAAGACACACAGAAACAGAATTCATATGAAGCTTTGCTCCTAGGCCACAATCAACGAGCGAGGCGTTTGAGGTAGTGGCCCACTTTCTGCTTGATCCATTGCCGATCATAAGGCAGGTACGCCTTTATTTTGGCATCGTAACTGCAGACCACAACAAGGAACAAGAACAACGTCGTCATCAATTCCCAGCTCCTCTCTCTCTCTCTCTACTGGTTTTTTTGAATTCTTTTTTTTTTTGTTTTGGCGAACTATGGCGCGAGGTAGAAGAAGGAGAGACAGATTAGATAGATACACTAAGGCACTCATATCATCGAGTCCATCAATATAATTGTAGAGATCCTGAATATCGTAAGTGATTTCACCAATTGCGGGATTTACCTCCTTGAGCTTCCGTTCATACAGCCCACAAATACCTAACAAAGAATTGAAAACCTCGTCAGCACCAACACGTCGAAGAATCAAAAATTTTGCAGGCGACTTCAAATTCATCACAGGGCCAATCGATCGATCAGAGTTCTATCACGTGATGAACAGAGCAGTGAACATGAGTTTTCTCCAAATTCGTCTATGAGATTACTTTGAGGGGGTCACGTGTCGCTCCATTCTCTCAGATGTTTGATCAGCAGGAGCAAGATCAGCCAGTCTGATCATGTGTTCGATTAGCTACGAAGGTGATGAAAAGATACAAATATAATAGAAATTACAAATGTACCCTTTCATGTTTTATTCCCTCAGGAATGATCTCCATGGACAAAAATACCCTTGCCATTTTCTTTTAAAATATATATGTAAATAAACGAAGACATAAATCACTATTATTATTATTATTATATCATCAGAATATATTATTAATTTATATTAAAATCAAGTATATATATTATAATTTTATAAAAACAATGTGACACTATTAATTGATAAATTGTTCAAAAAAATAAATAAAAAATCATATCTATGTAATTCATTAATTAATTGCTTAGTAATTAAAATTAAAAAATAATCATGTCAAATGGATAAAGTATATAAAATTTCGAAAGATATTAATGAAAATAATAAATTAGTAATAAAAAAACATAAATTCTCTTATAATGCACCACAATATTACTCTGCGTTTAATGACAATAATTTTCCGTGGCGTGACATTGTCGAGGAGACTAGTTTTGATGCTAGAGTTTTAACAAGTTCAAACACTGTACAAAAGTATTGGGAGAGGTGGTTTCCACCTCTAGGATAAAATGATGTGTAAAAACGAAAATAAAGAAATTATTAATTTACCAAAAAAGGAAAATACAAAAACTTTTAAATTTAATGGTGAAAATAATGAAGAGGCTTTTTTGTAAATTTGAATGATAAATAATGATTATTGTTTTTTACTATTCACTAAGGTGTGTTTTTTATGATGATTTATATTTAGATGACATTATTGAAATAATAAATATTTTATATTGATTTCAATAATGTTTTAAGCAATAATTTAATATATGCTTTGTCATAAATAATAACTAATTCTTACATTAGTATGTGACACAATTGTCAAATAATTACACAACAAATCTATGGCTATATACATAGATGTTAAATCGAGATTCAAATTAAAAATTAAAATTTTTGATTAGTGAATCAAGAATCAAATTAAATCAAATCATGAATCAATTTTTTTGTAATTTTTTTTCGAGTTAATTATTTCATATTTCCTACAGATAACAATTTTTTTAGTATTTTATTTTTTATTTTTATGATTTTTTTAGTATTTTGTTATTTTTTTCATGCTAAATTCAGTAATACCAAAGGATGAATTTATTTTTTTCACATTAATTAATTCATACAGTTGATAATTTTTTTTATATTTTAATTTTAATTTTTATGTTTTTTTGAGAATCTTAGTACATTGAGAATTGATATTAAATTAATTCATGTGATCGATTCTCGATTCAGCAATTCAATCTTTGATTAATGCATATTTTTGATTCTTTTAAAGAGTTGGATTATATATCTCCTGAATCATGAATTGTACGATTTTGATAACAAAGGTTAAATATATTATATATATGTATATATATATATATGTATGTGTGTATATATATATATATGTGTGTGTGTGTGTGTATGTATATGTGTGTATATATATGTGTATATATATATATATATATATTAAAGGGCACAAACTTTAGTACTTTTTAGTGTGCATGTTTTGTGTAGGATGCTTCTTTTGAAATGGATAAACTAAGAGTTGATACATTATTCTTTCCTATGAAAATGTCCATGAATGCTATCATCATCATCATTATCTCGATACGAGAGGGATGATTGTGGCAGTGGAGTCTCGAGAGAATGACCCTATTGTTGTGGGTCCATCATACCCTATTGAAGTAAACACTTGGCACATCAATGGCATTGTATCACTCTCGTGAGGGTGACCCTCATGAGATTCCACAACTTGTTATATAGTCTCAATAGGAGATATAGATTGCGAGCTAGTCGTGACACCAATAAATATAGAGGATAGGAGATTAAATGAACCAAAACATATTCATACTAGAAGAGAATACACCAATCTCAATTCTCAGTGAAAAAGTCATCACGACTATAACATACTAAGCCAAAAGGTGATAGACTTGTATAATGATTAATGAGCTGAGCATGTACAAACAAAAAAACTCCTCTTGTCAGATGAAAAACTCATATTGTCAGATGAAAAACTCCTCTTGTCAGATGAAAAACTCATCTTGTCAGATGAAAAACTCATCTTGTCAGATGAAAAACTCATCTTGTCAGATGAAAAACTCATCTTGTCAGATGAAAAACTCATATTGTCAGATGAAAAACTCATATTGTCAGATGAAAAACTCCTCTTGTCAGATGAAAAACTCCTCTTGTCAGATGAAAAACTCCTCTTGTCAGATGAAAAACTCCTCTTGTCAGATGAAAAACTATCTTGTCAGATGAAAAACTCATCTTGTCAGATGAAAAACTCCTCTTGTCAGATGAAAAACTCCTCTTGTCAGATAAAAAACTCCTCTTGTCAGATAAAAAACTCCTCTTGTCAGATAAAAAACTCCACTTATCAGATAAAAAACTCCTCTTGTCAGATAAAAAATTCCACTTGTCAGATAAAAAACTCCACTTAGCAGATAAAAAACTCCAGTTGTCAGATAAAAAACTCAATGTTAACTAAAATCTAGTTATGAGATACTTTTTTTTGAGAACCAAGGGCTTCAGGGCCCACTTACGTGGACCCCTACATCCCCTTGGGCTCCCGGAGAACCGAGCATGTAAGAAATATCTCCAGTACCCCCACCGGTAAGACTTGAACTCGTGACCTCCTGGACATTGCCAATAACCTTAACCAGCTAAGCTCTCTATGAGAGGAGTTATGAGATACTATTACTCATATAAGTAATGGCCTGCTCGAGATATCGAATCCTCTCGAGTCTCAATCCAAGAAGCTAAGTAATTATGTCATATATTTGTTATGAGATACTAGTTGTGAGATAATTATAGAGATACCGCCACCTCTCTCATAAGATCTTACATATCGTGCAAGATAAGAAAATTGAGATCGACTACACGCCTATGGGCTGCTGCATTGCACTCAGAAGGTGGGAGTCTATTTATTGTTATTTCTCATTCATCTCATCAACGAGTGGTTCGTTCATACTGCATAAATAAGTTCCCAATTTGTGTGTATGTTTTTTTTTTTGAAATTATTCATTATTGTAGTTTTTTAATATTTTATTATTATTCTATTTTTATGATGGAAACACAAATACCCAACATGTGGGCCTAGAGGCATCAAACGGGCCGTGCCGGGCCTGTTCGCACACCCCGGAGAGAGTGTGTGACAAGGTGTGCGTGTGCGTGTGCAGACAAAAAAAAATTAAGGGAGATGATTTACCATCCACAGCACCGTCTACAGAACCATAGTCCATGAATGTTCTAGTTGCTTTATATGGAGTGGTCTGCATCAGAACTATGGTGTGCCTGTTGGCCTGAAAAAAATAAAAAATAAAATAAAATAAACAAGAACAGACATAAAACACAAATTAACATAGCAGTGGGGCACACTTCAGACACGCCCAATAATAAAAAAATGCATTACATAAAAAATATCCACTTTAAAAAAGAACAAAAAAAAGAAAAACTGCTTCAATTTGTGGCTATCATACAACTGCACTAGCACCAGTTTGGGACCCATGACGCTGCTATGAGCCTCTCGAGCCCGATAAAATGTTCGGCCAATTATGTTTCAGCATGTGGCAGATAAAATAAAATGTGAAATTAACTGGAAGGATTTGAGAATTTTAAAAATTACAAATACTGACGTAAAATCATGCAATGTTCAAAATACCTTTATGCGACGTGGCATTTATTTTTTAAAAAATTAATTCTCTCTCTCTCTCTCTCCCTCATTCTCTCTCTATTATGTGACAGTTGGCCAGCGAGGCACGTAACCTTCTGTCTATAATTTTACTGAGAGAAGAAATACTTATTTCTCTAGAAGAAAATTCAAAATAAAATTATTACAAATATGCATTTAGACAATAGAGCATCCAACAAATATCTTCGAGAAGACCCTAAAGAAATATTAGATTATCTTTCTTTCCTCAAAAGTTGGATTTGTAAACTCGAGAACACCAACTTGATGGAGTGAATTAAGTTTTTTATTCTTTTTTATTTTTAATATTTTTCATGGGAGCGCCAAACTTATGAACAATCCTAATTATTTTTTTTTTAATTATCTAAAAGCACTGATTATATGACATTTTACATATTCATTGTTATTTTTTTTTCAGCTTATATTTGTTAATTTAAAACTAAATTTTCTTTGTTCTTATGAACGAGTACTAATGACAAAATGATTCTACTAATTATCTACATAAATTATTTTTTAATTACGAAAAATAACAAATTAGGAAATTGTATATTTTCCTGGCAACAAGGAATATCATCTTGTCACATAAAAAATTAATTATCTTATATAACCAAATTAGATATAACATACGTAATTAGTATAATTAGTCATTTTTTAGATTATCCTCGACAAATTCACTTTTACCCAGCTCTTTGTATTTTGAGGTATACGAAGAAGTATTTATGATTTTAAATCATTTTTAATGATCATGAACACTTACAATTAATCAAATATTCAGATTTGAATTGAGCATAATGATGCAATTAGAAGAGATCTATGATAATTTTATAATTTTCTTAGAAATGACAATAAATTATTTTGAGATATAGTGGAGAGGAAAATTAAAAATAATGATGATAATCACTTGTTAGATACTTTGGATACATCTTCTCAAGATGTCGAGTATACACTAGAGGTGTCAAAGGGGCCGTGCCAATGGCCCGACCCATTTTTTCCAGGCCCGGCCGGGCTCTCGTGCGGGCCAGGCACGGCACGGTACGGTAACCTTGCCGTGCCTGTCCCGACATGGATTTTTTGGGGGTTCAGCTCAGCACGGGCCCGCTGCACGATTCGCCGGGTTCGGCCCGTCCGGGCCGAACCCTAAATTAAAAAAAATTAGGAATAGCGCGCGCCCGAAACCCTAATTCTAAAAAAAAATTAGGGTTTCGGCGCCACAGTAACCCTAATTTAAAAAAAAAAATTCTGCACGGTACCGTGCCAATGGACCACGGTACCGTGCCGGGCCAAGCATGGCACAAGGCCCGGTTGGCCTCGGCACAGCACGGCACGGTCATGGCATGGTGGGGCACGCCACGAGCCCGGGCACGGGAAATTTCCATGCCAGCCCGGCCCGGCCCGATTGACATCTCTAGTATACACTCTTTTCTCCTATTATATTTAGTTATAACGATTAAACATTAAGACAAATAAATGCCTTAAAAAAGCCTCAATTTGCCTATTTCCTCTAAGTTAGGCATTGTGAACTTGTAATATCAACTCAACAAGAGATATTATGGTTTTTAATTATTCAATTTTCACCCAATTCTACTTTTCATGAACACACCTGACTTTTGGGCCGCCCAATTCATATTTACCCATTATAAGAGTGTTATTAATTTTTTTATTTTTATAATTGTTCAAGTTCAACAATCATAAATATGATCATGTATAGATTGAACACAATAGTTCAAAAACAATGTTACCTAAGAACATAAATATTAATTTTTATAATTTTTTTACATGTTGCAAGTTCAACAATTATAATTATTCAATGATCATGTAATATCAAATCAACTATCCCTTCAGCACGACAAAAAACCCAACCTTAACAACGCAACCTAATATAAAGGGGGGGCACTTATTCCCACTATCAAAACCTAAGAATTGCAACATGTAGCAAGAGTTGTTCATGAGAGATAAATCAAACAAGATTCATTTCCAAATTAAAATTGAGACATTTGTTTCTATTTCATCATAATTTGCATTTGATGTTACAAATCGAAAAATAAATGATCAAACAAAAATTTAAGAAAATAAAAACTTTTCATAACTTTAATATTGAGAGCACACATTCATAAGATTGTAACATGATATACACAATAAATAATAATAAAAAAGATTATAATTTTATATTTGATGATATTTTGATATATATTAAACTATAATATTTGGATGATTAATCACATAAAAAGTCCTCATGTTACATGCATATATTAATTATTATATTTTAATGTGACGACAAATATTTTTCATCCAAAAATAACAAATCTCGAACCTGAGACTCGTCAAATATATTATTTTTAATTTTTAAAAATAAGACTATCAAGTTATTAACTTATCCCAGATATCAAACTATGATTTTTATATCCTAAATTAGCATATAATGGCAATATATATATATATATATATATATATATATATATATAATGAAGTACAAGTAGCATAGGAATACTTCAATTAATATTTTTCTCTTTTTAAATATTTTGTAGCATAATATTTTTATTAAAAAATTAATTTTATTTTTAGATTTAACTAATATATTACATTTATTTTTCAGTCATAATATATAAATGTAGTCTTGCTCTTGTTGAGACAAGCGAAGCTTGACGGCTCATATGATCAACTCTAGCATGAAATAACACAAACATAAACTAACAAAAATAGACAAATGCCATGTCGAGCAATAGCAAAAATAAAAGATAATAATATATTATTAAAGTATATGACTAAACTATTAAAAAAAAAATAAAAGAAAGGATATTAAATAATTTAAACAATAAAAGAAAAAATCAATTTAATTTTATGCCTATTAAGCTTATTATCGAATCAATTTTCTAGATTTCACGAATTATAAAAAATAGAGATCATATCCAATGCAAAAACTTGCACTTTGTATACTATCTTATAAAAATTAATATTTCAATAATTTTACTCCTAAGAATTAGATGAGTCTCGAGCCCAAGACTTAACACCCTTAAATGAAATTATTTTTCATCGCACAAAGACATGATCTTCATACCTAAATCTTGACACACATCGGGCTCCAGAGAAAAATTATCATTAAGAATAGGAAAAATATTCTCGATTTGCCCAAATGACAAGTGATCAAATTGAGAATACATAAGAAAATAATTCAATAGATTCAAATACTTTTTAGGAAATCATATCACATAAGAGAATATATATAACATATCCCACTTAAGCCCAAAAAAATTTGCATTCTAATATTTCGATCCTATAAATAAATATTAGTAAAAAAAATAAATCAGAATTAAATTACTTAGAAAGACAATCACAAAAATAAGACTTACAGCACTATCAAGAATAAACATAACACACAAAATAAGCAAGAGACAGAGTTGAATGTTACTATACTTAATGACTTTTAAATGATATTAATTAGTTACTAAAATACTAAGAAGCACGGACACGGACACGGGGATACGACACGGCAGGATACGGGGACACGACAAATTCTAAAAAACTAGGATACGACATGATAAAAAAAATAAAAATTATTAATTATAAATATTAGGTATTTTATAAAATTCATTAAATTAAATTATTTTATTATATAAAATATATATATCTATATATTGTTTATTTTATAAAATAAAAATATTTTATTTTATAAAAATATTTTATTTTATATCACATCCCCACACAAATATGCCCGCCCCTGCCTCCCCCTCAAACACGCCTGCCCCTGCCTCTCCCCTCAATTCTCGCCGCCCCTAACTCTCCCCTCAAATCGCGCCGCCCCTTCCTCTTCCCTCAAATTGCCCCCGTTCCTGCCTCTCCCTCAAATCGCGCCCGCGCCCCGCCAGTGGCCAACGTCGCCCATGCGGCGACGTTGGCCACCCGACGTCGTCGGACGTCGGACACTATAGACATGGATACGACTGCCGACGCAACCATCCGATACGCCACGTGGCGTATCGGACACGTATCCGTGCAGTGTCCGTGTCGTGTCCAGGTGACAGACACGTGGACACGGCTATAGGGAGCTGTGTCCGTGCTTCCTTGCTAAAATATTTAATGAACAAACAAAAAAAATAATAAAAAAATAATTATCAATAATATGGGTATTGCATCTTATGTCAACAATCAAAAAGTCTAAGGTGAAGAAGAATAGCAAAACCAATAATACTTAAAGAGCATGATATATTTATCAGTCATAAAAAAATTACAAATTTCTATCTAATAAGTATCATAATGAATGAACTCAATGAGAACCAATACATACTTCTAATAATTAGTTTGTCTCTCTTAACATTCTATAACAATCTAGACTCTCTAGAAATATCTACTAATAGTTTTCAATGGTATGTTATTTCTTCATTTAATGTGCAAAATATAAAGAATCTCATAAGTCTACATGTTGAAGTCATATCACAACTTCCTTTAATTGACACCAACAATAAATTAGTGTTACAATAACTAAAATTTCCTCCACTTTATTTTATTTTGTTTTTGAGCACAAATAATGCTATAGTGCAAAAGGTTTTCTACGCAAGGTTGAGGCAGGCATGACTCTAAATCATTGTGTTAACTGTCACATGCAAAGAGCATGCGATGGAGGAAGAAACAAAAGGGAGCATGCACTTCTATTATTCGCACCTTCTTTTGTGCACGCACAACATACCTAGATTTTTGGTATTCCCACTTGCCAATGCTCTCTTTTTCGGTAAGGAGCAAACATATAGGAACACTAATATGTTACATATTATCTTTCTCTAGAAACTCTAGTGTTTACACTCCTTAGTATTTTAGCTGTGATACCATATCAAAATCAAATCATAAAAAATCATTAAAAAAAATCATAAAAAATCATTAAAAAATCATAAAATAACAATAAAACTGAATAAATTTTAATATAAAGCGAACTCATTAGACTAAGGCATCCCACAAATTAAACACCCTCATGCATAATACAATAAAAATAAAAAAAATAATATAAATCATAATAATAATATATCAGACAAAAAAACCTAGACGCACACTATGTGCACAGACATGCATAGAAGGCACATATATTGCATAATAAGCACACACCATGCACAACATGCCCACATAGTAGGTGCACAAGAAAGAAAAATAGATTGTTGGTAGTACCAACAATTTATTTTTATCATACACCATGCACACCATCATAGTACAATATATAACACCAACTCATTGTTGGTGTCAATTTTTGTATGTGATACAAACTCACTAATAGTATCAATCGAGTGAGTGGTGATATAATGTAAATATGTATATGCAATGTATTCTTCCTACAATACACATTATTGAAAGAAATAACATAATAGAGAAAAATAATAATAATTTTTTTATAGATAAGATAAAATAACACTATAGAATATTGAGAGAAATATATTGACTAAGTTATCCATATGTTCTCATAAAATTATTCTACTATGATACTTAAGAGAGAAAAGAACACAAAATTATTAGTGCCAATCGAGTGAGTAGTAAAATAACACGATAGAATCGTGTGGTATAATATTAATATGTAGATGCAATAGATTCTTTTTACAATATACATATTATTAAAAGAAATAACAAATAGAGAAAAAATATTAATAATATTTTTTCCTAGACTAGAAGAAATTTCCTCCACCATGAAATTTAAGAGAGAGAAACAAACAAAATTTATCTTTATAGCAATAAAATATTCTTCACATCTTCTAGTTACTACAATTCTCTTGACTCATAATTTTACTTTAGACTATTGAGTTATAGAGTCATGAGTTTACAATTATAGTATAGATAACCACTCTTGGTTCATAACTTTTTATTACATTTTCAAAAATATTATAATAGTTAATGACAAATTAACAAAAAATCTTTGTTATGACAATATTTAAATTGATACTTTATTTTTTTTATGTTTTTTTATTCATGGTTGTCCTATTATTACCCATTTTTTTTACGAGTTGCCTTTCTATGATAACAATTATATCTATAAGTTTACAATTATATTTAACAAAAAATCTATCTTTATTTTACTCTTTTATCATCATATTAAGCCTCCAATTAGAAGAGAATAATCTTTCAGCTACAAGTAAACCTATTTGTTCACATTATGATAACAATTCTATTAATTCAATATATGTACCAATAAATATAGAACAAATTAATTCTAAAGAAAATTAAATTACATAGAAAGAGAACATCCTTATAGACAATATGATATGTTAGCTAATGAGTCTACTATACTACCAACTTAGGAAGAGTCGAGAAAGATGAGGTTTTACCACTCATGCCTCATAGTCTATATTATGAAAATGCATAACCTATTCAAAGCATATGTGTCCTCCAAAAAGCTAAATGATTCACAAGCCGACTCTTCTAAGCTTGATGTTATAATCACATTCTAAATAAAATAGAAGAATTATACTCAGTATCGGAGTTCACATATATTATTATACTGGCATCTTCTCCATTCTTTGCCTTATTTTATTTATTATCTTGATTTTATTAAAATACTCGGGTCTCCTAAAAAATCATTTCATACAGGATGACACAGAGCATATTGGGAAAAATAAATATTATATGCTTTAATGAGACCTAAGAATTAATATATCAACTTATAGGAAGATTTGTTGGTTGAAAGTGTGTGTTCATAATGATGACCAATTCATATGAGAAGATAAATCATCTTAAAGTTGTGAAAAAATTTATTCAGATATTTGATATGAATTATTATGAAACTCTCTTTAATAATTAAGATAGCTTCAATATGAGTTTTTATATCACTGAATGTATCTAAGAGAATGAGGATACACCAACTAGACATAACAATTAATTTTTTTTCATTATAATCTCGAAGAAGAGATATACTCGAAACAATTACTTAGATCCTGAGTAGTACAGTTAAACTCAATTCATAGATTATGAAAAATATTTTATAACTTAAAAAAATCATCAAGAACTTGATTGACAAAACCCTAATTGATAGTTATGTATGTGTAATATAGATTTATTTTTTTATAGGAGCTCATATGACAGGTCAATCATGCAGGTTATGCACGTGAATAACATTTTATTACAATTCTAGACAGAATCTTATCAGAAATTAATATATTCTTAAGATATAAATTATCTTGTTAATAAGAGTTATTGCGTTGTCATGAAAAAATATACATTTTGTCATAGTTTGTTTTTATTATTTTTATTTTTTGTATTTTCGATGAGAATACATGACATATGTGTTGCCCCAATCACATTTGCTTATTAAATAATGATATTTAATTTAAGAATTTTATAGTATCATTTTCATTTATATTTTTGATATTTTTATCTTATCATAATATCAGAGCAGTGTTAGAACAAAAAAAAATCACAAAAATAATAACATCAAGCATGCACAATGATGACAACATATGCATATGGTTGGGGAGAAGCAGCAGACACATGATGGTGGCACATGATGGCGCCATATGGAACCCAATGATTTTTGGGAAGTAACCCTAATTATGCACAACAATGCATAGGTGGTGCACAATGGTGATTTGGACAAAAATCCTAATTTGTATTTCAACAAAATTATTTAAAAAAATTAGAGATTTCAAAGAAAACCTTAATTTGATACGATTCAGTGTACTCTCTACAAAAAGATTGGACATATCAATGATATTTATGGAATATTATATCCAAAGAGAAGCACGAGAACTTTACATAGTATTAAAGAAACATATTGATTATCAAAATTATCTAGAGATCCTTATAGAGTTCACATGTTATAAAACATACACTTATTATAGACACATGAGCTAACACCAACTCCTATAAAATATATAATTAGAAATAAAATTATTATAAAGAATATTAAGATAACTCTTATAAAAGATAAAATAAAAGAGAATTATCTTAAATAATTTTATCTTATCCAATACAGACTTCCTAGTACACTAATTAATAAGCATTAAACAATTTGGGTGTAGAGGAAAAAAATGTAAGCTAACCTAGATAAAATTAAGTTGAAATTAAAGACTAATTAAACAATTAAACGATTGAGAAATTAGAATAGATAAGATATTTAATAAAATTAATTAAAAAATATAATTCATATGACTGACTCCAAATAATTAGGATAAAACTTAATTAATAATAATGATTATGACAATTTAGACACATGACTCATCGATTTTCTTTCTCCATAATTAAAATTGTTTGGAATATCATAGTTAATCTTTATAAATTAATACCACAAAATAATATCTTCAACTGTGTAATATTTTTCTATCATCTAACATTTTATTATAATAACATAATTAATCATTAAATCTCAATATCTCCTATGCATTTCCATTGTCGATTGGAAACTCATTTATTCTAATTATTTTTTCTCTTTATATATTTTTTTAAAGCTCAAATGATTTCTTTTACACTAACTCTAACACTTTAATATATAATTAATTGAACATATTTATAAAATAATCTATTCGTATCTAAAATAATATTATTATGCAGTAACAATATATCATTCTCATACTTAACACTAACTTAAATATCTACTTATTCATTCTTTTACTTTAGTAGTTGTTTTCTCCTATTCTTTGGTATCTAGTTTAATATATAAATTATCATATATTATTCTTTTTTATTTCCCTCACTATTTTACTATCCAACATCTTAACATTCTCATAATGTTGTAGGAGGTCAACTTTTGTCAACTTTATGGTTTCTAATCTCCTCTTTATTTTATAATTATAACTCCCTTTTATAATCTCCTCTTTCTTGTCTCATGATTTTTTACCACACCCGTTATTAGATTTGCTATGAGTTCAACAATGAGGTTGTAGGAGGTCATACTCAATCCACAAGAATCCTGCTTAGTATAGAATCTAAGAAAAATTAATATCTCGATAACTTTACAACTAAAAATCAAAGAAGTTGAGTCTGATAAATTTCAAATTCAAAACCTACTACTCTTGGATAAAATACTTGCTATCATATTAAGAGATGACCTCTAATACATGCAAGTAACACGAGAACCTCTTAATTGAATAATAATATTGATATTATTTTTCATACATATATTTTTAATTTCAAAATTCTTATAAAATTCAACATATTAGCATTTATGTAATCACTATGAGTTCAACATAATTAATATAATTTATCTTATTTTGATATCCAAAATATTTATGAATACCTATAATTCCATGATCATCTAAAATTCTATTGATAAAATTGTGATAATTTCTCCTTTTTTTACTATCACCCATTTCTCAACTTAACTTGTGTTTGAGCTACAAAAAAATTTACTTTTATTCTTAATATAAAAATTGAGAACAAATAATATATGTTGATTTGTGAGGTACTCTATTGGAATAACCTTGCATTTTTTGCACCTAGTCAAATATTATCTGATAATTACAAAAATAATTTAATTTACTTCTATTATGAGGATTTGCATAGGTTAACAAATACTTTTTTTCTTTATAATGCATTAACAATCATAAAACTACTAATTAATATAAAATCTAGGATCAAAATTCGCATATATTTTGAAATCCAAAGTCTTGACATCAATAAATTCTCTCAAATCTAACTTTCATCATGTTGAAATGACTAATTAAATCTCTCTCTATAAAAATATTATCATTTGAAGAGATTTCTTGAACTAAATTTTCTAATGACGTCTAAATGTTTATCATGATTTTTTCATATAAACCAACTTGTAGAGCATTTAGATAATACGTTTAAACCATTACTGACATACTGGATCTCATAATAACTTCAAAGTTAAACATATTTAATCGTTATCACCTATGTTGCACGGATACACCTAGGAACTGCCATGTCCACGTGTCGGACACGTGTACACGGCGACACGGGTCAAACATGCGTCGGATAAGTGTCCGATACTCCACGGAACGTATCGAACACTAATTCATATGCGATACGCCATGTGGCGTATCGGATACGCATCGGAGACGTATCCGACGAATTGTTTGGAAACAGTCATCGTTAACAACAGACACGTCGTTTACCTACAGACACATCGTTTACCAACCGACATATTTTTACGAATCTAATACGTCGGAAATACACTATATATTAACGATTACTCCTACATCACCAACAAATTAAGAAGCACACCGCCGACAATGAGTTGCCGACAAGCCGATTGCGAGAAATAGTTGTCAATTGTCATTGCATCAAACGGGGAGGGAATGAGCACACCGCCGAGGCAACGACAGTATCTAAGGTAACCTAATTTTATAAAAGGAATGAGAGATTTTGGAATCTGTATCAGGAGGGGTGAGAGTTTGAAAATTAAAACTGTAAAGGAAGGGGGGGTTCAAGAGGGGGGGAAAAGGTTCGGGAGGGGGGATGGTGTTAGAGGGTTTAAATTTTTTTTACATTATTTTAAAATACAGAATTTTAAATTATTTTAAAATACATAATAATTATAATTAATAATTTTTATTTTTAATTTTATTTTTTTTATTATGACGTATCCTAGCCATATCCATATCCTAGTTTTTTAGAATTTTTCGTGTTCCCGTATCCTGCCGTGTCGTATCCCCGTGTCAGTATCCGTGTCCGTGCAACATAGGTGATCACTACTAAAATGATTAAACAATGTAGAAATTTATCTTATACATATACCCAGAAGATGATAAGGGAGGATAAGAAAAAAGATAAATTTATTTATCCAACTTGTAGAGCATACATAATACTAACATATACAATTTATAGTGATATGGATAGCGTAATACTCATATTCATAATCATCAAACCCATAAATATCAATTATCACATAAAAAAATTGAGATATTATATCCACCATATTTTTACTCATTCCAAAATTTAAAAAAAATGTAAACCTTTCTTCTAATTTCTTAAATTTATTTTCTTTCTATTTAATCTCTCGAGGATAAATTGTATCTACTTTTCCCTAATGCATGTGTCAGTTAATTTCATTGTCTTGCATTCTAATATTTTTATGTTCATAAATATTAATCAAAAATTTTAAATTTAACCTAAATTCACTTTTTTACTCCCTCTCATCTAAAGTTGATGCGATAATTCTTATTTATTTATCATTATAGCAAGCCCAACTCATTTGAGATTCGACACTGTTCCCCATCAAAGATACAATGTGTCAAGCCCATTTTGTACTTTATCTTGGCATGGGCACCATGTGCTTAGCTTCTTTTTCATTGCACCCGATGCAACCACAACACACCTAAATCATTTTTCACTCAGCCTCAGTATCGGTGTAGTGTGAGGCATATGGGTGATGTTTAAATGCAAATATGCAAATGCGAATGTGATGAACATGACATTATTTTTCACTCTTCTTGCACCTACCTTTATGCAAAGGATGTGATGAATACTTTTATGGTTGGTAGTGACGAACATGATATTGGACCTCCCCTTTTATCCAACTACGAATATAATAAATGGATAAAAATTACTTCAAGATACATTTTTAACATATTCTGAAATATCTTTAAAAAATTAAAAAAAAACGCAATCCACCAATTTCTAGGTTAGCCATTTCGTAAGGTAGGAGATGAGTGTTACGGTTACAAGCACGTCTCGCCTAAGGCAGGCATTTTGCGAAAACACTTAGCATTTGTCTTCGTTAGTTTTTCAGGGCGCATTGATAGGTCCGAAACTAGAAACTAGGGCTAGAAACTAGAAACTAGGGCTAGAAACTAGAACCTAGCAGCTGCGCGAGAATTCGCGTCAAGCACAGAACAAAGAAGCATTGTTGACAGTAGAAAAGAGGGTAATCGATTACCATCGAGAATCAAAGATAAGAACCCTGCAAAAAGCAACCAGGGTGATCTTCGCCAACCAGCACTAGGAGGAGAGATGGGCTTGCGGGGACTCAATCATTCCAGAGAATTGATGGCAGGTGAAATTTCCCAAGTGGGAGCCCACATGTGCCAAGATGGCAATATCTTCTAAAACAATTTCAAACAATTTGCTTTTGTGATAAATTTTGGCACATATATATATTAATTAATTAATTTATTTATTTATTTATTTATATGTTTATACGTTTATATTTCCATTTATATATTTTTATACACATATATATCTATATATTATATATATATGTGTGTGTGTGTGTGTTTATTTATATTTATATATGTTTATGTTTAAATATGTTTAAATATAAATAAATACATAGAATATATTTATTTATATATAAATATTTTCAAATTACATTTTATTTATTCTGTGTAGTTAGGTGGTAGGAGAGTTTAATAAAGTTAAACACGTGGGTTTGAATCCAACTTATATCTCAAAATTCAGATAATTATAACTTTTTAAAATGACAAAATGTTAATCTGGGAGTAAAATTGAGTTTCTGATTATTAGTATATTGTATTTTCTTGCTTTTTTTTTTATTTTTTTTAAAGTTCCTTTTTTTTTTCAAATATATTATGAATAATGCACTAAAACACAAATCCCCCAAAATTACATCATTATACACACACACACACACACATATATATATATTGAACCTCTATGTATGGTTGGCCACATCAGCATCTCTCATCAACATGCTATATATATATATATATATATATATGTATGTGTGTGTATTTTCTCCCTCTATCTATTTATCTTTCTTTATCTATCAAAAATTCAATATATATACACACACACACACACACATATATATATATATACATGTATATATACATATATATATACACACATATATATACACACACACACACACACAGTGTTTATACACGCACACACGCACACACACACATATATATACATGTATATATACATACACACACACACACACACACACACACACACACACACACATATATATATATATATATATATATATATATATATATATATATATATCTCTCTCTCTCAAATTTGGATGTTAAAATCCACTTAGCTGCTATGAATCTCAAAGATAGATATTATCAAATAAGGAAATATCGCAGGTACATACAACTGCACTAAGCCATGGAAGGCCTAAGGGGGGAGGGCGAGCTCTAAGCATCTGTCGTCGTGCTCGTATATATGAGCATGGACTCGGGAATAAAGAACGCGAATCCCTAAAATTGAGAACACAGCTCAAGTTTCCGAGACTGGAAAAACTTGGCCCGTCCCTTGCCGGTGGATTCAATTTCTTCAGTCTTGATGCTCTTGGAAGCGGCGACACCATAACTGCTTAATTTCAACTGTCTTTTGCCATTGGCGCCGGAAGCATCTCCGTCTACTCGATCGCTCTCCCTGATGCAAGTCAGCAGCAGAGAAGAAAAAAAACAATGGAACACAGCTCAAGTAAATGCAGTCGGATACATGTCGATAAACATATATACCATTATATATATATATATATATATGTCTATACAGACAGTGATACTTTGAAATAGAAAATTCAAACTTAATTCCTTAAATATATATTAAATAATAAATACAATTCAAATTTTAGGCAAAGTGAAATTCACTCACTCACTTAAATATTCATTTTTGATGTTGTATTCTCCTCCTTGAAGTTCATCTTTCTCACTTGTTTACTACATGCTCGCTTACGTTCTTGCTAAGCCATAGAAGTGTCAACCAGGCAGGGCGGGCCGGCCCGGCCAGCACGAGGCACGGCACGATTTTGCCGTGCCCGTGCTGTGCCAATCCATGGCACCAACCATGCCGTGCCATGCCGAGGCCAACCGGGACTCGTGCCGTGCCTGGCCCAACACGGTACTGTGGCTCGTTAACAAGGTATCTCGGCACGAGCCGAGAAATCCTAATTTTTTAAAATTAGGATTTCGGCGTTGCGGTGGTGCCCGCCGAAGCCCTAATTTTTTTTTTAAATTAGGGGTTCGGCCTGACTTGGCCTAACCCCGGCGGATTCGTGTCGCGGCCCCATGCCGGGTTGACCTCCACAAAACCATGTCGGGTCAGGCACGATACGGTACAGTAACCATGCCTGGCCCAGCACGAAAGCATTGTCGGGCATACTAAAAATGGGCCAGCCGACCCAGCACGTCCCGTCTACACACCTCTACTAAGCCATAAAAAATTATATATCATATAAATTTGATAGTATTGATTGATTTGATCATAACATCTATTATATTCTAATCAGTGTTAATCTTTTGAATATATATATTTCATTCTTATATTTTTTTGTCGTACAAAATAATATTGTATTCTAATATATTTTATTTTTTACTTGAAATATTGAATTTTTTTTTAGGGGTAGAATATTTTGACTATCACAAAATAATATACTTTTTTTGTTCATGTCCAAGTTCTTCCAATGCTAATATATTTCATTCTTAATTTTTTGTTCATCTAATATATTCAGCATTTCTTTGTAGTTGATTTTCTAAAAAGATTACATCATTGCTAATAATAACATTGTGAGTAGTGGGATATCACAGTCAATACCTCTTTACTCCTTCAATAAACCCTAAAAATATATATATTCTAGATTTCAAATCAATCTCTATTCTTTCTTGTGTGGTGTATATTATTAGAGTATATCCTAAAAAGTCAATCATTAGATGATTCTTTTAAAACTTTTGTTCATATCTTATATGTATAAAGATATCATTTTTATGATTATTATATTTATTTAGATATGTATAAATATTTGATAAATATAATAATGCCATAGAATAATTTATTCTATGAAATACTACTCTAAATTATTTCTAGTCAAATATTAATATTTAAGAATCATATTATATGCTAAGACTAGCACATAAGTTAACTAATATGAGATATTAAGTTAATACATGAGTATATGTTGGAGAACATATACTGAACTAACCTGCTATGAGAATGTTGTATGGATTGTTATATAAGCGTCATACGCATTCTCACAGTAACTATTAGTATAAATTATCCTTTGACCTGGAGTCACTATGATTTTCTACATAAAAAATTGTATACTTTAGATTCAGCAAACGCCACCTGTAACAAGGATGATTATATGATCACTTACTAGGTATACAATAAATTGTGCATAGTGATATGATTGATGTAGATGAAATTTATCTCTTCTATATAACGAAAGTGATATTAGTATGCCATTTGATTGAGTATGACTACTAAAATGCATAATCATACTCAAATAAGTCAATATGAGATATTAAACTTATTTGTTTAAGTTAATCTACTCAAAGATCAAGAAACATATAGATTAATGAGAGAATGACACGATCTATATCTCATAAATCAATCAAAATATCATTGACAAAATGACTAAGTTGTACAATAAATAAGTCACGAAATTAGATTAAATCGAAACTATTCTATTTTTGTCACTTGGATAGCAATGATGTATAACTTTAAATGCTGCTCATTACTTATTTCTTTAAAATAAAATTTTAAGGTCACTGCCAACGTTAAGAGAACCTATTAAGTCACACATATAAAAACATATATATATTTGGAATTGGTTTTATTTTAGTTAGACTAAAATAAACTGAGTCTATTCTTAAATCTGAAATTCATTTCAAATCTTAAGCTAATTTGACTAAAAATGTTGGTCCAATTAGTAGATTTTTAGATCTTTAAACAGGCTCAAACTTAAAGTTCATGTTTTTCTCTTTTAGAAAGGTGTGTCATTAATGATACATCCTTTTCATTAATAACACATCTTTTTAGAAATGTGTGTGAAAAGTCAAAAGATTTCATTAATAACACATTTTTTTAGAAGTGTGTGAAAAATCAAAAGATTATATAAAATGAGAGAGAAAATGAAAAAAAGAAATTATATAATGAAGATATGTTTGTGTGGATACCACTAGAGACACGGACACTTGACTGTGCTAGGATTCAACTGAATCATTCAAAATCAAACATTTAATTTTGCGCTACTATAAGTAACATTATTGTCTAATAATTAATTGTATTCACTTATATCATTGGTGAATTCATAATCCACTGCAAAATTCTGATATAAAATTTACTAAAATCTTAATATATATCACAAATGCAGAATATCCAAAGGAAAGTAAAGTGGAGTAATTACTGACTTACTATTCCACATTACTTTCGGTATCTTTAAAGTAATTATAATTGATGATGACTAATTTATCATATAATAAATAGTATTAGCTGCTTTTGCCCAAAAAGAATTGGTTAGACCTGCAATCATTAACATAGCTCTCATTTATTTTATAATAGTTTTATTTATCCATTCAGCCACTCCAATTTGTTATGTCATGTATGTGACTGTGACCTACCGTTTGATAAATTCATGCTTATAAAGTATAAGAAACTCACTATTTGTATACGCTCTTCTATTATTTATCATCAAGTACTTAATCTTTTTTCTGGATTCAAGTTTCACCTATGCTTTTAAGTTTTTAAATATTAGAAATGTATTCGACTTCTTCATAATTGGATACAATACTTAACATCTTTTGGAGAAATTATCGATGAAAAATAGTGTTTTGCTCATCATAGAGACATTTTCGATAAATTTCATATAACAAAATGCATCACGTCTAGAATGTGCTTACTCCTGAGAACCAATCTACTAAACATCAACTTATGCTTCTTACTCGCAACACAATATTCACAAAAAAAAAAAATTAGTTCTAATAATTTGAGCCATGTAAGTAACTTTCTATTAGAGAAAAAAGATAATTCTCAGGAATATGCTTACTCCTGAGAACTAATCTACAAATAGAGTCTTGCATCTAAGACTCTATTTGTCCCAAAGTTAATAAATTTTTCTTTAAATCTTACACATGTCATACCTCTTGAATAGTACAAATCATACAATCAAGCATTTTTATTTTAATTACACAAATATCAACAATCTCTAAACTATGATTATCATCTACATACCTCTTGAGATTGATTCATATTTGTAAAACTATTCCTTTAGAAATACCATGCGTCATGATGCTCTTGAGTCGAGTAACCAAACATCAACAAACTACTTTCTGTTAACAATCATTGTCAACTTGCTATATAAAATACTATCATCATATTTGATATTTACTATATTTTCTTGAGTATTTAATGTCTCATCATCTCTACTCTTTTTCGACTCCCGCCAGAATCTCTTTTGAAGTGTTATTTTTTTGTCATATTTATAGTACTTAATATTCTTCTCACTTCTTAATTTTGATCTAACATGATTTTGATCCCACCAGAGACATGTACTATTGATCTCCCTCATATCACAGTCAAAGCTTTTGATCCCTATGAACTTATATATTTATCTTCCTTGTTTTTTGACATGATTTCATCTTCTAATATAACAGCTATAATATTATTAAAGACTAGATAGTTTGTAAGGACATCATTTGTAAGATTGATTATGAGTTGATCATTCAAATAAGATAGACTTTGTAGTTAAAATCTTAACACATTCAACTTTTTATATTTTATGACCCAACATAGTAAGTCAAGAAAATAGAGTATTCAAAGTGTTGATATAGTCAGTTATCATTGTGAATTTCATCATCCGAAGAGAAAATTTTTTTTAAAGAAAATATTACCATGAAGTTACTTTATCTTATAGATTGTGAGAGTATTTCAATTTTTTTTGCTGAATTCTTTTTTATCATACTAGATAATACTTCATCAGCTAGTGTCAAATACAAATAGATAATTATATTATCATTCATTTCATCCCACTTATCTTCACTAATATCATTGGACATTTTTCTTATTGTTCTAAGCAATTATTCTTCCTCAAAGTACCCTGATTTTTATTTTATATAGTGAAAAACTATTCTCGTTGTATTTTTCTACTTTAAATTTTTGCAATCATTTGTTTCAATTTTAAAGTAAACAATATATGAGAATAATAGTAATTATTTGTGTTAATACTTTAAAAAAAATCTTAGGTGAGTAGAGAAATCATAATATCTCTCTTAAAAACCACATAACTTGAGATTTTTATCACCCTTTTGACAAAAACATTCCTAGATATATATTATCTCAAAAATTACTATCTTAAATCTCGCATCTGATACCAATATCATAAAAATAGAAAATCCAATAATAATTTGAAATAGAAAATTCAAACTCGATACTTTAAAATAAATTAAACAATAAATAAAATATAAGAAAAAGACACCAAGAATTGTGATACATTACAAATAAGAAGAAAACCTCATACCATAGAAAAAAAAATTAGAAACTCCAGGATCACCTATCTAGTTTACAACATGTAGACTAGATAACTTGAATCATATCGAGTTGTGTTGTGGTCATACTTGGGTCATCTAGCTTGTTTGCAACATTTAATCACACGTTATTTTCCTCTCCTCCAAACTAAATATTTATGACATGTACACCTCAACTTAAGCAGGGTGTTAGAGTTTTGGTTTGATTTTCTTTTTATTGTTTATTTTTTTTGTCATTGTTTAAGAGTACATAACATGTTGTCAAAGATGAAGACTTCAATTATCAAAGATGGAGACTACAAATATGATGGTTTCGAATTGTCAATTTTTTGGACACCAACTCTCCTTTTTTTTCTTCATTGTTAAATAACATAATTTTGACTACATCCCTCTTATTTTTTGCTATAAATAGAGATGTTGTGAGGAAGATCATTACACACATCTCAAAGTGAGAGAGAAAGTGAAGGGTAGGGGAAGAGAGTTGAAGTGAGAGAAAATTATAGATGTGTCAACGGGGCCAGGCCGGCCCAGTCCGGCACGAGGCACGATACGATTCACTCGTGCCTGGGCCGGCACGGGAATTTCCCGTGCCCATGTCCTTGCCATGTCTGTCCACAGCACCAACAGTGCCGTGCCGAGGCCAACCAGGCCTCGTGTCATGCCTGGCCTGACACAGTATCTCAGCACGAGCCAAGAAACCTCCCTAACGGTAGAAGCTAAGCTCGATGAACGAAACTTACCGATCCCCGATCATGAAGAAGCATTGCGGCAGGAGATCGGCACGGCGACGCACCGCCAAGCCATAATTTTTTTAAAATTAGGGTTTGACCCGATCATGCCGAATCGAGTGAGTTCGTGCCGCGGGCCCGCGCCGGGCTGACCTTCACAGAACCGTGCCGGGCCAGGCACGACGCAGTACAGTAACCGTGCTGTGTCTGGCACAGCACGAAAGCACGGTCGGGCCGACCCGGCACGTCCCATTTGACACCTAGAAAATTGAGAGTAATTTTCTTAAAGTATTATAAACATTATATTTTCTTTTTCTTCTTTTAGTGAAAAATCTGCAACAGATTGTATGGTAGACAATTTCGTGTCAAAACACTTAGATATTATGTGTCGCTTGATTTACTTATTTATACTCCTCTCATAGATCTGGTAGATAAGAAATTGTATTATTTTTCCCAACACATGTGAATTGCCCAACCATATGTACATCAATCATATATATATATATATGTGTGTGTGTGTGTGTGTGTGTGTGTGTGTGTGTGTGTGTGTGATTTGGACAAAATACCAATATTTCATATTACAAAAAATGAAATAAAAAAGAAAAAACACAAAAGTCTGCCAACTACAATTTTTGTTTTTGAACCAAGGATTTAAATTTCTAAACCTAGTTCAATGAATAATCAGCATGCCACACTTGTGCACATTACAATTTTCTAGATATTTACCAAGCACGCCATGTTTCATAAGACCAACCAACAGGATGTGGCAAATTGCAATAGAACTAGCAATATCAGGGAGAACAAGCATGGAAACTAACCAGCAGACTTGTACAATGTCCTTGAAATAGGGAGTGCACGTGCCCCAACTGAAGCGGACAAGAGACGGGAATCCAAATATTGGATGTCTGTGCTGCCTCAGCCAGGCCTTGGTTTCTGGGTCTACATGTGAAAGAAGAAGAACTTTTCACAACTCAAAGTGAAGAAAAAAGAAACACGCGCAAGTAGGTGGGACCCACTTTGTTATGCCCGACCTCCGTTATTGTGCTACTGCTGCATCCCCGGCCTCTTAATATTTCCTTTCCTGCACTTACATAAAAACATTAAAACAGAAAAAATATTTGGTCATACAAACAGATTATTAAAAAATAAATTACACATACAGCAATGTTGTTATGATGAGGATCTTACATGTTCTTATTTTGGGATCATGAGTTTGATTCTCAGAGATATCAGGTATGTTCCTCAGATTATTATTTTTTTTTTTAGAATTTGATCTTTCATGCTGTTAGGATGAGAGTTTTACCTGTTCTTGTTTTAGTGTCATGAGTTTGATTCTCAGGGATGCCAGATATTATGTTCAGGCCCTGGGGCTCTGAGGCTCATATATGATCTAAGGGATCATATGGGTCGAATCTGTGCTTTGTATTAATCGCAACTTTGTTCAAAGTAATTTTGTATTCATTTCTAATATATATATATATATATATATAAACAAAAAGAGTAAGGCAAAAGAAAGCATAGAGGGCTAAAAGGTACAAGATATCAATCTCACATACCCTTCAAAAGCTACATGGCACGAGATATCTATCTCACATACCCTTCAAAAACTAGGTGGCATGAGATATCTATCTTACATACCCTACAAAAACTAGGTGGCACAAGATATCTATCTCACATACCCTACAAAAGATACATGGAACAAGATGTCTATCTCACATACCCTACAAAAGCTACATGGCACGAGATATCTATCTCACATATCCTACAAAAGCTACATGGCACAAGATATCTATCTCACATACCCTACAAAAGCCATGTGGCACAAGATATCTATCTCACATACCCTATGATTTGTAATCCAAGTTCAATTCTATTTTTCGATCAAAACAAAATAAATGATATTTATAATCCTTATTAATTTATTTGAGCATGATCATGTGAGTATTAGTCTCTCTTGTCAAGGGGCCTAGTGATATCTCTCCCTATGATTTATTTGTATCTTTTATGTGATCTTTGTTCCTTAACATGTGTTGTGATCTCATTGTCATCATAATATTAGTTTATCGAATTTGTAGTAATAGGAACCATTCTCAGACTAAAAATGAAATTCTTAATCAAAACTGCCTCCTTAGCCACTTTTGAAGTAACTATGTATTTGGGCTCTGTAGTAGAGTCAACAATAGTACATTTCTTTGAATGTTTCATGTTTACTACACCCCCATTCAAAAAAATATTCTAAACTTGACTATCATCTATATCTAGGAGTGTGCCTAGGCCGAGCTACTCACGAGCTACTCGGCGTTCGGCTCGTTAGAAGCTTGTTTGAACATGTTTATTAAGTTAAATGAGCTGAGCACGAATATCATTTTGAGGCTCGTAAGTTAAAGAGCTGAGCACGAATATCATTTTGAGGCTCGTAAGTTAAAGAGCCGAGCCCGAACACCTCAAACTTGGCTCGTCAGCTCGTGAATAGGCTCGTGAGCAAGCTCGTGAACCAGGCTTGTGAACGTGGCTCATGAGCAAGCTCATGAACGTTGCTTGTTAACGCGGCTCGCGAGCCTGTTCGTGAGTCGCTAGCAGACGAACTCGACTTCAAAATGAAAAATCCCTAAGCCCTAAATCTGTTCAAATGTTCGAAGTGTTCTTTGATAAAGTAATTATCATAAATTAGTGATGAAATTTAGCAAAAGAATGTTATTCCATCCCTAATTTTTTTTTAAATGATATAGCAAGGAATGGTTATGTTGTTTCTCATTTAGCGACGTCATTAATTCCTCTGCTAAATGTAAAATGGAAAGTCATTTAGTTTCTAAAAATACATTGATAAATAAATTTTCATCGCTAAATATCACGCAAGCATACCATCACCCCACACTGCATCACAATTAGCAATGAAATAAAAAAACACATAAAAATCCATCGCTAATTAGCGATGGATTTTTTTCTATTTCTAATCTATTTTAATTTTGTTCCTAATTTTAGAAACCGAATTAGGCATTTATAATTTCCATTTCTAATTACTTCCTTTTTTTTGTAGTGGTTCTTTGGTGAAGGAAGTAATTCTTAAAGATATGAGAGATCTTCAGAAGAATAACACTTATAGTGCAGTGATGTCACCAATTAGAAAAAATTTTGTGGATTATAAAAATGGGCTTTCTTTGTAGAATACAACTTTGATGGCACATTAGAAAGATGTGTCTTTGAGAATACAACTTTGATGTCACCAATTAAAAATTTATGAGAATACAACTTGAATCATTGGCCATATGAAGTAAGACATATGGCCAAAGATTTTACCCAGACTTTTAGTATTGATTACTTTGAGACTTTTGTACCAGTTACAAAATTAAATATAAACCAAGTCCTTTCCTCAATTGTAGCTGATTTGGATTGGTCACTTCCAGCAATTTTATGCAGAGAGTGTTTTTCTTAATGGGAACTTTAGAAGAAGTATATATGTGGTTAATTCTCATAAATTGAAAAAAATATTTGGCTCTGAAGTTGTGGCTTAAGTTATTTATAAGAGTTTGGTGTGAGAAATTTAAGTATGTGAAGAAGCAATGATATCCACAAGGATAGACCTATCATACCTTTTTCATGCAGTCATCTCCTAAGGAAAAGATTACATTTTAAATTGTGTATTTTGTTGATATTATTGTTACAAATTATGATAGAGATTCTTGAGCTATAAAACTATTTTTTTATTTTATATAACTTAGGTAGACCCAATAATAAAAATGTACTATATTTGAAGATTAAATATATTATAAGATTTAATAAGAATGATTTATAAAAGAAGTAAAAATATCATTTTCAATAAGAATGATTTTATAATAATAATAATAAGTGCAATTCTAAGATTTTGGTTGGTGTTATAAACGGGCTCTCCCATGCGCGAGATATTGTCTACTTTGGCCCAACTTTAGGCAGGCCTCACGTGTTTAAAATGCATCTGATCAATTAAAGGGGCACCACGCTTATAAACCGGTCATGGACCTCGTCTGGGAGTGATGTGGGATAATATAGGCCATGTATCTCAAAGATACCTCACTGTATGTTTAACTTCATTCCAATGTATTCTTGTTGGACAAAAACTATATCTTGCTAACAAATTTACATAAAATGATATATCAGGTCGTGTATGATTTGCAAGATACATTAGTACTCCAATAACACTAAGATATGGTAATTCAGGATCAATAAGCTCTTCATCATCCATCTGAGGTCGAAAAGGATCTTTATTCACATCTAATGACCTTGCAACTATTGGAGTGCTCAATGGATGGGCTATATCCATATAGAATCGTTTCAACACCTTTGATATATAAGCTGATTGATGAACAAAAATTCCATTCTTTGAGTGTTCAATCTGCAAACCAAGTCAAAGTTTTGTTTTTTCGAGATTTTTCATCTCAAATTCTTTCTTTAAGTTGCCTACTGCTTCTGAAAGCTCATTCGTAGTTCCAATAATATTCAGGTCATCAACATAAATTGTAATTATACTGAACTCGAATCTAGATCTCTTAATAAATACACATGGGCAAAGTGGAGTATTCTTATACCCTTTTCAATATAAATATTTACTAAGATGATTATACCACATGCGTCTAGATTATTTCATCCCATATAGAGATCTGCATAATTTTATCGAGTAAAGTTCTCGAGTACCTGAATTATGTGTTGTAGGCAATTTTAATCATTCTGCGATTTTCATATAAATGTTACTGTCAAATGGTACATATAAAAAAGCCGTAACTACATTCATTAAACAAACACCAAGTTTTTCATGTATTGTCAGACTAATTAAATATCAAAAAGAAGTTGCATCCAATATAGGGGAATACGACTTTTCATAATCAATGCTATGTCTTTGAGAGAATCATTGTGCAAATAATCGTGCCTTATATTTGACAACTTTATTTGTCGTATCTTGTTTTCGCACAAATACTTATTTATATCCTACTGGTTTGACACCATCGGGTGTACATACAATAGGACCAAAAACTTCATGTTTTGAAAGAGAATTCAATTCTGCTTCAATTATATCTTTTCATTTTGGCTAATCATCTCTCTGTCTACATTCCTCGATAGTTTTTGGCTCAATGTCCTTTTTGTCTTTAACAATGTTGAGTATAACATTATAGGCAAATATATCATCAACATCGATTTTATTCCAATTGCACATTTGGCTAGTTTTGACAAAGTTTATCGAGATCACTTTATTGTCACAAGTTTCAGGTACTTGAATTTCTTCTGAAATTACAACTGGGTCTCTTTCAGAGCTATTAATTCCTCAACTTGATCATTTGATCCTTTTCTTTTCTGAGGATTTTATCTTTGGAATCAACTGGTCAACCACGTTTCACTGATGATTTAGGTTTATTAGCAACAGATTGTCCTACATGGACATCAATTCTAACTGAAGCATTAGTAGCTAGTATGTAAGTTGTAGTTACTTTCTTTGGATTAGTAAATGTATCTCGCAATCGATTTGATAAATTTTGCAAATGAATAATCTTTTGAACTTTCAATTTACATTCATTTGTGCGAGGGTCAAGATGAGATACTAATAATTGATTCCAACTAATAGCTTTTTCCAACTGATTATTTTCTTTCTTTAAAATTGGAAAATCTAATTCATAAAAATGACAATCAGCAAAACGAGCCGTAAATAAATCTCTAGTTGATGACTCTTAATATTTTATTATCGATGGAGATTCATATCCAACATGTATTCTCAATCTTCTTTGAGGACCCATTTTAATGCGTTGTGGTGGAGTAATCGGAATATATACCACAAACTCAAAAATTCTTAGATGAGAAATATTTGATTCTCGACCAAAAATAAATTGTAAATGAGAGAACTCATGATAATTTGTTAGTCTAATATGAATCAGTGTTGCTATATGCAAAATAGTATGGCCCCAAGCAGAAGTTGAGAGCTTCGTCCACGTTAGTAATGGTCTTGCAATCAATTGAAGGTGTTTAATAAATGATTCTGCAAGACTATTTTGTGCATGAACAAATGCTAAAGAATGTTCAGCAGTTATTCCAAAAGACATATAATAATCTTTAAAAGCTTGGGAAGTAAATTCTCTAGTTTTGTCAAGATGAATTGACTTAATCAGATAATCTAGAAAATGAGCTCGTAGCTAAATTATTTGAGCAAGTAATCTAGCAAATGCTTGGTTACACGCTTATAACAAATAGACATGTGGACATCTTTTTGATGCATCAATCAGAATTATAAAATATCGAAATTGTCTACATGGTGGATGAATAGGCCCACATATATCACATTGTATACGTCGCAAAAATACAATGAGTTCTGTTCTTATTTTTGTTGGTGATGACCTTATAATTAACTTCTATTGATAACAAGCAGCACATGAAAATTCATTGGATAGAAACATCTTTTGATTTTTCAGTGAATGCCCACTTGAATTTTTAATGATTCTCAACATCATTTTAGATACAGGATGTCTCAATCGGTCATGCCAAACAACAAAATTATTTTCATCAGTAAACTTCTGGTTTACTATGACATGTGCCTCAATTGTGCTTATGTTTGTGTAGTACAAACCATATGAAAAAGAGGGTAATTTTTCCAATATATATTTTTTACCCAATATGATGTTGGTAATATATAAATACTCAGTATTGTCTTAATTCGTAGTCTTAATATGATATCCATTTTGTCGAATATATTTAAAACTCAATAAATTTATTTTAGACTTGGTAGAATGTGATGCATCATCAATATGAATATTTGTTAATCCAGGTAACAATATATCTCTTCTAAAGCTCTCAATCAATTTTGTACTACCCGATATTATATTCACACCTGATCCTTGTATTATTAAAAAGGAAAAAATTTTGTTATCTTAGTATATGTTGATGCACTATTTGTGAGTCACATATCATTGTCACCAATTGAGGATCCCACCAGATAAAATTCCACCAATTGAGGATCACAATAATTGATTAATTTTGTTATTGTAAAATATATTGTTACGCCCTACCTAGATATTATGCCAATTACTTACTTCAAGTCAAATTCTTGCTTGATCTAAGTTTCCAATTTTTTTATTTTTCAATCGGCAAGAATGAGATCAAATCGAGGGACATTGGTTCTATTTTCTTTGGATCACTTTATCTCCCAGCTGCCAGCCATATTTAAGCAGTTAAGCTGGTGTTCACTGAGAAAGACACAATTCAGGTTAGCTGGGAACTGTTGCGTGAGGCTGAATAGCCACCTGGGCGATGTTCCTCCCTCATTTAAGCCACGTTATGGAAGAAACGGATGAGTGTAGCCGTTATTACTCGCATTTGTCACTCGCTGGCTCCTTCCACTTGAAACATGCGACACATGCTATCACATCGGTTTCGTGTTCTATGCTGTTTTTCGTCTTGAATCGAGTAATAACGCAACGTTGGATAATTCTTCATGGTGTTCGCGAGCTAGCGTTTGTGCTGTTCGCTTACGTATTTTGTGAGGGTTTGGCGTACGCTATTTGTTCTGATAATGGGGTGGAGTTACCGGGCTGGGTTATGTTTGATCGGCGTGGTAGTGTTCATGTGGGTCGCTTCTGCAGAAGTCACGCAGGCGAGTAGTTGCTTGGCATTGTTTACGTTCCTTTTCACTGCTTTATCCCTGTGTCTTGTGTGCCATTTCAAGTGCTCGCTTATTTGTTGGAAGCCAAGATCTGTGCTGCGTCTTCTGTTGCTGCAAAAGTAAATGAAATTGATTCCTATCGTCGCTGTTAGGTGTAAATATGTCTAGGCTGGCAGCACTGCAGCTTTTTGTCACTCATTAACCTATAATTTAGCTCATGTTATTTGTTGGAGCCGGAGCAGACAATTAAAGAAAGTAACACCATGAACATTAGTACTGCAAGTTCGATTTTGAGACAATTTGACAATGTAACTTATTCTTAGTATGAGATCAATGCCATTGTCTCTTCTCTGTGATCTGATTTACGTGATTTTGAGACTAGTCTACGCTCTCTGCTTGAACTCTAAGTTCCATCGTAACATTGCATTTCATGCTCCGTGTTTAACTTGCTCCGTGAATTTGTCACAGAGAATATTTGAAGATTACAAACAGCCATTTGCAATCACGTATCTTGGGGTGTCTCTCATGGTGGTTTATCTGCCCATGGCTCTTTTAAGAGATTGGTTTCTTTTTCTTTTACACTCTGATTCATTCAAGAGTAGTCACTGGTGGAGCTCTTCTATTGGATTTGATGTGCCAATTGGAATCGATGAGATGCCCTATTGTCTAGAAAATGATTTGGAAAGCTCTCTAATATCTAATAGACATGATGATGATGATGATGATGATGATGATGATGATGATGAACACCATTTGCCTTTGATTGCCATCAAGGAAGAAGAACCTTCTTGTTTGATTGAGTATAGTTTGTTTCTCACTCCATTGTGGTTTATAACGGAGGTTAGTAGGCGACACTATCTTATCCTTACGAGCTACACCAACCTTCTTATAATGCAAATATTGCAAATAAACCAAAACTTGAATTTTGACAAATGGGATTATAAGAACCCTACAAGCTCACTCTAACCTTCTTGAATTAGTTGTAGCTTTATTGGCATGCCTAGTTTCTTTTACCCTTGTGGTGACGTGGCATGTGCGTCACTTCTGTGTGCTTTGCGTGTTGTGAGTTGTGGTTATACAAGGGTGCATTCTATGGGGGGGATTATAAGGGATCAACAAGGGGACTTCATGGGATTTGGGGAGGGGGGGGGGGGGCACAGTATGACCCTTCGTGATTCAATTTTGACCATTTGGTCCTAACCATTTTGTTCTAGAAAGGTTCTATTATAGTAGGCAACACTATGGCATGCTTGATTATGTGTTGTCAGAATACTCAATTTCATTTCCCTTAATGTGAATCATGTTTCTCATGTGGTTTTTATGATAATTTAGTTGTCTTTTTGATGTAGTATCTTTCAAACTCGGCTCTGGCAAATACAAGTGTAGCAAGTACAACTATTTTGACTTCAACTTCGGGGCTTTTTACTCTTTTGTTTGGAGCTGCCCTAGGTGAGGACTCTATCAATGCCACCAAAGTGCTTGCCGTTGTCATTAGCATGGTTGGAGTAGCCATGACCACAATTGGGAAAACATGGGTTATAGAGGAAATGAACAACCCTAGGTAAGTTGTTTGTGATTTGTCGTGCATCCATTAATGTTACCATCTCGCTCAATCGTACTTACACTTACATGTAGTCGATAGTTCTTTTGTTTGATTTTGATCCTTCTTGATTACATTTTGTCGAATATCATTTAGTGAAGTATGTAAAATAAAAAAATATAATATTGAAAATTTGGATGAAGATAGTGAAAAAATATATGAGTTGAATTTGTGGGAAGATCATATTGTTTGAAAAATTAAAATTTATATATTTAATACAAAAAATATATGAAATATAATTTGTTGATGATGACTTAATGTAAATACTACCTCTATCATCTTATTTAGGGCTTACTATCTCTTTGATTTCTTAAAAAAATGTGTTTTGACTTTGTTTTGTAGGACAACGAGGGAGGCCATTGTGGGGGGCATGTTTGGCCTTTTCTCTGCCATGTCGTATGGCTTGTTCACTGGTAATGCTCGGTGTATTAGTAGCACATGCCTATTTGAAACTTAGTCAATTTTTTTTTTGAAAATTTTTATTAATGTTTTGTAGTGTTGCTTAAGAAGTTTGCCGGACCAAAAGAGGACAAGGTTGATGTGCAAAAGGTTTTTGGATATATTGGTCTTTTTGCTCTTCTTGGCTTCTGGTGGCTTCGTAAGTTGCTCCATGACTCTTTATAGTGATTTCCTTTTTCTTCTTTATGAATATTAGTAAAAAAAATAATGAAATGACTGGCATACATACATACACACACGTATACACACACACACACACACACACACACACATACATATTGTGATATATTTGTGATATGTTACATGAATTGTAGTTCTCAGAGTAATATGATATTTATATAAATTTAACTTATTTATATAATCACTTAATGTTTTTGTCAATTTTTTTATTAACCATATAATTTCAATGAAATTCATTTTAAAATAAGCCAACTTATTGTAAATATCATATTTTTTTTATGCATTTTAGCAAAAAGAAATGATAAATGAATGTGTCATACATGCTCATAAGATATATGATATTTACAAAGAAATTATTTGGTTAAAATTATTAACCAAGTGATATACTTTTAATGAACCAATTGCATGGTTGTTGAGTTGACTGGATTCATAACTTGTAATTTTTGGGTTGTAAGTTTGAATTCCACTAGCTACCCTTTATTGTTGGGATGAGGTTGTCATGCCTTTTCTCTGGTAACAAAAAAAAAAAAAAATCACATAATTTTAATGAAATTTATTATAACATAAATAAAAGTAAATGAATTTGCTAAGCTTGTTTTAATAATTGCGAGTGTATAGAGCTAGTTTATTGGGCACATTGAATAATCCTAATGAAGGGGAACAACCCACCTCATAAGAACTATCATTAGTTAAGACTTGACCTCAAACTAGTGATCTTTTAGTTTTTATGCCAAGTTGCTACCATATGGGCTTTCCTCGATGGGTATTATCATGAAAGTTTATTATTGATATTAATGTGATTTTCTATCATTCTCACTCAATTTAATTGTTTTTGGATGCAAAAACAACATAAATTAGGATAATTACTCAATAATTCAAATCTCCATTAATTTTATTATGTTTTTTTTTTTTTGCAGAATGGCCATTGAATGCAATTGGGATTGAACCCGCATTCAAATTTCCATGTTCCTCATCTATGGCACAAGTTGTTCTCTTAAATGGATTTGTGGGAAGCGTCCTGTCTGATTACTTTTGGTATGAATTAGTTCATCTTATTAATTTAACTCATTGAATATAATTGAAATAGTGTGAATTATAAAAATACCATTATATTGAATTTCATAAGAATTTAAAAATTAAAAGTATAGGAAGAGAATAATACTAGGAAGAGTGATCACATCGGAAGTTCTCATATGACATACATATATTAGAAATTATGATTTATTGTGATGAAAAATATCTTCATTCAAGGGCAGCAGTAGCTCTTGAATTCAAGACTCATCAGACATAGTCTTTCTGATTTTCAAAGCTAAGACTATTAAGATATTAATCATTTCTAGATCTCATGCTAAGTGAGAGTCTTGTATATTTAGTATGATCTCTATTAAAATTGAATGCAATTGAGATCACGTCTCAGTGCGAAAACTAGTGATTTTGAGTCTCATCAAATATGATATCTTTGATTTTAGGAGATAAGATTGTTGATACATTGTTCTCTTTCACAAATTTGTGCTAGTTGAGAGTTTTTTGTACTGGGTATGAATTTTACTAAGCTAACTCATCTTATTAATCCAACTCATCAAATGCAATTGAAGTAGTGCGAATTGCACAAATACTAACACATTAGATCTCATAAGAATTATAAAGTTAAAAGTATTAGTGCAAGAATCATACTAGGAATAGTGATCACCTGGAAAACTCTCATATGACAAGCATGTATTAGAGCTTATGCTTTATTGTGATGACAAATATCTTCGTTCAATGATAGTATGTCTTGAATTAAAGGCTCATCACACACAGTCTTTCTGATTTTCAAAGGCAAGACTATTAAGTCATTAACTTTTTTTCTCCATGCACTAAGTGTGAGCCTTGTATATCTAGTATGATCTATATTGAAATTGAATGCAATTGAGATCATATCTTAGTATGATAACACTAAGTAATTTTGAGACTCATCAAATACAATTTTTTTTTGGTTTAAGAGACAATATTGTTGATATATTGACATATTTCACAAATATGTGCTAATTGAGAACTTTGTGTACTGGGTTTGAACTCTATAAATTCAACTCATCGAATGCAATTGAACTAGTGTGGATTACATAAATATCAACACATTAAGCCTCATAAGAATGCAAGGCTAACAATATTAGGGTGAGAATAATACTAGGATGAGTGATCACCTCTGAAGTTCTCACATGACAAGCATGCATTATAGGTTATGCTTTATTATCATGATAAATATATTCCTTCAGAGGCAATTAGTCTTAAATTCAAGATTTATCAGACATAATCTTTCTGATTTTCAGAGATAAGACTATTAAAATATTAATTTCTCTCAGGTCTGATGCTAATTAGGAGCAAATTTGCGTGTTGAATATGATCCCAAAATTGAAATTGAATGCAATTGTGATCATGTCTTAGTGTTATAACAAGTGATTTTGATACTTATCAAATATAATCTTTCTGATTTTATGAGATAAGATAAGGTTGTTGATATGCTAATCTCTCATTAATTTGTGCTAATCTAGAGCATTGTGTACTGGGTATGAACTTTATTAAGCTGACTCATTAATTGTTGGTATGATGATGATGCCGATCAAATTCAGGGCACAATCCGTGGTATGGACAACTCCTTTGGTTGCAACGTTGGGTATTTCATTAACTATACCCCTTGCGATGATAGCAGACATAATCATACACGGCCGACACTATTCCTCTCTCTACATCATCGGCTGCATTCAGGTGCTGCTCAGCCCATGGCTTCATCAATCACAGTTTTATCTTTTTTTTTTTTTTTTTTTTTTTTTTTGCTTAAGATCTCTACAAGTTTTGACGAGTTCTTGCGCTACTGTTTCTGTGGCAGGTTTTTGTGGGGTTCTTCACAGCCAATATGGCTAACTGGTGTTCTGTCTAAGAGTTGCTTATCATCTCAGATTGTGTACATCGCGGGGGAAGAGAAATAGAGAAATATGGCCACCCAGGGCAGTAGTTTTGACTTTTGTTAGGTGTTGCTGCGCTGCTGGATTTTTGCTGTATTTTTATTTTATTTTATTTTAGTTTTGACCTTTGTTAGCATCTGTGGATGTTACTTTATTTTATTTTATTTTTTCCAGTTAAATTTTAGCTGGATTTTTGATCCTTCATAGTTCATAATATTGTTAAAATTTAACTTTATTTTATGAAAATGCCGGTGCTAATTTCATAAATAAATCTAACAAATTATATAAATCTGGCAAAATTCTGTGATTTTTTTTTTTTTTTTTTTTTTGTGTAATTGGGGGTAGGTGATATTGGCTTGAGAGGGGTGGACATGTCTGGGTAGGCCTTTTTTTTTAATTAAAAACAATATTATAATATGCAAAAATGAAAATAATATTAACATAAAAAAATTGTATATAGTTTATAATATATGTTTTTTGAAAATTTGAAGATGTATTTTAGAGAGTTTAGTAACAGAATAATCAATTTGCAAAAAAATAAAAAAATATAGGAATAGTATTATTTTTGAAAATATATATGAAATTAATCTTTTTTTTTTTTACCGTGTCAAATTGGTTTAAATTTTAAAATGTTGTTTTAAAATTTACCTTAAAATTATAGGAGGTTAACTCTGATTTTAAAATTTTACCATAAACCCATAGTTACTAACTGTGGTTTTAAATTTTTTTACTTTAAAACCACATTTGATGAGTGTCAAAACGTAAATATTCTATTTTGGTTTTTTTTTTTTAAATTTTTTTAAAAATGAATTTCTTATTTAATATTTTTAAAATGTGATCATTTTGCATAATTTTCTTTTTTTTTTTTTTTGTCTGGGTGTGCTATATTATCACATAATTTAATTTTTGTTGCTTGTATTGTCTGGACATCTTTTTTTGTTTATTTTAATATTTGTCAAAAATTCTCACTAGCAAAAATTATTTTGTCAAAACTCCGACTGGTGTCATAAAATCTTTTTTTTGCTGGAAATAGAAAACACATAATTTTGTAAGGGCAAATTAGTCTTTTCACTTTATAGAATATAATGATTTTATTGTCATTTTATCATGGAAGAATACATGATCTTTGTTGCGTTGCTTCTTTCTCTAGTTTCTGCTGTCTTCTCAGCCCCCCCGCGTTCTCACTCATCAATGTGATCTTGTTTGTATGCTTTTCAGCGCGGGATGTGGATGTTTCGAAGCGTTGGAGTTTGGTGAAGCGGTGAAGAATTCGATTTGAATTGGGCAAATCGTATTTCTGCAGCTCTGAATCTATTTCTTGCGACAGTGATTGTACCATAATTAGGGATGGACAAAGGGAAAGGAGTCGTTGGCTCGGGTAGAAGATGGGCGATCGAATTGACAGATAATTCGAATGCGCCATCTCTCCGCGACATCCCCGACCCTCCCGGCTTTTCTCGCTCTTCTCACGATCAGGTTCGTCACCGTTGGTCGCTGCGCTTCTTGCTGGATTCACGTGATGTTTCTAGGGCGTTAATTGGTGAAATCGTGCAGGATGATTCGACCTTGTCCAAGCAAAAGAAGGAAGCAGAAGCTAATTGGAAAACCCAGGTTCTCTTCTTGCCTGAAATCACTTATTTTGATCGTGTATTTTCTGTTTCGTCTTCCTGTTGGTGTCACATTTCGTAATGAAGCCGAACTGTGTAACTCGACAACTGTAATTTAGGGAAATGTGTTGTCGATGAACCGGTTCATTTCTTGCTTGTCTGGTACCTCTTGTCTTCTTCGTCGAACATTTTGTGGTGGTTCTTCTGTGTCAATGGACTGTGTAAATTTGTTGTATAAATGCAGGTCGATTTCATTCACTTTCTGATTTATATAGCATGCTGTTTTACTCACATGGAAGATTTTGGAATCAGGTGGTCCGTTTTTTGTAGTAATGACTCATTTTATAGCATAAACTAGGTTGAAGAATCAAAGAACTATTGCTAATGTGCTATCATTGAAGTGTATGCTCAAAAAATTTTATTTTTAAGGATTGAGATTAGTGATGAAAGGAACAAGGAATGAAGGCACAAAGATCTTCTCTAGTGACTTAAAATTGGCTAACATGCCTAGTTGTATGACTTATTGATTTTATTTTATTTTTTGGTTTTTAATTATGGTCTGTGTGTATTAATATTTAAGAATTATATGTCTAATTATATGTCTACTTTTATTTTATTTCTTTAATTTCTTAATTCTCATGCTAATATATATATGTGTGTGTGTGTGAGAGAGAGATTTATATAGTTATTCTAGATCAATTATAAATGTAGTGTTTGATAATTTGTATATTTGCTATTTGTTAGTTTTTTTTGGAGTATATACTTTCTCGATAGATTGAGTTTAGTTTTTAGATAAGCATCAGCTACTATGTTTTGTAATTGTGGAATGCTTTTTTTAGCAAAATCTAAGCGACAATGGTGGCAATTGCGTTTTCATAGTGGTGATTTTAAGATACAGAAGATAATAAAAATAATAGAATATCAGATAATATATATCTAATCCACAATTCAACTATGATAGAATCAAAAAAATGAGAAACATAAACCAAAAATAACTTGGTTTGCTAGTCACTTAGTACGACTAGCTATATCTACCAGAAAACATTTATGTATTATAGATTAAACTAAAAAAATGTCTTACAGTATGTGCAGCACAGAGATAGTCGCGATAAATCATGTAGAGAGAGAGAGAGAGAAGATGATAAATAATTTTGGATCCGAAAAAATAGCAACCAGAAAATAAAATATAAAAAAATATTTATAATAAAAATTCTCGGTTCAATTAACCGGAGTGGGTCGGATCATTAGACGGGTCAGGCTCTGCTCCAAAAATTTGATTATACAAATAGATTATCAAAAATAAATTATATATACAGTAGACTATATATATATATATATGTATGTATGAACTCAGTGAGAGGATTATAGATCACTCCTCTGTGCACCCTTGTTGTTAGAGATGTATTCACTTCAACTTGAGAGGGGATGCTCAATTGTATGTGTTTTGTTTTTTTATAATGGTGTGCTAGTAGTGTATAAAGGAGTATTTTGTTTTATTTTTTTCTTCTTCTCATGCTTACATATATATACATATGTTCTTTGCAAACATAGTTTTTAGTGATTTTTTTAACCTTAATTTTAATAATGTTTATGTTTTGATAATATATATATATATATATGTAAATATATATTTATTTTCATTTAAAATAACAATAAGATCAATATAAAATTTTCATCATCTTAAAAATATATATATATATATGTGATGAATGATAATTTTCATGAGAATTAAATATTTTATTTATTAGACCTCATTAATTATCTTGAAGATGAGTAATAAAATGATATATGGGATGCTTATAAAAGGGCTCCTCATCTTTGTATGCAAATAATCTTCTAGAAAGAAACTTCTCGTATCTATCTATCTATCTATCTATCTATCTCTTTCTCTTTATCTTTCTCTAATTTTAATTATTAATTTTCTATTGTCTTTCCTATTATATATATATATGTGCATACATACACATGCATGCATGCTCACACATTCATACATGTATGTGCGCATGCGCACGCACACACACACACATATATATATTGAGTTTACTATATCTTGTCAAATATTAGAAAAATGTTATTAAATTTTGATATTCATTTATTATAATTGATTTTAGTTATTTTCACCGCATATCACAAGCTTGTTGATAATGTTAAATCTCACAAAACTTAAATTGTTGATATTTGATATTTTAGGAAAGAACTATCTGTCTTATATTTTTGTACATAGAAATATATTTTAATATAATGAATCTCGAAGATATAATCAAAGAAGGAACTCAAGCATCATTGCAGGATCGTGCAAAAGTTTTGATTCTTTTACTCCATGTAATGAACTGAAGGAAAGATCTAATAACTAAAAAATTTTGATTTTCTCAAAAGTTTTATATGGCTGATTATTTATGAGGTGGCAATATTTTTAAATGGTCAGTCAATATAATTTTGCATTATTGAAAATTAGTTTTCAATTAAAGTTGTGTTGATAGAAAATCATATAAGACATGTTAGAAAAATTTGCACAATACTTTTTGTGTGGAATGTGTTCATGTAACGATAATATCAAGAGTGTATATTTACATAAGGTATAAATAAAATATTTTGAACTAATATTATTTGTTTTTGATTTTCAGCAAAATAATAATTTTTTGATGAAAAATTAGTGATCTCATTCAAATGAGCAATTTCTTGTTCATGCATGTATATTTTTATTTTTATTCATAATAAAAATAAAAATAAAAAAATATACTCTTCCATTACATATGATCCTCGAGATCATTAAGTATCTAATTGATTTTAATCACATGATTTATGTAATTATATTTTTATTTTTGTTCTACAACTCTTTGAAGAAAATTAAAAAGTAGTACATTGATTATAGATGCGTTTAAACCATCTCTAATGCACTTGATTTCATAAGAACTCTAAAGTTAAATATGCTTAGTCATGGTGACTATTGAGATGAATGAATAGTGTGGAAGTTTGTCTTATGTATCTACTCTGGGATTGGCAATGGGGGATTGTCGGGAGGGTGAAAAAAATATTAAAAAAAAATTAGTACCTAGATAATGTGGTCATATTCAACATATATTTGTTCCCAAAGGAAGCACGGACACGACTCCCTACAGCCATGTCCATGTGTCCGACACCTGGACACGTCGACACTGTACGGACACGGCATTGATACGTGTTCGATATGCCACGTGGCATATTATTGATCAATGCGTATCCGATACGCCACGTGGCGTATCAGACGGTTGCGTTAGCTGTCGTATCCAGTGGCCAACGTCTGACAACGTCTGACAACGTCTAGTGGCCAACGTTCGACGTCTGACGACGTCCAGTGGCCAACGTCGCCGCATGGGCGACGTTGGCTACTCGACGCAGGCAGCGGGCACAATTTGAGGGGGGAGGCAGGGGACATGCACGGATTGAGGGGGGAGGCAGGAACGGGCACGAATTGAGGAGGGAGGCAAGGGCGGGCGCTAACCGTGGGCGCGAAATAAAAGTAACTTTGGGGACGTGGGGTGAATTGTGGGGATGCATAAAATAAATAAAATAATATTTTTATTTTATAAAATAAAAAAATATATCTTATATAATATAAGATAATTTTAAAATATTATTTTATAAAATAAAATAATTATAAATATTATCTTATAAAATAAACTAAAATACAATATTTTTATTTTATAAAATAAAAAAAATATATTTATTTTATAAAATAAAATATTTTAATTTAATTTAATTTATTTTATAAAATACTTAATATTTATAAAAAAAATAATTTTTATTTTTAATTTTATTTTTTTTATCATGCCGTATTCGTATCCTAATTTTTTAGAATTTACCGTGTCCCCGTATTCTGCCGTGTCGTATCCCCCTGTCCGTGTTTCTTAGGTTCCCCCCCTGAGTTTATATGAAAAAGTGACTTAAGATTGAGTTAGAGGTGTCAACCGTGCTGGCCCGGCACGAGGCACGGCATGGTTTGGCCTTGCCTGGGCCGGCCCGTCATGGTTTTAAACCATGCCTGGGCCCGTGCCGTGCCCGGGGCAGGCACGGCACGACTCGGGCCAGGGCATGGCACGGCGGCACGGGTTCTTCCCGTGCCGGTTAGGTTTCATGCGGGCACGCGTGGGCGTGACCCGGCCCCTCGCCACCTCCCGAAAAAAAACCCACGGGTCGGGACTGATTGGACCCGACCTGCGGTCTCCACTCCCGACCCAATCCCAACGGGAAAAAAAAAATTTCAAATGTTATTGATTTTCAGCCGTTGGATTCGCCTCCAACGGTTAGGGGGCAGAATCCAACGGTCCTCGTGATTTTGCCCCCTAAATATATATTAAAAATTCAAAAAAATATAAAAAAATATATTTTTTTATAAAAAATTAATATCTTTAATTTATAAAATCTATCCTCCTTCCTATAACATTTATGTTTTTCAAAAACATATATCCTCTCAAAATTCTCTCTCTTACATAAACCGTGCATCTCTCTCTCGGGCCTCGGGATTTTATTTTCGGCTTGGATTTTCGTGAAACTCGACTTGAGTTTTGAACATCAGAGCTTGCTGCGGTGCACCTTGCACGTGATTGACCTCATTGCTTTTACAAGTATTTTATTTTACGTTTTTTTTCATTTTCTCTCTCTAAAGTTTCTCTCTCTAGAAAAATTAGGAAAAAATAAAAAACATAAAAAATGACAAATATACCTGACACGTATTTAAATTTGGAAAATGAAAATATTTGTGTTACACAGAGGTTTGAGGCTGCTGAAACTTTGGTTTCTCCAGTCGTCTCAACCCAAAGTTCTAAAAAACAAAAAATTAGGAGGACGTCTGTAGTTTGGACTCATTTTAAAATCATAACACAAAAAAATGTTAGGAGTGTAGAGGTGTCAAACGGGCCGGCACGGGCAGGCCCGACACGTTATTTTAAGGCACGTTCGTGCTTCCCTGCCGGGCCGGGCACGGAACGGTTACTGTATCGTGCCGTGCCCGGCCAGGCACGGTTTAAAAAACCGGGCCCGACACGGCCCGCAGGCACGGCGGGCCGTGCCGTGCCTCGCCTGGCTTGCTCGGGAATTCCTGACCGAGCGGTTCGGGATACGGGGGACCGCGGGTCGGGTCTGATTCAACCCGACCCGCGGTCTTTTTATCCGGGAGGGGCATCATGGGGTCGGGCTCACGGGACACCCGGCACGGGATAAACCCGTGCTGGCTTGCCGTGCCGCGGGTCGATCCGTGCCGGGCACTGCACAGCACGGCTCGTGTCAAACCCGGGCATGGAATTTTTCTGTGCCGGGCCGATACAGGCACGGCTGAACCGTGCCGTGCCTCGTGCCGGGCCGGCCCGGCCGGCCCGGCCCGGCTGACACCTCTATAGGGGTGAGGAACAAGAAATGACATTGTGCAAATATTGTATGAACTATTAACATGCAAGAATTTATTTGGGACTGGGCACCTTAAGAGGCATGTCGAATTATGTACCAAAAAACATGGACCCTTAGATCCTAGGTAAACCCAACTTGGCACTATATTTTTTGAGACTGGATCGAGTCCAGTCTCAAAGTTTACTCCCTTCATATACTCCAGCGAGTTGGGTAGGGACGGTGTGACCAGGTTCATCACATTGATAGGTCTTCCGATCAGATTTTTGGAAGATCCGAGGGTAGTGCGGATCATGCAGACTTATTTTCAGCCTTCCTATCGTAGGATTCCTAGGTCCACATCTAGGAATAACATACTAAAGATATATAAGTTAGAAAAACAAAAAATTATAAAGGAATTTATGGCATATAGTGGAGTGGTGTCCGTGACGTCCGATATATGGACAAGTCACGACGATTCTTCTTATGCATGTCTCACGAGTCACTATGTAGATTCTAACTGGATAATCAATAAAAACATTTTAGGATTCACTGAGATTCTTCATCCTCATGATGGCCCGGTCATTTTTGAGTGTATGTTGAAAATTTTTAGGGAATATAAAATTCAAAATAAAATTTTTAGTGTCACATTTGATAACGCTTCTAATAATGGAGTAGCGATCAATATGTTTGTTAGGAATATTAGAGACGCACCATTAGAATAGATCTTTCATGTCAGATGCTTGTGTCACGTGATTAATCTGATTGTTCAAGCGGGTATGAAGGTGTATTCCCCCACGTTGGATAACATATGCAATGCTCTAAAGTATATTCGCACTCCTCGCAGACAATAAGAGTTTGATACTCTCTGTTTGTCTGCGAATCTTAAGAAGAAATTTCAATCGGATGTGAGATATCGTTGGAATTACACGTACCTGATGTTGGAATCATGTGTTGGATACGAACACGTGATATCCGACTACGTCAATAGTAAGAGTGACGAACTTATTATTGACGATACTGACTGGGCTTCAGGAATTTTATTTATGAAATTCCTGAAGATATTTTATGACACGATGAATATGTGTTCGTCTGTTTATACGCCCACCACTTGCATTGCACTCCGGTGCATATGCAATATTAGTAGCATGTTTAGAAAGTATCGTGCTGACCCGACGCTTAGCCATATAGTTGCAGAGATGGAGACCAAGTACTTGAAGTACTGGTCTAATGTTCCATCTCTTTATTGTCTCGATGCATGCATGGACCCTAGGGCTAATGTGGAAGGGATAGAAAACACCCTGACTTTCATTTCCTCGTGCATGAACCTCGAAGAGCCACCTGAATGGTTTATTCACGAGAAGTTGACTGACATATTCACATACTACGATACTAGGTATGGTGGTGGTGGTGGTGGTGAGACTGTGATTACGGACATTGATACCTTATTTGGAGATGACGATTATTCTATTCAGCTAGCGAGGGAGAAACGTAGGGGTGAACCATAACATAGGAGCGAGCTGTCTCGGTACTTAGATACCGATTACTGCTCAATCCTATCATATTCTGATACTAAGAATCTTGATTTATTACAGTGGTGGAAATCATATGAGTCCGCCTATCCCGTGCTATCTAGGATGGTACGGGATCTACTGACTCCTCCGGTGTCGAGCGTAGCATCGGAGTCTGCTTTTTCTGTTGCAGTGAACGTGATTTCGGATAGGAGATCGAGATTACGTCCAGATATGGTTGAGGTATTGGCATGTTTGAAGGATTGGGTGGAATCGAGGTTTAGCATCCATGATTGTGCTGGAGCTGGGACTGAGACAGACACTGCAGTCGCATCCACATCCACTACAATGGCGGAGGAGTTGATTGCTGATGATGATGATCTATATTATACTGATCTTGATGTTGCGACTGATGATTCTCATGATATGCCGATTGACGATTGATGATGATCTGCTGTTTTTTGTTTTCGATGTTTTTTTTATTGATTGTATTTGTACACTTTGTTTATACGTTGTGTTGAAACTTATACTTGTTTTATTCCCACCATCGATTTCAAATGGATGATTGGTAATTTTTCATTTGTGTTGTTTAATTTTTTTTAATTTTTATTTTTACTAACATAATGTATTGATTTATTTTTTTTTACGATTTAAATTTTATTTTAAAAATTAATAACTTTAATATATAATTAATAAATATAATAAAAGCTAAACTAATTTGAATTTGATTAAAAAATGAATTTCTAAAATTTGTTTTTTTATTTTATTTTTATTTTTAACATTTTTAAATATATTTATATTTATACTCTACACTTAAGCAATACAATTTACAATATATAAATTTTTTTTTTAAAAAAAATATTCTCCTTGGCCGTGCGGTGCGGCCTGCCTCCCTTTCTTTCAGTCTCGGGCTCGGCCGCTCGGGTCTGCCTCTGCCCCGGCCCGGCACGGCCTGCCGTGCCTACGGGCCGTGCTGGGCCCGGCTCTTTTTAAACCATGCCGGGCCGGGCACAGTACAGGAACAGTGCCGTGTGCAGCCCGTCACGGTAGCCCGATCATGCTGTTAAAAACTGGGCCGTGCCGTGCCGGGCCGGCCCGTTCGCCACCTCTAGATTGAGTTATGTAAAAAAAAATTATATATTCAATTTAAATTAATTTGATTTTGATTTAGTGTTGATCATTATAGATGCTATTTATTTCAAGTATGCTAGAGAGGTGGATTTGGAGGAATTACAAGAGAGGAAGGAATAGGAGAAATGCCATCTCATGGTAATATTTTTTTTTTGTGCAGAAAGCTTGGGAAGTGGCACAAGCCCCTTTCAAGAACTTGCTCATGATGGGGTTCATGATGTGGATGGCCGGGAACACGGTGCATCTATTCAGCATTGGTATTACGGTATCAGCTCTCTGGCAGCCCATAACTGCCCTACAGGGGGTTGGTAAAGGTGACCCCGTGCTCTCTCGGCTCTCATTCAACACGCTTAGTCGCTTACAATGCACGTTAGGGTGCGAATGAAATCCTCCCTTTTTTTTTTTACTCGTTTTGGATTCAAATGATGGTAGTTTTTGAGCCGTACAAAGACACAAAAGTTGATCTGAAGGGCCCAAAATTGTTATTTATTGCTCTTAATTTGGTGGGCTTGGCACTTGGTATATGGAAGGTGAGCTCTTTTGTTGTTGTTATTGTGATTGTTTTCTTATTTCTTTCAGAAGCTCTTAATTCTCTTTTTTTTTTTTTTGTTTGGGTCTCTTTTTGTAGCTTAATACATTGGGCCTTCTTCCAACGCATCCATCTGACTGGGTCTCATCCTTGCCCCCTCCACAGGTTTGTTTTCTTTTATCCATGGCATTTCATTTCTTATGGTTGGACGTTGGGTTTAAATGTCATGCTAATAATTTTAATTCCTTGTTTATGCCTACATAAAAATAGTTAAATAAAAAAAACATTAAATAAAAAAAATTTTAAAAAAATAGTTAAATAAAAAAATAATTTTTAAAAAAATAACTAGTAATAATAATAATAATAAATAAATAAATAAATAAAAAGGTCATACGATAAGGCTCTCACTTAGAGTGAGATCATGGAGATGTTAATATCTTGATAATTTTATTTCAAAAAATTAGAAAGCTTGTGTTTGATAAGTCTCAAATCATAGACTTATTGTCCTTGAATGAATGTATTTATTATTGCACCAATCACAATCTCTTTGTAATTACTATAGAAAAAAAAAAATACTTAGTTTATACCTACAAAAAATAAAATAAAATTAAACAATGACAACTTATGATAATAATAATAATAATAATAATAAATAGATAAAAATTATACTTAGTATATAAGGCCCTCGCTTATTGTGAGATCTTATAGAGGTTATTATCTTGATAATCTTATCTCAAAAAATAAAAAAAAAATATTTATAATAAATCTCAAATGTCTTAAATGAGTATACTTACAATCGCACCAAATCACAATCTCTTATTGATAACTGTGTAAACAAAGATTTAGTTTATGCTTGTGCCTACAAAAAATAAAATAAAAAATTAAATAAATACTACTAGTGATAATAATAATAATAAATAAATAAATACATAAAGATTGTATATAGTATACAAGGCTCTCACTTGGCGTAACATGGGATATGCCTATAATACTAGTGATTATAATAATAACTATTAATATCTTGATAATATCATAACAATTCCTAGGTTATGCCATGAAAAAAAAATAAAAAAAAAATTAATTAAGGATTATTACTGATAATATTAATAAATAAATAAATAAATAAATAAATAAGATGATACCGCAAGGCTTTTACTATTAGTTAAAATAATAATATATAATAAATTCACTTATTATCGCACAAAATCACAATTTCTTCATAATAACTATACAAAAAAAAAAACTCCAAGTTGATGCCTACAAAAAAAATTCAAAAATTAAACAAGTAATAATAATAATAATAATAATGATGATGATAATAATAATAATAATAATATCATACTTGGCATACAAGGCTCTCTTTAAGCTTTGGATCTTAGAGAGGTTAATATCTCGATGAGTTTATTATAAAAATTAAAAAAATATATTCATTCTTGAACCTTAGGCATGTTGCTCTCGAATGAATATGATTACCATCACACCAAATTACAATATCTTCATAATAAATATACCAAAAAAAAAAAAAAAATTTTGAGAGCAAAGTAATTGTGCCGATTATGCTTGAAAATAAAGAACAAAGCTGTTATTCTTTTTCTTTTTTATTTTCAGGAGGTTGAATATTCGGGTGGTGGGGTTCCTCTAAAGAAATGAAAAGAACATCTCTTTTTTATTTTTTATTTTTTTTTTGTATCGTTGGTCTTGGCGATATTCCCCTTTGGTATGCTTCACTGTTGTAGGACTTGTTTGGTTGTGTCGTAAGCCTGTGGTGGCATGGTGGGCATTTCATATGGTTGTTTTAGGGTAAATGTGTTATAAATTTAAATATCTCTTGGATTTTTTTTTTTTTTTGATAATAATAATGATTTGTGGGTGTTCATGCTAGTTTGCGTGCGCATACACCTGGGCAAGTCTTGAATGTGATGGTTTTAGAATCTAAGCTTATTGAAAACAATTTCAAGCAAGAAAAACTATAAAATTAGCTTATTGGAAAATTAAATTTTTTTTTTATTTTTCTTCATTCATGCCTGGGTTGGATAATAAATCATGCTTTATTATCATGATATGATTGCTCACTCTGAAAGTTCTTATGTTCAAGGATTAAAATATCAGTTTTTACGGTTATATCGGTACTTAGATTTTACGGATATATCGAAGATATCGGTGTATATATGCATATGAGTACCAATCAAGGATAGATATATCGGTCTTAATGAATATATCGATATTTAAAATTTATGGATATATCGGAAATTTTTATCATTGCTTATGTTACATGTGTGTGTTGGAGGTCATGCATTGGTACAAAGACAAATAATGCCAAAGTGGTCTCTTTGATTCATTAAAGAGTAGTCTCTTTGGCTTGAGATTCATTAAAAGTAGTCTCTTTGATTTTCAGAGGTAATTCTATCAGGATATTAAATTCTATCAGACCACGTGCCAAAGTGAGTGTTATGTGCACTGGGCATGATCTCCATGCAATTCATTATCATGACTTAGAAGGTGGACATGTTCAAGTGATTATGAAAAGAAGTAGCTTTTGACGATTCATTGATTTTCATTTTTCAAAATAGTATTAATGTGAATTGTAAACAATTATGTCTGAGGGGTAGTTCTTTTTTCTTATGGCCTTAAGGGGTAGTTCTCATGGCCCTAAGGGGTAGTTCTTATGGCCCTAAGGGGCAGTTCTTAATTCTTATGGCCCTAAGGGGCAGTTCTTAATTCTTATGGCCCTAAGGGGCAGTTCTTAGTTCTTATGGCCCTAAGGGGCAGTTCTTATGGCCCTAAGGGGCAGTTCTTATGGCCCTAAGGGGCAGTTCTTATGGCCCTAAGGGGCAGTTCTTATGGCCCTAAGGGGCAGTTCTTAGTTCTTATGGCCCTAAGGGGTAGTTCTTAATTCTTATGGTCCCACAGGATAGTTCTTATGGCCTTAAGGGGTAGTGTTAGATATTACATGCAAAAAGCAAAATTTGAAAAGAATATAAACAATCACTATGGAAGTAATAAGATGAAAAATATTATAATACATTATCATTGCATAAAGATAAGCATCTGATAATGCTTTTTAAATGAAAATAATATGTCTTGTTTTTGGCTTGCTCATCTTCTTTTGATGACCCTCTTCATCCTTCTCATGGGCATGCCTTTTAGTTTAATCATGCATATTAGCTCGATCATGCATATTAGTTTGATCTCGCATTAGCCTCGTGCAATATGATGCATACAATTTATGAATTTGCAATTTTCTTGCTAGTAGTCACTAGTGCATGTTCATATTGAAATGTAATTATACAAAATTTTCCAAACAAAAAAATTAAAAATTCTTTGAAAAATATCATAAAATTTTGAATCTCCATCATATGATATGAAAAAAAAAGTTCCTTCTTTATCAATAAATATTCTAGTGAGTACAATCTAATCATGATTTCTAAACACATTTCAAATATCACTAAAATGCATCCAAAATATAACACAAATTCATGTTACTGAACAAATTAGACAGAGAGAGAGAGAGAAGGGAGGGGGTAGAGAGAGAGAGGAATTAGGCGGTAGAGAGAGGGAGGGAGAGACGATTTAGGGGGGGAGAGGAGTTAAGAGAGAGAGAGAGAGAGAGTTGGGGGGGAGAGGGAGAGAGTTGGGGGAAGAGAGAGATAGATGGGGGGGGAGAGAGAGATAGATGGGGGGGGAGAGAGAGAGTTGGGGGGGAGAGGGAGAGAGAGATAGGGGAGGTAGAGAGAGAGAGAGATTTAGGGGGGAGAGAGTGAGTGAGTTAGGGAGAGAGAGAGAGAGTTGGGGGGGAGAGGGAGAGAGAGATAGGGGAGGTAGAGAGAGAGAGAGAGATTTAGGGGGGAGAGAGTGAGTGAGTTAGGGAGAGAGAGAGAGAGAGAGAGAGAGAGAGAGGTAGATTGTTAGGTTATTTAACAACTCACAAGAGCACAATTTTTCATTAAAAGAACATGGCCAAGCTCAACTAAAAACAAATTGTTATGTTATTTTATTGAGACAATTTGATAAATAAATCATCTCATATATTAATTCAATATTATTCAAGAAAATATTATTCTTAGATAATTTTGTTAGAAAAACATTTAACAAACAAATTATCACAAATTAACCTACACCACATGCACGAGCATGTGCCATGGAACCCAAGCTCTAGCACGGTTATGTGCAGCCCTAGGTTACGAACTATACTTCATGTGTGTCTATAGATGGAAACACTTAGAAGAAAATATAAAATTATAATTTATTTTTAAACTTTCAAATAAATACAATTGACATAATTGCCATTTTTATTTCCTAAAATGTGAGTAGAAGCTGACTAGGCAATACCAGAGAGATGGGATATCTGAGCGTCGAGAAAAAAATAATAATTAATATAAATAAAAATAACTGAAACTAATATTTAGGAAAATTTTTTTATCTAAAAATAAAATAAAATAATATTGATGAATTTAATAAGAGCTAGGTCATTTAAAAATTAATATGCGTAGAATTTAAGATTTTCGTTATTATTCATTAATTGCCTAATGATTTGCAATATAAGTGAGGGTTATTTCGTACTTACGTGATTTTCTGTAAGAAACTTTTTTGACGAACCGCGGAGTCAAAAGACTCAATTTAGTCAAATTTACATCACCGCTGTCTGCCGACAGCGACGACCTGGTTCATCACAAAACTTGAAATCTCCTCGTCGTCGTTGATAAACAATTTTCCTCCACCCCACCTCTTCAAGGGAACGGATCCATGAAAGATGACTTCGTTCTTCATCCGACGCAGAAAAGTGAAATCCAGAAAAATGAAATCCAGAAAAGATGCGTTCTCGAGGTGAGTCATAGCCGGCGGCAGGCACAGGCCGGCGCGATGGCGGGAGAGGAGAATCGGGATGAATCCTGCGGCAACGTGACGGGGGGGGACAAGGAACAGCCGAAGAGGCCCCCCGGCGGTCTGGCATCTCCGGCTGACTGGTTAAAAATGCTCGTCGCCGAGACGCATTGGAGTTTCGTGTTCGGCGTGATGGTGGTGTACGGAATAAGCCAGGGGCTGGGCGGAGCGTTTTCTAGGATTGTGACAGAGTATTACATGAAAGATGTGCAGAAGGTGCAGCCTTCGGATGCTCAATTCTACCACGGCATTGTTTCGCTGCCATGGCTCGTGAAGCCGCTCTGGGGAATCCTCACAGACGTTCTTCCTCTCTACGGGTACCATCGCCGGCCATATTTTGTTTTCGCTGGTGAGCTCTTGCTGTGGATTTTTACTAGTGAGCCAGCTCGGGCGCTGGCCATGTCTGAAACTGGAGCTCAATTTCAGGTCTGCTCGGCCTGGTGTCAATGCTGGTGCTGTCGCTAAACGAGGAGCTGCAGCTCGTGCTGGCTCTTATGGCATTAATGGCTGCAAGCGCCGGTGCAGCCATAGCTGATGTCACCATAGATGCCTGTGTGGTCCAGAACAGCAATACTCATCCTTCGCTCGCAGCAGACATGCAGAGCCTGTGTGCGTTGAGCTCTTCCATTGGATCCTTGGTGGGGTACTCTATCAGCGGCATTTTTGTGCACCTAATTGGCCCAATGGTTGGTCTTCGTCTTGTTCCATCATGGCTGCTGCTGCTGCTGCTGCAACTGAGAGTCAGTCTCGCTCATCAGAGTTCCTTGTGCTTGTTTCATGATTGCAGGGAGCATTTGGGCTATTGACGATCCAATCAGGGCTGGTGTTCTTAGTTGGAATCTTGCTCGACGAACAATCGCTGCCCAAATTCAACTACATACAGGTGATCCTGCGCAAATTCAACTGGTTCGTGAACCGTCTGTAATTCTCTGTTTTCGATCAGGTGTTCGATAAAACAGTTGGCGTAGGAAGGGAGATGTGGAGGACAATGCATTTCCCACAGGTATGGAGGCCGAGCCTCTACATGTACCTGTGCCTAGCTCTGAGCCTCAACGTCCACGAGGGTTTGTTCTACTGGTTCACCAGCGACTCCAATGGCGGTCCCGCTTTTTCTCAGGCACGTGATCTTCTCCCTTCTCTGTCCTATTCTACTTCTGGTCGGCTGCGTTTCTTGAGTGCCGACCCCGGGAGCGTGCTGCTGCTTGCAGGAGACGGTGGGGTTTATCTTGTCCATCGGCTCGATCGGATCTCTATCAGGAACCTTACTCTACACATATTTCCTCAAGGATCAACCCTTCCGCCATCTCCTTTTCTGGACGCAATTGCTCTTCGGGCTGTCCGGCATGCTAGATCTCATACTGGTGCTGCGATTGAACCTGAGATTCAGAATTCCCGACTATTTCTTCGCCGTGGTGGACGCCGGCGTCACGTTTATGATCGGCCGGCTGAAGTGGATGCCGCTGCTCGTGCTCGCCTCGAAGTTATGCCCGCCGGGAATCGAGGGAACCTTCTTCGCTTTCCTCATGTCGATCGACAACGTCGGCCTTCTCTCGTCCTCCTGGCTGGGAGGCCTCCTCCTCCGCGTGCTGGCGGTAACACGGACGCGTTTCGACAATCTCTGGCTCGCCATTTTGATTCGCAACTTGTTGCGATTTTCTCCAATCTGCCTCCTCTCCCTGATTCCTCGAAACGATTCCAACGCTTCGCTGCTGCCGGCAGATGCTCATTCCACCAGAGCTGACGCTGAAACCATGGACGATGATGTGAAGATGGAGCTCATCTCCTTGGTCAGCAGCGCCGGCAGCAATGAAAATTAGGGTTTGATTTTTTTTCTTCTTCCTTATGGAACCTTCATAATATATGTCATCCAACACACACAGAATCGAAGCATTTATCATCCATTTCTGATTCTCAAATTCAGTCACATTCACAACTAAGACACACAGAAACAGAATTCATATGAAGCTTTGCTCCTCGGCCACAATCAGCGAGCGAGGCGTTTGAGGTAGTGGCCCACTTTCTGCTTGATCCATTGCCGATCATAAGGCAGGTACGCCTTTATTTTGGCATCGTAACTGCAGACCACAACAAGGAACAAGAACAACGTCGTCATCAATTCCCAGCTCCTCTCTCTCTCTCTACTGGTTTTTTTGAATTCTTTTTTTTTTCGTTTTGGCGAACTATGGCGCGAGGTAGAAGAAGGAGAGACAGATTAGATAGATACACTAAGGCACTCATATCATCGAGTCCATCAATATAATTGTAGAGATCCTGAATATCGTAAGTGATTTCACCAATTGCGGGATTTACCTCCTTGAGCTTCCGTTCATACAGCCCACAAATACCTAACAAAGAATTGAAAACCTCGTCAGCACCAACACGTCGAAGAATCAAAAATTTTGCAGGCGACTTCAAATTCATCACAGGGCCAATCGATCGATCAAAGTTCTATCACGTGATGAACAGTACAGAGAACATGAGTTTTCTCCAAATTCGTCTATGAGATTACTTTGGGGGGTCACGTGTCGCTCCATTCTCTCAGATGTTTGATCAGCAGGAGAAAGATCAGCCAGTCTGATCCTGTGTTCGATTAGCGACGAAGATGATGAAAAGATACAAATATAATAGAAATTATTAATTTACCCTTTTGTGTCTTATTCCCTAAGAAATGATCTCCATGGACAAAAATACCTTTGCCATTTTCTTTTAAAATATATATGTAAATAAATGATGACATAAATCACTATTATTATTATTATATCATCAGAATATATTATTAATTTATATTAAAATCAAGTATATATAACATAATTTTATAAAAACAATGTGACACTATTAATTGATAAATTGTTCAAAAAAAAAAAATCATATATCTATGTAATTCATTAATTAATTGCTTAGTAATTAAAATTAAAAAATAATCATGTCAAATGGATAAAGTATATAAAATTTCGAAAGATATTAATGAAAATAATAAATTAGTAATAAAAAAACATAAATTCTCTTATAATGCACCACAATATTACTCTGCATTTAATGACAATAATTTTCGGTGGCGTGACATTGTCGAGGAGACTAGTTTTGATGGTAGAGTTTTAACAAGTTCAAACACTGTACAAAAGTATTGGGAGAGGTGGTTTCCACCTCTAGGATAAAATGATGTGTAAAAACGAAAATAAAGAAATTATTAATTTACCAAAAAAGGAAAATACAAAAACTTTTAAATTTAATGGTGAAAATAATGAAGAGGCTTTTTTGTAAATTTGAATGATAAATAATGATTATTGTTTTTTACTATTCACTAAGGTGTGTTTTTTATGATGATTTATATTTAGATGACATTATTGAAATAATAAATATTTTATATTGATTTCAATAATGTTTTAAGCAATAATTTAATATATGCTTTGTCATAAATAATAACTAATTCTTACATTAGTATGTGACACAATTGTCAAATAATTACACAACAAATCTATGGCTATATACATAGATGTTAAATCGAGATTCAAATTTAAAAATTAAAATTTTTGATTAGTGAATCAAGAATCAAATTAAATCAAATCATGAATCAATTTTTTTGTAATTTTTTTTCGAGTTAATTATTTCATATTTCCTACAGATAACAATTTTTTTAGTATTTTATTTTTTATTTTTATGATTCTTTTTAGTATTTTGTTATTTTTTTCATGCTAAATTCGTAATACCAAAGGATGAATTTATTTTTTTCACATTAATTAATTCATACAGTTGATAATTTTTTTTATATTTTAATTTTAATTTTTATGTTTTTTTGAGAATCTTAGTACATTGAGAATTGATATTAAATTAATTCATGTGATCGATTCTCGATTCAGCAATTCAATCTTTGATTAATGCATATTTTTGATTCTTTTAAAGAGTTGGATTATATATCTCCTGAATCATGAATTGTACGATTTTGATAACAAAGGTTAAATATATTATATATATGTATATATATATATGTATGTGTGTATATATATATATATATATGTGTGTGTGTGTGTGTGTATGTATATGTGTGTATATATATGTGTATATATATATATATATTAAAGGGCACAAACTTTAGTACTTTTTAGTGTGCATGTTTTGTGTAGGATGCTTCTTTTGAAATGGATAAACTAAGAGTTGATACATTATTCTTTCCTATGAAAATGTCCATGAATGCTATCATCATCATCATTATCTCGATACGAGAGGGATGATTGTGGCAGTGGAGTCTCGAGAGAATGACCCTATTGTTGTGGGTCCATCATACCCTATTGAAGTAAACACTTGGCACATCAATGGCATTGTATCACTCTCGTGAGGGTGACCCTCATGAGATTCCACAACTTGTTATATAGTCTCAATAGGAGATATAGATTGCGAGCTAGTCGTGACACCAATAAATATAGAGGATAGGAGATTAAATGAACCAAAACATATTCATACTAGAAGAGAATACACCAATCTCAATTCTCAGTGAAAAAGTCATCACGACTATAACATACTAAGCCAAAAGGTGATAGACTTGTATAATGATTAATGAGCTGAGCATGTACAAACAAAAAACTCCTCTTGTCAGATGAAAAACTCATATTGTCAGATGAAAAACTCCTCTTGTCAGATGAAAAACTCATCTTGTCAGATGAAAAACTCATCTTGTCAGATGAAAAACTCATCTTGTCAGATGAAAAACTCATCTTGTCAGATGAAAAACTCATCTTGTCCGATGAAAAACTCATCTTGTCAGATGAAAAACTCATCTTGTCAGATGAAAAACTCATATTGTCAGATGAAAAACTCATATTGTCAGATGAAAAACTCCTCTTGTCAGATGAAAAACTCCTCTTGTCAGATGAAAAACTCCTCTTGTCAAATGAAAAACTCCTCTTGTCAAATGAAAAACTCCTCTTGTCAAATGAAAAACTCCTCTTGTCAGATGAAAAACTCATCTTGTCAGATGAAAAACTCCTCTTGTCAGATAAAAAACTCCTCTTGTCAGATAAAAAACTCCTCTTGTCAGATAAAAAATTCCACTTGTCAGATAAAAAATTCCACTTGTCAGATAAAAAACTCCACTTAGCAGATAAAAAACTCCAGTTGTCAGATAAAAAACTCAATGTTAACTAAAATCTAGTTATGAGATACTTTTTTTTTGAGAACCAAGGGCTTCAGGGCCCACTTACGTGGACCCCTACATCCCCTTGGGCTCCCGGAGAACCGAGCATGTAAGAAATATCTCCAGTACCCCCACCGGTAAGACTTGAACTCGTGACCTCCTGGACATTGCCAATAACCTTGACCAGCTAAGCTCTCTATGAGAGGAGTTATGAGATACTATTACTCATATAAGTAATGGCCTGCTCGAGATCTTTAATCCTCTCGAGTCTCAATCCAAGAAGCTAAGTAATTATGTCATATATTTGTTATGAGATACTAGTTGTGAGATAATTATAGAGATACCGCCACCTCTCTCATAAGATCTTACATATCGTGCAAGATAAGAAAATTGAGATCGACTACACGCCTATGGGCTGCTGCATTGCACTCAGAAGGTGGGAGTCTATTTATTGTTATTTCTCATTCATCTCATCAACGAGTGGTTCGTTCATACTGCATAAATAAGTTCCCAATTTGTGTGTGTTTTTTTTTTTTTGAAATTATTCATTATTGTAGTTTTTTAATATTTTATTATTATTCTATTTTTATGATGGAAACACAAATACCCAACATGTGGGCCTAGAGGCATCAAACGGGCTGTGCCGGGCCTGTTCGCACACCCCGGAGAGAGTGTGTGACAAGGTGTGCGTGTGCGTGTGCAGACAAAAAAAAATTAAGGGAGATGATTTACCATCCACAGCACCGTCTACAGAACCATAGTCCATGAATGTTCTAGTTGCTTTATGTGGAGTGGTCTGCATCAGAACTATGGTGTGCCTGTTGGCCTGAAAAAAATAAAATAAAATAAACAAGAACAGACATAAAACACAAATTAACATAGCAGTGGGGCACACTTCAGACACGCCCAATAATAAAAAAATGCATTACATAAAAAATATCCACTTTAAAAAAGAACAAAAAAAAGAAAAACTGCTTCAATTTGTGGCTATCATACAACTGCACTAGCACCAGTTTGGGACCCATGACGCTGCTATGAGCCTCTCGAGCCCGATAAAATGTTCGGCCAATTATGTTTCAGCATGTGGCAGATAAAATAAAATGTGAAATTAACTGGAAGGATTTGAGAATTTTAAAAATTACAAATACTGACGTAAAATCATGCAATGTTCAAAATACCTTTATGCGACGTGGCATTTATTTTTTAAAAAATTAATTCTCTCTCTCTCTCTCTCCCTCATTCTCTCTCTATTATGTGACAGTTGGCCAGCGAGGCACGTAACCTTCTGTCTATAATTTTACTGAGAGAAGAAATACTTATTTCTCTAGAAGAAAATTCAAAATAAAATTATTACAAATATGCATTTAGACAATAGAGCATCCAACAAATATCTTCGAGAAGACCCTAAAGAAATATTAGATTATCTTTCTTTCCTCAAAAGTTGGATTTGTAAACTCGAGAACACCAACTTGATGGAGTGAATTAAGTTTTTTATTCTTTTTTATTTTTAATATTTTTCATGGGAGCGCCAAACTTATGAACAATCCTAATTATTTTTTTTTTAATTATCTAAAAGCACTGATTATATGACATTTTACATATTCATTGTTATTTTTTTTTCAGCTTATATTTGTTAATTTAAAACTAAATTTTCTTTGTTCTTATGAACGAGTACTAATGACAAAATGATTCTACTAATTATCTACATAAATTATTTTTTAATTACGAAAAATAACAAATTAGGAAATTGTATATTTTCCTGGCAACAAGGAATATCATCTTGTCACATAAAAAATTAATTATCTGATATAACCAAATTAGATATAACATACGTAATTAGTATAATTAGTCATTTTTTAGATTATCCTCGACAAATTCACTTTTACCCAGCTCTTTGTATTTTGAGGTATACGAAGAAGTATTTATGATTTTAAATCATTTTTAATGATCATGAACACTTACAATTAATCAAATATTCAGATTTGAATTGAGCATAATGATGCAATTAGAAGAGATCTATGATAATTTTATAATTTTCTTAGAAATGACAATAAATTATTTTGAGATATAGTGGAGAGGAAAATTAAAAATAATGATGATAATCACTTGTTAGATACTTTGGATACATCTTCTCAAGATGTCGAGTATACACTAGAGGTGTCAAAGGGGCCGTGCCAATGGCCCGACCCATTTTTTCCAGGCCCGGCCGGGCTCTCGTGCGGGCCAGGCACGGCACGGTACGGTAACCTTGCCGTGCCTGTCCCGACTAGAGGTGTCAAACGGGCCGGCCCAGCACGGCACGGCCCGTTTTTCACGTGCCCAGCCGTGCTGCCGTGCCGTGCCTGGCACGGTTTTTAAAATTCGGGCACGGCACGGCCCGTGGGCACGACAAGGCATAATATATAAATGTAGTCTTGCTCTTGTTGAGACAAGCGAAGCTTGACGGCTCATATGATCAACTCTAGCATGAAATAACACAAACATAAACTAACAAAAATAGACAAATGCCATGTCGAGCAATAGCAAAAATAAAAGATAATAATATATTATTAAAGTATATGACTAAACTATTAAAAAAAAAAAATAAAAGAAAGGATATTAAATAATTTAAACAATAAAAGAAAAAATCAATTTAATTTTATGCCTATTAAGCTTATTATCGAATTAATTTTCTAGATTTCACGAATTATAAAAAATAGAGATCATATCCAATGCAAAAACTTGCACTTTGTATACTATCTTATAAAAATTAATATTTCAATAATTTTACTCCTAAGAATTAGATGAGTCTCGAGCCCAAGACTTAACACCCTTAAATGAAATTATTTTTCATCGCACAAAGACATGATCTTCATACCTAAATCTTGACACACATCGGGCTCCAGAGAAAAATTATCATTAAGAATAGGAAAAATATTCTCGATTTGCCCAAATGACAAGTGATCAAATTGAGAATACATAAGAAAATAATTCAATACATTCAAATACTTTTTAGGAAATCATATCACATAAGAGAATATATATAACATATCCCACTTAAGCCCAAAAAAATTTGCATTCTAATATTTCGATCCTATAAATAAATATTAGTAAAAAAAATAAATCAGAATTAAATTACTTAGAAAGACAATCACAAAAATAAGACTTACAGCACTATCAAGAATAAACATAACACACAAAATAAGCAATAGACAGAGTTGAATGTTACTATACTTAATGACTTTTAAATGATATTAATTAGTTACTAAAATACTAAGAAGCACGGGCACGGACATGGGGATACGACACGGCAGGATACGGGGACACGACAAATTCTAAAAAACTAGGATACGACATGATAAAAAAAATAAAAATTATTAATTATAAATATTAGGTATTTTATAAAATTCATTAAATTAAATTATTTTATTATATAAAATATATATATCTATATATTGTTTATTTTATAAAATAAAAATATTTTATTTTATTTTATAAAAATATTTTATTTTATTTTATAAAAATATTTTATTTTATATCACATCCCCACACAAATATGCCCGCCCCTGCCTCCCCCTCAAACACGCCTGCCCCTGCCTCTCCCCTCAATTCTCGCCGCCCCTAACTCTCCCCTCAAATCGCGTCGCCCCTTCCTGTTCCCTCAAATTGCCCCCGTTCCTGCCTCTCCCTCAAATCGCGCCCGCGCCCCGCCAGTGGCCAACGTCGCCCATGCGGCGACATTGGCCACCCGACGTCGTCGGACGTCGGACACTATAGACATGGATACGACTGCCGACACAACCATCCGATACGCCACGTGGCATATCGGACACGTATCCGTGCAGTGTCCGTGTCGTGTCCAGGTGACAGACACATGGACACGGCTATAGGGAGCTGTGTCCGTGCTTCCTTGCTAAAATATTTAATGAACAAACAAAAAAAAATAATAAAAAAATAATTATCAATAATATGGGTATTGCATCTTATGTCAACAATCAAAAAGTCTAAGGTGAAGAAGAATAGCAAAACCAATAATACTTAAAGAGCATGATATATTTATCAGTCATAAAAAAATTACAAATTTCTATCTAATAAGTATCATAATGAATGAACTCTATGAGAACCAATACATACTTCTAATAATTAGTTTGTCTCTCTTAACATTCTATAACAATCTAGACTCTCTAGAAATATCTACTAATAGTTTTCAATGGTATGTTATTTCTTCATTTAATGTGCAAAATATAAAGAATCTCATAAGTCTACATGTTGAAGTCATATCACAACTTCCTTTAATTGACACCAACAATAAATTAGTGTCACAATAACTAAAATTTCCTCCACTTTATTTTATTTTGTTTTTGAGCACAAATAATGCTATAGTGCAAAAGGTTTTCTACGCAAGGTTGAGGCAGGCATGACTCTAAATCATTGTGTTAACTGTCACATGCAAAGAGCATGCGATGGAGGAAGAAACAAAAGGGAGCATGCACTTCTATTATTCGCACCTTCTTTTGTGCACGCACAACATACCTAGATTTTTGGTATTCCCACTTGCCAATGCTCTCTTTTTCGGTAAGGAGCAAACATATAGGAACACTAATATGTTACATATTCTCTTTCTCTAGAAACTCTAGTGTTTACACTCCTTAGTATTTTAGCTGTGATACCATATCAAAATCAAATCATAAAAAATCATTAAAAAATCATAAAATAACAATAAAAATTAAATAAAATTTAATATAAAGCGAACTCATTAGACTAAGGCATCCCACAAATTAAATACCCTCATGCATAATACAATAAAAATAAAAAAATAATAATATAAATCATAATAATAATATATCATACAAAAAAACCTAGACGCACACTATGTGCACAGACATGCATAGAAGGCACATATATTGCATAATAAGCACACACCATGCACAACATGCCCACATAGTAGGTGCACAAGAAAGAAAAATAGATTGTTGGTAGTACCAACAATTTATTTTTATCATACACCATGCACACCATCATAGTACAATATATAACACCAACTCATTGTTGGTGTCAATTTTTGTATGTGATACAAACTCACTAATAGTATCAATCGAGTGAGTGGTGATATAATGTAAATATGTATATGCAATGTATTCTTCCTACAATACACATTATTGAAAGAAATAACATAATAGAGAAAAATATTAATAATTTTTTTATAGATAAGATAAAATAACACTATATAATATTGAGAGAAATATATTGACTAAGTTATCCATATGTTCTCATAAAATTATTCTACTATGATACTTAAGAGAGAAAAGAACACAAAATTATTAGTGCCAATCGAGTGAGTAGTAAAATAACACGATAGAATCGTGTGGTATAATATTAATATGTAGATGCAATAGATTCTTTTTACAATATACATATTATTAAAAGAAATAACAAATAGAGAAAAAATATTAATAATATTTTTTCCTAGACTAGAAGAAATTTCCTCCACCATGAAATTTAAGAGAGAGAAACAAACAAAATTTATCTTTATAGCAATAAAATATTCTTCACATCTTCTAGTTACTACAATTCTCTTGACTCATAATTTTACTTTAGACTATTGAGTTATAGAGTCATGAGTTTACAATTATAGTATAGATAACCACTCTTGGTTCATAACTTTTTATTACATTTTCAAAAATATTATAATAGTTAATGACAAATTAACAAAAAATCTTTGTTATGACAATATTTAAATTGATACTTTATTTTTTTTATGTTTTTTTATTCATGGTTGTCCTATTATTACCCATTTTTTTTACGAGTTGCCTTTCTATGATAACAATTATATCTATAAGTTTACAATTATATTTAACAAAAAATCTATCTTTATTTTACTATTTTATCATCATATTAAGCCTCCAATTAGAAGAGAATAATCTTTCAGCTACAAGTAAACCTATTTGTTCACATTATGATAACAATTCTATTAATTCAATATATGTACCAATAAATATAGAACAAATTAATTCTAAAGAAAATTAAATTTTCATAGAAAGAGAACATCCTTATAGACAATATGATATGTTAGCTAATGAGTCTACTATACTACCAACTTAGGAAGAGTCGAGAAAGATGAGGTTTTACCACTCATGCCTCATAGTCTATATTATGAAAATGCATAACCTATTCAAAGCATATGTGTCCTCCAAAAAGCTAAATGATTCACAAGCCGACTCTTCTAAGCTTGATGTTATAATCACTATCTAAATAAAATAGAAGAATTATACTCAGTATCGGAGTTCACATATATTATTATACTGGCATCTTCTCCATTCTTTGCCTTATTTTATTTATTATCTTGATTTTATTAAAATACTCGGGTCTCCTAAAAAATCATTTCATACAGGATGACACAGAGCATATTGGGAAAAATAAATATTATATGCTTTAATGAGACCTAAGAATTAATATATCAACTTATAGGAAGATTTGTTGGTTGAAAGTGTGTGTTCATAATGATGACCAATTCATATGAGAAGATAAATCATCTTAAAGTTGTGAAAAAATTTATTCAGATATTTGATATGAATTATTATGAAACTCTCTTTAATAATTAAGATAGCTTCAATATGAGTTTTTATATCACTGAATGTATCTAAGAGAATGAGGATACACCAACTAGACATAACAATTAATTTTTTTTCATTATAATCTCGAAGAAGAGATATACTCGAAACAATTACTTAGATCCTGAGTAGTACAGTTAAACTCAATTCATAGATTATGAAAAATATTTTATAACTTAAAAAAATCATCAAGAACTTGATTGACAAAACCCTAATTGATAGTTATGTATGTGTAATATAGATTTATTTTTTTATAGGAGCTCATATGACAGGTCAATCATGCAGGTTATGCACGTGAATAACATTTTATTACAATTCTAGACAGAATCTTATCAGAAATTAATATATTCTTAAGATATAAATTATCTTGTTAATAAGAGTTATTGCGTTGTCATGAAAAAATATACATTTTGTCATAGTTTGTTTTTATTATTTTTATTTTTTGTATTTTCGATGAGAATACATGACATATGTGTTGCCCCAATCACATTTGCTTATTAAATAATGATATTTAATTTAAGAATTTTATAGTATCATTTTCATTTATATTTTTGATATTTTTATCTTATCATAATATCAGAGCAGTGTTAGAACAAAAAAAAATCACAAAAATAATAACATCAAGCATGCACAATGATGACAACATATGCATATGGTTGGGGAGAAGCAGCAGACACATGATGGTGGCACATGATGGCGCCATATGGAACCCAATGATTTTTGGGAAGTAACCCTAATTATGCACAACAATGCATAGGTGGTGCACAATGGTGATTTGGACAAAAATCCTAATTTGTATTTCAACAAAATTATTTAAAAAAATTAGAGATTTCAAAGAAAACCTTAATTTGATACGATTCAGTGTACTCTCTACAAAAAGATTGGACATATCAATGATATTTATGGAATATTATATCCAAAGAGAAGCACGAGAACTTTACATAGTATTAAAGAAACATATTGATTATCAAAATTATCTAGAGATCCTTATAGAGTTCACATGTTATAAAACATACACTTATTATAGACACATGAGCTAACACCAACTCCTATAAAATATATAATTAGAAATAAAATTATTATAAAGAATATTAAGATAACTCTTATAAAAGATAAAATAAAAGAGAATTATCTTAAATAATTTTATCTTATCCAATACAGACTTCCTAGTACACTAATTAATAAGCATTAAACAATTTGGGTGTAGAGGAAAAAAATGTAAGCTAACCTAGATAAAATTAAGTTGAAATTAAAGACTAATTAAACAATTAAACGATTGAGAAATTAGAATAGATAAGATATTTAATAAAATTAATTAAAAAATATAATTCATATGACTGACTCCAAATAATTAGGATAAAACTTAATTAATAATAATGATTATGACAATTTAGACACATGACTCATCGATTTTCTTTCTCCATAATTAAAATTGTTTGGAATATCATAGTTAATCTTTATAAATTAATACCACAAAATAATATCTTCAACTGTGTAATATTTTTCTATCATCTAACATTTTATTATAATAACATAATTAATCATTAAATCTCAATATCTCCTATGCATTTCCATTGTCGATTGGAAACTCATTTATTCTAATTATTTTCTCTTTATATATTTTTTTAAAGCTCAAATGATTTCTTTTACACTAACTCTAACACTTTAATATATAATTAATTGAACATATTTATAAAATAATCTATTCGTATCTAAAATAATATTATTATGCAGTAACAATATATCATTCTCATACTTAACACTAACTTAAATATCTACTTATTCATTCTTTTACTTTAGTAGTTGTTTTCTCCTATTCTTTGGTATCTAGTTTAATATATAAATTATCATATATTATTCTTTTTTATTTCCCTCACTATTTTACTATCCAACATCTTAACATTCTCATAATGTTGTAGGAGGTCAACTTTTGTCAACTTTATGGTTTCTAATCTCCTCTTTATTTTATAATTATAACTCCCTTTTATAATCTCCTCTTTCTTGTCTCATGATTTTTTACCACACCCGTTATTAGATTTGCTATGAGTTCAACAATGAGGTTGTAGGAGGTCATACTCAATCCACAAGAATCCTGCTTAGTATAGAATCTAAGAAAAATTAATATCTCGATAACTTTACAACTAAAAATCAAAGAAGTTGAGTCTGATAAATTTCAAATTCAAAACCTACTACTCTTGGATAAAATATTTGCTATCATATTAAGAGATGACCTCTAATACATGCAAGTAACACGAGAACCTCTTAATTGAATAATAATATTGATATTATTTTTCATACATATATTTTTAATTTCAAAATTCTTATAAAATTCAACATATTAGCATTTATGTAATCACTATGAGTTCAACATAATTAATATAATTTATCTTATTTTGATATCCAAAATATTTATGAATACCTATAATTCCATGATCATCTAAAATTCTATTGATAAAATTGTGATAATTTCTCCTTTTTTTACTATCACCCATTTCTCAACTTAACTTGTGTTTGAGCTACAAAAAAATTTACTTTTATTCTTAATATAAAAATTGAGAACAAATAATATATGTTGATTTGTGAGGTACTCTATTGGAATAACCTTGCATTTTTTGCACCTAGTCAAATATTATCTGATAATTACAAAAATAATTTAATTTACTTCTATTATGAGGATTTGCATAGGTTAACAAATACTTTTTTTCTTTATAATGCATTAACAATCATAAAACTACTAATTAATATAAAATCTAGGATCAAAATTCGCATATATTTTGAAATCCAAAGTCTTGACATCAATAAATTCTCTCAAATCTAACTTTCATCATGTTGAAATGACTAATTAAATCTCTCTCTATAAAAATATTATCATTTGAAGAGATTTCTTGAACTAAATTTTCTAATGACGTCTAAATGTTTATCATGATTTTTTCATATAAACCAACTTGTAGAGCATTTAGATAATACGTTTAAACCATTACTGACATACTGGATCTCATAATAACTTCAAAGTTAAACATATTTAATCGTTATCACCTATGTTGCACGGATACACCTAGGAACTACCATGTCCACGTGTCGGACACGTGTACACGGCGACACGGGTCAAACATGCGTCGGATAATCCACGGAACGTATCGAACACTAATTCATATGCGATACGCCATGTGGCGTATCGGATACGCATCGGAGACGTATCCGACGAATTGTTTGGAAACAGTCATCGTTAACAACAGACACGTCGTTTACCTACAGACACATCGTTTACCAACCGACATATTTTTACGAATCTAATACGTCGTAAATACACTATATATTAACGATTACTCCTACATCACCAACAAATTAAGAAGCACACAGCCGACAATGAGTTGCCGACAAGCCGATTGCGAGAAATAGTTGTCAATTGTCATTGCATCAAACGGGGAGGGAAGGAGCACACCGCCGAGGCAACGACAGTATCTAAGGTAACCTAATTTTATAAAAGGAATGAGAGATTTTGGAATCTGTATCAGGAGGGGTGAGAGTTTGAAAATTAAAACTGTAAAGGAAGGGGGGGTTCAAGAGGGGGGGAAAAGGTTCGGGAGGGGGGATGGTGTTAGAGGGTTTAAATTTTTTTTACATTATTTTAAAATACAGAATTTTAAATTATTTTAAAATACATAATAATTATAATTAATAATTTTTATTTTTAATTTTATTTTTTTTATTATGACGTATCCTAGCCATATCCATATCCTAGTTTTTTAGAATTTTTCGTGTTCCCGTATCCTGCCGTGTCAGTATCCGTGTCCGTGCAACATAGGTGATCACTACTAAAATGATTAAACAATGTAGAAATTTATCTTATACATATACCCAGAAGATGATAAGGGAGGATAAGAAAAAAGATAAATTTATTTATCCAACTTGTAGAGCATACATAATACTAACATATACAATTTATAGTGATATGGATAGCGTAATACTCATATTCATAATCATCAAACCCATAAATATCAATTATCACTTAAAAAAATTGAGATATTATATCCACCATATTTTTACTCATTCCAAAATTTAAAAAAAATGTAAACCTTTCTTCTAATTTCTTAAATTTATTTTCTTTCTATTTAATCTCTCGAGGATAAATTGTATCTACTTTTCCCTAATGCATGTGTCAGTTAATTTCATTGTCTTGCATTCTAATATTTTTATGTTCATAAATATTAATCAAAAATTTTAAATTTAACCTAAATTCACTTTTTTACTCCCTCTCATCTAAAGTTGATGCGATAATTCTTATTTATTTATCATTATAGCAAGCCCAACTCATTTGAGATTCGACACTGTTCCCCATCAAAGATACAATGTGTCAAGCCCATTTTGTACTTTATCTTGGCATGGGCACCATGTGCTTAGCTTCTTTTTCATTGCACCCGATGCAACCACAACACACCTAAATCATTTTTCACTCAGCCTCAGTATCGGTGTAGTGTGAGGCATATGGGTGATGTTTAAATGCAAATATGCAAATGCGAATGTGATGAACATGACATTATTTTTCACTCTTCTTGCACCTACCTTTATGCAAAGGATGTGATGAATACTTTTATGGTTGGTAGTGACGAACATGATATTGGACCTCCCCTTTTATCCAACAACGAATATAATAAATGGATAAAATTACTTCAAGATACATTTTTAACATATTCTGAAATATCTTTAAAAAATTAAAAAAAAACGCAATCCACCAATTTCTAGGTTAGCCATTTCGTAAGGTAGGAGATGAGTGTTACGGTTACAAGCACGTCTCGCCTAAGGCAGGCATTTTGCGAAAACACTTAGCATTTGTCTTCGTTAGTTTTTCAGGGCGCATTGATAGGTCCGAAACTAGAAACTAGGGCTAGAAACTAGAAACTAGGGCTAGAAACTAGAAACTAGGGCTAGAAACTAGAACCTAGCAGCTGCGCGAGAATTCGCGTCAAGCACAGAACAAAGAAGCATTGTTGACAGTAGAAAAGAGGGTAATCGATTACCATCGAGAATCAAAGATAAGAACCCTGCAAAAAGCAACCAGGGTGATCTTCGCCAACCAGCACTAGGAGGAGAGATGGGCTTGCGGGGACTCAAATCATTCCAGAGAATTGATGGCAGGTGAAATTTCCCAAGTGGGAGCCCACATGTGCCAAGATGGCAATATCTTCTAAAACAATTTCAAACAATTTGCTTTTGTGATAAATTTTGGCACATATATATATTAATTAATTTATTAATTAATTTATATGTTTATACGTTTATATTTCCATTTATATATTTTTATACACATATATATCTATATATTATATATATATGTGTGTGTGTGTGTGTTTATTTATATTTATATATGTTTATGTTTAAATATGTTTAAATATAAATAAATACATAGAATATATTTATTTATATATAAATATTTTCAAATTACATTTTATTTATTCTGTGTAGTTAGGTGGTAGGAGAGTTTAATAAAGTTAAACACGTGGGTTTGAATCCAACTTATATCTCAAAATTCAGATAATTATAACTTTTTAAAATGACAAAATGTTAATCTGGGAGTAAAATTGAGTTTCTGATTATTAGTATATTGTATTTTCTTGCTTTTTTTTTTATTTTTTTTAAAGTTCCTTTTTTTTTTCAAATATATTATGAATAATGCACTAAAACACAAATCCCCCAAAATTACATCATTATACACACACACACACACACATATATATATATTGAACCTCTATGTATGGTTGGCCACATCAGCATCTCTCATCAACATGCTATATATATATATATATATATATATATATATATATATATATATATATGTATGTGTGTGTATTTTCTCCCTCTATCTATTTATCTTTCTTTATCTATCAAAAATTCAATATACACACACACACACACACACACACATATATATATATATATACATGTATATATACATATATATATACACACATATATATATACACACACACACACAGTGTTTATACACACACACACACATATATATACATGTATATATACATATATACACACACACACACACACACACACACACATATATATATATATATATCTCTCTCTCTCTCTCAAATTTGGATGTTAAAATCCACTTAGCTGCTATGAATCTCAAAGATAGATATTATCAAATAAGGAAATATCGCAGGTACATACAACTGCACTAAGCCATGGAAGGCCTAAGGGGGGAGGGCGAGCTCTAAGCATCTGTCGTCGTGCTCGTATATATGAGCATGGACTCGGGAATAAAGAACGCGAATCCCTAAAATTGAGAACACAGCTCAAGTTTCCGAGACTGGAAAAACTTGGCCCGTCCCTTGCCGGTGGATTCAATTTCTTCAGTCTTGATGCTCTTGGAAGCGGCGACACCATAACTGCTTAATTTCAACTGTCTTTTGCCATTGGCGCCGGAAGCATCTCCGTCTACTCGATCGCTCTCCCTGATGCAAGTCAGCAGCAGAGAAGAAAAAAAACAATGGAACACAGCTCAAGTAAATGCAGTCGGATACATGTCGATAAACATATATACCATTATATATATATATATATATATATATATATATATATATGTCTATACAGACAGTGATACTTTGAAATAGAAAATTCAAACTTAATTCCTTAAATATATATTAAATAATAAATACAATTCAAATTTTAGGCAAAGTGAAATTCACTCACTCACTTAAATATTCATTTTTGATGTTGTATTCTCCTCCTTGAAGTTCATCTTTCTCACTTGTTTACTACATGCTCGCTTACGTTCTTGCTAAGCCATAGAAGTGTCAACCAGGCAGGGCGGGCCGGCCCGGCCAGCACGAGGCACGGCACGATTTTGCCGTGCCCGTGCTGTGCCAATCCATGGCACCAACCATGCCGTGCCATGCCGAGGCCAACCGGGACTCGTGCCGTGCCTGGCCCGACACGGTACTGTGGCTCGTTAATAAGGTATCTCGGCACGAGCAGAGAAATCCTAATTTTTTAAAATTAGGATTTCGGCGTTGCGGTGGTGCCCGCCGAAGCCCTAATTTTTTTTTAAATTAGGGGTTCGGCCTGACTTGGCCTAACCCCGGCGGATTCGTGTCGCGGCCCCATGCCGGGTTGACCTCCACAAAACCATGTCGGGTCAGGCACGATACGGTACAGTAACCATGCCTGGCCCAGCACGAAAGCATTGTCGGGCATACTAAAAATGGGCCAGCCGACCCAGCACGTCCCGTCTACACACCTCTACTAAGCCATAAAAAATTATATATCATATAAATTTGATAGTATTGATTGATTTGATCATAACATCTATTATATTCTAATCAGTGTTAATCTTTTGAATATATATATTTCATTCTTATATTTTTTTGTCGTACAAAATAATATTGTATTCTAATATATTTTATTTTTTACTTGAAATATTGAATTTTTTTTAGGGGTAGAATATTTTGACTATCACAAAATAATATACTTTTTTTGTTCATGTCCAAGTTCTTCCAATGCTAATATATTTCATTCTTAATTTTTTGTTCATCTAATATATTCAGCATTTCTTTGTAGTCGATTTTCTAAAAAGATTACATCATTGCTAATAATAACATTGTGAGTAGTGGGATATCACAGTCAATACCTCTTTACTCCTTCAATAAACCCTAAAAATATATATATTCTAGATTTCAAATCAATCTCTATTCTTTCTTGTGTGGTGTATATTATTAGAGTATATCCTAAAAAGTCAATCATTAGATGATTCTTTTAAAACTTTTGTTCATATCTTATATGTATAAAGATATCATTTTTATGATTATTATATTTATTTAGATATGTATAAATATTTGATAAATATAATAATGTCATAGAATAATTTATTCTATGAAATACTACTCTAAATTATTTCTAGTCAAATATTAATATTTAAGAATCATATTATATGCTAAGACTAGCACATAAGTTAACTAATATGAGATATTAAGTTAATACATGAGTATATGTTGGAGAACATATACTGAACTAACCTGCTATGAGAATGTTGTATGGATTGTTATATAAGCGTCATACGCATTCTCACAGTAACTATTAGTATAAATTATCCTTTGACCTGGAGTCACTATGATTTTCTACATAAAAAATTGTATACTTTAGATTCAGCAAACGCCACCTGTAACAAGGATGATTATATGATCACTTACTAGGTATACAATAAATTGTGCATAGTGATATGATTGATGTAGATGAAATTTATCTCTTCTATATAACGAAAGTGATATTAGTATGCCATTTGATTGAGTATGACTACTAAAATGCATAATCATACTCAAATAAGTCAATATGAGATATTAAACTTATTTGTTTAAGTTAATCTACTCAAAGATCAAGAAACATATAGATTAATGAGAGAATGACACGATCTATATCTCATAAATCAATCAAAATATCATTGACAAAATGACTAAGTTGTACAATAAATAAGTCACGAAATTAGATTAAATCGAAACTATTCTATTTTTGTCACTTGGATAGCAATGATGTATAACTTTAAATGCTGCTCATTACTTATTTCTTTAAAATAAAATTTTAAGGTCACTGCCAACGTTAAGAGAACCTATTAAGTCACACATATAAAAACATATATATATTTGGAATTGGTTTTATTTTAGTTAGACTAAAATAAACTGAGTCTATTCTTAAATCTGAAATTCATTTCAAATCTTAAGCTAATTTGACTAAAAATGTTGGTCCAATTAGTAGATTTTTAGATCTTTAAACAGGCTCAAACTTAAAGTTCATGTTTTTCTCTTTTAGAAAGGTGTGTCATTAATGATACATCTTTTTCATTAATAACACATCTTTTTAGAAATGTGTGTGAAAAGTCAAAAGATTTCATTAATAACACATTTTTTTAGAAGTGTGTGAAAAATCAAAAGATTATATAAAATGAGAGAGAAAATGAAAAAAAGAAATTATATAATGAAGATATGTTTGTGTGGATACCACTAGAGACACGGACACTTGACTGTGCTAGGATTCAACTGAATCATTCAAAATCAAACATTTAATTTTGCGCTACTATAAGTAACATTATTGTCTAATAATTAATTGTATTCACTTATATCATTGGTGAATTCATAATCCACTGCAAAATTCTGATATAAAATTTACTAAAATCTTAATATATATCACAAATGCAGAATATCCAAAGGAAAGTAAAGTGGAGTAATTACTGACTTACTATTCCACATTACTTTCGGTATCTTTAAAGTAATTATAATTGATGATGACTAATTTATCATATAATAAATAGTATTAGCTGCTTTTGCCCAAAAAGAATTGGTTAGACCTGCAATCATTAACATAGCTCTCATTTATTTTATAATAGTTTTATTTATCCATTCAGCCACTCCAATTTGTTATGTCATGTATGTGACTGTGACCTACCGTTTGATAAATTCATGCTTATAAAGTATAAGAAACTCACTATTTGTATACGCTCTTCTATTATTTATCATCAAGTACTTAATCTTTTTTCTGGATTCAAGTTTCACCTATGCTTTTAAGTTTTTAAATATTAGAAATGTATTCGACTTCTTCATAATTGGATACAATACTTAACATCTTTTGGAGAAATTATCGATGAAAAATAGTGTTTTGCTCATCATAGAGACATTTTCGATAAATTTCATATAACAAAATGCATCACGTCTAGAATGTGCTTACTCCTGAGAACCAATCTACTAAACATCAACTTATGCTTCTTACTCGCAACACAATATTCACAAAAAAAAAAAAAATTAGTTCTAATAATTTGAGCCCTGTAAGTAACTTTCTATTAGAGAAAAAAGATAATTCTCAGGTATATGCTTACTCCTGAGAACTAATCTACAAATAGAGTCTTGCATCTAAGACTCTATTTGTCCCAAAGTTAATAAATTTTTCTTTAAATCTTACACATGTCATACCTCTTGAATAGTACAAATCATACAATCAAGCATTTTTATTTTAATTACACAAATATCAACAATCTCTAAACTATGATTATCATCTACATACCTCTTGAGATTGATTCATATTTGTAAAACTATTCCTTTAGAAATACCATGCGTCATGATGCTCTTGAGTCGAGTAACCAAACATCAACAAACTACTTTCTGTTAACAATCATTGTCAACTTGCTATATAAAATACTATCATCATATTTGATATTTACTATATTTTCTTGAGTATTTAATGTCTCATCATCTCTACTCTTTTTCGACTCCCACCAGAATCTCTTTTGAAGTGTTATTTTTTTGTCATATTTATAGTACTTAATATTCTTCTCACTTCTTAATTTTGATCTAACATGATTTTGATCCCACCAGAGACATGTACTATTGATCTCCCTCATATCACAGTCAAAGCTTTTGATCCCTATGAACTTATATATTTATCTTCCTTGTTTTTTGACATGATTTCATCTTCTAATATAACAGCTATAATATTATTAAAGACTAGATAGTTTGTAAGGACATCATTTGTAAGATTGATTATGAGTTGATCATTCAAATAAGATAGACTTTGTAGTTAAAATCTTAACACATTCAACTTTTTATATTTTATGACCCAACATAGTAAGTCAAGAAAATAGAGTATTCAAAGTGTTGATATAGTCAGTTATCATTGTGAATTTCATCATCCGAAGAGAAAATTTTTTTTAAAGAAAATATTACCATGAAGTTACTTTATCTTATAGATTGTGAGAGTATTTCAATTTTTTTTGCTGAATTCTTTTTTATCACACTAGATAATACTTCATCAGCTAGTGTCAAATACAAATAGATAATTATATTATCATTCATTTCATCCCACTTATCTTCACTAATATCATTGGACATTTTTCTTATTGTTCTAAGCAATTATTCTTCCTCAAAGTACCCTGATTTTTATTTTATATAGTGAAAAACTATTCTCGTTGTATTTTTCTACTTTAAATTTTTGCAATCATTTGTTTCAATTTTAAAGTAAACAATATATGAGAATAATAGTAATTATTTGTGTTAATACTTTAAAAAAAATCTTAGGTGAGTAGAGAAATCATAATATCTCTCTTAAAAACCACATAACTTGAGATTTTTATCACCCTTTTGACAAAAACATTCCTAGATATATATTATCTCAAAAATTACTATCTTAAATATCGCATCTGATACCAATATCATAAAAATAGAAAATCCAATAATAATTTGAAATAGAAAATTCAAACTCGATACTTTAAAATAAATTAAACAATAAATAAAATATAAGAAAAAGACACCAAGAATTGTGATACATTACAAATAAGAAGAAAACCTCATACCATAGAAAAAAAAATTAGAAACTCCAGGATCACCTATCTAGTTTACAACATGTAGACTAGATAACTTGAATCATATCGAGTTGTGTTGTGGTCATACTTGGGTCATCTAGCTTGTTTGCAACATTTAATCACACGTTATTTTCCTCTCCTCCAAACTAAATATTTATGACATGTACACCTCAACTTAAGCAGGGTGTTAGAGTTTTGGTTTGATTTTCTTTTTATTGTTTATTTTTTTTGTCATTGTTTAAGAGTACATAACATGTTGTCAAAGATGAAGACTTCAATTATCAAAGATGGAGACTACAAATATGATGGTTTCGAATTGTCAATTTTTTGGACACCAACTCTCCTTTTTTTTCTTCATTGTTAAATAACATAATTTTGACTACATCCCTCTTATTTTTTGCTATAAATAGAGATGTTGTGAGGAAGATCATTACACACATCTCAAAGTGAGAGAGAAAGTGAAGGGTAGGGGAAGAGAGTTGAAGTGAGAGAAAATTATAGATGTGTCAACGGGGCCAGGCCGGCCCAGTCCGGCACGAGGCACGATACGATTCACTCGTGCCTGGGCCGGCACGGGAATTTCCCGTGCCCATGTCCTTGCCATGTCTGTCCACAGCACCAACAGTGCCGTGCCGAGGCCAACCAGGCCTCGTGTCATGCCTGGCCTGACACAGTATCTCAGCACGAGCCAAGAAACCTCCCTAACGGTAGAAGCTAAGCTCGATGAACGAAACTTACCGATCCCCGATCATGAAGAAGCATTGCGGCAGGAGATCGGCACGGCGACGCACCGCCAAGCCATAATTTTTTTAAAATTAGGGTTTGACCCGACCATGCCGAATCGAGCGAGTTCGTGCAGCGGGCCCGCGCCGGGCTGACCTTCACAGAACCGTGCCGAGCCAGGCACGACGCAGTACAGTAACCGTGCTGTGTCTGGCACAGCACGAAAGCACGGTCGGGCCGACCCGGCACGTCCCATTTGACACCTAGAAAATTGAGAGTAATTTTCTTAAAGTATTATAAACATTATATTTTCTTTTTCTTCTTTTAGTGAAAAATCTGCAACAGATTGTATGGTAGACAATTTCGTGTCAAAACACTTAGATATTATGTGTCGCTTGATTTACTTATTTATACTCCTCTCATAGATCTGGTAGATAAGAAATTGTATTATTTTCCCCAACACATGTGAATTTCCCAACCATATGTACATCAATCATATATATATATATATATATATATATGTGTGTGTGTGTGTGTGTGTGTGTGTGTGTGTGTGTGTGTGTGTGTGTGTGTGTGTGTGTGTGTGTGTGTGATTTGGACAAAATACCAATATTTCATATTACAAAAAATGAAATAAAAAAGAAAAAACACAAAAGTCTGCCAACTACAATTTTTGTTTTTGAACCAAGGATTTAAATTTCTAAACCTAGTTCAATGAATAATCAGCATGCCACACTTGTGCACATTACAATTTTCTAGATATTTACCAAGCACGCCATGTTTCATAAGACCAACCAACAGGATGTGGCAAATTGCAATAGAACTAGCAATATCAGGGAGAACAAGCATGGAAACTAACCAGCAGACTTGTTCAATGTCCTTGAAATAGGGAGTGCACGTGCCCCAACTGAAGCGGACAAGAGACGGGAATCCAAATATTGGATGTCTGTGCTGCCTCAGCCAGGCCTTGGTTTCTGGGTCTACATGTGAAAGAAGAAGAACTTTTCACAACTCAAAGTGAAGAAAAAAGAAACACGCGCAAGTAGGTGGGACCCACTTTGTTATGCCCGACAAAAAAAACAATAAAGCTTGCAACTTTCTTTGCCAAAAAACTGATCCACAAATATCACACACATCATCAAGCTGATAAAAAGAAAACAAATAAATTTATCTCTAATAAAATATCTTTGTAATATATAATTTATTTTGTTATTTGTTTACTTAATCTTCTATTTTATTTCTCTATTTTATTTAATTTTGCATGTACTAATATTTTGAGAGATTAAATACGTGACATTGGAACAATAACGGGGATCCCACAGCCCGATCAATAAGTTAGCTGAATTTTTAGAGCATGACTCAGTCCGCTCTGAAGACCCAATTCATTTTTGTTTTATGTAAAACCCTAATTATTATTATATATATATATATATAGTATCCATAATTACAAAAGTGCCCTATGTTCTTTTCTTTCTCTTTTGATTATGTACTAAAATATTATAGGTTAATAAATTTGCAAGCACTACGTGCTTTTCTAGTGGACGTAACTAGAGGTGTCAATTGGGTCGGGCCAGCCAGGCACGGGAAATTGTCGTGCCCGGTTAGGCACGAGCCGTGCCATGCCTAACCCGGCAAGGTTCGGCCCGTGGCACGGCACACCGACACGGGTTCGTCCCGTGTCGGGTGTCCCTCGAGCCCGACCCCGCGATCGCCCCTCCCGCAAAAAAGACCTTGGGTGGGGTCTGATTGGACCCGACCCGCAGTCCCACGATGCCTGAACCATACAGCCAGGCCAGGCCCGACTTTTTTAAACCGTGCCTGGCCCGACACGAAGGCATGCTCGTGCTCAAAAAAAACGGGTCAACCCGGCCCGGCCCGTTTGACACCTCTAGACATAACTAGTCATATTGAACGGCTAATAAACTGCATTAAAACTAATATTTGTTATGTTCTGCACAATCTATTTATGTTATGTTCAACATAAATACTATATATACTTAGATAAAAAATTTTAATAATCTTTATGAAAATATACAAATAAATTTAATATTTATATTAATACAGTAATAGTAATCTTATACATGATGTGTACACTAATGGAATATAGAACTAAAAATAATTGCTTGAGTTTTAACATAAAATATCATATAATGATTGTCAAATATCTATCACGATCAAGGATTAAAGTATTTATTTTAATGGTATATTATATATATCAGAAATATACTTGATAAATATTTTTATGAGTACTAATCAATGACAGAAATATCAATTTTGATAGATATATCGGTACTTGTAATTTATGAATAATTCAGAGATACATAGGTAAATATATCAGAAATTTTTATCACTAATTATGAGCTATGACTTGCATGCTTTATGTCTGCGTTGTACTAGAACAAAAATTCTAGCACAATAAAAAATTAAAAATAATGAATAATTAGATGCAATATAATTATTTACTTTTGAATTAAACACCAAGGATATGATATAAGAGCAAAGGGAATAAAGATACCTAAAAACAAAAAATCATAAAGAAGAAATTTGAATGTAATAATAACTCTATTAATCAAGGAAGCACGGACACGGCTCCCTACAGTCGTGTCCACGTGTCCGACACTAGGACACGTGGATACGGCACGGATACGTGTTCAATACGCCACGTGGCATATCATTGCACAATCCGTATCCGATACACCACGTGGCATATCGTATGGTTGCGTCGGTGCCGTATTCACGTCTATAGTGCCCGACGTCCGACGACGTCGGTGGCCAGCATTGGCCACTGGCAAGGGGCGGGCGCAATTTGAGGAAGAGGCAGGAGCGGGCGCGATTTGAGGGAAGAGGAAGGGGCGGCACGATTTGAGGGGAGAGACAGGGGCGGGTGTGTTCGAGGGGAGAGGCAGGGGCGGGCGGGTGTGATTGAGGGGAGAGGCAGGGGCGGGCGGGCGTGCTAAACGGGAGAGGCAGGGGCATAAAATAAAATATTGTTATAAAATAAAATAAAAAATATATATTTTTATATAATATAATTATAAAATATTATTTTATAAAATAAAATAAATATAAATATTATATTATAAAATAAAATAAAATAAAATATTTTTATTTTATAAAATAAATAATATATATTTATTATATATAATAAAATATGTTAATTTAATTTAATTTAATAAATTTTATGAAATACCTAATATTTATAATTTATAATTTTTATTTTTATTTTTTTATTATGCCGTATACTAGCCGTATCCGTACCCTGGTTTTTTAAAATTTGTCGTGTCCCTGCATCCTGCCGTGTCGTATCCCTGTGTCAGTGTCCGTGTCCATGCTTCTTAGCTATTAATCTTAATAAAAAGGGATATCAATAAAATATACAATAAATACCCAGGAGAAATAAAATTAACAATTTTGCCATGATCACTTAATCTCAAATCAATTAAATTGGACATAACATCATAATTTTTTTTAAATGGATCCGAGCACATTCCCGAGTCATGGTGACTTGTGACCCGTTCCCGAGATAACCCCAAGTTAAGGCCACCATACCGGTGGACCATGCCCACTGACCAGGCACACAGTGACCCATGACCCATTCCTAACCTCTGGCACAACACTGCACAAGTCGTGTCTTTGCCCGGCACGACCCAAGTTTAGGCATGGGTCTGGACCGTGCCGTGTCGGGTCAAACACAACTTAGTCGGGTCGTGCCTCACGTCGTGATCGAGCTGCCCAGCCCACTTGACACATTTTAATTCCTATATAATATTATTTTCCATAAGTATACATCCCAAATAAGTGTAATTGACAATGATATCAAGTTTAACAAACGACAAAATTATGATATCATTATGTTGTGGTGTGGGTTCTATTTTAATTTTTCTAAATAACAATTAATACATATAACAATTAATAATATGTTTTCTTTCTACTTCTAATTTTTTATGTATCAACTTAATTAATTCTAATAAAAATAAAATAAAATATTATATATTTAATAAAATTAAATTAATATTTTAGATTATTTTGATTTAAATAACAATAACTTAATCAAAAATCTAAAACTAACTTATTTTTTAGTTATAAGTCTCCCTAAACACCTAAAAAAATATTAAGGATTCATATATTAGTATATCTTCATGATGACATTGTCATAAATGACATCATAATAAAAAATTTTAGGAAATATTAAATACAATATATAGAATTATATTTCAAATAATAATATCATAATAAGTTTATTCGAAAGAATCATTAGAGAGGAATTTCCTAGCTGAGATATTTCATATAAGATGTATATTAACAGTATGGCAGTCCAGTTAGCAAAAAGGATAATTGCTCTTACCTCGAGATCATGAGTTTGATTTTAATGAATGCCAGATACACTCCTCAGGGTGCCAGTACGCTCTATCATATTGTTGAGATGAGGTCTTACATGCTTTGATCCTGAGTCTCACATAATAAAAAAAATAATGTTAGATGTATGATGCACAATGCTAACATAATAGTACGAGTCAACTCAAAATTAATTTTTCACTCCTTGGAAATGAAATGTATTAAAAATTTATTAAAATATTTTAGAATTTCTATTAAATAATAAAAAAATATATAGGGCATGTAAGTCGGCATGTTTAAAAAAAATTCAATTTGATATAAAATTTCATCATAATCCAACATATGACATACTTAATATTAAATTTATAAGCTGATTATCAACATATTATATTCGATTTCAAGAAAATTAAAACTAATAAAATCATTATAAACAAATTTGATTAAGGCAAGATTTTCATTTCTAAAATTCTTTAATTTTTTTATAATACGATGAATTTATATTCATCAGTATGCACTCTCACATCTTGTATTGCATTTATATGTATGTATAATATTAGTAGTGTGTTTAAATAATATTAAAAAAAAATACTCGAAGTTATTGATATGAATAGAAAATGTTTAAGATATTAGAAAATAATTCTAATTTTTCATTGTTTAGCATCTATATGAATCCTAATGTTAAGCTTGAATGGATCAAAAATATTATTAAATTTATATAAACTTACAAAAACTGACCACAAGAACTAAAGGACAATTTATTAATAATAATTACAAATATAATATAAAAATTATGAAAATAAATAGAGATATTTTATAGGTCGTGCCATGTCGGCACGACCCATTTGTTGAGGCAAAACCAAAGCCCATTTTTTTAGCCTAGCATGGGCAGTTGACCACCGTAGAGGTGTCGAGTGGGTCGGACAGCTCATGGATGACAAGAGGCATGACTCAATTCAGTCATGTCTAGCCTAGCATGACATGACTTAGAACCATGCATGGACCATAGTCATGTTGGCTCATGACATGGTTCGTGCTAGGCCAAGGTTGCATGGGTCTCATGTTGTGCCAAGCACATTGGTCGTGCATGGCATGATGGAATGAACTGCTAGCATGATATTTTTAAAAAAAATAAATGACCATTTTTTAATGGCTGCTATATTATTTCATCTCATTCAAGGAAGAGAAAATGATAGCTAACGAAACAACGCATGTCGGTCAATCGGTGTCTGATTGGCTGTAATAAAAAAAAAAAGTCTTTTTAATAAAATTTTGAGCCATCAAATTGAATCCATTAGCTTACTTGCAGAAATATGGTAGCTCTAAAATTTCTACCCTAAAAAAATTTAAAAATAAAAAAAAAATTAAATAAAATTAAAAATATTTTTTTAATAATAAAAAATTATAAATATCTTATTGATATATTTTTATTTTCACAGTTAATGTGTAAACTTATTTTCTCTCATCTTCTTGCTTTGAAATTAATATTATGCTTTAGTTGTGCCAACTTTTTAACAAAAAAATTATAATTTTAATTAAGTAATATTGATATTAGTTTCATGATAAACTATAACTTTCAAGCACATAAACATGAGATGGAAGTTAAAACATATAAAATTGTACACATAATATTAAGGTACACATTGTGATTATGTTTAAATGAATTAATTTTATTTAATAATTTGTAAATTAATAAAGAAATTAAAAAAAAAAAGTAAAATAAAAATTTATTTTTTCCTACTTCTAGTCGAGTCTCAAACATAAATAGATGATAAACAAAAAATTCAATAAAAATGAATTAGATCTAAATATAGATAAGAATAACAATCTGACTACAAAATTCAAGACTAAAACTAAGTTTTTTTTATAGTCTCTACTTATTGCCTAAAAAATCTAAAAAAATAAATTTTAATAGTCTGAATACACTTTAACATAATTAAAGTATATATATACATAATTAAAACATAACATCTCTAAAAATATTAGAGATGTCAAAAAAAATTAGTATTATTTATATATATATATATAGAAGTATTTATAGAACTGATCATCTTTATAGACATGTCAATCAATATATCAAAAAATATAATTTATTGAATCTGATAAAAGCACACTTTGCGGCAGAATTTTTGAAATTGTATCAAATTCAAGTTAATTAATCTACTTCATTTATTATAATGAGTTTGAATTAAAAATAATAATAAAATTAATTACTATCATAAGTCTTTCAATTAGATTTTCAAAAAATACTAGAGTAGTTTATATTATGCAACTTTACTTCCAACCTAATTATCATTGAACCTAGTTCAATCAATATGAATGACATAATAAAATATTTTATATTATAATAAATAATTATATTTAACAAACTTAAAAAATATTGTGAATTGATCTATGTGATATTCGATATCTAGACTAATCATGATAATACTTTATTCGCATGTCTCATTGCTCACTATGTTAATTCTAAGTGAAAACTAAATAAATAAATTTTAGAATTTCCTAAGATTTTGCATCCTCATGATGGTCAGACCATATGAGAGTCTGACATGAATTTTTAAAAAATATAATATTCAAAATAAAATATTTAATACTTTATTTTGAATATTATGATATTTTAATGATTTTTTTGTGTTTTCTAATGTGTGAGAAAAAGCTTCCATTGACACTTATTATTAGGTTAATTATATGATATATATATATGCGTAACATAAAATTGTGTCTGACCAGATAAAATTTCAAATGACTATGTTGTCATTAACATATTTATATAAACTATTAGAGATAAGTATTTAGCTAATATTTTTTATGTTATATATATATGTTACATAATTAATCTAATAGTACAAATAGAAATGAAATTTATTTCTCTAGCATTATAAAATACAAAAATTTCACTAAAATATCTTAGTGTATCTAATAAACAAAATGAGTTTCACTATATTGGAAATATGTCTAACTAATGTTAAAATCATGTGTTGACTTTCAACATGTGAAATCTGACTGATCTAATAGTAAGAATGACGAACTTATTATTGATAATTTAAATTGAGAGTCAAAAATTTTATTTTCAAAATTCATGAAGATATTTATGATACGACGAGCATGTGTACATCTATATACACTTTTATCACTTGCATTGCACTTAAGTACATGCATAATATTAGTAATATATTTAGCAAATATAAAGAATATTATATTTTTAGTGTTGTGGCTGTTGAAATAAAAACTAAATATTTAAATTATTAGTCATTCGTTCAATCTTTTTATTACTTGATAGATTATATGAATCTTAAGATTAAGATGAAATGAATAAAAAATTTATTAAAATAAATATTCATTTGCATAAACTAAGCAAAAAAATTAAATAATTAAATTCACGAAAAATTAGATAATATATTTACATATTATGATATTAGTTATAATAATTATAGCAAAGATCTAAGAACAAACATAGACAAGGTATTCAAAAATAATATCTTTTTTATCAATCAATTAAAAGCAAATGATGAGGTGATCTATCAAATAAAAATAAACTATCTCAATACTTAAATACTAATTACTACTTCATCTTATCATCTGATAATGATAAAAATTTAGATTTATTGAGTTGATCAAAATAATATGAATCCACGTATCTCATGTTATCTATAATAACAAATGATATATTACTCCCTCTGATGTCTAACACAATATCGAAATCTATTTTTTTATGACTGTGAATATTAGTTTAGATAGAAAATCCAGATTGTGATCAAATATCATAAAAATAATTTTATGTTTAAAAGACACAAAAAATTTAAAGATGAATATTCATGATAAAATAAAAGAATTATTGATAAATGATAATGATAAAGATAGTCATTCTTTAGTACCACAAGACTCTCCAATAGAAATTAAATATAAATTAAAATTGATGGACACCTCGCATAAGAATCATTCAAAATGTGTTACATAATATTATCCGTGTAAATAAGAACAATATCTCATCTACTTGCATTTAGAATAATTCAAAAGGTGTTACATAATATTAGTCTCATAAATAAGAACAACCAATCATTCATATGGTATACATATTATACTCTCTACATGCATTTAAATTAATCAATCCATGTTCTTTCAATCTTTGTATTGTCTTTATAATATCAGAGGTATAATATCTCCAAGAGTTTTTTTTTCATAGATTCTAATTCTTTCACTATTGTTGTCGCTTTTGTCACCAATTTACTATCTCTCATCACTATCAATCCTACAATTAAACTTTCCGTAAATCTCACTAAATTTAACTACTCTTGGAAAGTTCAATTTGCTATCCTATTTTTTGGTTTGGATCTTCTTGGCTAATCTCAATAGTATATCTATTTGTCTCATATTCACTATTCTCCAAGATAATGTGCAGCTTCCCAATCCAGCCTATATTTCTTGGTACCGTCATGATTAACTAATCCTCCATGCTATTCTCAGTTCCTTAAGTGAATTTGTTGTTCCACTTGTCTCCTCTGCAACCTCTAGTAATAATGCTTGGACTCATTTATCGGGCTTCTTTGTCAAACATTCAACTCAATACATCATTTATCTCAAAGATAAGTAAACCATGATAACTCAAGGTAATTTGTTTATCAACAACTTCCTTGTTTCAATCAAACAAATTGCCGATGAACTCAGCCTTCTTGTTTGTCTTCCTAGTGACGCTGACCTTCTTGTCCATACTACTCGTGGTCTTGGAACTGCATACAAGGAATTTATTACTCTTATCTGTACTCGCAACTCAGTAATACCATTTAAAGAATTATTTGAACATTAATCTGATCATATTCCACTTACAATCAATTTTATCAAACATATCATTCTGTTGCCTCATTTTTCAAAACATTAATCCTTCTCTCCCTCATCTAGTCTATTTTCCACTTCGTCCCAACCAAAATCATCATTACTATCAAAACTTTCCTTCCCTACATCTATCCATCCTGGCTCTGTTATTTTCCCAAGACTATGACAAACATGGTCATTGTGCTAACCATTATTTCAAGATTTTCTCACAACTGTGTCCTCAAAGTCCAACTACTCACCATACAACCATATCATCTTCTGCTCATCCTCCATGGATCCTAGACTCAAACACCTCACACCATATCACATCTCATCTTTTCAATTTATCTATATATCAACCTTATAGAGGTCCTGATGATATTATTATTAATAGTGGTTCAGGTTTGCAAATCACACATACTAGGCCTACTTCTCTCTTATATTCTTTTATTTTATCTAAAGTCTTTATGTTTCTACTATAAATCACAATTTGATTTCTATTTCTCAATTTTATCATTCTAACAATTCATCTATTGGGGACTATTTTACTCTGCAGAAAGAATCAAGATGATCTCTATGAATGATCAGTGACTAATTATGCAACCATATATTCTTATGTTGCTTTCTCTATTAATATTCTACAAGTTATTTCTTCAATAACCTGGCTTTGTCTTCTTAGTCGTCCTTCCTTTCGAATAATAAATAAGCTTGTCAATCTTAACCTGATTTTAATATCAATTTCATGCTCCTCTGATTTTGTTTGTACTTATTTTTTCTATAATAAAAGTCATCATTTATCTTTTGGTAATTCCACTTCAAAAAATCATGATCCTCTTGATTTGATTTAGATTGATCTTTGGTGATCGTCTCCAATTGAATTGGTTACTGATCATATTTATTGCGTTATTTCGTTAATTATTTTATCAAATATGTATGATTTTATCCTTTACACTTAAAATTTGATATCTTCACTATTTTTCGTCAATTCAAATGTGTCATTGAAATATTTTTAATCGACCTATTATCTATGTTTACTCTGATGGTGGCAGTGAATATATTACACTTAAAGATTTCTTATGTAATCTATGAATTCAACATCTTAAAACTCTATCACATACACCTCAACATAATGACAATTCTAAATACCATCATTGTCATATTATTGAAACTAAATAACTCTTCTTCATCAAGCCAATCTCCCTTTCAAATTTTAGACATATGCTTTTCAAATTGATATTTATTTAATTAATCATCTCTCTAAAATAATCTCATATTTCTCTTCTCATTATTACCATTTATTTTCAAAGTTAGCAAATTACACAAATTCTGTATCATTGGTTGTTTATGTTTTCCTTGTCTAAAACCTTACACCATCAATAAACTTGAACCTAAGTCCACTTTATGTGTTTTCCTTTGTTATTCCTCTAATCAAATTGCATATTTTTTTCTAAATTTAAAAACACATCAAATCTATACATCTGATCATGTTCATTTTTTTGAAACATATTTTCCTTTAACTAAATATGTGTTTTCTACCTCCTCGATTTTACCTTCCCATAACTAGTTTATATTTCGTCTTGTAAACAATAGTCATCGGACTGGCCAGTGCCCACTACCACTCAGTTATTGGACAGTTGGGCAGTGGTTTGTGCCCATTACACTGGTCAGTGCCAGGTGTCTACTTCCTAGTGGGCACTATAGTGTGCAATGTGAAGTGGCCTGGCCATTGGCAGTGTCGTGCCATTGGCTGCTTTGCACTACCCTGCCCAATCTGGAACTCCCAGTTGAAGAAGGCAGGCCACCGGGTCATATCAGGACAGCCTCCCATGAAGCTGTGTTGGCAAGGTATGGCCCAGGCACCCTTTTTCGTGTCGTGTCTGAAATGACACTATCTATTTAACACTATTAGGAGAGATTTTTAATTTTAGATACATGTGTCACATCATTAATCTAATAACACAAGCAAGGATAGAGGTTGTTACTACCATTTTAAAAAAATATGTAAATTACTAAAATATCTTCGAATGTCTAGCAAAAAACAAAACTTTAATAGTCTATGTTTAGCTACAAGTCTAAAAAGAAGAAAAAAATTTAAATAAATATGAAACATCATTAGAATTACACATACATAATATTGGAATCATGTGTAGACTACGAACACATGATATTTGATTAAGTCAATAATAAGAATAACAAATTTATTATTGACGATAGAGACTTTGATACAAAAATTTCATTATTGAAATTTCTGAAAATTTTTTATGACAAAACAAACATATGTTTGTCAGTTTATACTTCCACAATTTGCATTACACTCAGGTACATATGCAATATTAATGACATGTTTAGGAAATTTAGAGATGACCCAATATTTAGTAATATGTCTATCGAGATGAAAACTAAATACTTATAATGCTGGTCCACTATTCATTTTTTTATTGTATGGGTGCCTACATAAACCCTAAGACTAAGATGGAAGGAATAAAAAATATTTTGTCATACATATCCTCATACATAAACTAGAAACACCAACCTGAAAAATTTATTCATGATAAGTTGACTGAGTTATTTACATACTACAACACTAAGTATGATAGTAATTATAGTCAGACTCTGAGTACGGATATGGATACCATATTCAGAGATAATAACTTTTTCATTTAATTAGCGAGAGAAAAATAAAAGAGTGAACCATCGAATAGGAGCATGTTATCTATATACTTAAATACTAATTACTAATCAATTTTATCACATAACAATAACAAGAACCTTGATATTTTACTATAATAGAAATCATATAAATTCACTTATTCCTTACTGTCTAAGATGACATAGGATTTACTGATTCCTCCGGTATCAAGCATAACATTGGAATTTACTTTTTATGTTGCAGTCAATATAATCTTGGATAGGAGATCAAAACTACAGTCAACATTAAGGTACTAGCATGCATAAGGAATTAGGAGAATTCAAGATTTAGCATTCAAGATCATGCTAAAATAAGAGCGGATAAGTTGTTGGAAAATGATGACTCATAAGACTTTGAAGATGTTGAACTTACCGCTAATGATATCATGAGATGCTTACGTAATAATAATTAGTTGCAAACTTATACCGATTAGCATTTGAATTGATAATTGAGCTTGCATGATTATAATTGATGATATTTATTTTATGTTGTTATAATATTGTGTGTTTTTGTTTTTGGATTAAATGATGATTGATTGATATATTTTTTTTGATATTTTTAATTATTAAATTTTGTCATTTGTGTAATGTATTAATGAATTTATTTTTTTGTAATTTATATGAAATAAATAAATAATATAATATCACAGTCATAACTATAAAGGCCAAAGAGTAACTTAAAAATTTAAAATTTATAAAAAAAAATAATCATTAATCATTTAATCTGCAATTCTGCAACCAGAACCAATGAGGCGTGGGGGTGAGTTGAGTTCGGAGTCGGGAGTCCTAACTAGGCTGGCATATCCAGGCCCGTACCGACCCGACCCGACACAACCCATTTGACACCTCTATATAATTGTCAATCTCAATAATCATAATACATATCTTACTTTTCACATGACAATATGAAATAGGTTTTCTCATTGTACTTCATTATCTTTTTTACTGGCTTGCATACCTAGAGTTGTTCTTATAATCAATAGTTCTCCTTCAATTGTTTCTTCCTTATATATTTTTTTCTAAGATGACATTGACTCAGCATCTTCTTAATGATGAATTTAAATTTCTACATTATTTTTTAATAACAAGAACCGCTTGTTTGGACATTGACTTATTATGTGACATCTTCTAAGACACTTGAAGAATTTGATATCATGATTACGATTAGTATAGATTTCAACCTTACTTTGAGAATTATTATTGGAAAAGTCAAGTTTTGAGCTTATCCTCTGATTAGTTACTTGTAGCTTATCTACTTTACTTATAATTTAGTTTTCTAGATAATTGACTCAATTCATGATTTAGCCATGATTTCCCTTTGACTTGAGTTGTTCAATTTTAATTGTCATATGTATCATATCTTTTATTTCAACATAATGATGCGATTCTATCATTTTTGCAATCTCCCAATTCAATCCTACTAGAAATCTAATCATTATAGCCTCTTGGTTTTCTTTAATATTAGCTCAAATCATAGCAATCTCCATTTCTTTATGATAATCTTTCACATTTCTGTTCACTTGTGCCAAACATTGTAATTTCTTATATAAGCCTCATTGTAATGACTTAGAATAATTTTTTTTCTCAATATCAATTCCAATTATTTTCATGTTTCTATTATAAGTTTTACATTTCGTCTTATACTAATCACAAATTGATTCCACCAAACAATAGCACATTCAATGAATTAAATTGTTACTAGTTTTACTTTCTTCATGTTAGAATAATTATAACAATTAAAAACTAACACCACCTTATTTTTCCATTCAAAATAAATTTTTGGGTCATTTTTATCTTTGAATAAAAGAATTTTCTCCTCAACTTGATACTAACAAAATTATTATCTTCATGTTTTTTCTGCTCTCTAAAGTACATATGTCTTCCATGATTGATTATGAAAGCCTGCTCATCTTCCTCGACATCCCTCTCATAGCTCTCGTAGTAGTTATTATGATATTCTCTTGGTTGAATTTTCTCCCTCATCCTTGGAGTATTCTGTAATTGCTCTAAATGACTATTTTCCATCCAATCCAATCGTTCATTAATATGTCCTAATTCATGCCTCATCATATGTCTCATTTCACTCATTATAACTTTCATAGATAATCTTGAATCAATATTTTTTGAAGAATTTCTATTGTTAGGATTAGATATTATTTCAAAAAAATAAGTATAATTAAATCATTCAATACTCAATAAAGTTTTTTCATCTCTTATCAGACTAAAAGGAACAAGAATTGAGATTCGAGTGACAGTCTTTAAGGGCTTATTGAGTAATTAAAATTCTTGAGATAAATAAAACAGCCCCAACACAAATTTAAATTTAAGACAAATAATATTCAAAAAGAGACAACAAATAATATAATGTATTCAATCATTTTTTTTTTATTTTTTTGTCCTTTTTTTTCTTTTTGTTTTTGTTTTTTGCAAAAAAATAAATCAACAAGTAAGGTTAAACTCTGAAATCAAATAATACGAAGCTCACTAAAAAATAACAAGATATGCGATTGGATTTAGTGTCCAAAATTATTCTACAATCAGATATGAAAAAAAATATCTCAACATATTGCCTATACAAAAGTAAGAATCTTAGTATAGTGATGTCATCACAATCAATTATAAATGATCAATTAATAAATCATAGATAAATATCACAAAAAATCTTGATAGTTCAAAAAATTATAAAGAATCAAGGAATTTATTCTCAGCAAAAAATTATATTATTATTTTATTCGAAAAAATACTACATATATTGTTTGAGATATATCTTCAAACTATGTAATAATTATAATCCCCAATAATTTTAATTATATAATAAAATAAACAAAAAAAATATAATTATAAAAGATATAATGATTATGTCTTTTCTTTCATTAAGGGACTCAACTCAATTGGATCACTCCCTCCTTGAATTTTGTAACTTCCAAAATCTTTTAAGGCATTAATAATATTTATTGGTCTCGTCTAATTTTATGAATAAAGTCATTTTGTATAACTTTTAACTCATGCTAGCTGGATACGACTAGTAAGAACATTACTTGACAATTTTTTTTCTTTTGCTCTAATGATTGGTATAATAGAAGCTGCCCCTCAACTATTTCAAGATTTATTATAAAGATAAATTTAAAAATAATCTTAACAATTACTTATGAGATACTGCGAATCACCACATGCTGAAAAAATTGGGCATCTACTTTCTTTTCCCATAATTTTTAACTATGACTATCATCCAACAAAGCATGTCATCTCCAATCTAGTGTTTCATGAGATATTGAAGCACATAGAAATAAATTACTTAATCCTCAATAAAAAAATCGATGATAAATAATTATTATAACATAAATTCAAACATCAGAGCAATCAACATATATCTTCACAAAGGACTTAATAACACTTCGACTTATTTTTCTATTCCCTAAACTTGATATTATGAACCTTCATGCATCGGAGTAAAAGAGTGTTGGGTTTACAACTTTATGTTTTTTATTTTTTTACTTGTTGTTTAATGTGTACTTTTTGATAGGAGCAACAAATTTGTGGGCCATTCAAATCATTTTTTAGTGACATTGAATTTTATTTTCTTGTGGGTTTTAATTCTAACAATAATAGTATTAAAAATCATTACTAGTTATTCAACATTGGGGAAAACATGTAAAAAAATTATATTTTAAATTTTTAATATCTTAATATCAACATAATTTCTTAATATAATATGCACAATGTCATACTAAAAAATCAATTTTGAAATTAAAATGATGATATTTATATTACATTCTTTGTACCACATTATTTTGGATTGATATCATAAAATATTAAGAAATCTTTCTAAGAACAAAAATGCACTAGTTTCCCTGACAAAAAAAAGTTATTTTAGTAGACGAATACACAATTTACTATCATTTCCTCACACTAGTTTGGTGGTATGAATAAAAAATATTATTTCAAAAAGATATTTATCAATTTTGATGAGTGTGATATGAGAATATATACAAATCTTCTTTTTCATATTTTTCATATTATTGATGAAGAAAAAAAAAGTTTCAATAAAATAGAACTAATATGATAGAATGGGGCTAACAAAATATATAAGAATTTTAGTGAAATTTGAAAAAAAAAAAAAAAAACTTACAAGATGAATAACATATAATGAAAGAAAGGGCATTGGGCAATTTTTTGATGGATCATTCCAAAAAATTTAATAATTTATATGCACTCCATTAATACTAATTGATGATTAAAAAAAAACAAAAATATAATATATAAATTGTTTAACAAATGAATGAAATAAGTTGGGGAAAATAATATTATTTAAATTTGATATTTTATGATGTGTTTCTTTTGTGGCTTTGTATTTTGCATCAGAGTTAAATCCTAGGTAAGAGGATACTTTCAGCATGACTCATGAGTCATGTATCTCTAACAGCATAGGCACATGCATGTGGGTGGGTGCATCTATAACAATGTGTGACAGTAGGCATACATCGTGTGTCCACTATGTGTGTAGCAGCAATCACACATGTGCACAATTTGACGTGGCATTTTGAATTGCATCGACATGTATAGCAGTAATAGTGTGCTGATTTTGTGAATAGCGCACAATGAACAGTGTGCATGTGACCAATACACATGCACAGTGAGTGTGCGGAAGCATTCCGGTGCAAGAATATTTGTGTCACTAACTGGGTTAGTCTGATAAGACTCATTTATTTAAATATGGAGGAAATAAAGATCTCGATTATCACTCTATGGACGCTCGAGCACATAAAGCATACACAATGCATTATAGAATTTCAGACATAATTTTTCAATCAAGAAATAATGGACCTCCTAACGAAGGAATCTCCTAGTGATAAGATAAAAGACATTTGATTACAGATTGTCTTAGAGGTATCAAATGGGCCAGGCCGGCCTAGTTTTTTCAGGCCCAACCAAGCTGGCATGTCGTGCCTGGCACGGCATGCTTTTTTGAAAGGCAGGCTCGGCACGAGCCAGCAGCCCAAAATCCACACAAGTTCAGGCCGGTTCATGCCGATTCGGGTCATCGCCCCCCGTGGGCTAGCATGTCGTGGCCACGTGCCAGGCACGGCATGCGGGCCAAAAAGCTTCGGCCCGACATGGCACAGCACTTGGGCCGAAAAGCTTCGACCTGACACGGCACGACTCGTGCCAATGGTGCGCCCAGCTAGAGGTGTCAAACAGGCCATGCATAGCCTATTTTATCTTGTTCCCGAAATATTGTAATAAACAAGGACAAACTATCAAAAGTTATTAGTTATGACAACATACATACAACACAACACTTTATTATTTTCAGATATTCTATTTATTATTGATTGCTCATTAGACTTTTTTCTATAAGTTATCTTTCTAGGCAAATCAATTATAAGTTGTATTTTTTTATTTCATCGATGATATTTTACATGATTAGAAAATTTTGAGTCAGATTTTCTTTCAAATTGAGCATGATAAATTAATTACTTTTGCTTCCATGATAGGATAGTCTACTAAATATTTAAGTGTTGTTTATCTAATCTTTAAGTTGAAAATATTGGATTATAATGCTAGGAATTTTTTTATAATAGAGTGTGAAGTATATTAGTTAGGAATATATATATATATATATCATGGAACCATTACTTTCTTCTAAAAGTTATGACTTCTTTTTTGGAATAATATAAAATCACCCAAATAAATAAGCAAAAGATTGAAAATATTAAAGAAATATTTTATTCTTCCTCTTCCTCCATAAGATAATCAAATTCATGATAACTATCAAACCATATAGATGAATTTTACACTTTCTAGAGATTTCAAAAGCAAACAATGGATACAAAACTAAATGCAATCCCTAAAGTTAAGGTGAATTAAAATTTTTTTGCTAAATTAGTATGAGCCTGGGGTTTATGTAATCTGAATATATGTGATATGACATTGATTATTTATAAATGAATGTGTTAAGTTTATTTTGTGATATGGATCTTGATGATTATAGATTAAATGAAACTTAAACTAGGATTTTAACTATTTGTAGGTATGTGCGAGATTGTCATGGATTATGATATTAGGTAAACTATGAGGCTCACTCGCACATATTGTATGAAGGATATGATAGCCCTTTTGACTTCGATATACAAGATAAACCTATATGTTGAAACTCAAAATTTAGGTATGTTAATTATTGCAAGTATGATTTTTAAGAAGTTAAAAGTGTGAATACTTTTACATATCAATCAATTATATATATCTTAAAAGAACTAGTTCTTAATTAGGATATATGATATTCTTCTAAAGGTTCACCTTTAGTGTGAGTTATATCATCACCAAAAATAATGGTGATAGGCAATCCTTGGGACATACATGAATATGTGGTAAATCGTAAGGTAGTGACATCCTTTGAAAGTTACTTTTAGTCATGAGTATGACACATATGATACCTACTAATAAAACTTGAAAAAAATATATATTAATTATATGAGTATGACACATACGAAATAAAAAGTATAAATACTTACAAATCATATTAATCTTTGATTTTTATGATAATAGAGACCAAAGAATAAGAATGTATATATAAAGTCATCATCAAGGGTAATTGTTGAAGTTTCCTAAAATATATGAAATTATGAATGACTCTTGAGTTGAAATGAATTATTAATTTAACAATGATGTACTAAGGGAACATCTACAATGATGCTATCATTGGGTTGGACTAGAGGTGTCAAACAGGCCGGGACGGGCTGGCCCGACCCGTTATTTTAAGGCACGATCGTGCTTCCGTGTCGTGCCCGGCCCGTCACGGTTTAAAAAAACCGGGCCCGGCACGGCCCGCAGGCACGGCAAGCCATGCCGTGCCTTGCCTGGCCCGCTCGGGCATTCCTGTCCGAGCGGTTCGGGATACGGGGGACCACGGGTCGGGTCGAATCAGACCCGACCTGCGGTCTTTTTTTGCGGGAGGGGCATCATGGGGTCGGGCTCATGAGACACCCGGCACGGGATAAACCCGTGCTGGTTTTCCGTGCCGCTGGCCGAACCGTGCCAGGCCAGGCACAGCACGGCTCATGCCGAACCCGAGCACGGAATTTTTCCGTGCCGGGCCGGCCCAGGCACGGCTGAACCATGCCGTGCCTCGTGCCGGGCCGGCCCGGCCCGGTTGACACCTCTAGGTTGGACACAATAGTGACAACCACTTTGTATATAATTAAGGTAATGAGTCATTACACAATACTCCAAATTTTGTTCTGTCCTATATATTATAAGTCGAACAACTTTATATAAGTCCATTAACCTAAGAATATCTAATAATTTGAATATTTATTTTACTAAAAATGAGTTGGCATACTATTTAATAACTACACACACACACACATATATATATATATATATATCAAAGCTTCTTATCTTGCCCAAATCATCAATTTTTATATCAACGAAAATTGATAAATCAGGCTAGGCAACACTATCAAGCCAAGCCAAGCCAAGCAGACAAAATAAAAAAATTAAGTTGTCAAGACTAGTGCATTGGATGCATAGCTACAATATGCACCAAAAGAAGTTGATGTAGCACAAATGGTTCAAGAATTGTGATGGCTCATAAAGCATAAATCGAGACCATTAATGTCAAATGAATGATCCATGATGACTAAAACAATATTTTTTATGATGCACTACCTGATAATCTAAATTTTGAAATAACATTTATTGTATATTTTTGTTGAGAAAAAAGTTCTTAACGACACTATTTTTCATCAGAAATTGTGTCTACAAATATTTTATGGAACTGAATAATCTCGAGCTCATAATATCACCATAAGAATAATTCAAGCATGTGAACTCCTTAAATAAAAGAGAAAAAGATTACAAAAAATCTTATACAGCCTAAACAAAAAGTTAGTGACATAAAAAACCATGGAACCAAGCCTGATTGACCAAACCCAAACAAGATCTCAAAATATCACCATCAATAAACATATGGGTAGCACACACTAAATTCCATCAAAAATATTATTTCTTCTAAAAAACAATAACGATAATAATAAATAAAAACAGCACATTTATCAATGTTAAAATCCACAGCACCAATTTTGAATAATGTGACCAAAAGAGTCAAGATCAAAAAGAGATGAAAATAGCTCATCTAACCTCCAGGATATCCTGAGCCAAAGTTATTATTCATGTTTTCAGCTGTTTCGGTGAACACCCATTCTCGCAATGCCCGGTCTCTTGTTACCTATTTTGTTTGAGAAAATGTCTAGAATTAGAATAAATCAAGGAGGAGGCAAACAAAGCAGAGATCTTGACCTTCGCAACTATACTTGCTCCACTAACAATTGGATAAAGACTATCAGCCTTCTTGGCAACAACAAATTTTATAAAAGGAAATCTTTCAGATAATTTTGTTCTGTACTTCTCACAATCTCCTACTGTATCAACAAATACCTGAAACATGACCATTACTGATAATTACTCTTGCACATACAAAGAGATGGTGTAAATAAGCATTATCATCATCGTTAATTAACCATTTATTTACTTAGTGTGCTTGATTCTTTTCTTTTTGATGTTCTTGATTCAAACCTTGCTACATCCACTAACTATTGGATATAGCAAGAAACTACAATTTCTTCTTGAATTATGAGAGAATTGGATCCTTAAACATCATCAACAAGTAGGAAAAGCAGAAGATTCAACAGAAAGTTCATGGATGCTTTAGGAAGATTATTGTTGTATATATAATTTATTTTGATAATCTATTTGTATAAATAAATATTTCTGTTTTTATATTTTCATATAAGTGCAGGAAAGAAGATATTAAGGGGCCGGAGATACATCAGCAGCACAATAATGGAGATCATGCTCTCCGATCAATGGGCCGAAATTTTTAAAGCAGAGCTTGACCCGTCCGATGATCCGACCCACTCCGATTAATTGAACCGAGAAAGTTTTAATATAAATATTTTGTATTTTTTTTGGGTTTCTATTTTTCGCGATCTGAAACTATTCATACACACATACACACACACTCTCTCTCTCTCTGCGTGATTTATTATAACTATTTATGCGATGCACATACTGTGAGACTTCTGATTTGGTTTAATCTGTAACGCATAAGTATTTTCTGGCGAATATAACTAGTCTTACTGAACGACTAGTGAACCACGTTATTTCTGATTTTTTATTTTCATTTTTGATTTTGCCGTGGTTAGATTGTGGATTGAATATATATATATATATATCATTAGTTGTCTTGTTGGTCTTTCTTATTATGTATCTTAAAATCACAACTGTGGAAGCACAATTGCCCAATAATTATCATCAACAATAATGTTGGTTAATTATAAATCATCATCATCATCATCAAAACACATTGTTAATATAGTTAGGATTAAATATAAAAATTTTAATTTTTTAAATAATTCAAAGATCACACAAGTCTTCATGTAAATCCAACTCGTGTATGTCTTATTCAACTGCTTTAAACATGTTTTAAATTGCAATATATATCACCATTAAGTTATCAATCACGATGCCTATATATTTGAGTTATGTATGATCTAATCTTCACGTGTCTAAACTATGTAAAATGTATCTATCTAGTTTTATTCTCTATATGTAGGATTCATAAATAATTATTTCTAATTTAATATTCAGAAGTTTTCTAATATATTCAACTTAATATATACATATCTATTACAATCATCTTATGAATATCATACCTTATCAGCAACCTAATGTTACATATCATATCATCTTATGAATATAACAATCATCGGATTTAATAATTATATTATAGCATTTATATTTTAACTAAATAGTTATTCTTCTATCATATAATACTTTTGATATTATTATCCATGTCATGCAACATTTGTATTATCTCAATATAAACTAATGCATATTTATATATGAGTGGTTACCAAAAATAAGGAAGATGAGGGAAGGGCTTGTGTTTATTATAACACAGGTGCACATGTATGTCACGTGCATAGTATGTGCATGCAACGTGTGTGTGCCACAACACCAATCCATTGTTGCCATCATCATGTGGAGAAGAGGCAATGTGCAATGGTGTCTCACACGTGTAACAATGTAGTGTGCACAATAAGTGTGTGTGTATAGTGTGGATGTGTGATGACGTGTTGTGCACATTGTGCGATAGTATATTGTGCACATTGTGTGTGTGTGTGTGTGTGATAGAGGGTGCATTGGCATGCGTGTGGTATGGTGATATGCATGGTGTGTGTGTGTGTGTGTGTCTTGCCACACACACGCATTGGCATGCGTGTGGATATCAAAATATTTGTTATTACTTAATAGATATTAATGCACAAAATTATTTGTAATGGACTACAATAGTTTGGAGATTATTTTCTTGTCAAGGAAATATAAATCACCAGAAGGATGAACCTACAAGTGATTAGATAAATGAAATTTAATTATAAATTATATCTAACTATTGATTATCATGTGATTATTCATCATGATAGAGTAACTTCAATTTATTTATCTTGCACACCTGCATGACATGTAAGCTAAGAAGATCACTATACTCATTTTAAATCACGGATATATATGACATCATATCACAAATTATGAGATTGAAACTTGAATATCCTAAAGAGCCAAGGCAAGTCACCACTTACTTTACCAACTTCACAAACCTAACTACACAACTCATAGAGATATTCCCAATAGAGGAAGATGTAACATGAGGTATCAAATGGGTCATATCGTGCCCAGCATGGCATAGCTGCCAAGCTCGACACAGTCAGTTTGGCCCACAACTGGACACATCCGTGCTAGGTCATGTTGTATCATGATAATTTTTGGGTAGAAATCCAATTAAAATAATTTGAGATTATAATTTATTACTTACTAAAAATATTATATTTAAATAAATTAAAATAAATAATTAAAAAATTAGCATCCAACTCAACTAAAAAATAAAAGTGTTTAGTGAAAAAAATAATTTATTTCTTAATCAAAAATGAAATATAATACATACATATACATAATATAAGATAAAACATAAGACCATAAGTTCATAATAATATAATTGATAAAAATAAGAAATCTAAAAATAATGAAAATATATTATCATATAAAAATAATAATCAAAAATCACATGAGTTATTTATCCATGTCTGTAATACTAATATGATATATGGATGCAGTTATTAATCATCATTATCATGTAAGTATCTGAAGATATCTCTAATAGTAGCCTCAATATCCTCCATGTCACATGAATTATCATCTGTCAGTAACTTTTGATTCATATATTGAATGCTTAACTTTGAATCTTTCTAGTTCTTCATACATGCAAGTACCTCTACAATATACTATTAAAAATAATATTTATTATTACAAAAAAAAAAAGACTATTATGCAAGACACCAAAGGCATGCCGGCTCAAGGCACAGCTCATGTCGTGTTGGGTTTGGGGGTAATGGGCCTCATCCCGGGCCAAACACAACTCAAATGCCTAGCCCAAAGGCATAGTCCAATGGCACAAGCACCTATGATGCCCCAAAACTTGAACCAGTTTCGAAAACGATCCAATTAGACCACACCATAGCCACATGATTTTTTTTTTAAAATAATATTTTTTTCAAAAAAAAAAAAAAGCCCGCCTCGCTTCATACACATGGCGGGTTTTTTTAATAGACATACCATGTGGTTGGCCGAGGGCATTCGCGTGGCACGGTCCAGGTGCACGTGGAAGTGCGTGCCGCACCCCCCAGTTGACACCTCTATTTATAACTTGTGATGGTAATTTTGTTTTTTGTTTTATTAATTTAATTAATTAATTTAATTTTAGTATTGAAATTAAAAATTTATAACAATTTTGAAATTTAGGATGACCCAATTCCTAACGGCCTGATCCAACAAGTCCAGACACGACCCTGCCTGAACTGAGTACAAGCTGAGCCGACAGGCTATACCAGGCCATCTCTTCTCAAGTCATGTTGTGTTGGGCAAGCTATACCATTGGTAGTATACACTCGTATACTACCAGCCCGATTGGCTGCCAAAAATAACGGGCCAAGTCATCCAATCCGATCCATTTGACACTTTTAATGTCACATCATTAACCTGATAGTATACGCAAGGATCAAGATTATTTCCCATATTTTAGAAAAAATATGTAATTTACTAAAATATCTTCAAACGACTAGCAAGCAACGAGAATTTGGTAGTCTCTGTTTATCTGCAAATCTAAGTAAGAAGAAATCTCAAATGGATGTAAAATACCATTAGAATTACACATACATGATATTAGAGTCATGTATAGGATACGAACATATGATATCTAACTACATCAATAGTAAAAGTGACAAACTTATTATTAATGACAGAGACTAGGATACAAGAATTTTATTTATTAAATAATTCTAAAATTTTTTTATGACACGACGAACATGTGTTCGTCAATTTATACTCTCATCACTTGCATTACACTCATGTGCATATGCAACATTAGTAACATGTTTAGAATGTTTAGAGAAGACCCAACATTTAGCAACATGACTGTTGAAATGAAAACTAAATATTTAAAATACTTGTACACTATTCTCTCTTTATTATCTGGCTGTTTGCATGAATCTTAAAATTGAGGTGGAAAGAGCAAAGAATATTTTAACATACATATCCTCCCATATGAACCCAGAACACCAACCCAAAGGATTCATTCACGATAAATTGATTAAGTTATTTACATACTACGACACTAAGTATAGCAGTAGTTATAGTCAAGCTCCAAGTACGAACATAGATACCATATTCGAAGATGATGAATTTTCTATTTAATTAGCAAATGGAAAACAAGATAGATAGTCAAAATAGAAGCGAGCTATCTAGGTATTTAGATATTGATTACTGTTCAATTCTATAGCATAACAATAACACAAATCTTGTTATTTTATAATAGTAGAAATCATGAGTCCAACTATCTCGTACTTTCTAAGTCTAAGATGGCACGATATCTATTAACTCCTCCGGTGTTGAGCATAGCATCAGAGTCTTTTTTTTTGGTGCAGTTAATGTGATTTCAAATAAAAGATCAATACTGCGACCAGATATTATTGAGACACTAACATGTGTGAATAATTAGGATAATTCGAAATTGGACATCCAGGATTATACTAGAACAAAAGCAAAGGAATTACTGACAAATAATGACTCGTGTAACTTTGAGGAGATTGAGCTCACCGCTAGTGATATCATCTAATGCTTACGCAATGATGATCATTTGTATACTTACACAAATTGATATTGAGAATGAGCTTGCATGTCGCATGATTATGATTGATAATTTTTATTTTATGTTGTGAGTCATGACGTTGTATTTTTTTATTTTTTTTTATTAGATTGGATGATAATTGAATATTTTATATTTATGGATAATATTTTTTGATTATTAAACTTTGTCATTTGTGATTTGTGTTATAAAATTTATTTTTTTTTGTGATTTATGTAAAAAATATAAATAATATAATGTCGCAAATGATAACATAAAATTTTAAATTATGTAAAAAAAAAAAAAGAAATCATTGATCCACAATTGAGGGGCCAGTAGGGGTGAGTCGAGTATGTCTCAGACACTCGATGATCAGTAGACCTAGTCAGCTAATCTTATGCTTAGACTGGCATATCTGGGCCCGAATCTGGCCAGACTCAGGATGGACGGGCCATGTCGAGCTGACCATTATCCAAACATGTTGTGTCAGGCAAGGCAAGGCATGATGGCCTGACTAGGCTACCAAAAACCAGGAAATGCTGACATAGCATAGCCTGTTTGACACATCTAATCACGTATCATCTTAGATAGCACAGAATAAATAAATTCGTATAATTTTTAATAAAACAAAATATTCAAATTCTTATGATTATCATGTGATATGATAAAGCAGTAATTTGTATCTTAGTATCAAGATAGCTCACTCATATTTGACATACAATATCATCATTTACTCCAAGCTAACTGAATGAAAAAATTTTCGTCTTCGAATATAATGTTCATATTTATACTCGAAGTCTGACTACAACTATTATTCCTAGTATCGTAATATATAAACAAGTTAAATAATTTTTTGTGAATAAAACCTTTAAGTTCATGTTCCTAGTTTATGTATATGGACATGTATGTTAAAATATTTTCTACTTTTTTCACATTAACCTTAGGATCTATACAATCATCAAAGTAAAAAAGAGAACAAATAGAGGACCATTATTTTAAATACTTAGTTTCCATTGTAATAGTCAAAACACTAAATGTATGATAGTTTTTATACTAACTAAACATGTTACTATTGATACATATGCACATAAGTGCAATATAAATGGTGAGAGTGTACACAAATAAATACATGTTTATTGTATCATAAAAAATTATCAAAATTGTGTATATATGATGGGCATTCAAAAATTATTTTTACTATATAATGATATGTAAAAGTATATGTAATTATATACATGATGGGCATTCCTCCTCTCAAAAAGAATGAATATCAAAAAGTGTAATTATGATAAGAATACTGTGTTGAATAGGAATGTATGTAATTATTTTTATAAAAAAGAAAAGTGAGTTTAATTATTTTTATTAGACTATATACTGTGTTGAATTAATTACAATACACCAAAAAAACAAAAATGTATGTTATTTTCTACAAGGAATGTAATAGCTTGAATCATCCTTAGATTGTACAGACTTTGATATTAAAAATTTTTCTTATAAAAAAAGAAGTAAAAGAAGATGATGATAATGATGATGAAATGCAAGAAATGGACATTGAATGTTCAACGAAAATTTTCCATAAAAATTACAAAAAAGCTTGTAAGGAAGAAATGGCAATTTCAAGATATTTTTCAAATGGGCATGGGGGAAAGAAATTCTGCAAAAGATTAATGTTTCATGTGGAGGGTTCTTTCAAAAGCTATTCCATTAGATCAAAATAATTAGAAGAGAGATATAAAATTAGAATCTTGATGTGAATACTGCTAAGAAAACATAGAAAGCATAGATCATTTATTCTCTGCAAAAAATATAACTTAAGCGATTTGGAACAAAATAGAAACAAATAGAGGTGTCAAACGGGCCGGCCCAGCACGGCACGGCCCGTTTTTCACGTGCCCCGCCGTGTTACCATGCCGTGCCGGGCACGGCACGGCAAGGCAGTGTCGTGCCGTGCCCGGCCCGCTCGGGCACGGCTTGGCTTGGCCAGGCGGGGCACGGGCGCACGGCAAGCGTCCAGCCTGGACGCCTGGACCGGCTCAACCGGGGTCCGGGTCCTGGGAGCCAAGCACGGGCACGGCCCGTGCTTGGCACTTGGCAGACTATAAAAAAATTTTTTTTTTATTAAGTTTCTATTATTCTGTATACAGTATATACTTTAGAGTATATGTAATAATTAAAAAATATAATTTTTTGTAAAAATTATAAAATTATAAAATTAAATAAAACAAACAAATATTAGAAAAAAAAATTTTTTTTTTCAATTAAGTTTAGCTTTTTTTATTATTATAATTTATTAATTATATATTAAAAATTAAAGTTATTAATTTTTAAAATAAAATTTAAATCATAAAATAATAAATAAATACATTAAGTTAGTAAAAATTAAAATTAAAAAAAAATTTAAACTACACAAATGAAAAATTACCATTCATGCTTTTGAAACCAATAGTCCGAACAAAACATTTATAAGTTTCAACACAACGTATAATACAAAGTACAAACAAAGCGTATAAATAAAATAAATAAAAAAATATCGAAAAAAAAGAGCAGATGAGCATCAATCGTCAAGCGGCATATCATGAGAATCATCAGCCGCAACATCAAGATCAGTATCATATGGGTCATCATCATCGGCAATCAGCTCCTCCGCCATCGTAGTGGATGTGGATGCGACTGCAGTGTCTGTCACAGTCCCAGCTTCAGCACGATCACTGATGCTAAATCTCGATTCCTCCCAATCCTTCAAACATGCCAAGGCCTCAACCATATCTGGACGTAATCTCGATCTTCTATCCGAAATCACGTTCACTGCAACAGAAAAAGCAGACTCCGATGCTACGCTCGACACCGGAGGAGTCAATAGATCCCGTGTCATCCTAGATAGCACGGGATAGGCGGACTCATATGATTTCCACCACTGTAATAAATCAAGATTCTTATTGTCAGAAGGTGATAGGATTGAGCAGTAATCGATATCTAAGTACCGAGACAGCTCGCTCCTATGTGAAGGTCCACCCCTACGTTTCCCCCTCGCTAGGTTAATGGAATAATCGTCATCTCCGAACAAGGTATCAGTGTCCGTACTCACAGTCTCACCACCACCATACCTAGTATCGTAGTATGTGAACAGGTCTGTCAACTTCTCGTAAATGAACCCTTCAGGTGGCTCTTCCAGGTTCATGCACGAGAAAATGAAAGTCAGGGTGTTTTCAACCCCTTCCACCTTAGCCCTAGGGTCCATGCATGCTGCGAGGCAATAAAGAGATGGAATGGTAGACCAGTACTTCAAGTACTTGGTCTCCATCTCTGCAACCATATGGCTAAGCGTCGGGTCCGCTCGATACTTCCTAAACATGCTACTAATGTTGCATATGCAACGAAGTGCAATGCAAGTGGTGGGCGTATAAACCGACGAACACATGTTCGTCGTGTCATAAAATATCTTCTGGAATTTCATAAATGAAATTCCTGAAGCCCAGTCAGTGTCGTCAATAATAAGTTCGCCACTCTTACTATTGACGTAGTCGGATATCACGTGTTCGTATACAACACATGATTCCAACATCAGGTACGTGTAATTCCAACGATGTCTCACATCTGATTGGAATTTCTTCTTCTTAAGATTCGCAGACAAACAGAGATTACCAAACTCTTGTAGTCTGCGAGGAGTGCGAATATACTTGAGTGCATTGCGTATATTTTCCAACGCGGGAGAACACACCTTCATACCCGCTTGAACTATCAGGTTAATCACATGACACATGCATCTGACATGAAAGATCTCTCCTAAAGGTGCGTCTCTAATATTCCTAACAAACATATTGATCGCTACTCCATTATTCGCATCATTATCGAAAGTGACACTAAAAATTTTATTTTGAATTTTATATTCCCTAAATATTTTCATCATACACTCAAAAATAGCCGGGCCATCATGAGGATGAAGAATCTCAGTGAATCCTAATATTTTTTTATTGATTGTTCAGTTAGAATCTACATAATGACTCGTGAGACATACATAAGAAGAATCATCGTGACATGTCCATATATCGGACGTCACGGACACCACTCCACTAAATGCCAAAAATTCCTTAATTATTTTATGTTTTTCTAACTTATATATCTTTAGTATGTCACTCCTAAATGTGGACATAGGAATCCTACGATAGGATGGCTGAAAATAAGTCTGCATGATGCGCACTACCCTCGGATCTTCCGAAAATCTGATCGGAAGACCCATCAATGTGATGAGCCTGGCCATACCGTCCCTACCCAACTCGCTGGAGTATACGAAGGGAGTAAACTTTGAGACTGAACTAGATCCAGTCTCAAAAAATATAGTGCCAAGTTGAGTTTGGCTAGGATCTAAGGGTCCATGTTTTTTGGAGCATATTTCAGCATGCCTCTTGAGGTGCCCAGTCTCACATGTACTCTTGCATGTTAAAAGTCTCATACAATATTTGCACTGTGCCATTTCATGTTCCTCACCCCTAACATCTAATTGTGTTATGATTTTAAAATGTGTCCAAACTACAAAAGTCCTCCTAGTTTTTTTGTTTTTTAGAACTTTGGGCTGAGACGACAGGAGAAACCAACGTTTCAGGAGCCACAGACGTATGTGCAACACTAACATTTTCATTTTCCAAATTTAAATACGTGTAAGGTGTATTTGTCATTTTTTATTTTTCGTAAGTTTTTCTAGAGAGAGAAGCTTTAGAGAGAGAAAGTACAAAAAAAGTAAATTATATTACCCGGTAAAAGTAATGAGGTCACTCACGTGCAAGGTGCACCGCAGGAAGCTTTGATGTTCAAAACTCAAGTTGAGTTTCACGAAAATCCAAGCCGAAATCAAATTCACGAGGGCCGAGAGAGAGATGCACGGTTTATGTGAGAGAGAAAATATTGAGAGATTTTATGTTTTTGAAAAACATAAAATGTTATAGGGAGGGGGGTAGATTTTATAGGCTAAATAAAGTTTTATTTTTTAAAAAAAAATATTTTTTTATTAATTTTTTGAATTTTTTTAATATATTTAAGGGGCAGAATCATGATGACCGTTGGATTCTGCCCCCTAGCCGTTGGAGGCGAATCCAAGGGTTGAAAATTGCTCAAGTTTGAAAAAAAAAATTTTTTCCGTTGGAAATTTTTTTGGATTCGGGTTTCGGCAGAAAAGACCGCGGGTCGGATCTGTTTGGACCCGACCCGTGGTCTTTTTACCGGCGGGGGGGGCCCGGTTGGGTCACGACTCAGAGAGTCGTGACTCGTGAGTCGCGACTCACGCCACGGCACGCGTGGCACGCCACCAGTGCCACGCGTGCCTGCGTGAACCGGCACGGGATGGACCCCTGCCGGCGTGCCATGCCAAGGCACGGCACGGGTCCATCTTCACCCGGGCACGGTTTTTGAAAGTGCCGTGCCTCGTGCCGGGCCGGCCCGGCCCGGCACGTTTGACACCTCTAGAAACAAATATGGGCATGGGAAAAAGAGAGCTTCCTCTTAAGGCCAGAATAGAATATTGGAGGCAAGCCCACTTAAGAAGAGAAAGCCTCACGTGGTGATCTAGTACAAATGGAAAGCTAAAAATAGAAGTAGATTTGAGAACTCTCCAATGCATGCCAAGAATATATTAGAGCAAATAAGAAGAGAAAGCTCCTCCATTTCAGCCTACAACCCATTAAAAGTCAATGATAAGAACTTAGAGGTAGATATTAAAAAGATATGGAGGTTGAAAACTATTAGGAAACCTCAATTAGATTTTATAACATTTAGTTGGAACAAACCACCGAAAGGTGTAATAACTTTAAACACGGATGGGTGTTTCAAAAGGGACATGGAGGCGGTAGGGGGAGGATGATTTATAAGAGATAATGAATGAAAGGTTATTAAAGCATTTACAATGAGGGAAGTTGCTATCTCAGCCCTGCATGCGGAAATTATGGCATTGCAGAAAGGGCTAAAAATTTGCAGCAATCATAGACTCCAAAATATTCAATTATAGGTTGATTCATGCCTACTGGTGGATCTAGCCACAAGAAGGATAGATATGTAGAGGTGCGAGGGAGAAACACGTAGTATTAGATAGGCTTTGATAGATTTGAATGGATAAATAATACACATATACAGTAAAGCAAATACTCTGGCAGATAGGTTAGTCGAAGAGGGTAGAAAAAAAAATTTCAAGAATTTGATGGAGAAGATATTTTAGATAGATTTAAAGGTATAATTATTTTAGATAGAATATGTTATTCTTACTTCAGAGTCACAAAGAATAAAAAATATAAGTTGGAAGAGTTGTGGATCTGGTAGGCTTAAGCTAGAAGAGGGATAGCTACCAGATCTACCTTAGGTTTTATAAAGGCACAAGCTTGTTTTTTTTGATTAGATATGGTTGTAAAAAAATAAAGGAGAGTTTCTAGTTTGTAAAAATGGTATTTCTCCACCGAAAGAGATGGTAATATTAATAAAATAAAATTTTAAAAAATGAAGAAGAAGAAGAGAAAAAAGAAGAAGAATATGCGGAAGAAAAAAAAGAAAATAGAAAGAAGAAAAAGAGAAACAAAAAGTGGAAGAAGAAGAAAAAGAGAAAATAGAAGAGGCAGAAGAAGATGATAAAAAAGAAGAATAAAAGATAATAAAAAAGAGAAAGAAAAAGAAGTATAGGAAGAAGAAGAAGTGGAGGAAGAAGAGGAATATAAAAAAGAACAAGAACAAGAAAATGAAGAAAATGAAGAAGTTGAAGTTGAAGAGAAAGTAGAAAAAGAAGAATAAAATAATTATGATGAGGAGCAAGAAAAAAAAGAAAAAGAAAAGTTAGAAGAATACTATGAAGAAGAAGAAGAAGAAGCAGCAGCAGCAGGAGAAGAGGAAAAAGAAGATGAAGAAGTAGAGAAAAAAGAAGAAAAAAAAGAAGAAGATGTAGTAGTAGTAGTAGTAGTAGTAGTAGATGAAGAAGCAGGGGTAGAAGAAAAAGAAGAAGAAGAAGAAAAAGAAAGTGAAAAAAAGAAGAAAAGAAGAAAATAAAAAAAAAATAAGAAGAAGTAGATGAAGATGAAGAACAAGAGGACGAGTAAGAGGAAGAAGATGGAGAATAAGAGTAAAAAGAAAAAGAAAAAGAAAAAGAAAAAGTTGATGTAGAAGATGAGGATGATGGTGCAGATGAGGAGGAAGAAGAAGATGATGATGATGATGATGAGAAGGAGGAGGAGAAGGAGAAGAAGATGAGGTAAAAGGAGATGAAGACGAGGAAAGAGAAAAGGAAGATGATGATGAATGAGAGGAAGAAAAGGAAGAAAAAGAATAATAATAATAATAATAGGAAGAAGTAGAAAATGAAAATTTAATAACAAGAGGAAGAAGAATAAGAATAAGAAGAAGATGATGAAGTAAAGGAATGAGAAAATGATTAAGAAGAATAGGAGGAGGAGGAGGAAGAAGAAGTAGAAGCATAAGAAGAAGAAGAAGAAGAAGCAAAAGAGAGAGAAGAAGAAGAAGAAGAAGAAGCAAAAGAGAGAGAAGAAGAAGAAAAAAAAAGAAAAAGAAAAAGAAAAAGTAGAAGAAGAAAATTAAGAAAAAGATTTGAAATATGATGAATAAAAAGAAGAAGAAGAAAAAGAAGATATGCACGAAGATAAAGAAAAAGAAAAAGAAGAAAAGGAGGAGGAGGAGAAAGAACAAGAAGAAAAGAAGAAGAAGAGGAAGATGAAGTAAAAGAAGAAGAAGAGAAGGAGGAAGAAGAATAAAAGGAAGCAAAAGATGTAGAAGAACATTAAGAAATGGAAAAAGAAAAAGAATGAAAGGAAGAAGGAGAAAAGAAGAAAAGGAAAATGAAGAAGAAATAAAAAAAAGGAAGGAGAAGAACAAAAGAACTACATGAACAAGAAAAACAAGCAGAGGAAGAAGAAAAAGAAGAAGTTGAAGAAGTAGAAGAAGTAGTAGTAATAGTAGAAAAATAAAAATAAAAATAAAAATAAAAAGGAGTAAAGAAGAAGAAGAGGAAGAAGAAGAAAAATAAGACAGTGAAATAATTTGAAGAAAAAAAAGATGATGAAAAAGAAGAAGAAAATGATGATGATAAATTAGAAGATGATAATGATGAAGAAGTATGAGAAGAATAAAAAGTAAAAGATAAAAAAAAGAAGAATATGAACTAGAATAAAAATAAAAAGAGTAATAGGGTGAAGAAGAGAAAGAAAAAGAAAAAGAAAGAATAAAAAGAATAAGAAAAAAAAAGAGGTGGAAGAATAAGAAATAGAAATAGAGAAAGAATAAGAAAAAGAAGAAAAAAATGAGGAGGAAAACGAATAATAATAAGAAAAAAAAGAAAAAGAAAAAGGAAAAGGAAAAGAAAAATAAATGGAAGAAGAAAAAGATGATGATGATGATGATGATGAAGGAGAAGTACAATAAGAAGAAGTGGAAGAAAAAGAAGTAAATGAAAATGAAGATAAAGAAGAAGAGGAAAAAAAAGAAGAATAAAAATAGGAAAAAATAGAAGAAAAAAAAAGGAAGAGGAAGAGGAAATAGCAGAAGAGAAAGGAGAAGAAGAAGAAGTGAAAGATGAAGAAGAAATAACAAAAGAGAAAGGAGGAGAGAAGGAGTGAAAGATGATGATGATGAAGAAGAAGAGGAAGGAAAATAAGTAGAAGAAGAAGAAGCAGCAGTAGCAGAAGAGGAAGAAGAATAAGAAAAGAAAAAATAAGAAAAAAAAGAATAGGAAGAAGAGAAAAAAAAAAGGAAGAAGAAGAAGAAAATGATGAAGAAAAAAAAGAGGAAGAAGTAGAAGAAGAGGAAGATAAAGAAGAAGAAGAAAAAAAGAATAAAAATATACGAATTGGAAGAGGAAGAATAAAAAAAAGAATAAAAAGAAATAGAACAATAAGTAGAATAATATAATGAAGAATAGAACAAGAAGAAAAAGAAAAAGAAGATAATGAATCATTTGAAGAACAATAATAAGAGGAGAAAGAAAAAGAAGATGATGATAAAGAAGAAGAAAATGATGATTAATTAGAAGAAGATGATGAAGAAAAAGTATAAGAAGGATAAAAAGTAAATAAAAAAAAAGAATATGAACTAGAATAAAAATAAAAAGAGTAATAGGGTGAAGAAGAGAAAGAAAAAGTAGAAGAAAGAAGAAGAAAAAGAATAAGAAAAAAAAGTGGAGGAGGTGGAAGAAGAAATAGAAAAAGAGAGAAGAAAAAGAAAAAAAAATGAGAGGAGTATACATTCCTTAGATTATGCACCATCTCTACTAAAAATAATTAATTAACATAGTATATAGTGTAAACTCTCACTATACTGTGTTGAATATAATTGTGTCAATAATTAAACACACTATATACATTCCTTTTTCTAATAAAACAAATTAATTAACATACATTCCTTTTTCTTATAAAAATAATTACACTATAATAATTACACTATTATAATTTCTTATAAAGATGCTAATAAAAAAATATATAGCATAATCACAACCACTTTGTTGTAGTCAACTTTATTTTGCACTATCTCTACTAAAATTTTCAATTATACCGCATGTGCATAAATATAACAACAATAAAAAAAATTAAAAAGTGAAACACAAGAGGAAAGAGGAGAGAGAGGAGCAGGAGAAAATAGAATTAAAAAAAATAAAGAGTAAAATTCAAAAAATTTTATTTACTATTTATACAAATTTTTATATTAAAAAAATATTTTTTTTTAAATTTTTTAATTTTTTTATTAATATATATGGCAAAAAATTTAACAGACATCAGATTTTGGCCCGTAGCCATTAGAAACAAATCTGAAAGCTCAATTTATTTTAAAAAAATTGTTTTTTAAAATCTGAGTTTTTTTAATCCAACCCCATTGAACGATTACCCAACAAGTCATGACTCATGACCCATGACCCACCCATTCCTAGTCACAGGTCACCATGCCGTGGAACATGCTAATGTGTCAATCACGCGGATCACATATGGCCCTACACAAGGCACAGGTTGCCCCAACCCAACATGATATGGCCCCGACCCATGCACAACTTTGGATTGTGTCGTACTGGACCTAGCTTAACTAATTTGAGTCATGTTTCATGTCGTGCTCAGCACACCCAGACCACTTGACACCTTTAGATGTGACTAAAAAAATAAGATAAATAAAGCAACTTCTTGACATGATATTTCTATACTAACTACCTAATAATTTTTTAGCATTCCACAGCCAAATTTTAAATGACTTTCAATTTCCTATCAAACCAAAGTTACATCAATAGACAGTTCAATATAAGCAAGACAAACTAAAATCTACGTGAGAATCATCTTATTCATTATATACTGACAATATAAAAGTATTAGTTATAGTAGAGACAAATTTGAGAGTCTCGATACAATGCACAAAATATAGGAGTGGTAACATCATGTAGAGATGTTGAGCATTATTTTCAGAGAGTAGATAGAGAACATTGCAGGTTGATGAGGAAGAGAAGACGACTCCAAAAATACACGAGGGTCCTCACAGTGTTCTTTCTTCATAATTCATACTAGAAAAGAATATGCAAAATTCTTCACTAATAAAACAAGAGTAGATACTTTCCTTTGCTCATGTACTTATAGTCTTTGTAGCTCATGTATTATAGTCTTTGTAACTCATCTTCTTACTTCAAACTCATGTTATCAATTCTAGAACTAACAAATATATCATCAATAATCACTCATTGCTTACTATATTTCTCCATTATTTATTGAATATTATAAAAATCAATAATAAATCATTAAAAATCCTTGTTTATGGCAATATTCAACTTAACAACTTATTACTTTCACAAATTTATATTATTCAAAGGGTTTCCCAATAGTCTTTGGTATATGATATGCTTTTCAAAATAATTCAATTCTAATTTTATCTTTTCTTTTTTATAATATTTTTTTATAAAATTGAAAAACTTCAAGAAAGATATTTTGTAAGATTGAGCATTATAGACAATATATTGTTAATCTATAATTTATTCTTTTTGAACTTGGTCACTAACAATAGTCAAGCTAATAATATTATATCATAATGGTAGAGTCGTCTTTATACTAAAGTGTGAGACATGTTAATTATAAAAGCACATTGAAGCTTTTAATCCCACTCCAAACTTATGTGAGTATTAACTCATTCAATATGATATATACTTGTTGGTACCATATGTATAATGATTTCATAAAAGTATCATCATTATATAGACAAAAAGTTTAAATATAGTAAATGGTTGACTCTCTCTCCCAGCTAGAAGTTCATGTGAGACTACTAATGAGTAAAGAAAAATAATAGGCCAAACATATCTTATGAATTTTTACTATTCCTATGTTCACTATAAAAGAACTCATATATGAAAAAAATAATATCATCACTTATTAAAATTTAACAGGCCTCTAAGAAAAAAAAATGTACCCTTTGTGAGTACTAAAATATCCACACACACACAAAAAGATAAAAGGTAGACCTCAAAACCATGTGAGCTAACTTATATTATCTTTGGAAAAGATTATAAACAAAATAAGCATTCCTAAAAACTATAGAAGATAATTTAAATGATTTCTATCCAAGATACAAGATATGAAAGAACAAACTAAAAAAATATACAAAAAAGTATATGGTTGATCGTTGATGTGATAGTTTATGGTTAAAGCTATATCTCCTCAAAATTTCTTTGAAATACTCCCCCCAAATAGGAGTGTCCAAGTCAGTTTAATCAAATATTTATTCTTTCTTTCAAATATTTTATATTATGTGTGCACTGACACAAAAAATATAACATATAATTTAAGGATTCATATAGAAAGTATTAAATTAAAATATCATCAATTCGAATAAATCATGACTTCTTATATTTCAATATTTTTATCTATTAATTCAAAATTTGGATTGATTCAAAAGGAAAATGAGAGATGAGAGGGAAAGAAAAAAAAGAAAAGTTAAATTTTATCAAAATAAAAAATTAATTTAAAATATAACATAATATATATACAACACACATAAATATATATAGTCTAGAGCAGCCAACAAATTAAATACCCTCAAATAATAAAAAAATAAATAAATAATAAAAATTAAACTAAACTCAATTCTCGCTTCAATTTGGGACATGCATGTCACAAATTCTCAACTTAGAAGGAAGAAAAATAATTTGTGATTTTTAGAAAACTTTCATGAAGATATATGTAATTTTGATCATGGGTAGGCATGTAGGACATAACAATCAAATCATACTAATTATCACAAATAACTAACATCATAGCCATGTACTCTATTTCCACATTAGATTTTGAAATAAATATTTAACTTTTATATTTCCACAAGGCAATGATACATGCAAAAAAATATAAAATTGTGGCTGATCTCTATTTTGAAATCACAAGAGCTTAACTAAAATCTAAATACATCTTTATCCGGCGATAAAAATAATTTCACATCCAAAATTTTTTTACCTACATGAGAATCATAACTAGTACATTCATATGAATTTGTATAGTAAAAAATAAAAAAATAATTAAGTATACTAACAAAATAAATAATATTTAGCCTAGTTATTATCACATAGTTTAGTTTTTTTTTACAATCATCTTATACCTAGTTGAATCAATTGATAAACTAACATTTATAGATAAGTCCACACCTGAATAAATAGGTAAATCAAAAAGTATACATCCCGACATATCGTGGTAAGATAAAATATATAAAGTAAATCTCCTCTGAAAAAGAAATATCATAACTCTTGAGTATCTGACCTCACTACCAAGAAATTATCTCAAATGTCATAAATCTTTTACCTGAAACTGAATTTATAAAAATAATTTCAAATAGAATATATTCAACTAATCATCTTATATAATTAAAATATCATCTGATGCATGCAACTAACAACACATACTTAAAGATGTCAAATGGGCCTAGAGGGGTCAACTAGGCCGGCTGCCCGGGCCCGGGCCGGAGCCCGACCCAATTCAATCGTGCTTGGCCGAGCACACTCACAACACGACTCATGTCGTGCCAGGCACGACATGTTTGACACTTGTAAATGGGCCTAGTAGCTCAAGCCCAGCTCACAGCAATTCTCAAATGTTATGGTAAGCATGACACAATATCAATAGGAGTCATGCCTACATTGTGTTTGGGCTGGCTAGTGGCATAACTCGTGTCATGTTAGGCCTGGACAAACATCCAACATTTTGAAGCACGACACAAACCAGTATGAACAAGCACAACACAAACTAGCACAAACTAACACCACACAAACCAGCATGAATAGGCAACGCATATGAACTTCACATGCATGTTCATGATAGAAATTTAAAAAATAAGCACATGAAGGGCACGCACCACATTTTAAAATTAATTTGATTTTTTTTTAACTTAATGTGTGTGTGTGTGTCATGACATGAGCCAAAGTTCTCAACTCACCTATCCAAATAGGGTCAGCAAGCTAGGGTCACTAGCCATAGCCCTAGCTATCCTAGGCTAGGCTAGGCTAGTGCAGTAGCACTAGCTAGTATCCTATGTGAGCTATGACATAACCTCGGCTAGCCTATGTCATCGATGGGCAGTTGAGTCGAGTTTTACCCAAGTCAAACTCATCCTGCCGCAGCTTTGCACACCCTAGTTTCCCCAATCAGGCAATCGGGCCATGTTGGTCCTCCCTTCCTTACCATTAGCATGGTGCAGCCCATTAGGATGGAGCATGTCGTGCTCAGTACATCACGATGACCTGACTAGGCCTAAAAAAATGGATCATGTTAGGCAGGCATAACATATTTACCATCTTTACACATATTCATCTTTTCATTCACGTCAAAAAAACAAAAATAATTTGATATACATACACCAAAACCAAACACAATAATTATCAAAGAAAATCTATTAAAGTATATCTTAGGAAACTATTTTAGGCCATAAAATGTAATTCAAAATCAGCACATCATATTTATGCTCTCAAATTTAATGAATATTAGTGATTACCTAAGAAGTACAGACACGGACACGATGATACGACACGACAGAATACAAGGACACGGCAAATTCTAAAAAATTAGGATGCGGATACAACTAAGATACGGTATAATAAAAAAAATAAAATTAAAAATAAAAATTATTTTCTTTATAAATTAAAATATTTTATTTTATAAAATAAAAATATTGTATTTTATTTTATTTTATAAAATAATATTTTATAATTATCTTATTTTTATATAAAAATATATTTTATTAATTTTATAAAATAAAAATATTTTATTTTATAAAAATCACGCCCCCCACAGAATTGTGCCCGCCCTGCATCCCCATAGATCGTGCCCGCCCCCTGCCTCCACCCTCAAATCGCGCTCACCCCCTGCCTCCCCCCCTCAAATCGTGCCCGCCACCTGCGTCGAGTGGCCAACATCACCACATGGGCGTCGTTAGCCACTAGACGTCGTCAGACGTCGGTCACTCTCGGTATGGATACAGCAGCCGACGCAACCGTCTGATATGTCACGTGGCATATCAGATACAGATTGATCAAAGATACGTCACGTGGCATATCGGACACGTATCCGTGCCGTGTCCATGTGTCCAGGTGTCGGACACGGCTATAAGGAGCCGTGTCCGTGCTTCCTTGGTGATTACTACATAAATATATCATCCTCTAGCTTACTATAATAAATATAGGCATTACATTTAACTTATACACAATTCACATATGTAATGTTTGAATAGAAAAAACAATCTAGTAGTAATCATTTTTGTTGCATGAGGAAATATATTCTAATACTAAATGTCATAATTCTATGGAAAACATCTCAATATTAGAGGTGTCAAATAGGCCAAGTGGCAAAGGCACTGTTCGACACAATGGCCCACAGACACGGATCTCAACACGAGCCGAGATATGCCCCAATCCAGCCCAACACCCCCGGCCCGAACCCAAGGCCCGACGAATCCAAAAATTTCGTCGGGCCCAAACCCAACCCATGGTCTTTTCTGCACCCCCTAGACTCGAGTCCAAGGCCCGAGCCTTTCACTCTATGGCTCCATTCTAGAAGCCAAAGCTTCTAGAATGGACTGTTCGGGTCGGTTCGACAGTCGAACCAACCCAACAATAAAAAAAAATTCAAATCTAAGACATTGAATTTCGCCTCCAACGGCTATGAAGTAAAATCCGACGACCCTAAGGATTCTTCCCATTTTTTAATTATAAAAAATTCTAAAAACAAAAAACAAAAAAAAATTATTTTTTTTAAAAATTATATTTCTTTATCTATAAACCCCCCCCCTCATTTCTCATTCTAAGATTTATGTTTTTAAAATATAAATTTCTTCTCTCTCTAATTTTCTATCTCAAGTTTTTAAATATCAATTTTGGGCTTTCGGCATTTCGCATTTCGGGAGCAATTTCGGTGTGGATTGTGATGAGTATGCGGTGCAAACATAAAAAAACTAAAGTTTACACATTATTACGAATATTTTTTTATTTATTAGTTTTTAAGTTTTAAAATATAAATCTAAAATTAAAATCTTCTACTTCTCTATATTCTAGTTTGTCTCTTTATAATCTAAAAAATAAAAAAAATAAATAATACTTTTAATAATAAAAATAAAATTAATTATAATTTAGATAATAAAAATAAAATTAATTATAATTTAGATAATAAAAATCCTACAGAAAAATCCGAGACTGCAAAAACTTTGATTTCTCCGATCGTATTAACTCAAGCATCTAAAAAACAAAATTAGAAGAACTTTAGTAGTTTAAACTCACTTTAATATAATAAAACCAAAAATATTAGAGGTACCAAAGAAGAATCAGCATAATACAAATATTATAAAAAAATATTAACATATAAGAATTCGTGTATAACTGAGCACTTTAAGAGATATGACAAACAATACACCAAAAAACATAGAGTATTAAATCCTAGGCAAACTTAATGAAAGATTTTTTAAGGTTGGAACCAGTTAAATCTTAAAGTTTACCCTCTTCATATACTACAACGAGTTAAGGAGGAAAGCATGATCAAACTAATCACCACGATGAGTCTTTCAATTAGATTTTTGAAGGATTCAAGGATAATCAAAATCATGCAGACATATTTTCAACCTACATATTATAAGATTCTTAGGTCCACATCTAAGAACAACATACTAAAATATTATAAATTAGAAAAACAAATAATAATTAATAAATTTAGAAAATATAGTTTAGTAGTATCTGTGATGTCTGATATTACTACTAGTCACAATGATGTATCTTATGCATGTCTCTCCGCTCACTATGTAGATTCTAAATGGATACTAAATAAAAAAAATATTAGGATTCTTTGAAATTCTTCATCATAATGATAGCCCGACCATTTTTAAGTGCATGATAAAAATTGTTAGAGAATATAAAATTTAAAATAAAATATTTAATATCACATTTGATAATGTATCTAATAATGAAATAGCAATTAAAATATTTGTTAGAAATATTAGAGATTGACTATTATGAGAGATTTTTCACGTTACATGCATGTGTCACGTCATTAACCTAATAGTACAAACAGAGATGAAGGCATGTACCCTCACTTTAGAAAATATATGTAACTCACTAAAATATATTTGCACAGCTCACAAACAATAAAAGTTCAATTATTTCTATTTGTTTACAAATCATAAGAAGAAATTTCAATCATATATAAGATACTGTTGAAATTACACATATCTGATATTTGAGTCATGTGTTTGATACGAATACGTGATATCCGACTACGTCAATAATAAAAGTAACGAATTTATTATTGATGATACTGACTAGGATACAAAAATTTCATTTATGAAATTCCTAAAGATTTTTTATGACACAACTAATATATGATCATCAGTTTATGCTCTCATGACTTGCATTACACTCAATCCTATCATATTCTTATACTAAGAATCTTAATATATTACAGTAGTGAAAATTATCCGAATTTATCTTTCCCATGCTATTTAAGATGGCACAGGATCTATTGACTCTCCTCCGGTATCGAGCATAGCATCGAAGTCCTATGTTGCACGGATATGCCTAGGAACTGCCGTGTCCACGTGTCCGACACGTGGACACTGCGACACGGGTCGGATACGTGTCCGATACGCCACGTGGCATATCGGACACTAATCCATATGCGATACGCCACGTGGCGTATCGGATACGCGTCGGAGACGTATCCAACGTGTTGTTCGGAAACAGTTGTCGTTAACAACAGACGCGTCGTTTACCTGCGGATGGGTCGTTTACCAACCGACGCATTTTTACGATTCTAACGGGTCGGAAATACACTATATATTAATGATTACTCCTATATCTCCAACAAATTGAGGAGCACACCACCAACAGTGAGTTGCTGACAAGCTGATTGCAGGAAATAATTGTCAATTGTCATTGCGTCAAACGGGGAGGGGAGGAGCATACCGCCGAGACGCCGATAGTACCTAAGGTAACCTAATTCTATAAAAGGAATAGGAGTTTTGGAATTTGTATCGGGAGGGGGGAGAGTTCGAAAATCAAAACTGTGAAGGGTGGGTGGGTGGGTGGGGGGGGGGGGGGGGGGGGGGGGGTGGGGAGGTTCGGGAGGGGGGAGGGCATTAGAGGGTTTAAATTTTTTTTTACATAATTTTAAATTATTTTAAAATACAGTATTTTAAATTATTTTAATATACCTAATATTTATAATTAATAATTTTTATTTTTTTTATCATGACGTATCCTAGCCGTATCCGCATCCTAGTTTTTTAGAATTTGCCGTGTCCTCGTATCCTGTCGTGTCGTATCCCCGTGTCCGTATTTGTGTCCGTGCAACATAGTCAAAGTCTATATTTTATGTTGCAATAATTATTATTTCGGATAGGTGATCAAGATTATCCAAATATTGTTGAGACTTTAGCATGCATGTAGGATTAGGAATATTCAAGCTTAAGCATCGAGATTACGTTCAGATATTAATATTGATGATGATATGATAATTTATGAATGATGAATGATAACATTAATGATTAACAGATTGAGATACTGATGTCTAATATTTGATTTCGATTTACTCATTTACATTATATTTATATTTGTTTTTTTTTTTTTGATATTACTTTGAGTGTGTGCCTTTGTGAATTGATGCTTTAAACTTGAATATTTATTTTTTATAAATTTTTATTTTGTATTGGTTTTTAATTTTTATTCATATTTAAGTTTTAATGTTTTATAAATTCATACACTTACATTGATACACATTTAGTTTTAAAATTTTAGTTGTTTATTATAATAAATAAACTTAATATTTTATTAAATTTAATAAAATAAAAATTTTAAATTTAATTATTTATTTATAGTTAACTATTAACATTAACTATTTACTAAAAATAATAACAAAAACTGTTAATGTATTAAAAATATATAAACATTAACTATTCTGAATAAAAAAATTTAAATATATTAAAAATTAAAAACCAACTCGTATGAGCCCGACCCAACATGGTTTCATCACTTGACAGGCCGTCCGGGCCTGGCATGATGAAACTGGCCCAGCCCGACCTAATCTAACCCAACCCATTTGACACCTCTACTCACCGTCTCACTACTAATCTAATCTTGAGTTGACTGATCTTTTTCCTCCAATCTCTTCCCCACCATATACACTCATTTACATCTCATTACTGATTTACCTACCAATTTTGGAATGGCATCCCACATATAATTAAATATGATTGAACTCAATTCTTCCAAACAATGAATATCACCTACTTGGATGACATTCAGAAAAAATATTTGTAAATAAATAACTATCAAGTAAGAATATAAAACTAAAATACATGGTACAAACATGAGAATGAGACCATACTCAAAAATAAAATATAAAAGTAAACACATCATCAGTTCATTCCATATTTTAATTGAAAGATTAAGGATGGGCAATGGAACAAATAGCTTGAGCACAACCCAAGACATGGCCTCGAGCACAACACAGCATGTGCAGGAGCCATGCCTGCCCTATCCACAGGCTGACCCATGGCACGACACATCACAGTGCATTCATCATGACCAACATGACAGATATGACACTTGGACTGCACATGCCTATTTGTACTTGGTTTAATTAAAAAAGAAGTGAGTTTTGCACACCTATTTATATTATATTTGATTAAATGGGGCACATGAAAATTGAAAAGTACATGCACCCTATTTAAAAAAATGATCATTGCATTTGCAACGATCAATCTTCGTGAACCAACAACAATAATGCACATCATAGTCCAATCGGAGGGTTATTAAAATATGAGTTAGTATGAGATATAATTTGAGAGAATAAAAATTATCATTTAATTGATTAGAAAACTAGGAAATAATATTATTTCTCCCCAAAAATATCTAATTACATTCTTATGAAATATGAGTATCCTAATCATCTCAATAAGATATTAATTTTTCCTCTCACCTATTTCATTCTATACAAAAATAACAGTACATAATATTTGATGATTTATCTCTCTTCAGATAAACAAAAAAAACTAGTAAGAAATATATTTCAAAACACTATTATTTCTCAATATATTAATATAATATTCAAATTAAATTTTTATCTTTTTATGAAATTTTCAAAAAAAATTGAGATTTTTTTCTTAATTTGAATGGTAAATTGAACATATCATTATTGCAAATCAATTACAAGATTTTTTTCATAAATATCAACTATCATATAAATTGAGACGAATAATAATTAAAAGTAATAAAATATCTCAGGACATCATATGAGTCATCCTACGGGACCTTCACATATTTGATTAAATCAAATGGAATTAGTCCCTCCTAATAATTCTTTGAATGTCAAATAAGAAATTATAGTTTGTTTTATTAACTGACACATCTCATAATCAATAGACATCACTCATCTAATACTAATCACTATAATTTTCAACATTTTTAGTGAATGACCAATAAATAATAGTAAACAAATATCTAGAAAGATGAGTTCCTATCAATTGAGAAGAATGAGTACAATACATATCGCTCAATCCACAAGAGAATCATTTGTCTTATCTGATAATCTTGCATATATAGGTATCAAACGGGCTAGGCCAGGCCAAGCCGACCCATTTTTAGGTGACCCAATCAGGCCACAGTGACGTACTCTGCATGGAATGACTTTGGCAGAGCCGTCCCAGCACGATTAGTAACTTTTTCAGGCATGGTCCATTCTTGTACTTGCCAGATCAAGCCCGACGCACAATGGTATCGACAAGTCCCCTGTTCCGGAAACTTCGGCTTCAGGAACCCCAAGGCTCGAACCTGTAGTCAGGCTTGGGAATCGGGACGACAGCATGATGCACGACGAGACCAACAGGTCCCATGTACCAAAAGCTTCGGCTTCTAGAACCCCAAGGCTCTAACATGTAATCAAACTCGGGATTCAAGACGACGAAAAGTCGAGAGTGAGGGGGCACATTAAGGATCATGCCGAAATGTCATGCCTTCTGGCCAGGGTATCGAGTCATGCTTAGTCCGGCACGAGGCCCAATTTATCTTGGCACGGCACGAGCCGTGCTGTGAGCCAACCCGACACAGGCACAGTTATGGACCGTGCAGTGCTGGGCTAGGCATGGCCAAGTCGGGTCGTGCCAAAGCTACCCGGCCCATTTGACACCTCTACATACATAATCACATTAAGAAAAGAGAATAAAATCACACCATATTTGTTTGGTAAAACAATTGACAAAAAATAAATTATAATAAATTTCTAATATAAATATAGCATGCATCAACAAGAAGTGGCTAACATCAATATTTGTATCTCTCATATAATAATATCATTGATCATGACAATATCAATAATTTCAATCTCAACAAAAGAAGTAAAAATAATATAATAACTTGTAACATAAATATTCACTCCCAAATCTATGACCAAAATATTTAAATTAAAGTGGTAGCAGAAAGAAATGTAGTTGTAGACATGCTTAAACTAATAGCACCCAAAGAATAAAATATGACATACACCTCTTGAGAGAGTGTCAGTGTAACTCAACCAATAAAACCTCTGTACCTTGAAAAGTCTAACATACACCTCCCAAATCTACTATCCAAACTAGAGTCATCCATTGTATAAACTATGTACCTTGAGAAGTTCATCATAACTTAGGGTGCAACATCTAATACCTCTTGAATATGTTCCAACCTCGCACATAAAGAATACATCACTATTGTCTTTCTCTCAGAGTACCTCTGACAAATCTCCTACCTTTCTCATTGTTACTATGTGACAAATGATGCAGTACTATAGCTAATAATATTAACATCTAAACCTCGGAGAAAGAAATGTCTTTTCTCCAAGAATCTGTCCACAAAATTGGATATCATTCTCTCAAAGAATGTATGCAAAAAATTCTACATATCTACTCGCCAAATCTCATCAATATGGTTTGATTTGTCAATATTGATATAACATTAACAATCCTCCCACACAATTATGTCTAAGATGCAAAATAAGTTGTCTCATCCTGTTTAATCAGTCTGCACATCAACAATTGAGTAATATTATCATATAAATAAAATATCCTTAAAGAATAAATCAAAATAATCAAATTATAAATTATTTTGCATATCACAAGAACCAAATACACTTGATATACTAGAATTATATGATTATTACAAGTACATTAATAATTGTGCATCAATCTACATGCACTTATCTATCCCATTGATGCATCCCAAATGGAGTATGTATCTATCATTTATTTCCACTGGGCTATCCCTAGTGGACCCATACTAATTCCAATCATTATCTTTCTTTTTTAACTCACAACACGAATATCAATAAAAAAATAATAAAATACACATTATTATAATTTTATGTAAAATTTCTTTTAAAAAAAATTAACTTCTATAAAAAAAATATACTCACTTTCTTTTGGCCATAATACCTCAACAAAGATTCAGTACTAGCACCATGTTGATTGCCATGGGGTCTATCTCTACTGCTGTCAACCAAAAAAACTGATGCTACTCACTCAAAAAACATTTCAATACTATCATTGTTTTTGTCACCACAAAAGAAACCCAAAATACCCATTGTACATAGGTATTTTATTGTTACAGAAAGGAGATATCATCAACACTAACAAATGATGTGATATCATGCGCACACCCCAAGACCAACACCACTTCAAAAATATAACTCTAATACCATGTTAAGCCAAAATTAGAGTTGCATCCAAAAGGAGATGAGAGTAATAAAAGAGAGAAAAGAAAAGAAATATTAAATTTTATTAAAATAAAAAATAAGTTTTGAATATAACATCAACTATGTGTGTGTGTGTGTGTGTGTGTGTATTTTTTGAGACAGCCCACAAGTCAAATATTTCAAGCAATGAAAAAACAAATAAAATAATAAAACTAAAAATTAATGTTATCAAATTACTTTTTTATAATTTTATTATACATATGAAAAATAAAAATATTTATAATTTAACAAAAAAAAAAATACTCATATTTATTATATATCATAAATAATAAACAACAAAAATAATAAAACACATAAAGTCTTTTCCTAATCACATCTCAACTAAGTTTTATATGTCTGAGTGTATCAGATTGAATATATTTTTAATCATACCAAACAAATATGTAAGATAAAAAGCTTTAATATAATTTTTTAATTAATATATCACATACTTTATAATAGAAATATTCTTAAAATAATTATACAATATTTTTATTTGATCAATGATGAATGATCAAATTATAAATGAACAAATAAAGTCTTACACACCCAAACAACCAATCATAAGATCCTACAATAAGAGAGAATATACACAATTCACCCTACACTACTCCAAAAGAAACTTTTTTTCAAAGTTTTAAAATTTTGCAAATAAATATTAAAAATAAAATAAAATAAACTTAACATTAAATTGTATAAAAATGAAACTCAAAAAATTAACAAAATAATAAATAATAAGAAGAATATGAAAAATAAACAAATAATAAAGTTAAATATTATTGTTATCAATATTTTTTGATGAATTATCATTAGCTATTACAATATTTAAAAAATAAAAATAAAAGATAATAAAAAATAATTACTTATAATATGGATATTAGATTTTGAGTCAATAATTTAGGAACATGAAGTAAATGAACAAGATACAAAAGATACAATATCTGACGATTGGGAAAAGCATGATGTTGCCATGTTGGAAAAAAATCTTGAATATTTTTATTCAAAATAGATTATGATGGGAAGACTATAGAGAACTCATGAAGCTCTTTCAACGCTCTATAATGATCTCAGCCTATTCTTTATAAAATTAGAATTTGTCCAAAAGCAAGATGCATCAAATTTATACCCAAAATTCAATTTCTGACAAAAAGTAAACTATATCAAATTAGAGTTTTTTTTTTTTTGAAACCCCAATTTCTCCCCAAATCTGGATTCTGTCCGAATTGCTCAATCTAGGGTTTCATCCAAAAAAACACATTATCATCATGCCTACTACGCATAGCCACGCACACTATTGCCAAACAACACCATGCACCCAAGCCTTATGCCACACAATTGAGTAACCTATTGGCATGCTTACTATCATATACAACCACTCCTATCACACACTACTGTGCCTTCTATCATGCACAACCATGCACGACCACACCTTCAGCTTTTCAGACATATAGGTGGCGCACATCAACTTAGTGGGCATCAACACCCATCATACACAATGGATGTGCAATTACATTGTATGGGGCATGCATTATGGCACACACAACCATGTGCACTATGCTGGTACAGTGCATGTACCCTCTTTTTTTAGGGTTTGTCATTATTACATGCTTTAGGCTTTGTTTTCCCTAAGATTTTGGCTCTAATATCATGTACATTATAATCCAAACATAAAACTAATAGCACTCAATACATAATGAAGATATAAGAAAACTCTTACATATTGATCAAATTTGATTAGAGTAACCCACATATTGAGTGCTCCTATCAATAGTGCAATAAAAAAAATTGTAAAACAACCTACAATATTCTTCAAGAAAAAATGTGAAGAATACACTAAAAAAGTACGCCAGTCACATGAGTGCATCCATTATCACTAAAAAAGTTATAATACTTAGAATTTTCTCTTCATTTCTAAGAATGTGAAGAATAATGTATGTATATGTCTACCGAAAAAAATATAAAAAATAACTAATTATAACTATCATATTAATAATTTTTTTTAATAATTTATAGTATGTCTAGCAAAATCAATGTTAAATTATGGCATATATTTTCATTATAATAAAATTTATTCTCATTTGAACATTCAACCTCAATATAAAGAAAATATTTAAATATCACAAGATTTTTTTCTCAAAAACTAAATATAAAAAAACTAATTAAACTGAGAGATATATAAATAATCATCACTTATAATTACAATATCATCCACTTGCAATGATAAAAAAAAAACTCAAATAATCCATGTCAAATGAAATAAGAGCAATAAGAGACATGCCTATGAAACCTAAAAGAAATAATAATATAAAAAACTATTGAATTAAGTTTTGAAATAATATTTCAACTAATATAGAACTTCTTACAATTTACAAAAAAAAAAATTTCCATATAATAATTAAACTCAATAGTTGCTCCACATAAATTCTTAATGAGAATATCACTAAAAAAAATATTTTTTACATCAAATTAATACATTATCTACTATGACAAGCTACATAAGACAATAATATCCTAATTGAAATCATTTTAACTATAACAGAAAATATATCAAGGCAATCAATAACATATATTTGAATAAAATATATATTGATAAATATTACTTTAAGTTGATCTATCTTGTCATCAAAATATACATTCAGTGTAAACACTTATGTGCATTCTATCACAAACTTTCCAAAAGTTTAATGTAGTAAATTGAAAATTTGCATTTGAGCAATGGCTTCAATGTTATTCGATATAATTTGTAATCATCTTGGATGACCGAGAGCTTGAGAGTTAAAAATCAAAATTATATAATTACCAAGGAAAAAAAGAAAACTAAAATAAACAATATTAAAATAAAAAAACTAAACTATGAAAAATAAGATGTTTGGCAAACCTAAATAACACTAGAGCTAAATAACACTAGAGTTTGGCAAACCTAGGATTTGCATATAGTCTATGGTTCTCAATTTTGTTGCCAAATTGTTTTAGTTTAGTATGCACCTCATGCCCCTACTATGCATAGTGAGTTGCTATTGTTCACGACTAATATAAGCCTATTGTGCACTTATTATTCCCCCTAGGATTTACACCAAACTTGCTCTAATACTATGAACAAATATAACCTAAAAAATAAAAAGAATACTCAATAATCCTTGTTAAATAAACTCAATGGACAATAAAAATATAATGATTTGTGATTTGGATTGGGACTATCCACATGTCAGGTGCTTTTATCCATAAAACATACAAAAAATAAAAAATAAAAAAAAATAATCATAAATATTAAGAATATTTATTGAAATTTTTATTTTTTTATATAGTTGTATATTAGAAGTATCTTGATCTATAAAGAATGATTTAATCACTTTATGTACTTGCATATGTTATTACATACTATGTTTCATTTATTAATAACATATATATAAATTTCTGTTATAATTTATTGATATAGTATAAATCATGCATTATTACAATGGGAAGCACATCTATCCAAAAGCTATATGTCTCAAGTTCATAATTTATCAGATGCAACCTCTCCAACTTTTGAGAGTAAAATTGTTGAGATATTAAGTTCTCTCAGATTTCACACTAAAAATAAAACATTATACACTGGGTATGACATTCACCTTAATTGACATAGTATCAAAACTTTGAAGCACATAAAACTAGTGTTACATGTTGTACAAAAGAGTCATTTTTCAGCTACTGATCATTGTTAATCGTCACCAACAATGTTAATCTTAAATTTTTTTTGAATCTCCTACTCTAAAATTTTATGAGAAACACTTCTTGGTCAGTTCGACCCAAGTCATTTTTTAAATTGATTAACTCATTCTTTACTTTGGATTTGGAAAATTTTATTATTAAAATTAGTCTAGTGTAAGTTAGATAATTGTAACTACACAAACAAAACTAGTAGTAAATTTTGATATTGAGCAAAAACTATGCCAAATCAAACATACTGAATCAGGATAATCCTATGCAATTTATTACTTTTGATATTTTTTTTCCAATTTCTATTATTATTTGTGGATGATGACGATTGAAGAAACTAAAGTTGATGAAACTTCATCAAGAGTGACTACCTCTACTTGATTTTCTAGCATGGGTGATACAACTATTACTACGTAATAGTAATATTGAGTCATGATCAAATAGCATCTACATGTGAGCTCCTTGAGTTAGATTTCTTTTCAAAATAGATTTATAAGCAGATTCCTAATCAAAGACATTAACATGACAGCCAAGTAGCATAACATATTATTTTCAATTTGTCTTTAAGGAGTAGATGAAACACTTTATTATTGTCATTTCACTTGAAAGAACATTCAAAATAAATAATTATGACATGCCAATATAGTTATGCACGAGCTGAATATTGGATGTATATATTGTATTTAGGGTAGTTTCTATTAATTTCATGTTATGTGCTTACTATATTTTTTAAAAAAAAATTCTCCAATTAGATGTATCCTTTTTATATATACTAATATTAATGTTTAGTTAGTTTATGAAAATGTTTTTTATTTTATCAACCAGCAATAATTAAAATAACACACCTGTAGCATCCAAAACTACAAAATTAACTAAGCATATTGCTCAAACAGGAAGTAAGAAAAAAAAGTGAATCATTAGTTAGAAGTGTTGGGAATAAAGAAACATTATACATGAATAGCTATTAGATCGGGATCAAATGGAAGTGCATAAAAAACAAACATGATATATGAAAAAATAAATCTCATGCAGCAGATAAATAGTTGCACCTCAGTTAATAGAAATCCCAAGTTTAGCACCCTGGTTACAAGCCCCATAGCAGAGTCATGAGATATCTCGTTTAAGTTTACCTTATTCCTATTAACGCAGAATTAGATAGCTTATGTGAGACGCCAATAAAAGATTGTTATCATAGGAGTTTAACTTTTACACCAGAACTAACTTGCTCAACATTTTAGCAGATAGCTCCCTTGGATCAATTACATCAACTTCCCATCCTATAGAATCAACAACCTTTAAATTTTCAAAAAGTTCTTCCCTCTTCTCTTCTTTTAGTGTCTTAGAATCTGCAGGGGAATAGACACACGCAAAATAAAATGCCCAAGCATTTAATAATGGCCATTGTGAATAAAAGTTCAGAAGAACCATGACGAAAACAAGGGTGCGTAGTAAGTGTGTTGTTGCTTTTGAATTTGAAAGAAAGCATTTCATTCATTTTCAAAGCATGTACAAACCAACAACAATATGGGCACTCGCATCCATAAATTCACAAAAATATCCAAGGCATTTGATATGTTTAATGAATTTTTAATCTATATTAAAGGGGTGACAAATTTATTGAGATCGATTGTCTACACGACACTATTCATCTCTCTTATCCAAGTTTGAGACTGATAATATAAGCATAACTCACACAGATGTAGTTTGGTATCAAATACAAACTCAGTCCCAAAAAAAATAATTTGGTGAATGTTTCCAACAAAGAAATATAATAAATGAGAGTAATTTTTAGAATTAAAATAATTCAAATTGTTACCTATGAATATTCAATAACTATGTGACTTCACTTAAAATTAGGACTCGGTCATTATTTTTTTTATCAAATTATGAATAAATTGACAGGATAAATTCAAAAAAAATATACCTTTTGTGTGTGTTTTTATAAATGATATAGAGCTAGTTAATGAGAAAGAAAAGAGACTAAGAAGAAAACTAAAAGTATTGAGGATGAAACATGAGTTCGAGAGATTAAAGATTAATCATGACAAGACTAAGTATCTGAAATATTAATTAAGCATAATAATATCAATGATCAATCATTTCAAATACTTAGAATTAATATTAAGTAAAAATGAGGAAATTAACAAAAAATTATCTAATAGAATTAAGATTACATAGATCAAATAAAAAATAAGCAATTTATGAAATTGCATGTTCTAATTAAAGAAAAAATTATATAAAATAACTAAGACTCATCATATATCATGAAATTGTGTGATAAAAATTAAGAAACTATAAACAATAATTATAATAACTAAAGATTAAGAATTGACATAATTTTTCATATAATTAATTAACAAATAAGATTCATATAATCAACCTCACGTAATTTAAATAATACTTCGTAATTTAATTTGATTGTATTTTTAGTCCAATGATGTATTTATCATATTTTTCAATTATAGTTTTTTAGTTGTAATGAAATATCTAATATCTAAGTAAAGACCATGTTTTTTTGGACCGCGAGTACAATAAATATAAAAATTGAAATTTAAGGTTGAGACAATCATTTCAATATCTAGAGAGAGACCATGTCAATTTAATAGTAAAATAAATATTTAATTTATTAAGAGATACATGAAAAGGCGAGATTCAATATTAAGCAAAGAAATAAACAATATACAACATGGGCCAATAGAATCAATTATTAATTTTCAGTTCAGATATGTGTCTACAAACATGTTCACAAGAGAATGAATGACAATAACTACAAACTTGATTTACCAAATGAGTATGATGTGAGTACTAGAGTTGGCAAAATATCCAAATTGACCAGCCAATGGCCCATAATTATGCTAGGTAGCCCGGCTTGGCCTTGCAAGCCTATGAATAAGGATGGCCCATTCACAACCTAGCTAATCAATTTTTTTATTATATTCTCTCTAATTTCACTCTAAATTTATTTTAACATCTTCATTTCTTTTTCTAATTGTTCTACTTCAAATTTTTAAAATAGATCAAAATATAATTTCAACTAATATTAATTATGAAAATAAGTATTATAAGATGAATAATTAAGTGATTAAAAAAAATAAAGATTGCTCATGTAAAGATCAACAATAATGTTTTCTACTTAAGAAACTTTGATACTCTAAATTTGCAATATAGTAGTTAAAGTAATTAAGTCAACTCTCAAGGTTAGTAGAAATTAAGATACTTAATTCGGACTTCCTTGGGGGCATGAGTTCGATTCTCAAGAGCTACACCTCTTAGCGTGGGGACAAGGTTAGCCATGCTCTCACTCCTAAGTCCCAGTAACTATTTGAAGTACCAATTTGGCTATAGGAAATATAAAGTTACAAAAAATAGATTGCTTTTTTTAAGTGTTTCTTAAAGCTAAATTGGTAAATCAAACAATCACCAATGCTTAGAGATGGGAGCAAGGCTATCCACATCCTGATGTTCAGAAGTGTGTACCATGAGGATCAAACTAATGCCCCTAGGGAAGCACCCATTCAGAATCCCCACAAATTAGACTATCCTCATCATGGGTAATAATAAATAGATTGATAAAAGTAAAGTATCTAATCACAAAAAATTACAAACTATAATGCTTAATTTTACAAAAAAAAAAAAAAAGTCCTTTAAGCATGTAGATTTTGTAGACAAAGAACAAATATTAATGTTAACATCAAGTTTCTTAGTAAAATAACTCACTACTAAAAAATTATGTAGTAACCCAAAAATATAAAAATGCATAAAAAAATAATACAACAAATATCAATACTATTACACTCGAATTTTAGAATTTGTTTCATTGGATATAGTAAAAAAAAAATCTCTAAACTCAAATAAAATAAAAATAAAAAATATATATTTATGACATGATTATCACATCATAAATTAGTTACTCAATAATCAGAAAAAATCAATTAAAACATCTAGAGTGCATAGATCACCAAATAATACTATGATAGTCTTACATTGATTCTAGTATATTCTACTCTAAAGATACAAACTAAATAAGAAATTAAAGCTATGATGATAGTTAAGTTCATCTATTCTTTAATTTTAATATATTAATTGCTATCTCTAATTACCTTCCCAATTTTCATTCTTTTCAAGACTTATCTTTAAAAACATTCTTCATGAAAAACATGGATGAGATCATCATAATATCAAACTTACATTTCCAATAAAAAACTTTCAGATATTTTATGTGGTCAAGGAACCAATCTACTTCATGATAGTCTATGATTGATATTTTGTAATTATCAAGCCAAAAATGAAGGAAAAATATGAGATATATCTAACAAGCATAACACATCAAGTTCAATTTCAATTACAATCGATGAACCTATCCAATCAAGCAAGTAATAATCAAGTATCAAAAAAATTATATCATGATAAATTTATTTGATGAAACAATATATTAAAAGAAAACTAAAAAAAAAGAAATAAAAAAATAAAAAAATTGAATGAGTGAGCATTTCAAGTCACCATCACCATGGTCCTTTATTTGTGTCGTTATGTTATTAGCAAATAAAAAAATTGACATTTGAACTTGTAACTTGGTAGTTGGCTTCAATATCAATAAGCTTTAAGTTTGAAAATTATCAAAAGAAAAAAAGAAATTATAGTGGTGAACATGAAGAAGAATCTATACTATAAGACAAAAGCAATCTATTGTGCACCTCTCTCAAGATGATAATAATCTCAATATACATATCCTAGGATAAATTTGTATGGGCTAATCAAATTCAATCACTAAATTGTTTGCCCACTCATTATCATTTGGTCTTGAAGTTCCCAACAGATCAATAGAGTATAATATCACTTTTCACAAGAAGAATGCTAAGTAATTAGCTTATTGTCTCTCCCTCTCTTCCTTGACCAATTAATCATTTTATAATCCATATAAAAAGGATATCCAAAGACAATAAAATAAAATAGTATTGAAACATCATCCAATATTCTTCCTCAATTAGAATTAAAAATAAAACAATACATAAGCATCAAAAACTACAAAATTAATATTCCCAAAATTTTCAATAGTAGCTATGCCATAAAATTACAAAAGTATAAAATTATAGTAGAAATAATATTTTTCATATTGTCATATATATATATACACACACACACACACTGACAGGTTCAAACAACCTACAAAAATCCAAGTTAAAACTATTTAATTTGGTGCAAATTAAAAAATTTGGCAAATAGAAAAAATCAAACAAATATATCCCTAAACAATTTCAAAAGAAACAATTCTCATATGAAATTGATTAATTCACAAAACTACATCAGATTGAAAATGATAATATCAATTATGACAATGTTAATGCAATGATGAGAAAGATGATAGTGGTGGAGAGAATGAAGATTACTATGGTCAGAATGGTGATAGGTGTCACTTATTTTAATTATGTTTTGAACGTGTCAAAAAAAAAATATGATGATTATAGCATCCTTCCAATATGTATGCGTATTATTTTAGTACAATGCATTAAACGAAAAAATACATCACTCACAACATAGTGAACATTTAATGCTACCATATAAGGTAGAATTTTAGGAAAGATGAGTGATATATGTGTGCTTAAAAAAGTTATGAACATGCTTGCATATTGAAAAAATGCACATGTGTATTATAGAATGGAAACATATGATTCTTAGAATCTTAGCCTTTGATGGAGAAAACTACTTTTACACTAATGCTAAAATAAGAAAGATCTTCTAGCCCAGATAATGAGGAATGAGTTGGACCAATTTTTTGTAGAATATGTGTTTTGACAATCCCATAATTATACTGGGTATAGGGGATGAATGAGATGAAATGAATAATTCTTTTTAACTTTCTAATGTTCTTTCAATCAAACCAAAGGAAAACCAAAAAAATTGAAAGTAACATTGAGTAGGTCTTAAGAATGATAAAGATTTTCCTTCTTTGATATCAAATTACAAATTTAAATTTATTGAGTTAGTAAAAATAATATGAATCTACATATCTCGTGATCTATGATGACAACTGATCTATTGATCCCTTTAATATCTAGCATAATATCGAAGTCTACTTTTTTTATGACAATAAATATTATTTTAGATATAAAATCTAAATTATAACTAAATAACATAAAAACAATTTTATATTTACAAAACTAAAAAGATTCAAAAAAAATATTCAAAAAAAATAAAAGAATTATTAATAAATAATAATGATAAAGATATTCCTTCTTTAATACCATAAAACTTTCCAATAGAAATCAAACATCAATTAAACTTAGTTAACACCTCACACAAGAATCATTCAAAAGGCTTTACATAATATTAGACTTGTAAATATAAACACCCAATTTGTCTAATGCTATACATATTGTACTTTCCACTTGCATTTAGATTAATTAATCCATATTCTTTTTAATCTTTGTATTATCTTTATAGTATCAAAGAAGCATGAAGAAATAATAACACCAAACCAAGATTAGCATATTTATTTATTATTCAAAAAAAATGATGACTGAGACAACCAATGCCAAGTAATTGGAGAAGCAACTTATAGAACACCATTAGAGAAAGCAACACAAAAATATTTGGTTGTATAATCAACTAAATATTCATAGAGATCATGTTGATTTTTTCTAAAAAGTAAAGGAGTTTCCATTTGTATGTCCTTAACAATAAAATATATATGACAAAATTCAATAGATAAATTATTTGAATAACAAAATTGAGAAATAAAAATAAAATTATAATTAATAGTAATAACACAAAAAATTTAGATAAAATAAAAGAATGTAAGAGAAATAGACCTAGTATGTAAGATTTTCAAACATGAATCATCACCAATAATAATATTATCCAGATTTTCATAAGATTGATACATAAATAAATTAGAAAAATAAGATGTGATATAGTATAAGACACCCAAGTCTAGGATCCATAGAGGATGAGCATAAGATAATATGATTCCATGATGAGCATGTGAACATTGAGGATTTAGCTATGAGAACAATTTAAAACAATAATTAACACTATTACAATATTTATCACAATATTGACAAGCAATAAAGCCAGGAAAGATAGATGCAGAGAAAAAAGTTGATAGTAATAAAAATTTTGGCAAGAATATAATGGAAAATAAACCAGATAAAAAAGAGACATTAAGAATTGGTATAAGGAGATAATTAATAAAATAAATAATAATTTGAAATGCATATGTCCAAAATTTAAAAGGGATATTAGATTAATGGAGAAGAATTAGTCCAATTTCAACAATATAATCATCACATTCAAACGATAGTGAAAACATATGTTGGACTACATAAGAAATTTAAATATGAATTCTTAGATTATAGTATAAATTTTTAAGCACAATATATTCATCATCACCATTGAGGTAAACAAAAATAATAAGTCAATTAAAAAAATTTTTAATAACTTTGAATTGACAAAGATAGTGAATACATCATATTTTATGCATGAAGGATAAAATCATATATATTTAATAAAATAATCAACAAAAATAATACAATAAACATGATCAATAACAAATTCAATTGGAGATGATCTCCAAAAATCATTATAAATTAAATCAAGAGAATCAATATTTTTTTAATTAAATTTACCAAAAGGTAAATTGTGACATTTCAAAATGCAATATATTTATCCCTCACTCAGTCATATGTGTCCTTCACTATTAACAAGTTAGCTCATTTCATGCATGCTCTTACAGACATGCATTGGTTTGCAGTGATACGTGTACTCTATTATCTCAAAGTCACTTTACATCATGATCTCTTTCTTGAGTGCAACCAACCATTTCACCTTACTACCTTCACTAATACTGATTGGGCAAGCAACCATAATAATTTCACATCTATTTCTTGCTGTTCCTATAAATAAAAGATAATTGCAAAATCCTCTAAGAATGCCGAGTATTACTCTTTTGCCTCATGTGGTGTTGAATTTCTTTGAATTAACAACTTATTGCATGAGTTTCATGTTTAATATCCTCTTTCACAACTATTCTGTGATAATATCGATACTATATATCTCTCTATCAATTCAACCTTTCATTCACATATGAAATTCATTGCAATTGATTATCACTTCATTCACAATCATGTTGCTTAAGGTTCCTTCGTTGTTTCTCATATATCTTCAAAGAATCAACTTGCTGATACTTTTACCAAACTGCTTCCTATTGCATTGCTCCGGTGGTTACATTAAAAGCTTGGTATCTCCAATTGTGAGCACCATCTTGCGGAGGCATGATAAAAATGTCTCTTCTTTGATGCTACAAAACTCTCTAATAAAAATCAAACATTAATTAGACTTAGCTGTCACCTCACATAATAATCATTCAAGAGGTGTTATATAATATTAACTTTCTAAATAGGAACAACATTCCCTCCACTCACATTTAGAATAGTTCAAAAGGTGTTATATAATATTAACCTTATAAATAGAATCAACTAAACCTTCTTAAGCTATATATATATTATACTCTCTACTTGCATTTAGATTAATCAATCCATATTCTTTCAATCTTTGTATTGTCCTTAAAGAACTCCTTGAATGTTATGGGTTAATAACACTTCAACACATTAAATACATCCCTAAGCACATTCATTAGATTTTCTCCTCGAGAAGAAATTACAATAATGATAAATTTTGTAAGCGTAGAACATCATGAGGTGTGGAATGTGTACCTGCGAAGTTCAGGGTAGAAAGAGTCTTCCCGTAATCTCTAGTACAATACAAACATCCGTATACCATAGGACCTGCATCAAATTATCCACGACCTAAAAAGTAAAGATTATGCCGAGGAACCCAAAAAACAAAACATTGGAGAAAATAGGAATCAAACAACGTTTCCGTTTATAAATAGAGAAAAGCTCAATGAAAAATTTTGCCTAAGACGGGACCACGCCCTGCTTCATCGATCCCCATAATGCAGGGTTGTGATGCCCATTTGGGAGTGACAGGTTCAAATGTCATCGCTAGGGCTAGCCTAGATATCCATTTATTCTCTCTGGAATTGGTGTAGATCAGTAGATGTCGAAGATGCGAGAGCTGGTGCAGGCCGAGAATTTTGAGCTGGCATCGAGGTTTGAGAACGATAAAAAATGCCGCGAAAATTGTTTTGTATCCGTTTACGTTTAAAAATGGCGCGCATTGTAATTTTTCATTTATTTATTATAATTGTAGATGGTGGGATACTGGGATTATTAGATATATCCAACAAAACTCAACAAAACAGCTACTTAAAATATATTTAAATTTTTTAATATTCAATTCACTAACTTTAAAATTTACTCCAACCAAGCTCAGCAAAATAAATTAAAAAGCCACATTGCATAACACGTGAGTGCCATAATGATGGCGTGTCATGTCACGTCATCAAACTTAAAATAGTCAAATAAAAAAAAGTAATTTTAACATTCATCAATGATTTACACCTTGATCAATAACATAAGTTGTTAGTCAATAAAGAAAAAAAAACTACATTTTCTTTGTCATAATTTTTATCTGGAGGTGTTAAAATATTCAGCTTGAATCAAAAGAATAATACTCGTATCTATAAATATTATTTTCTGTTCCTCCTTTATTTGCTCAAGTTGTACCTTCTTTTGTTTAATAGTCACATTCTCTTATTCAATAACTAACTTCTCTTGTTCGAAAATTATCATTTTTTACATGAAAGTTAGTCTTATCTGTCATCTTCTTTTCCTCCTCCTTATTTCTTCAAATAATTTCATGAGATAGCTTGAACTTGAATTATAATCTCCAGAGAGTTTTCTTTTGACTTTCTTGCTTGCTCTTTCGCAGCCTTCCTTCCAATTGGCCTCTCTAAACTCCCACCAGCGTCTTCTATGTTTATCGATTCTGGTGTTAAAAGATTAGAGCTACTAGGAATTACACGACTTTTTGTTTTTTGTTTATTTGACTGAGAATCCTCCATCCATTTTGGGTTATACCGTAACTTATTCCAACAATGTTCAAATGGAAAAAAGAATTTATGAAGTTTTTTGTACACTTTCCATGTATCAAGGACTTAAAAATTGTACATAATGCTACGTATCAAAAATTAAAAATTGTATAATAATATTACGTATCATAATAATATTATCACACTTGTAATTAAATATATTTATATCTTGTCTTTCTCAGTTATTCCATTTTGATTTGATTCAACCTTTCAATGTGGTCAAAACAATCACAAAATTTATTGGTTGCTAGATGAATTATAAATCAATGATTCATCAAAGAAACTTGATTTTGATTACAATCTAACTCGGTTTTGTATTTTTTGAGGTACTCCTAAATCCTTTGCCAATACGTTTTAGATTTTTGCTCATTCTCATGTATGGCATCCACACTAAGATTCAGTCAATCCGAGATTAAAACTAAGCCCTCCTCGATTGAAAAGTTTCCACCTCGATACTTTTTGGTGGTTGATTCTATTGGAGGTAATATTGGTTATGACTGACTTATTTGTTCTACTGATTGAGTGTTAAACTCACCTATGTTTGTTCCCTCATTCAATAGATTGGTAGAGTAATATCAATGTTCATCCATCAAAACACCTGCATTATTGATAAAAAAAAGGTGCTTGGGGGTTAATTACATAAAAGTAATATCTATATACATGTATAGAAAGAATTGACACCAAATTCAACTAGGGGGCTTAAAGTAATAATCTTGTATCAAGTTGCCTAATGTGGGCTTAAAGGTGAACAACATGGAGTTTTCATAATGGTATTACTATAGAAATAATCTAAAATACAAAAAAAATCATGAAAAACAAATTAATATGATGCAATAGCTAATAGCATTACCAAAATTATCTCAAATACCAAAAAATAAGCACACCGACGAGGTATTCTGTTTGGAACTTGTGTGACTACCAATGAATGGTAGATCACTTAGTTATCTAAAGAAAATGTGAGTTATTTTTCATAAGCAATGTAGATTTATCAATAATAGTGCCTAGGATGAATTTTCAAATGAGTCTAGACAACAAATAAAATTTATCAGTGATAGTTAGTCATTTCATTGCATAATTCTGAATCTATGAACTAAATATCCTTTATGCAGGCACAACATATAAGCAATTCAACATCTAAAGACAATTATCTGCTACTAGGGAGTTGGATGAAGCTCTTTTGTTCTGAACTAAATAACAAAACTCAATAGTTACTAGAGCATGTCCAATCACACTTAGAGCATCTCCACATTTGGTGAAGGCACTATTATGAAGGCACAACAGTGTGGTTGGAGATGCTCTTAAAAGATGAACCTAATATTTAGTATTACTCTTATAAGATGGAGTCTTATTATTGATGTAGCAAAGAAATAGAGAAATATGGATAAGGATTGAGAATGTTGTAGACATTTTTATGTCGATCAGAATTCAGTCACCATCATGATTCATCATTTTTCCAATCATCTCTGGCGAATCACTCTTTTGGCTACAATCAACAATACCAGAGATGTTGATGTTGGGTTTTTGTGGTTTCCGGTGTCACGGATATAGAGAAAATGTTGGCCAATGATTTTGGAAGAAGTGATTTGCTATGCGTAAAATGCTGACTATATTTGTTGAGGGAGAAAGTGAGGAGGCAAAATCACAAGCAGGGTAGCGAGCGGGGTGGAGCCCTATTTTTTTTAATTGACTCAACAAAATAATTAAAAAAAGCTATTTGATGAGCTACTTGGAGATACTCTTTATAAAATAAAATTTTGTTTGTTTTAGGGTTTTGTAATAAAAAAATTGGTATGCAGATGAATTTTGCTAAATTAGTAAGGATTACATAATAATTAATAGATATACTAACCCTTGACATATTAATGTTTTCAAATAAGTGTTTCACATGACTAATTTTCACATCAAAATGCATCTCGCGTGAAGCAATAGAATGAAGGGGAAGGGGAGGAAGAGGAATGAATGAAGAGAGAGGGGGGTAAGGGAGAGGAAGAGGGGATGAAGAGAAGGGGGGGAGAAGAGGAAAAGAGAGATGAGGGGAGGAAAGAGGGGTGAAGAGAGAGAGGGGGGAGATAGTGTGTGTGTGTGTGTGTGTGTGTGTGTGTTTGAGAGAGAGGGGGAGTAAGTGAGAGAGAGAGAGAGGGGGGAGTAAGTGAGAGAGAGAGAGAGAGAGGGAAGTAAGTGAGAGAGAGAATGTGTGTGTGTGTGTGTGAAGAGAGGGTGAGAGTGCGAGAATGAGATAAAGGAAGACAATGAGAGATTGAATGAGAGTGAGAGAATAAGAGAGAGAAATAGGATGAGAAAGAGAGATTGAGAGAGAAAGAGTGTTTGTATGAGAGTGAGAGAGTGAGTATGAGAGAGAGAGAGAGAGAGCATGAGGGAGAGGGAGAGTAAGTGAGAAATATAGTGTGAAACAGGGGGATAGAGAGAGAGAATAAGTGAGAGAAAGTGAGAGGAAGAGAGTAAGCGAGAGCGAGAGAGAGTGTGTGTGCATGAGTTAGGATGGCAATTTGCCCTGTTCCACTCTGCACCACTCAGGCTTGCCCTATTTCCACCCCATTTTGGATATAGGCACAAGGTTGGGGCAAGCTCTGAGAATATGATTTTTAAGCCCCATCTAACTCATAGAGCCATACAGTCAAGTAGATGGGCCGAGGTGGGGTATGCACCTCCCAGCCCCGTAACATACAAAACTTGCCCCACCTAAAAAGAGGCATGGAGTGGAGTAATGGTTTGGAGAATTTCCAATGGGAGTGAGGGAATGTATGTGTGTGTGAGAGAAAGAAAGAGAAAGATGGAGAGGGAGAGAATGAGTGAGAGAGAGAGAGAGAGTGTGTGTGTGTGAGCGAGGGAGTGAGTGAGTTAGTGAGAGAGAGGGAGAGGTAAAGGGAGAGAGAGGGTAAGTGAGAGGAATAAAGAGGAGAGTGAGCGAGAAAAATAGAGGGAGAGAGAGGGTAAGTGAGGAATAAAGGGAAGAGTGCAAGTAAGAGAAATAAAGGGAGATAGAGGAGTGAATAGAAGATAAAATATATTTAAGTTTGTGTGAAGTAAAAAATTAAAAAAAGATGTATTTGAAAAAAAAAATTAGATCTCAATAATTAAGAAAAACTAATTATTTCATGGGTAGTCTGGTCATTTATATAATAAAATCCTAACATATTTATTTCTCAATAAATTCCAAATCTTTTTTACACTAATCATGTATTTTTTATTTTTTATTCCCTTGGTACTAATTATTTATTATTCCCAAAACATACTTATCCTTGGATATTTAGATGTTGGATTAGGCATGAGTGTGACCGTTGTGACACAGCTCAACTACAAAAATCAATTGATCTTACAAAAACTACTCCACAACAAGGATTAGACTTTTAAAACATCTTAAATTTATGGCTCCAGATTATCACTCGAGTTATTCCTAATAGGTAAAAAAATATCATATTTTTATATAATGTGAATGATAAAATCATGTGATTTTGTTTTCACCCCACTAAATCTTTGTGAAGTAAAGATTTTTTATTATTATTATGATTATATTTTTAAGTAAATGAATCAAGGCAAAAGTGAAATCAAACTTGAGCCATGATGGTGAGAACTAAAATCTTGTATTTGCTTGTATCAACTGAACCATTTTGAAAGAGTGTTTTGTTTATTGTTCATTTAATAAAACAATAAACTAATTTTATATTTTTGGTGTTGAAAATTTGGACATCACAGTGTTCAATTAAGTTGTGTTTTAAAGGATGCATGACACGATTAAGTTTTTGAATAGAAGAAAGAAAAACTAATTCATGTAAGACTTAGACTATCACATTTGCTTATTTGAAATATTGCTTCCAAAATTATTAATGATATCGTAGTATTTTTTTAATGATCAAGCATGCTGATGTCATATTTTTATTTTTTGAGTTGTTATTAATTCACGATGTGAAGTATATTAGAACTAAAAAAATTATGTTGGCTTTGTGTCGAACATACCCTACAATCAAGGGACACTTACCCTGAATAAAGAATATTTAACATAGACAAGAGACACTTACCCCAAACAAAGATACTCATTCAAGCAACATGTTCACCTGGGTAAGACAAATTTCATAAATCAACTAGTGTACTTAATTAAGCTTCTCATTGAGTTAAATTAACAATTCGCAAGCATACCATAGTCTTTCCAATTGAACAAGGCTAGCTAATATCATCTACAATGATATTAGCTAGTTTTCATAGTGTTAATCATGCAAAAAAGTTATATGAATTAATGAAAATGAAAAGACTAGAAGATTAGGATGTGAAAATTATAGGTAAACATTTAATTTCTCTATAACATGTTACCAAATTTTTATTTAATCTCTAACTTTAATATTGGAGAGTTTGGCTGTGTAACTCAGTATCATGACTATGAATAATGTGTTGCATAGTAAAAATAGATTGCAATCACGTAGTATAAGCATGACATACAAAGAATGTCATGACTTATTTGTGGAGACATGACTAGTAAAGTATATTGTGACTACATTATATCGCTCTTCTACCCTTCAATTCAACTTGTTACCAGGTTTATCTTTTGTATCTACTTTATAATTAATCTCACTGATATTCATTAAAACTCATCAAAATCATAATTTATCAAATACTTATTATTTATGTACTTTTCTAGTATAAACACATCATGCTAAAGGCTAATAATAATCATTGACACTCTATTTTGAGTGTCAAAAAATCTAGTCAACCCATTTTTGTATGAATCTCACGTGCCATTTAAAAGGAAAGAAATTAGAGTCACATATCAAATATATTTGTAATACAACAACCTAATACATATAGTATCCTTTATAGTCTCAGAGTAACTATTTAGAAATATTGTATTCGAGAAGTCACAAAATATGATAGATATCAATAAACATATCCATAAAATATAGACTTTTGACATTCAAGAATAGTACAACAAGAAATATATAGTACAAGGTCCCTTGAATAACAATAGGACCTTACAACAAGAAATATAATAAATTGTAAGCACAACTCACCTATAAAAGTAGACTTGGACTACCAACTAAACTAGGGTAGTAAAATAGTTTTTTTATTTTTTTAATATATATATATCATTTAATAGCATTATTTTCCAAACAGGAGCAAGCATTGGCATATAAATTTAAATTTCTAACTAGAGGGAACTTTGAAGAAGTCGCACCACTTGATTTTCGAACAACCAAAAATGAGATAACATGTGAAAATATGATAAATGTATATATTCATATTTATATTGTGATATATGAAGTGGGTGGGTGTGTGTGTGTGTGTGTGTGTGTGTGACATTGTGCATCACCATAGACATCATGTATATCACAATGCAAATCACAACAATTTATTATTATTATTTTTTCTTTTTTTTAAATGACGATGTGATGTTTTTTAATTATATTAAAGGTATAATATTAATTATAACATGTAGCACACAAAACCTTAAATAATTTTGGTTTTGTGCATAATTTTTTAAAACAAAAAATTTGGGTACTTGAATAAAAATTATTTTTGTTTTGACATACTAAAAACTAATTAAAGAAGATTAATGTAAAATGCCATTCCAACCTCCAACTCTCATCCATAGTACTCCATTGTATAATACAGCTGAATACAGTGGGATTTATGACAACAATACCCACATTGAAGAAATTATTATTGATCACCATCGATGACTTCAACAAATAAGACTAAAAAATCTAGCGTATGTAGAAAATATATAGTTTATGATGCCATTTCAATTATTACAAATGTTAGGCCCCTATTCGATGACAGCGCATTTAATTTTCTTTTTCTATGAATTTAATATCATAAATCTTTATTCCATATTATGTTATTTTCAAAGAAATCACCTAGTTGAAGTATCGAACAAAATATACTTATTTGCACAAAGAAAGTGCCCATGAGGAGGCAAAAGAACATGAGTTGAGGAATTACTATGGTTCTTATAGTACTATGGTTATTTTTCTGTCTATCTCGCTATGTATCTTTATGTAAATCTATCTATCTATAAATCTATCTATATGTAAATCTATCTATCAATGTATATGTATATATGACTATCTATATAAATATCTATCTATATATCTATTTAAATATATGTCTATCTATCTATCTATCTATTTATATATCTATCTGTCTATATATCTATCTATCTACCTATCTAGCTATTTGTCTATATATCTATATATCTATATATCCATCTATTAATTTTTCTATCTATCTGTCAATTTGTCTATATGTCTAACTATTTATCTATTTGTTTATATGTTTATCTATTTATCTATCTATCTATCTAACTTTCTATCCATCAAATGATCTATCTATTTATCTATTTATCTATTTATCTATTTATCTATCTATATGTCTATCTTTCAATATGTGTATCTGTCCATATAGCTATATGTCCATCAAGTGATTTGTCTATCTGTCTTTCTGTGTATCTATAAATCTATCTATTTTTCTATTTGTCTAAATGTGTTTCTATCAATCTACCTATCCTTCTATCTATTTAACTGTCTATCTATATATCTATCTATCTGTATATATATCTATCTGTATATATATCTATCTGTATATATATCTATCTGTATATATATCTATCTGTATATATATCTATCTGTATATATATCTATCTGTCTATTTGTATATCTGTCTATCTATCAATCTATCAATCTATCTATCAGTCAATCTGTTTATCTATCTATCTATTTATCTATCTGTCTATCTATCTATCTACCTATATGGCTATCATTCTATCTATCTATCTATCTATCTGTATATCTATCTATTTGTATATCTATTTATCTGTCTATCTATCTATCTATCTATATATCTATTTATCTATCAATTTATCAATCTATCAATTTGTCAATCTATCTATCTATCTAATTATCTATCAGTCAATATGTCTATCAATCTATCTTTCTATATGTATATTTGTTTATCTATCTATCTATCTGTATATCTATCTATCTATGTGTTTATCAATCTATGTCTATCTATCAATATATTTATTTGTAAATCTATATATCTATTTATATGTATATTTTTATATCTATGTATCTATGTATTTATTAATCTATCTATCAATCTATCTATCTGTCGATATCGCTATCTATCTATGTGTCTATCTGTCTATCTATCTTTATATCTATCTATTTATCTATCAATCAATCTGTCATTCTGTCTATATTTCTATATGTATATCTATCTATTTGTCAATATGTCTATTTATATATCTATCTATCTATCTATGTTTCTATTTTGTTTATCACCCTAACTATCTTTTTCTCTATCTCTCTATCTATCTATCTTACTATCTATCTAGCTATCTATCAATTTATCTATCAGACTATCTATCTAACTGTCAATCTATATATTTGTCTTTCTGCCAATCTACTTATCTGCCTATTTATTTATCTTTATATCTTTCTATATATCTATTTGTGTATCTATCTATCTACCTTTTTATCAGGCAATTTGTCTTTCTATCTATCGATCTATATGTCTATCTATCTATATGTTTAACTATCTCTATCTATCTATTTGTCTAAGTGTATAACTAGTGATTTGTCTATTTGTCTATTTGGAATTCTATCTATCTATCAATTTATATATCTATCTTTCTATCTATCTATTTAAATGTCTATATTACTATCTATCTATCTATTTATTTATCTATCTATTCATCTATCAATCTATCTTTCTATCAGTATATTTGTTTATCTTTCTATCTTCCCATTTGAATTCGATTGAAGAGGTTCAGGAAACTATTATAATTTGAAATACCTATTATTAGCAAAAGATAATAAATCAATATGCTAAGTATGCAAGACAAGAGATTCTTTACCAAGCGACTTTGTTTGAAGTCACATCATACAAAATATTGTAAACCTAATAGCAATCAAGCTGCACACTAATTTGGAAAACACTATCTAATAGTAAAGATGGGACAACATATTCATTCTTGCTAAATAAGCTTGATGGGACATCTATCACTATGATGTAAAACATAATCAACATGAACAAGTATTATTGATTCATTCATTCCCATATTATGATTTTTTTTATGTTTGTGATCTCGTTGAAACTTTTTCAAGAATAAACACTGCATATGTCTGACCAAATGAACATGTTAGCACAAAGACGAACAATAATTGGGCTTACTTGAACAAAACCAAATGAATAAATACTATATGTAGTTCTGCTAGTATGACCTGACCATATTAAAATAGTATACATATGCCTACTAACATGAAATTAACTTAATAAAAACAACACATGGAGTTTATAGTCTGCTAGCATGAAGTTGATCAGATAAACCAAATATATTTGGGCTCTCTAACAAGAAGGAAACTGAAAAACCATTATAATTTAACTTAATGAATGAAGCCAAACATATCAATATTAGGTTCAAATTTCAAACTTGATAGTATATAGTTAGCTAAATAAAAATTATTATATCTAGGCATATTAGAAAAAAGTTAACCAAATGAACACTTCACATGACTTGTGTGTAATGAACCATATAAACATCACATTCACACTTAAACCATATAAACATCGCATTAAGCCATTAGTGTAATTGCATCCAATCATATCGGCACAAAACCAACAAAATAAAAGTGTATTTAGGATACTAGCATACAGCCATCTATCAAATTAAATCATAACTGAATAACTGGCATCATCAAAACAACTAACATGAAGATAAAAAAATAAAAGTATTGACAAAATTTTAAAAGGAAAACTAACAAAGAAAAAAAAAGTCACGCAAATGAGAAGAACTACAAAAGCAAATAAACTCTAGCGATATAAAAAACATCATAGGTGTCAAAACAAAATATGGCAAATGACTAAAAATTGTTTTGAAAACTAACTTTAAAAATCTTAGATTTAAAAGATAACACCATTAATAATATGTGAATGCTCCACCCTCTTCACACCAACCATAACTTATACATTACTTGCACCATCTAATTAGCTTGTTCACTGAATCATCGAGATTGGGCCTGCTATATGAGACGTCTTGCTTATCATTCCAAATTTAATGTCCAAATAAGCAATCATATTTGTAAATAAAAATGTGCTTTATTGCCTTACTAAAATTCTTTTGAAGGTTACACTTTTTTATCTCAACTTATTTGGTAAGTCTGGTAAGAACATTTTTGGTCCTAACAACAATATTTAGTTATGGAAAAAGACTTAGAGGTTATAGTAATATTTGGTCATGACAATAAACTTGATTATGACCACAAAATTTTTTTATGACATCAACATTTGGTCATGACAATGATATTTAGTCATAACAACATAATTAGTCATGACAACATAAATGATGGTAACATCAAAAGTTGGTCATGATAGTGAAACAAAAAGGAAAAGAGACATTACGACAGTGGCAAATAATGCAAAGTGGGCTAATCATGCTATATTTTTACAAAAATAATCCTAGAGGCTAGGGTTAGCTCAGACCATATAAAAATGATTTATTTTTAGAAAAAAGGGGTTCATAAGATGACTCAGGAGACTAATATCTGATGACACCATTTGATTTTTCTTTCTTTTTTAGTTTAGATCTAAAGTAGAATATTTTTTATTGAGTCATTTTGTTTGAATCTATAACTTTACTTATCAAAAGTATGAATATATATTAGAATTACTTATATTTTTAATTTGTAATGGTTGTATTGAATTTGAACATAAACAATTGCACAAAATCGTATAATTCAGCAAGGTGAAATCACCTTGTTCTTCATTATATATAGTCCACGTGTGATTGCAATCCATGCGAAAGCTTCATTGAATCAATCTAACTATTTTTTGTGGGAATCAGTGAGAGTTTCTTGAATATAATGTTAGATCTAATTGATCACAATACATTTCATTTACTTGTTCCCCATGCTAAAACTGAATATCCTTAACTCATTATATATTGCCCTTATGTATGAGAGGCCCTATGAGTGACACAAATAATGTGATATCTCGAGGATCGATGAACAACCTATTAAGAAAAAATGTGAAGCTAATAGTGAGAAATAATAAAACACTATCAGTTCATATATAGAAATCTCCATTTTATTCAGAGATGAGAAAATGTAGTGGCTCTCTATGTGAATTACCAGATACATCAGCTTAATCTTCAAGTGAACTATTTCCTCGTGTTGGCTTGGATCTAATCAAGAGAAAAGAAAACTTTTAAGGATTTAAAGAAAGAGGTACCAACCATTTGCAGAATTGTAATACCCAAGTTTTAGGAAGTAAGATATCTGAATTCATTAGAAAATGATATGAAATATTGAGAAAGAAAAATATCCAATTATCATATGACAGCATGAAATATGAGTAATCTCTTAGTTCCTAGACTTTTAGGAAAACTATGTAATATAAGTGGTAATAAGTGTAGCAACATGAAGAGATCCAATATTATACGATAAAAGTGCTTGATAGATTTTACCTTTTTTATAGAAATAAGCCAATATAGATAAGTCTAAAGGGGTTGTCTACACTACAGTACCTTGTGTTAGTATCAGCTTCTACAATAAAACTGATATAGTCTTGTTTATTTTTAGGTATTTCTTTTGACCTTTTGTTTTGAGTTTTAGTATTTGATTATCGACTAAATGTAAATATGTGGATCTCTAGTAGTTTGGATAGTTGACAATTCATTTATTGTCAATCTCCATGAGAATGATATATAGACTCACATTTATTTTTTACTACATGAATGATCTATGCATTTGTTGTGTCATAAACTAAATCTAATTATATCTTTGTTCAAAGAAGAGTGATTGGTCTTTACAGAAAAAGTAACCAATATACATATATATAAATCTATATATAGCTTTATATATATGTTATTGAAAATATTTATTTATAAATAAATAAATATATATATATATATATATATATTACCCACAACACGTGTAGTTAAATCGACAAAGATGCTGAAGACATGCTTTCTTAGAGGCATAGGTTGAATCCTAATGGGCTACACCTCTAAGCATGGAGATGTGGATGGCCATGGCTCTTACATTCGAGCCTCAGTAACTATTCGAGATGCAATCTAGCTTAAGAAAATATTGGATTAAAAAGACGTAGGTTTATAAAATACATTTATATACATATGTATACATATATATACATTAATATATATATTTATATATTAAAGTATATGATTATATATATGTACATATATAAGCATGTACTTATATATATATATAACACACACCTATATATAATGTATATATAGTGTATATATATAAATGTGTGTGTGTGTGTGTATTATGTTTATTATATATATATATATATATATATATAACACATAAAAAATAAACTTGTATGTTCCCCACATAAAAAATGTTTATTTATATAGTATTTATGTATATTCCCCACATGAAATAAGCCAATTACAAATAAAAATTAGAAATGTCCAATTCTATTTATAAAATTAGGAATGAAATTTAAATTGATTAGAAATGAAGATTAAAGTTTTTTTTAACATTTAGAAAAGGAAGAAAAATCAATTGTTATTAAAAGACATGGATTAATTGCAAATATATCGAAACAGAATTAAAAATGGAAATAGAGTAGAAAAATAAAATGGTTTTTCCTTTCATTGTTAATTATGATGCGTGGTCATGGGCAAAAAATATTGCATGACATTTAGCAATGAAAAATTGTGCTTCTAGATTTTTTAGGTATTGGAAATTCTAAGCTATATGAATATTGTGATAAAAATTAATTTCATTTCTATTTATTTAGAAGCGAAATCCTTATTGGTTTCTAAATTTAGTGACGAAAATAAATATCATCGCTAAATTTGAAACATATTTAGAGTCCATTGCTATTATAATTTAAATATTTTTGCGATAACATTTTTTTCCATCATAAATTTAGAAACATAAACTAATTTCACAGCTAAATAATGATAATTAATTTTTTGAAGAATACTTTGAAAGTTTGAAAAAAATTTTGGGTTTGGGTATTTTTTATTTTAATTCTGATTTTGTCCTATTTGTGTATAAGGTAGCATTCCTCCATTTAGTGTTGGTGGTGCTACACATCTATCAAAGAGATAAATAATTTAGTATTTCTAATATCGTATATATACTATATTTGAGAATTATAATTTTTGTGTGTTTTGTTATTACTTATAAATTTATTATGTTAATTGATAAATTATAAATTTTATTTTTTTTGCACATACTAAGATTTATTCATTTTTTAGGTTACCTAATCGAAGTATAAATTTTTTGTGCATTTTATTATTTAACTATATTTTTTATCATGCTAATTAATGTGGACTTAGTATGATTACTAGGATTTTTTCACTTTATATGTTACCTAATATGCTATTTAATTGAATTTATAAATATTAAATTTGAGAAGGTTGAAACATAATCATAATGAAGGCATGCAATTTGTATATTAAAATTGAAGGTATGCAACTTAAACAATGAAATATATATATATATATATATATTTGTAGGTATGCAACTTTAACAATGGATAATTTATATATATATTAACAAATATTAAAAGTTGAAAAATAATAACAATGAAAATTTAAAAAAATTATGCAGGTATGTAATTTAAAGGTTGAAACATAACAACAAATGAACAATTGAAAAAAAATTAGAACCTTATTTCAAAATTTATAGATTTGTTTGATCTATACTTCACTGAGGGTGTAATCCAATAAATAACACCTCCCATTATTTTATATATATAAAAATACTTATTACATCTCACAGTTGTAGGTGTAATCCATGATATATTTTTATTGTTTTTTATATTTTTCAATATTTATATAATTTGATTAAGGTATATGCGGTGACTATTCAAGTAGCCAAGGATCTCAATACGTGGGGAGGAGTTCAGGAAATCAACTAATAGTTCATAGAAGAGGGAATCATCATTTATCTAGTGATGACAACACTACAAATGTCTCTCCATATTCTACTACATGTATAGATGATATGTTGGTATTACTTCATCATGAGATACACAAATTGACTGCTATTGATATTCTATCTTCATCTCAATTTATACCAAAAAGTATTATTAGCTTCATATCACTTATCTTAGGAGGCCCATGCATTGACACTGTAACATCGATAATGATTGGATATTCGTAATTCATAGTTTGCATGTCAAATTATGAGAAAATCTTCATTTAGGCCACTATTGGAAATAAACAGTACATAACTCTCTGAGATTTACTACATGCATGCATTATTATTTTTTATTATTTTTGATTGTAAAAAATTTATTTAATAACTATGAATGAAATTTTAAGTAAATGGTTAAAGTTAAAATATGGTAATTTTAATTAATAAGAAACTATAATTTTACTACATATCGAACATTATCATTTAAAATTAAAATAATATTTGCATTACAACATTTTGGATAAGAAATAAAAATGAATAAATTATTAATTTAATAGTAGAAAAATTGGTGTATTTTATTTATATGTATATGTACATGGTGATGTTAAATTACTTGTTTATTCCTTTTACTTCTCATACAATCAAAAAATAAATTTAAGGAGAAACTGGTTGTAGATGGTATAAAATAGAGTAAAGTACCCACAAATATGAAAAAATTATATTAGGAAGAATTTGAAGTACAATTTTGATATTTTTACTTGTTTTTCAAATTGATTCAATATGAAATACTATTAAAATAAATGAATTATAATATATTATTTTTTTAGTTGATTTTAGCAGAAAAATTATCATTGGCATAATGCTTTTGTGGTCTCAGTGAAGGATACATGGAAACATGTGGCAAGTGTAAGATACAATAACAAGCTTGAAAAATAGAGAAAGAAGTATAGTAAAAATACAAAGCACAATAGTGTTCCTCTAAATATTTAGATGTAGTGGTGAAAATACTAGAATAGTGAGGAGTTCAAAGTCTTGTCCTAGTCTCCCAGATGGCATCACACAATCATCGATCAGAGAAAGTCTGTGAAGGATCAGGACCTTTGAAACATATTGGAGGTACAAAGTCAACCTACCAACATTCAATATACATGATAAAGTTGTCTTTCAAAATGTATTATTATTTGAATTTTATGAATACAAATGATAATTTATGTGTGACAATGTATAATGCATCTTTATAGTAATAATTATTTATTTTAAAGATGCTGAGTTGGGACTCCCACCAATACTGTTTGAGGTGTTCAAGCAAATATAGAAGAAAAATGATGAATCATTTGTGGATAAGTGGTCAAATGGTATAAATGTGAGTTTTTCAATTTTTACTTATAGTGTCATGAAAAGAGTATAATTAATGAAAGAAAACAATGTAAAAAAATTAATTTTTTGGTATTCATTGATATTAATATGCAAACTCAAGTATTTTTTTTACCATAATTGATGAGTTATTATATATGAATTCATTAAATATAATGACTAACCTCATTTTTATATTAATTTATAGTAGAGTAATGATATTTTCATGTGCTAGTATAAATTTTTATCAGAATATAATAATGATGAGTTATGTTGCATTTTGATAATTATAGGAAGCTATGGAAAATATGGTTGTCATCACTTCATAATTTATAGATCTTTCTATAAAGGTACATAACATTGATATTGCACATATTTACATTCAGGCAGTCACTGTGGAGTCGAAAAAATGGTGAGTGTGTAGTTTTGGTATCATTGCATCTACATCCAATCAAGGTTCTGTTTGGAGTTCTCAATCGTCATCTTCCAATTACAATAATCGATTTGATGAGAGATTGCACGAGGAGATGCAAGAAATTCATGATACTTGGCAAAGAAAAAAATGAGGAAATGCAGCAAAAAAATGAAGAGATGCAAAAAAAAATTAAAGAAATGAAAAAAAGATAATAAGAAAGAATAAAAAGAGAGGAGAAAAGAATGAAAAGATATGAGGAAATGTGCAAAAAATTTTGAAGATGGAAAAAATAATGTGCAGATAGACAGATGCTGTATCTCTTTTTTATCATCTTGAAGATAAAGATAATAGAGTTAATAGAGATAATAGAGGTAATAGAGATAATAGAAATAATAGAGGTAAAAGAGGTAATAGATGAGATAATAGAGATGATAGAGATAAATAATATAGATAGATAATAGAGATAGATAATAGAGATAATAGAAATAATAAAAATAATAAAGATAATAAAAATAATAAAGATTATAATAAAAATAATAAAGATTATAAAAACAATAAAGATAAAAAAAATAATAAAGATAATTACACCTCCTGACAAATCTCAAAAGGTATAATGCATTCATTGTAAAAATTATTTTATATATACCAAGGATGGTCCTACAACTCAATAAAATTGGTACCTAGAGAATAATTAGAGAAGAGAAATAAAGTTATTCGAGCAAAATAAACTAATAATCAAAATCTCTTTATCGGAGTTTAAAATAGTAGCAAAGGTGCAATATTTAAAATAGACTTTTCTAAGATCAGATAGGTATTAACTCATATGATTATGGTTCATGAGTTACCATTCATTTGTGGAGAATTTAATGTAACTTTGTTTTCAAAATTCAAAGTTAAAAACTTGATCTAAGTTAGTTGAGAATTTAATGTAACTTTGTTTTCAAAATTCAAAGTTTTCAAAATTCAAAAATTAAAGTTAAAGACTAAGTCTAAGGTAGTTGATATTTTAGTGGGATCTGGTAACCTTTAAATAACTACATTGTATTTGTGTTTAATAATTTCCATTCTTAAGTGTTTAAAGCATTTTTTTTAAGCGTTATTATTATTATTATTTTTTTCTATCTTCTTTTATTTTCTTTCCAACAAAGTGGTATCAAAGGTGATGGTTAATAGCGAGGTAATGGTGAATAGCAGTATAATTCTCTTCCAAGTCCCAATACTCCACAAGAGCAACTATGATAACTAGAGCATTAAGTTGAAGGCCCTCCTTGGATCACAAGAAGTGTGGGACATAATAGAGAAAGGCCATGATGAACCAGAGAATGAAGAGGCCCTATCTTGAGCTCAAAAGAATAGTTTGAGAGACTTAAGAATGAGAGACAAGAAGGCTCTCTATCTAATCTATCAAGGATTAGATGAAGATGTTTTTGAGAAATTCTCAGAAGCAAAGACGGCAAAAGAAGCATGGGAGAAGCTTCAAACCTCATTTAAGGGTGCAGATATGGTTAAGAAGGTGCATCTTCGAATATTAAGAGCTAAGTTTAAAGCCTTAAATATGAAAGGAGGAGAAGTCATTTTCGACTACTTCTCTAGAGTCTTAACAATGACACATCAATTAAAAATTAATGGTGAAATATTAAGTGATATAAAAATCATGGAAAAGATTTTTCGGTCGATAGATTCAAAATTCGATCATATTGTCACTATTATTGAAGAAACAAAAGACTTATAAACCACGACAATAAAAGAGTTGATGGGTTCCTTGCAAGCCCATGAAGAAAAGAGGAAGAAGAAAGAAGGAATCGTAGAGTAATTACTCAAAACTCAAATTGATAATGTCCAGAATGATAGAAAGCAACAAGAAAGAGGTCGCAGTCGAGGAGGCCATGGACGTGGGTGTGGACGTGGACTTGGACAAAGTTGGAGGTCCTATGATACTGATAATAATATCCAAAGAGAAGAAAGCTCAATAAGAGGATATGGGAGAGACAACTACAGATCGAGGTATGATAAGTTGCATATAAGGTGTTACAACTTTAATAGGTTTGGCCATTATACCTCAGAATGTAGAGCTCTAAATAATAAAAGAGTTGAAGAAAAAGCCAATTATGTGGAAGAAAAAAGTCAAGACAGTGAAACCTTGCTGCTGGCTTATAAGGGCAATGCAAAAAGTGAAGATAACTCACGGTATCTTGATTCTGGTGCAAGCAATCATATGTGTGGGAAAAGAAGCATATTCGTAGAGTTTGATGAATCAGTAAGTGGGAATGTGATTTTTGAAAATGAATTAAAGGTAGCGATAAAATGTAGAGGTAATATTCTCATTCGATTAAAAAATAGAAATCATCAATTCATTTCCAATATTTATTATGTACCAAACATGAAAAGCAATATTTTAAGTCTAAGATAACTCTTAGAGAAAGATTATGATATTCATCTAAAAGATAATAATCTTTCTATAAGAGATAAAAAGAATAATTTAATTGCTAAAGTGTCAATGTCAAAAAATCGAATATTTATGCCTGGCATTCAAAGTGATATTGCAAAGTATTTCAAGGCATGTTACAAAGATACAACGTGACTTTGGCATCTTCGGTTTGGACATCTCAACTTTGGAAGATTAAAATTACTCTCCAATAAGCAAATGGTGAGAGGACCACTAGTCATTAGTCATCCTGATCAAATATGTGAATGATGTCTACTTGAAAAGTAAATCAAGAAGTGCATTCCAAAGGAGTCAGGCTCAAGAGCTCAAAAGCCACTGGAACTTATACATACTGATGTGTGTGGTTCAATCAAGCCAAACTCACTTGGTAAGAACAACTATTTTCTTCTCTTTATAAATGATTATTCAAGAAAAACTTGGGTATATTTCTTAAAAAAAATAAGAGGTATTTAAAAAATTCAAGAAGTTCAAAGCCCTTGTTGAGAAGGAAAGTGAACTTCTAATCAAAGTCCATAAGATCAGATCGTGGAGGAAAAATTATATCGAACAAATTTTAAAAACATTGTGAAGATCATTGAATTCAAAGACCTCTCATAGTTTCGAGATACTCTTAACAAAATGGAGTAGCAGAAAGGAAGAATAGAACTATCCTTGACATGGTGATGAGCATGCTTAAAAAGCAAGAAGCTACCAAATGAATTGTGGGTAGAAGCAATTGCATGTGCAGTGTATCTATCCAATCAATCTCCAAAAAGAAGCGTTTTGGGGAAAACACCACAAGAAGCTTGGAGTGGTAGGAAGCCAAGTATTTACCATCTAAAAGTCATCGAAGGCATAGCTTATGTGCATGTCCCTGATGAGCAAAAAAGCAAGCTGGATGATAAAAGTCAGAAATACATATTCAATGGTTATGATGTAAACTCTAAAGGCTACAAGCTTTATAATCCTAATACTGGAAAGATAGTTATTAGTCGAGATGTTATATTTGATGAAGAATGAGAATGAGAATGGGAACAAAAAAACAAAGACTCCAACTTCTTCTCTTATGTTGAAGAAGATGATGTGGAACATCCAAAGCTAGAACAAGCATAAGATAAGCCTACTACCCCACCAATTTTATCAGTTGGGAGTATTCAAGAAAAGGAAAGCTCAAGTGAAAAAATTCTATGTTTTAGAAGCATACAAGAAATATACGAGGTAACAGAAAATCAAGAGAATCTTAATCTCTTTTGTCTCTTTGTCGACTGTGAGCATATGAACTTTCAAGAAGTAATTGAAAATAAGCAATAAATGAAGAAATAAAGGAAATCAAGAAGAATTATACATAGGAATTAGCTTCACTTCCTAAAGGGCACAAGGCAATTGGTGTGAAATAGGTGCACAAAGCAAAGAAAAATATCAAAGGAGAAGTCAAAGATACAAGGCAAGATTAGTGACAAAAGGTTGCAGTTAAAGAGCTGGTATTGATTATGATGAGGTATTTGCTATAGTTGCTTGATTAGAAACTATTAAATTTTTTATTTCTTTGGCCACTCAAAATAATTTGAGGATACAACAAATGGATGTGAAATATGCCTTTCTAAATGGAGTCATTGAAAAAGAAGTCTATATTGAGCAACTATAAGGGTATGAAGTAAAAGGAGAAGAAGATAAAGTATTAAAGTTGAAGACGACAATGTATGGATTGAAGCAAGCTCCAAGAGCTTGGAATGATCGAATTGACAAATACATTCAAGGAAGAAATTTAATCAAGTGTCCATATAAGCATGCAATCTATATCAAAATTAAAAATGATGATATTCTTATTGTATTCTTGTATGTAGATGGCTTAATCTTCACAGGTAGCAATCCAAACATATTTGACAAGTTCAAGAAATAAATGACGAAGGTGTTCGAGATGATTGATATTGGACTCATGTCTTACTACCTTGGTATTGAAGTTAAGTAAGAAGAAAAGGGACTCCTAACCACCCAAGAATGCCATGCCAAAGATATACTTAAAAAGTTCAAGATGGATAATTCTAATATAGTTGACATGCCAATAAATGTGGAATCAAATTATCTAAGCTTGAGAAAGAAAGCAAGGTAAATCTCACTCTCTACAAAAGCTTGGTGTAAAGTTTACACTACCTAACATGTACAAGGTCTGATATTTTTTATGTGGTTGGAGTCATTAGTAAATACATGGAGAATCCAACAACTCATTGTAAGACAACAAAGAGAATCATTCGCTATTAAATTTCAAGTTTGTTGGGTATAGCAATAGTAAATGGATTAGAGACATAGATGATCGCAAGAATACTATTGGTTTTGTATTCTATATGGGAGGTACTGCCTGTGCATGGGTATCGGGGAAGTAACCGATTGTCACTCTTTCCACATGTGAAGTAGAATTTGTAGCAACTACCTATTGTGTATGGCATGCAATCTGGATTCTAAATCTATTAAAAGAGTTAGGGGTAACTCAACAAGAGCCGACCAAAATTTTTGTAGACAAGTAAGTAATAACTTTGGCCAAGAACTCAGTCTTACATGAATGAAGTAAGCATATTGATACTCGCAATCATTATATTAGAGAATGCATTGCGAAGAAGGATGTACAGTTGGAGCATGTAAAATCTCATGATCAATTGGCTGATATTTTTACCAAGCCTCTCAAGCAAGAAGATTTCACCAGGCAAAAAAGTTTAATCGGAATAATAAAATAAAGTTTAAAGGAGTATATTGAAACATAAACTTATTTTAGAAAAAAAAAATAATTTTAAATTTTGAAAATTAAAAGTTAAAAAACTTGGTCTAAATTAGTTGAGAATTTAATATAACTTTAAATTTTCAAAATTCAAAGTTATATTGTATTTGTGGGCTCTTGTAAACTATAAATAACTATATTGTATTTATGTTTTATAATTTACATTCTTAAGTGTTGCATTTGTTTTAAGTGTTATTATTATTATTTTTTAATATATTCTTCCATTTTATTTCCAACATAGTTTGGTGATGGTGGCGTTAACAAACATTTTAAAGAAGAAAAGCTTGATTGATGAGAACAAGACGTGGGAGATGATGCTGGAGCTAGAAATAAGCTACTGCCTTTACATTTTGAATCCCAACACGACTAATGACCGAATCTTGGCTTCGCCATGGTTCTAAGAAATGGAGTGCCTCCTGTGTCTGGAAGAAGAACCAGAAGATTTAGCATCGCCATGAACGAGAGACGACGGGCTTTGCGAACAGCGGGAAGTTTCCGAGCTTCCGTTATCTCTCTGCCCCATTCCGATCCCCAGCAGCTTCCCGAAGATCCTTCTAGATCGAGACGGGAGTAGCTGGACCCCGCTCTTGCCGTTTTTGCTCCTGATAAGTTTTCCGCATCGCCGAGAATCCTGACGGCTGATGGTCAACTCCTTCACCCGTTTCCGAAGGGATCTGCAATCGTCGGCGTCTATATCCGTTCTTTCCGAATCCTCTTCGGTGTTGGTGGTGGAATTCGAAACGTTGCAGTGATTGTTGTTGCCGATGGCATGAATGCCACCGGATGACCTAATCTGCTCGAAAAATAGTATTTGGACCACCACTCGGAGCGGCAATCTGTCGTTTTGAGCCGCATGCGTGGAAGCCGCCATTGTCAGCTTCTTCACATCCATCAGTCCGCATACCTTCTTTTTCTCTGTCTTGGTTAATTCTCCATGCTCCTAAACAATAACAATGAAGGAAAATATCTTAATCACCATAGCAGTAACGACATGTTAAGCAAGACTGAATCAAAGAAGTGGAGCGGGGTGGGGGAACGTAGATGAAGCTACCTCTAGGTAGATGTCGATGGCCTTGTACAGTCCGTCATGAACGGGTCGAGAAGAATCAGGAATGGATTGTGATAATTCAACGAAAGTTGCAATGGTGAGATTTGGATCATGAGCAATCTCAGACAGATAGCCGTCGATCAGCTTTCCGACGCTCAGAGAAGCTAAATGTCCGTGATCTACCACAAATTGCTCGTTCTCCTTCTTCAGATTCAGTTCCTGCCTATACCTCTCGTGCATGGCGTACTGGTTGACGATGCGGAGCACCAGTTCGACATCGTATAACAAGGAAGAAGGAGACCGAGCCGGAACTAACAAATCTTTCACAGAAGCTTCGTGTAGCTTCAGACTGATCATGTTTACCAGATCCTGCTTTGACAGATCATCTACTCCAACCAAAATGGCAGCGATCAGCAATTTCATCAAGAAACAGCAGGAGCAGCCCACTCCTTTATCCGAAGGCAACAGATGTATCAGCGTCTCCACTAAATTTTTATACCTCCATGTGTGGGAATCAAACAGCAAGTCGTCGAGAGAATCCGGCAACCAGCGAACAGCATAAGTTCTAATCGCTTCCCCTACGACCGCACAGTCCATTCTTCCTCTAGATTTCACCGTAAGCAAGACTCGTTTATAGAGATCAATATCCAATTCAGAAACATCTTCAACCCACCAATCTTGAGGAACAGATTCACCGTTGCCTCGAATTCTGGCGATGCCATCCTCGACGATTTGATCTGGCTTGGATAATTTCCTGTTGTGCGTGTACGACCAAGTAAGTCTGCCGAGATCGACATGAGCTTTGGACGCGATCGAATCCACGCACCTGCCCACGATCTTCAGATCTTCCGAGCATGGCAGAAGAGACTTCGTGGTTTGAAGAACGATAATGGAGTCTTTCCAGCTGCGCAAGATGCTCGAGTTGAGAAACACTTCGATCTTATACACGAGGTTTCCTCTATCAGCATCCTCCGTCATCTCCAAGTATTCCGCAGCGCACCGCACTGCAACAACGTTGTACGGATTCAGCGTCACGACTATCTCGTAGCAGAACTTGGCGCATATTTCAAATGAATTCGGCCCTCCCGGAAAGTCCACCAAGTCGATTTCATCCCAATTCCTCTCGCTCGCCCGCATCACCAGCTTCTGCATGTAATTGCACTTCGACAACAGCGGAAACTGTTCATGCAGTGGAATCAAACAGCATTTCTTCAGCAACTATGCCATACCACCGAGGTGGCGAGCTCACCACCACCACACATGTATTCGATTCTGATAATAAGAACAAAATTACCTTGTGAAGGAAGAACTTCACGTCGCCCACAGTTACTGTAATATCTGTCGCTAGTTCAGATGATGTGTATCTGCGTGGTGAATGGAGATGTTTTAGCCAATATCAAGAAGAATCGAGAGTGAGCAGCATTAGGCGAATATAGTTTAATGTAAACGTAGCCAGGATGGAGCCACCGCCATGCATGGATTCTTTCCAGATCATGTAGACTCAGAGAGAACAACACAGGTTACGTATGCGAGTAGCATGATGGGGAGTGATGGCTTAGGATTCAAACAAAAAAAGAAAATTGTCGTGGATTTTCATCGAACATGTTACGTACGTGTTTAGTAAAAAGCATAAAACAAAAGGCACCTCACTGATTTTCCATCTGTCTGAAACACATCTGGCTTGAACCCTAGCTTCATGAACTTCATATCTTGTTAGCAAAACTCACAGCTCCGAACGAACAACCATGAACCACAAACGAAACCTTCGCTTCCAGAAATCAGAGAAGCTCACATCCTCGTCTTCCTCCTTGGCGTCCAGATAGCTACGCATTATCCGCCGATCTTCTTCTCTCGCTCGCAAACTGACAGTACTAACAACATTCGATTACGGCGAATGAGCAAGCACGCAGAGATTGATGAACCTGGCTTGAAGACGGAGTGTTCTCTGCGGATACTCCCCCAGACTCATGAGAACTCCTAATCTCACGCGATTGCCATTGATTTCTGGCGTTGATCACAACATTTGATCATGAACAGATCGCAGGAACCATAATGACGTGAAATAGTATCTGCCAGCAGAAACAGATGGAAAACAGGAGAGAAAAAGGCGAGAAATAAATTGTCGCCGCCTTTGGTTTAATTCGAGCTGTAATGCTAATGGCTTCAATTTCTTCTGCGGATTGCAAATCTCAAGCTGATTCTCCAAAAACTTCTCTCTCTATGTGTGCAACGCAATGACTGGGTGAGACTGGTGGCGTCTGACACTGTTGTCTCCCACACTCGATTGAATTCTCGAAGTAAAATAAAGACGAGGAGGCCGAAGCAGATAGTATTTTTCGCCAGTGAAATTGGACTGGAATGGACCAGTCAGACTCAGGCATGCACCTTCTTTGGCGTTTGTTTCACAATAATATAGTTTCCGTTTTTTAATTTTTATTATTTTTTTATCACTTCTTATATTTTTTTTTATTTTTTTATTTTTTTATTTTTATTTATTTAAAAATTGTCCTCTCTCCCTTTTAATTTCATTCATGATCATTATATATTTTATCATTCTCAAAATTACCATATTTTCCATATTTTCCATTAATGCTACCACAATTTCCGTTAGTTTTATAAAATTTAATTCTACCATATTTTCAATTAATTTATAATATCTATATTGAGAAATAAAGTTTGAATGATAAATATTAAAGGTAGATTTGTATTTTGCTGCACTAAACATAAATAATTAAATAAATATAATTAAATAAATATAATTAAAAACAAATATTAAATTCTAAAATATTTAAGTTTTGATTTACTACAATTAATCATTCTGGTCTTTCATTTTGACATCTTAAATTAAAAAAAAAAATTAATTCAATAAAATTGGAAATTATTAAAACAAATTTAGAACCACATTTTCGAATTCATAAATCATAATTTCTCGAAAATTAATTTTAAATATTTAATTAATGCTTAGTAAGATAGATTTGAAGTCACACCCCCTATATTGCCAAGACAACAATGTACCACATATATGTTAACACAAACACTTAATGAATAATAAATTAAAATAATGCTTAGTAAGATAGGTTAACACTTAATGAATAATAAATTAAAATAATTATGTTTACATAAAAATATAAATGAAAACATAAATATATAAACACAAACAAACTAATAAACGCGCACACACACACACGCACATGCACACACATATATATATATATGTTGTATATATATAAATGTTTGGGTGTTTTATAGTTATATATATATATGTGTGTGTGTGTGTGTGTAAGTTTACACACACACACACACAAACACACAAACATACAAACACACACACACACACACATGTATATACACACACAGACATATATTTATTTATAATTATATATAAATATATTTATATAGTTATGTATGTATATGTGTGTGTGCGTGTGTATAAAATTATGTATATGAACAATGAACATTAATGCACTAAAATTTTTTTATTTTAGTGTAGTTTATATTTTTATCATTTTATGTTTGGTATAAGAACACTAAAATGAAATATTAATATAATTTGTTACACAAAAAAAAAAAAGGTGACTGTGATGGTTCCCACACAAAAAAGTGCACTTGTCTAAGCTTTTTTGTGCAGGGCAAGTTGGCATTGCACTGCATGACGTGCAACAAACACTGTGTTGGAGTGACTTTCTGCCGGGAGAAGCACGCTAGCAAAGAAGCATCATTATTTTTATTTTTGTTTTATTTTAGTAAAAGTTTAAATTATGTTGCTATCATAATGTTTTGGCATCCAAATTCAAATTTTTTATGATCTGCCCCCCTAGTCATAAAATATATTTATATTTTTATTACAAAAAATAAATAATACCAAACAACCACTATTTTCCTATCTTCAACTATTCTTTTTTTTTTATTTAAACCATAATTTTCCAAAAATCCTGTTTAATGGTTTTTGGAAAAAGAATTTTCAAAACCGCTACTATTATTTGTTTTAAAATCCATTTTTTCTTTTCAAAAAATATTTTTGTGGGTTTTTTATTTTTTAAAATTATACACACACACACACACATATACACTTGTATATATCCTATACACTCATGCATACACAAATGCCACACACACATATATATAATCTACAAAATTTTTGAAGACATCAAGTAGCTTAGTTTTTTTGATATTTTCGGAGTCATAATACTAAATGTAGATATAATAATGGGTAAAATTAAACTCACACAAACCACCATAAAATATAAAAATACAACAAAAAAAATAAACATGCACAAAAATATATTGCTATAATAATATACCCAATGTCACAATCCACAAAGAGGAATCGAATACACAATAGCGTTTTATCATTCATAAAATAATATATATATATATATATATATATATATATTTAAAAATTATTGTATTTTGTGTAATTTTTCTCACATAAATATTTTCTTGAATTTGTAGAACATTCTTCTCCTACTCCTCATGCATTCATGGGAATAAATCAAACACACATGTTTTTTTTGTTTCCCTTTCCACACCCAAGGATGCCCATGCGGTAACATAAGCAATCGAACTAAGAAAAGAAGACTCATGCATACTATAAAACAAAACCCAAACATAAACTCTTCCTTGAGCAATACTATAAAACGAAACCACATGACATCCGAATGAATTTTATTTTTTTAGAAAATTTAAACAAATAGTTATGATAATTTTCGTATGTCATAAACATAATACTTCATTGATAAAATTATTCCACTTTACAATATATTTTATTTGGTCGCAAAATTTTTTTGGAGACATCGCAACACTAGCTCATAATAGTTTTTATGATTGCGATGTTAATTTTTAATTTTAGCAACTGAGTACTAAACTAGCATTGAAAGCAACAACAAATCTCAAATACCACAACTTTTTCATTAGAGAGCCAAAAAATCCAAGATAAAAGTTGTGTTATTCCCAGTGTCGTAACTAGCTACAGAAAAGTTTTAGAGAGCAATACTTAAGTCATAACCAAAGTTCCCATATGATGCAAGAGAATGACCAAATTAATGACCAATTCTGAGTACAATGACTTTGTGTTTGAGAAACTGAATGAGCAACCATGACAATTTTCAATGCCATGACTATTTGATGCAAGAGAAAAATCAAAGTCATTGTCCATTACCAATATCCAAGATAAAAGTTGTATATTTTTTTAACTCAAAATTCAATTAGATATTTTTTTAATTATGTTGTGTGAAATCCTCCATAATATCATACTAGATTGATATTTATAATTATTATATCTTTATTACTTGTGTTGGATGCATTAAGAAAGAATTTTTTATATTTGAATGTTATTGTGGTTTAGATATTGATGATTGTAATAATTATGTAGAATTAAAATTCAGATTTTGCTACTGGTGAGTTTATCCATGCTATCATGATGGATAGTGATAAATAAGCAATGAAAGATACTCACGTGTAATAGTAGTAAGAAAGTGAACTATTTTGATTATAATATGCGAGACAAACCTAAATATTAAAACTATATATTGAGGTATGTTAATCAAGCTCATATGATACTTACGAAACCAAAAATACTAATACTTTAATAAGTTAATCTATTAAACATGTCTTAGAAGAACAGACCCTTAATTGGTGTTGGTATTTTATATAATATTTTTTAAGGATTTTAGCGTTAGCATGACAATCATATGTTAATTTTGTGTCTTGATCTACATTGTTTAACTTGCATTACAATATATTTGTATTTTTTTATTAGTATTTTTTTTCTTATTTTTTTAGCATTGACAAAATAGAGCAATTATCTAGATAAATAATTAGAGATATCATCTTAATCTTTCGAGTGTTCAATGTCTCCATGTTGGCTTAAATCCAATCAAGGAAAGAGAAAACTTTATAAGATTTTAAGGAAGTAGCACTAACTATTTGTAGAGACTTGCATACACCCATGTCTTGAGAATCAAGAGACTTTATAGTCTTCAGAAAGGGTATGAAATATTGAAAAATAAAAATACCTCATTCTTATCAGAAGACTTAAACTACCAATAAACACTTAGATCTTCGACTTATAGGGAAGCAAAGTTATATAAGTGGTAAAATATATAACCTGGAGAGATCCAAGGTATATGATAAATATTCTTAATAGAATTTCAAATTTTCTCTAGAAATAAGCCATAATAGAGAGGTCTAAAGAAATTAGCTATTTCACAACATTTCATGCCAGCGTTAGTTTTTGAAAGAGAATGTCTAATTTATTACTTGTATGATATATATAATTGTGAAACTAGTTGGATGAGAGACCCTCATTGAATGAGTTTTTTTGAAATAAATTGTTGGTAATGTTTCTAGAGATTATTTAATTTAATTAGTCAACTTTATTTGACAAAACTATTCTTGAAAAATATATTTCTATTTATAGTAATTTGGATATCAATATCTTACTTTTACTTATTGACTTACATTTCTTAACTTAAATTACTTATTTGTATCTTTTTGTTAGTATTTTTTCTCACACATTTCATATGACTAGAAACTCTAGGACTAAGCTAATACCTTTGGACCTAGAGATCGAGAGATCTAGAAAAGAGTTCTTGTGATACATAGATACAAGAAAAAAGCAATGGAAATAACTAGCAGGAATAGAGATCCTTAAGGAGGTGATGGAAAAGTTATCCAATAGCCCCAAATATCATCATATTATGGAAGATTATTGATGACCTATGATGATGGACAGTAACTTTGGGATTAGAATCTAACAAATGGAAGACAACTATTTTGAGTGGAAGTTAAATCTGATAGAGATTGTTCAGTAATATTTGTATATTGGAAAAATATTAGTGAATTTGAATGGGTATGCCATGATATTTTTGAAGTTATCTGACATAGTTAAAATGAATGGAGTTAGTATAGATATCATCAGCTTATATCTTTTCCCTTTTTTAATGAGAGATAAGGTAAGGAGTTGATTTCATTGATTATTTTGGGGCTCGATTGAGAGTTGGTATGAACTTATACAATACTCATCAATTCCATTATGATGAGCATGAAACTTTGTAAGATGCTTGGGATTAGTTTAAGGAATTGTTATGAAGATGCCCTCAACATGGGTTTAAGTTGTGATTCAAAGCTCAAACTTATTATAATGGGTTAAACTACATGATGAGATGTATAATTGATGCAAACTCAAGTGAGTTGATTATGAATAAATTATGTGAGAAAACATTGTATTTATTTGAGGAATTAGTGAAGAATAACTACAACACTTTGAATGAATATCTCTTTCAGAGAACATAAGTTGAATTGTGTAATTAGATAAATTTACCATGCTGAAGGCAAAGTTTGAGGCATTTTTTTATAGGTTAGAAGCTAAAGAGGAGAAGCAACAAAAAGTTGAAGAAATTACCATTATGCAATAACAAGAAATGATGCTTTCGACGCATTATCAAGTGGAGAAGGCTAATAAATTACAAAACAAAGGGTATGTAATTTGACCCAATACAAACATCTTCACACAATATTAATCAAACATGAGAAATCACAAGAATTGTTTTTAGAGACAATGAATATGGATAGTATAATTTTGATCAAGTCGTGATGAATTTTGGGAATAATTCTTTGGGACATAATATTCTAGAGGGATTGAGGACATGCTATCCACATTCAAGACCTAAAGAACAATCTTTTATTAATGACACATTAATAGAATTATTGATCGAAATAAAATGGAGAAATGATTTTCAAGAGGACTAGCTGGAGAGGCTTGTGAGTTGAAGTTGGAGCAAATGAATATAACAATTAGAAATATAGAAAATCAAATAGGACAATTGGTACTATCGATTTAAGGAAATAGTATCAATGAACTATTGAGTAGGATAAGACTAGATTTTAGGTAGATTCTTAAAGTATAGGGTTGGAGTATTATATTACAAATGATGACCTATCTAAATAGTTTGGGTCTAGTCGGGTCAGTCAAAATTTTAAAATCCCTAGGGTTTTGATGTTGTGCCATTGTGCCTCCATCACTCATTAGGCATGCCGAGCCTCGCCTGTCGGGCATTGGCGCGTCTCACCCCGTTGGGCATTGCTCGATGCATGGGGTTATTGTGTCGTGCCCACATGCCGTGCCGTGCCGTGCCGAGCACAGCACATATTGTGCTAATTCCATGCTCGACATAGGCCCGAGCATGACACTGTAGCATACCGTGCCGGGCCAGGCATAGCCTAATCATGCCGGGCTTGCCCATCCCGTTTGACACCTCTAGTTATCAACTATTAGGCCCTTTGTAATGATAATCTTATCATAGCAATCTACTTAGCTTTATCATTGAAATAATAAATCATATCTACTCAAAGTCTATTCATAATTTCATATCTTTTAGGCAACACATGAACTACACTTCATTGTTTCTTTATATGTCCATTCTTATTCTCCAATATCACATGTCATATATATGTAAACTGATGTCGCAGTAAAAATATCTGCACTTTCAACTTTTAGAGTACCTTACTCGCTCAATTAATATATAATTTTTTTTTGAATCTCATGAGTGGTAGTCATATGAAAAAAAATAACTCATAATAACTATCTTAAGAGTCAGCTCCACTCACATGTGTCTCATAACTATCTATTACCATCCATAATGATGACATGCAACTGCCACATTATAGGTAAATTTTTTAAGAAAATATTTTATAAAATATCTATATCATTTAATGGTTAATTCTTCTAAGACAAGCATAATAGATAAGCTAAAAGTATTTATATTTTTAATATTATAAGTGTCATAATCACACAACTAACATATCGTAATATCAGATTTGGATGTATATATTTGTTTCACATGTTATAATTGAAAAAGCCATTACTTCATTCCTACCATTATATACGAGTATGTCTCATGGTTGGTTTATCATTATTCATCATGATAGCACACACAAATTCACTAGTACCAACATCCCATCTTAAATTTTATTCGTAAAGTATCCACAACACCTAATAAAATTCAATAACCCAACATATTAATTAATATGACATTCGCGAGGAATTCACATTAAATATTTGGAAATATATCTCAAAGAATTTTAGGTTCCCAATGATACCACTCAAGACTGTTTAAGAACTAAACCCTATGTTCATAATTGATGAGAATCAAAGAATAAATGTTCTACTTCAAATGCCACTTGAACCAATCAATAGACCAAGGACCAAAAGACTTAAAGAAGCATTAAAAGATTTTGTGAGGGAGTTTATTTTGGCTAACCTAACCTTTAATGAAGAGTCCAAGTCCAATCAAGTCTTTGAAAAAATTGGAGCCATCGAGGAGGTTCAAAAGTCCATAAATATGATCTTGGTTATTTATGGTAATAATCTACAAATTCTGGCGTTCTATAATAATTCATTTGGAAAAGAAAATCATAGAAATTTGTGCAACATATTTGCTCCATAATTCATTAACAATCAAAAATCTATATTGGAGAGTTTTTTTAGTCTTACAAATTAGATGGACAAACATGTCAACTTTGGTGGAAATCATTAGCTATAAAGTAGAACTATTATGATATAAAATGTCAAGATTAGGTGGCTTAACTTCATATGACTTTTTTTAATTTTTAAGTTTGTTTTTTATATCTTTTCTTAGTCATTAATGATGTTCTAAGCTCTATATAAAAAGCCTTTGATGTATTTATAAAAAAAACTTGAATGATTTTGAACACTCTTTGTGAAATTTTTTTTCTCTTTTTGTTCTTTGTAATATAAAGTCATGATATTGAAAATTAGTCGTGGCTTTGGTCTTAACTTGTTGAACAAAATGTCAAGACACTGAGATTTTTTGTGACTGTGTAGTTTTTTCTCTCTGGCATGAAAAGTCACAGTAAAAAATAATGTCATAACTCTTATTTTTTGATTCTTTGGTTCTATCTTCTCTAAGTCACTACTTAAGAATATGCCACAACTACTTGTACAAGTGAGACAATCGACTACCATGAAGTAAAAATAATGTAGCAGACTTTAAATTTATTTAGAGCTCGTATGACTGCGACTCTAAAAAAATGTCATGACCATAATAAGTATGTTGTATAGTAAAATGACTGTGTCAACTCATTTGTAGATTCATTGTGTACAAAGAATGTCATGACTATTTTATAATAGTTGTGGCTAAGAAATGATGATGCAATTGTCTATAACTAATGTAAAAGATTTATATAAGTCGTGACAATATAATTATCATGATTCTTCAATGCTTCTCTCCTGTACAAGCTATTGTTCCACCAAGTTGATTATTTTCACCCAATTTTAATATAATTTTACTAACATTCATAAATTTTTCTAAAATTAGAAATTTAATGAAATCTATATGATATTCACTCTAATACAAGCAAATACAATTATTTTTACTCCCCAAATGTCAAAGTTTATTCAATATTTTGAGTATTGAATAGTGCTCTAGAAAGAATCCCAAAGTCAAGCCCTTATTTAACACTGTGACTTTATGTTAAAGTGATTAATTTTCTCAGTCATATCAATCCCAATGATGTGACAATCTTAGAAAAACAAGACCAAACTCATGGTCAATTTAGATATGATAACTTTGTATTACTTAGAGTAATTATCTCAATTGTTGCAATCCTAGCATTGTGATACTTAGCTCAAAAAATCAAGACCAAAGCCATGTCTAATTTTAGTGCTATAACTTAGTGTTAAAGATAGCAAAGGCATCAGTCATAGCCTCCCAGTATATCAACATTAGTGCTCAGAGTAGATTTGAAGAGATAATAAAGTTGTGGTCTTAAGTTTGTGTTGTGACTTCAAACATAAAATATTGCATGGATCCCCAAATTATAAAAGCAACACTTATAAGAATATGCAAAAGAGAGATGGAAGATAAGTGAAAAAGGCTAGGAAAATATGAACCATGTACACCAAGAACCTTTGGTGATGCAATCTTGACCCCCAATTAGGACAAATAGAAATCCAGGGTGAATACAAATAATTCTTAATTGAAATTATGATTATACACTTAGATTTTCACTTGGACATTCATTTGGAACTCTTAAATCCATAAGATATCTCTCAACATATCTCACATAATTTCCTTTCAAATTTAGATTTGTGGTCGATGAATATACTTTTGTTGTGAAAGTACGCTTGTGATAATTTACTGATTATATGAGTTTATATTTATCTTTATGTTATTGTTTGGATATTGATGAATAAAAATGCAAATTAGAACTAAAATTTAAAGTTTTCATGACTATGTAGATTTATGCATGTCTATTATGGCGAATGGTAATGAGCAAGTCATATGACATACTCACATGATATAGTAAGAATGAAGTGACAATCATTCTAATCTTAATGCATAAGATAAACCAATATGTAAAGATTTGAAGTTGAGGTAAGATTAATCATTATGTGTATAGTACTTATGAAGCTAAATGTTCAAACATATTTAAGATACTCCATTATGTACAATTTAGAAAAACTAATATTTAAGTAATGTGGAAGTTAAGAAGTACATATAACTTAAAAGTTTCACCATAGTGTGAGATTCATATATCAACTATGGTTGTTGGTGATAGCCAACACATTTAATTTGGAAAATACGGTGACACATTTAACCTAGGAGTCTCCCCATATATGAGCCTTGAGGTCGGAGAAGGTTAGACTCTCATTTGAAAATATGAATATTACAATTGGAAAATATATCTCAAGAAGTATATCTGGCATCCTTGGAGATCAAACTTGTTTCCCTAAAATTAGATGGCCTACCACATGTCCATTTTTACTATCATATTATTTGTAGGGCCTCTCAACTACCTAAACTTTCTCTACACTATCTCTTTTTGGATAGCCTTCCAAAAAATTTATTTATTCAATGTGCATGAACCCTAAATTTTGCAAACTCCAATTCCTCCTACTAAATCTTTTCAACATGTTTATAATAAGGTTGATTCTAGTGAAGCAGCCTTACAAACAAGATCTTGATATTACCAGTAATGAGTCATCATGAAAATATCATATCCTTGATTCCACAAGGTTGTAGAAACTAAAAATGAGTTGATTGAAGTTCATGGTCAAGCATTCACATAAACGAGTACAATTGCCTAGCCATGAGAAAACTTTAGGGTCAATAATCATGAAATCACCTCCAGCATTGTGAGTGTTATTGCTAAAATACATTCCCACACTTTTAGGTCCACGTAAATAATACTCCACATGTTGAATATGAGCTTCATGATATTGTTATTATACATAGGGTAATAGGGAAATTCCTATACCTTCTATTGTTGATTATTCAGAAACATATTCTATGATTAGTTTATTCATAATATATTTCTTATAACCTTTTATGCTTCCAATAATATTTTGTTACTCCCACATTATTTTAGATTTTTATTAGATCATCACCTCATATGGTGTATCTCAATTCCTACATATTTATTTTATCATTGATAGGAAGGAAAATATAATAAATATGAAATGAATGGTTGATGCCATGAAGATCCCATTCCAACCCTTGCATTGGCTATAATCAAAACAACTTCATGAAATTTTAAATTATTAGAAATCATGAAAACACTATCTTGACAGGTAATAAATTCAAGTCATCTTTTGATGAGATATTTTTTTTTCATATTTATTATTTCTAGATCAAATTCTTTGGTTTAATATTAATTTTTCCATTGCATTATAAACCATACTAATGATATCCCACATGCACTTTTTTTAATTGAAGAGGAATATTGGTTTTTCATCGCACATATAATGGGATGTCCTATTTTTTCTTAGAGCAGAAAATGCATGTGACAAAGTTACAATGAGTAACTATGCATCTTCATATTAATGGATGCATATAACACTATATTTAGGCTTATTAGTGTCTAGCCGACTGAATAAAAACATCTTATAGGCTAATTAGTATGTGACATACCAATTAACTAGATTAAACTTAAAGGATATAGATAACTAACATTAAATTGCTCATATCAAATATTACATTTAGGATAACAAATGTGCAACATAAAAAAATAAAAGTTATAGACAATTTTTCTATACAATAGTTGGGTTTGTCTGTATTTTTAGTCAAACCAATTTTCTTTTTGAGTATGTTTAGTTTGGTTTAAATTTATTAGGGTATTATATTTTTTGTGTGTGAATGCAATTATTTAAATTATGTAAGTCAATGGGATTGGGGGTGCTCATATTAATAAGATGTGACTTAACCATTATTTCAAATAAAATAAAAACAAATAAATATAAGTTTTTTTTGGAAACTCGACACGCACTTGGGGTTTGTTGCTTGATGTGCATTAGAAATGGGAATTAAAAGAAATGAGAATTCCATCTCCTTATGTGCGCGATGAATAATATTTAGTTCAAGCCTGTCCTCATCCTCACAAAAAGTTTTTTCAAATAATCTTATATAATTTTTTCTAAGGATAGTCCATGCAAAACATGATTCAGCCGTGTCTAGTATGACACAACCCAGTTCAAAGCCATATTTGGACATGCTGCAGGTTAGCCCACGTCATGTATCAAGCCATGTTTGGCTAAAGTTTCTGAAAATGAATGCACAACATGACATGGCATGATGGCTCGCATGAGTCAGTTTCAACTCGATTGGTAAAATAGGCTAGCCTGGAACAAAGACAAGCAAGGCTTGCCTAGTCAGGCCTGACCCAACATGACACAACCTAGCATGCCCAAATATGACCATGCCAAAAGGAATGTTAATAGGTATTCCAAGCTGCCCAATTATAAAGTCATGCTGACAGAACATGGCTCGTGCTAAAAAACCATTTCGTGCTAGGCATTACATGGTAGCCTGAATGAATCTAAAAGTGCCAGTAAACCCCTTTTGACACCTCTAGTGAATTATATCACGTGAAGAGACCTAAGGGGGAAATTTTTAGGGAAGTACTTTATTTCCCAAAACTCTTAAATGTCCAAGGATTTTTCCTCTTATGTTTTTAATTAATAATCTCTTTTTATTTCTTCTGCATGCAATTTTTGAGTAGGGTTCATGCGAAGTTTTAGTGGAAGATATGTGGTAGATGTACTTAAAACATAATGTAGTCGAGGCTTGAATTGGATGATGCTAGAAATAGAAACTTAATCCTCTAGTTATCAAGTATATTATTTCAATTTATAATTTTTTTATGGATTATTCTTATTACTCTTATAACATATATAGATGGACAATTATTCTTACTCTTGTAACACATATAGATGGCTATTCTTCTTACTCTTGTAACATATGTAATAAAAAATTTGATTGAGAAAAACTATTAGCATAAAGGAAAGATAGAGTGCTTTCACTATAAAAAGTTTGGTCATGAACTAATAGATTATAGACTAAAGGGACTTCGGCAAACAAGTTATGCTGAAGAGAAAGCCTCTAGAGAAAATATGTTCATCTCAAATTATTACAACAAGCAATCAAATAATATAGGATTTATGTATAGATGTTCAAATCACATGACTTGAAATATGAGTTTGTCTGTGGTTCTTCATATCACATGTCTGGAAAAATGGTGACCTCATATTAGTAAATGAAAATGGAAGTGTCAAGATAACTACTCCAAATGGATAAAAAAGTTATTGAAGATGTACTCTAAGTTTCTACTTTGTATCAAAACTTTCTAAGTGTGTACCAATTGATCCATAAATGATACAAAATTACATTTGAAGGAACTCAATGTGTCAATATTTGATCATAATTTTAGAAGTCTTCTCTAAAAAATTGTAAGGACTCAAATTATAATATTTTCTTTTAATATTTTCAATGATTAATACACTGTATTAAAATGTAAGTCACAAATCTCTAGCTTCTGACATAGAAGATTGTCACATGTAAATTATAAGAGCTTACACCTCATTACCCACATGAACATGATAAGTGGTTTTCACTTTGAGATCAAAATGCCCCTATCTATATTTGAAAAGTATGCCATGGAGAAACAATCCAGGCATCACTTTCCCAAGAATATTTTATGGAGATCATCACATATACTTGACTTGGTACATATAGATCTATGTGGACCAATATCAATTAAGTCACTTACTAGTAATAGATACTGAATGATGCTTGTAGATGACCACATAAGAATATGTGGGTATATTTTTTATAACTAAAATATGAAATTTAAGTTTTTTATAAAATTTTAGAATATGATTGAAAGACAATCTGAAATGTTATTAAAAGACATAAAAAGTGATAGATGAAGAGAATTCATCTCAAAAGAATTTACTAATTACTGTGATAGTAAGTGTATAGCTAGACAAGGATAATGCTGAGTGAAAAAATCTACCTAAATATTTTTGTGCAAAGGGAACGGACACTATTGTTTATTTACTCAACAAATATCCTACTTCTTTCTTGAACCATGTTATTCCTATTCAAGTTTGGACTAGGAGAAAATCACCATTGTATCACTTGAAGGTATTTTGTAGCCTGTGATATTCCCAAGTACCTAAACATAAAAAAAAATTTTTGAATTCTATCAGTCAAAGATCCATCCTAATAGGATATAGTTTTAACTCTCAAGTTTATAGATTGTATACATTGGATGATAATACATTTCAAAACAGTAGAAATAATTTTTCGATAAATATGCTGAATGAAAACAAAATAAGCAACTTTCAAAATCACTTCCCGAGTCAAAGGAAATTATCCAAATTGATAATATTTCATATGAAATAGATTCAAAGCATAATAAACCTCCCAGGTTAGAAACTAAAATTTTTGAGGTTGATTTCACATCTACTGACTCTTTTAAAAATCTCTACCCATTTTATACTGGTTAAGTATAGATCATTAGAAGCCATCCATGAATGAAAAAACTTTACTACTATAAAGCCTCAAAACTTTGAGGATGGTGTACAATATCATGACTGAATATTAGCTATGAATATAGAATATGATTCAATAGTTAAAAATGAGATGTTGACTTTGGTGAACCCACCCAAAAAAAAATATTATTGGTGTCAAATGGTTGTTTAAACCGAATAAATTGTGCAATAACAGCAAACTATTTTTTAAAGAAAGATTAGTTGCTATAAGTTACCCACAAGTTTGGATAGATTATTCAGAAAACTTTGTACTAATAGCCTAATTGGAAGCTATAAGGCTAGTAATAGCCTAGGGTGAACAAAGAGGCTCGCAATTAGGCTAGTAATAGCCTAATTGTATAAATTAGATATAAAGTCAACCTTCTTTAATGTGTGTTTTGAAGATGAAATCTACAATATCAACCCCCTAGCTTTATAGTAAAAGGTTCAGGATTATGAGCATACAAGCTAAATAAAGCTCTATATGGGCTTAAATTAACAAGTACCTTGAGCTTCTCTATATTAACTCTTATCTAATAAGTCATGGTTTCTCTATAAATTTGTTTAGTCTAAGGGGAATGTTAAGATTAATGAAAAGTTTTAATCATTGATGAGTATTTTTGTTCTTTTCAAAGTTTTATCTTATTTTGAGAATGCTCTCTCACCCTTCATCTTCATTCTCTTATTTCTCTCTAGTTTTCTTCAACTTGTGAAGAACAAGATGTGTGCATGTATAATTATATAATTTTATTAGCTATTTTCAACAGAAAATATATCAACCAATTATAAAAAAAAATATTAAAAATATCCAAAATAAGTAGGCAGTGAAATATTATTCTAACAGTTTCTTCATCTAGATCACTAGATTTCTATGTATTATTAACATATGTCCCTTCCACAACAACTATTATCAATCATTTTTTTATTGTTTTGATTGATAACAATTATAATTAGGGTTTTTATTTATATAATTGATGATAGGATATGATCTGTATTGGTTGAGCTATTAAATATTAATGAAATTGTTAAAACTATTTTGGCATGTGTGACCAATCACACACCATCTTTACTTTTTATAATTCATTACTTTCAAAACATCTTTTTTCTTTTTATATAAGAAAGGACATTTTGCGTATACGAATGTTGTTTTTTTTATCTTTGATATTTTTTGAGAACCAATCTCTATTTTCTCTATCCATCTTCTTCTCAAGTGATTCTCTGAAACTTCTCCATCTACCTGCAAAACTTTACCTGGTGTGCATGTGTTAATGTTGGTTTTAAACTTGTGTTTCTAATATCTAGTATCAAAGCATGCTAAAATGACATTTCTAATTCTTTTTTCATAAAATTATCTTCATCTTCTACAAATTTCTTATATTCTTAGAAAAAAACTTCCAATTCTAATATATTTGAGTTATATTACTAAAATATCGATTAAAATGTTCAATAATTGAAAAAAAAAAACTATCAGATATAGTAAATACCAAAATCTAAGTTTATCTAGTAGCCTAGACCTTGTTAAATAGATCAAATTTCAAATCTATTAAAACAAGAAATGACTCTCACATATAGATCTATATCAATTCCCTTTTTTGAATGAGAAAATTATGATTTTTAGAGTGTTAGAATGAAAATGCTATTACAAGAAATAAAAAAAAAAACTAAAATAACATGAAAATGCTATTTACAGTCACATGATTTTTGAGATTTGGTAACCAATATGTCAACTGAACCTAATGCCTCATTGCTTAACTAGTAAGCTTTCACTAAAAGAAAAAAAAAGGGATGCAAAAGTCATAATGTTCATCTAATAAGGGGCAACATTATTTTCTTGGGGAAAAAAGTGTCTGAAACATCCATAGCAGTCTGAACATTCTGCAACAAGAATTCCAAAGTGATAAGAGAGCTAGGGGAATGAAGCTCCAATCTCTTAAAAGAGATTTTAAAAATTTAAGAATATAAGAATCCAAGTTATTTTCCTCCTCCACAAAGTTTATAAATATAACAAATTAATTAAAACTAAATGGATAAGACGTTACTAAGAAGATATTAGTTGAAAAGCTTCTCATCAGTTTAACTGATGAGTTTGTTCCCATTATTACTTTGATTGAAGAGACCAAGGATCTTGCACAACGCAATGAGCAAGGGCTCCCAAGTCTCTAAAATCCATTGATCTATGAGTTTAGTAACATAATGAAGCTTTAACATGAGTAGTATTCCAATCAAAAATAAACACAATTGCACAACCTAATAAAATTTAAGGCATTCACTGGATAAATACAAAAGGAATGCATTGTGGAAGACAAAAAGGAAAATATAAAATTTCTACCCATTGAAACTCTATGAATACTAAGAACCACTCTTTTGCTTACTTCTGGAACATATATACAAGGTATGTATACAAATATATACATTCTTGATTTCTCATGACTTAGTGGTCTGTGAATGTTAGGTTGTCCATAACTTTATGCTCTGAAGATTTAATTTTATGTTTACATATGTATATGCGCATATAGAGATGCATATATAAACACATCCATACACACATTCTATATATTTGTAATCTCATATATATATATATATATATATATATATATATATATATATATATATCCATATATGTATATAAATTTTCAAGAAAGTGTGACTTTATACTATATGTGTGCACTCACACACACATGCATGCACTACTGTTCTACACACACACACACACGCATGCACTATTGTTCTACACACACAAACACACCTATTTATCTAAATGTAACTATTACACACACATTTACATACTTATACATATATATCTAAATGTAATTAAAAGTTTTTGATACTGTAAATTTATTAAAAAAAAAAATTATTATAAATTGTTTATATTAAAACAAATATAAACACACACACACACACACATGTATTAATTTTAATCATATATTTATTTTCAACATAAATCTAAAAACAAAATTTATTAGAAACTTTTAAATACATTTATACACACACACACACACACACACATATTAAATTAAAAAATTTACACACTTACACACACACACATATAATATATATATAATGTGTGTGTGTGTGTACGAGGAGATCCATCGATCTCCACCAAAAAAATCAATTAGCTAAGAATTTAGGGTATATATTTGTTTAATATTAAAAAGAAAAAATATTTTTTTTAATTATTATATAGTGTGTGTACCAAAAAATAACTAAACTAATATTTTAAATTAGGTATATTGGTGTTTTATAAATTCAAAAAATTGGAGCAACTATAAATTTCTATATTCTTTTCATCCCTCGTTTTTTCATGAATTGATCTCTCTTCCCTTTTCATTAGTAATTCTCAGGAACAGCAACTATCGGTGAAGATAACTTGTGAGAGCAGTGTTCATGTTATGAATTCCCAATTTGAAGTCATGCAAGTGCTCGTTCATGGAGTCTATCGAGGACTAATTTTCACCATAATTCATCTCTCCCGACATTCACCATCGTGACGATAAAATGCAAGTTTAGAAAAATATACAAAACCAGATACGTGACCATATTTTTACCAGGAACCCTAGCAATCCATTCAAGACAACAAAACCCTAATCACATTAATTTCTAGGGTGGGTATTCTTAGGCTCGGCAGTACCGGAAGCGACCCTGGCAACGTCGATGGCACTTGCCTCCGGTTTCTTCTTGCTGTACAGAACCAGATATCCAATTGCGGCCGTGATGATAAATCCGGTGATAGCCATGTTGGTGGTGCTGAACGGCAGCTTCCTCCTCTGGTGCAGGATGCTTCCTCGGCTATTGCCCGACGGCCCCTTCGATCCCTCCGCGCCCATCGCCCTCGCTTCCCCCGGACTCGATTTCTATGCTCTGTCTCCTCCTTTTCTTAAATGGTCGTCCTCTCCACCACGCGGCGGTTCAAAACCAGTCACCGAAGCCAAGTGGTGGCGTGCGAGTCGCGAACGAGTTGCCATGCCACGCGTTAGAAATTCGCTATTTTTAAAATTAAATAATTAATAATAAATGCGCCCCATATAAAATATCGCGTAGGCTAGCCGAGCTCCCCAATAAATATTACAACTTTCAATTATGATGCTCACCGCTCACTACAGTTTTAGAAACGGACAACGGCTAGTTTTTCTTCCGATCCAACGGCTCTCGTCAGCATCCGTGGTCTATAAAAGTCAAAAGCTTCCGCAATGTTATAGTGAGCAAGAAGAAACGAGCAGCTCTGCAACTATTAGTTGTTTCTCGAGGACGAAAGCGTCGGCATCCATGGCGGCCGGGATGGCTTCATCTGTGGTGTTTGTTCCTCTGCTGTTAGCGATGATTACCACCTACGCGGGAGCTATGGATATAGTCGTTCCTGGATGGAGTAATTATAGCCAACAATCCGATTCCCTCAAAAAATGGGCGCATCGAACTCGCTTCAACATCGGCGATCAGCTGTGTAATTCCTTCAATTTCACTTCGAATTCTTCTTTCTCCCTCACATGTTAACGTGCGCACGAACTGGTCTGCCATACTTGGTAGATGACGAGCTGTTAATATGCAGCAAAAGTAATTCGAATCTAGTTAGGGTTAGGGTTTTTGGTGATGTGGTATTAAGAAAATTGGCGAAAATTCGTTGCAGTGTTTCCTCGCAGCTCGAGCAGAGATACGCTGTTGGAAGTGAGCGAAGAAGCATATAAAAAGTGTAATACTTCTAGCTTCATTCAGGTGCATCGTGCTGCCGAAGAGAAATCGAATTTCACAAAGGTTCCCCTGAACAAGCCAGGCCCGCATTACTTTATTGCCGGCACAGGGGAGAGCTGTGAGCATCTACCGAAGCTCGTTTTGGTGGTGATCACCCCGCGGAAGAGCAGGGTAAGTGCTCCGTCGTCTTCTCCGGGCGTCTCTCCGCTTCCAGTCGCCGGCTCTTTCTCCCCTTGACGCAGGGATTCCACCTGCTGCCGCCGCCGCCGCCCCCACGAGCGCCGCGTCCAGTCTGAATGCTGCGTCTTGGGCAGTATTTGGCTTGCTCGTGTTTTCGAGCTTTGTCTGAATATTCTTTTCCATTTATGAAATTCTATTCGTTTACCATTTATAATGCCTAGAAAAATATCGCTGCATTTTTTATTATGGCATGGATAATAAATACCGCCACTAGCATTTTCCTTTATGAAAAATGTGTTTTCCAATTTCCTCAGAATTAAAAATAAATAATTTGTCAATCAAGAAACCAGTGGGCCAGCTTCATCATCCGAGCAAGAGCCCGCCCGGATGGGCCCTTTGAGTCTCGGTTGGGCCCAAGAAGTTCTTGGGCGGCCTTTTCTAGAAATTCCTGGGCCGCAGCTCGGACGGACTGATGATCATGTGCTGCGTGTTTCTTTCTCTTCTTGTGCACATTCCCAGCAGTAGATGATCCCTTTCCTTGACTGATATTCCTTATATCATTCTTTTGCTCTGTCACATGTCCAGTTGGTGAAATAAACTCAAGACAATAAATTATTTTTTAATTATAAATTAACGATTCCCAGCGTACCAGGTGTGAGGCTTGTGAGAGAATGCCCAATAAAACGTGCTGCCGCTCGGTAGTTCAGCGTTGTCGAAGGCTGTGCCGGTGGTGCTTCAAAAAAAAATTCTAAATTAATTTTGTTAATTTTCCTAAAAAACTTTGCCAACATTATTATTATTGTGTGTTAGTGTGTGTGTGTAAGATGTGTGTGTGTGTGATGCGTGCGTGCGTGTAAGATATATACGTATAAGATATATACGTGTGTGAGAGATGTGTGAGAGATATGTGTGTGTGTGTGTGAGATATATGTGTGTGGATGTGTGTGGATGTGTGTGAGATATGTGTGTATAAGATATATATATGTGTGTGTGTGTGTGTGTGTGTGTGTGAGATATATGTGTGTGGATGTGTGTGAGATATGTGTGTGTGTGTGAGATATATGTGTGTGGATGTGTGAGATATGTGTGTATAAGATATATATATGTGTGTGTGTGTGTGTGTGAGATATATGTGTGTGAGATATGTGTGTATTAGATATGTGTGTGTGTGTGTGTGTGTGTGTGTGATATGTGTGTGTGTGTGTGTGTGAGAGATATGTGTGTGTGTGTGTGTGTGAGATATGTGTGTGTGTGTGTGTGTGTGTGTGTGTGATATGTGTATGTGTGTGTGTGTGAGAGATATGTGTGTGTGTGTGTGTGTGAGATATGTGTGTGTGTGTGTGAGATATGTGTGTGTGTGTGTGTGAGAGATATGTGTGTGTGTGTGTGTGTGAGAGATATGTGTGTGGATGTGTGTGAGATATATGTGTGTGGATGTGTGTGAGATATGTGTGTATAAGATATATATGTGTGTGTGTGTGTGTATGTGTGTGATATATGTGTGTGCAAGATGTGTGTAAGATATATGTGTTCATGTATGATATATATGTGCGTGTAAGATGTGTGTGTAAGATGTGTATAAGATATGTGTGAGTGTAAGATATATGCGTGTGTGTATAAGATATATGTGTGTGTGTGTGATATATGAGTGTGTAAGATGTGTGTAAGATATATGTGTGTGTGTGTGTGATATATGAGTGTGTGTAAGATATGTGTGTAAGATATATGTGTGCATGTATGATATATGTGTGTAAGATATATGTGTGCATGTATGATATATGTGTGGGTAAGATATATGTGTGCATGTATGATATATGTGTGTAAGATATGTGTGTGTGATATGTGTGTAAGATATATATATGTGTGCGTGCGTGTGTGTGTGTAAGATATATTTGTGTAAAATATATGTGTGTGAGATACACACACACACACACACACACACACACACATATGCTACAGGTTTAAATTGTGTAAATCTATGATTTTTGTCTGCATATAAATGCTATATGAGTGTAAATGTGTGTAGTGATTTTTTTTTTAAATAATTAATGATACAACTGATACAAAATTATATAATGAATGATATAGGCGTAAATATTTATAATGGTTCTAATATAGAACAAAGAAAAAAGGTAAAATATAAAAAATAAAAGTGATCTCTAAAATAATATAAACAATTTAATAACGGCTCTAGGTGTTCTTGACATTATGGGCAGAAGATGAACAATTAATGGCTCTCATCTCCTAGTGATTAAGAACACGAGACAGTCGCTCATTAACTACATCTTCCAGCAACAACAACAAGAAGAAGAAGAAGAGGGAAATATCGTTTGGGGAGAGAGAGGCCAACCTCTGATCCAATTTGCATATCGTTCCAATTTTTCTTCATATAAGTCCAATCTATCCTGCAAAAAAGATCAAGAAATAAACCAACTGATCCATTGCAGAGGAGTTGGAAACAAGCCGGCGCATACTAGTTCCGTCTTAATGGGATGCTCATCTGGATCAATTCCGGCACTTCTCAGCCTCACTGAAATTTGAAAAACAGGAGACGAAATCAACGACGAGAACCTTGATTTTATTCTGTGAATTATATAAGATGAGCTGGTGTTCCATCAGGAATAGAGCGGAAACCTAGAAATCCAGGTTGCATCGCTTAGGGTTCTTACCAAGAGCAGCAAAAATATGGCCTAAATGAATCGGAAATATAACTAACTGCGATGGATGAAGGGGGAGGAGTAAAGAAGAATACGCGCGAAGAGAACAGATGAAGCTTTGGCGAGCGAGAAGAGAGCCTGAGCACGTTCCAGAGGAGACATTTCAGCAAGCGTATCTTCTTCGCAGGAAGAGATGAACTGGATCAATAAGGTTTCCAATTGCTGCAAGTTTGCCGATGTTCTATCCACGGCGTCCATCACGTTCTCTGGTATTGGCGCCCTGCTTCCTGCTGCTGTCATGTTCCGTCTGAACAGCTTCAAATTCTGCAGTTTTCTCTATCTCTTGTTTTGATTAGGAATTCGTGAAATTGAAGAAAAGCAAAAAATCAACAAATTTCCTTAAGTTTGAACCCTTGGCTAAGGGTTTCGCCGACCAGCTTCGTCCCCAATCTCGCGCCTTCCGATCTGTCAGACTTTTTTTTAAAAACTAATTTGCCCCAAAAACTGACCTCCTTCCTTAAATTAGTATTGCTTTTACCCTACGGGCTGATTTAATTAATATTTAATCATAAATTCCAAAATTTCGACGTTATATTTAAATTATGATTTAAATTTATCATGAAAATATTTATCTTTTAATTCCCCGAAAATTTATAAGTACATTTTACTGTAATGCTTATAAGACAGCCAAATAAAAAAAAATCAATAATTTTCAAATTTGAAAAATAATCAAAAATTAAAAAAAAAAGATTATGAAATTGGAAAATAAATTATATTTTTTTAAAATTAAAAATTATATATATAGAGAGACACACTCCCGCACATAGATATTTATTTTTATAAATATTTATACGTATTTATTTATATATAGATATATTTACCATATGTATAATTATAGATTCACACAAATACACACGCATGCAGGCACACGCATGCACGCACTGCGCATGCATGCTCAGGGCACACACAGACTGCACACACGCATACTAATGCACCAGCTTACAGTCCAACTCAAATGGAAAGGGAATCAGAGAGAGAGAGAGAGAGAGAGAGAGAAGGGCAATTTTAAATAAAAAATTGAAAAGAAATCAATTAGATAATTTTTGGGGAATTAGAAAAAAAAAGGGCTTCCAATTCTGCAGGGATCAAAACTTTAATATTTTATATTATAAAAACTATTTTAAAAAAATACGAAAGACATAAAAACACCACATACTTCACTCAACTTTTTGCTTTGTAATTTTAGAGTCAAAATATTAGCTTGGATTTTAAGTAATATAGAATTAATTTTTCCACAGGCCCGGTCCAAGAGCAGCCCAGCCCAAATTGACAAATTCTTTCAGAAAATCACCACCCCACCAGGTCCTTGGATCCAGCCTACAGCAGACACAATGGTCGTCCAGGAAAAAAAAAATCAAATAAAAAAACTAATAAATAATAAATAAAATAAATAATAAATAAAATAAATTAAAATCAGAAAATTGTACAAAAACAAGGAATAACAAAGTGGCTTACTTTACCTTCCTCCTCAAGGAACACTTGTCTTCTTGAACTGCACCACGATGATTGTCATGTTATCGCATCCGTCACCTGTGGCCGTTGATGGCGCCAGACATTTATCCATCACACGCTCACAAATTGTAGATAACTTGTTTTCCTACACCATTTTCATCATCCCATAATTTTCCATTTAAATATGATCACACACACACACACACACATATATGTGCATACTCATAATCATGGGTTAGTGGGACCCATGAGCCAATTTGTAGTATAGAGCATGGCGGCAATATTAATTTTATAAAATATAAATTAAATTCTAATTAAATCAAAAAAAAAAAATGCTTAGATTCAGATCTAAACATTAAAAAAAAAAATAATTAAATTACATAAATCTCTACATATATTTAAAAAGAAAAAAAAAAGAAAAAAAATACTGAAATAAAATAATCATGAAAATTAACCAACGGAATATTCATACCAATAGTAGCTGTCCGTGAACAAAATCTACCAGCTGTTGACTCGACAAGCAATCCCTGGGAGCAATAGTCGGAGAGAATTTTAAATAAATTAAAAAATTCTAAATAAATTAAAAAATTCTAAATAAATTAAAAAATTCAAGATCGACCAGGAAAATAAATGGACCAGAAAGAAACAAAAAAGGGCGAGCTCAGACCATATCCCATCACAAGCTAGCACAAGGAAGTCGTCGTCATCAGTGAGGTCCACCTGGTTAGCGACGGTTGGAAATTGAAGGCCCGTGAAATAAAAATAAAATAATATAAACATGTCCCCCCATAAAATAAAAGAAAATAAATAAAATCGATAAATAACATAAAATATTTTAAAAAAGAATATATCACGACGAAATAAATAGCAGAAGAAGAGAATTTACGCATACAATGTTTACATCTGGAGCAGCAGTTATGATTTGATTTTCAGGAGGCAAAAATTTGTTTTGCTTCAATTCCATATCACCTGTAACGATTACCAATACAACTTTTCAAGCATCTTCATAAAACATCTCTCTTTCTATATATATAAATATAAATATAAATATAAATATAAATATAAATATAAATATAAATATAAATATATATATAAATATATATATATATATATATGTATGTATGTATAATTCACATGTCTCACCGCTCATTATATCGATTCTAGGTAAAAACCTAATAAAAAAATTTTTAAAATTTCATGAAATCCTACATCTTCATAATGGTATTACTATATACAATTCTATGATGAAAATCTTTAAAAAATATAACAATTAATACAAAATTTCTAGCATTACTTTTGTTAATTCTTGAAATAATAATATCACTATTAAAATATTTATCAGAACAATTAAATATATGTCATCAAGTAAATTTTTTATATTAAGTATATGTGACAATTAATCTAATAGTACAAACAAAAATAAAAATTTTTTACTTCACAATAAGAAAAAATAAAAATTTCACTCAAATGTCTTAAAAAAACATGGCTGACTATGTCACTAATCGAATTATACATACATGATATTAGAATTATATGATTACTATCAACATATAATATCTGACTATGTCAAGAATAAAAATGGAGAACTTATTATTAATAATTCTAATTCTAATACAAATATATTTTTTTAAAATTACTAATATTTTATATGATGGAAGGAATATGTAGTCGTTTGTGTATAATCACACTACATGCATAGTACTTGGGTGCACACGAAATATAGAGGTATCAAAAGAGACGTGGCGGGCCAGCTTGGCCCATTTTTTTTAGGCCCGACCGTGCTTTTGCGCCGAGCCCGGCACGATTACTGTACCGTGCTTGGCCCGGCACGATTTTGTGGGGGTTCAGCCCGACACGATTTTGTGGGGGTTCAGCCCGGCACGGGCCCACAGCACGATCTACCGTGTTAGGCCCTGTCGGGCAGAACCCTAAATTAAAAAAAAATAAGGTTTTTGTGCCCTCGTAAGCATAATTAATAAAAAAAATTGATTTCAGCATTGTACAGTGCCAACGGGTCATGGTACCATGCCAGGCCAGGCACGGCCGAATCGTACCGTGCCTCATGCCGGGCTGGGCCGGCACGGCCCAATTGACACCTCTAATGAAATATCAATTACATGTTTAGCAAGTATATATACAACCAAACATTTAGTATCATGACTGTTAAGATTGAAACAAAATAATTAAAAAATTTATCATACATTCTAACTATGTATTGTTTACCTGCATGTACATATCATATAGTTAAGGTTAAAAAAATAAAAAATATTTTAAAATATATATACACATAAAAAAACCAAGGAAGCTTTTGTTTTTTCAGCTAACACTGAAAACAAATCAGTTTCAGTATTAAACCAAAAGGTGTTACATTTTTATAACACTTTAAACTTAAATTATTTAAAAAAATACTTAAACTATTAAGCTTTGTTTTTTTTTTTGGCTTTTTCTATTCAAAAAAAAAACAAAAACTCCTCTTCATAAACAAAAAATCCTCGCTCCCTTCCCATCGAAAACATTTTCTCTCATATCAAACTTCATTTTCTTGACTAAAACACAATGCAGCTATACGACCCAACTGCTAATCCCTCAGCTCACTTGGCCTTAGTTTTCACGACTCCCCCAAATGTTCAAATATCTACATGTAAATTATTCTCTATTTTCTTTCTCTATCTCTAAGTTAAAATGTCCAAACATCACAAATTCTTCTTTATTTTTTCTCTCTCTAAAATTATAATTAGATTTTTTAAATTTTGATACCTTGCCCAGCATGTTCATTTCCAATTTTTACAAGTAAAATATCTTTGGACATGTGCATCATCATTCAGATAAGAGACATACCAATCAAACTTTGCATGAGTATAATGACATCGCAGAAAAATAATTTCTTCCAAATTATTATTTATGCAGAAAAATTACATTCTAATCCATATAAATAAAAAAAAAATACATGGGCAAATGTAATATAAATAATTAGAAGATAACTATAATGAGTAATAAGTAATACCCATTAAAATATTTTTCACTTGTACGATTCTTCATCTAAAAAATTAACATAAACAAATAATCAATAAACAAATTTATAAGCCAAAACAAAAATATCTAAAGTACCAATTGAACAAATATTATTTGCATATAAAATATAAATTTAAATCACAACTTAACTAGTTTATTAATTATTAAGTTGCATCTACTCATTAAGTAAATCAGATCAACCAAACCGAATTGAATAAAATATATTCCTTTTTATTTATGTGACTCTTAGCTAAATTTATAGTTTCAAATTTTATTTAATTATTCACTTTTCTGCAAAATCTTCATATTTATTTGAAATTATTTTTATTATAGGTTGAAGAAAATCAAATATTTTTCCTTTTATATACATGGTATGATAAGCCAAATAACTTTTAAATAATCATTAATTTTTGTTGAAATTTTATACAGAATTAAGTCAAATTAGTAAAACTAGAATGTCAAATTGGATTGACCCCATCCAAAGAAGGCATTTTATTAATCTTTGTCTAAAAGAAATAAATAAAGACTTTAAATCGGGTGTAAATTTAAAGTCTAGTGCTTAGTCTCGAATTGGTGAAGAATTAAAAAAGATAATTGAAAAATACTAAACATCAAAACAACTAAAGAATGAGTAGGATTACATGAAAAGATAATATCTCATTTGGAGTAAACTGTAGAATGTGACTGGACATGGTTGGAATCCAGTAACCAAAACTTTTGATTGGTCAAATGAGAAATAGGTCAATTATTTACAAAATTAAGTGAATCTTTAAAGAAACATCTTAGATATACATGAATGACTAATTTATTTTTTCTTGTTGAATAAAAATATCCAAAAGTTAAACAATTCTGTTATAGATCGTTACAAAATTTGGAGGAATTAGAGATATTGTTTAGAGGAGTATTAGCTAATGGGTCTAAAAATTGAAATTCTGGAGGAGTTATTATTTATGGGCCCGATGAATTATCAACACATTCTACATCAATGCCTAGTGAAACTCCAATTAATTTAGAGGAGGATGATATTATTTAGATGAAGTTCAGAAAAGAAATAGGAAAAAAAAAAGAACAAACTCAAGACGAAAGAAATAAAATAATAAATACTTTAGATAATTTTGAAGTATCCTCAGTAAAGGAATGTATGAATATTTTGAAGAAATTCACAACCCATGTGGATTCGTTATATTATGTTGTAATTAATGCATTTTGCAAGAAGAAAGAGTATAGAGTGATTTTGGTTGAAATGGAAAGCGACCAAGAGCGAATGAGATGACTTCAAAGCTTGAAAAAATAATTTTTAATTTATGTTTTTAAAATTATGGGATACATTTTTTATTTTTTACTTTGATGATTGAACCATAATATTTTGATTAAGTTATTTTGGATACTTTCTGCATTTTAATTTTATAATTATAAGACTTGTTATCTACATAATTATAAAAAAATTCATAACAATATTAATTTATATATGTGAAATGGGTTTGATGTAATAATACCATGATGTAGTGATATTATTTATTATACATTGTAATAACAATTTTATTGTGAATTTATTTCATACAATTAATATTTTTTTTAATAGATATTAGTATGAAAAATCCTTCATATCAATCAGATAGTTCAAATTCATCATCAAGTGAAAATGAATATATAAAGTCAACAGTGACGAGATTTTTTTTTAAAAAAAATAAGTTTCTACATCATAATCTACAGGCTCACTTTTCATTAAATAAGTTTTATCTAGTCCATCTAGTATAAGGTTATGAACTAATGAGAATGAAAAAACATATATTTATTTTTCTATGACAAATGTCCAAAGATAAAAGATGACTTGTTAACAACAAATATCTGAGTGTTAAAGAGAGAATTGTCATATTCTTAATGAATTTAAGTCATAATCTTCAAAACCGATTATTAAAGAATAAATTTTAATATTCAGGCCAAATAATTCATAAATACTTATATGAGATTTTAGTGATCATGGTGAGTTTCTCAAGAGTAATGATTATTCTTCCATCATTCAATAATAATTCAGATGGTATCTATAAAAGTCGATTAAGATAAATTTTTAAGGTATAATACTTTTTATGTGTAAATATTTTCATAATACTTGTATTATTCTAATTTAAAAATAAACATCTATATTGGTAACAATTCTCTTTTGTAGAGTACTAAAGAAACTCTTATCCATCCATGCATTCCAACTAAACAATTATCATTTCGAGGTCATGAGAGAGTAGAATATTTTTAAAATATTTTAACAATTTGTGATTTTGGATGGGAAGGAACAGCTCATGATTTAAGAGTCTTGATGGAATCAATTCGTAACCCACAACATAATTTTCTCATGCCCCCATCAAGAAAATATTCTTGCTTATTTTATTTATTGTTATTTTTATTTAATAATATTATAATATAATATATTCTCTCTTTTAGAAAATTATTAATTAGTAGATGCAGCATGCACACACACTAGAGATTTTATGACGTCATATTGTAATGTACATTATTAGTTAAGTGATTTTCATAGTGGTGGTAAAACTGTAGGAAGAGAGAAGATATTCAACTTATATCAGACAAGATTAAGAAATATCATTAAACGTACATTTATTGTTGTTAAGGTACATTTTCCAATATTAAAAAAATAACACCTTATTAATATGCAACACAAACAAAAATAGTCATGACATATTTCACTATTAATAATTTTCGTCGACAAATCTCAGTTGCAGATAGATTATTTTTTGAATATAACACTGAAGAGAAATTAAAAAGTGATAGCAAAAACCAAAATCAAGAATAAACTATAAATAACTTTTTTACAACTACCGATCAAGAGTTCATATTACAATTTCAAGATCATATTACAAATGAACTATTTCAAATATTAAATTAATTTGTCATTTTATACTTTTATCATTGTACAAAATGAGATGTCAAAAACAAGTATCAAATATTTGTCGTTTTAGTTTTTTTTTTCAAGGTGTGAAATGTGATGTCAAATATAAATATCAAATATTATGACTTTAAATATTTTAAAATTTGTACTTACTTTTTATATTTTTCTTTAAATATATATGAATATGCATTTTAATTAAAATATTTTATATTTAATTAATGTTTGTATTTTTAGCCTTTATAATGGTTATGATATATGATTAAATATTGACAACAAATGTAATATTTTTAGATATTTGAATATGTATAATTAAAATTTCTTAATATATTAAGCTGTTAAGATATTAATTTTTAATATGTAAAAAACAAACTTAATCCTTAAAAGAAAAAAAATATAAAAAAAAAACAAACTTAATACTTAATGATATTAAATATCATTCAGCATTAAGCTCAAAAAAAATTCTATTAAGTATTAAGTAAAAAAAACAAACGCCTCCTGGGTAGAAGAACCAAATAGCCGAATTTACAAAAGATTAAATAATATATTAATATATTACGAATTACGATATTATATATAATAATTGTAAGGATACTCAAAATATAAAAATGGATATCATAGTTAGAGATAATGATTTTTTTCATTCAGTTAGCAAATAATAAATAATTAGATAGTCCATCAAATATGAACAAGCTATCTCGATACTTGTATATTATTTACTGCTTTATATCACATGATGATAATAATATTTTAAATATTTTAAATTACTAAAAATCATAAAAATTCATATTCCTTGTGTTATGTAAAATTACTATGAAATTCTACTTTTTCTAATGTTTGAAAAAATATTTTAGATATGAGATCAAAACTAAGACTAAATATAATAGAAGTATATTATTGCATAAAAAAATAAGATTCAAAATTAAATATCTAAGATAAAAAATATTAACAAATAATAATTTATAAAATATCAAAAATATTAAGGTTATCATTAACATCAACTTTAGAATCATGTGTGCGAGTGACGATCAAGATTCATGATATGCATTCACACCATTCTATTACTATAAATACAGATTGATCATGACTATTAGAGAATTTATTAGAAATAAGATACATATTTTGTTTACTCAGCTTCTATTTATCTACTTTTTTTATGTTCACGAGTAATGGGTTATTGTTTATGTTTTTTAATTTTTTTTTTAATTTATTATTATTATTATATTAGTATTTTTCATATGATATTGTGAGCTGAATGTAAAATATTTTTTAATTATTAATTTATTTCATTTATATTTACAATACAATATTCAATGTAATTTTTTTAATATTTATATTTTATATTAAAATTAATATATTATAATTTTTTATTGGCCCAATCGCCCAACCATAAGCGACATGACCTGGATTCGACTAGGGACGCCCAGCATGGTAGTGCCAAATTGAGGATGAATCAGACCGTGTCAGACTGACCTACCATCAAGTCGTGTCAGCATGGCAAGACATAGGAACCCACCTAGTGTCGTGTCAAGAACAACACGATGACCCAGCTGTGCCACAAAAAATCAAATCTTGCCGACATGTCACAACTTATTTGACACCTCGAAATCCATCTTTGAGAAACAACAAAATAAGACAACCTAATAAGTTTATTCTTTTGATCATCAAGATTGGGCAAGCAAGTTGGCATGGCTCAGGCCGTATCAGGCTATGAGTTTGGCACGACCTGAACCAGCATCATAGTGACAAAAAGGGACCAATCATGCATGGGTCGAGCCTGGGTTGCGCCAGCCGGTCAGGCAAAGATTACATCTGACTAGGGGCATGAAACTCACTCCTGAATCTTCTAAAACATATCTAGACAAGGTAGCATAGTTCACAAGCATATCTAGACCTGAACCACTCGACCTGACTCACACAGAGGTCAATTAAAATGTTTCCAAGTCAACATGACATGATGTATCACATGATGCATATGCAGGCACATGACATGACATGTTACATTTTCCAAGGCACACAGGCATTACTCCCAATTTTTTTGTTCATTTTATATATTAAATTTAATATTATAGAGCATGAGAAATAATAATTAAAAAATATTCTATTTCTACTCTTAGTTTTATATATCAGACTAACTAATTATAATAAAAAAAATAAAGAATAATAAATTTAATAAAAATAAAATAAATATTATAGACATTTTGATATGGATAATTATAATTAAACTAAAATATTCAAAAAAGTTTGTCTCCATGTCGTTCGTCTCCTAAGACACCTAAAATACATAAGATTTCACATATAAATTTTAATAGTTTGGATTCAATTTAATATAATTACAAAAAAAAATTGAAGTGTAATAAAAAAATACACCACAAAATAATTACTATAAAAAAATATATAATTATAAAAAATGATGTTTTGTATAAAATAATGTATAATTCGACATAAAATATTATAAATTGAATAGACAAAAAATAAGCCTAGATTTTAGAAAACATAATTAAGCAATATTAGTTACATATAATACATGCAATAGTCATGATAATATTTTTTTCACAAGATTCATCATTCATTATGTTGATCAATGTTGAGTAAATCAAATTAATGACTAAATGGATTTCGAGTTAGGTGCCGAATCATGAATCACTGGGAGGACCGATGGTAAGTCCAATGACAAACTGTGACCTCAAAAATATATTTTATATATTATTAAAATTAAAAATAATTTGAAAAAAATTACACTCGCCGACAAACACACACCCATATATAGAAAAAAATATTGATAAATATACAATAATTGAATTTTATAAATTTACCATAAATATAAATAAAACACAAACAAAAATATATAAATTATTCAAATTTCATAAAAATACTTTGAAATACTTCAAAAAAATATAAAATAGATAAGATATATATTAAATTAGATTTTAAGTGCGAATGACATAATTTATTTAATTTAATACATTCAATAATATAAATTAAATGATATATATATATATATATATATATATATATATAGTTTTATTAATATTTATTTTTTTATATTTAATTATCATATAAATAATATAATCTTTTTTAATATTATAATAATAATTTGTACACTTTAATAATTAATTAAATACAAAATAAAATAAAATAATTAAATTAATTAATTTATTAAATTATTATTTTAACAAGAAATAAGTTTAAAACAATAATTTAATAGGCAAGTAAAATAAAAATTGCTAAGCAACAAAGTGGTAAGTGGGATATTTTCTAAAATCATAAGTTTTAATATCATCGGCTATCACAAAATAATTTTTAAGTGGATGATCAATTTGGGTTGGTCCCGTAAAAATTAGTCAATTCTATTCACCCACAGATTTGACCACCAATCCAGCCAATTAGATGCCGATTTAATGGGATGCCGACCACATTGGCAGAATTGGACTAGTCCAATGAATGGTTGATGGTTGGAACGGACCGACCAACAGGTCCAATCTAGTTTTCATATCCATGATGTTGATTCTAATTAAAAATTAAATAAAAAAATACATATTATGATCTTATAGGACCTTACTTCCTCATGATGACCTACAATATATGATGGTTTGATAACTGTCATCGCCTATATTTTTAATAATAATGTAATACAATATAATACTGATAACACTTAAATTAGAAAATTTATAATATAATTCATTAATATAAAATAAAATATTGCAAATAATAATGTTTTAATAAGTGTACTCGTAATAACCATAAAAAAGCCTCCTGGCTAATATCTTTTAATTTAGATGAATTTTCCACATTATAAAACTAATAATACACATTAGCTTACAATTATTTTCTACCCCATAAATATTCACTCTAAATGTATTAAAATATATAAGAAAATTTAGTAAAATATAATAAAAATTTTATAATTTATATAAATCAACAAATAAAAAAAATTGAAATTCATGTAAAATATCATTGAAGTACATCATATCTCATATTGGATTAATGTGTTAGATGTCAACATATTACATTTGATTTCATAAATAGTAAAATTAACGAAAATTATAATTAATAAATTATGTTATAAATCAAAATTTAAAAAAAAAATATAAATAACAGTGACAAAATTCATACATCAAATACTTTTATATAATGAGCAGAAACAATTGGGACAACTCACATATCAGGTTCTCTCATCAAAATTATATGAAAAATGAAATAATAATAATAAACTATTATACCATGTCAAGTAGGTGCCTACAAGTTCATAATATTAAACATAAAAAAAAATGATAATCAAATATCTCATTAAGATCTTCAGAATGATTTTTGCATGTTAATCTCATATATGAATATATGTTGTATGAATTAGCTCAGCTTTAATATTCACCTTCAAGAGAAATCAATCAGCCATTATGTGCTTCATCAGCTCATAAAAGATTGAAGGTATTTCATTGCCTAACTTTCACAGAAGTGTCAAACGGACAGGATCGGGCTAGCCCAACTCATTTTTTCAGGCCTATCCAGGCTCACATGTCATGCATGGAACGACATAGTTAACTAGAAGGCAGGCCCGACACAGCCCAAGACCCATTATCAGCCCTAGTTCGGACCGAGCCGGGCAAGGTCAAGCCTATTTTAGGTTAAGTTGAAATTTGGAAATTAGGATTACCAACACCGCGCCGCCGTAGCCCATCGGGCAACACCATGTCGTCCCCCTCAAAAGTCATTTTATTGATCGTCAGGCATCGTCGCTTGTGTCGTGCCCATGTGGCAAGTACGGCTAAACCATGTCGGACTTCAGGCCAGGCCTGGGCCATCCAGGCCATTTGACACATCTAATCACAGTAAAGGATTGTGAGTAAAAAATAAGTGCACGCATCATTTCCTCGAGCAGATCAAAAATATAAACTATCTCACAAATAACTATTACTATCATTTTAAAGTTTATTTCTATACTAGAAATAATGTTAGTATCCAACTATAATTATTTGTCTCTTACTTTTTTTAAGAAATAATATTATTTCTAAAAAAAAAAATACAAAATCTTATCATGAAGATTAACTTGGTATATGTTGGTGTCCAACTACAATCTGAATACATATCCAAATTGAAATAATTATGAACCCTAAAAGGGATCTTAAGTCCTACAAAATTCTACACATATCTTAGTATGAGAAAAATTGTGTTAAGGTTAGCCCGCCGATATGAATCCAAAAAAAAAAATTAATTATGCTAACAGTATATTTTATATATTGACAAAACATAGTCAAATAATTCATATTTTCTAATGTAAGCCTAATGAGATGTGATATCAGAAGTAAAGTCAATACTTGAATAAATAAGAATATTTACTTTAACACAACTCAAAAGACCAACTCTTAAAGTAGTACAAATTATATCTAGTAACAAGATCATAATTCATATACCTCGGAGAATAAATCACTTCTATAACAAAAAAGCACCTATACGCCCCAAGGTGCTTCATATGAAACTATGCTAAGATTTATTCCTTGAGTTGGTTGATTCCTAACTTGTCATCGCATGTAATCAAAACATCATCCATATATACAACCAGCAAAGTCATTCAACCATCAGAACTCATTCAGAAAAAAAAAAAAAAAAAAAAAATCCTCATGTCACAAATCAAACTCTCGATGATTACTTTCGATCATATTACATTTTTCATTATCTACAAACAACATATTAATATATTAGTCAAAAACCAATTAACTACTCCAATATATATTTCTAAGTCACCACAAAGAAATGAAATGTTGTAAAAAAAATGTTAGTTCAAACCAAGGCAATGTTTGCTACTAGACAAAAATGTCGTGGTAGCCTATACAAAATAACACGGTGAATCATCTTGCTACAAGCCTTGCCTTGAGATGATCTACTTTCCCATCTTAAGATGTTTTCATAATGAACACCCATTTGCAACTAGCAATTAATCCATTCGCAACCAGCAAAATCATTTTGAAATATTATTAAAATGAAAGGCATGAATCTCTTCCATCATGATTTTACACCATCTTAAATGAGATAATACCTTAGAAAAAAACTTAGATATACTCGTATCATAAAAGAGTATAATAAAACAAATAAAAAAAATATTATCAATATGAAAGTATGATATAATCTATATAATTAGAGTTGAGTAAACTTCCATGTCCCTTCCAAAAGGTGATTAAGAGATCAAGATCAAGGGGAATAACTGTAAGATCAATTGACTTCTCGATAGGATAGTCTCTAGTCTGAACATAATAGGTATTTCCCTCTCTTCTAATAAAGACCTTAATTCTTCAGTGATCTAGTCACCTAGTTACTGATTCATCATGAGTCTTTCTTGACTCATCTGGGCTAGCACGCTGTGCCCAACACGGCATGGCGCTTATCATGGGCCATGTCGTGCATGCACAATTCAAAAAAGGGACGGTCTGGCACGGCCCATTGGCATGGTTTTTGGGTGAGTCATGTTAATTCATTCCAAGCCAGGTTAGGCCTGGTCAGGCTAATCCAAGTCAGGCCAAGCTAGCCAAGGATCAATCCTGGGCCCAAGCTAGCCAATTTGGCAAGCATGGTTTAAACTAACCCGCATGAGTCATGATGTCAGGTCATGCCATGCCATGCCAAGCTCTTGCAAAAAAAAAAATGGCATGACACAACCCGAGCAGTGTGGCTTGCCTGCCTGCAGCACATCCAAGCATGATTCTAAATCATGCGATGTCATGCCAAGCAAAAATGAACCATGTCGTGCCATGGGGCATGGTAGGGCCGCCCAATCATATTGATACATCAACATGAACCAATATTTTATCTAGGCCTAAAATGAGACATCAGACATCACAATATGTTAAACCTCTTTCTCTCAAGAATCAACATAATCTAAATTTATAAATAGATATTATCACTCTATAAAAGTAATATCATATTAAAAACCAATATACTTATAAAAGTAATATCATATTAAAAACCAATATACTTATATATAGCCAACTAATGATTCTCTCTAACAAATGATGAGAGAGTAGTGGTTCTCAATATAACATTTGGATTAACAATCTTCCTAAGCTCATTAAATAAATTCTAATAAAAAAATACAATGTTCATACTCACTAAAATTTGATCAATCTCTATTTAAAAATATTTGTACTATCTTTGAGTATAAGAGTGTTAAAATAAGACACATCACAAGGCATTTGATATCAATTAATCCCATCATAAAGATCGATCAAGAAAAAAATAAGTAAATCAAAAAATTCCAAGACATGCTAAAAAGTCTTTCTCCGCTATATAATATCTAATAGGAATCATATTTTTACATAATAAAAAGATAAAAAAATATATTCAAATGAAGAGATCGTTGTGATTAAAATACTGACATAAAAAAAAATATTTTAAAATACTCTTAACAAATAAGAATGTACAAACTATCTGAATTAAATATTTATTTTTTTTTCAATTTTATTATATTGAGATATACTGACATAAAAAATATGTTGTATAATCTCATGATATATATAATAAATATTAAATTAGTCTGACATATATTTTACTTTATTTTTACTTAATTTTTTAATATTTTTAATAAATTAAATTTTTATCATTTTATGAACAAATTAAAAAAAAATTGATATATCTGAATTGAGTATATTCACATATATTATAAGCATGAATTAACAAAAATAATCAAATATCATTCTTGATAGCACCAAACACATAGTACATACTACCAATTTACAAGCATGTACCTATGTCCACAAACCTATGGTTAAATTTTTCCTAAACTGACTTTGATATTGCATTACAAAAAAATGTTTAAAAATATATATAAACTACTCTAATAAAAATAATATATTAAATATCCTTATATAATAAACAAATAATTTAGACAACACACATATAAAGTACTCCCATCAAAAAATAATTAATATGATAATAATAAAAACTACTGCAAATTAGAATAAGTCGTGAGAATTTTAATTTAAAATAAATAAATAAAATTCATAATATGCCAAACTTGTGTTTATCTGTATATAACATAAATTCACGCATCTTGCAATACATTTACGTGCATATACAATATGAATAATGTATTTTGAAAATATAAAAAATAGTCATTCTTAGCGATATTACTAATAAAAAATAATGCATTTATAATGTTGATCGACTATTTTACCTTATTATTGCTTAGCTACGTGCTTAAATTTAGAGATCAAAGACAAAAAATCAAAATTACAATAAAATTTATATATGCTTGCAAAAACCATGACACATGATGCCCATAATAAATATTAATTGTTCTTTTTATTTTTTATTTCATATTCAAATAATTTATAAATTTAAATGTATTTTATTTTTATTATACTATATTTTATATTAAATTTTAAATTAAAAATAAATTTTTATATATTATATAAGTTATTTTTTTTTATTATCATATAATATATTATATATTATATATATAATATGCATTATTCAAGTTCATATTGCATGCTAGCTTTGAAACCCTAGGCCATTTGGTTTGGGCTTGTACTGTACCAAATCCAAGCTAGTGACTAACATTGGTTTGATCTGGGCTAGGCTAACATGAAACCAAGCTAATCTACATTGTACCCATCTTAGCATGGGCCTGACATGTGCAGAGTTGAATGTCGATTGCGAACATGCCAAAAAAATAAATCGTGCCAAGCAAAGAAAATTCACCTTCCACCATTGGTCACACACCAAATGAACTAGCATTAAACCATTATCGCACATCTAGAGGCCACTATCCACACCACCGCAAAAGCGAGAAACATGTGAAAACGCAATTTTACTTTTCACAAACACATAATAATGACACCAAGATTGTCAAAGCCAAATGCCAGTGCACTCAATCATTGGCAATGACAGACGACGTGCTGACCATCATTATGAAACTAAAAATTTTAATTTTAATAAAAACTAAAAAAAATGAAATAACATATGCATACTTAGAGATGTCATCTAGGCAAGGAGGGCCGGGCAAAGTTAATCAGTGCCTGGTGCTGGACCAGGCACCCCTATGGCACACTTCATGCTGTGCTGGGCAGGCACGAGCCGAGCCACTTGCCTGGCTAGGCACAACCCGTGTGTAGAGGTGTCAAACGAGCCCTCCAGACATGGCCCAACCTAGTTTCAAGCCGCCCATCTGGTCTACCATGCCGTGCCAGACACGGCATGGTTATTGTACCGTGATACGTCTGGCCTGACATGATTACTGTTTAGTGCCAGCCCAACACGGACTCACTGCCCAAAAAACAACGGGTTCAGCCTGGTTCGGATCAAAAAAAAAAAACTCTATTTTTTTTTAAAATTAGGTTTTTGACGGCGTGCGGCCGCACTGCCGTGCGTCTTCACCCTTTCGAGCTCGGTGAGCCTCGCCTGTCGGGCATTGGCTCATATTGACCATATTCGGTGCATGATCACGTGCGGTGCCCACGTGCCGGGGCACGACACTATAGCATGACATGCCTGGCACGGGCAAGGCAATGTAACATGTCGTGCAGGGCACGGGGAAGCACTATAGCGTGTCATGCTAGGAACGGGCACGGCACTGTAGCATGCAGTACCCGTGCCGAGGCAGCCCAACCCATTTGACACCTCTACCCGTGTGCCTGGCAATGGGACCAACTTTGGGTCAAATGTCAAGTCCGGTCGGGTGGCCGCCCGATATGAATTCCAGCCAAGCAAGCCGAATCTAGCTTACGTGGCCAATTGCAATTAGCCAGCCACGTAAGCCGGCTATCTGTTGCTTTTTCACTCAATAGGTTCCGAAAGGGAAGGTCCGGCACAATCCGAACGGCCCTGCACTCGGCCATGCAACCATGCCATGTTGGACCGGCCGACTGGTACCCGTGCAGTGCCTAGCACGGCATTCAAATCATGCCATGTTATGTCCGGCACGGTACAATGGCACGGCCAAATTGACAACTCTATGCGCACTTAGGTTGGGCTATGAATGAAAGAAGATGTAAAAAATTAACAAACACTCAGCTTCAATAAATATGAATAAATTTAACTTAAGCAGAATACATTGATTTCATAAAAGAAGATATCAACTCTGGTAAGCAACATATGATCATGCCAAGTCGTAATCTCTTGCTCAAAGTTTTTATTTATGATTTTTTTTCCTTATTATTATTTTATTTTCAATTTAACAGCATGAATATCAGCATATAGCATAGATTACCTATAGCCCGTGCAAGATTTAAGGAACCATTAACTCGTCCAGCCTGGATAAAGCCGCCAGCTTTTAAAATCCTATCTTTCTCAGCTTCAAGATCAGGCTTGTGATCTTTAGAGAGATCATATGCCTGCCGAATTAAGGCTACATTAAAATTACAACGTAAAATTATTATTATTTTTGGACAAATTTAGGCTATATTATTTTCTTAAAATGAACTTAAACTTACTTGACCCTTTTTCGAAATCACACACCGAGAATCCCCAGCATTTGCAACAACAAGTTGGCAGTTTCTAATAATAGCCACGCAAGCAGTGCTACCCGAGTTTGGGCCAATAAAACCAGAGTGACGACCCTGATAAACATGACGAGACCATTAGGCCTCACGGGCAATTGCAGAGAGAATCACAAGCACATCAATAACACCTAAACCCCTGTGATACCAACCTACTCTTGATACAAATGTTGATCTTAAATTTTAAAAAAAATATACATTTTTTATATGCAAATCATATTTTTAATTTTTTTTTACGGTGTATAATTACACAAACACTAAGGGCCCATTTGATAAAACAAAAAAAAAAATTAAGTATTAAATTTGTATTGAAAAAATGTCTGATAAATTATTATTAATTGAATGTTGTATATAAATATATTATTTAATAACTGTATATACTAAATGCTGAAAATAATATATTTTACATATTTACCCTTATTATGATTGTATTACATATTATCCAACATTAATATAATTTCTAATGAACTTTTTTTTACTATAATTATTAATGAAAAAAAAAATAAAATCTTTAAAAACATATCAATAAATAAATCATAAATTATATATATATAATAACTAATAAAATCTAAACTATTTAAAACTATCCAAATTTTTAATATAAACACAAAAATTAATGAATAACTAATTGATTTAATATTTCCTCTCTTAAATTAATAATAAAAGAGGATTAGGATTAAGATTTATGATGATAGAGAAATGAGGAAGAGAAAACAAGTTCACAAACTCAACTGTAGCATAATTAAAAAACAAAAAAGAAATGAATAAAAAAAGATAAAATGATAATTTTTTTTAAAAAAAATTATTGAAAATTTTCATCTTCAATATTATGTAGTTTTCTATCTACTAAATATGTTCAATACTTTTTCACTTAAAATTTTAAATTTTAAACTCCCAATATTTTTTATCACATACTTAAAATTTTAAACTATTAAAAATTTTAATTTTTAAAGGTTTAAAAATTTTAATTGCATTATCAAATAACTCCTAAAATACTTAATTTTATAATAAATGTAAAATTAAATATAAATAAGCGATAATTACACTAATATGACTTGTCATCTAAAAAGCTATTGTGTTAAATGCAAATATTAAATGTCATTCCTTAATATAATAACAAATATCTTCATCTGAAAAAAACAAGTCTCGAATTTAAGACTCTTTAAACACAGCATCTCTAACTCCAAAAACATCTATTGATCTTAAAGTTTAAAAAAACAACTATTTTTCATAAGAAAATCAAATTTTTTTAATTTTTTTTGCAGTGTACAATTACAAAAATACTAACAAAATTAATCTCGTAAAAATTGTGAAGTTAAATATATTTAAGTGATAATAGCACTAATATGATTAATTATCTAGAAAGTTATTATGTTGCATGAATAAATTAAATGTCATATGTTGGTAGAATGGTAAGTATCAACATTTGAGAAGATAAGTCTTAAGTTCGAAACTCGATAGGAATAATCTCACTAACTTTCAAAGATAAGAATATCGAGATATTAATCTCTACTAATAAGTTATTAACAATAAAATTTCACATATAATATGTCAATCTGCTTTGATTCACACCAATTTCTATCACTATAGACAAACCTGATATAATAGAGAAGTATGTAAGCAAAAATAATGATATTAAAAAAAAATGAAAAAAGATAAATATTCTTGCATTTTAATAATATATTAGAAGATAAATCCTATATCTAGACATATGGTTTTGATATGAAGAAAAAAAAAAACCATTTTTTTATATTCTTTAAATCAAAATATTAAAAAATAAATAAATAAATAGTGGTGGTCAGAATTTCTGACTACGAACGACATTCATTAACCGATATCAACTATAACAAATGGAAACAAAGTGATGCCATTTATATCTCAAATTTTATATCAATTTAATCTACAAAAGATTTGATGCCACTTATATCATCGAGTATACCTTACTTGCATGTGTGTCATTAGTATGGCTCTTTGTCTCGAAAAATAATGTCATTAGGTCAAGTCCCAAAGTCAATGGCACCTAGACTTGCATAAAAGTGAAATCAAAGTGTAATCTTGTTTCCCCACGTGATAAATCAAAAAATGGATAAAGCTTACTCAAAGTATAAGATATTCAAAGAGGTGTCAACCAGACCGTACCATACTCGCACGACCCATTTTAGCAAGGCACAACCGTGCCACCATGTTGTGCCAGACACAACACGATGGCAAGGTCAACCAGCCCAACACAGACGAGTGCACTTTCATGCCAAACAAATGCAAAACCCATTGCATGATAATGCACCGAATCATCGAGTAGATGGCTTACGTGGCCGGCCTATTACAATCGGTCACGTAAGCACATCCAACTTAAATGGCCAATGGTTTTAAAAATATTAGACCGCCCCATTGGGCGGTCACACGAGCCAATTGTCATGCTATCAGGCCAGGCACATGGTTCATGCCTAGCCCAGCACAAACACAGCTCGAGCCTTGTCTTGGGGATGCCCGGCCAGCACAATGCATAATTTTGGACCATGCCAAGCCGGCCCATACCAGGGCCACCCAGCCCGTTTAACACCTCTAGATATCAATGATTATCCAAAACAAAAAAAATCCTAAGTATTTTAGAATTCATAAATTAAATATAAATATTAGGGATAACAAATAAAGAATTATTATTTATGTTAAAATAATTTTATGGGTCTTGGACTAGGCAAATAATATCATGAAGTCAATTCTAATGAGACATGATCAATTTTTGTGAAATTTGACACTATCAACAATCTTGATAGGTGGGAAAAAAAATAAGAATCACTTATTATAATTTAATATCAGCAATATATGTTTTGCCTTGTAATCAAAATTAAATAATTTATTTCCCACCTATCATTGCCTTGATTTACCAAAAAAGATGACGAGCATTTTTATAAGGTTTCTAAGCAACCTATCAATCTGTATAAAAAATTAAGCCAAGGCAATTAAATAAAATCTTAATAAAAACTTACAATTTAAAAGTGTATCATAGAATCCCAAATATAGTGTACAATGAAATTGGCAAATTTTGTAAAATTCTCCAAGTCTATTTTAACAAAAGAGAGAAAGCATGAGTGAGTAGCAGAATCAATGATTGTGGGTTAAAAAAAAAATAAGATAAATAAGAAAAAATATAAAACTTTTTATTAGTTTCTAAATTACTTTTCATTACTTATTAACAATTAAACCAAAAAATTTAGATAAAATATCAATAAAAACTCATGATAAAAAGTATAGAATGTCACCTCAAATACAGTACTACTAACTAGCAACAAAATGAGACAACTTATATGTTAGATGTGTTCATCCATAAAGAAATACAAAAGAAAATAGAAAATTAAATCAGGATAACAAATTATAATACTATTTCCCTCTAGTTGATGCGTAAATATCCAAAAAACAAACTTGATGAAGAGAATAAAAAGCTAAAACTTGTTTAAAGCCTTCATGAACATCTTAGCTGCTTAATTTGTTGCAAGAATATAAATTATAGCAATGATCTCATCATAAATCATCCAATTAAAAAAAAGTAATTAATTTCTAAATATTTTGTTTGATCTTAAATTATTCTATTATAAATTACATGTCTTATTGTTTGACAGTAACAATCATCATCATCAAGGATTTTACCTATATATTAAACCTCAAAATTATTATCTGTTTTTTTTTTTTTTTCAAAATATAATTTTATACTCAAGAAAAATTCAAAAATCTACAATAAACATCCACTCAATAGAAGACAAGTCCAAACAATCACCTAATAATAGATACATGTGATTACAGAAAGAAATCATGAAAATTAAAAATATCTTCATATGATCACTAAGCAAAAAGTTAAATCCAAATAAACATGTCATGAAAAATCTAAAAAATTATTAATAATATTGATCGTACAAAAGATACTTATACCTCTTAAGATTTTTCGTCTAAAACTTTGACTAAAAATACTAATTAAATTTGATAATTTACCTCATCGACGATAATAAAAATATCATTCGAGTACATAATAGAAATAATCAAATTATCATCTAACCTCTAAAAAAATAACATTAAATTATAACACACCTATATGAAGACAAAAAGAAATGATTATTTGTTAGAATCTCCCACATTAAACTCTTAATGACTGTTTTAGATTATATAATATTATCTATAATTTACAAATCAAATTTGAATGTGTTACTCCAATCTCAAATGTTTGATTTATATGTACTTCCTCAAAATCATCATGAATAAAAATATTTTTAATGTCAAATCAATGCAGCATCTTTTTATAACATTCCACCAATAAAATAAAAATCTATATCGAGGCTTTTTCATCAAATGAAGAGAAATCAAATTGGTGATTCACACCTAACGACTAAGTGAATTTCTAGTAATAAGTTTTACCTTAAATTAATTTACTCTCATTTAGATCAATCTTCATAGCGAACACACTAAATTGCAATCAAGAACAGACTTTCTGAAATATCAAGACACTAAATATCAATACTATTCAAGTGGAAAACATGTATATTTTTTAATATGTTTGATGTCATCATGAGTGAAATAATATCTTAAAATAGTAAATAAGTTAATATCATCAAGAAAAATAATAAAATAAATAAATAAATAACATGAGTAAAACAAAATATTGAAATATTGTATCAAGTACAATTCCTCAATTTATTCTAAAAAGTAATCAGAAGATTCTCATACTCTCTAAATAAGTTGTGCAAGTTCATTTCTCAAAGTATAGACTCTAAATCAAAGAGTGATTGAGCCTTCAGCTTTGACTAATTTTGAGTCAGAACTAGAGTAGACTCGTGAACTATCATAGTCTAACCTCGAGAAAAAATTTCTCTCCTGAGAAACATCACTCTTAATAATCAAACTAATTTAACATTTATTAGTATATATGGTGACACATTGAAATCTTCATCATAATATGATGAAATAAATTCAAACATAACGAATAATAGATGCTGTTTAAACTAAAGGCCCAAGAGTAAAGGTAGATGGGTATAAAATAATAATAGGTCATAATATATATTCTAAATCTTTTTTTATTCTTAATCTCATTAAAAAATAAGTTTTTCTCAAAAAAATATTAATACTCATCAATACTCTATCAATCTAAAAATAAATAATATTTACTCTTTATAAGTACAAGAGTAACCTGGAAATATACACAATCATCTTAAATGTCATCTTGTCATATTCTTGTAACAATCTCAAACAAAACAAGTGTCAAAAAGACTCGGTAGATAAGATAAATAATATTTGTATCTAATAAAATATCTAAATGACAAACAATGAAAAAAAATAAAAGTCAACTAGTTGAAATTATTTGTAGTTAAGGCCACATTACCTCAAAGATGCTTCGAAAGACTCCTAACATTGTAGAGTACCCAAAAATTCGCTATCAAATGCTTATTTATTTTTTTTTTTTGCTACCTCATTTTGTGAGCATGTTCTAACAAATAAAATCTAATGTATTATCTTGTCATTAATAAAATAAGTATTTAGATTATTTAATTTGTATAAAATTAATTTTGTATTTTATATAAAAGTACTCAAATAAAAAATATATATATACAATATAATAAAAATAATCAACCAAAAAAACACATATAATCAATAATTAGAATAATAAAATATTTAAATCTCTCTCTAGTTTCAACTCTTCTAGGTCCTTGTATATCTAAGTCTACTGATTAAATAAATTTTTAATAACACAATTTTAGTTAATAAGATAAAAATTTTTTAATCTATTTTTCTAACTGGCATATCTCATTTTCTAAAATAAAGATATTTCTAATATTAGGATTGATTATCCTCAGCTTGGCCAACAATGAATAACCAAGTTGAGAATTAAAAAATTATGAATCAACAATACTTGAATATTTACTTGGATGACATAGGTTAATATCCAAGACATCTCTAATTTTAGAAATAAGAAGATATAGGATAATCTCCACAATCCCAAATAATACCTTCCTCAAAATCTTTTGATCTTGCAAATCAACATTATAAAAATAAGAAAGAATATAAAATTAAATAAATAAAAAAGACAAATTAATAAAATAAAAATAAATAAGCAAACAGAATTATTAAAATACAATAAATAATTCAATAGATAAAGAAACTACTACAAGCACATCAATACAAATCAAAACAGAATTGGTTGGGTAAATCCTACCCAACCAAAGCCAGACCAAGTCAAAAGGAAAGAGCAGTAGAGCACCAACAAATAAACCTTAATAGTACCTATAACTTCTGGAGTAGAGCAATTTGCAAATCAGAAGCACTTAGATCTAAGCATTAAAAATTTACAACCCTAAACAAATAAAACAAACATAACACTTATTAAAATTGATAAAATACATTTATTTCCATAGACAAAGTTGATCATTCAGAAAAATTCTAATTATAAGGATGATAAAAATTAAATGTCACATTAGCAATTAATGTTGGTCAATCATAACATATGCAGAAGCAACTACTGATTTTGTAAACAAATTCATCATTTTCATAGTTCTAATTCAAGGTATAATGTTGAATAAAAATATCATTACGACATAAAAATAAAGTCCATACTCAGTGCACGATGCACAAGACTCTTACTTAGCATGAAATCTGTGAACAATTAATATCTCAATAATTTTATCCTTATAAATCAAAAACATTACATTTATTTAGCATAAAATCTAAGAGCAACCACCTTTTGACAAAAACATTTATCATCACACTAAGATATTTATCATTTTAATATAAAAATAAATTATACATACTTAAACTCTTATACTATAAATTCTCATTATATACACCAAACATAATAAATACAAATTAAATACATATAGAGGTGTTAAGTAGGCCGGGGGTCCCGAACACGACGTGAGACACGGCCCAACTGAGTCATGCCTGGCTCGGCACGGCACGGTCCAAAAATGTGTATGGAACTGGGTCATCGCAGCCGGAGGCAAGGCTCATGTTGTGTTGGGCCAAAGGCTTTCGTGGCTCATGTCGGGCTAGGAATGATTCACGTGCTTGGCCCATTGGCATGGTCCACCAGCATGGTGAGGATGACCAAGGACCATGTCCCAGGAAAGGGTCATGGGTCACGCACCACTATGACCCTAGACCACACCCAAACCGATTTTAAATAAACCCGAATGTTTTTTTAAAATATTATTTAAACCCAATCCAATACATTCCGGTATGACCCAGGACAACCCAACATAGTAAGCACAAGTCTGCCCAAAATCATGCCGGTAATGTCATGCCAGGCTGGGCAGACATGGAAGTCCTGCCATGCTACCGGCACAGCCCATTTGACACCTCATTATGCATATCATATTTTATTCAAACATATTTTCAATATTATTAAGGTCACAAAGAAAAGTTAAAAATGAGTAAAAAATTAATAACTATCAGATCTCAACATTTTTATTCCACGCCCAAAAAAATAAAATTATGTTCTATAAGTGAATGATAGACAAATTAAATAGGGTTGCCATTACTATACTAAAAACAAATAGCAAAAATTGAAACGTGATTTAAACATAGAATTCTTTTAAAAAACTTATTTCCATAAGAACCTTAATTAACATAAAAAAATAATGATTACAAATTCCAACAAAAAAAAATGAAAAATACCTCTTCGTACGAGCCTTCATTACCCTTGGGAGACCAAATCAGCCCTTCAAACATGCTTGTAAACTTATTTACTTTATCACCCAAAATAGAAAGTTCATGCCAGCCTCGTTGTCCACGCATCATCTCATCCATTCTGCAATAAACGTAGAGCATTTCCACCTTGGACAATATGTTGACGACTTAAGTTCTAGGAACAGAATGAGTTGCTCAAAACCAAATATTAACATATGAATTGAATATGACAGTTGTAATATTAAAAGTGAGCCCTGCATGAAGTCTTCTTTGAAAACTATTTCCTTTTGGCATTAATTATATTGAGTTTTTATTTATTATTTTTTTCGTTGTCATATTTGTTCGATTTCACCAAACTTGTGAGCTACTCCAAACCATACACATATGACATATATAATCAAGTTGGATTAAAAAATTATTTCTCAATTTATATTATTTTTTCTCTGCCTTCCATCTCCTCTCTCTCTCTCTCTCTCTATCTCTCTCTCTCTATCTCCTATATGCATTCTAAACCCTGAACAATACTTTTACATGGCATCAGAGGGTGATTTTTAACAAAAAATATTAATATAATCATGTTCTAGAAGGCATGACGTACTCATGCACCATAGTGGCGCTGCACTATAGCAGTGACGTGCACATGTACAGTGGACGTTTTGGGTTTTATTTATTGGACATTGAAGTCATCAGACGTCCGACGTACATATTTTCATGTCCAAAAGTTATTTTTGTAAGTGATGCAGCGGCCACATGGTAGCAAAGGTAAAAAATCATCGCCTACTATTTAAAAAATGAAAAAATTTAATACCCAACCCTGTAGGGCATCCCAGTTTTGGTAGGGCAGCCACTTGAAATCCTTTTGCGTAGGACAATCTGGACAAAGGGCAGCCAGCATTTCTGTATTAAAAAAAAAAATCTTTTTTGTCCCTATTTGTGTAAGGCTGCCTCCAATTTATTTATTAAAAAAATATTTCAGCCAATTTTATATTTTTAATATTTTACTTTCATGTAAAGGTGTGCATTATGATTACTCAGAATGACTAGAATAAATGTAAGATCATTGAGGATAACTCAATATAAATTAAGTGTAATATATATATATATATATATATATATATATAGATATTTTGCATTACAATAGTGAGAGTCTAGTTTATGACCTATGGATGGTAGTGCTAAGATTAAATTCTCAATGCAAACATTGTGGGCCGAGGAACATGAAAATGTAACTATTGATCACTTTTAACTAAGATATATTTTATAAGTATCAAAATTTTATTTTAATATATTTCCTTTTAATTATTGTATAAAACAATAAAGTTGTAAAATTATTTTTTTTATGATATTTTTATGTAACAACATCTGATCAGACAAATAATATCTTAAAAAATTGAGCAAGACAAATTATATATACTCTTCACTCACATGAGTTACTCTATATACATGTCTATTACTGATTCACTAGCAATTCATTTTCAGATACGACATATTCATAAACTATAAAAACTAAAAAACTCTAAAATTAAGAATAGAGAAATAATTTCTATTGATTGCAAGACATAAAAGTTAGGAAAACATATTATATTTTCATATCAGACATGTCGAGAAAATATTAGGATTGATCTATTCCATCAAATTCACTCAAACATCTTGGGACGCTATAAGAGGACCACATATAATAATTTGAGATATTTTATTTTATTTATTGATAATTATGCTTGATTTAAATAATTATCAGTATTTAAAAAATTATCTAAATTTTTTCAATTTTTATAAAATTTTATTTTAAAAAATTCAATTTGAATGTAACATTAAGATATTGAGCAATGATAACACATTAGAAAATATTTCTCATTAATTTTCTTATTTATTTAAGAAACATAAGTTAATTATCAGATACTTAATATGTTGGTACTCCTGCACAAAATAAAATAACCAAAATAAAGAATAAATATCTACTTAAAAATGAATAGAATATTATGACATCATATGAATATATCTAAAGATTTATATGCTAATCACTAACTTTATGATCGACCAAATGTCATCCTATATTCTCTTACATTATATCTCATTCTAGCTCGTACATCTCATTCTCATACATAATTTTTTTTACTTTCCACCTTAGATTTTTAGATATATTCATTTTATTCAGAATTTCTCTCCACGTAAAAGAGTATACACGTTATTCACCTTTCACCCTAGTCTAGAAAAAAAATATTATGAGTGTTAACATCATATTCTTTGAAGAGTAGTTTTTTAATGACTTGAATCAAAAAAAAAATATTGTTAGACATAGTAGCAGGCCCATTTCCTTTCCCAATGGTTATTCCCCATGTTTTTATACTGATATGACTAGCACAACAAATTTTAAAAAGAGTAATATGCCTGTACTAAGGTAGTATGCCTATGTGAGGAGACTAGTGTGAGTGTCACAATGGACATGATGCGTAAGTATCCTTGAAAGAAAGATATAACCAAAAATAAGTTTTTGAAGACTTGATAATCTTAATCTAAAAATTTATATAAGTATTATATGCCCATAATCCATTCCAAATAAGTCTACTATCATATTAGTTGATCTATCTCAGTGTAATGATGTGGACCTTTCAATTATATTACAAAAAAAAAAAACAAAAAAAAAAATGTTTACTCATTATTTTTTATCTTGAGTACTTTCTTATTCGTGTTTTAGTATTATATACTCAAACCTTTTTATCTTTGCTTGATAGTCGCAATATGACGATTATTCTTTCCGAGATACTCAGCCATCCAGGACGGCAACATGCCATGTTAAAAGAATTAAGTACAATCCCATAAAATCATATATAGAATCTCATTCAAAATTTAATAGGTAAGCATATAATAGAATATAGATATGTATATATTATAAAAATGTGACCATAGAGAAAGATTGATCAACTCAAGAAGACAATACTAGGTTGATGACAATAACTTTTATGAAGATATATGGTATTGAGTATTAAGATATTTTCTCTTATGTGGCATAAATCTAAGAAGCACGGACACGAAAACGAAGATACGACATGGTAAATTCTAAAAAACTAGGATACATATACGGCTAGGATACGGCATGATAAAAAAATTAAAAATAAAAATAAAAATTATTAATTATAAATATTCGGTATTTTATAAAATTTATTAAATTAAATTAAAATATTTTATTATATAAAATAAATATATATTGTTTATTTTATAAAATAAAAATATTTTATTTTATTAAAATATTTAATTTTATATTACTAAAAAAATTTTATTTTATGTCACATCCCCACACAAATACGTCCGCCCTTGCCTCCCCCTCAAACACGCCCGCCCCTGCCTCTCCCCTCAAATTGCGCTGCCTCTGCCTCTCCCCTCAATTCGCGCCGCCCATGCCTCTCCCCTCAAATCATGCCGCCCCTTCCTCTCCCCTCAAATCATGCCCGCTCCTGCCTCTACCTCAAATCACGCTCGCTCCCAGCCTCACGCTCAAATCGTGCCCACCCCCTGCATGTGGCCAACGTCGCCCATGCGGCGACGTTGGCCACCCGATGTCGTCAAACGTCAGGCACTATAGACATGGATACGGCTGCCGACGCAACCATCGATACGCCACGTGGCATATCGGATACGAATTATGCAATGATACACCATGTGGCATATCAGACACGTATCTGTGTCGTGTCCGTGTCGTGTCCACGTGTCAAACACGTGGACATGGCCGTAGGGAGCCATGTCCGTGCTTCCCTGGCCTAAATGACTACTATTAGGTTATTACTTTCTATTTTAACATCATACATGTGAACTGTGTATTAGCTAACTATAAAAAATACATTTCTTCTTTATAATCTATAAGAAGTATTCATACAACAGTCAATAAGATTCACAAGTCCTAAGAACATAAGTATGATGTACAAATTACAAAGGTCACTATAAGACCTGAAGCAATCTCTTATGATAAGATTTAGTAGATTTTATTTTGTACTTACTATATTTGAACTTTAGAGATATATGTCATAGTATTCTTATTTCTTCCGACAAAGATTAAGAGGTGAATATGTGATGTTCATTATATTGTCAATAATATTTAAATTATATGAGATAATCAATTAAGTATATGTCAGCTAAAATTATTCAGGATGTCCAATGTATTTTCTTAGCATAGATACATATACTCAAACGGCAAAAGTTTTATTTCTTAGATGAGATACACTTTAGATATTTTATGACTTAGGTATGCATGATTGTGCACATACCGACTTACCACTTAATCTGAGTAACTAAGTGCAGACATATATATAAATATTGGTTCATCAATTAATTCTACTAAATATGAGATGATTGTAATTATATTAAACTATCTAATACAAACTAAACTAGATATTATCAATGAAGCCAGTATAATTAGTCATTTCATAAAGTATCCTAAACATATTCATATGGATACATTTAGGATAATCAGATATATTAAAAAATGCCAAGATATGAGATTACATATATAAATTATGAATAAAATTAGATTAAGAATTATTAAGATTCTAATTGAGCTCTTACAATTATAGAAAGAAAATTACTATAGAATTTTGTATTTTTTGCAACTAATTTTGTATCCTGATACAGCAAAAAGCAGATAGTTATTTCAAGATTCAATATAAAAACAGAGTACAAAACTATGGCATTAGCGACTTAGAAGCTTCAGTTGACCAATCACTTCTTAGTAGAGTATTACTTAATGATTCAGCGATCAATAATATTTTATTATGACAGTCATGCAACCAACATAATGCAGCCAATACAATACAGCCAACTTAGTATTTCATGAGTATGTAAAATATATTAAAATTGAATATCATTTCATAGGGATATGAAGTATAATAGTTAGATTACAACAGCCTATATACCTTTACCTACTAGCAATTAAACTACGTGTATCTCCACAAAAGCTCTCAAAAACTACAAGCTATTTTCTTCTCATCCAAACTGAGAAATTATAAAATGTATATCTTAGCTTGAAAAAAAGTATTGAGTTTTTATTTTTTTTCTCTTATTTATTCGGGAGTACTCGACTTGTGAGCTGTCCCAAACTATATATATATATATATATATATATAGTCATGTTGGATCGAAAAAGTAGGTAAAAAATATTCTTTTCTATGCTTTCCTACATGTCTCTCTCTCTCTCTCCTTTGTAAATTCAAACCTTTAATGATAAGTTTACAAATTAAATTGTTGTAAATGTATAATTTTTGCTATAAACCCTTAACCTTGCTAAGTGATTTCATTTTATCACCCAATAATGAAATATTAAAAATCTTTTTGAGTTGCTTTATGATTGAATATAATAATTGTTAACATATCTAAGATAAAAAATTCTAGGAAATTAGTATTTATATGATGTGAGTTTCCAATCTAACAAATCTAGCTTTTGAGAATAAGTTTAACCAAAGCCCAATTTCTAACATGATATCAGAAGAAATATGGATCACTCACAAATATTCAATCCTACAAAAAACTCCACACTCCAAATATCAATGTTTATATATAGTCTTATTTCTCTCAGTTTAAGCTAGTTTTTGAGGATAATTTATTTCAAGCTCTACTTTTAACAATCATATCATAATGCTTCAATGTCTTATAATTGAACTAAACTACCAAAATAATTTCTTTTCACTTATTTTAATCATCATTTTCGATGCTGAATGCAAAAAAAAAAAAAAAAATTATTGCTCGATGACATTGGAACGCGATGCAGAATAATCAAACTTGCTGAGGGTCATTCAGAACATTTTGTTTCCTTTATATCTACTTACCAAACATCTCAGAGGAGTAATTGCTCATTGTTGCCACCTCATCAAGTGATAAGTTTGCACTCAACAAAATTGTAAATTTTAGCATTTATCTTTGTAAAGAAAAGAAAAAAAAAATCATATAACCAATTCCACTAAGATTGGGACTAAAGATTAATCATAAAACAGAATCCAATTAAGTAAATTAAGCTTAATTAAGCAATATGTAAACAAAACTGCATTTTTTTCACATATCAACCACATAAACATACCATTTTAGGAGATCATGAATTACAAAAAGAACAAACCTAAAAAATGCATTTCGAACAGATGTTTCAATATCTCCCGTGGAAAAAGCTTCATTACCAAGAACCTGTTGGTGAAGATACTTAGCACAGAACTTGGCAACTACTTTACCTGCAAGTGACTGGCATAGATGATGGCAGATAAAACACATTTGGCTATTACAGCAGCATGCTATAAATATTCACAGGGAGACAACTTATGATCAACGAAGGTACAGGACTAGTACAGCGATCGATGTTCTCAAAACACTGATGCATTATTGTATAGATAGATAATTAGCAGACCATGAGAATTGTATAAATACTCCAAGTGCTTGTACTCCTATTTAAACCCATTTGGACAAAAAATAAATATGAAACATATAATTGAATACCTAATCTTATACAAATAAATTAAAATAATAATAATGATAACCTACAAGTTAGGTACTTTTATCATAAATAAAATATAAAAAAACAAAGACAACAAAATTCTTTATTAAACAGATATATAAATATCCATAACACAAAGATTTAAGAAAAAAAAATATTTTATATATTCTCAATGTCTTCGTATATATATGGACTACTATATCAGTTGTAAGAATATAAGTTATGCTAATTATTTCTTTTCAAATCTTATTCTTGAAATAAAATATTCTAACTCAAAGAAATTTATTTTATAATTAAATAACTGATTAGAAATTATATGTTTCATTATTTTACTATCATAATTATATATATATATATATATATATAATAAATAATAAATATAATCACCTCATATAGGTGTTTGATCCAAAAACATTCATATGTAAGTATTTCATCGCTATTTATTACATCTCTACGTTAAATCTTAAATCTATTATCTACCACTTATTTTTTTAAAAAATCAAAATTATTTCTACAAAAAATATAATAATAAATAATAGATTTCATAGCTATGCAAACTAATATTCAATTGGAATTTAGTTACTCGACTAGCTGAAGATATCTATGAATGATATACGAAATCAAAATATCTTCATATATATATGCAAAGAGGTGCACCAATATTAGTTTGTAATGGAGAAAGTAGAAGATAATTAATTATACTAATAATATAAAGTAAATTCAATTCTATGATAATTAAATAATTAATCTTTTCTATAATTTTTTTTAACATGATAGAGTAAAGTAAAAGGTTTCTAATAAAATTAATAAAAATATTTATCGAAAGTTGAAACACAATCTAAAAGATTAATTTTTAAAAAATTATCTCAGACATATTTCCTATATAATATCATACATATATTATAATAAGTCAATTTTATTCCAAGAAAGTATTTGAATCTCTAAATATGTTTCATCTAAAATTACAATTGAAAGAACTCTATGAATATTGTGATTCATGACTTAACATCTCACAAAGTGAAGATACCATTCACATATATAATCAACAAGAAATATTTATCATCTAAACTCGAATAAAAAATTAATTAATCATACTAACAATATATATTATATTTAATTTTGTAATAATTAGATAATTAATTTTTTCTATAATTTTTTTTAAACATAATTTAGTCAACAAGAAGACACATGTAAAATATACAGTATGTATTTAAATCAAATAAAGCATTTATTGAAACACAATCTAAAAAAACAATTGTTTAAAGAATATCAAAGACATATCTCCTATATAACAACATAATACATACATTATCATAAGTCATTTTAACTCTAAGAAAGTATTTTAATTTCTCAATATGCTTCGTCTAAAATTACGACTAAAGGAACTTCTTGAAGTTAATGATAACTACCTTATCATCTCACATAGTGGCATTCACATATATAATCAACAAGAAATATTTATAATCTAAACTCCAATAAAATAGAAATAATATAGAATATACTTATGTAATAAAAAAATAAAATAATTATGACAAATTCACAAATAAAAATCTTAATAAACTACTTTCAAATTGATAATCATTTCATGTAACTCCTCAAGATAATCATTAAAAAATATTTTTCACATTTAGTTGATATATCATTTATCTGTAAGAAATAATAAAGATATGAATATCCGAAAAGAATTCTTGGATACTTGAAAAAATATCAGATCCAAAAATCAGATTTAACACCTAGCAAAAAAATCTCACATTTAGAGGATCTATATTGCGATCATAACCAATTTTTATAAAAAACACATACATGCAACCAACATTCCTAAATATCAAGATACTAGTTTCCAAGTTTTATTAGAGTAAAAAATATTTCTCTTTCATTGTAATATAATATTTTTCTATATGAGAATAAAAATACAAAAAAAAAAAAAAGAAATTCATAAGTATGATTAGGATTAGTAAAAAAAAATTTCCAATAAAATCTCAACCACTCTACCAAAATAAGAAGTGGCTTCTTTTTGTACTTGATGTGTATGATTATTTATGAAGAGAATCAGTATAAAGTGATTCAATAAGATCAAAATTGTTGAGTAATAATATCCCATAGTTAAATGTTCAGAGAAGACTTCATAACAACAAAGAAAAATAATAAAATTCACATTTAATTTATAAATAATCATGCCTAGATTATTTAAATAAATTATAAATTCACATTTATTAATATTTTTTTTATTTCACGAAAGTAATAATATGTACTTTTTTTTTGTATTATAGTAACCAAGAAAAATATATTTTATCATCATAAATATCATCTTATTGTATTATAAAAAAATATTCCCAATAAAGCAATTGCTTCAAATCTTTTGTGAGATACACTAAATAATATCTTTCAAATATATAATATCTAAAAAGAATATGATGAAAAATAATAAAGAAAAATATTCAACTAATCTTATAATTAAAGGTCAAATTATATCTCGTTAAAAATATATTAAAATACTTCAATCATAGAAAAATATTCTAATTTACTCAACCAAATATATGTTTTCCTTGCTACAATCTCATTTTATGTGTGAATGCTAGCATAGAAATTATAAAAGATAGTCAAATGAGCAGTATAGCAAATACTAAAAGTATTATATATATATATATATACACACACACACACACTGATAAGCATTATCACTTCATTCTATATTCATATAATATTTGGGAGCACTTATTTGACAAATTGTTTTATTTATTAATTGTCAATACAAGTGCTACCAAATACTTTATGAGACGCATTAATGGTGGAGATAATAAGCTTTAGTGTATTTTCTTATTTGATAGATTTCATGATCTAATTTATAAATATTTTTAATACTATGATTCAAAATTTTCAACTTATTCAAAGTTGTATGATCAAGTTGATAATTAATAAATAAAAAATCAATAAAAAGCTTTGATATATTTTCCTATTTTATAAACCTCATGATCTAATTTAAAAACATAATAAATAAAAAATCATACAACTTTAATACTTTGTGAGTAAAGAGTAAATAAGATAAAACAAATTTTTACTCACATTATCTAATAGGAAAAATAATAAGTTTTAAAACGTTTTCCTATTTGAAAGAGTCGGATCTCACAATGTGATTTGAAAAAATTTTAATATTATGATACAAAATTTTCAAGTTGTTCAAAGATGTATAATTAAATTGAGAATTAATAAATAATAATCAGTTTCAAAGTAATTTGATCTTGAAAAAAAATATTAATATGAAAAAAAAAATACATTAATATTGGAATTTTAGAAAAATAATTCATAGAAAAAATTATTTGAATATTCATGAATAAATAGAATCTAAAATAAAAATATATTGCCAAGATCAATATTAATATTATGATAATTTTTTTTGCTTTAATTTTTATTTTATACTCTTAGTTAGAGCACCTAACCACCAACATGAGAATTACTTTAATCACCTTTTTCTATTATGTAAATGTATTATATATATATAAATTTTAATTAATGTATCATTATATTATTATTAATTATTATCTTAAAATCATAAAATAATATCTTAAGGAAAAATAAACCCTAATGTATGTAAGTAAGGGGTAATAACCCTAAAGGGGAGGAGCATTTACGGTGCACCAGTACTTGCTATCACACACCCACTGTCACTGTGTGATAGTAACTGATTGTCACCAAAAACTTTAATGCTGGTAGAGACGAGTAGGGGCATCATACTAGAGGTGACAAGTATGTTGTATGAAATAAAAATGACACACATTTTGGTGGCTCGTCGGACCACCGTGTCATGTCAGACAAGACATGATTTCTCAATTAAAGTAGTGTCATGCTGCATGGGATGGGATCAAGTTAGGCAGGCTCATCAAGGCCCAATGGCTCAAATCAGGTAGTCAGGTGTGTCAAGCCATGCCGGGCCATTATAGGTTGGACTAATGCCGACTAAACCTAAAGGTGTCAAACGTGCCGGCCCGGCACGTTTTTAAAGCGTGCCTGGGCCCATGCCGGGCCCGGGTTAGAATCTGCTCGTGCCGTGCCATGCCAGCACGAGTTCGTCCCGTGCCGGTTCACGCGGGCATGCGTGGGGCATGGATGTGCCGCGTGAGTCGTGACCCGTCCCCTGCCCCCCCCCCCCCCCCCCCGGTAAAAAGACCGCGGGTCGGGTCTGATAGGACCCGACCCGTGGTCCCAACTGTCGAGCCCCGACGGGCTTAGACCCGACCAATCCCAACGGCCAAAAAAAAAAATTCAAACTTTAATGAATTTCAGCCGTTGGATTCGACTCCAACGACTAGGGGGCAGAATCCAACGGTCCTCGTGATTCTGCCCCTTAAAATTATATTAAAAATTCAAAAAATTAATAAAAAAATTTCTTTTTTTATAAAAAATTAATTTCTTTATCCTATAAATTCTATCCCCCTCCCTATAACATTTATATTTTTCAAAAACATATCTCCTCTCAAAACTTTCTCTCTCTCACATAAACCGTGCATCTCTCTCTCGGGCCTCGGGATTTTGATTTCGGCTTGGATTTTCGTGAAAATCTACTTGAGTTTTGAATATCAGAGCTTCCTGCGGTGCACCTTGCACGTGACTGACCTCATTGCTTTTACCGGGTAATTTATTTTACGTTTTTATTTACTCTCTCTATAAAGCTTCTCTCTCTAGAAAAACATAAAAAATGACAAATTCACCTGACACATATTTAAATTTAAAAAATGAAAATGTTAGTGTTACACAGACGTCTACGGCTGCTGAAAATTTGATTTCTCCAGTCATCTCTACCCAAAGTTCTAAAAAACAAAAAACTAGGAGGACTTCTGTAGTTTGGACTCATTTTAAAATCATGACACAAGTAAATGTTAGGGGTGATGAACAAGAAATGACACAGTGCAAATAATGTATGAGACTTTTAACATGCAAGAGTACATGTGGGACTGGGCACCTTAAGAGGCATGCCGAATTATGCACCAAAAAATATGGACCCTTAGATCCTAGGCAAACCCAACTTGGCATTACATTTTTTGAGACTGAATCGAGTCCAGTCTCAAAGTTTACTCCCTTCGTATACTCCAGCGAGTTGGGTAGGGACGGCATGGCCAGGCTCATCACATTAATGGGTCTTCCGATCAGATTTTCGGAAAATCCGACGGTAGTGCGTATCATGCAGACTTATTTTCAGCCTTCCTATCGTAGGATTCCTAGGTCCACATCTAGGAGTGATATACTAAAGATATATAAGTTAGAAAAACAAAAAATAATTAAGGAATTTATGGCATATAGTGGAGTGGTGTCCGTGACGTCCGATATATGGACATGTCACGATAATTCTTTTTATGCATGTCTCACGAGTAACTATGTAGATTCTAACTGGATAATCAATAAAAAAATATTAGGATTCACTGAGATTATTCATCCTTATGATGGCTCGGCCATTTTTGAGTGTATGATGAAAATATTTAGGGAATATAAAATTCAAAATAAAATTTTTAGTGTCACTTTCGATAATGCTTCTAATAATGGAGTAGCGATCAATATGTTTGTTAGGAATATTAGAGACGCACCATTAGGAGAGATCTTTCATGTCAGATGCATGTGTCATGTGATTAACCTGATAGTTCAAGCGGGTATGAAGGTGTGTTCCCCCGCGTTGGAAAATATACGCAATGCACTCAAGTATATTCGCACTTCTCGCAGACAACAAGAGTTTGGTAGTTTCAGTTTGTCTGCGAATCTCAAGAAGAAGAAATTCCAATCGGATGTGAGACATCGTTGGAATTACACGTACCTGATGTTGGAATCATGTGTTGGATACAAACACGTGATATCCGACTACGTCAATAGTAAGAGTGACGAACTTATTATTGACGACACTGACTGGACTTCAGGAATTTCATTTATGAAATTCCTGAAAATATTTTATGACACGACGAACATGTGTTCGTCGGTTTATACGCCCACCACTTACATTGCACTCCGGTGCATATGCAACATTAGTAGCATGTTTAGGAAATATCGAGCTGACCCGATGCTTAGCCATATGGTCGCAGAGATGGAGACCAAGTACTTGAAGTACTAGTCCACCATTCCATCTCTTTATTGCCTCCCTGCATGCATGGACCTTAGGGCTAAGGTGGAGGGGGTAGAAAACACCCTGACTTTCATTTCCTTGTGCATGAACCTGGAAGAGCCACCTGAAGGGTTCATTTACGAGAAGTTGACAGACCTGTTCACATACTACGATACTAGGTATGGTGGTGGTAGTGGTGAGATTGTGATTACGGACATTGATACCTTGTTCGGAGATGATGATTATTCCATTAACCTAGCTAGGGGAAACCGTAGGGGTGGACCATCACATAGGAGTGAGATGTCTTGGTACTTAGATACCGATTACTGCTCAATCCTATCACATTCTGATAATAAGAATCTTGATTTATTACAGTGGTGAAAATCATATGAGTCCACCTATCCCGTGCTATCTAGGATGGCACGGGATCTACTGACTCCTCCGGTGTCGAGCGTAGTATCGGAGTCTGCTTTTTCTGTTGCAGTGAACTTGATTTCGAATAGGAGATCGAGATTACGTCCAGATATGGTTGAGGCCTTGGCATGTTTGAAGGATTGGGAGGAATCAAGGTTTAGCATCCGTGATCGTGCTAAAGCTGGGACTGTGACAGACACTGCAGTCGCATCCACATCCACTACGATGGCGGAGGAGCTGATTGCCGATGATGATGATCCATATGATACTGATCTTGATGTTGCGGCTGATGATTCTCATGATATGCCACTTGACGATTGATGCTGATCTGCTCTTTTTTTTCGATGTTTTTTTATTCATTGTATTTATACGCTTTGTTTGTACCATACATTGTGTTGAAACTTATACTTGTTTTGTTCAAACCATTGGTTTCAAAAGCATGATTGGTAATTTTTCATTTGTGTAGTTTAATTTTTTTTTAATTTTAATTTTTACTAACATAATGTATTGATTTATTTTTTTTACAATTTAAATTTTATTTTAAAAATTAATAACTTTAATATATAATTAATAAATTATAAATATAAATTAAGCTATACTAATTTGAATTTGATAAAAAAATTATTTTGTAATATTTGTTTGTTTTATTTAATTTTAATTTTTAAAATTTTTAAAAAAAAATTATATTTAATAATTAATACTCTATACTTAACCTTAATCAATAAAATTTACAATATATAAAAAAAAAAAAATTTAATCTGTCCGTCAGTCCGTGAGGCCTCCCGGACCCCGGTCCCGCGTCCCGGCTCCCGCCTGCCCAGCCCTGCCGCCTGGCCTGTATGGCCTTGCCGTGCCGTGCCGGGCCGGCCCATTTGACACCTGTAACTAAACCCAACACAACCAAGCCAAACATGATTTCATGCATGGCCAAACCCTTGACAGGCAACAGGTGCAGCTGAATTTCTGCATCTTAAGTGCAATGCAGTGAACCAGCACAAGACTAAAGGTTGCAGCACTGCTAAACCAGTGCACTTGTGCCACTGCCAGTGCCCAATGCATACCACTACCAGTTTGATATTTTATACTTTATATATATTATTATAGCCATAACATATAAAAATTAAAACCTTCTTAAAATTAAATATAAATTGCACTTATAATATAAATATGTAAACTTTAAAAAAATATATATCATTCAAATATTTGAATATTAATTCTAAAATATAAATAAAATAAAATAAAAACATTAAATAATAATACAATCATGTGAGTCCAATATCACTCTATTTTATTTGGCTAATCATAGCTCATTGTCTTGATATTCTTATTTATATATATATATAAATATCTAATTGCAATTATTTCACTTTATCATAAATACTCATTTCTGAATTCTCATAATATTTTGAGAAAAATAGTACTTCAATGATATCTGACCATAATATACTCTTATCTGAAATCATATTCATAATCATAAAAAATAAACTCAAATATCACATTAAATATTAGAGAGATCAATAGGTCCAATATTATTTAAAATAACACGAAAAAAATAAATTTGTATAATTCTCATCAACTCAATATATCAAAATAGTTCATATCATTTTAAAATTAAATAAAATAATAATAAATATTTACATACTTCAATAACTCACTCATATTTGACAAATCTTTTCGTCATTTACCCCTAGCAAATAAAATTAAAAAAAAAATTATTTTTATATACGATATCAATCTTCATACTCAAAGACTCATAAATACTATAATACTTATTATTATAATATTTAAATAAATTACTAAATTATTCATCAATACTATCATCTAGTTATTATGGTTGGTTAATGATCATGAATATATATTTTATAGTATTTTTTACTCATTTTGTATTAATCATATAATCAATATATATAATCAAATAATAAAGAGATAAAATGGATAACCAATATATTAAGTACTTGTTTTCCATATTAATTATTATGATATGAAAATATGAGTATTCTCATTATTTATTAAGCAGACTATTATTGCCGTATATAATATAACATTGAAACAGCTTTATTATTAACATAATTAGATATCACGTGTTGATAATTAAATTATTGAATCGAATATCTAGTATGTATAATTCTAACAATGTTAATATTTATTTATAATTTTTTCTTTTTTAAAACAACTAACTTATATAAAGTATCAAATTCTTGTAGTCTATAATATGTATTAATATATTTAGTATATTTTGTATATAAACTAATGCAAAAAATATATTTTTCTTCATATTTATACTATAAAACTAATTATATGACATATATATCAAATATAAAAAATCTAACAATAAAAAATCAGTTCTGATGGTTCTAAAAAACAAACTTATTAATACACTATTATTTTGAATTATTATAAAAAATAATACTAAAAAATCTATTTTTAATTTTGTATTTCCTAAAAATCCTCAACAAACCCTCATAAATGACAAGATTGTCATGTGATTGGAGGATCTCACAAAATCATAATAAAATTTTATTTAGTTTCTATTTAAAATTAACAAAATGAACAATCATGCAAATATATTTTTATCGTCACTAATCCAAATGTTAGATATCACAAAAATAGTTCCACTTTGTATTTTTAGTTTATTAATTACAAATTATTATTTTTACTTTTTAATTTTTTATTATGGTATTTCTACTAACCTAAATGCTAACACTATATTTTATCATGTCTTCCCGAGTAAACTCATGATAATAAATAAATGAGTAATAAAACTCATAGTATTTCAACTAGTTCAAATGCCTAATATGGTTCCTGATATTGATCTATCCTTGAGATTTTAAGGCACAAGGATCAAGGCGAACCTATGACAAAATGATAACCCAATCTCGAATTTTTTAATTGGGTTATCATAATCTATATTTAGGTCAATTTCATTTTTATAATATTTGATATTTTCTAATTTTTTTACTTTAATCTTTACCCATCATATAGTTGTAAGCAAAAGAAAATTATTTTATATTTAATATGATTAAACTTCAAATAACTAAAAAAAATAACTTAAAATTTAAATGTGTACCTTAAACCAATATACTCAGTAGGGAGTAAGTCCACAAACCACTATATGCAATCACCTCGTCAATCAGAAAAAACACTAAACCACACTTGATTGGCCGTCAATATAATAATATTAAAATTAATAAATTACCAAATAAAAACAAAATTTTTAAGTAAATAAACAAATAACAAATTTAACTTTGTTATTTTTTGAAAATTAAGCAAATGAAAGACAGAAAAAAGTTATATAAAGTTAAATTTTGTTGATGTGATTTATAAAAAATTAAAAATGTCAGCATACAATTTATAAAAATTTAACATTAAGAATACATTATTTTATTTTTTTAAATATTTTAATGACAACGGTTAAAATTATACAATTTTTTGTTTTTTTTATTTTGTTTTTTTTTAATTATATGTTGCTCAAAAGATATCAGGATAGTGAACTATCATTGATTTATCAAAAACAATGAAAATGCAACCATTTAACAAAAGTTGCATTTTGTTAAATGTGGCCTATGTCAAGACAAGCCTAGCATAGCATTTTCAAGTCGTTCCTTGAGCTAGCTCAGGTCACACGACCCACTTGACATCTATACAGCATTTGCATGATAGTTAGCATAAAAAACACGTAGTGGTTGGCATGGCGACACATGGTCATTAAAATAACAGACATGCAATAGCACAACAAAGAAGTAGTGGTTCGTGTAGTGGTCAAATGATGGTCAGGCGATGACAATGGCATCTTTCTTGGCAACAAAATAGATAGTTTAATTTTATTTTTAGAGATAATAATATGAACCTTATTTCATATTAAAATAAACAAAAACTATCAAAATTATTTAGAAATCCTAGCATAATTTATCAATAGCACTTACAATTAATAGAGATAAATATAAAAAAATTCTCTCTAAGATAATAGTTAATTATTTTCTTTTTTATGTATCATTAGTTATTTTACTCATTCTCTCATTTCAAACTCTTAAATTATCAATGAATAAGCAGATATTTACATAGTTAATAACCATATCATATTCAGTATATATTTTCTTGTTTTGACAACATAATTGTAACCGATGATAAATATTTGAAAATCATTAAATATAATAGTATTTAATTTCAATTTTTATTACTTATGTTATGTTTATTCATGATTATCAAGTTAAATTACTCTCGATTAATTATATTTCAAGACAATTCAACATTAACTTTGTAGTTATCTTTATTAGTATTTATTTACAGGATCAAATGACTTAAAGAAATACTTAATTTATGATTGAGCTGATATATTATAAATTCTTTCTTCGAAGACAATATCTCTTTTTTCATATAATTTTTTTTGAATATTCTCAACTTGGTCATTCATCAATATAAAGTTAAAAATATTATATCTTAATCTATAAGATACTTTACCAATTAGGTGTGAGGCATATCATTTAGGGAAACCTTATTAAAATTTTCAATCCTACACTTTAGTCAAATTTTAGTATAAACTTATTTTATTTGATGCACTCTGATATATAAATATCCATGTTTAAAATACATATTTTGAAATAAATATTATCTAGGAGCCTTTTATATATTAAAAAAATCTACAAAACTACATTCATGTAAATCTATTTATGAGAACACATGAAATAACTAGAGAATAGGGATGCGATCAAAGAGGGATTGATGTATCTCATTATTTTTAATAATTACTATTTCATCCTCTTAAAGAAGAATCATGATAAAATTATTACGACAAAATACATTTAGACAACGACAAATATGTATTCATGTTTGGGATATGTATTTTTTTAAAAAAAATCTTAAGACTAAGAGCCTTATTAATATACTTGAAAATCTAAATTATGTTCATATAAATCTATTTATGAGAATATATGAAATAACTAAGTATACTAATTGTGCAATAAGATATATATGGTCAAATAATTATTAAATACTTATGTATTTATATAATTCTCTTACACTCGAAGAAATCAACAATAATACTAATATGAATAAAAAAATTTAATCTTCAATCAAAATGAGTGACATCATGAATTTCTTAAAGTGATACCTCAATACTATAAATATACCTGAGAGGAAACAAATCTTGAGTAAGAATGATCTAGAAACATAATTTCACTTGAAAGATATTCAATTGATATTTACCTACAATGATAACATCACAAACATATATCAATAAAACTATCAAACAATCATCAAAAATATAAAAAAAATTAATCTGATACAAATTATTAACTAAAAAAATTAATTGAATAAGATAATTATCTTTTATAATCTACAAATCATACTGTCACACCTGAAAAAAACATCCCTTACATCTAACGTATATACAATTCATTTGAAAAGTAATGATATAGAATAGTAACCCAATTGAGTCTTTTGGTCACAAAATTAAAATATCACAATAAATTGAATAATTTTTTCATTATTCCTAGTCTTAAGATACATTTATTTTTTCATCACTACATGTCTTATCTCAAATTGATTCATTTTTTCATTATTCTCAGTCTTCAATACATTCATTTAGATACTATAATTGGCTTTCCTACAAGTTTTGAACAAGATCCCAAGTTTTATTATGAGCAATTATACTTAATTAATTCAATATAGTTTGCTATTATTTTAGATGTCTAAGTAATTATAAATAATACCTAAGATTTTCCAAATATTACAAAAGAACAGAAAACACAAATATATTGTATTAAAATATGTATGAGGAAACAAATGTGAAAAATAGTGTTAAATATAAAACTTACTTAATTTCCACCAAGTGAATTATTAAGAATATTAATTATTTAATTATTATTCGACTAGTTAAATTCTTCTATGTGTAGTATAGCTGAGTCAGCTAAAGAGTCATTATCGAATAAAAAAATAATATTTAGCTCATTAGATATATTTGCTAGAATACATCTCAAAATACAAACCTCTAAGAAAGTATCACAAATATACCTCATATTTGATTATAAAATATTTTTATGATTTTAAGTCATTTCAAACTAAAAAAATATTTGAATCTCTCAAGATCATTTATGTAAAATTATTAAAAAATATATTCCTTAAATTATTTGATTCTCAACTCAACAACTCTCAAATAATAATTTCCACATCTAATTAACAAAATAAATATATCATCTTTACTCATCTGGTAAAATAAGAAGCTATCAATAGTACATGAGCAAACCAAACAAAATAATTATGTCTAAAAATTTCATAAACTAAGATCACAATACCTATTTTATACCATATAAGACTTTTTACAATCTACAAAATATATTTGAATTCTCTATATACCTACCTTTTCTATAAGATAACGATGAAAAAATACATTTTTACATCTAATTGATATAAAATCTTTTTGTAAGAAACTACAAATAATAAATATTTACACTAAGATCATCTTGATCACTAAAAAAAATACATCATGACAATCTAATCACAATAAATGCGTGAACCTCATCGTAACAAATCTTATCTTCAAATAATTTATTTTACCATCAAGACTAATCTACTTAATAAAAACTCACTTATAACCAACAACATAAATTCTCAAACATTAATGTATTAATTCAACATTTTAACTTCTAGTTCTATTAGAATAAAAAATATTATCTCTTTCATTATGACTTTGCATCATCTTGGATGATGCACAAGTTTATATGTTTGAGTACAATCAAGAAAAATAAAAAAAAATTAAAAAATTAAAAAAATTAAAAAAATAATAGTACAACAAGACCTATAATATTGGCAATAACAATTATGTTTCTTTCAAAGAATAATCATGATATCAAGATCAGAATAGTTAACTATAAAATTTTTTGAATTCTCAAACATTTTTCTTTCCTATGAATAGTATGCACAAGTTTCCATCTCTAATGATACACTTGAAGAGATGGATGATTAAGTCTCTTATCTCCAAAATCCAAACTCATTTAGAGTTACGACTAGAAAAATCTAGAATGCTATTACCACGCCTAGATAAAAAGATAATTTCTTTTCTAACAAAATCTCACTCTCTTTAAAATTAATGTTTTGTGATTATTGATACATATGATAAATTAAAAGAAGACCTTATAACACGATATAGTAAATTCAGATTTACCTAAAAGATGACACTCTCTCCTTATTGGAAGTGCAAATGAAACTCTATGAGAACAATGAGATGAGATAGACTAAATAATCTCTTATGATAATATAAGATCTAAAAATATATAAAAGTTATGTTCAATATTTGATTATAAAAATTATATCTCCTAAAAATAATCTTAGAACACTTTTACAACAAAAGTATTCTAGTCATTTTAATCAAATGACTATTTTTATTGCATACAACTTCATATTGTAAGAGTATTCTAATAGAAAAAATATAATAAATAATCTCTTGATAAATATAGTTAAGCATTAAAATTATCAAACATATATTTCTAAAATATTATCACTTAAATTAATCTTTAAAATTATAATTAAGCATTAAAATTATAATTTTTACATTTTATTTAATTAACCTTAATTTTTTATTAAAAAAAAATTAAAATATATTTCAAAAAAAAAACAAATATAACAATGCCAAAATAGTCAAGCATCCATAGGCATAATGGGCCTTGTGAGAGATCCATGCACAGCCCAAGCCATGCCATAATTTGTCCGTTCATACTATGAGCCCCATGCTTGCTTGGGAGACCCATGGACATTACATATGTCCAAGCACAACTCGAGTCCAAGCAAGGACTTAGCATGGACCCAACCATGATCCCAAAAGCATTCTCTAGCTCAAACGTAAACACAAGCTTTGAACCATGCCTCTGTACAGACCAAAGCACACATGTGATGCAAGTCTTGCTGGTCCTTGTCAAAATGACTCTTTTTTAGGCGTATCGGATTGACCTATAATGAAAGCTCATTTGGGCTACATAACAAGTCAAATCAGGCTAATACAACTCATTTAATACCTCTTGTCAAGTAAAATACATGTAATCATTAATATAAATTATAAAATATCAAAAGTTACATATAATCTCAATTCAATAAAGTCCTTATATATATAAATTAATCAAATCAAATTATCATTTACTTATGTACGACATGTTAGAAAATTTTAATATATTTTTAACTACTAACAACACAACCTAATATATTTTAATTTTGAATTTAAAATCTTCAGCTTATCAAAATATAGATAATTCAGTAAAAAATAAACACAAAAAAAAAATCAATGTACTCAAGCATCCTAAATATAAAATAAAAAAATAAATAAATTATCATATTTAAACCCAAAAAAAATCTTTCTTGAATTTTTTTGAACTTGCAAGATAATATCTAAACTAAATTATTTAATAAGACAACTCATGAAATAAAAATTATTCGAATACTAAAAAATAAATAATAGTTATAAACAAAAATAAAGTATTTAAACCAAAATTATCATTGCTAACAGTTATAATTATTGTCATTAGTTATCACAATATTAAAAAAATTAAAAAATTAAAAAATTAAAAAATATTAAATAATTATCTTTAGTATTTTTATTTACTCCTAGGTCAATTAACTCAAATTAGAGATAAGATGACAAATAAAAAAAATTATAATTCCCAAATAATAAAAAATATATGCCATTATCTTACTCGTAATGAGTTTTATATATTTCTCTTTGGAGATAATTACCAAATAAAAATCTATGATGACCTATGAATGGATCTGGTAATATGCTTGTGTTATTGAATAATTTGTAATGCTCTCGATCTCTATTTTAAAAAAATATATTTATGTCTCTCTAATTTGTCTACTTTTCATATAGTTTATGCATTGTACAAAAAATCTTATACTTCTTCATCTTGCTTGACTAATATCTCTTTTATCTCCTAAGAAAGTAATATAGAGTATATTTCCACTTAATCTTTGCTGACCTCATCCAGATAACATTGGAAAGTTCAAGAAATTTTTAATCATTCATCTAGCGCCAATACACCCACTGCAATACAGTATAGCAAAAGAATCTACACCACACATCTTGGATAGCCTGCACATGTTTGTCACACATGCACAGCACACTCATATCACTTTGCACATGTCTGCCACAAGTGCACAATCACTTGCACAACACCTCACAAACGCCACACAATCTTGTTGCACCAAGCCAATACAATTCATGCACCATGTCTTCCTGCATAGTAATTCATATTTCACGTCACAGGTCACATGTAGTCCTGCAGCAGCCTTTCTACCACTTCGTACACAATATTCAGACAGCACAGTGTATCGAACATCACACTGAGTCATATGCCTATCTCTCTATGGTTTTGCATACCCTGGAGAGAGATGTAGCACAATGTGCAAAGAAAACTCTAGTCATATAGATAAAAAAAATATTTGGGTAGCACACATGTTGGGTTCCCTCGTTAGAAAAAATAAAATAACATAAAAAAATAAACACTTGAGAAAAATTATAATACATATATAAGAAATTACAAAACATTTTTTCCAAAAATAAGATATTATGAAACAGGCTTTTCTGAATTTCACATGGTTAATATAGCAAAATTTTCAGCCCATTCTTTGAGTTTGGTGAGTCTGCTAGATTCATGCAGTTTAGAAAAAACTTGATTTCATGCAGCATGAGATGCCTGTTGATGCTAAACATAAGTGTTTGCTTTTGCATTGATAAATTGTGCAAGTTCCTGAGAAAGGAGAAGAATCATGATGTGTTGACGATGATAAATTGTTTACTTTTTGTTATAAAATAAAACTAAACCCGCAATAATTTGAAAGATAGAAAATTCAAAAGTAAAGCAATAAATTACATCAGGAAATAAAATACATTCAAAAGAAAATGAGAAATTAGAATATATGGAAATGATTTTCAAAGTAATAGAAAAGAACTTTATATACGAAAAAGTTTGGAAATCTCCAAACAATTTTTCAATGTGGGCAAAGTGATTTTCACCTACCCTCATATAAAATAACATTCTCCCACTTGAAAATCACTTTCTTTGCTTGTCAATACATGCTTCCAATCTTGTTAAGCCATATGAAGTTCTACACCATTCAAACTTGTCATTGCTGATCGGTTTGGTTAAAACATCCGCTATGTTTTCTTCGGTATCAATCTTTTGCAAATCCACACTTCCTTCTTCTACTTTCTCTCGTACAAAATGATATTGTACCCTGATGTGTTTTGTCTGGAGTGAAATACTGAATTTCTTGCCAAGTGTAGAGCACTTTAACTATCACAAAATAAAGTAACCTTATCTTGTTTATATCCAAGCTCTTCCAACAGTATTTGCAACCAGATTGGTTCTTTACTGGCTTGTGTAGCTGCAACATATTCTGCTTCTGTCGTAGAAGTAGATACAATAGGCTACAATTTCGAAACTCAACTTACAGCTCCTCTAGCAAGAGAAAAAACATAACCTGTTGTAGACTTGCTATTAAACATTTCCAGCATAGTCTGCATCAACATAACCTCTAACAATAAGATCTGAACTTCCATAACATATTGTAGTATTTGAGGTTCCTTTCAGATATCTGAAAATCCTCTTCACAGTACTCCAATGTTCTAAGCCCAGATTTGCTATGAATCGACTAACCACTCTCATTGCTTGTGCAATATCTTGTCTTGTACAAATCATTGCAAACATTAAACTTCCCACTGCTGATGCATACGGTACTCGAGACATCTTCATCCTCTCTTCTTCCGAGCTAGGACACATACTTGAGGATAATTTAAAATTAACAGTAAGAGGAGTAGAAATTGGCTTACTATCTTGCATGTTAAAGCGACGCAAGATTTTGTTAAAATAATTTTGTTGAGAAAGCCAAATCTTTTTATTATTTCTATCTCGGTAAATCTGCATCCCTAGAATCTTGTTTGCTAGTCCCAAGTCCTTCATATCAAATTCCCTAGCCAACTGTGCCTTCAATTCTTGGATTCGACATTTGTTTGGGCCTGCTACCAACATGTCATCCACATATAATAGTAAAATGATTAAATCATTTTCTTCAAACCTTTTGTAGTATGTACAATAGTCTGAACTTAGTCTATTATATCCAAGGCTCATGATGAAGGAATCAAATCTCTTATACCAACACCTCGGTGCTTGTTTCAAACCATATAGAGATTTGTTCAACTTACAAACCAAATTCTCCTTACCAATTTCAACAAATCCTTCTGGCTGGAACATATAAATTTCTTCTTCAATTTCTCCATGAAGAAAAGCAATTTTAACATCTAACTGCTCCAAATGCAAATCAAGTGTAGCACATAGAGTTATTACTACTCTAATTGTTGTAAGACGAACCACCGGAAATAAAATTTCATTGAAGTCAATACCTTCTTTCTGAGCATACCCCTTTATCACCAATCTTGCACGATATCGTTCTATTTGATCATTACTATCCTGTTTTATCTTGTAAACCCATTTGTTTCCAATAGCTTTTCTTTCGATTGGTAATGGTACTAGCTTCCAAGTCTTGTTCTTGTGTAGAGCTTCAATTTCTTTCAACATTGCTGTCATCCACAGAGATGCATCTGAATTATTTGAAGCTTCTTGAAATGTTGAAGGTTCTTCATCTTCTGTTAGGAGACAATATGCAATGTTGCTCTCCGTAACATACTCCGAGTGCCAAGCTGGCGGTCTTTTATTACGAATTGGCCGACTAACCCCTTGAGCCTCAGACACGACTTGTTCTTGTACTTCATGCTCTAATTCTTTCTCCATTGACTTTGGAAGATCTTGTTTCTGATCATTTTCTACATGAACAGTGGTAGTTTCTGAAACTTCTTTTAATGTGCTATAATCTTCAATTCTTTCTTTAAAAATTACATCTCTGCTGATTATTACCTTGTGGTCAGTGGGTTCCCACAGGCGATACCCCTTTACTCCTTCAGCATACCCTAAGAATATGCATTTTCTAGATTTTGGATCCAGCTTTGCTCTTTCTTGGGTGTTGTACATTACATATGTAGGACATCCAAAATAATATAAAGTAGAGTAGTCTGCTGGCTTACCCGTCCACATCTCCATCGGTGTCTTCAAATCAATCGATGTTGATGGCCATTGATTTATCACATAGCATGCAGTTTTTGCTGCTTCCGCCCAAAATGACTTGGGTAGTCTTGCAGTCGTTAATATTGCTCTCATTCTTTCTGCAAGAGTTCTGTTCAACCATTCTGCTACTCCATTTTGTTGTGGCGTGTATGTGACTGTGAACTGTCGTTTGATACCTTCTTGCTTACAAAAAATAAGAAATTCACTAACTGTATACTCACTTCCATTATCTGTCTGCAAACACTTAATTCTTTTCCCATATTTAAGTTTCACTCATGCTTTGAATTCTTTAAAAGTTAAAAATACATCTGACTTTTTCTTGATTGGATATACCCAACATCTCCTTGAATAATCATCAATGAAGGATACAAAATACTTTGCTCCTCCATAAGATATTTCAGGTGATTCCCATACATCAGAATATATCAAGTCGAGCGTATTTTTACTTCTTACATTTGATCTTTTAAATGCCAATCTATTCTGCTTACTAGTAACACAATGCTCACAAAAAGATAAATTTACTGTTTTGAGCCCCGGAAGTAACTTTTTATTAGAGAGAATCTTCAAACCTTGTTCTGACATGTGACATAGTTTAAGATGCCATATCATTGTTGATTCTTCTTCCTTAGTAATTGATGCAACACATGCATCTGCTTCCTGTACTGTTTCTCCTTTAAGCATGAATAAATTTGCCGTGATCTTTTCTCCCTTCATTACCACGAGTGAACCTCTCACAATTTTTATCATCTCATTTTCAATATGAGTTTTGCATTCAAGACTATCTATTTGTCCCAAAGACAATAGATTTTTCTTCAAGTCAATCACATGTCGTACATCTTGAATGGTACGAATCATACCATCAAACATTTTAATTTTGATAGTACCCACACCAATAATTTTCAAAGTATAATCATCACCCATGTGCACTGACCCACCTGAGATTAGTTCATATTTTTGAAACTAATCTCTCCGAGAAGTCATATGCCATGATGCTCCTGAGTCTAGCAACCATACATCACTAAACTGTTTTTTACTTTCAACTATTGTTGTTACCTCACTATGCAAAAATACTATCTTCATCATTGATGCTTGCAACATTCCCTTGTGTCTTAGATAACTCATCATCTATATTTCTTTTCTTAAACCAACAATCTCTTTTTAAGTGTCCTTTCTTACCACAGTTATAACATTTAATATTTTTCATACTTCGAAATTTTGATCTACCATAATTCTGACTCCCACTGGGGCCACGCTCCGTTGATCTCCCTCGTATCATCGTCAAAGCATCTATTTGTTGTGCATTTATATATCTATCCTCTTTGTTTTTACGTATATTTTCTTCTTCTAAGATGACAGAGGTAATATTATTAAAAATTAAATTATCAGTCAATGCACCATTCGTTAGATTGATGACGAGTTGATCATATGAATCAGGTAAACTCTGAAGTAAAATCTCAGCACGTTCAACTTCTTCTATCTTGTGACCCAACGTAGTAAATTGCGAAAATAAAGTATTCAGAGTATTGATATGATCAGTTACCGTAACAGATTCCATCATTCGTAAAGTGTACAGTCTTCTTTTTAAGAAGATCTTATTGTGAAGTGACTTTGTCTCGTACAACCTTGTGAGAGTATCCCAAATTTCTTTTGCCGTATTCTTTTCTGCCACACTCGATAATACTCCATCAGCAAGTGACAAATGCAGGTCAGCTACTGCATTACTATCCATCTCATTCCACTTGTCGTCAGGAATTCCGGTGAGCCTTTTTCCAATTGCATCTAAGCAATTATCCTTCCTCAAAATTGCCTTAATTTTCATTTTCCACAATGAAAAATTACTTCCATTGAATTTTTCTATTTCAAATTTTGCTGTCATGTTTCACTTTTACCGTGAAGAGTAACCGAGAATAATAATAATAATTTGTGTTATTACACTAAAAAAGTTCCCAGATAAGTGGAGGAGCGCAATTACCCTCTTAAAAACCACAAGCCTTGAGGCTCTTATCGCCCTTTTGACAGACTTTTCTAAAATGCACTAACTACAAAAGTTACTAACTAACCTCCTCTGATACCACTGTTATAAAATAAAACTAAACCCACAATAATTTGAAAGATAAAAAATTCAAAAGTAAAGCATTAATTACATCATGAAATAAAATACATTCAAAAGAAAATGAGAGATTGAAATACATGGGAATAATTTTCAAAGTAATAGAAAAGCCCTTTATATAGGAAAAAGTTTGGAAATCTCCAAACAATTTTCCAATGTGGGCAAGGTGATTTTCACCTACCCCCATATTAAAATAACACTTTTCAATCGTCTCCATCAAGAAAACCAGACAAGCAAGATGAAAGTGGAACGGATTCATGAGAAAATCCAAACCAGGGGCCATTTTCAGTATCACATCCGAGAAAGAGCTTTTATTCATTTCAAAAATCAAGCATGAAATCAATGAGGTGACAACCACTCACTCACCTCCATGACCATCATAGACACCAAAGAAAGAAGTAGAAGCATCCAGATCAGGTAGAGCAGCGTGCTAAAAAAAAACATAGTATAAATGAAAATGCAGATCATACATAACTCATGCATAGTGAAATTTCATTTAAACAACTACGAACCGCATCTTCCATGGTTGCACGCCAGCCTTGCATGGAGGACAAACCATATCTTAAGCAGTCATTCTCACCATCTTCTGAGGACTTCTCCACTCTGGGAGTGCTTAGGTATACACCCATGCCTTGATTCGAAACAGATCACAAATGGTATTTCTGCAAGAAAGAGCAATTATTCCATCAGACAGAATTCACGTCCCGAGCTTAATAAGAATCGCGACCTGAACGACTAAATATTCTTAGCTAATTCAACACCAGATGCCTAACCTAATCAAATCATCTTAATCATCTTCTACATCTTAATCATGTTTAGTAAATTGCATCGGAACGATTAGCAACTTGTACAAAAAAAAATTGGTTTGGACGTCACGAGAACGCCATCTATTGAAGATTCATATGACACATTGTTTGCACTCTAAACCGCCACTTTCCTTGACATGCGCCACGTAGCCAGAGTAACACTCCAGATCGCTCACCTTCACAAGACACCTCGTGCAGAAAACGGGGGGACACAGGTAAAAACAGACAGCGGGAAGCGAAGACTAGATTCAGCAACATGGGACCCGAGAGTCTGGACTGAAAATCACCCAAAGAGAGCACGTAAAATTGATAGTGATTTATATAGAAGAAAAGGAAAACTATGTTATGAATCCAAAACTAAAATATTTGTTTTGATACCTTTTTAAATTTTTTTTTTAAAAAAAAAAAAATCAAAAAGCAGCATTTTTCTAATTTTGAGAAAAATTTTAAGAAAAAACAAAAATAATGGTTTTTGAAATCGAAGACTATTGTTTTGCTTTTTTTTTTTTTAAGCAAGGTTTTCAAATAGATTTCCAATTTTGAAACAAAAATAATGTTTCATAGTTTTTTTTTTGAATATATGTATGTGTGTGTGGTATATATAAATCTATATATAATGTGTGTGTGTGTGTCAATATGTGTGTGTGTCTGTGTCTATATAAAGATATGCGTGTAAATATGTGTGTGTGTTTGTGTTTATATAAAGTTATATGCATATAAATATGTGTATGTGTCTGTGTCTATATACAGTTATATGCATATAAATATGTGTGTGTGTGTGTAAGTGTGTGTGTGTGTAAGCATATATAGACATGTTTATGTATATGATATAGATAGGCATTTATATATGAAGTATACACACACACACACACACATATATATATATACATATTTACATTATTATATAGCATATATAAATAAACTTGTTTATGTATGTTTGTATGTGTGTGTGTGTGTGTACTTTTTTTTTATTTTTAAATATGAATATATATATATACACACACACACACATACGTAATATATAAATGCCAATATAGCATATATATATATATGCTTAATATATAAATGTTGATATAGCATATATATAAATATACATACTTAATATATTATTGCTTATATTGTGTGTGTGTGTGTGTGTGTGTGTGTTTATATGTATACTACATAGACATATATATATTAAATATGTATATATATATGCATGTGTGTGTGTGTGTATGTGTTATATGAGTTTATATAGTATATAATTGGATTGATGTCTTAACTTTGATATTTTGATAGATTTTGATGATTAATCATTAAATTATTAGATTTTTTGAAGTATATTTAGTTACTTGGTAATTTATGGATAATCCAATAATTTTGAGATTCATTTTTGGCCAAAATTCTACATAATAAGTTGAGTCCACTTTATGCATTATAACTATATCATCTTATTAATACAAATTATTTAACTATACAGTACATTCTTTGAATGCTACAATAATATCATAGAGTCGCAACATATTTATTTTATAACAAATAAATGACTATAATATTAATTTCATATCATAGTGACCAATTATTTCACCGGTGCTGAAAATCTCACCTACTTTCTAGCACCATGTCATTTTCATAAAAACAAGCCTTTTGAGTCACATAAAATTATAAAACCAATATTACTCTAGTCTAAGTTATGAAAATTATCTAGTGTTACAATATTTAGACACATAATATTATAAAGGGCATTTACTCCAAGTACAACAACTCTCCATAGTCATGGATCTTGTCCTCAAGAGAAGATAAAACCATAACTTGTATGTTTGAGCTAAATACTAATGTTGTGGCTTTTTATAGTATCATGATCGTGTATTATATGAGAAATTTCAAGTTCAAAGTTGTATTTATTATCAGTGTCGTGATCATATTATCCATATAGATGTAAAATGGATTATGTCGTGCTGGTATGACTAATTTTTTTTAGGTTGATATGCCTAGTAATGTTGGGTCATGCTAAGCTAACCTAATTCATTGTAAGTTAACCTAGATTCAGTAAATGATGGCCTAATTGGCCAACCATCCGAAAGCAGCCTGCATGGGCCATCATGCCATGTCATGTCTCCTGTGCTAGAAAATCTAGCATGACTTGACCTAAGTCATGTTGTAGGTTGGCCCAATCGTAGTCTATGCATGTCTTTGAATCGAGTCAGGCCATACCAAGAAAGACTAAATTATGTCATGCATCATGTCATGCTTTGCTTGTTTGGGTTAATTGACACATCAAATTATGCACAAGGTAGGTCGTCCCAATGTCATGGCCATTTGTAGTGCCACAACTATACTATGCATATGAAATGTCATTCTTAACACCACATTCATTCCTAATACTAGAGTTATATGACAAATGAGAGAGATCAACACTGAATGCATAGTCATTCCCAACATCATGAATTTGTGTTACAACAATAATATGCCAAAGACATGGAAACTTCACAGTGCTGTGAATTAGAGTATTATAGTTATGGAAAGATCATGACATATTCCAAAATTATGGCTAATTTCCAAAGTTACAACCTCAAGCTTAAGATATAGAGGCCAAAATCATAGTATCATTTGAAAATCATAATTTTCTAATTATAGAAATACAAAAATATCATAGTAAAAAGTGGAAAGATAAGGGATTCATAAAGATCTTTTTCAAGCACCGAGATAAAATTCAAAGCTTATCAAACAACTCTATGAATAATTTTCATGCTTTCTAAATGATCCACAAGCAAATAAGAAATGCATGACATAAGCTAAACCATAGAGTTGAGGTGCATGACTCTTAAACCGCAATCTCTAAGAAATATTCACTAAAATCAATCAAAATATTATGAAATTAATATTTGTACTAGATTCTCACAAGGGCTATCATTGAAAATCTAAGTTTTATAAGACTTCTTTTCTTATATCTCATGAATTTTTCCCAGAATATCAAGATAAACTAAACTACGGTCTAGGGTTTATGTATTGTTGCTTATGTGATATATAAAGTAATTTAAGATTAAAAAATATGTTTGATTTTCATTGTTTAATGGAAATAAATGAAAATAGTAATTAAATATAGCTTGAATTAGGGACTTGGTTAATAGTAAATTTATGCATGTTATTATAGTAGATGCTAATATGTAAATCACTGAGCTCACTCGTATATATGATAAGAAGGAAGTGACGATCCTTTCGACCATGATGGATGAGATAAACATATACATTAAAACTTAAAATTCATGTATATTTATCATTGTGAGTATAGTGATCATAAAGTTGAAAGAATTAATTATTTTATTATCTAATTAATTATACATATTTTAGAAAAATTAGTTCTTCAATTGAAATAGATATTTGACAGAATATTTTTTAAAGAGTTTCATCATTAGTGTATGAGTTACTTTGTCATCATGGAGGACTATGATAAGTAATCCATAGAACATGCACGAGTGTATTGTGACTCACAAGTTGGTAATAACCATTTAAATTGCTTTCACTAATATAATTCCTACGATTAAAACTATGAAGGAAGTATATTTTAATTGTGTAAGTATGACACTTATGAAGTTGAAAGTGCAAATATTTTTAAATCATGTTTATTTTTAATATTTATGATACTTGAGGCTAAAGGATAAAAATTTACATATGAAGTAATCATCATTAATAGTTAATGAGTTATCTAGTAAGTATGATTTTTGAATAAAGATGATTTATTCTCTCGATGGTAAAGTATCAATATGATTGCTACGTGGAGACCATCATTAAGATATGCTCAATGGTGATAACCATCTTGTGTGTTATTGGGGCAAAGGATGACTACACAACAATCCAACTTTTATTTTTGTATCCAAATCCAATATAATTTAATTTATATGAACATGTATCATGTATCAAGATTTGTAATGATCTCATTTACTAGAATTATGACATCTCATTTTTAGTTGATTGAACTACTGATATAATTCCAATAGGATTGATATTTGGATAAAAGTTACCACTATTACTTATATTACACCCATATTCTTATAAATATTTATTTATGAGATATCATTGTCAAGTGAGCTTTTGGAATATAATCTAAACAATAAAATTATGAAGCATAATAAAGTTGCAATAGTAAACTTTTTTTGTATATGTGATGTAATAAATATCATATACTCATCATATGAACCATTAATCATTATACACACCTAACGTACCCCAAGGAACTCAAACTCCACCATAACTATCAACATGTCATTGACAAAATAAAAAGTTACTTGATTATCTTGAGACATGATGAAACTCAGACTTGGTCATAGAAAAACTAGTTTGTTTGAGATGATATAATAGATGTTTTTTTAGGCGTGGAAATTATTATTTAGGGATGAGCAGTAATTTTAGTATGAGAGTTTGTTTTATACATAAAATATCAACAATCCATGAGTATTTTTGGCGATATTAGATAATATATAAGCATGAAAATAAGCTATAATTAGATTAATTTCATTATATTAAAGTTTTTGTAGTTTTTGATAAATGGTCATTTATTTGTTGTGATTTTGGATGTATTTAGCAACTTGGTTATACGTGGTTCATCGAGTAATTTCATTAATTATTCTTAGCCAAAATTTTACATATTTAGTAGTGGTAATATTTGTACATCATGACTCTACCACATCATTATCATTATTATTCAACTATAAAACATATTCATTTTGTCTATGATATTATCTTGGAGTAAAAACTATATTTATCTCATATAAATTAAATGATTATGACATCAATTCCATATCATAGTAACCGCAACCTTCTTATAACCATTACCTCGAGCTTAAAAGACCAATGTCAAAGTCATAATATTTTTTAAAGTTGACTTTCCGCTCTAACAAATGCCAAATTTATGAAGTATAAAATCAAATGCAAAGTCTCAAAGAAAAAGAGAAGGGACACAAAACATGATTTTCTTCTTCTTCACTCTTTGAGACTAAAAACAAAGCATAAAAATAACCATATGAGGCATTTTCATATACCATATGTATGAGATTCACGGACAAGCAAGTGATGCAAGACAAAAGATAAACCCTAAATTTGGGGGCATGCCTTTCAAAAACTTCTCTTTAGAATGCATGTCATATCCTTAGGTTTAGATTTTTGTATTCTCAGTGTCATGACTTTGATATATGATCTAATTATAATAGTCATAGTCACTTTCCATTACCATGACTAATGAGATTCAAAGAGCTTAGGAAAAGTACCAAAGTTATTGCTGCTTCCTAGCCCCGTGAATTTTAGGGCATAGAAAGTTCAAGAAGCATTCCAACGTTATAGCCACTTTACAACAGTGCAACCTCAAGCTCAAGAAATCAAAAGTCATCTTCTACACCTTCAACCAGGCACAACAACAATCCCTTGGAAGTTTTTTTCACTCACTATGACATCCAAGAGCCAGCAAGCAATATAAGATCAAGATTAAATCCTAGAGTTTGAGGGCATAACTTTCAAAGTCCCCCTCTTTATAGTATATTTAAAAAAATTAATTGACATAGCATGAGGAATTATATCTTGAATCTTATATTATTTGTTTGAGATCAAGAATTTGCTTATTTTGATTTATATGATATTTGGATATTTGATTATAAATATAATATTTGATTTATGTTGTGAAATAGATATTGTTAGAATTGGTGATTAAATTAAACAAAAAATAGGGTTTTATATTGATGGATGATGATAGGTAAACTATGACTAAAGACACTCACTCATGCAAATGGTAGGAAATGATATCCCTTCTGACCAATATGTTTAAGACAAACTTGTATGTTTAAACAAAAAATTGAGAAATATTAATCATTATGAGTATGTTACAAATTTAAATCCAATAATAAAAGACATTAAAAATAGACTATGAAATGGCAAAAGAATGATATTATTTATGGTATTTGTAAAATTACATGGGTTAACTTTATCCATCTTATGCAAAAGAAAGAATGATTTATAGTGATGAAGACAAGAATTGATGAAGAAATTTCTATGCATTCAACTATCTAATGGTGATTACGCATCGATTATATAAAATTTAACAAATGAATAAGGAAATATCACTATCCACTTTTCTTCATGAATCATAAAGATACAAAATATCCTCTTACACATTCTATTTTTTTAGATAGATATTTTTTAGAATTTCTTATCTCTCGATAGTGATTATGCGAAACTATTAAATTATGCAAAAATATAAACAATGCACACCACAATAATCTATTATTAGTTTTAACGTGGTTCTCTAGTCGTTCAACATAACTAACTATTTACACCAGAAAAATACTAAGCACTTATAGATTAATAACTAAATATTATAGTACAAAATCACGCAGAGACAAAGAGAGAGAGATGAAGAATAAAGAGTGCACTAAACAAATTTCATATATAATAAATTTATAGGAAAAATAAATTGGATTCTATAAATGGAATGGATTAGATCAACAAGGAGTGACACTCATTATTATCTCAGAGCCACATGACCAATCTCTCAACATATCAGTACATGCACCTCTAAATAAAATATAGAAACAAGAAAATAAATGGTTAAATAGATAACAAAATAAATTACATACTTCAATATTCAAGGCATAATCAAATTTTAATTGGTATGATCAATTAAGAAAGGATAGCGTTTACCTACTTCTATGGGATGTTAGCATTTAAGAAAGTTTTGTTTGGTCTTTGTAATGCATCGGACACATTTAAAAGTTGTATGAATCTCATTTTGATGAATATATCTTTGAAATATTTATGGATGATTTTTTAGTTTGTCAATATTATTTTAAATGATGCTTGCATAATTGAGAATTTGCATTCAAAAGATGTGAGAGATTTTATGCCTTAAATTGAGAAAAATATTACTCCATGGTTAATGAGGGAATAATAATGGGATACAAATTCTTTACTAGAAGATTCAATGTTGATGATACAAAAGTATCCATTATCAAAACTATATCATACCCTATGACAATCAAAGGGGTGAGATATTTTCTAGGGTATGTATGGTTTTATAGGTGATTCATCAATAACTTAACGAAAATCTTAAAATCAATGTCTAGATTATTAGAAAAAGATGTGACATGTGTCTTTGATAAAAAAATACATCAATTCTTTTGAAGAATTAAAAAAAATAGTTGAAAGTCAAAATTTTAATTGTACCACGATTAGGAGAGTCAATTCTTATTATGTGCATATCTAATGTATATGCCTTGGGAGTCATGTTGGATAAAAGTAGGATATAATTTTTAGATCAATTTAAATATATTAGTTGAACCTTGAATAAAGCCTAAGTGTATTATATAATGACTGAAAAGAAAATATTTATTGTAGTTTTTTTTTGTAACAATTTCTATCAATGCATGTTAGGAGCAAATATAGTAATTTACGTGGATGACATAATGGTATGTTGATAATTAAAAAAAGTAGCTAAATCGAGATTAATAAGGTGGATATTTCTTCTCCGAGAATTTAATATTGAAATCATAGATAAGAAGAATAGTTTATAATGTGATAGTCAATCATTTATATGTCTTGAACTAAGTGATAACAAGATCGGAGAAGCTAAAATTTTAAAAAAAATTTTAAATGAGCAAGTTTTCACAGTAGAGACTCAATTCTACTAGTATGCTGATTTTTCCAACTATTTTTTTTATAATGCCTCAGTCCCTTTTCTCACATCACACAAAAAAAAATTATTCATGACATGAAACAAAATCATTGGTAGGATTCACTTTTATTCAAGAGATGTATTGATTGGATTATAATGAGACATGTTCATGGAAATGAGCAACTAATGATTACTCTCAATTGTCATACTATCTCATATAGAGAGTATTTTGGAGGAAACAAAACCACCTAGAAGGTATTATAATTTTTTTTCCATCATGGTTTTGAGATTTCTAAACACAACATGACAGTATGATAGATGTTAAAGATTGGGAAACATATATAAGAGACATGAAATGCCATTAGACTTTGATGTATAAAAAATTGACTTCATGGGTCCTTTTTTCAATATATTGTGAGAAAGAATATATTCTATTAGCAGTGGTTTATGTATCAAACTGGGTAGAAGCAAAAACACAATAGAAAAATGATGCGAATATAATTATGAGGTTCTTAGACATAAATATTTTGACCAAATCAAAGCATAATTTTATATCACAAGTAATGGAAGGAGTCATTTTTGTAACTAGATGTTTGGGGCATACTTAGAAAAGTATGGAACTAATAATAAAAATTGACTTTCATTCAGACTCAAATGAACAAGGCATTATGGGCCATATAGAACATATATTTAGACACCATTGAGGATGTTCCCTCATCATCTCATATTTGGAAATGCTTCTCACTTACCAGTTGAATTTCAACACAAAATATGGTGGGCTATAAAAAAATTGAACTACAATTTGAAGGATACAAAAAAATGATGGTTCTACAAATAAGTGAATTGTAATAGTAAAGAAACAAAACATATAATACCTCAATGATTTACAAAGATAATGCAAACTAGTGGTATAACAACAACTTACAATAAGAGAGTTTGAGGTTGGAAAAAAATATTGGTTTTTAATTCTCAATAAAAGTTATTCTCAATGAAATAAAAGTCATCTTAGTATGACTCCCCATGGTGTAGTCATTGTGAAGTCAAAAAAAGGTGTGGGGCCCAAGCAAATGAAAAAAATGTTTAAGCATTACTTGGCAAAGACAAAAATTATGGAAGATTCAAAAGAAAGTAGAGATAAAATAGTGATAAAAATGAACATCATCGCAGTGCCCAACACCATAACTTTGGTATTACACAAAGGAATTCCACTTAAAACTTCAATGATATAGCCACAATAGTTCACAGTGCTACAACTTTTGTATTGCAGGGGTTGCCACTCGAAAGCTCAATAACAAAGTCATGGTCATACTCTGTGTCATGGATTTGAGGTTACATAAAGGAGGTAGTTAGGCTAGAATAGAAGAAGAAATCATGACATTTCTCTAAGGCATGAGTATAATGCTCACGAAATTAAAAGCATAAATAAATTTACATTCCAATCTGTTATATATGTCTTAATAGAACTAGCCATCAATTGATGTAGTTATTTTATATAACATTCTCCTAAGGGTTTCATTTTTTGTGTGGGAGTCATATCATCACCATGGAAGATAGTGACAGATAGTCCTTAATAAATGCATAAGTGGTTGTAAATCATAAGGTAGTGATTTCTTCCATTAATATAGTTCTCACCAATGAGATTCAAAAAAAGACATATGGTAATTGTGAGTATACTACTTATAAAGCCAAAGTACAAATGTTTTAGAGACAACATAAGTTCAAAATCTTTAAGATATCAAATGCTAGAAAATAAAAATGTACATATGAAGTAACTATAAAAGGTAGTTGATGAGTTTCCTAAAAAGCGTGGAATTGTGAATAACTCTCAAGTATAAATGATTTGTTGTCTCAATGATAAAATATAGAGGTATATGTATGAGTGGACAATCATTGGGATGAGTTTAATGGCGATAACAACCTTGTATACTATTAGAGCAAAATGATATTTTGAAAATAAACAAATATTCTCTGTACAAACTTAATATGACCCAAATTATTTAAACATGCATCATACGAATGAAATTATACAAATCTTAGGACCTATGTAATTATCAAAAATAATTGATGTATTACCAAAAAGGAATAGAAATATAGATGACGTGTGAATAGAGTAAGGCATAAGTATAGTTTTGGTGGTAAAATACCTAGTATACAACTACAAGAAGACTATCTTTGGTGATGATAATCCAAGGTTGATAACCATTTTGTATGTCATGTGGCCAAATAAAGAAATCCACATCATTCAATCTTTTGTTCAGCAATCAAGCAAAACATCATTTCAATATTAAAGAAAAATTATCGTACACAAAGAAGTAAATCAATCGTAGAGTCTTATTATCAATCAAGAACTTAAGTTTATCTTCCCAACTCAAACAACATTTAATTCAAAATTGTTCAATCTAACTTTTCATATATTTATAGAGTTCTATTTGACATATCTATTAATGCAATAACTATTTGGAGCTATGCTATAAACAATAAATTTGGTATTATAATAAAGTCATATAGAATCAGAACCCTAAATCTCTATTATACTTTACATATATTTCCATCAATATTTTAAGTATATAAATTCCATAAATATGTATTACAAAACCATAATCATTATATATATGTATATAAATCATTCCTAGATATCTAATTAGCCTAACATTGAGAAAATTATTTTGTGAAAGTATTGGGACATCATCCTATTGAATTGAGGGTTCCCAATAATAATTGGTCTGAGGATATAGGTCTCAAATTTAAATCCCAGTCTATTCTTATTTATGTTCATCTAGAAATTTGTACTTTATTGGGGATTACATTCATATCCTTTGATGTATCATGTTATTGGCCTTTGTCTTTTAAAACCCTAGCTCTCTTTTTTTTTTTGGAATTTTCTTAGTTTTCATTTTATTTCATCAATATCATGTCATGTACTATAGTGGTTCAATAAGTTAAAATTCATAACAATAAGTTGAGTTTGCAACATCTAATAATATTTGAATTTTTTCTAGAGCTCGAAGTCATGATAGCAAAAATGACTCAAAATAGGAAGTTCAGAACTTTTTTTTTTGATATTATGATTTGGTTCTATAAAACAAATCTTATAGTGCTAAGAATTATTATGACTTCACATAGCGATTTGGTACTTGGTTTTCATGACTTAGAATTAATGCCATGATCAAATTTATATTTAGAACTAATATGGTCATGATTTTAATATATTTACATGATCATGAAAAAAGTGTGGTAATAGATTGTGAAAATTATATGCTTGAAACCACAACGTGTAATAAACTTTAAGACTTATTGTTAGAGTCATGAGTATGAAAGATTATCATGAATTCTCAAAAAACACGTGTTTGTGAAAAAATGTCATGACTTCTAAGTTACTTTTCTACCATCTATTTTGACATTCTACTAAATCTATCATTTATATTTAAACTATGAATGATTCCACTATCAATCATCAAAATCCATCAAAAATATAACTCAATAAAATTGTTGCTTTTAATGATAATTTTTAACACAAACACATCATAATAAAAACCAAAAAATACCACACAAATTTGGTACTTTGAGTGTCAAACAATGGGTACACTATGCCATCGACAAGTGCACCATGCATGCTTTAGAAAAAACCTCTTTTTATTTTTTCAAAGAACATGGTGAATTATCTCTCACCTTCTAGGACTACCATGCATCTACTTCTAAAAAAACAAAATAGTATTAACTATAAAAATAAAATATGTAGTATTAAAAGAATAATTATATATTTACTTGAAATTGGGGTTGGTCAAACCATATCACAAAGCCAACAAACTCAATCTACTCAACTTGCGTAGACCCAACACATTTTAGTATGAAATTAGAATGTTTCTTTTAACAAATTTTTTTTAAAAAAAATATTATTTATTCCATTCAATATGTCAAACTTGATGACATGATTTGAGTAGTGGAGTCACTATTAAGGATCATGTTTTATAAATTCGTGACTAGATTAAAGTTGTAAGATATATCAATGATTCATGATCATATTCTATGGAGTTGTGACTTAGACTGAATTTAGAAGATTTATTAATGAGTCATACTCTGTTTTATGAAGTCATGACTAGACTAAAGATGAAATAACTATTAGAGTCTGGAGACGTGACCTGAATGGAGTCGCAATATGTCTTGGGTGATTGTGATAACAAACTATGCTTTCAATTCATGGCTTAATTATGAAATCATTTCTCAACTTAATTAATTTACAACATCAGTGTTGTCGCAATATCTTTTGCATTATTGTGAGAGGTAACTTTAGAATTCAAGTCGAGACTTGTTCTCTATGCTCACGACATGAATGAATCTATGATATATTATATGCTGACATGACATGAACTTAAGTTTTAAAGATTCATTAGGTTAATATTTAAAGACTTGTAGATTTATTCAACAAAAGATGATGAACATATAGACAATGTATAAAATGTGATATAAGTGAGAAAATGTTGCTCTACCTCTAAGCTTGAATTGTAATTTTTTTTATTCCTTCTACTCTCTAGCGATGTCATGTAGGTTAGGCATTGCCTAAATTAGTCATGCATGGATTGGGGACATGTTGACTTGAGGCATGCAATATAGATCATCACATATAGCAATATATATAGATGTTATATATAATTGTCAATATATATATGTGTGTGTGTGTGTGTGTGTGTATGTATACAACATTATCATAATAATTACATCATATATAATTAATGTATGCATACACATTATATACAACATTATTGCATATATAACATTATGTATAATGATATCTAATATAAAAGTGTAGACATATATAACATTATATGCCACATCTATAATGGCGTATACATATAGATGTAGGTTTCAAAATGTAACATATATATATACACTAATTTTCAAAAAAGTTCCAAAAAATATGAAGGATAGAGTGACAAATATATCAAAAAAATGTTTTTTTAAAGAAGACTACAATATGATATCTGAAATATTTTTGCAAAAAATTGTAATTTTATATTATTGTTTGGATTTGTAATTTATAGAATTTTATATTCAAAAAAAATATTAGTTCAAAAATATTTTTTTCGTATTTTATGCTTGATGAATTTTCTTATGCCTAAATAAATGTTTATGATAAATTAATTGTACTGACATTATATAATGGACTTTGAGTATTAATGTCCAAATTGTATTTTCTAATTTTTTGGATCGTGAATGTATAATAAAATAGCAAATTTGTGGTATTTAGAGTTGATTTATTAGTCTTGGGAAAAAAAAATCTAATTTGAACTTTATTTAATTGAAAAATGATTTTTAAAAATAAAAATTTCAATTTCAATTAAAATTATTTCTCAATATTTTTAGTAATTTCATATTAATGAATGATCGACTTATTTTCTCGATGAAATGAAATATGCATACATTTAAGTTTAATTTTGTACATGCTTAAACAAAATATGCATGCTGCACACGTTTATATGGCAGATGAAATATAAATGTCGCACATGTTTTCAAAAAAAAAATTTTTGTTTTTTGATTTTTTGTTGCATCCAGACACATGAACGACCAAGGGTATATATGTGTTTTCCCTTTCGAGATAATAAAAAATATAAACATTTTGTCTAATGACTTTTTTTTTTCAAAATTTGAAATGCAAGAGGGTTTTTTTTTAATTATTTGCAAATTTAATCAATCTGCATAATATTCACAACATTAAATTTTTTTAAAGTTTTGGTTAGACGTTATATGTGTCAAATGAGCCGGGCGACCCAGGCCCAACCTGAAGCCTGGCATGACGCAGTCTAGGACCGCGTATGGGCCCGTGATGGGCGGACCTTTGGCACATGCTAGGCCCTGTGTTTGATACCTTCCTGAAAAACTAGTTAGGCCGGCTGGCCCTAATTGACATTTGGTACACAAAAAAATTATTTTAGGGGCGATTATGTTTCGAGGTGTTTCCCCATAATTTTTTAAGATTTAGAAACAAAACATTTGATATTTTTAAAAAAATCACAAAACTAAAAATAAATTAAAAATAGGTGCACCCAAATTCGTGAGTCCTAAACTATCCTCTCTCTTGCGTCTTGCCCCTCCCTTGCCCTCGTCACTAGCCCTCACCCATTCCCCTCCCTTGCCCTCACCCCTCTCTAGCCACTAGCCCTCGTCCCTCCCTCGTCCTCGTCACTAGCCCTCACCCCTTCCCCTCCCTTGCCCTCACCCCTCTCTAGCCACTAGCCCTCGTCCCTCCCTCGCCCTCGTCGCTAGCCCTCACCCCTTCCCCTCCCTTGCCCTCACCCCTCTCTAGCCACTAGCCCTCACCCCTCCCTCGCCCTCGTCACTAGCCCTCACCCCTTCCCCTCCCTTGGCTTCACCCCTCTCTAGCCACTAGCCCCCGCCCCTCCCTTGCCCTCGTCACTAGCCCTCACCCCTTCCCCTCCCTTGCCCTCACCCCTCTCTAGCCACTAGGCACTAGCCCCCGCCCCTCCCTCGCCCTCGCCACTAATCCTCACCCCCGCCCCTCCCTTGCCCTTACCACTCTCTAGCCACTAGCCCTCACCCCTCCCTTGCCAATAGCCCTCATCATCGCCACTAGCCCTCTCCCCTAGCCCTCGTCCGTGTCACTAGCCCTCTTCTCTCTCTCGTCCTCGCCTTAGCCCTCGCCCTTGTTACTAGTCCTCGCCCCTCCTTTGTCCTCGCTCCTCGCCCTCATCCACATCCTCATCCTCACCCACACCCTAGCCCTCGTCCCTCACCAATAGCCCTCGCCCCCACCACTCCACTAGCCCTCATCTAGCTCTCGGCCGAGCTCATAAAGCTTGATGATGAACTCGATGGAGCTCTTAGTCAAGCTCCAGGAGTTCTGCGTCAAGCTCCTTCGAGTTTCAGGAGCTCGGCATCGTGCTCCCAGAGCTCGATGAAGCTCTTAGTCGAGCTACCAGAGCTCGAAAGAGCTCAATGTCGAGCTCCCGGAGCTCGACACCAAGCTCCTGGAGCTCGAATGAGAGATCCATCGAGCTCGTCATCGAGCTCCAGGGGCATGACCACGAGTTTTAAGAGATCATTGGAGCTCAATGGGAGAGGGCCGATAGGAGAGGGCCGATAGGAGAGGGCTTACGGGAGAGAACGAGGGTAGTTTAGGATAGATGTAATAGAGTACACTAAATTTTAATATTTTAAGATTTTTGTGATTTTCTTTCAAAATTCAAATTAGTAAATTTTTGTTTTGGGGAGCACCCTATAACATAATTCCCCTGATATTCTATTTGGGCTGCACCTTAGCTATGCATATCTTTTCATTATTTCATGCCAAAATGTTATTTTCCGTAGTAACCTCCCCTGGCCCATCAGCGTTCCTCATCTTCGTCGGCTGGCGGCAAATCTGGTTAAGACGTTAAGTAGATCGACGAACTTAGTGTTTCATCCTAAATAGTGAAGTACTGGAACGTGACTTCTCCCCCAAGATGCATAGACTGAGGGGATTGAAAATTATTAGCCAGCTATCGAACACAGGGCCTGGGTCACTCTCGTGCGCCAGATACTTTTCTGCTCACCGGAACTCTGATCATCACAAAGAGCTGCAAGATCAGGTCACCCCTCACCTATGACTTGTTATTATCTTACATTCGAAGTGTTCGGTAAATTTAATTGCTCCTTCCAGTGGTTGTTTAAATCTCTATCAAGCTTTGTGATCCGATCCAGCAAGAAGATAAATCGAAATAACTTCATTTCCAGAAATTCAGAAATGGATAGATCCTCCCTTCCCTCGCGATGTCTATTAAATAGGAAACAAACATAGACTGTACTTAAGAACATTCCAAATCTCTCTCAGCCTTATTTGTTTCTGGAATTCCTTGTTTTCTTATTTACTATCCTAATAATGAAAAGCACATGGCAATCCCCTAAAGTTGAAAGAACCTTGCCTTGAAGGTTTCCACTCGCGGATGAACTACCAATGAACTAGAAACTTCAGTTTCGGGGAAATTATCAAGGATTCACTATTCGGTGATTCAAAATTGCTCGAGTTCCCCCAATATTTAGTGGCAAATCTGTATTTTTCAAGGCTTGATAAATGAAAAACAAGGATACGTTTGCATGAAATATCATATCTCCTCACAAATATGGCCCCTCCTCTAGCTATGTTTGAGTGTCAATGGTGGGACTCGAATTCATGACATTATGCTTGGAGATCACACCCCTCACCATTTGCTGAAGTTTGTAGGGGTGCGACATTGGAATCATTTGTAACATACTCTGTGAGGAGGAACCACACTAGTGCCTAACTTGAGGTGGACGCATTTCACATATTATAATAGGAAAATTTTGCTTGGCTAAGTATGTCTTCTACAAAATCAGGACGAGCTGACTCTTCCTAGTAATCCAGCTGGTCTGTGCAGTCTCACTCAGCTGAATGCATACTTGGGTGAGGAAAATATGGGTTTGGTCGGGTATGATTGGCCCGTTTATATAAATGGGCTAGATTTTTGCCTTGCCTGATTATATAATCAGGCTGAGTTTTTGCTCCACCCATTTTTTTGGGATGTCTAGTTTGATTGTGCCAGGCCATATCGAATAATTTCAATTGCCATGTATAATATATACTGGTTAACTTTTTAATAAAATTAATAATATATATAATCATTTCGAATATGTTTTTACATCATAATAAATTAATAATACATTATTGATAAATACATATAAATTATTCATGCTAAATAAAAATGAAATTCAAATAATATAATAATAAAAAATAATAAAAATAATAAAAAAATAATAAATAAAATTTTGTAGTTTTTAAAATCTAGAAAATCTTTTTTTATCATTTCAAGTATTCTCATAGCCTCTTAGGTTTTATTATCTCTTATATGATTTAGATTATAATTTTTATCTAATAATTAAAGAGAATATTTGATCTTAGATATTAAAGTTACCATTTATAGTATAAGTGTGATGTTTGATTTCTTGTTGATTGTAATATGATACACAATCTTTTATAATCTACTCGTTCTAGAATCATCACTTTTTGTTAGTGTATCATCTTCAAAATATTTTTTGTGCTTTTATACATATTTGAAATTTTTATATTTTATTCTTTTTGTTATTATTCTTTAATATTATTAAAAAGATGAATAAATACAATAAGAGAAGATATGTTTGAATTTGATCTGTGCGATAGTTTGTGAGAATTATATTTTTTTTGAAAATTAAAATTTATATAATCGATCACTATAATGACAATAATGTGCTTTAATGATTGATGTAGTATATTACTTGTTAATTTCTATTTCTTTTCTTTTTTATTTGTTATAGTATTATGGATGGGAATATTTTATTTGTGAGCCATCTCAATTTGATTAGCCTATCATATGAGAATTTTTTTTTGCATACCATGTTTACTATGAATTTTATACTAGTATTGCAATTTTAAACAACTTAATTTCATATGAGAAGCAATGCCTATAGTTTATTGGACATGTAGTGTAATAATACAAAGCTCACACACACACATGTGTAATAGTGCAAGTGTATGCATTATAGATGCATGAACAATAGGTGCATAAACCTGCACCTTCGTCACACATCCATTCGTGTGTGATGCTTATTGATGCGCATTGAGTGCACGTGCATAGTGCACCATGATTGCAGTGAAGGTGCACAATGCTTATGTGTGGTAGAAAGTTTTTGTGTGTGAAACATAATTGTGCATGGTGGGTGCAATATTGGTTCATATCGATGCAATGTTGGTGTGCAATAATGTAGTGTTTAGTGCAATGTTGGTAAAATGTGTGCAATGTATGTGTACATGAACTATTCATATAGAGTTATAGGAGTTTGAATGTGATTTGTTATTCAGAAGATGAACTACCTGAAAAATGAATTATCTAATGATGATATGATAGAGGAGTGATTACAAATTGACTTTAATTTCTTGATTGTCATGTGATAGTTTATTGTGTTAGAGTTTGTATTAATTTTCTAACCTTGCCCTTTTATACAAAATATTTTGGGAGTTAACAATGCCATTATATTAATCTTAAGCTATATATATATATATATACATGATATGATATGATTTCATAGTTTATGAGTTTGAGATTAGGAGTTTATGATGTCTAAACAAATTTCTACTCATGATAGCATTTTCACTCAGCTTACTACATGGTTCTTGATGGTTATTTTAATAGAGATTGATTTGTTTGAGAGAGTAAGATAGAATGACTTTTTGATGTGATATTTTCATACACACTATTAAATAGTTACTTGAAATTTTTTATTAGGTCTTGGGTGATCGCGAGTTTCCCATTAGGTTAAAATTACATTATCGATTAGTTCACTATATATGAGGCATACTGAGATCTATCAGAGAGACGTCATTCAAAATATATTTGTAGTCATGTGAGTATCAATCATAATAGAGATAAATACATTTAAGTCTCAATTTAGTATGCACACTATATGTGGATGAGCCACACAAGAGAGAGTTGTTGGGAGATATTTTCAAAGAGGAGGTTGAGCATATAGATAATTTAGAGGGACAAGCTGATTACCAAAGTCATTTTGGAGTTTTCATAAAGTTCTTTCTTAGTGACTTTTGCGAAGAATATATAAAAATTTCATCGGTAGGATAATGTTTTTTTTTGGTCTTCAAGTACTACTGCTCTCTTGATTTATTTTTTTACTTCTAAGTTCAAACAATATCTAGCTTAATTCCTAATTATCTTTGAATGTTTTATTTATTATAGGTTGCTCACCTAATTTTTTTTTTTGAGTTATTCTTAAAGATAATTTAATATTAAATTTTTTTATCTTTTATTGATATTTGTTTACAAGATTAAAAAAATTGGATGAATATTTTTTTGAGATTAAAAAGAGTTAACATATATATTATTATTTTTATGATAAAATATTCTACTAGATATTTTGTATTATTAATTCATTGCTTGTCTATTTTAAACTCACATATCATTAATTAAATTAGAAATATTAGATTTTACTATTAAATATGTTTCTATACTAGAATATGAGATATATTAGTTAGGAAAATATACGTGATTTTTTTAACTTGACTTCAATACTTATGTGAACAAGGATCTATTATATATAATATACATAGACATATAAGTATCTAGGGTCAACATAAAACTATGAGACTTGACTATCCACATCATAGTCTATACCAAGGAAAGAGGACATACATAATCTATTCAGAGTGGATGATAGCTTTTTGAAAAGATAATTGATCTTATAGTTTGCTTGTTTGATTTTAATCTTCAGATTAATCTCTATTTAATATGTATTATAATATGTACATATTTTTTTTATTCTTTATTGTTATTTCTGTTTAAAGGTATTATATTATACAAGATGATATCAAATCATATTTGAAGAGATAGATGTCCTTAACTCTAATGAGACTTAAGAATTAGTATTATAATTTTTGGAAATATTTAGTTTTGGTTGCAAGTGAATGTTTTGTTAGGATTGACTCATTTTTTTTTAAAGTTACATCATATGTTTTATATTGTGACTTGAATTATGAAGTTATAATTTAAACGAAATCATAACTTGAATTGTGAATTTATGATTTGAATAAAATTGTAATTTAAATTATAAAGTCGCGACTTGAATAAATTTATTATATGTTTTGTGTTGTTGCGATTAGAAGCTTTAAGAATTTAAGTCATGACCATGTCATATGATACCACCACATGAATGAACTAAGCTGCAACATGTGGTCAATGTTGTAGCTTGAATTGCAAAGTCATGACCAAATTGAAGTTTTGACCTGAAATATGAAGATGTGACTTGCAAGAAGTTGTGACCTAAATTGTGAAGTTATAACATAAATGAGTTGTAATCCAAATTATGAAGTCGCGATTGAAGTTGCAACCTATTTTTTATTGTGATTGAAATACTTAACAAATAAGTTATGATATTATTCTTTGATGTTGTGACATGAATGAAATCACAACATTGATTCGATATCATGACTTGTGCCTTTTAAAGTTTTTTTTTTTGCTTTACTATATTAAGTATTCAGTAAATGAATGTAAGAGAGTTGAATGATTGTTGAGAAAGCAATAGTAATTTTCTTTTGTTGAGTCTTTTTTTTCTCTTCTTTTTTTTAGTGAAATTTGTGTGCTTCCTTTTTTGTGAGTTCTCTCCCTTATTTTTGAGACTTTGAATCATCTTCATGATCTCAACATGTTCATCATAAAGATGTCTAAATGAAAAGGTAGATTATTTTAATGCTAAATTTATTGTGAGGAGATTCACTCAGATATTTTATATGAATTATCAAAATACTTACTCTTTAATTACCAATATTGATTTTATATGGTTTTTTATATTGTTGTTAGCATATCATAGATTGAAGATTAACCAACTAGATATTCAGAATATTTTTTTTTCATTGTTATATTGAGAAAAAAATATTTATATGAAATATTCACATGAGTTTCAAGCAATATAGTCAAATATAGTTTATAGATTTTGGAATATATTGTGTGACCAAAATAGTCATTGTGAGATTGGAGGAGCTCATATGACATGCTGATTTTATTTGTTGTATATATGAATAATATTTTTATTATGTAAGATGTATTGGGAATCACCTATCTCAGGGAGCATTTTTTTTATTTTTGATGAATAATTTTAAGAGGCTTAAGTATTTTTTTTTTTTTTTGAGTAGCAATCTATATGTTTATTTATATTTGAGTAGACTAATTTAAACAAATAAACTGAACATCTCATAATCACTTATTTGAGTATGGTCAAGTATTTTAGTAGTTCACACAATCAAGGATCCAACCTAAATTACTTTTGTTATATAGAAAGAATAAATTACATCTATTTCAATCACAATCTTCTGCATAATTTATTATATACCTAGTAAATAGTTATAGATGATGTTTGCTAATCTAAAATATATAACTCCTTATGTATGGAATCATAATGATTTCAGATTATAGGACAATTTATACTAATAGTCACTATGATAATGTGTATGACACTTATATAACAATCAATGCAATATTTGCATAGCAGGTCGGTTCAATATATGTTATTCAATATATACTCATGTGTTAACTTAATATTTCATATTAGTTAACTTACATGTCAGTCTTAATGTATTAATACTTAAATATGAATAATTTAGAATAATATTCTTTAGAATATATCACACTAGGACATTATTATATTTATCTATTATTTGCACATATTTAAATAAATATAACAATCATAAAATTATATATTTTATTAAAAAAAATATTATATAAAAGTCTCAAAAGAATAATCTAATGATTGCCTTTTAGGGCATACACTAACATATACTACCACCGACATGTTGAAGATTGTGTAGTCATTCTATAAGTATGTTTGGTGTCAAAATGCAGAGGTGGGTGGCATTGGTGAAAATCCAGCCATGGCACATAAAACCCTAATTTTTTGAAACCCATATTTTTTTAACAAATATAATCTTACTCTGTTTTCATATAGAAACTTATCAAAATAAACTTAATTCTTCAAAATGCTCAAATATAATTCATAATACAAATATACATAGAAAATCTCAATAAATACGTGCTCATTGAATTATGATAACTCGTATGTTATAAACTCTCATTCATAACATAAAAAGAAAATAAAAAAACACACAAGTTGAAATTTCACACCAAGATTGGATGTACAACGCAAAGGCAATAGAGCAATTGGAATTTCACACAATCACATTGATGCACCAAATCACCAACAATTTTGTAGATCTACAGCTACACCACAAAGAAAATAAAACCACTCATAGCCATAATTTCATATTTAATATGGTAAAATCTTTTTTCCTAAATTATTTGGGACTAATCCTTAGCGATATGTATCATATAAATAGGTTTTTCCATGATTATAAAGTAGCAAATGATAACAAGACATATGTATCTTCCATTAATTTAGAATAAATGACACTTAATTGACTCAAAGTTTAGAAGCAACTAATATATATATATATATATATATATATATATAAGGCATTATCATTCATTATCATGGTAGAAAATCAAATCATTATAAGGGTTTCTCTAATAAATGTGATATATATGAAAAACTCATATATAATATACTAATCAGATTGAGACAACTCACATGTCGAGTATTCTCATTCATAAAATAATAAAAGATAAAAAAAAGTTGCAAACATCAACATCCCACCCATCAAACTATCACTTGAAGATTAAGAATATCATATTTAGAGAAACAAAATAAAATGACCCACTAAGTCTAAAAGCCTTGAATCTACTTGTCAATAAAAAAATAATTCATTCCTTTATATTTTATATGCTCATAAAATACTAGATTAAAAAATATATATTTTAATTTTTACTATCATAATAAAAAGTAGTGAGAGAAAGAAATGAATATGTATCATCTTCAAGAAAGTATATGACCCAAAGTATTCTCAGATAATTATGACTTTCATCCTAAATATTATTTATATTGAATTTTATAATAATTGATTTTCTATAATTTTTTTAAAAAATAAATTTATTTTTAAAAAAAATATAAACTTATAATAGATATAAAACTTCTCTTGATACAAATTGGTGTGTAACTCAAATCAAAATGTATGACTAACTATAAGTTGCTTGAATAAAATTATTTTATATTAATTAAAAAGTTATCGATCATCATTTAACTTTTTTATTCACAGATTATAACTATGAGTGTGAACCTCATCTTATTTTTCTTTTCCTCTGAAATTCTATGACTGATATTTAATGTCCATCCAATGGGTGCCACGAAGGGAGTGTGAAGCTCCACCACCTTCCAAATTATCAAATATCTCATCACATTCACCTCAAATTTCTGAATTTCAATCAAAAATTTTTGAAAATAATCTCAACAGTTGAATCACTCCACCACCTATTTGGTATAAAAGGATTACCCTACTATAACTTCTAAAAAAAATATTTTTATTATTTTTATTGAATTCTAGCAATATATTCACTCATTTTGATAATAATTATCATAAAGAATCCAATCATCCGACTAGTTCAGTAAGACTTGGTGTAGAACCCAACTCTTCAATATGATACAATGAAACCATTTCTCATATATACACCATATTAGATGAGTTTATAATAATTCATAATAACTTTGTGTAATTTCAAAGAAAAATCAATAAATGTCTAGCCAAAGAATGTGATCATCAGCCAGAATTTTATTTTGTTTTAAGAGCAATGACCTCATCAATCGTACATTTCTCACAGAGAATCACCATAAGAATATGATTATACAAACTTAATTAATAAAGATGATATGTGAGTTACATGATTGTACTTAAACAAAAAAAAGATAATGAAAAAAATGATTAACATAAAATAAAAAATATATATTGAAAAATAAAAATAAATGATGACAAAAAACTATTCAGGAAAAGATAAAAATAACTATTAAAAAATGTTGAAAAGAAAAAAAAATGAGAATGAGAATAGTAAAATAAAAAATATAACGATAAAAAACAAGAATTTTTACAAAAGTGATAATGATCAAATATATTATGTTCAAACTAATAGTCATATGCACTTTGTACAAAATGGTTTGTTTAATTAGTCATAAAACTTAATAATTTTTAATACATTACATGGTTGATAAAGTCAGAGTATGAACCTAATGAAAATCACATGTTAAAAAGATTGAGCATACAATATAATTTATGTATAAAGCAAATATTATAAATTAAATCATTTGATTTGAATAATTCTATGTTGAATTCTTTTGAAGAGGGAGAAAATAATTATCATCAAGAGATAATACTTAAAAGAATCTCATTATTTATAGTTGGTTAAAATACAAGAGAAATGAATAAAAAAAATTATTCGGCAAACATGAGTTGCATCATACGTGCTTATGCTTTATTCTAGATCAAAAAGCATATTCAATATCATGTAAAAATTAGATAATTCTAAATGATCTGTCAAGCAGCATACAAAAGAGTTTCAAAGCAATCTTAGTGTTACGATACTTTCAATATTATTATATTATTTTTTATTGTACCACTGTTTATTTTTTGACGTTACATTTGACATTTTTTTTACTTTTTTTTGACTATTTTTTTGACTTTATTTTTAATTTCTCTTTTTTTAATGTTATAAATTCAGATTGTGCCGAACTCATTCCCATAAACTAAATTAATGAGAAAAGCAACCTATGCCATATATTAATATCATTACTACTTAAACTTTTTTGACATAGGTTATATTTGAACACTCCATTGATGCCTAGGATTGGATATCTAGAGTGTGTAATTCATAAGTATAGATAGGCAGAGCATCGAGTTCACAATACTTGACATTTTCGAGTGACCCATAAACTTATAATATGAAATGAGTTTGTGCGGAACTCATCGTCACATATTAACATCAAAACAACTCAAAAATATTTTGATATAAATCTTATTTTAGTATTTGGCTTTCCTATTTTTATTTTTTTTACTTTCCTTTTTAATTTTTTTGACTTTCATTTTGAATTTTTTTTTTCAACTCTTGTTTTTTATTTTATATTATCATTGGAGTTACTCTTATAACAATTCAAATTGCTCCAAATATAACTATTTTGTATTTAATGAATATTATATCAATTGAAACAAAAAATATTTGTGATCATTTTAAGAACTCATTAAAGAAATTATTTTGTCCATACAGGTGAGCCCCATAATAAGAGTGTGAAACCCCCACCACCTCCAACTCATGGATTCCAATTGAGAATTTTCAAAAATAATCCCAATAATAAAGTCATTTTTGTGTTGTCACTTGTAGAACAAAGGAATCTCTACCACATGCGACCTTCCCATTGAAGATGTCCATTGAATTGGCAGACAAGGTGTCTCATCGCAGGTGATTCATATCATCTCTTATATCTCAAATATTTAAATCTTCCAAGATCATTCATATAGAATAATGACTAAAAATATTTTTTGAAATGAGTGATTCACAACTCATCAATTTACATAATAAAAATATCATTCACGTACATAATAAATAATATTAACTTGTCATCTGAGCTCCTCTAAAAAAATAAACAAAAATTAGAAATATACACGTGTAGACTAAAAGAGACAACTACATGTGAAACTCACACAAATGTATTCCCATCAAAAAAATTTAAAAATAATCCCAACAGTTAAGCCACTCTCAAGTGTTGTCTCTTGTTGAACAGAGTAATCTTCACCACCTATGACCTTCCCAATGAAGATGTCGATTGAATTGGCATATATGGTATCTCATTCACATCATTACCTATATATTATTTTTGTTCAACATGTTTACTTGATTGTTATATTTTTTAGGCTTAATAGATATAAATCTAAATATTCTTATTTTTATTAATATATTCTTAATTGATATATTATGTTACTTGTACTATATGTAGATGATATATTTATTATAAGTGATGATTAATTAACTATTATTGTCAAATAGTTGGTGATACTATGATGATATTTCATGGAAAATATATTGGATGTTCTATTTAAGTTAAGTTGAATGTATTGTTCGTCAATTAATTCTCAACTTGATCTTAATTTTGTCTTTTCAATTGACACATATATATTATTGTTAACTCTACTAGTTTTAGAATAATAATAACAAAGCATAACTATCTAATAATAATCAAAGTTGATTTTACTTTTACTATAAGTATAATTATATATATTCTATTACATAGATTTATATGAATGTTATTCATTGCTTTCTCAAAGATATGAAGAATATACTAGGACTTAAGATATCTTTCAAATATGATGGACATTATGATGTAGATGATTATTTATATTTAAGTTGAGTATTCACTATCAATTATAATTTTTTATTTTTTTAGAAGATAACTTTGTTTCTTAAAAACATAAAAGGTTGATTGTGTTATCCAAATTGAGGGAAAATGTGAATTACAAGACTATGATATAAGGTACTTGTTAGTTTTTGTAGATTCAATACATGCTCGTGGACTTGAGTTTATTGATTATAGTCTTGTCATTTTTTCTTGTGATGAGATAATACTGATATATATTACTTGCAACCAAGTTTTTCATATATGATATAAACGAAATATATTGAAGTAAATTATCATTTTATATGCGAGAAAGTTTAAAAGTTTTATATACATATTATATGTATCTACTAGTGATTAGTGAGTAGATATCTTTATGAGTGCTCTCAGAGTGTAAAAATGTAAATATGATACAACTGCTAAAGACATACATTTATATGTGAATTTGATGGGGATGTTGATTATTTTTCTTTTGTGTATTTTTTGTTTATAATGTATATGTTGTGTCTTTTGTACTCTATAGTTTCTCCTAGAATTAGTTTAATTTTAAATATCATATAATTATCATAATCTGATGTAGTAAAAAAAAGATTGGTTCTTGTCATCCCTCTTTTGCTAGCAATTGGGTTTCTAAGCTTTGTCATTTCTCAATGGGAAATCCTTGTTTGAACCCTTATCACGATAGTGTATTTCACTTGAATGACAAAAAGTGTTCCTAGTTGGCTATTTAGTATTTTTGTAGCCCTCTGCTGCTCTTTGTTTCTCATTCTTATTTGGTTAACTTATTCTATTATTACAACTGCTGGTGGGTATCACTCTAGGTTCTAGTCGAAGGAGGGGCAAATTCTAGAGCAGCAATTCTCAACAGGATGTCTTCTTTCAATGCCATAACTACTCCTATGGTTCTTTCTCTTGCCTCAACTTTAATATCTATGTATCTGTTAAATGTTTTTTTTTTTTGTAAATTAAACCTGTGTTCTTTATGGGTGGTGGGAGTTTCTTTTCAATTTCAGGCAGCTCGATTGAAGAGATTGTATGGAGTATGGGAAGAAAACCCTAATATCGGATTTGTATTGATGAAGGTCTGACATTGGTTTCCATGGAAATGCAGTATTTGTAGACCCATAATGATGAAGTGCTTTGAAACATGCTTTTATCCTTCATTTTTGCCTTTTGCAATTAATTTCTGAAATTGAGGTTACAATGTGTGTTCTGCAATTGGGCAATTATCAATTTTTAATCTGTTATCTTTGAAATCTATGCAGGGTGCTGGCGGTGCATTTTGTTGTGGCGGAGATGTTGTTTTACTATGTCGTTTACTCAATGATGGTAACTCTTCTTTGATGGTTTATGTTTTTTTACAATGTATTTCTTTTTATTTTTTTATGGTAAAACTTGATGAACATATTAAGCAATTTGCTTTATGTAATTTAATCAGTATGTGATAGTAGGCATGCAAAATTTGTGATGATATTCTCAATGGCTTCTGCTTGTAAGATGGAAAGCATTACTATATTTTTTGTACATGTTGCAACCCAATATAGTTCTAAATTGCTCAACCAATTAGGCCCTCATGATCATATTTTCTAAAATAAGTTTGATTTATGATCTTCTCAAGTTGCCTTTTTGCTTCATCATGTGAATCCTTCGCAACCATGCAAATTCAAATTGTTGAAGTTTAGCAACAAGCCAAAGGGGTCACAAATGAAAATTACAATATAAAATGTGTACGAGTTAAGCTCTTATGTAATGGACTAGTGGAATTGGGTTCATTCCACTAATTATGTGTACAAGTTGGGTTCATTCATTCATAATGCAAAAAAAAAAAATATATATTATAATATATTCTTTCAGGTTGGTGCGTAGAGGTTCAGAATATGAAACATAAAAAAAAGTAAGATGTAACATTTCCAATGTCTTAGTGAATATTTTCGTTGGATGTTTTATTATTTGATATTAGTTATAATAATGATTTCTTTCTTATTTTCTCTTTGAAAATAAATAGTTAATCTCGATATGTTTCATCCACTCATGAAGTAACATTTTGGAGGTTATATATCTTGTTTCTTGAGTGTCACAGTAAAAAGTAATGAGAGAATAAAGTGAATATATGATCTCTCTAATGTTAGATTCAAAATATCTTACAAGTAATGGTCACAATTAGTTAGAATTTTATTTTTGCTTTGAATCTTAAAATTATCTTTTTTTTTTCATAATACAAGATTGTCTTTCAGAAGTATACAAAAATCTATCATTGATCTCTCTCGGTATAAGCTAGTGTCAAACTTGAATTTAAATATTCGAGTGAATTGCTTGTGATGTTGATAGAGATCTCAGGCACAAGAGACATCTATCACATACCAAAGTGTGAAATGTTTTATTTGGGTGAACTTATTTAGGAAAATCTAGAAAATAAATAATTATATTAATTATGAAGATTAAATATAGTTTAGTTATAATTAGATAGTTTATTTTCTTTAATGATTTTTTATTTTAGTAGAGTCAATTGAAAATTCTTATGAATTAAAAATTTATATTTGAATCAAAAAGATTGTTATTTGGAGCAAAATAAAAGATTATTTATGTAATAATATCAATCACATACATTTCTTTGTTAAGATAATCTTTCACTTAGAATAAGTCTATTTTATATCAAAAAAAATATTTGAGTCTCTTAATGTTATTCGTCTAAAATTATGTTTGAAGCTATTCTTTGAGTTGAATATTTTTAATTCATAGTTTCTCATAATAAAAATATAATCTATGTACAAAATATGTAAAACCTTATTGTTATTAATCTTTACTAGAAAAATAAAGAAAAATAAATAACATACATGTCATATATGTGCAATTTGAATAAAATGATTATTTATGAAAATCTTTAAATCAGTCTCTTGTTAATTGCTTCATATTATATAATTTTTTTTATAATCCACAAATTGTATTTGATTGTGCTGCTTAAAATCTAGATTACCGTTTCATATATATTTCCTCCTTAAGATCATTCTGAATAAAGATATTTTTCATGCCTAGTCGTTGTATCATCTATGTATGAGATTATATCAAGGAAATAAAAATTTGTACGCAGGTCATCTTGGCCATTGAACAAAAAAATTCTGATAATTCACACCAACCATCTAAATGAACTTCCTTGATATAAGTCATTTCGTAAGGCAATTTATCTTTCAACATGGACTAGAATGAGTTAATATCTTAGAAAGAGACATGAGTATCTTAGTTTCGTCAAGAGAAGTAAAATAAGTAAATTAAGGAAGAAGACATATGTACGATAATACATGTGAGATCGGGTGTTGAGCACAATTCCTCTGTCTCGTTTGGGGAGCAATTAAAAGGTAAAAATCATAAGGACTAGCCATAGGATCAGCTAGATCCTCTGTAGACTAATCTTGCTCTAAGAAAGCTATGTATGTTTCTTCTTTCTTTTATAAACTTTAAGTTAAGAGTGGTCAAGTCTTTCAGTCTTTGGCTTGTCATGAGTCAATATGATTTTTTATATTGGGAAATCTTGTTTTCTCTAAAAGTTAATATGATTTCATTTTTGTTTTTTGGATACAAGTTTGCTTGCTGAATTTCTCGTTGGTCTTGAAAATTGGCTTGTTATGAACTTGGAGTATTATAATTTCACAACTTTGAGATGTCATCACTGACTTTTATATGAACAATTTTTTTTAATTTTACAATTATTTATTATTGAGTGAGGTAGAAAAAAATAAAAAAGAGATTCAATTATTCAATAAGAATTGAAGTGTAGAATTAGCAATTATGTCTAATTCTATAGGATTGTTCAAAAAGAAATTTGTAAAAAAATATCTCTAAATGAGAGATATTTATAATTAAGATATTTATGTGTCATTTAAAAAAATAAAAATTAAAATTAATAGCCATTGTGGGTAGTCCCAACTAGCAGGGTCAACAGGATGACATGCGTCAGCCTAGGATAGGCCAGGTCAACCAAGAGGTGGGTTAAGCTAGCACATTCTAATGGGCTCCAAAGGATGGCGCATGTTGGCTCAATGGGGTGCAAAGGCAGACTCTGCTCACCTTGATCCAGGCTGAGCTATGGGCACGCTCATTTTTCCTAACTCATTTTCACACATGTGAATTTATTCAGAAAGATATAGTTAATAACTAATTATACTAACGACATATATAATTTTTGTTCAAATTATAATTAAGAATTGATATTGAAGGTTTATTTTTACATAAAGAAGTCAATAGCAGTGCTAATATCAATAGGTAGATGTAAACTTGAATCATGCTAAGTGTCAGCTAGTGCCCACCTTGATAAGAACAATTCATGAAGGATGTGAATGTCTAAAACATATTTTTTTTATAAATAATTTCTCCTAAATATATAAATATTGTTTTAATTTTAAAAAATATCTAGGATGATCCAAGTGCTTTTTCTTGAACTCGATCTATAAGAACTATTTCACCTGATAGATAACCAAATGATTATTACTTATAATGAAAGTATCATTATCATTTACTAATAAATTGCTAATTGTCCGGAATTATGTTGATAAAAATAAAAGCAGTGTGATATATATTTTATATGACAAAAAAGACTAAGAAAATCTGTCGAACCATGATCTATGATATTGTTTTAAATATTCCATTATTTTTTATATTCTATAAATATTCCCGCTGATCCCGGAATATAAAAATTTGAAGATTGTGTCTTAAATATTTTCTTTTAAGATTTTAATGAAAGATATTTTTCATTTCTAATTAATTTAGAATTTATCTATGAGAATCAATAATTGAAAGAAATAATTTGTCTAAGATTATTTAGACCACAAGAGTAAAAATATCTAAGAAGTCAACCCTATGAGTCTAAGTGAACTTAATCATTATAAGTCTTGCTTTAAGTCAATCTCCTTTTTCATCACATCTAGTCTTTATGGTATATTCCCATTTACATGTTACTATAGGCTTTCATGGAGGTTTCAAAATATATATATATATATATATATGTTGGTTTTATTATGAATATTTTTATTTGGTTCATTCAAGATTGTTATTTATTATCTTGTTAGACTAAATAGCTTAGAAGTAGTATCTTGGATATTTTCAAAAGAGGATAAAAAACTTGAATATGCCTTATTAAAATGTGTATAACAAATATATGTGATAATTAATATTAAATAGAGTATTTTCTTAGTTTTTTGAATAGAGCAATCAAAGGATCTAACCTAATATTTCTTGCTGGATTTTTTGATGTTGATGATGATTCATAGGGATTATTGTGTATATGGCCAACTAGTATAATTTTTATGTTTGTATCATAAAGTTTCTATTTTATGATTTTTCTTATAATTTCTTATAATTATTTTTTAACCTAATCTTATTTTTCTTATAATCTAACCTAATATTTTCTTATAATTTTTATTTTTCTTATATTATGACTTACAATTGATACATTGTGAATTGTGATACATTCTTAAATAGAGATATAATTTTAATTTCTTAATTTTGTGTCTTTATAGTGATAGATTCTTGAGAAACATTTTGAGATGTCTTGAAATCTTATTTAGGTCTAGTATTCATGTGAAAATGGGAAGCCGTAATCTACAAATCATTGTGAAATGTTGGGTTTTATTAAGGTCTCACTATCATTGGCTCTATACATCAATATTTGATGTTGAATACTCAGTTGATTTAGATCTCATTATCATTGACCCAATAGATTATTTTTTTTTTAATAATTTACAAATCATTTTTTTTTCATCTTGGAATATAAAAATTTGAAGATTGTGTTATAAATATTTTTTTCTTTAGATTTTCATGAAGAAATGTATTTTTCACTTCTAACTGATTCAACGCTTATTACTGGGAAGCCGTAATAGAAAAAAACAATTTGACTAAGATCATGATGTTATGTATATTACAAGAGAAAATTTTTTAAGAAATCAATCTTATGTGTCTAAGTGAATCTTCAGTCTTATTTTAAGTCAATCTATTTTTTTTAAATTCTTAATATCACAGCCTTAAGTCCATGACACCAGTCTTCATGTTATATTCCCACTTGCATGTTACTGTAGATTTTTCTGGAGGGTTCAATATAAGGTTTTATCAAGAATTGTTATATTTTGTTCATCCAACTTTGTCTGTTGTTTTCTTGGATGACTAAATACCTTAGAAGTAGTATCTTGGATTTTTCACTTATCATAAAATTATAAAAAATTTGAATATATCTTATTAAAATGTGTATAGTAGATATATGTGAAAATTGATATTAAATAGAGTACTCTCTTGGTTTTCTCAATAGAACAAACAAATGATCTAACCTAAGATTATGTGCTTGATTAGTTGATGATGATGGTTCTCACAAGGATTAGAGATTATTGTGAATGTGTCCATCTATAGATTTGTATGTCTAAATCATTAAGTAAAAATTTTACTTCAATTTCATATTTTTTTTGCCTTTATAGAGATAAATTCTTGAGATACACTTCGAGATGTCTTGGGGTTGTGCTTAGGTCTAGCATTGATAATAGCAAAAACAAGCATGATCACTTGAAATCATGGGTGAAATCACAGTTGAGTTTGATAAAGATCTCGCTATTATTGGTTCATTCTCAAAATATCACAGTGACACATACAAACAAGTATTCTATTTATTTGTTTCTTTGGATATATGAGTAAACAAGGAAGTTATAATTGATAACATGACTATCATACTATTTTGTACAGTTGAATGATAATAAACAAAACAAATATATCTATATAAGCTGGATGATAAGTAAAATAATGTCTCATTTGGTTAAATAATTTGGTTTGAAATACAATCTAAAATAATAGAAAAAAAAATCTAATTTATGAAATAACTAGCAGTAATTTTCATTTTACACTATAAATGTTTAGGTATAATTATCTGGTATAGGAGTATCATAATTATCTCCATTAGATGTTTGTTATCATTTTCAAGTCTTTTATTTGAAAGCAGCACCTCGATACATTATATTTGATGAATAATATTATTTTGATTAAGAAAAGTAAAATATTAATGAAAAATGTGTTATAAAGTTATCGATTTTCAAAATTTTAATTTTTTTATAAATTTTGTTTTTATAATTTTATATAATTTAGTAAAAATAGACATGATGAGTCCTATTATTAAAAATAAGAGTTTAGGTGGATCAAGAATAATCTTTCATACGTGGTTCCAAAATATTTAAATAGACCAGATAAAATGAGTTTCTACTAGTACTTTTTAGATATGTATGATTGTAAATTTTAATATATTTTTTTAGTTGATGTGGTTTCTTGAGGTTGGTTAAAGAAAGATGTTAAAATTGAGAATAAGTGATCAAAAGATTAATTGAAACCAGGCACATAGCAAGACTTTTGAGGTAAGAGAAAAATAAGTACAATCTATTATGTTTATTTCTTTGAGAAATCATCCATAATTTCTCATTATCTTGCCTATATTCTTTAGTAATCGTGTCCTGGAGTGTTGATTAGTATCTTTGTCTAATGACAGTAAATCCTATGTTTAAGATTTTTCTTATCTTTTTTTTTCTGAATTATTCAAGGTAAGATCTTATTTGGATATTTATCTCTTCCCTATAACATGTGCTACAAATATTGTGCATCGGATGCAATCTTATTATTATTTTGTAAAATAACTAATTGATAAACTCAATATTAACGTTATTATATTGTTTGATTTATGTAACAGTGTCATTAGTCGTCATGACATCAAAAGTTTTTGATAAAAAAAATAATGAATAAAAAGTGATTACCTATAACTTGAATATTGACTTTTGAGTCATCTATCTAATATGCATGTCGCATGAGGGAGCCTAATTATAGAAAAAATAAAAATACTCGTGCCTCTAGAGGAATCTGTAGTTCTCAAGGATAGAATTTTAGCATAAACTTCCAAGGAAGTGATGATTGATATAGTGTATTATGTATTTACTATTTATGTGTGAAACTAGTAGTTTGTTGTACTATCTCAAATATGTGAAAAAAGTGGATGTGGCATTCAACGCCTATTCCTAGTAAGCTCCATTCTGCTGCAATAAAAGCAAATTATCAAAGTGTTTTTCCCTCTAAAAAGTAAAATCTTATTCATCGTGCTCTTTATTTTTGGTACTCCATACTTGGAAGGGTGGGAATGGGAAGTGCTGAAACTATTTGTAGAAACTATTGTAAATGTCCGGATCATTATTTGATAGATTTTGGTAAAGATAGGAAAATTCATCTCACTCATAATATGTGACTGTAGCATGAATATCAATCTTTCATGAAATAAAGATAGAAAATTTTATCAAATTGATTATTTTGTATATTAAAAATTGTCAAAACATTATATGTTGGTAGTGGTCCTCTTATTCTATCATGAAATTGAGTTCAATCCATAAAATATGTTGATTCACATTGATTAGTCAATATGCAACTAAGAATTTAAGAAATACAATATCTGATGAATTTATGGACGCTGCTAAATATTCAACTCTCTTCCAGGTGATGCAAGAATCAAATGCTTAGTTATACTTGTATCTAAATACTTTCATCAATAGATAAGTAATTTAGGATCAATATCTGATCATTCTCTAAATTCCCTGTGCCTGTTTCTATCAGATAATTTTTTTGTAATTTCACGTCAGCTAAAATATATTTTCTAATTACGTAAAAAATAAACAACCTAAACATAACTATACTTTTATAACGAATCAAAGATTCACTATAACAATCATGTCCAATTGAGTCCAAATGCAAATCAAGCAAAAAAAGTAACAACCATTTTTAACACAACATGAAGCAAAACTACTAATTGAATTTTCAAAGAAGCACACTTTTTTAGTACTTATACTTTGTTGTTTTTGATGAGATTGATTTGATCAACAATATTGCAAAAACTCTCTTGATTAGGTTTCATTAGCCAAAGAGGCTTTCCTTAGAAATCTCACAGAATGTAAGCTAAAAGGTTTTGGTGCTTTAAGAAAAGTTAAATAGGATAAAAAATTAGTTCAATCCAATCAATTTCAACAATGCCATTGTTGGTTGATGTGGTGGTGGTGGTGGGTGTCAGTGGACCAAAATAATGGAAAAATATGCTTTTGACACCATGTTGATGTTATAGAGAAAGAATTCATTCTTTTAATATTTACAATATGACGTGAATATCATATTTATAGAGTAAAGATAGAAAGAAATATCACCTACATTGTGGTGAAAGTCATGTAATTCAATAATTTTAATATAATTTGTATAATGTACACTAACAAAAAGAAATAACATAACTTAATATGCAATGTAAATCATGTAAAATACTATTCTCTAGTAAACAAAGTTATAGACTCATATTACTTGGTTTTTTCTAGGAATATTATGTTTTGAGAATGAATGATATTAAATTTTTATTTTTATTTTATTTTTTTATATTTTTTTGTTGCATGCAATGGAGATTCATGTTATAAATTTTTTCATATATTTATTTATCTTTTATTTTATATTTTCTATCATACTTGATTATGTACAAAAAATAATGATTCATATTTTGTATTTTTTATGTATATATTTTAGTTTATATATATATATATATATATATATATATATATCATGATATCAAAGTAGTGAAATATTAGTTAATGCCACTAAATTATTTTTCATTGATGGTTGTGACTCGTTCTATGATAGCTATATAACTAGAGGAAGCTTTTTTTTTTCATCATTTTTGTTAAATAAAAAAGATATTTGACTATATATATTCTTTATACTTTTGTTTTTATATCATTTTTTTATCTACGAGTTGTCTTGTTAATAAATTTTATTATAAATCATAACAATATTATTTTTTTAGTATGAAGCATAATAATTTAGAATATTTTTAGAAGACTAATTAGATGTTTGAGTATACTTGATTTTTTTTTTAAATTTTCATTATTGACTATTCTCATAGTTTTGAATAACATTATTAGGCACATGGTGACACAACAATCTTGCATCATCTTTTCAAAGTGTGTTAAGGCACATGCCAACACAATGTCATGCCTTTTGTAAAAAGTAGTCCATAGAAGAGAGTGATTTCATCACCTTTTGATCGTGCAAAATCAGATACAATTGCATTAGGACAAATCTACATGTGGATGTTATTTTTCTAATTGAGCATGATAAATCAACTTTTATTAATATAACTAGAAGATTAGAAAGAATAGGCTTGCATGCATATCATAGATTATTTCATTCTCATTATTCACAATGTGAATTTTTAGAGGTCTGATATAATTGTCTATTTGTGTGTGATTATATAAATATTAATATACTTGATTTCATAATAATTTTGAAGTTAAATGTATTTAAGTAAGAATAATACGAGGATAATTGATTACTTGGTAAGTTTTAGTTTTGCATATCTTGGAGGTCAAGATTTTGTGCGATGATAAATTTCTTCATTTAAGGATGATATGTATTGGAATCAAGACTCATCATACATAGTGTCTATTTTTTTGAGATAAGAATGTTGAAATATTAATTTTTTTAGATATTGCCTTTAAAATATGTGCTTTGTGTACTAAGTATGCTTTTTGTCTTCATCTCCTTCAATTGATTTATCTGATGATATTGATTAGAATCTTATGATTACTTTATAGAAGAATTTAATACATGTAATATTGTAAGAACATGATATCAAAATAAATTTATATTTCAATATTATTTCTTGAGTGTTGTCTATTTTTTTTTTTTGATCATTTATATATTAGTTTTTTTGTTTTAATTGGCAATGTGAAGATACTTTTCTACAAAATTATTGTTTGTATAACAAGATGGCGAGTCATCTTGATGAGACTCCAAAACTATTGCCCATGTAACAACATGACATTGTTCATGTTATGTTGAAACTCAACTAGGATTTTATCCAACATGAGAGAAGTGAGATGAGAGATGAGAGAGAGAAATTTACTTCATTCAATAAAAAATAATGACAAAACATGTACACACACACACACATACTTTTTGTGGGGCAGCCCACATGATGGGGGCTCCCATACAGACAAAAGTAAAACAAACAAATAAAATATAACATAAAGCACTACTAAAACCTTAACACTCACCTAAAATCATAATATTACAAACACCAAGCTTAGAAAAGAGAAAAGAGAATTGACAACTATGATTCTCTAAGCACTTTTGTGAAGATGTTTACATTTTGTTCCCTATGTGGCATGTAGGTGGTAGCTATAGATCCATCAGGGATCTTCTCTTGTATGAAAATAATAATTAATTTTGATAAGTTTTGTTTGCTCGTGGGACATCAGATTCATAATAATGCGTGGAGCTCCTTAACTATCACAATAAAGTATCATTAGTCTCTATATTGATAGACTTAACTTCTCCAAGAATTGACTAATAAATTAAAGATCACAAAGAGCTGAAGTCATAACTTTATAATGTATATTTGTAATTACTTTGGAAATAATTATCTATTGTGATTACATAGTTAGAATCTAAGTAAGCATATACTTAATTATGCTCATAATCTTTAGAACAAAATTATATTATTTAGGTCTATTCACTTATATGTGAATTTGGAGAATTGTATTTGAATTTGTTAGGAAAAATTTAGGAAATAATCAAATAATACTAATAATATAAATATTATCAAGTCTTGCCATTGTCATATAGTTAAGTTTTTAAATGATTTTTTGTATCTAGAAAAATCAAATGTAGTATTAATATATGAAGATCTATCTATACTCGAATAGTCGAATTTAGTGGTGAGTTGATTGATGCTCTTCTTCATACTAAGATTAGATTAAACATCTAAAGCATACATCATCTAGCAAAGTGAATATTATACATTTCAAACTTTAGTTGAGATGTATCCAAATGCACAAATAAAATAAGTTTTCACTAATGACACATTTTTTCTCCTTAGAACATGTAAAAATAAAAATGATTTGATACACATTTCTTATGGCTGAAAGTAGTGAGTATTGAATATAATCTATTGATTGAACCATATCCTAGAAGATTGTTGTAGACCATTGAAATTCTTTCATAGTATATGCATCATGATTGCACTTTTTTGAATAGTAAAATATGGTGGTTGCTGTATAAATGCATATCATCATGATCACTATTAAGAAATATATTTCTCACATTCTTCTAATATGTAATATATTGTTTAGTTATGAGTAACAATAATAAAAAATAATAATTTGATAGTAATTATCTTGATAATATCATAAAAAATTCTAATAATTTACACAACTTCATGTAATTTTCTTCTCTACAAATTTTGTTTAAAGTTGATCAATTTTTATTTGATGTTCAAGTTTTGTTATGTGCACTCATTTTAATCTATTTACTGGTTTACTTATAAGTTTTGGAATAAAATATCATATATAATTAATAGTAATTTGTACTTAGTTCAATTAACATAATATGTCGCCATCCCAAATTAAAAAATGCCTTGGAAAAATATCATGATTGTTATAACTATCAATTTAAGAAAAAAATAAAATATGTAGTATCAAAATAAGAATAAGAGAATAAATATGATAATGAGTGCATGATAGAACACATCTTTAGTGCCTTTCATAGAGCAATCATAAGGATCAAATTGATATTTTGAACTAGATCAATTGATATGGTTGGTCATTGGTGACTTGTTGAAGTGATATTGGATATGTATCTGTTTAATATGTATCTTTGGGTCGTGATCATAAAGTATGTCAATCTTTTTCTCTCCCTCAGAAAAACATGTTTTGTGTTTTGTGAAATATTCTTATTAGGCTTCACTTCTTGAATTACACCATCATGAGCTCAATCTGAGTCATGGTCTGATGTGATACTAGTAGATGTCTCACTATTTTTTTCAAGACCAATAATGATGGTAGTATCAGGTACAAGAGTAATGACTATTGTTACTCTAGTGGGGCTAACAACTCAACAAGGTGTTTTTAGTTGTGTTGCACGGATACGGCCAGGGAGTGCCGTGTCCACGTGTCGGACACGTGGACACGGCGACACGGGTCGGACAAGCATCAGATACGTGTCCGACCCGCCACATGGCGTATCGGACACAAATCCGTATGCGATACGCCATGTGGCGTATCGCATACGCGTCGGTGACGTATCCGACGCGTTTTTCGGAAACAATCATTTACCTCCAGATGCGTCGTTTACCTACCGACGCGTCGTTTATCAAGCAACGCGTTTTTTCGATTCTGACGCGTCAGAAATACCATATATATTAACAATTACTCTTACATCTCCAATAATTTGAGGAGCACACCGTCGACAGTGAGTTGCCGACAAGCCGATTGCGGGAAATAGTTGTCAATTGTCATTGCGTCAAACGGGGAGGGGAGGAGCACACCGCCGAGCCGTCGACAGTACCTAAGGTAAGGATTTAAATCTGTATCGGGAGGGGGAGAGTTCGAAAATCGAAAATCGAAAATCGGGTGGGGGGGGAGGGGGGTTCGGGGAGGGGGGGTTTTGGGAGGGGGGGAGGGGATTTCGGGAGGGATTATCGGGAGGGACTTTCGGGAGGGATTTTCGGGTGGGAAAATCGGGAGGGATTTTCGGGAGGGGGTTTAGGGAGGGATTTTCGGGATAGGGAAAAAATAAGGTTCTGGACGGGGGAGGGTGGAGGGGAGAGGGTGTTAGAGGATTAAATTTTTTTTAAATTAATTTAAAAAACAGAATTTTAAATTATTTTAAAATACTATATTTAAAATATATGTTAGAGGGAGTTATAAGCTGTAACGCGAGGGGGCAGGGGTTAGATGGCTTAAATATTTTTTTTTATATTTTAATTATTATTGTTTGTTTAATATATATACAAAATATAATAAACAAATAATTTATTTTAATTTTAAATATATAATTTTAAGAATAATAATAAATATGCAATATTAAAATATGGAATATTTAAATATGAATACTTTTGTTAGTATGTATTATGTAATATTTAGTAATATATAATATGTAAATATAATAGTTTTTGTTATATAATTTATTTTAAATAAATTAATGTTTTATGAAAATAATAAAAATATAATGAAAAATGTAAAAAAGTATAGATGGAGAAAAAAAATAAGATTAAATTAATTTTGAATTAATATAGATTATTTAAAATGCATAATTTTTTTTCATGCAGAATTATACAATAAAATGAGTTGTAATTTTGAGCCTTCAAGTAATCAAGAAAATATTCAAGATGTTGATGATAATGCTCTATTATGGAAATATGTCACGAAAGATGCAAAATTAGATAAAGAAAAAGGGGAAGGAAATGTTACTTTTCAATGCAATTTTTGTAGACAAATATATAGAGGATCATATTATAGAGTCAAGACTCACTTGTTAAAAATTAAAGGGGCTGAGATTGCATCATGTACTAAAGTAACAAATCAAAATTTGATTGAGATGCGAAGGATGGTGGAGGAATCTGAACAGAGAATGAAAAAATCTAATCCTAAGTCAGTTTCTTTACCCACATTAAGCATTGCAGATTCTTTTTTTGAGAATTCCTTTTCTAGTGCTAATCCAATTGATATAAAAAAGAGAAAGGGAACTATGGGATCAATTGAAAATGCATTCAAAATTGGTGCACTTGAATTAGTTGACAGTGAGATAGCTAGGCTGTTTTATTCTGGAGGGTTGTCATTTCACTTAGCTAGAAATCCTTATTATGCACGTGCCTTTAAAAGTGCAAGTCAACTACCAGGTTATGTCTCATCAAGCTATAATGCATTAAGAACAACATTATTGTAGAATGAGAAGAATAATATTGATAATCTATTAGAACAAATCAAGAAGACTTGGAATGAGAAAGGAGTGAGCATTTGTAGTGATGGATGGTCAGATGCTCAAAGAAGATCACATATTAATATCATGGCAGTCTCTGAAAGTGGACCAATGTTTTTGAAAGTAATAAACTGTGAAGGAGAGACTAAGGACAAATATTTTATAGCTGATTTATTGATTAATGCTATACAAGAGATTGGTCCACAAAAGGTAGTTCAAGTTATAACTGATAATGCTGCGGCTTGCAAAGCAGCAGGATACACTGTGGAAGCAAAATTTTGGCATATCTTTTGGACCCCGTGTGTGGTTCATACTCTTAATCTTGCTTTGAAGAATATTTGTGCACCAACAAACTCAAAATATGATGATATGATGGAACAGTGTGGTTGGATTGCTCAAGTATCAAGTGATATTTTTTTTATCAAGAATTTCATTATGAATCATGCAATGAGATTATCAATGTTTAATAATCATTGCAAGTTGAAGTTACTTTCAGTGGCCGATACACGTTTTGCTTTAACTATTATTATGATTAAACGATTTAAAACAATAAAAAGAGGTTTGGAGCAATTAGTGATAAGTGAAGAATGAGAAATGTATAAAGATGATGATTTAGTGAAAGCTAAAGAAGTAAAGGATAAAATCCTAAATGAAGATTTTTGGATGAATGTAGATTATATCCTCAGCTTTACAACTCCTATTTATGAGATGTTTCGATTAGCTGACACTGATAAACCTTGCCTTCACAATATTTATGAGTGGTGGGATTCTATGATTGAAAAAGTGAAGGAAGTTATTTTTAAGAAAGAACATAAAAGCCCCACAGATAATTCAAGGTATACTTTTAATTTAATTTTTAATTTTTATTATTTTGATTGAAAGTTTAAGTTTTAATTATAATTGAACTTATATGATTTGCTATGTATTTTAACCTATAGGTTTTTTTATATTGTGAATGAAATCCTGGTGGAAAGATGGAATAAAAGCCACATACCTTTACATTCTCTTGCTCATTCCTTAAATCCAAGGTAATCTTAAGAGTTTAAATTATAGATTATGATAATTTTAATATAAATGATATTCTATGATGTTTAATATTTTATAATTAATGTTATAACATAACTTGCAGGTATTATAGTCAGCAATGACTTGTTGAGTCTGGTGATCGTGTTCCACCGCATCGAGATTTAGAAATAGTAAGAGAAAGAAAAAAATGTTTTGAGAGATATTTTTCTAATGAAGGTGAAAGGAGAAGAGCAAATGATGAGTATGCTATATTTTCGGCATTTTTGGAAGATTTTTCTAATAGTGATTCCATAAAAGACAGATGATATATGAGTCCTATTAAATGGTGGGTTGTTCATGGAGCTGCTGCACCGATGCTTCAATCTATTGCATTAAAATTGTTAGGACAACATTGTTCATCCTCATGTTGTGAAAGAAATTGGAGCACTTATAATTTTATTCACTCCATGAAGAGAAACAAGTTGATACCACAAAGAGCTGAAGACTTAGTTTATATCCATAACAATCTTCGATTTCTGTCAAGGAGATCTCCAAACTATAATGAAGGCGAATCTAAAATGTGGGACATTGGAGGTGATGGTTTTGAATCAATGGATATTGAAAATGCTGGAATTCTCGAGATTGTAGATCTTTCTTTTGATGAACCTGAACTGGAAGCTATTTTGTTTGATTCATAAGAAAATGCAAATCTTTTGTTTTAATATTTTTTATGTTTGTGTTTGAATGTTTGTAAAAATAAAGTTTGAACAATTTTTTTATTTATCTAAATTTCTGTTAATGGATAATATTTATATTTAATTTTTTTTTCATGCCGTGTCCTAGTCGTATCCGTATCCTAGTTTTTGAAATTTGCCGTGTCCCCGTATCCTGCCGTGTCGTATCCCCGTGTCCGTATCCGTGTCCGTGCAACATAAGTTTTTAGAATAGTTTTCTTAGATTGAGTTCTTAAGAAATGACTTATCCTCAAAAAAATATCATTTGCGCTCTTGTAGTAATTTGTTTGGCCTCAGATTAGTGATACAAATATCACTTTGAGTATCAAAGTACTCAAATAAATTTCATTTGATGATACTAACATTCTTCTTTTCTCTCTTAGGAGAGAGTTCATAAATAAAATAAGTATATTAAAAAATTTTAGTTGAAATTTGAACAAATCTTTCTTAGAAACAACCACTGATATAAGATATGACATGCCTAGGTCTACCGAGCCACATGCCGAGTCAGGTATGGCCCGGTATGAGGGCCTGTGAGCACGCTAATTCGGCATGACCCGAACCATGGCCCGACCTCGCCCCACCCCGATGCCTAATGCCCCGATGCCCAAGTTCGACTGATCTAAAATTTTGTCAGTCTTGTATCCCGACCAATTTGACCCACAGTCTTTTTTACCCAGCCCCCAGGCTGCTCGATAGTTCTAGAAGCCGAAGCTTCTGGAACCAACGACAGTTCGGGTCAGTTCAATGGTTGAACCAACCCAATGATTTAAAAAAAAACTTTAAGTTGCAACCATTGGATTTTTCCCCCTTACGGCTTTTAGGCAGAATCTAACGTCTCTATGGATTTTGCTTGATTTTTTTTTTAAAATATTTTTAAAATTTTTTTTTAATATTTATAAGCCCCCCTCTCATTCAAATATTTATGTTTTAAAAACATTAATCTCACTCTCTCTCACATATTTTTTCTCTTTTGGTCTCTTGCTTTTAGTTTTAGCTTTCAGAACTCAGGTGTGGTTTGTAGTGCATGTGCGGTGCAGACATCAAAAAGATAGTTTATGCATTTCGCATTATGATTTGCATGTAATTTTTTTTATTTTTAAGTTTTTAATTTTAAAATCATCTGCTCCTATTTTTTTTATTTTAATTAATTTAAATTTATTAATCAAAATACATTATATAATATAATATAATTTTAAAAAAAATAAAAATGATAAATAATAATTTTAATTATGAAAATAAAATTAATTATAATTTAGATAACGAAAATCCTATGGAAAGGTTCGAGGCAGCTGAAATATTGATTTCTTTGGTCTCCTCGACCTAAATATTTAAAAAACAAAAAATTAGAAGTATATTAGTAGTTTGGACTCATTTTCATATAATAAAATAAAAAAATATTAGGAGTGCCAAAGAAGAATCGACACGGTATAAATATTGTAAAAAAATTACAAAGCTGTAAGAGTTTGTGTGGGACTAGGTAATTCAAGAGGCTTGATGAACTATACTCCAAAAAACATAGTATATTGGATCTAGTTTAGTCTTAATGTTGATCCCCTTCATATAACACAATGAGTTAGGGAGGAAAAACATAATTAAACTAATCACTACATTGAGTCTTTTGATTAGGTTTTTGGTGGATACAAGAGTAGTCAGTATAATGCTGACTTATTTTTAGCTTACATATCGTAGGATTCTTAGGTCCATATCTAGGAATAATATACTAAAATATTATAAGCTATAAAAAAGAAATAATAATTAATAAATTTAGGGATTATAGTGGATTGATGTTCGTGAATCACGATGATACATATTATGTATGCTTCACCGCTCACTATGTAGATTCTAAATAGACACTAAATAAAAATATTAGATTTCTTAAAGGTTCTTCATCTTCATGATGACCTGACTATTTTTGAGTGTATGATGAAAATCTTAAAAAAAATATAAAATTTAAAATAAAATATTTAGTATTATATACGATAATGCATCTAACAATGAATTAACGATTAATATGTTTGTTAGGACTATTAGAGATAACCTATTAAGAGAGATTTTTTATGTTAACTGCTTGTGTCATGTCATTAATCTCATAGTACAAATTGGGATGAAGGTTATTTTTCTCGCTTTAAAAAAATACGTAACTCATCAAAATTTATTCGCACGCCTCGTTAACAATACAAGTTTGGTAATTTTTGTTTGTATGTGAATTTAAAAAAGAAGAAAATCTAATCGAATGTAAGATACTATTGGAATTATATATATCTTATGTTGGAATTATGTATTGAATATGAACACATAATATTTGACTACGTCAATAATAAGAATGATGAATTTTTTTTTTTTTTTTTAAGGATATTTTATTATTAATTATCACCCTCACTTTTGGCGGAGGAATACCATTTTTACAAACTAGTTCTACCCTTATCCCTTTTACACCCACTTTAAAACCTAATCCAGAAATTCTAGATTAAAAAGTAAATTTCATATCCTTCTACTAACGGTCTCTTGGCCGATCAATAACAGTCAAGAAAATAATTCAAACAATGTGTAAGTAAGAGCAGCCTCTTGACTTTTATGGGTAGAGAATCTGAACTGAGTGCGACAGCTCCCATGAGATAAACTCGGCACTGATGATAAGTCTAATCAATGCACTTGCTCATCCGTAACTGCAGAAATAATTCACAGAACTAGTCATATCCTTCTCTCTCAGCCGAATCAATGCAGAATACTGATTCCTTCCCGCTTTGTCCAGCCTGCTTGGCACCTCTGCTAGTTCTGTGAGACCTCCTTATTACAGCTTGACTTAACCTGAAAAGAAAACCAACCAAAAAGAGGCCTGCCAAGCAATAAAAAATTACAAACTCTCTCCTTATTCAACTTCCCTCAGATTCTCTAATCTCCCTGCCGGTCTGATAAGTCTCTAGGTTAATCAATGCACTTGTTCATCTGTAATTTCAGTAACTACGAGATAGATTACAGCCGTAGTTGACATTATTGCACATAACTATCCTTTCTAACTTTGTCCAGGCTACTTTGTTTTAGTTAAACCTTTGCAAGGGCCTTGCTAAAGCTTAACTTAGCCTGAGAAATCCAACCAAAGCAAAACTAAACAATAAAATTACAAAATACTTCTTATCCGGCTTCCCTCGGAGCAGGGAAGCTATCTCTTTCTACTTTTATCTCCTGCCAACTGCAAAGAACACTAAAAAATTTATTAGTCAGCCCTTTAACGGGCTTAAAACAAAAACCTTCCCTACTCCCTCTCTTTTCAAATTAATTCATATTTTTTTTGAAGCCTAATATACGGAAATGCAATTTTATCTAATCTTATTAATCCTTTAAATTTTCCAGGCATATTCTCCCTTCTAAATTCTTGTGATCCTTTTTTCATTCCTTCTTCCGCTAATCTATCTGCAATCATGTTTGCTTCCCTATAAATATGCTTAATTTCACCTTTTATTTCTCTTAGAATGCTTCTAATGTTATCAATCTCTTCTTCAAATTGCCATAAATATATCTTTCCCTGTACTAGGTCCACTAATATTTTTGAATCCACCTGTGCTTGAACCTTTTGGTAGTTATTAGATTTACAAATTTGCAACCCCTTTTGTAGGGCTATAATTTCTGCTTGCAAGGCAGAAGATGCTATATCTCTTGTTGTGAACGCTTTCAGTACCTCGCCTTCCGCATTTCTTATTAAACCTCCTCCACCAGCTTCTCTCATTTCTCTTTTAAAGCTTCCATCAGTATTTAGTGTTAGACTGCCCTGCTCATGTTTATTCCAGTTAACTATTTTCATAATTGGTATTTTTCTTGCTATTGTTGCGAGGTGCCATTCTTTTATTCTATCTTCCTCTTTTTTCCTGTTTTCCACTTTTATTGGATTACAAGCCGTAATAAAAGCACTCTCTTTTTTTATTTCTTCCAAAATGACATTATGTTCCATTTTTACATTATCATATCTACTTCTGTTTCTAGCTTTCCATATGCACCATAACACTATATGCGGAATATAACTTCTAATCCATTTTAAGATATTATTCTTTGTTTGTTTTTCTGACCAGTTTTCTAGCCTATTTCTTAAATTAACTGTACTTCTTTCGATATTAGCTTCAATTTCTAGTTTATTCCACACTTTTATAGCTATTTTACTCTTAGAAAATAGGTGATCTGAGCTCTCTATGTCTTGATGGCAACATTCACATCTTGATGCTAGTTTTATGCCCTTTTTCTGAATGTTCGCATCTAGGGGAACAATGTTTGACATGATTTTTCATGATAAAACATTAACTTTTTGAGGCAAATCTTTTTTCCAGAGTAATTTAAATTGTAAGGGTTTTCTGCTTCTTACTAGTTCCTTGGCACTTTTTAATGTAAAATTTCCGTTTGGATTTAAAGTCCATTTCCACCCACTTTTCATTAATATTGAATGCTTTTCCACGCTGCTTTGTTGTTCGCGCATCATTTTCCAGCTTCTAGACGCTTTTTTTATGCTTTTAAAAGCATTGTTTTCTAACCCATATTTAGCTTTTACAAATGCCGTCCAGATATTTTTATCTGATTTTATTCCCCACCAATTCTTACATGCCCACGCTTTGGATATATCTTTTAGGCTAATCAAACCTAAACCTCCCTCCTTTTTTGGATAACATAAATCTCTCCATTTTTTCCAGTGCAGCTTATTCTTCCCTTCTCTTTTACCCCATAAAAAATTAGCCATTTCTCTTTCTAGTTTTTTAATGGTTATATTTGGGGGTTGTGCCGTCATTAGTATATGTATTAATGAACTATGTAGCACATGGGTAATTAGTGTGATTCTTCCTGCCATGTTTAATAAGTTTTCTTTCCAGCCGGCAATTTTATTCTTTATTTTATCCAGTAAAAATGTAAAATATTCCTCTTTTACTATTTCTTCATAAATTGGGCATCCCAAATACATTAGTGCTCCTTTACACTGTGCAAAACCTGTGACCCTTTTAATTTTGAGGGCAATGTTTTCTGGTGTTTTGGCTGCTATCAGAAATTGACATTTATTCTTATTAAGCTTTTGACCTATTTCTTCTTCTAGTATTTGTATAAGCTCCATCAAGTTTTCCATTGATTTGCTGCTGGCATTTGTAAATATGATCACGTCATCAGCGTATGCCAAGCAGCATATTAATGGCGTATCTTTGGGCTGTTTGTAGGCTAAGATGTTGCTATTTCTAACTTTCTCTTTTAAGTTTACTATAAAAAGATCTAGATAAATATTAAACAAAGAAGGGGATAATGGGTCCCCTTGCCTGAGACCTCTGGTTGGTTTAAATTCTTCACCTTCCTGGCCATTTATAAGAATTTTAATCCAAGCACTAGATATACATTTATATATAATATCTATCCAAAATTCTGAAAACCCTATTTTTCTCATTATATAGCAAAGTATATTCCATTCTACTTTATCAAATGCCTTAGCTAGATCTAGTTTCATGATTACATTATGACCCCTGACCTTAGTCCCTATATCTCTTATCATTTCCGATGTTAAATTGATGTTTTCAGTTATTAGCCTATTTTTAACAAAACCTGCTTGTTCCGGCTCTATTATGTTTGATAATATTTTGCTCAATTGTTCCTGTAATAATTTGGCTAATATTTTATATATAGTATTACATAAACTGATTGGCCTGTAATCTTCTCCTTTTTGAGGATTTGTTTTCTTAGGTATCAAAACTATGTATGAGCTGGACCATGTTTTTGAGATTTCCGCACCCGCGAATATCCAGTTGATAGCTTCTAGAACATCTTTTTTGATTATATTCCAGCTTCGCTGGAAAAATGCATTATTCCAGCCGTCTGGTCCTGCTGCACTATCTTTATTTGCATTAAAAACTGCATTCTTCACTTCTTCTTCCGTAGGAAATTCTGCTAGCATTTTGTTATCTTCTTGCGTGACTTTTCTTTTAATTTTCTCCATTAGTGTGTAATTTCTATTTGTATTTATTCCGCTTAAATGTTTTTTAAAATATTCTTCTAATTCAATTTTAATATCTTCCTCATTTTCAACCCACTCTCCGTTAGCTTTTTTAAGACCTTTTATTCCTAATCTTTGCGACTTAATTTTTGCCATTGTATAGAAAAATTTTGTATTTTTATCTCCATCCTTCAACCATTTAACTTTCGCTCTCTGTTTCCAGTAAATTTCTTCCATGTGCATTCTTAGTTTTTATTCAGCTTTAGCTTTATTAACTTCTGTTCTGGTTTTTTATTTTGTATATTTTCATATTCTTTCTCTGTTGTTATGGCTCTCTGCTCTGCCTCTTGAATTTTCATAGCCACATTGCCAAACACTTCTTTATTCCATTTATTAAGAGCAGATCGTAATGCTCTCAGTTTTTGACCCAATCTCTGCATTGGGTTACCCGAAATCAGTTTTTCCCATGTATTTTTAACTATAGACTCAAAATTCTTGTGTAAGCCCCACATATTTTGGTATATAAAGGCCTTCTGGCTTACCTTCTTTTTTCGAAGACTTACCAGGAGCGGGCTGTGATCTGAGTAAGTTCTGCTTAAATGCTGTACTTTAACTTCCCCCATAACATCTAACCATTTTGTATTAAGTAACACTCTATCAAGTCTAGACCAGATCATTTTCTTATTCTTCCAGTTATTACACCAAGTGTAATTTGTATCTAGGTATTCAACCTCCATTAAACTTGCATTTGCAATAGTCTCATTAAATTGAGTCATTGCTCCCGGATTTGGTGTCCTGCCTCCCTTCTTTTCCGATGGGCTTCTAATTGTGTTGAAATCTCCTCCTATAATCCATGGGGATTTCGTGAGTGCTATTTTTCCCATTTCATGCCAGAGCGTTTTCCTTTTTTCTTTTACATTGCTAGCATAAACCGCTGAAAAAATAATCTCTGGTTGTTTAGCCATTTTAAAGTTTATTATTTGATCATTTTCTAATAAAATTTCAATGTCTATGGGGCTATTCCACATAATCCATAATTTACTATTGTGATTCGAGAAGGCCTTTTGCATGCCTATCCTCATCCTGTATTTCTCTATCTGATCTTTAGTTACCATTGGTTCAGCTAAAATTAATATTTTTAATTTATATATTTTAATTAAATTTCTAATTCTGTTTATTGTAGGAGCGTTCGCTACTCCTCTTATATTCCAATATAAACTGTTCATAGTAAAGTGTACTTGGCTTGCGCTCTAGTAGCCTTACTAGTACTCCTCTTATATTTCAATGTATATTTTTCCATGTTTCTTGTAGCCTTACTAGTACTCGGTGGGGCTTGCTCTATCTTCATTATTTTGTTTATCTTTTCCAAGCTCTTATTTAATTTCATGATATCTTCTAATGCTTTTTTCATGTCTTTTGGTGCATGGCTGATTTTCTGCTTTTTAAGCCATAAATCATCCTTTGGTGCTTTCAGAACTAAATTGTATTCTTCATCGATGCTGCTGGACAGTGGCCAGCTTTTAGCTTCTATTTCCTCTTCAGAAAGCAAGTCATCCTCATCCCAATCATGCTGGTCTATATGTTTTAGTGACTGTTCTTTCTTCCTTTTATGTATTGTTTTTTTCCTCCCTAGCCTTTCTACTTCTTCCACCTCCCTTGGTATTTTATCTAGCCATTTTCTGATCTCCTCCATATTGTTGTTATTTTCTCTCAGCTCTATCCTTCTTTCCTCTCTTCCTAGCTCTTCCCTATTCCTCAACTCATCTCTATCCTTATTCTTTATTTTTTCTTTTTCTCTCCCCTCGACAGTTTTCTCATTTGCCCGTGCTCCCTCTTTCTCCTCATGTTCTGGCTTTTTTTCTTCCTCACGGCTCTCCTCTACCTCGCCCTTCCTGTAATCTTTTTTTACCCATTCCTTCACCTGGATTTTCCTCATGTTTGTTAGCATGCAAGCCTCCTCTGCATGACCCATTTTAAAGCAATTTAAACAATACATTGGCATGTTTTCTGGAACTATATACTGCCAGAAGCCCTGCTTTAAATCATTGCCAACCCATATTTTTTTTGGAGGAGACTTTTTGCAGTTAACCTCGATGAGAATTCTAGCTGCACTTGGTCTTGTCATATAAGTTGTGGCCTCATCAATCAGCCACGGTTTACCCACGCATAATGCTATAGAATAAAGAAAATGTTTGCTAAATAGATGTAATGGAAGCTTAGGCAGTGTGAACCAAACCAGGGCATTTGCAGGCTCCACGGATGGTGAGAAATCGGGCGACCATTTGAGGATGCGCATGGGATATTCAGCCACGCTCCACTGCCCTCTAATCCATAACCTCAGGAAGTCGTCTTCTTCCTTGAGTTGAAAAATGACGTGCTTCCCGTCGTATATGGCTATTTTAACAACTTGCCGTAGCTTTAGTGAAGCGATAAAAGCATAAATTTTTTCATAACTCGGCTTGCCATGGGAGAACTTCCCGATTAATATAAACTTGAAAGGTTCCTCAAGCTTTTGGAACTCTTCTTCGGTAAGTAACACGGCAGGAGACTCCTCTTTAGCGTCAAACGTTGGGGACAGAATCGCGGTACCCTTAGCGATTGAACTGAGTGATTTTTTGTTGAACAGAAGATCCGAATCATCCATTTTTTCTTAGCCTTGAGCTCAGAAACACAGAAAAAAGAACCACAGAAAAAACGCAAGAGGAAACAAGGATTCCGGCTTTACAAATTTAACAGATTTAACATACCATAGCAGTTCACTAAGCAGTTTACTTGATATTTCACCTAACTATCCACATTAACAGTTCTCCCAAGATATTCGCAAGATGAAAATGTTATAGAAAACGCGAGAGAAGTTAAATCAAACAGCAATATACGAAGCAATTTCGCCGAGATTTTCTGTAAAACGCGAGAGAGAAATCTAAAGTAAAATGCGAGAGAGAAATCTAGAGGAAACCACAGGAGATTTTCGCCGAGTTATCGTCGAATTTCGTCCAGCAAGGGTTTTCGCCGAGAGCGTTTTCGCGTTTTCGCCGAGAGCTGTTGAAAACAAGAATGATGAATTTATTATCAATGATACTGACTAGGCTACAAAAATTTTATTGATGAAATTCTCAAAAATTTTTTATGACACAATGAACATGTGTTCGTCAGTTTTTATTTTCATTACTTGTATTATACTCAGATGCATATGTAATGTTAATAGCATATTTAGAAAGTTTTGAGATAACCTAATACTTAGTGATATAGTTGTAGAGATGGAAATCAAATATTTAAAGTATTGGTTCACTGTTTTATTTTTTAATTTTTTGGTTGTTGCATGGTCTCTAGGATTAAGATGAAAGTGATAGAGAATATTTTGACATATATATTCTCATGCATTAACCAGGAAAATCAACTTGAAAGGTTAATTAATGAGAAGTTGACTGAGTTCTTTACATACTACGATGTTAGGTATGATGGTAGTAGTAGTGAAACTTTGAGTACGAACATAGATATCATATTTGTAGATAATAATTTTTTCATTCAGGTAGCGAGGTGGAACTGACAGCTTGGATCATTGAATAGGAGTGAGCTGTTTTGGTACTTAGATATTGATTACTACTCAATCTTATCATATTTCGATAATACGAATCTTGATATTTCAGAGTGGTGGAAATCATATTTGTCCATCAATCCCGTGTTATCTAAGATAACACGTGATCTACTGACTTATTCATTATCAAGCATAAAATCAGAGTTTGTTTTTTCTATTACAGTGAATTTGATTTTGAATAGGAGATCTAGATTAATGCTAGATATTTTTGAGACATTAGCATGCATATATGATTGATAGGATTCGAGCTTGAGCATCAAGGATCGTGATGGGACTACGACAAAAGTGAAAGAGTTGGTTGTTGATGATGATCCGTATGATATTGATGACGTGATGACTGATGATGATTGATGTATTTTATTGATAATACTTATTTTATATCATCATTGATTCTATGTTGTTTACTATGTGTTGATGATATTTTTTATTTTTATTTATCTCTATTAGATTAATATTATTTTTGTTTATTTTTTTGTCATATTATTTTCAGGCTTGATTCTTGATTTTTTTTTATTTGCATTGCATTGGTTTGTATTTTGTATTAATATTTTAGTTTTATTAATTCTGACACTGTTATTTTTTAAATTTTAGTTATTTATTATACACTACTTTATGTTTATATTTAATTTAATAAATTAAAAATAAAAAAATTTATTATTATTTATTTATTTTAACTTAACAATCAAATATAAATAATTTAAATATTAAATAATTTAAAATTTAAATTTTTTAATAATTTTAATACTTTCGATTAAAAAATTTTAAAATGTCCCGAATCCGGCCCAAACTCGGCGCAAACAGCCAAACCCAACTTCAAACTCGGCCCGGACTGGCCAGAACTAGTCTGCCCATGCACGACCCTGCACGCCTTCATCACAGTCGGGTCTTACCAGGCTGGCTGAGATGAAGCCGTGTCAGGCCAGGCTATGCCTGGTGGGCCGATTGGGCCACATAAAACCTTGTCGAGTTGGCCATGCCTAGCTCGTTTGACATCTTTATTAACTAAATATTGGTTCTTTTTTTTTTTTACTTTCTTGTTATGCACAAGAATGAAGCATATGATATATTGTGAATTTTTTTATGTAACTCAAAAAAATAAGAAAATTGATATGAAGTATATTATAAAATATTATTATTTATTTATATTTTAATATATGGTCAAATTATATTTTTATATTTTATAAAATTTCATAAAAATAGATAAAACATCATATATTTTATAAAAAAACATGTAGTTATATATTTTTAGTGTAAGCATTAACAAATATAATAAAATATATTCAACTATTATATAATATTTTGTTACAAAATTATCAAATATCTGAATGACTCATATTGAATTATTCTCTACTAGCATCTGGATATGTCCAATATAAAGTTTTAATATGATTTTCCTATGTGATATATTTCATGATAAATTGAAATTATCTCTTTGAATCAATAATCAAGTTCCTAGAGAGGCTATTGAGGGGGAAGAAAATATGTATAGTCTATCTCGCTTAATTTTCAAGGAAGTCATCCTACTAATCGCTTAATTATATTTGATTAGTAAATTAATCAAAAATAAATTATATTGAAACCTGAATACAAAAAAGAATGCTAAACTTACATCAACATGATTGTGCTCCTTGGCCTGTATAATATTATCATTTGTCACAACAATAGTAACTGTATTAGATTCCACAAAAGAATAAATAAGAATACAATTATCCATGAGATTAGCGACTCTTGAATCTATTAATCATGAGTATAGAACGAGGAGATGAGGATAGAAAATTTAAGATTCAGCTTATTTGAATTCTATAGTTTGTCGCATAGTCTCTTCCCGTTATTTTAAACCGTGCCTGCGGGCCGTGCCGTGCCGTGCCCCGTTATTTTAAACCGTGCCGGGCCAGGCACGGTGGCACGCTCGTGCCCTAAAAATTCGGGCCGGGCCGGCCCGGCCCATTTGACACATCTATAGTTATAGCATCACCACACTACAATGATTACCCCCCACGCCGTTAACCATGCACAACCATTGCACCACCACGACATGATAGTATCACCACCACACGATCAACCATGGAAATGCATAACCACGTCCACCAAGCGCCACCACAGCACAATGACTACTCCGCCACACAGACTACCACACATTGTCATTGCACCACTATGGACGCAATTATGATGGAAAAACACAATTAGTTCCTACATAACACTGGTGCTTCCATTTCAGGTGCTGAACACTAGTACACTCTGTCAACGGCACTCATGCATGGTGCACTACCATGCACGTCACTTTGTCCCACATATTGTTGCCTTCAATAACATGTCACGATGAAATGTGATTAGGGTTTCAGGCAGAGGGAGATAGAGAGAGAGAGGATGAGGGGAGAGAGATAGAGAGGGAAAAAGGAAGTGGGAGGGGAGAGAGATAGTGGGGGGAGAGAGAGAGAGAGAGAGGTGAAAAGAGAGTAGAAAGGAAAGAGGAAAACTCACTTTTTCAATAAATAAAAAAGAGTACGCTCTAAGACAGATAAAAATCAAAACAAGTAAAAAAGTACTACATAAAATACAATTAAAATTTTAATATTTTTGTACAATTTTTATCTAAGTTTCATTTCAACTATTGTATTTTCTTCTACTTCTATATGTTCTCTCGACTTGATGGGGAAGATCAAATTATGGAATATTCTCTCTTTGGACTAATAATTTTCATGGGCAAATTTTTTTATTGTTTTTCATTTTATTTCTAAATTTTGGCAAAAAAACACACAAATTGCCCATGAAAATTTATAAGTCCATTCATTGCTTAAGATATCCTATGTTTAGACTTTAGATAGTTAAAAAAATATGATGAGCGAAAGAATTATGATTAAAAATGTGTATTTTTTATGTTTTTATTCAGGGAGGGCTGAAGCATGCAAAATATTTTTTCAGACATTGTATAAGTTTGTTTACATGCAAGGGACATACTTGAAGCCACATGTGAGGTTACCATCTCTCTACTAAAACCCCTATATTGATTATTAAGATTCAAGTATTTCACTAATTGAATTTGTTTAAAGGTGACTTTTTGCACTTTTTTAATGCAAGCATCTCACTTTAATTGTAAATACTTTTATTCTTTTTTGTGTTTATTATTTTAAAAACTCACTTGCGACATGATATACTTATTGGAAAAATACAAAAAATATTAAGGTTTGAGCATCTCTTTCAATTTTTGACTGCTCATTATAGTCTTCCCTAAACTTATTTTATTCTCCAAATTGGCCTTCTCCATAGGAAGCAGCATTAGACAGTATCTTGTTGCACATGTTGTGCACTTGAGACACATCTGAAATAGGTGTCTGCAACCAATATTCTTTTCCTGTTGTAGATACATTCGCATCGGATAAATAATTGTGTTGCAAAAAAAAATTTTAATAATATTTATCAAGTATTACATTTATTTTGTGCTGCAAGTTGTTTGCTAAATGATATTTATGCGACGCGTAAGTCAAAAAGTTGAGTGCTCCAAATATTAATTTTTTGTTCTATTGTTATTTTATCAAGTATTGCATTTATTTTTGTTATAATAACGTAATATGATATTATAGTGATGACAATGATTCATTATCCCTATTACAAGTCGCCGTTGTTGGTGATTGTTTTCCATCTAATATTTTTGTCAAAGTAACGAATTGATTCAAGTTATTTTAGGAGTATTTGAGCATTTCTTTTTTTGAATGGATGCTCAAATTCTGAAATGTAGATCAGTTCGAATTGGTTATTTGAATGCAATTAGTTTTATGGGTAATTCGGTCTGCCCGGATTGGAAAAAAACTAAATTGGGTCAGACTGAGCCAACCTTACTTTGTTTGGGTACTTTTTTGTGGGGGAAATGGTCAAGAGGTTTGTGTCAATTTTTTTTCTCATGATCAACATGGTAGCGAATACTTGCAAGGGGACTATACACTTTTGAGTGAGATATTATGATATTCCAAAAATGGTGGAATATCATAATATCTCATAATATCATATCTCCCATTACGATTCCACCATATTTGGAATATCATAATATCTCACTCTAAAGTGTATAGTCCCCTTGCAAGTATTTACTACCCTGTTGATCATGAGAAAAAAATGACACATACCTCTTGACCATTTCCCCCACAAATAAGTACGCAAACAAAGTATGGTTATTAATTATATTCCTCAAAATAGAAATTCAAGCTAATAATGAAAAATTTTATAAAACTCAATAAAAAATTAATAATCTACAATGATGATATATATCTAGCATTTGGAAGGCGACCGATATGTTTGGTGTTGTCATTCATAAAATATAATATTGAAATTAAAATAAAAATAATATAATATGTAGAATCTTTTTTAAGTTGGTGTGTAAATATATGTGGTCTTTGTGAAGATATTTGCTGGATAGACTATTGTAGAAATGTAGATTATAATAATATTTTTATTGCCCTTATATCTATTGATCTTTATTCTATTATGTATAGGATATTTTAAACATTTCATAACATTCTTATGTCCTACATCTAAATATTTGTGTTATTTATGTATCTTTTCTTTGAATTTTTCATTAAAAAAATACATAAATTAAAATTGACTTGTCCCATCCAATTAATTATTAAAAAAATGATCTAAAATTTGAACTTGAATTATAATTTGTACTCTTCTAAAAATAAAATTTTCAAATAAATACAAATTTTCTCAATATAAACATTTTTTCTTTTTCTTTTTTTTTTTTTGAAAATCAAAAGTTAAAGTAAATAGGGAGCTAATAAAATAATTAAAAAGATAAATAATTTGAGATATTTATATAATCTATTATTTATAATGGTGAACTATTTTTTTTCTAGAAATAGATTTTAATAAATAATTTAAAAAAAATGGTTGTCCAATAGTTTCTAGAATTGATATGAAATGTTCTTTATTATTATGGCTTATCGTATGTCGTAAGGCACCTCTATGGAGGGGTACCTTTTAAATAATGATGGTGACTTATGAATTTTCTATCCCATTTGATTTATTTAAATAATAATTATCTCATTATGAGGAAATATTTAATATTTTTTATAGAGATATTTATTAGCTTGTGTATCAATAGTTTCCTTCTATCCCAAGTATCACTTTTTCTTCAAATTCTAGTCTGCTCAAAATTGTTATAGTTTAAAGAAAATTATTTCAATATTTAATTATTTAATAAATTTTAAAATTGATATTATTTGTGTTCATTATAAGTAGTCATTTTTTTTATTTTTCATGACAAATTTAAATAAATATTTCTACATAATTTTATATGAAAGTATTTGACTTTCTAATCACTCATAAAATTTGGTCATTCACAATTTGTTAGTTTGCAAGACCCAATTTTTATTTAATCAATGTGAATAGAATATTCATTGTAATACATATTTTTATGTGATATAATCTTATTTATTAAAAAAGTAAAAAATATATAATTATTTATATATTTCATATGAAGACAATAAAATATTATAATGATAATTATACATGGCTTATTACCAATAATATGAAAGTTTGATTGAAAAAGAGGATGAATGTTCTTATTTTGGGGTCTCGAGCTCGATTCTAGGATGTCAAATATATTTATAGAGTATTTATCAGTTGAATTTATCATATTGTTGGGATGATGGTCTTACTTTCTTTATTTGGGGACCCTGAGACTCACATATGAGATGTGAGATAATTTGAGTTGGTTCTCTAGGGGATGGATTGGGATGGGTTAAAAAAAAATTACATAAGGCTTATTTTGGATTATATATTTTTTTAAAGAAGATTTGAGTTTTTTATTCCTTATCTAATTATTTCTTATCATGTGAATTATTTTTTAATGTATATTGTTTTATTTTGTATTTTACAAATTATTGTTATGCTTTATATTTATTTATGTTTATTTTTTTTATCAATATATATTATAGATGGGAATATCCAACATATTGGTTATTTCAATCAAGGATAAATATTATTTATGGCATTCATCCTATGTATTTGTGATTTATTTTTTTATTCAAAGCTATGGTTTTTTATCATTTGTATTTTACATGGCATCATAATCATTAGAAAGGTACAACTCTAGTACATGGCTGACACACAACATGCACATTGCTTCACTTTTTTGTGGAAACCCATTGTGTGCATAATGGACGTTCTCAAACACTAAATTGAAGGGGCAATATGTGTGCCAAAAGAAAAAAAAAAGAGAAATTTTTTGGCATAATTGGAAGTTTGTTAGGGCAATGTGTGTTAAAATGTTAACTTATTGGCGGCATTAATTGTGAGAGAAATAATATGATATTAGTATGTAGCCATATGATTTTTTGTATTGTGCACATATTGTAGGAAGAAATGACATACCATAGATAGATGTTGATAATTTTTCTCAAATAGGATATTGACAATTCTACAAAATGTTAAGAGAGTCGGACTAATTATCATTGTCATCAGGGGGTTTCCATAGAATTTCTCATCCGTGATGCTTTCTAAAGAGGAGTATATAAATTTCACTTTAAGAAAGTAATTGATATTTTTTTTCATTTAGGTATTAAAATTATCATGAAATATGATAATATTTTTCACTTTAGATTTTTGGATTATAGACAAAAAAAGTTATTAGTCGCATCATAAATAATTGTTTATTGTTGAATATTTTTATTCTTCTTTTGTGAATGATGGAATAACCAATTGCAAAACAATTAAAATTTTTTTTATGATAATATTTAACTTGGTATTGTATTTTTTTGTGTATTTTTTTAGTCTTGATTGTTAAATTAGTTTATTTTATGTGATTTATTTTTTAAGGTAACTAAAACTTAACTTTGACTTTAGTTTTTCTTTTATTTTTGTTCTCTTGCAATATTGAAAAACTTTAAGAAAGATTTCATTTGGGTTTAAGCTTGATAAACTGATTTTTTTTATCTTCTATGATAAGCTATTCTACGAGGTGCTTGTTCATTTTTAATCCATTATTTATTTTTTCTCAATTTGATTATTTATTATGGGTGAAGCTAAGAATGTTGAATATTAATGTTACAGATGTTTTTTAGGAAAATATACTAGAGTAAGAGATTTATTTATTAGGAAAATATTTTAGAGTTTCGTATCCAGTCCTCATACTTATATGCATGAGGACCTAGTTGAGATAATACTTGAGATAAATTTAGTTACTTTATTATATTTATTAAATATTGCATTTATTTTATTTTATAAGTTTTTTTTTTGGTTTAGTTCATTTTTTTATTATAATCATTATCAATTAAACTTTATTTCAACTAGTAGAGGTTTTTTTTTTTAATTATTTTATAAGTAACAAATAAATAAAAATATAAAAATTATTAAAGGTGAAAATATGTTAGAATATATTTATAATAGCTTATGTACTTATTATACCAGTAATAAAATCATATATTTAATTTTTTGTTTTAGCAAATCCTTGCATAATGACCTTGTAGAATAAGAAAATAGCTATTTAGTTGAGATAGCTTAGTTAATTCTATTTGAATGAAATATTCTAAAATATTTTTAATGTGATTCGATCTTAATTACATATTATCTTATTAATTGGATATATATATTTTTTACTTATCTTTTCTAATCTTATATTTAGAAGATACATTATTTAATTTATCTCTAAATATTGTTGAATATATTTATTTTGTTTATAATCTCTTCTCAAGATATGACAAAATGAAACCTAGGGTACTTAATTTTGTTTTTCTTAGTTACTCTAATAGTTAGAAATAATACAATTATTATGTTTGAGATTCATAGGGTACTACTAAGCAATGATATTATTTTTAAAAAGGTAAACTAATTTTTTAACATGCCAAGGAGAGTGATATGCCTCTCAGACATTTAAATTTATTGCTTTACAATATGACACTTCTCTAGATACGTCAAATATACTAATAGTTTAGAAGACGTTGACTTGGGAGATTGAGTTTTTTTCAGGAAATCAAATCTTTTTTGTATAGATGATCTGATAGTTCTTGAGTCTGCTACTCTGCTTTAATCTCAACTAATGATGAGTATGGAATAGGGAGACATGCCCACTTATGACTTAGTTTACTAAGAAATGAAGACCTACACCTTCTATTCAAAGCAGAGGAGTGCCCCTTACGAAACTATATTTTCTTGTAGCTATCTCTTTTAATATTGATTTTCTGATTGGTCTACAGAAGAAATAGAGAAATTATACTTGATATTATATTACAATATTGCATAGTTATTATCATACTAATGTCTTTCTCTCTATTTGATTTTTTTTTTTTTTTGACTTTTTTTTTGATTATATTAAGATATTTAATTCTCATTTAATTACATCTCATTCAGGATGGCACAAAGTTATATTGGAAGATATAGATATCCTTTACTATAATATCACTTGGGAACTAGTACCTTAATTTTGTAGAAGTTTTTTTTGTTGATTGTAGTTGGGTATCCAATTGGAAGAGTAGTTCACATGAAAATGTAAATCTTCTGATAATTGGTGTACATTATTTCTAGTGGTACATTAACATGATATTTTTTTTCTAGTGATCAATATGATCTTAATATTGATTCTTGTATCAATGTTAGTGTTTTACATATGAAAGATACATTAGTTAGATATGAAGAATATATTTTTTATGATTATCTTAAGTAATAGGTATATTTGAAGCAATCACGACCAATTAAATTTTGAAAAGCACCAATAATATTTAGTTTATATATATTAAAAGTTATTATATGATATAAAGTAATCATCGAGAGCTTGATTATGTCTAGGTTTTACTAGTGTGTAATATATTTCCATTTGTTTAATTAAAGTGAGTTATATAATAGGTTGATTATGCTAATTGTGTACGTAATGATATTTTTATAATGAGAGATTATGTATTGAAAATCACCCAAATCAAATAGTATATTTAGATATTTTCTTGGGATTAAGATTAATTACTCCAGAAAATATATTGTGTTGTTCTAAAGGAGATGTGTGACACTTTTATAAAGATTTCTCTTTTGGGTTTAGCTCTAGTATATATCCTATTTGAACCTAATATTGATTTCGTGTCATATATGAGAATCTTAAGAATCTATAGGCTTTGAGATTTTTTTAGTGATTTTGAGTATTTAAAGTATGTTGGGTGTTTCAATTCGAGTTAGACACATGTTTGCACTAATATGTGACATATTATATATTTTTATTGGAGATAATCTTGTGTCGTAGAAATATAATATACACTTATTATTCTAACATCTAATGCAATGGCGTACTTCAAGGTAATTGTGATGGTTACCATGAAATATTTTGAACGAGACATCTTTTTGAGGAGATCAATTATTAATTTATTTCTCCTACTATTCTCTACTATGATACTTAATTAGGGAGATATATAGTTTATAATTTGGTATTTCACAGGTAAATGAATTATATAGAATTGAATTATTTCTTACTCAGAGATGATTCAATATGTTACTGTTACTATATCCTATATTTATACTATAGATTAGTCTTCAACTTTGCTCATGAAGATCTTCAAAAGATTTTAGTATTATTTTTTTTTTTCAAATTTTAGTATTTTATATATTTACACATTTGCTTGAGGAGAAATGGATGTGAGCTTCCCCACTCTAGGTAAAAGATTATTTATAGTGTTCCTGTTGTGTATTTCTTCTCTTTTTTTTTTATTGAGTACTATGGTTTTTCTTTATTCACATTTTACATGTGTTACATGAGGGAATTATTTGACATAAAAGAAATTCAAATGTATTCAATTGTTATGTGGCCATGCCTGAGATTAATTAGTGATTATTTTCACAAAATCATCAAAAACATTATAGTAAATTTTTAATTTTATTGTTTTTGTACATGATTCGAGCGAAAATGTAGATGTACAATTATTATTATTATTATTATTTAATTATTATTGTTTATCTGAGGAGTGCTCATTGAAATTTTGGTTGCTCAAAGTAATTTTTATTTCATATTTAGTGTTATCATTGTATTATTGTAATGTTTGATAAAATTATTTTTTTATGTTAATGTTATTCTAATAGTTATTTTTATAATTTTTTTTTTGTAATAATCTAACTTTGTAGGTTGCCATTTTAAATGGTCTCACCATGGGATGTGGGGCTGGAATTTGTCTTCCAGGAATGTTCCGAGTGGTAACTGAAAAAACAGTACGTAACTATCTCTTGTTATCAGCTTGTCATACATACCATTGCTCTGACTCTTTGTGGTTTAGTTCTTAAGGTCTAATTAAGGAAGAAATTTTGTGCAATGCCAATTAAGTTAAATATAGAACGTGGAGGAGGGCAATTGTTTTTTACATAATTTAAAGATTATGCTTTAACATGAAATTTTTAGGTTTTTACCTTTCCGGAGTGTCAAATGGGTTTTCATCCTGATGCCGGAGCATCATTTTATCTCTCTCGCCTACCTGGCTACTTGGGTAATTTCTGTTTTGTGAAATTTTGTGATATCTTTGGTTTCTTCATTAACGCTTTTACCATAAAAAATATTTTTTTTTATTATTTCAATTTTGCATGAGCTTTCAGAATTTTTTGTGGTTGATGTTTACAGCATCAAACACAAATTTGAATTTTTTATGTTTTGGTTATAATTTTTAATCAACTTCTACTGAATCTTGACTTTTCAGCTTATTAATGCCTCATATATTACTAATTCAACAATTGCAATATCAAAAATATTGTAGAATTTTAAATGAAAACAAATTTGCATATTTGTTTTGTTAGTAATTTTATATGGGTTGATTTTTAGTTGGATATTATAGAATACAATTTTCGTGATAGTTGAATCATGCAATGTTCTCAGTACACAAGGTTCTCACTTTAGTGTGATCACAGAGAGAGGTTAATTTCTCGATAATCTTACTCTTAAAAGTCAGAGAGGTTATGCCTAATCAATCTCAAACTCGAGATTTTTATTGTTCTTGGATAAAAATACTTGTTAATGCATAAAGGTATGATATCCCATATATACATGCAACACAAAGATTTTTCATGTGACTAATCTTTATAGTTTATTTTTGTTGAATGATATTTAATTTCGAAATTCTTATGACATTTTGTGTGCTGACAAATTCCATTGGCTTTTGACCCAAAAATATTAAAGGTTATTATATATTTTTAATGAAAGTTATATATAGGAAATATAATAGGTTATACTGTAATTATCATCCTTCAAGGATATTCTTAATATTTTGGGATTGGATATACAAATTGTAGTTCTCTATTTAATCTAACTTATTAAAAAATTTCATATAAATGTAATTCATGCATGTTTTGTTTATTTATCTTAATTTAAATTTTTAATGGTTTATCATTTTTTGTATCATTTAATAATTTGAATATTTTTCATATTTAGATTATGTATGTACTCTTACCGACTTGCCTAAATTATGCAATGTGATTCTATTTAATTTTGTTCTCTATTATGCTAAATTGTCTAATTTTAATATTTGTATATCTTAAATATAGTTTTTGGTCCTAGCCAAGCCTAGGCTAGTAGCCTATGAGAGCATGCCCTTTGCGCCTAGTGGTTAACTTAGGCTAGCCTGAATTATCCGTGGGTCATGCTAGGCACGTAATCAAGCTTGGCCTGATCGTTGACCCGGGTCCGACTTTGACTGAGCACTACTCAAGTCTCAACATGACTTGATTCCGCTAGCTGGACCACGAGGTCATGATGGGCCTCCCTTTTTTGCCCGTGTGCCAGTACGACGTGGCCCAACAAGTCTAACCATGCATGGCATGACACATTGGCCTAGGGCTTAGCCTGGCTTTAAACATTGTGTCGTGATTGCTCAACTGGCCTGTTGGATACATCTAGATGATAGTCAGATATTTTATCTTTTTATTATTTATTTGTGTGGTAGAGTCAACTACATGAGTCATATCGTACAAGAAATCAATGTCTTGTTTAATTTGACTATGGTTCAAACTTTGTGTGTATCAATTGCATGCATCCTATGTGTCAAAATAATTTTTATTTTAGGATAAGTTATATTTATCGCCAAATAGAGTCAACTGCACGAGTATTCTAAATTATTATGACTGAATAAACTTATTGAGTTGATTGATTCTTAATTTATTAATTATTATAATAAGTATATCATTCAGGTAAACATTTAACAAGATTGACTTGTCTTCTAAGTTCTTCTGAAAAAACGAAGATAAATTTATAACTCATTATGATCTAAATAAAGTAATTATAAGTAAAAATCTTATATATAAAGTTCTTGATAATTATTTTAAGTCATTTCATTTTTTCCACATTTTGTTAATTGGGAATGATTATATTGCTTGAAATATGAGTGTATACTCTATTTGTACCTCTTATTCGAGATCAACAAGAAACTTATATTGTCTGATTTGTGTATCATTTAGCAATCAGAAATCATTAGTGATATAAGAATATGTAGTGATGTCATGTGATTACTTGAGAGAAAGTATCACAGTATTTCATGCTTAATACTTGAGTGGGTTTTCTTGCAAAAAGTATTTGCTTTAAGGTGATTTGTATTCTTATTTGGAGTAATTTTCATATCGAATATTCATCTTTGTTCAGTAACGGATTATTTTAAAAGTTGAGATACTATTTTTAAAGTTCCATTAAAATATCAAGCATTTATCTTTTTCAATATAACATGATATCATTTTGAATTAGATGATATCTCAAAGTAGGACTTTAGTGTCTTAATATCATTAAGAGATGGAATAAAAGAGAAAAGAAATAGAATTAGGCATGAGAAAGGTAGCACATGACAAATAAGATATTGATTCAATTTTTTTAAAGTACAATCATAAGATAATGATTAAAAGTACAGAAAGTAAAATTATTTGATTTATCAGGAGACTCTCATTCCCATCTCATACCAAGTTGGAATATGAATATATTTGAGAGCTACTAGATTATTTGGATTCAAATGATATCCTCTTTCTAGAGATTTCAAAAATATAAGAAAAAGTAATTAATTTAGAGGTATTCCCTAAACTCTTTGTAGGTATTTGAGTAGTAAAGAAATGTATAATTCATTGCCTTATGTTTTATTCTATTAAGTTTTGAAGAGAAATTTTAAATAGAATAAATATTCTCTAAGACTTCGAGAGATAAGGTGAATAACTTTTTTTTTAAAATACAAGATTTAAAAAGTTACAGAGTGAGAAAGAATAGAAGATAATTTCTTGTTAATGAGGTAGTTCATTACAAATATAGTATCTCTCCCAAATTATTTCAGAACAATTTGTTAAGAAGTATTTTAATTATATTATCTAAATATTTTTTTTATATTTATAATTATATTTCATGTTGTGTATTAGCACAAGAAATTTGATGTATAATATCATGATCAAAAAAGTAAGTATTGAAGTTATCATATATATACTTTAATATATTATTATTCTTAATAATATATATATATTATAATTAAATTATTTTTTTAATAAAATAATTAAAAATAAAAAAATGTGATATGAAATATTAAAGAATCATTAAGAAAAATATATGTAATCATCAACAAATAAGATGAAATTTTATATCTATTGAGTTTAATTTGAACTAGTTTATCAATTATTTGAGCATATAGAATTGGATAGGTATTTACTTATACAAGTTTGGTAGTCAATAAAAAAATTATAATTTATTTTTCTAACTGACAAACTTCATATTATTGGTTATAAATATTTCTAGTATTAATCCAATTTTATTAGCTTGGGTAGAGACAAATGATCAAGTCAAGAATAAATCAGTCATAAATTTGTAGTGCCGAGTATTTAATGAGGCGTCTAATCATATAAGTAATAATATATAAGCAACTATGCTCAGTCTTAAGGGGAAATTTTTTTGACTTTTTTCTATTTTAGAAAATAATAATAGGGAGAAAAAAATAATGTTATGATTAAATTATTTTAGAAGATAACTCTCAGAAAGAATTATTGTTGAACATCCAAGCATAAAAAAACATTAGAAAAAAATAAGTATATAGTTAAATTTTATTATAACTAAAAATATTTTGATGATTTATCATTAACTTCCATAATATTCTTAGAATAAAAAAATGTGAACATGTGGGAAACCTTTAGTTTTCAGTGGGGGAGACTTTTTATAAGGTTTTTGCCTAATCATTCTAGTTGATTAGTCTCATAGGCACACCTCCACAATGTATCTTTATAGTGAATGCCTCTACATATGTTGTACAATGACTATAAAGTTAGGATTTACAAAACTCAATAACTAAAATACATAAAAGATCATAAATGGACTCTAACTTGGATTTGGAGAATTCGCATATTGGGAGCTCCCATTCATAAACTACAAAGACAAACAGTAAGAAAAATAAATTTGAAACATAATACATCTATTTTTATGTAATTTTTTTAAAAAAATTTTCTACTTATTTTATTTTAACTTTATTATGAAATATATATCTTTTATTTTAAAAATCAAATTTTATGAATGTTATTTTTTCGTGCATTGCTCATCTCTCAAGATATTTGGAGATTGGGAGCATAGTTGTAAAAGGCATGCCTAGGCTCAAGCCTAGGTGAGGCTTAGACATGGAGCCTCGCCTTGGTCTGGGGGAGGCTCATTCACTAGGTGTGCGAATAGTAGAAATGGTGCGTGCCTTCTTTGAGGTACAAAGCTCTTCACAGACATGCCTCCAAGCAGGTTGCCATCCAACCAGCTCTAGAAGCTCGGCGAGCTCCATGGAGCTTGATGAGGAGCCTGTGGTCAAGCATTAGGAGCTCCAATGAGCTTGACCAGAAGCTCCATAGAGCTCATCAGCTTCTGGAGCTTGAACATGAGCTTCATGTAGCTTGATAGGAGCTTGTTGAGCTCGGTGGAGCTTCTAAAGCTCTTAGTCAAACCCAATGGAGCTCCTCGTCAAGCTTCTTGACGAGCTACAGGGAAAGGGGCGAAGGGCGATATGCAATTGGCGAGTGGAGTGGTCTAAAATAGGGTTTGCCTTATATAAAATAACATGTCTTAATGCTTCAGGAGGCCTTTGTGCTTTGCGCCTTTCACAACTATGATTGGGAAACTTATGTGCTACGGTCTTTATATATCTAGAGATTTACATTTCGATATATTAAGGAAATTTTTAAAAATCAAATTTTTATAAAGGTTATTTTTAAAAATCAAATTTTTACTAGAGTTTGCCTCTTTTAAAAATCAAAATTTTAAAATAAAGGTTATTTGTTAGGAGCTTTCATTCATAACTAAATTGGGCCTTCATTTTAAAAATCAAATGTTTATAATGGTTATTTTTAAAATTATAATTTTTATAATTTTTTTTTTAATCTCCTCAATATATCTAGAAGCTTACACCTCCCACATTCTTCATCATGGGAGACTTATGTACTAGATATGGCCTTTATATATGTATAACTGAGTTATTATTTGAAATTGATTTTTTTTATTTATTTCAAATAAATATATTCTTTATTGATATTTGATCTTAATCATCTATAATATGTATAATATAACTTAATTTATTTTAATTTTATTATCTTGTTTTTGCTAATTTAAATTTCTAAGATATAAGTTATATTATAAACTATATGAAATTATGAGCTATATTATAGTCCATAAGAAGAAAAGTACTTTTTTTTTCAGGGGAGTATTTAGCCTTGACAGGAGATAAGCTTAGTGGTGTTGAAATGATTTCTTGTGGTCTCGCTACTCACTTCTTATTAAATGAGGTTCATTTCATTGTCCAATATCTTTAACTTTATGCTTGTTTCCTATTCATGCTTGTTTATCAGTGCTCATAAATGAATTTTGTTCTTGTGACAGAAACTTTCTTGGGTTGAAGAATGCCTTGGAAAACTGATCACAGATGACCCATCTGCCATAGGAGACTTCAATTTCACAATATTGTGATCCTGTCTATCCAGATAAATCTAGCGTACTTCATAGGTAAGTAGTTCGACTGTAAAGATCTCTTAAATATGAATACACAAGGTGGTGCTTATTTTTGAGCCGCTTCAAATGGCCATGCTAGGGCACTTGCAGCCTTGACATTTTCCAGGCCAGGCTGTCCGGGCCTGGTGTATAATCAGCCTTGGTGGGCTGCTAGCAGGCTGGGTTGAGTCCCATTTTTAAGGACTTGAGTCTTGGGTTGTGTGTGCCTGCCCATATTCATTTGCCTGGCCAAGTGGTCTGCCATACTAGCATTAGATTGTTGCTATATTCTAGATACATGTATAGGCCGTACTCTATGCACAAAGCTCCTGCTTTAGTATGAAGTATGAGAGATGTTAATATCTTGACAGTCTTATCCCTGAAAGTTGATGAGACTGCATCTAACAAGTCTTAAACCCGAGATCTAACACCTTTGAACGAAGCTATTTATTATTGTATTAAGATATGATCTCTAACATATGCATGCAATACAATGATTTTTTTAGTCTATATTCTAGATATAATATATCATGTATAAATCAAATTTGCCTTAAATTTTTTAGAAATTAACAATGAGTAGTAGTTTTGACTTTAATTTCATATTTAAATGAAACATGTTTTATTTAATAACTTATATAGATTAAAATCTTAATTTAGGGCTCACCTTATTTAATTTAGACAAGTATATTGTATCAATAAATTAAAACTTAGTATTTTAATTCTTTATGATGAAGGTTTATATTCTAGATTCTTATAAATTAAGATTTTATTTTTTAAAATCTTATAATTATGAAATTAATATATAAAAATCATCATATGCATAAGATTTTTGTTTTATCATATTATCTATGAGAGATTAATATCTTAATAATTTTATCCTAAAAATCTAAAAGGTTGTATTTGATATGTCTTTAACTTGAGATATAACATTTTTGGACGAAATCATTTATTATCATATTAAGATATAATTTTTAATACACACACATATATATATATATAAACACACACACACACACACACACACACACACACGTGTCTGTGTGTGTTTGTGTAGCACAAGAATTTTATAGATGATCAATCATCTCACTTTTATTTTTGTCTGAAAATATTTAATTCTGAAGTTTACAAGTAATCAATCATCACAATACTATATTTTAAATCCTAAAAATCAAGGATTGATATTAATATAGTTGATAATATTTGAGATTATATGTCTACATATTTTTTTGTACTTTAGAATTTTATGATCATGCAATTTGATATTATTTCCTATTCCCTACTCTTTGTAATTGACTTTAACTTGATATTTATTGTTTTTTTATTAAAATATTTATTAGTTAACTTCTTGTAGGCACATAGAATGGGTATATCGATCCATTATTTATTTATTTATTTTTTTGACAAAGTGTTTATCATTCTAAATATATTTTATCTAATCATCTTACATTAGATTATAAGTAATGCTAATAATTGATTTAGTATCATTGTGCAGCCTCATTGACCATTGTCTTATCCCATCTAACATTTAAATTATCAAGAAATATTTTTAAGCATAGTAACTCTTATACATCATGTGTAAATTGAACAATACAATGAACATCTTCAAATTGAAGCGACTTGTTGTAAGCGAAGAATATCTAAGAGTAACATTTACATCTAACCTAATCTTAAATCTCTCAGGTAATTAATTTGCCTTATTCCCTTAAATTTCCCAAGACATTTTCTAATTCATTTATTTCTCTAACTTTTTCCAGTGGTAATGTGTTAGCATAATAATTGTGGTATATAATCTTGTGATTAGTATTTTATATATTTATAATATTAGACATGTATTTTGATATATTGTTATTTCAAATATTTTTTATTTTTTCATTAAATTAATTTTATATTTTATTATAAAATGATAAATAAAGTAAAAGTAAAACATATTCAAATATTTGTAAATATATTAAAATTTTAAAATTAATCTCGTATCTCATCTCTACTAAGTTCATGGATTATATTATATTGAATGGGTTTTTACTTACACAAGCATGACGAGCAAGATGGAAATCTTGGGTATGGTTTCTAAACCAATACATTTCATACTCTAGTGTAATGATATCTGAAACACAAAAATTTAATATTTTTAACTTAGCCAATAATAAGTGATAAAGTCTAAAATTAACAAATAATATATCATCTTTCAAACATTTAGTGGTATATTCTATTATAGAACTAAGAACATATAGTTTGTCATCCCCAGTTTTAAAGGATTTTTTTTTTAATTTTTTTGATGCTACAAATGAATATTATTGAAAAAAAATAAAATTAGATATGAGTTGCTTAAAATATATGAAATGAAATAAGATTAATTGGGTAAGTAGAAATAAATAAAATATATGAAAGAAATAAAGAATTAAATTAAATATTATTAACTAAGTATTTTAGAGAGTTTATCATTGGTAATTATAGTATTTGGTGAAAATAAATAAAAATCAATGAAAAAAAGTAATTATATGTGATGTAATTATTGATTTCTAAGTCAAAAATTAATGAATTTAAAGTAGTAAAAGGTGTCAAAGCATATAGTACATAAAGATCAATAATATTTGTTATTTTTTTAATTGAGAGGAATTATGTATATACTTTTCTCGTAAGGGTCATGGAGGGTAGACTTTGTGAAATTTCCTAAATGACTTAGTTGACCTATCATCCTCAATATTCTATAATGCTTTTAGCCTCCTTTATAAAAATATCTCAACTCTCTATAGTGTGACTGATCCTCATATAGTATGTACTAAATTAAGATTCATATTTTTTTATCTATCATGATATGGCCTCAATCCATGCTAGATGTGGTGTCTTTTCAATATATTTCAGTCTATCTTGTACAATTATGACTTGATTGGAAATGTAATTATAGTTCGATATGAAACTCTCAATTACCTAAGAATTAGTATTAGAAGAATGCTGAAAAATTATTTGGTAGTGAATACTGAGACATCTTGTCAATAAGTCATTTCAATTGTCTCACTCAATAAGATGCTTTGATCTATATAGGTAAAGTTTCTAAGAGTTGCATAAATAGTTGGGTGAAGCAGGTAAATTGACTAGTAATTTGCTTAGACTCTTTAGGCTCTTTACATCTTATAGTACAATGATTCTACAAAATAATATTGAAAAATAAATTAAATATTCTTATATAATAGGAAAAAGTATTTGGGATAGCCTAACATCAATTACTCTCATTAAAAATATTAAAAAAAAATTGTGATAACTCTCATCAAATGTCAAACTATTGCATACAAGTCCATAACATTATGCATGAAAAAAAAGGTTGGCTGTGGCCTTTTAAGACTTTTATGAAGATTTTGTTGATTATTTTGTTGCTTAATTATATGCTATAGCAATGATTTCATCATGAAATTTTTTTTCTTGTGAAGAAATAATTCATCTCTATGTATTTCTTTTGTTTATAAAACATAAACACTTGATTAGAAGCTATACTTGGCTATCTACAATCATAATGAAGGGTTGTGGGAGAAGAGAGTGGATAGCTAATCTCAGAGTAGTTGACATATTTAAAGTATCTTGTAAGTAGCAATTGTCATCACTCTGAACTTTGTTTTGTATTATATTTCAAAATAATTATCGCTCTTACCTTTTTAGGGAATAAAGTTATCTCTAGGAAAAATGCAAAATCTTATTGTATATTTTTTTAGTGCGTGTTGGTGTTCAACTTGAATCTGGATACTCGACTAATTCTAAGTGTTCATGATACTTAAAAGTAATTTTAAATCATAATGATTTGTTTACACATCTCAATATGCCAATAACTACATCAAGGTAAATATAATGAGGATAATTTTAAGAAATGACTATATATATTATATTTGATTTGGTCATAGTCAGAAATTAATTATTCATATCATTCTCTTATAAGTAATAAATTTAATTAGAGGGTTGCATCAAAAGTGAAGTTAACATCTGAATAAATAGAATTGGTTGTTAAAGCATAATCTAAAAAATCAATCATTTAGATTATCTTGGTCATTAGAGAATAAGTGTCTTAGTAGTTCACAGTAAATACTAAGTGAATCTCGTGTTTATAAGTTTTGTCTTAAGACAATCTAATTTTTCATTTGAACATGTATTCACAAAAAACATAATTCTGCATGTAATAATGTATCTTCTTGAATATTGTGGTATTTGATCTCAATTTTAATTAGAGTAGCTAACATACATATTTTCCATCATGATTTGTAGTAATTGTGGATGAGATGTTGTCTCAAAAGATATTGTAGATATTATAGTATCATTAAGAGAAATAATAAAAAGAATAAAAAGAATATTGCTCATGTTTCTTTTTTGAAGAGCGATCAAAAAATTAACATCATAGCGAATAGATATAGGATTAATTGGCTCTTCTCCAATCTGAGCAGGTTATATATGTATTTTTCTTTTAGTATAGACGTAAGTATAGGGTAGTAAAGTTCCCTAGTTAACAACTTAATATGGTTTTGTACTATCTATCGAAAAGTCAATATTTGGGCTTGAAGAAGATCTCATGAAACCACACTATTTTCAGGCTCGCTATTAACTGAATTTATTGGTAAATATAATGACTCAATGAGAATAAAATCATATTAAGTACTAACATATTTATATGTAATCGATGAGTGACTCTCTACTAATTGGTGGTCCAGACATTGCTACAAAAAGGGAGGAATATTAATGAATCTTTATGCAATATTTGAACTTACTCTTCCTAGGCTCATTATAGAACTATAGATATCAACTAGGTTGGATGGCCTAAACATGGCACGCAAATGTTGTCTAATATGACATGACCTAGTCCAAAGCCATGCCAAGGCCAGTCTCATGCCGAACCATAGTTCTAGTCATGCCAAGCTTGGGTTTTTGGCCCATCTACCATGGGAGATCCGACACTACATAGTAACCCCGATGAGACTAAAAAATGGATAATGTTGGGGTACCACATGATCCATTTGACACCTCTATATAGAATGAGTTCTCATTAGAAAAGATATTAGTGCTTATTAAAATTTTATTAGTATTTAGTAAAAATACTTGTATTTTATTTTTTTTGAAAATAAAGTATCTAAAGAATGCACATCTCAAGGTTATAGATGTTAACTTATCATGTCTTAGAGAGCATTGAAAATAAAATAAATATATTAAAAAATTATGCAAGATCAGATATAGTTATTTTCGAGGACCTAAGATATGAAATGGTTGATGTAGAGAAATGACAGAATGTGACATCTGATTAATGAGGTATATTATATTTAAAAATATATTTTTTCATTTTTATTTAGAGAAACTATTTTCAAGTAGCAGTGTCTAGGTTGTATTAATTAATTATCAGATGTCACATATTTTAATAATCTCATTTTGTTGAGGTGTACCAGTGCATGGTGTTGGAAATATGGTATACAATCTCATATTTCAATATATACTAAATCAATCTGTCATATATTTTAATTAATTATCATGTCTTATTTTTTAAGTATTTTATCATATTGATTTTTTTATATATTATTTATTTCGAAAGAGATATATACATATATATCTTGAATAATCAGTAAAACTGTGATTAGGTACCAAATTTTTTTTTAGTTGCATATCTATTTGATTATCATGTGTTTGAGTATAATATATCTAATGAGTCGCAACTAAAGTCAGAGTAGCATATAAGATTAAAAATTTTGGTAAGCTTTTTTAATGACGTGTCATATTTTATGATCAAAGTATCTTTAATACTAGAGTCACATATTCTTAATTGGCCAATGATAGGTAGTCAGGCTGAGAATATATATATATATATATATATATATATATATATATATATATATATATATAATCTATCATGCAAAGTCATAATTATATTATTTGGAAATATAGTTCACAAAGAGTGAATTAACAAGATAATTTGGAATACACAAGATACAAAAAAAATAATAAAAATTCAAGTTAAATATTATCATATATGATGACTTTTAAATATTTATTATTGGTTATAATAATATTTTCAAAATAAGAAAAAAAAATAATGATTAAGTTATGATTGTCACTAATATGAGTATCAACTTTTATATTAATAATCCAAGAGTTTGAAGTGAGTGTACTATTGAAATATCCAATAATATATAAAAGAAAAATACAAAAGAAAAGTCTTTTATATTTTTCTTTATTAAGTATAAGTCTCATGGTGAATAAATTATGTGATGACAATTGAATGACTTAGGTAGTCAATTTATCTTTCTTAGTATTATGTGAATCTTTTCATCTTCTCTCTATATATAATATTAAATAGTTATCTTTAGTATGATATAGAGAGGTAAAGATAATATAATTCTTGGGACTAATAATTTTTTTTAATTTTTTTTTATCTTTCTCAGTATTATGTGGTATATTTTATTGTTACTAATTTGGAAAGGTACATGATAGTATTTGACACATTCACAAATATCAAAATTAATTTATTTTAATCTTAAAAGATGAATGGCCTAAAGAGGTAGTATCTTGGGACAATAATAAATATTTTTATCCAAAGTTGATAATCATGGGTTCGAGATCTCATGCTATGCGAGAGCCTTATGAATTAGATATGACATTTTAAATGACATATAGCCTAGATGATGATGATGATGATCTAACATTAATCAAATTTTGATTTTATGGCAAATATTTTAAAAAATAAATTTTAAGTATTTTATGTAGCACAGACTAACAAGTTTATGGATCGAAACGAGATTCGTAAATAATTTAAAAATATGTAATATGTATATGTGTGTGTGTCTGTGTTATGATTTTGTAGCTTGTAACACACACACACACATACACATACACACACACGAGAGAGAGAGAGAGAGAGACAGACAGACAGACACACACACACACACACACACACGCACATATATATATATATATCCATAACAATCAAAATTCATAGAGGCAATAGATGGATTTTGATTCCTAGGTATTTTTTTTTTTTTAAATTGGTATTCTAAAAGTAACTCATGGATTTTCTTATATTTGGTTTCTGTTTCTAGAACAATGAAATGAAAAACAAAAATATGGAAGTGATATCTAATGGTCTGTCTGCTACTTCTCCAAATCTGTTTTAGGATACAAGCAGTTGATAAGTGTTTTGGGCATGATACAATCGAGGAGATTATTCATGCACTGGTATGCTCCTATTTTTCCCACAATCTCTACTTACATTTGTATGATTGTGAGACACCCATGCATGCACACGGACATGTAGGTGTGTGTGTGCGCGCGCACGCGCGTGTGTGGCGTGCAAGTGCTGTTATTTTTGATGACCATGATGAGTTCTTCAGGAAAATGCTGCTGCTAGCTCTTATGATGGCTGGTATGAATCCGTTCTTGGAAAGTTAAAAGAAGCCTCTCCACTTAGCCTGAAAGTTACCTTAAGATCTGTGAGTTTTTTCTTATCCCCTCCCAAACCCATCTCATACTATCCCTAAGCTCATACATCCGTTCGTCGATTGGGCATTTTTTCCTTTTGTCAATCAAACTATCATATTGCTGATCCTTAAGATCTATGAGTTAGTATTGTTTAAACATAATGGCTGGGGGGGGGGGGGGGGCATTTTCTCATCCCGTTTGTTTTAAATTTTTCTTGATTGAATGTAGATACAAGAGGGTAGATTTCAACCGTTGGATCAATGTCTTGCGCGGGAATATCGAGCTTCTCTTACATCTATCTCTAAGAGAGTGTCCACCGACTTTTTTGAGGTATTCCTTTTATCTTTGTTTAGTTCACTTTGAAATGATGCAAATTTATGGTTTCTAGCTTGTTCTTTTTTTTTTTTTTTGTGTTTGTTTCGTGATGGATTGGAGCACCCAACACATTGGCTACTCCGATCCATTGACCTATTATGTAAGGGTATTGTCTCTATGTTATTGGCATGGAGTTTTCTATATAATTTTTTATATTGGTATGACTCAGAGCATTCACATCCTAAAAAGTTATTGTGAGTAAGGATGTAAATGTGCCTATTCTCTTAATTTTTTGCATGGTAGGTTTTGCATTGTGCGCAACAATGATGCATAGTTGGCATGAAAATTTAAAAAAAAACCTAATTTTGGTGTAGTGTATGTGAGTGACACTAAAGTAGCGTTTGTTTTTTTTTACTTAATGCTGAATAAATTTTTTTTTTGAGATCAATACTAAATAGTACCTAATAGCATTAAGTATTAAGTCATTTGTTTTTTTTTTACTTAATGCTGAATAGATAAGCGGAGATCAAATCATGATGGGAGTGAACTTTTTTTGAATGGAAAAAGTCATTTTTTGGCTTTTTTTTGTTTCAGTTATTTTTTTAAAAAAAATACATTGATGAGTGAGCGAAAAATTAAAAAAAAAAAATGGATGATTGGTGAAAGCAAATTGCTTTCAACATTCAACCAAAAAAAAAAAACATGCCCTGGCTCATTGTTAGTATCAAATCTCTTGTGTGATATCAATTCACCTGTTAATGTTAATTGAGGGAGCAGTGATATGATATTAGTTAGCACGTGTGAAAGATTCTTCGTGCAGCATATACATATTGTAGGAAAAAAAGGCATACCAAAGAGGTGTAGGAATTTATTTTTAGAGAAAGATAGAGAGCATTATAGAGTGTTGAGAGAGATGGTTTGAATGTCGGAGCCATCTAAAATTTGGTACAAATTTCTTTCAACATTATACTTACTAGAGATGAATGTAAAAAATTTCATTCTAAACTAATGGCATATTTTTTATTTTCTTAGGCACTATTAATTTTGTGATTCCTTTCGCTTTAGATTATTGGACTGACACATTAATTACTAGACATATTATTGGTAATTATTTAATTTTCATTATTTTTTTTCTTTTATGTTTTATGAGTATTTTTGTAGCCAATAGCAAGCACTTAAAAGCCATCAATTATAGTAGTATTTAGTTGGGTCCTCTCTTATGTTTCATGTATTTTTTTGTTTTTTTATATTTTTTTATTAGTTTTTTTTTTCATAAATAATCTTTTTGGATAATTTTCTTTAACTTTATATTCTTTTTTATTAATATTATTTTGTAGAATCAAAAGAGTATCTCACTAAATGGCCAAGTATGGTTGACTTTTTATTTGTATATTCTTGATATGATCATTCATTATTAATTAAATTGAGAATATTTTATCATAGTCTTAGAGGTATATCTCTCTGTGCTAGAATATGAGGCATATTAATAATATTTATGTGTGTGAGGTATCATTTGATCTAATATAAACAGATTTATGTGAATCTAACAAAAATGAGATTTAGGAGGTATTTAGGTATTTTATTATTTATAATGATGATTATGTTTTTTTTTTTGTTCTGAATCACATTTTATTTGTTTTTAAATTATTTAATAAAATAATAATATTAATAATAAATTATATATATTAAAGTAAATATTTAACAGCTTCAATAATTAATATTCGAATCAAATGATCATACTTTAGATTTCCTGTGCTGTCATACTCTCACATAATAAGATGTTAGAAATGAATAAAATTAATAAATATCTAATTGATATTGTTTGAATATTCCTTTTTGGTAGAATTGTTCAGAAATATTTTTAGGAAAATGTGATATTAATCACAAACTATCCTACCAGTTCTTCTTTTTATATTATTCATTTAAAGATGTATTATTTAGTTTGTTTCCTAAAATTTATGATAATATTTGTTTTGCTAATAATCTCTCTTAGATATGAAGAAAGTGTAACTTGTCAGTTACATTTGAACTTATTTGTTCATATTATAATGACACTCTTATAAAGTCATTATAGTTATCAACAAGTTTAGATCAGGTTAACTTTTAAAGTGAGTGAGATTTATTATTTAAAACAAAAAAATTCTCTAGTCTAGACAACATAGTAGTCCACAAGTATACTCTAGTTCAGACTTATAATTGGTTAAAGATTAAGAAACTTGAGCACACAATAGGTAGAACCTCCTATACTAGAAGAAGGTGATCTGCGTAGCATGTTCAGAGCAAACAGAGTTTTTAGAGGAGTAAGATGATCTAGTATCACTTTTTTTTTAATTCTAATGTTATCTTTTCTTTCTTTAGGCTCCGAAACTAATTTTTATTTCTCACTCAAGAAAAATTTTCCAAATAAGAGCATCTCCAACCATACTTAACAAAATAGCTACTCAAAATATATTTAAATATTAAATTCACTAATTTAGCAAGTAAGTTTTTAGATACAATCCAACCACACTCTCTATTTTATACCTAATTTCAAATAATTTTAAAAAAGTCAAAACACATAGAGAGAGAGAGATAGAGAGAGAAAAGGGGAGAGAAAATTTAGAGAGCTCAAATAATTCTCCAAATTTATTGATCCATTTGAGTAAACTAGAAAATAGATAGTGAAATAGAGAGTGGGTTGGAGATGATTTTTTGTGTTTGGCTAGCTAAAATAGCTAAAAGTGAGTAAATAGCTAGCTTGTTGGAGATGCTCTAATAATCTCAGCCTCTCACGAGCAATTAGAGTAAAAAAAATTATTTTTTTCTTCTAGCATATAAGTTACCTTGATTTATCTAGTAGTAAAGAACAGGAGAAGAAAAAGCTGTTGTATAATGAAGGGGTTGTTTGGGAATCTTGTATACACTTGTAGACGCAAGTGTATACAAGTGTCTACGTAATGAAATCAATATTTGAATGTGAATACACAAAAATATGTATATATACAAATTATATTTGTGTACAACAAAATAATGAAGAGAATCAGAGATCCACCAATAATTTTCTGATAATTTTTATATTCCTAAAATAAAAATCCACATCACATAAGTATATATTCTATTAAAAGTATTTTTTTTTTTAATTCAAAAAATTACATTTTTATTCTCCTGAATTTATTTTTCCATTTTGCCGAAAATTAAATTCTATTCTGTTAAAAATGTAATTTTATATCCTGTCCAAAATAAACTAATGTAACTTCTAATGTAATTAGAATTTAGAAGTCAGTTGCATTATTAAGCACATCACATGTTTATAAATAAATAAATATATAAATATATATATATATATATTACATTTCATTATTATTTCATCATATATATATATATATTAGTATGTTTGAAATAATAATAATATATTTGATTTATTTTATTTCATCATATATATATTAATATATATTAATTATTTAATCATATATATAATTCACTTTATTTGTTTCTTACTTTCATTACATGCAGGGAGTGCGAGCAAGATTGATAGACAGGGACTTCTCCCCTAAGGTTACTTCCTTGTTTAGTTTCTTGTTCCTTGTTTCTCATCTTTTATAATGAAAATACACACACACACACACACACACACACACACACACACCGTGTGTGTGTGTGTGTGTGTGACATATATATATACACACGCATATATGGTTGCCTATGCTATTGCATGTGCAGTGGGATCCACCACGTTTAGCAGATGTGAGCGAAGAAATGGTCAACTGCTATTTTGAACCACTTGGGGAGTCCAAACAAGAATTGCAACTTCCTACCGCATCAAGAGAACCTTACTTCTTGTAATGGTATATGTTATTTTTATTCAAATATTTAATTATATACGCGCGCGCGTGTATTTATATTATTGTATGTGTAGTGGGATCCATCGTGTTTATACAATAATATATTTTTATAGTTATTGTAATGATTGTGACATTGTGTCGAGTATATTTAATTTCAGGTGATTTTATTAGTTATTTTTTGTTCAAATATTTAATTTAATATTTCTGATACAATCATGTAATAGCATGCGTAGCTAGACAAAAAATAATAATAAAACTAAATTTTTCATGTCAAAAAATAAATACATCAGAGGGAATGTTTTCAACAAAGTTTGGTATCAAACTTTAAGCTTATTCCCATGCTGAAGAGCTCCTGGCACAAGAGCTTGGCGCCATAGGGCACATTGACCTTTACAATATCATCGATGGACTCACAGAAGCGGCAATAGGGGCCCCTAATCTTTCGGCCGCCAGCTACGGCGCGCTGGATCACATTGGCTGTGTTCCTGCATTTCTGGCAGATGTGCATCTGGGAAGAGTCGCTGAGCGTGAAAAGGCGCTCGTGAAGGTTAGCCGACGCGCCATGGGCGATGAGGCAGTCACGCTCCATCTCGCCGAACTTGATGCCGCCAAAACGCTTGCGGTCCGACACAGGCTGCCTGGTGAGCGGGTGGACAGGGCCAGTGTTGCGGAACTTGACTTTGTCTTCGGCCATGTGGATGAGCCGCTGGTAGAATGTCGGACCCATGAAAATCATAGACCTGACCATCTCCCCTGTTCTGCCATTGTACACTCTTTCGCTTCCCCATCTCGAAAACCCAGCTCTGAGGATGACGAATAAACTATGCTTGATGAGAATTCAAGATGCTTGGGATCGAGGGATAGAGAGAGAGAGGGAGGGAGAGAGGAGGGAGGGAGGGAGGGTAGAAGCTAACCTGTGGAGCTGATCAGTAATGGCGTCCACGGAAGGTGTGGAGAAGGGGGTGGCGTGTCTAATGGAGCTTTCACGGGCAATGGCCGCAATTCCCTTCCCCAGAGCAGCCTCGAGAAGCTGGCCAGGAGTTTGTCTGGAAGGAAAAGCATGGGGGTTGATCACGATATCAGGAACTATTCCTTGGATCGTGAAGGGGAAGTTCTCCTGCGACTCCAAGAAGCCAAGAACGCCCTTCTGCCCGTGCATGCTGGAGAACTTGTCTCCGAGGCAGGGAGAACGAACCTTCAACGAACAAACAACATCAATGGAAGATTTCAATGCTGATTATATTGGGGGAGGAGAAAAAAGAAAGTTTTTTTTTTTGGTTTGGGTTTTCGTTCGTCTTCCCCGAGGAGGATTCCCCCACCTGTCTGAGAGAGACCACTGCGAAGTTCTTCCCTTCGTCGTTGGAAGAAAGAACGACTTTCTGAACCATTCCCCTCTCGGTGTGCTTCAGCTTCACGCTGTGGTCAGCGCCGGAATCTGCGCACCTCCCGATGACGATATCTCCGCTCTGCAAATTTGCGCCGACGAAGGGTAGTCCGTCTTCATCGAGGCTGTCCACCCGTCCGATTTTGCTCGGAATCTTGCCAAAACTTATCCGGTCGCCGAACTTGCGCCTCTTGTCTGATAGTTCTTTGTTCTCCACCTCCGCCTTGTAGCTTCTCACGTGCTCCGACCGGAACATGCCGCGCTCCAGTGACGCGCGGTTCATCACCAAGGAATCTTCCTGATTGTATCCCAGATGAACATTCACCGCGACGATTGCATTCTGCCCGTTAAAAAGCTCCGGCTTCGGAAACATGCCGTCAGAAATCGCCGTCTGAAAAAGTGGCCTCTGCGGGTAATACAGCTGATGAGAGAGAGTGTCCACTCTGATGTTCGGATTTGTCGTCGAGAAGCCGATTGCTTGTTGCGAATGCTTCTGAGATTGGTACAGGACTCTCCTGGCATGATCGTGATTCGCGAACGGGATGATCCCGCAGCTCAGCCCTAACAAGAACGACATGTCGAGCTCGCAATGGGTGTGCTTCAGACCTTCTTCTCCCGCACCGCACTGCGACAAGAGGAACTTGATGCCCCATGCCGTCTGCAAGTCTTCTTCCTCCTCCGTTCCCACTAGCTCGATGATTCCCTCGTCTAGGAGACTTTGGAAGGTGTAATCAACTCCATTAAATTTTCTTATCTTCTCCAGATTCTCGATCACGATGAGCGGCCGTAGGATCCTCCCAGCATCGGAAAAAATCCGTACTTCTCTTTGATGCTCGTCTCGTTTGATCTCCACCTTCATGGTTCGGGGCAACAATTAGTCGGAGAGCATCGGAATCCGTACTGGGGAAAAAAAGAAAAAAAAACTTGTGCCGATCGAAGAAACAAGAGAGAACCTGAGCCGGAAGCATTTTTCTCCGTCGCATGCGCCTCAGGCGAGCAACGAATAGGCGGGAGTTGTCGCAGAGGCCAACCCACTCCCCATTGAGAAAAACTTTAGCCATCGCTTGCATCTTAGTGTAAGTATCGTCGTCTAGCTTCTGCATCCCACAGTCATACAGCCTGTTAACTATGGATCCTGCAATGTTGGTGCTCATCACACCTGTGATAGCCAGATTCTTCACGAGTCCACAGTTTTCACCATCAGGAGTCGATAAAAAACAAACTCTCCCCCAGTGCGACGGGTGCCTGCATGAACACAGTATTTGTGTAGGCATCATCATCATCCTCACCCTCACCCTCACCACACACACACACACACACACACACATATATATATATATGAATTGATGATGGTAACGAAGAAACTAATTAGGCTACCAGAGAGAGAATTTTAATAAGGAAATCACTTACGGGTAACGGGCATCTCCAGCCTTGCCTGCGTACTGAACTTGTTGCCGTGTTCTTCTCAAATCAACCAGTGCCTGCAATGGATTGGTTCGCCCAAGGCTAGCCACGACACCAGAAATCCTTTCATTCCGCTTGTAGGGGTGCGACCATGCTCCGGTGGAGAAGGCTCTAGACAGGCCGTTGGTGACGATGGAAGCATCCAGATAGTGCTCGATTTGGCGCACATCACGATCTCCGTAGAGGTCTTTCTGCAACGCTTTGGCCATGCGCCTCCGCACGTGCGCCAGATGCACTTTCAGTTCTCGCTCCAGCAGCTCACCAGCCAGCTCGAACCTTTTGTTTCGAAAACTATCCCTATTATCGTACTTTCTTTTTCCATTGCAGGCCTGCAACAGACACTTCACCATGTAGCCCAGAAAATGAGCCTTCTGCCCGGGACGACGGAGGCTGGGAAACAAATACGCGCTGATGCATTCTTCCATGCTTTCTCCTGGGGGGAATCTGGTGTTGCTCATCAGCTGGCCCAGATACTCGAGCGCTTTCTTCCCCTTTCTAAAGCCCTCGCATTTCTCATCAGCATCATGGATTGTTGCGAAGAACACGTTCGCGATCCCAGCGTCGTCTGTGTCATAATCAATCAAATCGATGACCTGCTTGTCGGATGCGACGCCGAGAGCAAAAAACAATACCCATGCTGGGATTTCTGTCGACAGGAAGTACACGGTCAGGCACTGCTTTTCAGCTCTCACATCCTCGTTCTTAGAGATCCTCTCTAACCTGATGACTAATCTGTTCCTCTTCGTCTCAGAACGATACGCAGCCGTCCATCCCTGTATATTCGAAACCCAGAGCCTCTTCAAGCAGCTCTGTTCTTGTGCAATGAAAACCTGCAACAGATTAGAAACAGGACATCCCCGTCAGCCTTGATCAGGCCGCACGATTAATGGAAACATTTTGGTGGAGAACTGAAAAAGAAAGCACCTTCTCGGCGCCCTTGATCAAAAAGTAACCTCCATGGTCGAACTCACAGTCGCCCTCTTCCTGGGTCTTCATCCAGCAGAGATCAGACTTCACCATCACGGGGAGTCTTCCTATTATGACGTCTCTGGTATCAGCACTCAAGATGTTCTTGTCGACAGTTTGGCTCTTCCCTGTTTTGAACTTATCACTGCTAACAACTCCTTTGGTATATACCTGATATAAGTGTTTCAAAAATCACCATGGAGACGTATATCTCATCCTCATCTCTCACTGCGACTAAATGAAGGATCATGGAGGAAGGATTGTGTGAGTATCTTTAGATTGCTTCGATAGTAAATATGTCACCAGTAAATATCTCATATCTCATTTTAAAAAACACACTGCACATAATATTCAATATACTTCATCTCATTCACACTCATAGTTGTTAAATCTAGATTTGAATATAGAATCAAAATGCTTAATTAATGAATCAATAATCGAATTTTTTATGATTTTTTTTCACGTTAATTAACTCTTATTTCATACTGTTTATAATTTTTTTTTTAATTTTAATTCTTATTTTTATGATTTTTTTTGATATTTTGTTGCCTTTTCAAGTTAAATTTGTAATACTAAATGTTGAAGTTATTGTTTTCCACGTTAATTAATTCATACAGTTGACAATTTTTTTTTTGTATTTTAATTTTTATTTTTGTGATTTTTTGAAGATATCTCATTTTCAAAAACACACTGCACATAATATCCAATATACTTCATCTCATTCACACTCATAGTTGTTAAATCGATATTTGAATAGAGAATCAAAATGATTAATTAATGAATCAAGAATCGAATTTTTTATGATTTTTTTTCACGTAAATTAATTCTTATTTTCTACTGTTGATAATTTTTTTTTAATTTTAGTTTTTTATTTTTATGATTTTTTTGATATTTTGTTGACTTTTCAAGTTAAATTTATAATACTAAATGTTGAAGTTATTGTTTTCCACGTTAATTAATTCATACAATTGACAATTTTTTTTTTTGTATTTTAATTTTTATTTTTGTGATTTTTTGAAGATATCTCATTTTCAAAAACACACTGCACATAATATCCAATATACTTCATCTCATTCACACTCATAGTTGTTAAATCGAGATTTGAATAGAGAATCAAAATGCTTAATTAATGAATCAAGAATCGAATTTTTTATGATTTTTTTTCACGTTAATTAATTCTTATTTCATACTGTTTATAATTTTTTTTTTAATTTTAATTCTTATTTTTATGATTTTTTTGATATTTTGTTGCCTTTTCAAGTTAAATTTGTAATACTAAATGTTGAAGTTATTGTTTTCCATGTTAATTAATTCATACAATTGACAATTTTTTTTTTTGTATTTTAATTTTTTTTTTGTGATTTTTTGAAGATCTTGGTCACTTGAGAATTAATATTAAATCGATTCATGTGAATTGATTCGTGATTCAACGATTTAGTCTTCAATTCATGTATATTTTCTAATTTGTAAAAATTCAAATTGTTTACTTCCTGAATCGTAAATTATATGAATTTTGATAATAATGTTCATGCTACATCAATACACAGAATACACATACATCACATGCACACACCTCGTTTACTACACCAATACTCTGGAACACACGTGCATTGCACAAAATATGTCAATACCACCACATCGGCAAAATAGCATCGACATTCAATCGTGCTCGACACCAACACCATTATGCCAATAGTAGAAGTGTGATCCATGTTTACCCTCTTGTCACATGTTTGTGCATTTGTGTTGTTACTAATGCATGTCTCACACACATTATACTCTTCCCCCACGCAGGGTTCCTCTCTTTATGATGGCTCTGATACCATACAAAATGTGAACTGAGAAAAAACAAAATTTTAAATAATGAGAATATAATAATTATATACAAATGAAGAGCCCCTGTGAAATACTATGCCGTATATTGGAAGCTCTCATCCATATAATATAAAAACAAAGAAAAATAAATATAAACTATGTGCAAAATCAAGTCATATTATAAAAATACTCCAACAAAAAAATCAATGTCAAAATAATGTATAAGAACAACTTTTATATAATGGTCGAATTAAACTAGGGCAACTTATATATTGGGATCTCGTATCCATAATACAATAATAAATTAGAGAAAAAAAAAGAAAATAATAATAAATAATAAATTATAACATTTTTTTCTCAAAATGATACTTAAATATCGAAAATACTAAATTTAAAAGAAAAAAAAATAACATAAATCTATTCAAGCTCTTAATGAAAATATCTACCATATGACTAGTTGCAAGAACAAAGAATGTCACTCTAATCTCGTCCTAAATTTTTTTTTTTAAGAAAGAATATCTCAATAAAGAAGTGTGAAATAAAAAAATAAATTCTCTATCTCCTCGAATAAATATATAATCCAGAATATCTCAATGGTGACTATTATTATCATCCTAAACTCACAGGTAACGATCTCTACATTATATCTTAAAAATTATTTGTTTTTTTTCTATAAGACAATATTACCTCTAAAAAAATCTAAAAACTCTCTAGTATATCTCTTCTCAATACAATAATTATTATTATATGAGAATATCTTACATAAAGTGTAAGATGATATTTATAGAAATATCTTACATAAAAAAATCTAAAATAATCATTTTCCAAACTCACAACCTTTAGAAATATCTTTTATTAATTATAAGCAATTATTCATTATAAGTAATATCCAGATAGAAAAATAAATTACTTTATAATGGGACTTATAATAAGAGGACATGCTCAGAGATTTAGTATGAATTACCAAAATACTCTTTTTAATGATCAAGATAATATTTATATAAATTCTTTATTTATTAATAATATCTCATATATAGAATATGATGGCTAGGTATAAATAATATATTTCTTCATGATCACCTTAAAGAGAAAATATATATAAAGCAGCCACTTGAATTTCGAATGGTTTACTAATTTTAAAAAAATATACATAGTTTACAAATTTTGAAAATATTATATGGCCTAAAATAATCATTAAGAATATAATCTATAAGACTTTCACTAGTAATTATTTCATTTGATTTACACGTATATATTATAAATTTTTTTTTTATTTTCTAGTGCAATTTTGATGGCAATATAATTTTACTTATTATACAAGTGAATAATTTTATAAATATGAAAAATGAGTTAAGAATTATTCTACTCGAAGTCGTAAAATAAATTCAATCATATTTTCAAATAAAAAACTTATAAAGAAGTATACGCTTTCTTAAGTTAAATATTACCTACTACAGAAGAGATATTTGGTCGATACTCTTCTTATAAACAAATTTTGTGTTATACTCTAATAAATACTCAGATCAACTCGGGTACTAATTTTTTTTTAGATATTACTCGTTCAGTTAAACAATGATTTTTAGGAAAATCATTGAGAAAAATAATTATCTAATCATTACTAGATCATATATAGTTTATGGGATCAATTTAGTTAAAAATTTTCTAAATTCTCTTTTAATAAATTCATGTTGATACAACTTTTCACATATTAAAATGCATAAAGAAGTCTCAGAGACTTAAATTTCTTTTAGAAATCATGAACACTTACATTTAGTAGGCTCTCATATTAAACTTTTATACTTTATTTGAGACAATTTTATCTCTTATAAAAATAAGAAATTAACAATTATTTCATAATTTAGTACACACATAGAATTCAAGTTGAAGATAACAATTAGTTACAATATACTCTCAATTAAACACTTTCTCAGTGAGAGCGAGCATAAATTTTCTTCTCTCATTATTTTTTTTTTTTTTGTAATTGTTATGAGGTAAAACATATATTCACTAATTTAATATTTCATGAGTAAATAAAATACATAAAAATATATTTCTTTCTCAGAAAAAAAATTCATGATGAAATCATTATTATAAGCTATATTTATACAATAAATCAACCAGCAAACATCTTTATGAAATCCTTGAAAAGAGTTTGGCTTATATTTTTTTCTCCAAAATTGATATTATAAACTTTTACACACTACCTTAAGGAAGAATGTTATGATTTATCATTTTTTTATTTCTTTTTTCTTATTATATTATGAATGAGAACACAGCTTGTAAATTATCTCAACTCAAATAATTTGTTATATATGAACATCTCGTGTATATTTTACCATTGAATTTTATGATTTAATGAGTTGGGTTTTTACAAAATGAATGAAATATAATTATAATTTTTCTTCAACTTTTTACAACAACAATGATTGAGAATAGAGTTACGTTGGAGCACAAGTAGTTATAAAGATATATCATTTCAAGGAATTCAATGATATATCACCCAATAAAAAATGAAATAAATACTATTATTAAGTAGGACCACCATGATAGCATAGAAAAAAAAGCTATCGGGCATTGGAGGAGATCAATTCCTTGAGAAGTGGCTACAAAAATTACAAAACACCATGGAGCCCAATAGTACCATATTAGAAATGTACTACTCAACATTGTTAACAAATAAAATGCATCACAGCAAACACCAGAAGAAGTGTGGAAAACGATAATGGAACAAGTGAAATAGAGTAAATTGTAAAGAAGAGAAGATGATTCACCTGGAGAGTAACTTCCGCATGCATTCTGGACGAGTATGTCATATTCTGAAGTCTAGCATGCCTAGGAAGAAAATTGTGATCTCGAGGTTGGGACTGTGACCCAAACCAGATGCTAGGTTTGTCAATGGTGACCTTTCCAAACTCCACCAAAGCATACTTCCAGTCACTGTTTCCTTTCTTTGAAGGGTCGTAACCAGGCTCGACGGTCATGTCCCCAAAAGAATCGAACACTTTGGCGAGGCCATTCTTAATGAAGTCGTTGTACGAGTTGATTTGGTGACTGGTCAGGCCATGTTCTTCGAAAAACAATCTCGCAGCTTTTTTGCAGAAATTGTTCAAAACGCCTTCTCCTAGATCTCGTATGCCGGAGGGACTGATATGATCTTCCTCGTCATCGTCGTCGTCATCAAAATAATCACCTATATTCACATCGCTCGTGTTAGCATCCTTCCCGTTCTTACCGCTCTTTCCCCGGCCTTCGAATTCATCCGTCATCACTCCCGATTGGTATAAATTCTGAGAAAATAGAGAGAGTGCTAAAAAAAATCGAAGCGCAGTTCCGCCAAACACGAACAAATTTCAGGAGCTCGGAACTAAACATTAACCATTCTGAGAATTAAAAATCTGAAGCAAAATGTAGAACGCCTATTCTCAAGCAGGAATTTGCAATTACGAATTATGAAAAGCAAGCCATCAGAAGATCTAACAAATAATTTATGCGTTAAGCTTACGGTATGTCTGAAACCTAGCTAGTAAGAGAAGCTTACTGTTCTCTGGAGCTTCAGTTGCTTGGCAATGGAAGGCAGCTGAACGACAAACGAAGCAGGTTCTACACTTCTTGTTCACGTGCCCGTGTTGCTGCCCAAGATCCCAGAGTAGCATTTTTTTTTTTTTTTTGTGAAATTTTTTTAAAAATATAACTCATGCAATCATTTTATTTTTTTTAATAATAATATTTTTCGAACATTTTAATAATGATATAATAGTTTTTGTTTTGAGGTTCTTTTTATTTTTATTTTTTTTTTTTATTTTTATTTTGGGTATAATTCTCTTAAACTCGATATTTTGTAAATTAATTTAAACATTAGACTTAAAAGATTAATGATTACTAATTTACTAATCACCAGTATTAAACGTGTCACCTAGCCATTGACAACATAAATATATAATTTATACATTATTAAAGATTTAGAGCTGAAAATAAATATAATAAGAATAGTAAATTTTATAAAAAAAATGACATCGTCTCCTATATTTGTTATATTTTTTTATAAAATATTTTGTGTGAAAAATAAAAAGTAATTTATATTATATATTATGTTTTTATAATAAAATTAAACATTATTTATTAAAATATTGTTATTCTACATCTAATTATGATTAATTGATTAATCATAGCATAATTATCTAGGAGTTATTAAAATATTATCCATGATACAGATAATTTACCAATCCTCGTAACAAGAAGATTTTCTATTTTTAAAAAAAATCTAGATCTCCTTAATATATTTTCATTAATTATCCAAAATTTTGTTTCTTAAGTTCGTGTACAGTAACTGATAGGCGACCATGAATTTCAAAATTATCAAATCATCATTCCTAATTTTGTTGTCTAAAATGATAAAAATCAGAACTAATTACCCGAGTTCTTAGTTCATAAAGATTGCAAAGAATTTTGTGATCAAGTCAAGAACTCATAATCCAAGAATTTGAGAGCATTTGGTATGTAAAATGCTCTTAGATCGCTAAAGAAATCACAACTTATAATCACGGCAGCCAAATTTACTCAATAAAATACTTCATCCTCAATATATGCATCATAACAACTAGCACCCACCTGAACTCTCTGCAATGTTCTTGGTGAAAAATACTAATCATTGATCACTTGAAATATAACATATTGAGGAACTTATTTACATGATCTGATGTTTTATTTCATTTTAGCAAGAAAATGAATAATAAATTTAGGCTATATCAAGGATATGGTCTGTTTAAAATCTAACATGATGAGGAACTATTTTATATGGTCCATTCGAAATATAACATATGGAAGCTACTTATAAGAGCAGTTATTTGAGTGTGACACATAATACAAATAAGACTCCAGGGCAGCGTAATGTTTGGTTCTAAAATTGTGCAGTTTTTGATCACTGAGTTTGGCCTTTCAAAAGTGGTGATGGTTCAGAAACAACATGATTCTTGATGGAAGAATCTATATATATATATATATATATGGTCCTCTATTGCTACTACTCTTGAAAATAATACATTTTGAATATCATAATTGGAGTGAGAGCAAGGCAAGGAAAAAGTCAGAAAAATATTTGAAGGTTTAGAATAATGATTTTCATAAATTAATGGTTGGAGGTATGTAAAATCCTATTTAGTGTTATGTTTTCATAAGAAAGATACATAGGATGAATTATACCATCCATCACTTGATATCAGAGAAAGATTACACCTTTTCCTTGATTTTCTGCAAGTTTTATGTTCTTAAAAAATGTGTAGTGCATATAAGACACCAAAATATATGTTTTATTTCTAGATGAAGGTCCTTCAATTGCGATCCCATCATATAAAGAAGATAACTTAAAGAATATAATTTTAAGTTAAGATGACTACAAAAAAGCTAGATATCACAACTAAATAGTCATGAAATATTCAAGTGATCAGTATAATTTTGATTAGTTAGCGAATAATCATAGGATCTTTAATTAATTACAATTATTTATTAAGTTAATATCACGTAAAGAATGAAACATAAACATGTAATTAATTATACTTGATATAATAAAATCCATCCAACGTGAAATTTGGTTATATTTAATATTCCCACGTGAATTATGATTTGGTAAATAACTTAGTAGTTTTATATTTAATGATAGAAATTCAAATTATATAGTGATTTTGGAACCTTGGAACATTAAGTGGTACTTATGTGGATTATACATATCTAGGAAAGTCTTTACAACATGTTAATAAGAGCCTCAAGGCTAGTGGCCACCAAGAGAGACCTTTGTAACCCATTTACTAAAGATGTCAATTGGGCCAATGCAGCTAGGGCACGACATGATTCAACCATGTCTGGCACGACATGGCCTGATTCAGAGTCATACCTGAACTAATCTTGTGCCAACTCATGACATAGTTCAAGTTATACTGGGCCAAAGTTCCTAGTATGGGAGGTGTAGAATGGCACTAATCGGCATGATGTCCCATGTGGGTTAGTTTCAGCTCGGCTAACCAAACATGCTAACTTGGACTAAGCCTAGACTAGACTATAATAAACAAGACTAGTCTAGCCATACCCGACTAAACTTGGCATCAATTGGTATGATTCAACATAATCTAGCATGACCCAAACAAAAAGCATGAAAAATGGTCATGCTAAGCTGACCATTTTCAGAGCCATGCCAACCCAATGCATCATAGTGGTCGGACAAACATAGAAAAATATTTGACACCTCTATCCACCACTTACCTGGAAACTTTCCTAGCATGTATAAATACATGTATCTATCAATTTCTTGGGTTACCAATGCCATATACCTATCAAAATTAAATAATTTGGAATGTCTATCATAAAATTCAATAGAATTAATTAAATAAAGATTTTTCCTATATGTAATCTTTATTAAATTAAATATAATTTAGTGCATGTTTCATGTTGCAACACATGCAATTAGTGATATAAGTCTCAAACCTATCATAAGTTTTTGAACATTTATAATATTTCAACCTGCTAGTTACACTTATTACACCTAAACACCCTAGAACTTAGGAGTGACAACTACAAAATATGAAAAATGGATTTTCATTTATCTAGGATATATATACATTACTTATGCCATGAGGAAAAAAGAACTACCAGAAGTGACAGAAAATAAAATACGTGTTGAAGCTGAACTACTACTGAAGTTGTGTTATTTGAGTGATGGGAGAGATCCAATCATCTCAGCATCATATTCATCAAGAAAAAAATCACCAGGGTATTATGGGTTCTAATGAGCAATACTATAAGGTTCAAGATTTACTAAAAAATTATTGGTGAATAATCCATCACTTCATAAAAAGCTTTGGCAAGTACCTTGATAATGAAATTCTATTACATTCGTATCACTAGCTTTAGGGGTGTACATGAATACATCATGCATATGAACAATATCATGACTCAACTAAAGAAATATAAGATAGATATGCCAAAGTCATTCCTAGTGCACTTTGTTTTGAACACTCTTCCTCATTAATATGAGCCTTTTAAGATCTAATATAACACACATAATGACAAATGGTAAAACAATGAATTAATGACCAAGTGTATTCAAGAAGAAGATAGGCTCATGTTGAAATTAGGTAAAAGTATGATGTTGGCTATAACTAATGGGAATAACAAAATAAATGACACATCTCAAACTTACACTTCTAAATCAAAGCATAAGGGAAAATAAAAAAATACCAACTCATGCTGATATTGCAATATTTGTATGTTAAATTCAAGAAGGAAAATAATATTGCAACCTTTGTATTTTATCAAGAAGGAAAATAAAATAATTTTTCTTTAAAAGAAATGAACAATTGAAGAAAGGTTATCTTTAATCCAATAAGTAGCTTGAGAAAACAAATAATATTGTAACATTTGTATGTTATGACTCTAATTTGGTAAGTTAATATTAACACCTAGTGGATTGATTCTAACCCTACAATCCATATTATAAACACTTTCCAGGGTATGCAAAACCAGAGATACTTAATGGAAACTTAACTAAGCATCTTATAGGCAACAAGATGAGCCCACATGTGGAGGCTATTGGGACATGCACATTAACACTAATAAGTAGATTTTTTTAAGTTTTGGAAATGATCTTTTATGTATCAAGTTTCTCATGGAACTTGATTTCTATTTCTAGACTTCTTCCTTAAAGTTTTTCTTTTATCTTTCAAGGAAATATAATTAACTTATTTTATAAATCAAATCATGATGATTTATATAGAATTTTTTTACATGATGAAACCACTAATAATACTCTGCATGACCATATTGGTACTAGAAAGTGTAATATTAATGAGGATTCCTCTATATTATGATATCAAAGATTAGGTTGCATCTCCATAGATAGACTTTAGAGATTAGTAAAAGGTACTTAGTATTTTATACTATATTAATCCTGAGACTTATGTGGATTGCATTAAGGGAAAGTTGACAAACAAGTATACAGAGAATGTCAATAGGAGTTTAAACATATTAGAAATCATGAATTTTGACATATATTGTCCAAATATGGATATGCTTAGTAAAAAATATTTTATTAATTTCATTGATAATTACTCATGATATATCTATGTATACTTGCTTCATAAAAAGTATGAAATGTTAGATGCTTGCGAAGTCTTTAAGGTTTAAGTTGAGAACCAATGTAGGAGGCAAATATAAATAATGAGATTTGATAAGTGTAGTGAATAATATGGTCTTTTTGCAAAGTATATGGTCTTTTTGCAAAGATTCTCTGTGTATGTACACCATACACAGAGAATGAACAAGTATATGGTCTTTTTGCAAAGTTTCTTCAAGAACATTGCATAGTTTCCCATTATATTACATGGTTCTCTAGACCAAAATAGTGTAGCATAACAAAGAAATCAAGCTTTCGTGGACATTATACAGAGTATGCTTGGCAACTCCGATCTTTCTAAAATTTTATAGACTAACATAGTTAAGGTAACCATGTATATATTAAATAGTCTTCCAACCAATGCTATCCCAAATAAACCTTTTGAATTATGAAAATGTTGGAAACTAAGTTTGTGACATATGTAAATTTGGGATTATCCATTTGAGGTGCAAATATATAATTCACATGAAAAAAAATTGAACCCAGGGACAATGATAGCTTCTTTATTGGCTATGTTGAAACTTCTAAGGGTTATATATTTTATTGTCCATCTTATTCAACTTAGAATGTGAAATCAAGTAGTGTCAAGTTTCTTAAAAATGACATGATTAGTGGGAGGGATCGATTTAGAGATTTAATTCAAGTTCATAATCATATGGAAATTCAACCTTACACTTCATATGATTGGTTATCATTCATAACACTACTAAAGTAGCAATTAGTGTTGAACAACTAATCATTTTTAAAGTTCCACATGTAGCTGATAATATTCTAAAGTATCAACAAGTTTATAAATTACCTCATAATATTAAAAAAATATTAAATTTCAATCTCCTCAAGGAGTAGATGATCCAATATTAGGAAAATCCACTTGTGAAAGGAAGTTAATAATTCATAGTAATTTTGTAGTATATTTATAAGAATTTGATATTGAAGCTGAAAATAATATTGAATCTTTTTCACAAGCCAAATTGTAAAAAGTTTAATTTGTGGTATAATGATATGAATGATGAGTTAATTTTCATGAAGAGTAATAAAGTACGAGACATTGTAGAATTACCTAACGAGGTGATGGCTATTGGATGTAAGTAGGTCTATAAGACAAAATTGGATTTATTGGGCAACATTAAAAGATATAAAGTAAGACTTAATGATAAACGATTCACTCAAAAAGAAGGAGTCAATTATACAAATACTTTTTCTATTATATCCAGGAAAGATCATATTTGTATTATTTCAGTATTAATTACACATTTAAACCTTGAGTAGCAATAAATGGATGTGAAACTGACTTTTCTTATTGGTGATCTATAAGAAGAGGTGGGGGTATACATGAAACAACATAAAAGTTTCTCTTACAAGGAAGGTGAATATTTATTTTTCAAGTTTAATAAATCCATATACAGTTTGAAACAAGCCTCCATCAAGATAATTACTTCATTTGACTTTGTTGAAAATCCTATGGATCAATGTATATATCAGAAGATCAGTGGGAGCAAAACTTGTTCTTTATTTTATACGTGGATGATATTTTATTTGTAACCAATGACAAGGAAATGATGCTTGGGGTGAAAATTACTCTCTTAAAAAATATGATTTAAAAGATATGGGTGAAGCATCAAATGTCATTAACATTAAGATCAACAGAGATAGATCTTGTGATATCTTAGGTCTATCATAGGAAATTTATATTAACAAATTTTTGGAGAGATTTCGAATGAAGGATTGTTCACAACGTGTTGCTTCTATTATGAAGAGCAATAAGTTAGGTCTAAATCAATGCTAAAAAATTATTTAGAAAGGAAATCCATGAAAATTATTCCATATGCTTTAGTAGTTGGCAGCATTATACATGCTCGAGTTGGTACAGAACCTGATATCACTTATGCGGATAGAGTGTCAGGGTGATATCAAAGTAATCTAGATATGGACCATTGTAGAGATGCAAAAAAAAGGTCATTAGGTATCTATAAGGAACCAAAGATTATATGCTTATATATTCCTCTCTTGCTACCACGCTTGAAAATAATTCATTATAAATAACATCATTGGAGTGAGAGAAAAGTAAGGAGAAAGTCAACAATTTATTTGAAGGTTCAAAATATTAATTTTTAATAATCAATGGTTGGAGGTATGTAAAATTCTATTTAGTATCATGCTTCCATAGGAAATATATATAAGATAAATTATAATATTTATCAATACAACTATAACTAACAAAGGATACACAATTTTGTTGCATCATGCCAAGCAAATGACTCTAATATTAAGTTATCACATGACATCATATTTAGATGTATATAGATTGAAGCAATGCCACAATATTTATGTCTCTAACTTGGACTCATTATTGTGAGTAGCCATAGCTTTTATAATATAGATGAATTTATAAATACATTATGTTTAGTGTCACTGGTTGATACATTTCAACATAAATTTAAAAAGTATTCTCTAAAGAAAATATTTGAGTGTATTTTATGTTAGAATTAGGTTATAAAAAAAACTATTTGTGATTATTTTCTTAATTTGTATTCTATTGTTATTATAATAAATTTTTTTATAATGATCTAAATTATAAATATTCTTTTGTCCTTTATTCTACTTATATATAATTTAGTGCATAAGGCTCTAAATGCACAGAAGATCGAATCATTGATACTTGTTAAATATAAGTTTGTTATTCATAATCTATGTAGAATTGAATAACCTATCAGTAAGATTGTAGCACTAGATTTTAAAGAGCCTATATTGACTATGAAAATTTGTAAAATTCTAAATTCTAGTACAAGTATACTTGAGTGTATTAAATAGGGCCAACATGGTGTAATCAATTTGTATTTATTTGTTAAATAAAATACATTCTAATTATTATAAGTATTGTTACTCTTATTCTTGAAGTAATTATTATTTGTGTATACTTGTTAATATTTAAAAATAGATTTGAAACTTTGTAAATTAGATAACTTTATCAATCATATTGTGAGTATTAATTACTGATAAAATTCATGCTATGTCAAAAGAATTGATGATACCCCTTAAGGAAGCTTGTAAATTTTGATATTGCCAACCCATGCAAGTGGATTTAATCTGATAATTTAAATAAGTTAAGTGGAAAGTAATGAGAAAATAATTAGAGATTGATTGATTTGGATTATCATTGATCTGATTCAATCAATGGATATTTGTAATCTTAATATATTGAGTATTATTTGTGATAAGTAACAAAAGGCATAATATATTTTGAATAAGTGAGTGAGTACAATTATAATTTATATTTGAAGCTCGAGATATCATTCAAGTCAGTCCATTCCATAGCCTTTTCTAGAAGTGATAAAAGAAGTCTTGAAGTTTTTGTTTATTTAATGTGTGTGTGTGTGTGCGTAATCAGAATAATTAATTCAACTGTAATCAAATAATTTGATCTAGCTATTAAATCAAATTAATTGATTTATATTAAATTAATTATGATTATGTATATTTATATTTATAATAAACAAGCTTGCTTCTTAAAAATTATAAGAAACTGAATGGGTTGATATAAATATAAATTAATATTTGGTTTTGGTTTTAAGAATATAAATATAATAAGAGATCAGTTCGACAATGATGATCCACTATAACATCATCTTCCTTGCATTTTGTCTGGAACTATGGCTATACGAGAAAAGTTTGTCAGGTTGAGCCAAGCTTAAGGTATGTCCCTACCCGTAATGTTTATAAACACATGATTATAATAAAACAACCCTCATCCATAATTATTCTTGACTTAAATTTTGAATTATTAAATTCCTAAAAGTTTAATGGATGAGTGCCCTTAAAGAATGACTACTCACTCAATCGATGTTGCAAAAAATATGAAAGCTAATATTTACGACAATATATACAATCATTGTGTGGATGTTGAATGTTTGAGCCAATCTTTAATGCAAACAAAGACATGAGCTCATGTCATATAGTGAGTGACAAGGCCAACCCCTTGTTATTTGTCCCATCAAATTTACAAAGGCTTAATGAGAAATTATGGCATCTCGTTTAGTCATAAGCAAGTTATGAAATACAAATAAATGGAAAAATACAACAAAATGATCTTTCAGAAAGACCCTCAAGATATAAATGTATATAATACATCTGAGGAAGTATGTGATATACGTGGAGGGGCATCCCTCATACCTTTAAGGATTAAAATTATTATAGAGTGTGGCAAAACAGAAAGACCATCAATATATAAATCTGCTCGGGAGCCCCATTGAGTATCCTCGTATTCACATGGGGGGGATTTTGAATGTATGGACAGTACACACTCACGATATGCACACAAAAGGCCCTCGATACATAACAGTCAAAAACTGATAAGAATCAAAATCAAGAGAATCAAAATAAAGAGAATCAAAATAAAGAAATTGTAAGCTCATAATTTGATCTGTTTGTCATTTGCATTGTGGATATGAGTGACATATGCATGGAGAAGGCTTTTGCTGTATATGAAATTATATAAAAGGGGCTTCCGTAATCATAATATATTGTATTGGGGTCACAAGGGTGGCATATCGTTGTATCGGTGTTACAAGGGTGGCATATCGTTGTATCGATGTTACAAGGGTGGCGTAATGTGTAATGGTAGAAATAAGGGTGACATACATTAGAAATATCGAAGGGCGGTATTGTGTAATCATCACTTGGGAGGGTTTCATATGCATCTTTTCGTGGACAGGCATATATCATGCAAAGAGAAGAGGAAAATGGCTAATATGTATATATGAAGATTGCGAGTTGGAACATAAGGGGTTTTAATTGCCCTTAAAACACAAGGAAGTAATTAGGCTAATAAAAGCTTACCATATGGACATTTTTGCAATAATAGAAACTAAATTAAACAAAAAAAGGTTCCTGTATTGATGAAGTCAAATTTTAAATATTTTAAATATATGGAAAATTTTACTTTACACCCAAATGGCCGGATACTATTGACATGGGATGGTCAAATTACTGAAATCGAGTTAATATCCTCTTCACCTCAACATATATATGTTCAGGTCAAGGATATTATATCAAAAATACATTTTAGATTAACAATTGTTTATGAATTTCATATAATTATTAATAGGAGAATGCTATGGGAGGAACTAACTTGACAAGAGTTTGTGGACCACTCCCCTTGGATTATAATGGGAGATTTTAATTCCTTGTTATCTGCTCTGTATAGGAAGGGAGGCATAACAGTCTCCACATATGAATGCATGGATTTTATAAATTGCTGCTCTAATCTCGGTCTTGAAGACATTCCATCTTCAGGCTCATATTTCACATGGACTAACAGGAAGATGTTAAGTAAGCTTGACAGAGCCATGGTAAACCAGGGGTGGGCTAATCTCACACTTGGCACTCACGCCAGGTTCCTACAGCTTGGAATTTTCTCGGACCACAATATGATCTTAGTCTAAGTCCAGCTTGACCAATAAGAAAATACCTTTCAATTTTTGTAATAAGTGGATTACCCACAAGAAATATCCTTTCATAGTGTCCAGAATCTGGAAGCAAAAATCACATGGCTCTTTAATGTTTCAGTTGGTCAATAAGCTTAAAATGCTTAAAGAGCCATTAAAATCACCGAATGAGAAATACTTTGGACATATTAGTTCAAGAGTATGATTGACTAGGAAAACTCTTAAAGAAACCCAAAAGAAGACAGTAGGCCATGATATATCTCTTAGAGCGGAAGAAATTGATCTCAAAGTCAAATTAAGAATGTTGGAGGAAGCTGAATTGTTATTTGTTAGGCAAAAAGCAAAATTCAAATACTTGAGGGAAAGCGATAGGTGTACAATATTTTTCCACACCTTGGCCAAGGCAAGACTTCAAAGAAGCAAAATTGTTTCAATAGTGAAGGAAAATGAAGATTTTTTCAATTCCTATGAAGAAATTTCTGAAATGTTTCTTGATTACTATAAGAACCTCTTGGGTATTACAAAAGATAGAACCCCTTTGTCTGCTTCTATAATTAAAAATGGCAGAATGCTGCTTGACACGGAACACAATTTATTATCTTTAAACTTTTCTTTTGAAGAGATTAAAGAAGCCTTATTTTCAATGGGCAGATCAAATTCTCCTGGACTGGTTGGGTTTCCTATGGAGTTCTATAAAGGCTCGTGAAAAATAATTTGCATGGATGTTGTAAAAGATGTTCAAAGTTTTTTTCACTCTGGAAAACTCATTAAACAGATTAATCATGCATACATTAGACTAATACCGAAGACTCCGCATGCTTCCTCAGTTAAAGATTTCAGACCTATTTCTTGTTGTAATGTTATTTACAAACTGATATCTAAACTAATATAAAAAAGGTTTCAAACAATACTTGGAAACATCATAAATCCAGCCCAATCGGCTTACATAAAAGGGAGATTTATATCTGATAAATTTTTTCTCACGCAGAATATGTTAAGGAAATATGCTTGGAAAAGGATATCACCAAGGTATTTTCTTAAAATTAATCTAGAAAAAGCTTTTGATTCAATTAGTTGTGAATTTATTAAAGAAGCACTTGTCGCATTTAACTTCCCACCTAAATTCATAGATATAATATATGAGTGTATATCAACAACATCATTCTCAATTTTTATTAATAGTGAACTTAAAGGTTATTTTAAAGGAAAGAAAGGACTTAAGCAAGGTGATCCATTATCTCCTTACCTATTTGCCATTTGCATAGAGTATTTCTCCAGATTACTTGTGAATGCTACAAGTCGAGAAGATTTCACATTTCATCCCGGTTGTGTTACCCATCATATATCCCACTTAATGTACGACGATGACTTGATTATTTTCACTAGAGGAGATGCCTCTTCCATTGATACTGTCTTGAAAGTGCTAGAAGAATTTTCAGCAACATCAGGCCTGTATTTCAATCCCTCCAAATCGAACATTTTCTTTGGAAGGGTAAAACTGGAGATTAAAAATAAGATTCTAGAAAAATCTGGTTTCATTGAGGATTCTCTCCCTTTTATTTTTATTGAAGTTCCACTTTCCTCAAGTAGACTTATCACAGCACAGTTCTCCCCATTGCTATCAAAAATTATAGCTTCCATCCATTAATGGGCTACGAAGATCCTCTCCTTCGCAGGAAGATTTGAATTATTACGCACTATCATTCAAGAGATAGAAAGATATTGGTTTTCAATTTTTCTTCTCCCATCTTCAATAATTAACACAATAGTGAGCGCATGCAGAAGATTCTTGTGGGGCACCTCAAAATTAGGTCGATTTCGACCAAAAGCATCTTGGGACAAAGTATGCATGCCTAAAAATTCGGGTAGATTGGGCTTAATAGATATATCATCCTGGAATAAGGCTTTCTTTATCAAAAGTCTTTGGCAAATATACAATAATGAAGACACGTTATGGATTAGGAGGATCCACCACTATTATTTAAAAGCTGATAATATTTGGAATTGCTCAGCATCTAAACAATATTTTGCATTCTGGAAATCTCTAATTTCGATTAGAGATATCTTATTAAAAAAATCGAGTAATATACAACAAGCAATCCTCTTGCTTAATACTTGGGCGGGAAAAGGCAAGATAATTTCCGAATGCTACAAATTCATAGCTGGAATGAACACAAAAAATCTTAACCTTGTGCAGAAATCATCTGGTTTTCCAATAATATCTCGAAACATGCTGCCTTCCTTTGGATAATCAAGGCAGGAAGAATAAGAATGAAAGATTGTTTATTCATAATTCCAAGAAATATGAAATGTGAATTTTGCGTAGAGCCGGAATCCGTAAACCACATCTTATTTGAATGCCAATTTACCAAAGCTCTGCTGGAGCACCTCAAAAGCTGGACAAAAATCAAAGATTCGATGCAATCCATATCCTCGAGCCTCAAAAGCTTAAAATAAAAATATTCAGCTAACACCCCCATAAACCGTATCAGGAAAGCTATTTTTGTAGCCACAGTTTACTACATATGAAAACAAAAAAAATTGTAGATGGCATGAAGAAAAGTCGCAAATTTTGGACTTGATTCTCGGGAAGATTAAAACTGAAATTTATGTTGTTTTTCGAAATGATTGTAATAGTCTGAAACTTTGTTAGGTTGTAAAGATTTGATCGTGCATTTTATTACTTATCAAAAAATAATAATTTTTCAGAAAACTCATAAATGTTATTTCCTTGATTATGTCATAGAATAGTAGCAAGTAATTAATGTATGATAGTGAAATATACTAGAGGAAATGGCTATTCTTTGTAGTTGTTCAATACTCATCATTTTTCAATCATTCACAATAGCCTATGATGGACCATGTTTAGTAAATCAAATACTCACAATTTCATTTGGTATTTTGAGTTTGGAAACTATGAGGATTAGTTATGGTTTTTTAGTAAATCAATACATGCTTCAGGGTAAATAGTTAGTCATGATATCTAATCTATTTGGGATCAAGTAATTACGAACACTTAGTTGGTTGAGGAAAATATGGTCAAGCATTACCATATAAGGTCCTTAGTTCAAACATGGATAGTTCAAAAGTGGAACCATGTTTAGGAGCTTTGCTCATCATGAAATTACTTGGAGAAATATCCATAGAAAGAAGATTCTTCTTCATTATAATTTTAGATGGGAAACAAAATAATAGCTAGTTTATTAAATAAAAACAAATCAATAGAGCATGACACAATCCAACATGTAATAACAATATAAAATCCTACTTGCAACTCATTTTCAATCAAATATTATGTGTCTTAGACCATACATATGCTTGTGATCTTTCAAAATAGCATGAAGACTAATGTTAGAGTCTATCAACTTAACTACCACATTGTTAGATGATTACAATTTATTTATATTGTAATGAAGTGCTTTAAAACTATCTTTGCCTAAGATATTTATTCTAGATGATTGGTTACAATGATGCTCTCAAAATAGCTTTATTTGTATTGTCAAACACTTGATGTTGACATTACGGACGTTGTCAGTTATTCATATAATAGCTTTTAAAATACCAAATGAGAGACTATATACATTAAGTGTATAACTATCATGGCAGAGTGTTGTTGGGAGAAGTAAGTGGATAATAACCTACTCAAGAAAAAATAAATATTTATGAATAAAAATAACATGTGGGATAAACAAAATATCCAATTGAATTCTATCATAACCGAATTTTATTATTATTTTGTCATTTCCTAATATAATATTCAGGGAGCTTTGTCATTGTCATAACCAAACACACAATTGACAATGCTCTAATAACTGTCTCTAACAATACTATCATTAATTACTCGTAACATGATCATTAGCACTAGAGTCAATTATCATTAGTCCATAGTGAGAGCTAGCAGTATATGAAAGAGTTGTAGTTGTTGACCTTCCATTCCCAACATGCTATATAGTATCTATAAAGAATAATACTTTATACTATTCTATATAAGTTTGAATGGAAATCATAGGTAGAGATGTAAAACGGGTAGTGTCGTGCCGACATGACTCTAAAAATGAGCAACTCAGGAAGGCCCATTGGCACGATTTTGGCCAGCTCGTGCATGGTCATGCTATGTCATGCCAAGCTGAGTTAGCCATGACAGGCTAGTCCGGTTTAGTTAAGGCTAGCATGGTTCATTCCAGGCTAGCTTGAGTCATGACAAACTAGCTTGTTTGGCCAGCCAGGCCAAAATCAGCCCATACGAGTCATCGTGCATGGTCATTCCATGTCCAGGCCACCCAACCTAGCGGACACCTCTAATCATAGTGAGGACCCATGGGTTGGTCAAGGAGCATACTCATACTCTACGATCTATATAGCCAGGGAGAATATCAACCTCAGCTTGAAATGTAAACATCAAAAAGTATCTCGAGTGTATCCATTCTTTCCACAACAAGGACATGTCAACATAATTATCTGATTCTTTTGTATCATTATTGTCACCTGCACCTCACCAACTAGAGCTAAAGAAAATGATTCTCTGACTGAGTATCCAATTTTGTACTACTCCTTGCTATTTAAATTACTCTGCTATTCAATCTCTTATTGTATGGATACCATTGTGATCAATAAGAGAATATTTTTTTGGATAAATACGTCTATCATAACATTGAGAGGATCTTCTAATCCCACCACCAAAGTTCATCATCCATGGAGATTATCCATTTGATGATATCTTTAGTATCATCTGAACTATTTAGCATCCCTCCAGTGACTCTCTCTATTTTAGTCAAATGAGATTCAATTGAATACACGATATCATTCAAACTAATATTATGTTATCTTCTCTTAAATTTAGAAATATGAAAAATAGATTTGCCAATTTTAAAAATTGATGTTGAAGTAAAAATGTATATTTGATACTAATTATCATGGAATATCAACTTCACTGCATTTATATATGATATTTGGCTGAAAATTTCTCATTTTGAGTATTTTCAGTATGATTTTGTCTTACACAAGAATCACACAAACAAGTAATTATGATATTATACTTATATATAGAGAAGCCTCTAGCTCAATGGTGGAGATTGAACAAGGGTCACAATCTTATATATGGAAAACAAAATTCTAGAAACTTAATTGAATTTGGGTCTCATAATGTTTTTGGGCTTAATCTTGGATATCATGAGATATTGTGAAAATTCATGAATTATGGATTATCATGATTTCAATGGGGTTATTGTACCCCAGCCCTCGGGGTGTTGATATAAGGAAGGATTAGCTGAGGGTGGGAGGAGTTGATAGAAATTTGAGGGTTCGGATATCGGTTATCACGGAGGAGTTCTAGTAGATTTGCAGGGCATATTGGTCGAAGCGTCGATGGCCGAAGATCATGTCGCAAAATTCGTGGAGGCTTATCTGAAGAAGAAAGGCTTCACGCAGGCGCACACAGCTTTCCAGGACGAAGTTCAGCGAAATGCCAAGTCTATCGACATTCGTTCGGATCCTGATCTCTCAGCTCTTCTCCGTTCCCTCTACCAGTACATTTTTCTCTCTTTCTCTATCCCCCTGGTTTGTGTGAGCCCAATTTATTGTGCATGGTTTCTTAATCGAAGCTAATCTGAAATTGATAATTAAATTTGTCTGGACGATTGTAATTCCGGGGAGAGTTTGAATATGGCGATTTGACTGATCACGAGCCGTTGACACCAGAATTTTAGTGCACGATAGCATACAACGAGTCATATTTGCATGTTATCCTCGCGGGTGTTGTGGCTATAAAGCATGACTGGTGGTAAACGAAGCAGAAAGATATGAGAAATGGGCGTCATTACAATACCATAGAGTTCAATTTGGAGAAAACCTCTCATTGATTGTTCAGATGCCTAGAATTTCTACCTGTTGGAGTTTTCTGTTTGTTATTTTGTAATATTGAGTTCACTTGGCTGCATTTGTGATTGTTTTTGTCTGTTTAGTTGCTGTTTCACTTTGTTTAGATTTGTTCAGTGTTTGTAGTTGAAGTATGTTTGTCACTCAATTGTTTAGTGCTTATTGTCCACAAATTAACATAGGAAGTAAGATTTTCAAGTGAAGTTGGATGCTCAGATGGCCATCTTAGAGATCTTTTTGATTTCTCAAGCATTTAATCAACCATCACAAGCATCACTCAATGGTTCATCATTCTTGTGCACTCAGTTTGTTGATTTCAAGCATATTAGCACTTTAGGTTTGAGCTGAATTGAGTGAATGTAATTCTATCAAATGACATCGTGCATACCAATTTATGTAATCACTTTAATTGATGTCCATATCCCATTGCCAAAACATATTATAAGAAGCTTGCTTTAAGTCTCTATGAATTCCTAAAAAATATTCATGAAGAGTAAAACCATTATTTATATTTTTATTTACATAAAATACAATTAATATTAGTAGTTCTCTCTCTAAAATAGGTATACAAATATAATGTACAAATAATTTAGAAAAAAAAAAGATTGACTCAAATATAATGGTTCATCATTATTTATTATGAACTTGATAAAATTTTAAGATCTATAATAAAATTAAAAAATTATTAAGGTTAGCTGTCTACTTGATAAAATGCTATTCCTTTATTTTAGCTTGGGATCAACAATATAAAAATAATTCACACAGATGGAGTTCAATTTTTAGCACCTGCATACCTAATTATAAGAATTTATTGCATAAAAAACTTGATCGGATCACTCGAATATTTTTCTTTCCTAACTTTATCAATTATATTTATAGGAGAATATTAAATAAAAATAATATAATAAATTATCACAAATATCATATATATTTAAAAAATAATAGAATATTCATATCATCATGAACATTTTTCTATCTAATTTTATCAATCATTATACAAGAAAATATGTAATAAAATTAATATAATTATTATTTGCTCTCTCTCTCTTTCTCTCAAATAAATGTAATAATACTATGCACCTAGTTTACAAGAAAATGAATAAATTGAGAATTTCTATTAATTATTTTTTCGAAGATATTTATAATTTATTTGTTGCTACTAATACACAATAATAAAAAAATATTTTGAATTTTCTTTATGATGAAATAATATTCAATTTTGATCCGTTTTGCTGCTAAATAAAAGATTGTGTAAAAAACAACACTACTAAAAATTTATCAATAAAACTTAATAATAGAAATGTACATTGGGTGTTCATATATAATGAGCTTGTTGGATTGCCACAGCCTATATGTTTAGTGCTATCATTCATAATGTAATGGAGGTGAAAGTCATACACTATGCACAAGACTCATGTTTTAGTGTGAGGTCTATGAGAAGATATTTTAACAATCTTATCTTGAAAGTCAAAGAGATTGTGTCTAATGAGTATCAAACTAAATACTTTTTACTATTAGATGAAGATGTTTATGATCATATTAAAATATTATCTCTAATATATGTGTTAGAGTTTGATCTTTGTTAGAAATTATTATTATTTTTATTTCTTGTTGTATATTATGTTTGACGTGACTACTCAATTCATATGGGCTGTTCAAATTAATTTGTTTTTTTTTATATAAGTGATCTTATGGGTGTTGAGGTATAGTGTTATATTGAATTTATAAGAAGTATGAGTTATTTTATTTCAAAGTATGTTAAGTTAATTTTTATTATTTGTTTATTTTTTATTTGTATTAAAGTTGTATTATGGTATCATAGTTATATTCTAGGAATCAAGATCCTAAGGGTGTATATGTAAGTTATAATTATAAATCCTAATTAGTGTGACACTCTATTGTTGTACACCTATATGTGTTATAAAAAATAGATAATATTGTAAACAAATAAAGAAAAAAATTAAAAATAGAAATTGAATATGTGACATGTCCACTGTTGTGTGACTCATTGATGATTGGGCATGCCAAAATCTTAGATGTGCCTGCTAATTCAATTCGACTATAACAAATAAAAAGAGGGAATTAGGGTTTTGGAAAATACTAATTTTTTCCTATTTTGTTTGGAAAAGGGATTATGTTTGTCTCTTCTTTATTTTAATTTTACTAGCTTCAATTTATCTTCTCACAAACCTTAATCTAGGATAAAAATTTTGGAAAACTTAAAAAATAGGACTTTGAAAATATCAGTAATAAATTGTATGGATGAGAAAACTGGATTTGGATTGTCGTTCAAATCGATCTTACCATCAATTAGTTATTATATTGGTTTGATTTTATCAATTCAGCTAGTATCTCATTGAACTTGGATCAAATCAGAAGGATTGTGGAGTTGACTGGTTTTTAGGGAATCACCCCAAATTGTGCTTTCACTTTAAAAATAGTTTTGTGATGGTCGAGGGATTCAAACATGTGACTTGAGGGATATATATATATATATATATATATATATATATAATTCAAGCATTATATACTTGTATTTATTGATATATTTGTCTATATAGATGTGTGTGTATTTTTTTTAATTATTTTTAATTTTAATAATATATAAAATATATTTATGATATTAATATTACCAATTTGATAGAGACTTGATAGCAATCTGATCGTCAGCTCGATTAGTGAAACATGAATTGATAATTTTTCCAGTTCAGTCTTCAATTTGATTTTCTTAATTGAAAAATTAGGTTCTCAAAATTTTAATTCAGGAAAAATTAAATTTAATTGTAATAACATATTTAAAAAATCTTAATTTTGAGCTTTTAATTTGAGATTTTTTAAATAAGGATTTTAATTTTGGAAATCTTAATTTCTAATTTGTATAATTTTTTTTTTATTTTTTTTCTATATTAGTCACTTTATTATGATAAAGTCTGGATACACATCTTAACCAATGTCTTATCAAAGTTGCAGGTTATCTTATTACTGTATTATATATTGTAGAAAAATTATTCCCTTACTTTGAATATATTGAACTTAGTTTAAAAAAAATTAAGCAATTTCATATATTATCAATGCAAATGATTTTAGCCTCAAAATTAATGTTATTTATTACTTCATTGATATGAGATAAAATTTTAAAAATATGTCAATGTTAAATTAATGTTATTGTTTATATATATAAAATTATAAGGATAATAATGTTTCATCTACCATATAATGATGACATGATAATGAAAATGTTTAAGTTAATAATATTCTTATTTGAAAAATTAATTGACAGATTTAGTAATTTTCTGAAAATTTTGGCAAAAATAACATATTAAAATACTAATGTTATATCTGAAATATGACTTCCTAATTATTATAATATTTTAATATTTTCTAAATAGTACAAGAGAATATCATTCAATATAATTTCTTTCATTCTTAAAGACTATTATGTCACTTATTCTATAAGAAAGTGATGATATCCAACTTAATTTCTTTTGAATATTTTAAAAATATATAATAGAGGTGGGTTACATATTACTCAGAAGTAATAAATGGAAGTTCTAAAAATTTTTAGTTATTTTATTATTGTTCCTTTCATATACCAAGAAGTTGTAGTCTTTGTTGTATTGAAAGACATATCCACATCTTTTATATATGAGGCTTCTCTCAAACATGGAGTGGGATCTATCATTTACTCATATGAAGATGAGGCACCCTCTATTAGCAACCATATTGAAGTTGTTCAGTTGGACTTGGGGCTTGGAGTTAACTTGACCTGACCTGGACCTCTAGACCACCCAGGCTCAGGCTAAGGTGCTAGGCTAGCCAGGACTACACCTAGGCTAGCTTGCGAGTGCATTGCATCGAACCCAGGCTAGCCTTTGGCATCAACGAGGTAAGAAAAAACTTGTCATTCTTCAAAGCTAAACTGATTAGGTTGTTTAATAAGATTAGGAGGAGCAAAAAGTTGTTGAATGTGTAGAGATAAAATATTATAATTTTATTAATAAGAATATAATGATATTTAAGACTTAAATAACTATTGAGGTATTAAATTTATGAGTCATACTATAAAATTTTGGAAAAAAAAATGATTGAACATTAGCAAAAAAGAGAAATGATGATTTTAAAGAATCAATTTTAATTTATGTTAGGTATTTCTACTTTGAAGGCTATTTACTTAGACAAATAATTAATTAGAAAATATATAAAAAAAAGATGATATTTATTGATTAAGAGAAAATTTATTGTAGTGTTCAAAGAGATTTTATTTGGTGAATACTATACAAGAAAGGGGTATTAAATATGTATATTAAATTAATCAAGAACATGTATGAGGGAGTTCTATTTAGAATTAAATTGGTCCAAGGCATCACTCATGAGTTTTTAATAGTTGTGAGACAGTGTCAATGGTTATCTCTTAATTCTTATATTTTTATGTTAATATAGATGAATTGAAAAGAAATTTTTAAAAAAAATATTATTTGATGTATATTATTTATAGATGCTATATTGTTAGTTGATAAGACTAAAAACTAGTTAAGTAAAAAATTATAAACCTTGATGATTGCATTTGAGTGTACGAGGTTTAAGATTAATCATAATAAGATGAAATATTTGAGAAATGAGATTAATCATATTAAAAGTAATACTGACATGATACTCAAAATTAGAAAGCAAAAGACATTAAAATCAATTATTTTAAGAACCTAAGCTTTATATTATGTAAAGAAGAATAAATTATTGGGGTCATAACTCATAATTAAGATTAGATAGACCAAATAGAAAATGCATTAGTGATTCTTTGTGATTAATGAGTATCAAATAGATTAAAGGAAATATTTTATAGAATAACTATATGACCAACTATGTTGTAAGGAAGTAAATGTTAGATAACTAAAAAGTAACATAATTCATATAAATGAATTATTTGAGATGATTCGGTTGCATTCAACGTAGATTTTCCAATGCACTGGTTATGAAGTGGGAGATTATTTTCTAGTAGAAGGAAAAAAAATAATTAGATATATATATATATATATATATGAAGAATTAGGTATAAATTAAAAATAAAGATTTAATAACTAAATAATTGAGAATGAATATAATTTTTAAAAAAGTTGATCGCAATAATAGGATCTATACAGTTGATCCCAAGTAATTGGGATAAAATTTGATTGATGATTATAATGATATGAAAATATTGTTTCATAAATTCTCTTAATGAGGTAAATATAAGCAAGTTAAATTTAGAGAGATTTGATTCTTAAGATAGAAGATGATATATGTTTTATCGTAGATTTAATATAAAATAAATAAAAGTTAAAAAAATGAATAAAAATATAATGAACTAGATGCAATTTCAATTGAAACATAAAAAAAGCTAGGAAAAGTTGAGATTTAGCTAATAATATATTATTTAATAAAATTTTAAATAGTTGAAAAAAATAAACTCACAAACATGATTTTATAATGTTAATACATAGAAAAAGCAATATTCATGATTATGCTTTCATAAATGAATAAAATGTACAAGTCATACAATGAAGGTTAGAAATAGATTCATAGAAATGATAGTCATGAGATTAATTATACTATCAAAGAATCAATTAGTTTTATGTCATGTTGGTCTATTAGATTTTTGTGTCTAGATAAATTATAAAAAATATATAGTGAAAATTGAGAGTGTGTTGGGCTTCCAAGCTCAATGCCCTAACTTCACCCAAAAGCCAGCTCAAAGGTGAAAATTTGCTCTCATACTTAAATACCCATCTAATTTTTTAGGATCTTTTGATGTGAGTCTTATCATCTCATACTCATTGAGAAATTGGATATCATTTGATGATTTTCATTCTATGTGGTTCACACTCTGGCTAGCATTTACTTTGGACTCTCCTTTTGTAAAATCAGGTAGCCCTCTTTTAGGTGGTCCTTCCCATGTAGTCCTCTTTTGTTACCTATCATTTTCTTAATAGATATTCTCTGATACCAAATGATGGGTATCCAAGCCCAAGGTGCTAACTCTACCCAAAAGCTAGCTCAAAGATGGAGATTTACCCTTATACTTAAATACCCACCTAACTTATTAGAATCTTTCGATGTGGGTCTTATCAGAGTGATTTTATTGATTTAGATAAAATATATGATATTTTTTTTAAAAAAATTGATTTTAAGAGTGTTTTGAAGAAAAAGATCTTTTTATTATATTAATATAATTAAGAAATATATGATAATGCTATGACAAATATTTATTTTTTATGAAAAATATCAATTAAATTTTAAATCTTAATATGATTGCACTAATAATTAATTTTAAGTTTTTTTTTTATTTTAAATGAGTTCATACAATATTTTTCAGCAAGAAATATTTTGATGCATTTTATTCACAATTAATTTTTTCATATTCAATCAAACTTATGAAGATCTATTTTAAAAATTTAAAATTTAACATAATATATTATATAGTATAAGTTTTAAAATTGATCAATTGAAAATATCAAATATAATTTGTAATTTTAATTTTGAATTGAGGTGGAAATACAATTCAACCAAGATAAAATAAGTCAAAATCTCAACATATAATTATTTTTGATATTTAAAATTTATAATTTAAAAGCATAATAATATTTAAAAAAATGTATAATAAAATTATAGTTGAATAAATAAAATGAAAGATAATATTATAATAGATATTTCTGTGTTAAAATAAAATATTATATGATAATTATTAGAATAATTATAATTTATAATATTTGATTGCTGTCAAGATGAATTTATGAGAAAATTCACAATGATAAAATTATAAATAATAGGGTTAAGAAATATTTAGGTATTACTCGTATAAATAACAAAAATTAAAGAATATTAATGTGTAATCTGGATATATGAAACATAAGTCATAAATAATTTTAATTAAAAAATATTTAGATTAAAAAATTAGTAAAGAATATAAAAAAAAATTACTCTATTAAAAATTTGAATGAAGAGAGAAAAAAATTAAATTTTGTACGTCTAATTCTGATTATCTTTGGAATATATCTTGATAATGTTGATGAAATTTAAAAAAAATACTTTTATTATCAATAGCTGTCAATGGTATGCACGTCCAATTTTGCTGATGTATTTTCAGATCAGAGGATAGCCCGGCCCGATATTATGATGAGTATGCTAGGCTGAGGTCTTGGGCTTACAACTCACTTGATTTGTACAAGGTAAGTTCTCACAACAATGTTTCACTGTTCAATTTAAAAGTTCAATCTTTTTTTAACTGGATTCCCCTGGACTTCGCAGCATGAGCTTCTCTGTGTTCTTTATCCAGTATTCATTCATTGCTATATGGATTTGGTGTCAAAAGGGCATATTCAAAGGGGTATACTTCAAGTTTTTTTTTTTTTTTTTTTTTGTGTATTTTTTTTAGTAATAAATGTTTAGTAATTGATGACCTTGATTCGGAACATGTGATTAGTCCACTTACCTAGATTAACTTTGTGATCTATGATATATATATATATATATATATATATATATATATTACTAATTCCCAAAATGAAATATTGTTGTAGTTGTGTTAGGGTCATCAATGTTGTTAGTTGATTTAATATTTGTTGTGCAGTCAATTCATTATTTTGTGTAATATAAACTTGATTTAATATTCTTCTCTTTGTGTGTGGGCGCGCGCCCACACACACACACATTACTTACACTGGCTCTCACTCTCACTCTTTTTTTATGGTATCAAAGGAGGAATTTTCTAGTGTTAGGGTTTCTCGGCAAAATTAGGGTTTATTATGCTCTTGTTGGATCCCTAGCAATGCTGGTCACCTCGTGCCATCTAGATGCTGAGGCCACTCAGCAATGATTTGTACATCAGCACAAAGCAGCGATATGGCAACAAGATGGATTTATCTGCATCAGTACATTGGAAGATGCAGTTTTTCATGTTATACTTGGAACTATTGCCTTGTCTAGTATTTCTTCTCGTAGGCATTTATTTTTCTCTAGAATAACCTAACGAAAGTTGAAGATAATTATTTATTTGCTATGTGTCGCTTCAGTGAAAGTTTGATTTTTGTACAGAAGATATGTGAAGCATTGTTAGATGATTTGCTCGAGGTTGATTTAGATGAGTGGCTAATGATCTTTATATAATCATTTGTTCATCAGTGATAATCGATTGATTTGAGTATGATTAATATATTTGATTCTTACTAGATGTGCAAGATGATTTAGATTTTAGTTTTCTCGATGAATTTTTTTAGGATATTTCACTTATACGATAATATTATTCAATTATGGGTATATAAATTGATTAATTAAGATGATGCTATCCACAATACATGTACACAACAATGAGATGTGATTGAAGAGGTAATATATATATATATATATATATATATATATATATATATTGTCAAGTGTTCAAATTCATAATATTTTTAATTATATTGTTGGGAGGGTGATATTATTTTGTGGATATATATCCTGAGTGAGAGGGTGTTAGTTTTTTTGGAGATTTCTCAGGGTGATCTATATGTAATGTGGATATAATATTAAAATCATGGATGAAAAAATCATGCCGGTGATCAAATATGAAAAGTTACTGGTTCATGGGTAATTGGTCGGATTGATAGTTGAATCACTACCTAATTATTTTTGATGTGGTAACATCATAAATATTTTTTTTATATATTATTAAAAATAATATATTTTTTATAAAAAATATATAATTATGTAGAAATTTTGACAACACCTCTTCAATTTATTATATTAAATGTATCCTAATTTTTTTACCTATAAAAAGTAAAAATCAATATATGTCATATGTATATTTAAATAAAAATTAAAAAATAAAATGTGAAGTTATCATACTATAAATTAATTCAATGTTTACCAAAATATTACTTATTCTACTTTTATATTTAATCAATAAATTAATAATTTGTCAATAATACAATTATCAATGAGTTAACTAACACAATATTTATACACCATACTATACATGTAATCCACAATATCTATGATTCAAATGTCAACTACATTAGTCTTGAAGATAAAAATTAAAATATAATATTTTTATTCATTTTGAAAGTTAAGATATTATTCAATCAAGCATATGGAAAGACAGTTCTTCAAATTAATTTTTTCTATATCAATGATACAATCATATTCACCATCTATAAAAAGTTAAAAATATTGAATAAATATGAATAAAAAAAATTTGTGTGAAAACTAATAATTATTGAAGATTTATAAGTTTACATATTAATTTTTATGCTAACCAATATGATCATTTAAACTTAAACCTTATATTTCAATTGGAATTGGCCCTTCAACTTACAAATAATTTTTAATTTATTACTAGTCTATATTTATTACAATTAATTTACACAATGAGTTGTATATGGTGATAAGGTGATTAATTTATATGTTTATATTTTTCATAACCCAATCTCCCTACAATTACATAATTTATTGCATTGTTAGTGACCATTTGTACTACATTGCTTGAACCTATCCATTTAATAACCTCATCAAATATCTGAAAGATATTAGTTTTATATTTTATAATATCTAAAGTATCAATGAATTTTACAAATACTATTCCTTGAGGATAATAAATAAATAAGTTGATGAATATTCTTTGTTTATTATCTTTCTAACTATCAGTCATTAGCATATATATAATCTTAGTTCAAATCTCACAATAAGAGTTTAAAGTAATTAATTATTTTTGATTGTATCATTTAAAAAAGTAAGTCTCATCTGATAAAAAGATGAATCTTTATAGCTTGGATCGATTGCAACTCTAATATCAAATATTGGTCTGAAATAGAATGAATTTATAGCATTGTTAGGAATATATGTATCATACAAGAATATCTCAACAATTATATTTGCTCTTTAAATAATTTTTTTCATAGCTATTGTACTTCTAATTGAATATTGAGCTCTTTGAGTAGTTCTTGTTGTAACTGCAAAATAGGTATTATCTATTAAATTTTTTTTTGCTAATTGGTAGTATTGAATTTTGCAATTCTTGAACCCTTTTTTCATTATCTGGCACATCTCATTAAAATTGTGACACACTAGGGCCATATTGATTTGCATTTTTATAATCCTCTTGAGCTAATTTCTTTGATTTTATAATCTTATACAAAGTAATTAATATTCAAAACCTAATATCAAGAGGAATTATTTTACAAGGTCTAATATTCCTTTAAACTCCCGCTAGATATTGTTTTATTTTATGCATTCTTTCATATTTTGTGACTTTTCTTATAATATATGCAATATTGGTCTTGTCTTTATTTGATTGTGAATTTGTAGTTGAATTTTGGTCAGAAGAATTTGATTCTTTTTTTTTTATTAAATTATAGACAGAATGATTATACTAAATAATCATCAAAAAAAATAAGAAATTTATTATGTATTTTTAATATACAATTGTGAATTGATATTCACATATTCAATACATCACTTATGTCCTTATGCTTAAAAATAAAAATATATAGATTGAAAGGGAACACAATAAAACCCCAAAAAATAATATTTATTTGATGATAGCTAACTTATATCATCCTTTTATTTTTAGTAATATAATAATTATTATGAAGTCATAACTTACAAGTTAATATATTTTCAAAGTGAGTTCTTAAGTTATAGTATAATTCATGAAACTAAGTAGGTAAAAATATCATTAAATAACAATAAGTCTATCTATTATAATTTCTTAATTTTAGATTTTTTTTTCTTTATGATAATCTAAATATGTGTTTTTTTATCTATCATCTTAATAAGTTTTTAAGTTTTTGATTTCTCATAAATATATAAATAATTTTCTCTCATTCTATTATGTATAGAATGGATACAAAAACAAATACTAATATCAATTTATTTTATTATTTTTTTACTAATGCTATCAATAATAATAAGCTACAAAAATTGAAAACAAAATAAAATAATTATAAGATAAGTTACTTGTGATGCTAGTGTGCGATAATGAGAATGAAAATAATTGAAGGACACTAGGAATTGGGTTAGGGATCAGGGCAAGGCATATGGTTCACAGGGTGGGTCGATATCATTTTAAAAAAAGTGCGTGCTGTTATTTTCCAAAATTATTTTTTTTAGATTGAGAACCTCTTGGTTCCTCCAAAATTGGCTGATTTGGGTGGTTCACACACAGTTCACTAGTCATCCTGCTCAACTACACAAATCAGACCGGTAAGGCTGGTCGACATAATCATATTTTCTCAATTATGAGTAAAATATTAAAAAATAATAATATTTAAGAATATATTTCATATTATTATTCTTATTTTTTTAGGAGCATCCTATGATACTTCAAATATTTTATGTTGATACTCCTACATTAGTCGAACGGTAGAATTTATCTTTGATTAAAATGACTAGTACATTTTTATTACATAGAAGTGTTGTTGGATGTTTTGAAGAGAAACACTATTAATTATTAGTTTTTTGATTACCTTATGTATCCAAGTTATATTATGTGCAAATCATATTCTATGTCAACTTATGTATCTAATATATTATTTTATTTGTCATCCAAGATTTTTTAGGGTATGTTTTGTTCATTATATCTTTTTTGATAGAGAAAATATGCTCACACGTGCCATAAAATATATAATTTTTGGGTACTTTTGTATTCATAAGGAGTATAAATATTAATTACTAGAGCCTAAAATGATTACTATGAGCAAAAATGTGATTGTTTTTTTAGGATATATTATTTGTCAATACTTGATTCAAAAAAATGTACTTTTATATATTATAGTCATATGATTTTTATCAAGTATAGGTGTTACTCACAAAGTGGCAACTAAACTTGTTTCTGTACTTGATACTACCATTACGATTATTCTTTATAGGAGAGTGGTGAGATATCTCATGGTACCTCATCGAATCATAGTTACATCGAGATTCCTGGTGGTGTGAGTGAGGAGGTTTCTAGTGAGTGTGCTCTATGGGGCGTGAGATGTGAGTCTCCTTATGAGGAGATTAAAGTTAAGAGACTAAATTTTCATTCTAAAGGTGCATACTGGATAAATACATCCACATTATTTCCTTGTTTAGCTATTTGGTATGTCAATGAATTCAGTTCATCGTGTCAAATTGATACTTTTGATTATTATGTGAAAAAAATTATAGATGTGTTCTTTTAATTACTTTTTGTTAAAAGTAAATTCTTACTTTTATTTTGATATTATATTTTTTAATTCATTTTTTTTTGATAATTGTAAGATTCCATGTGTTTTTTTCAATATACTTAATTATTTATGATGATGAATGGTTATGTTGGACGAACTAAGTATAGTCACATCTATCAATATATGAGATCTTGTTTTGAAGTTCCTATACGTGTTAGTAATAAGATGTAAATGAGTGTACATGATAAAATTGGACCTGAAGGGAACATTGTTTAGCTAGGTTAGTAGCAAGTGAGTTAACACATATTTATGATATGAATTATGATAATAACTTTTTTTGTGGTAAAATTGTTTATTATCAGATTATTATTTTATGTTAATTCATTTAAGTGAAATATTTTAGTGAGACGTAATAAATATATTTTTTAAAGATGATCTCGAGGAGAAAATATTTATGTAGCAACCATTAGATTTTACTATCTCAAGGAGTATATTTATGATTTATAGATTATGAAAGGCTTTTATGACCTTAAGTATATATGATAAATGAGCTTTATAGTGATAACACGACATATTTTTCAATTGTCCAAGTTGGGACACCATGTCGGCCTAGCATAGCTCAATTTGAAAATCGCGCCATGCCAACCTAGCATTGTTTATAAATATTAGTAGCCGGCATGGGTCAATGGCTTGTTGGGCAAACTAGGTTGGGTCAATGAATAACTCATCATGACATTGGGAAGTCAATGAATTTTGATTTGGGCCAAATTTTGCACTGGCAGGTTGTCATTTTAGGTCTTGTCATGTTGCATGGTCTGGCTCACTTGGGTCACATTATCTGTTTGCCACCTATTGTCTAAAGCAAAAATCCTATGACGTGCTTCAAATATATTTTATTAATAGTTATTATTTTTGGCCTAATAGATATATATCAAATATTTCTTAAGTAAAATAATCTTTATAAGCTAAGTTTTAGTTGAAGGATATGTTGCATGTTAAATACTTTTTGAGTATTGATGTTGATTGTTTTGTAGGTATGATATTTCTTCTTGGGAGGAGATATACAATAGATGTAGTTTTTGAGCTTGATATGTTGGGAGGTATATTAGTTAACTAACTACTTGATCCGAGTTTAGATTTATTCATAAATATTGATGTTTTAGTTGATTTTTCATGATACAGCAAAATCCTAAAAAAAAAACTAATTTATAATAATTACTAGATCATATATTATTTTTGTTGTTATTATAGTTTACTATTATATAGATTCTCCCATGCAAAGATCATGAGCATAGTCTAGTGGAGACCTGCTCAAATTCTATTTGGATCTATGTGATAGGATATCTATCATTGTGATTTCTTGGGAAGTAATTTTACCTTCTGAAAAAGTAAGAGATAAACTATTATTTTTTGATAGAGTGCATAATGAGAATATAAAATTTTAATTTCAATTATTTGTGAATTTTAATTGAATAATTATTTTGTAGAGGACCTTAGTTTATCAATCTTGAGGTCAATGATATTTTATTATGATGGACATACAATGTGATATAATACTATTAATATATTATGTGATTATATAAATACTAAAATATTAAATTTCATTAAAATTTAAAAATTAAAAATTATTGGGTAAAAATAATACTAGGATAAGTTATTATCTAGGAAGTCCTCTTGTTACACACATGTATTAGAGGTCATGTTTTTGTATCATGACTAGTGTCTTTGTCTAAAGATAATATGTCTTGGATATACGACTTATCAATCATTTTCTCTCTAATTTTTAGAGGGATAAGTTTTGTGCACAGAGTATAACTTTCATTATATTTCATGAGTGGATGAAGAATATCAAGATTGATTATTATTTTATATGAGAAAAGATACAAAATGATTTTATACCTATAAACTATGCATACTAGTAATAAGATTGTATATATTTTTATAAACACATTTAAATGATTCTAATTGTATTTTATTTTTTCAAAGTTGTGTGTTTGTGATATCTACACATTAACTTGAGGGATAATACTGAGAATTATTATTATTATTTTATTTTATTTATTTGCTATTTTTTCCTCACTTGGATGTTATCATCTAACATGTTGGCCGCTCCACCCCTAGATATATATGTGTGTATGTATCCATGTATCTTCTATGTGTTTTTTTTTTTCATTTCTTCTAACAAGAAGCATCTTTAGTCTATTATTATTTTTTGATTGGAAATAGTTTTAAATTTTTCTTACTTTTTTTAATATTAACCAATACTCTAAATTTATTTTTCTTGGACTGGTGATTTTTTTTAAAATTTTTCATAGGTAGTTTTTATATATCTTTTACTTGTCATACAAAGAGATGTTAGAGCTTATTGCATTGGTTCACATGATCAATTTGATATAGTTTAATATTTGTCCAAGTTATAAATTTGAGGCTCAATGATCAATGAAAAATGAGATGTTAATACTATTAGGTAGTTGGCTTCATGGTTTTTGAAGATTATGTTCATTAAATAGATGATGAATTGACTATGAGATGAAATTTTTTAGAGCTGTATTTTCATTCATTTGAGGATTTAGTACTTAAGCAGCACTTTGGACAAACAACCTTTTGTCACGGACTTGGGCTTTCTATTAAGTTCTCGTGTGACACTTAGATAACTTGTTTTTTTGTTGTTGCTAAATCAGTCTCCCACTTTTCTTGTTTGATAAGCTCGACTTCTACCAATGGCTTGGAAACAAAGCGAACTTGAAAGAATATTTGAAAGGAAGAAAATTTTTGATTGAAGAGAGACTCTTTACAAAGCTTTGAGATGCTCTCAACTTGGTGGTTTAAAATAAGGTTACCTCATCCTTATATATACATATATGAAAGTATAATTTTTTAAGGTTCTTAACAAGATTAGAGAATTCTAGAATATTCTACTATGTATACATATTTACAATAAAGACTCATTCCTTCTATATTCTTCCACACAAGTGTGAATTTCTCTAGAATCTTCTAGAATCTTTTGCATTCTTCTAGCAAGGGGATAGTCATTTTATAAGTGAGGGTGTGGGTGTGCCATTTTTCCTCATCAAAGTTGCAGTCATTCTCGTCAGTCATTCTGCCTGAAACTGATTGATCTATTTTTGGAACCGTCATAAAGTATTTATTAGCTTCCAATTAATTTTACTTTTTGATAGTCTCTTCCACTTCACTAAGTATTATGTGTAGGGTTGAAAGTTATTTTTTCTCAAGATATGATCTATCTTCATATAGTCCACCTCTTTATCATAGGATGTCACTATTACTATTGGTATTTTTGTAGAAATTCTTCGACTTGAATCCTTCTTGTCTTTATGATAAAGCTTTAGATTGCTGACATAAAAGATGAAGATAAATTTGTATCCTTGGTGGTAGCTTGATCTTGTAGGATATTTTACAAACTTGTCCTAGTATGAGAAATGAGTCTTTTTACTTTCTCAGAATTTATTTGTGTACTTTTTGAAAGGACTTGAATTGTTGTGGCATAAACATGACAAGCATTAAGTCTCCAACCTGGAACACTGCATTATTTCTTTTCTTGTCAGACTATTTTTTTATCTTCTTAGTAGCATTCTCCAAGTATGAGTACGTTATGTTAGTCTACTCATGTCATCCCTTTGTCAATTTGTAGGCTGTTAGAATTTTCCTTATGTATTCCCTAGCTAGGGTGTGATGAATCATTAGTTATTGCCCTAGATGTCCAGCTCATTTGGAGTCGTGATACTCATTGATAAGTTTTTTTCTGATACATTCCCACTTAGACACATAAAATCACTTTTTCTTTGTGTAGAGTGGATCGTCTTCTATTCAAAAATGTCTCATTTTCCTCCAATGAATTAATGTAACGAGACTCTTGGTTACTGGATAATGCTGCAATTTTTTTTTATGAGATCCATCATTTTTCTTTGGGGATGACTAGACATGGATGTTAGTTCCGCCTTACGGCTTATGATATCGGTCACATGATTAGCTATGCCTGGCTTATTCTTTAATATATAGTCAAATTCAGCCAGGTAGTCTTGCCACCTTAACTGCTTGGGGCTTAACTTCTTCTGGGTTTGGAAGTAACTAGTATCAATATTAATAGTTTTCACCATGAAGTGTGAACTAATCAAATAGTATCTTCATGTTCATAAGTAATGAATGATTGTAGTTATCTCCTTATATTGGATAGTGTACTATCTATCCGTGTCATTGTTTGCGTCTTTCAAAAGCTATAAGACATTTCTCTTGCATAAGAACTCATCCAATAGTAAAGTCAGAGTCATCAGTATGTACCTCAAATATTTTAGTATGGTCAGGTAGCGCCAACACCAACACCTTTGTCATTGCCTTCTTCAAAGGTTTCAAAGGTTTGTTGGTATTTCTCATCATACGTCCATGCCTTACTCTTATTGAGAAGATTTGTTAATACTGTTGCTCTTGCTGAGTATCCCTTGATGAATCATAGATAATAATTAACTAAGTCCAAAAATGATACTAGTTTTGACGTCTTATTAGGGAGATCACTTTCCTGAATAACTTTAATCTTGCTCTCATTTATCATGAACTTGTTATTTTTGATCCGATGTCCTAGGAAGCTCATTCTCCTTTTAGGTGATCATTATGTTCCTCTAAGGAGTTGCTGTGTGTGGCAATATCGTCTAGATATATCACCACAAACTTATCTAGGAAAGGATAAAATATATTGCTCATCAAAATATAAAATATAACATGTGTATTAGTAAGACAAAATGACATTGTTAGGAATTCGTAGGAGTCATACTTTGTCACGCAAGTAGTCTTTAGCTCATCCCCTTCAGTTATTCTCACTTGATAGTATCCTGATTGCAAGTACAACTTAGTAAAGTATCTTGCTCTATCAAGTTGATCAAATAAGTCGGTAATAAGAAGGATAAAATACTTGCTTATAAAATGAAATACTTTATCTTATCAAGTGCCTGGTAGTTAATGACTTAATGCACATCCGTAGTGATCCATCATGTTTTTTTTTGGAATAAGACCAACACACCAAATGGAGCATTAGATGGTTGAAGAATCGATATTCAGTAACTCATTTAGCAATCTTCTCAACTCTTCTAATTCTGTGGGTTCCATCCTATATGGCCTCATGACATGAAATTTTACTTTCGGCTCAAACTCGATCTTGTAATCTTTCTCCCATCTAGGCGGAAGTTTTTTGGTTAGTTCCGGTAGTATTATATCTTTGAACTCGTCTATAATCTTCTTGACTTCCATAAGCATAGTATCTTCCATAGGATTAATTGGGTTTTTCTTAAGAGCCGTTAAGTAGGTCACCTTATTTTTTTTAACTCTAATTGCATAGTTGACATCATAGGGGCCTTAGTTTTGCTTTAGGTGATTGTGAGAATCATATATGAGGCATCCTCTTCTAAGATAGTCATCAAAAGAAGAAAAGGTACAAACACAACTTTTACTTTGCGAAGGAAGTCTATCCCAATCATTATTCTGAAGTCATCCATGGGTGTTATCAAAAAGTCGACCTTGCCTTCTCACAATCTCATTTTTATTGTCATCTCATGATGTGAATGCTTGACAGCGAAGTTAATTGTCTTGAGTCATCATATCTTTTTGGATGTCTGGAGCTTGAGTTTCCTTGCCTCCTCAGAGACAGTTGTGTGTGGCACCGATATCTATCTTGGCTTTGGTGGATATTTCAATTATCTTGGCCTCCACATACATGAGTCCCTTATTCTAAGGCTGTTCCTAGGCTTGCTTGACCTTGAGGGTATTCAAAACTACATTGATCCCATATGAGCCTCGACCCTCTCTCGATCAAGGTATTGGTGGCCTTCCTTTTAGGACATTCACGCGCCCAACGTGGTCTATCGCATAGCTTGAAATTTCTATGTTTATCTCTACTCTTGCTCTCTTTGTCGGTAGATGTAATACATGATCATTACAATGCATTATAACTTTTGTATTTCTTATCTCCATATTTAACATGACTATTTATGAAAGACAGTTTAGTCGAAGACGAGTTGCCTCTTTGAAAATTTATGAGTGTTTCTATTATCTTAATGGCCCTGACTAAGTCTTTGACATAATGTCTCTTTAATTCTTGTTCGGCCCAGCATTGCAGGTTTTCTATAAAGTTAAAGATGAGTTCCTTCTCATTAATATCAAATACTTCAAGCATTAGGGAAGAAAACTTTATGACATAGTCTTGGATTGACCTCGTGTGATTAAGATACTTGATCTTCCTACGGGCTATATATCCCACATCTTATGGATAAAATTGCTTCTTTATTTTTCTCTTGAAGCTTGCTCATATACCTATGATGCATGTCCTTTTTATTTTCATGAACTTTCTACGTCATTATAGAGTTGTATTATCAGTGAGGTAGATAGTATTAGTGTGTATCTTTGTTGTCTTACCAGTTAGTGATATTATCTCAAAGTAACTTTTTATGTGCTAAAAGTAGTTGTCTAGCTCTTTGGCATCATGCTTTTCAATGAAAGTGCGTGACTTTGGCACCTCCACTCTTAGTGCTTCATGAGTGATTATAATTCGAGTTGATAATATTATCTTATAAATTACTATTTCTTGTCTTAGCTCTTCTTCATATTTGGTCAAGATTTCTGCCTTTGACTCTAAATTAGTGAACATGTTTTGAACCCTCATAAACTTATCGTGTGACACTACTTGGATTGGAGAACCTTGCATTCCCTCCTGAAGGTCTTGAATCTGCACCTTGAGATCTTTCATGACATTCTTAATGCTTTGATCCATGAGGTCTATCCCCTTTTTGGTGTTCGCCATAGCGACTTCTAACCAGTCATTAGACTGTCTATGCTCATGAGAGGATCACGAGACTTATCATTTTTTCTCATTCCCATATCAGGAGGGTCAAAGTCCATTCCTTGAATTTACTCGGCAACTTTTTTTACACGAGAGCTTGCTATCATATTCTCCAAGTTAATTCCACACGTTGCAACCTTGCTTTCAATATCATCAGTCATGAACTTAGGTGTTCTACTAAGCTCCCGTATGGTACTTAAATAACTCACTTCTTGGTTATTGTTAAGTCAGTCTCCTACTTGTCTTGCTTGCTAAGCTCGGCTTCTAATCATGGCTTGGAAGCAAAAAGAACTTGAAATAACATTTGAAAAGAAGAAAATTCTTAATTTAAGAAATGTTTTTTACAAGTATTGAGAAGCTTTCAACTTGGTGGTTTTTTAAGGAGACCACCTCCTCTTTATATATACATATATGAAAATGTCTAGAATTTTTGACGATTCTCAACAAGCTTTGAGAATTCTAGAATATTCTATTATGTATATATATTTATAATAAGTTTTTAGAAGCAGTTAGGATAATTTTCTTCCTTTTATATTCTTCCACACAAGCGTAAATTTCTTCAGAATCTTCTAGAATCTTTCATATTCTTCTAGCAAAGAGAGGAGATTTCTATGAGTGAGGGTGTGCCACTTTGCTCCCTACCCAAACAAGTAATAAGGACAAATATGTGGGGATAACTATGAGAAATACCTCATAATGCACATTATACAAGAAGTTGAGGTAATAGTTATTTGAGACTCAAGGTGTCCTAAGACATAAAAGCCTATTGAGGCCTTGAGGCACAATATATATTTAAGTTGTGAATTTTTTTCTGTGCTGCAAACTATACCTAACATATATAAAAATTATATAATTTTATGAAATATTATCCATAGTTATAAATTAATGAAATATAATCAAGTAAATAATGTGAAACGTAAAAATTATGCATTATTAATATTTCTTTTCATTATAAATATCTAGAGTTCTAAAATAAAATTATAAAATTTTAATAATCAAATATTCAAATTTCTAATATATCAAACATATTGTCAATAGTTTTCAGAGATGAGAGGAGGGAAGCTTTGAGAATAATATAATTTTTGGGGTGATGCAAGTCACTTTTTCTTGAGCCTGGTGGTATTTGGGCTTTAGGCGAACATGTGGCACTTCTTTAATAACTATAGTTGAGATATATAATTGCTTGAAGACTTTGCCTTGAGAAGCAATATACATACTTTTATGTATTGAAGTTTGAGCTTTATATTTATTTGACTTAAGAGTTTAACAAGATTCATTCATTAAGGTAATCATATTTCTAAAAAGGGATAACTATATATTATTTTATTTTTTATCATATTTTTGTTAAATGTATAGACTATTTTAATGTGATGTCAAAGGTCATCATTAATGGGCGATATCTTAAGTTTGAGATCTTTTGATACGTTCTCTTTAATTTATTAGAGATATGATTTGTTGAGATTTATATTTTTGAGGCTAGGCATAGTTGGAGCCTTGAGTACTTGGTAAGTTGGTATAATATTTTTTCATGTGTTAATTTAGATATACTAATTAAAATAAAAACATAAATTTCATTACATTTTATGCATGTTAGAGATAATACGACATGGATTAATGGATTTAAAGAAAAGAACAAGTGATGAGAGCACTCTTATAGTTATATGCACTTCCTATACATATCAAAAAAAAAAAAAAAAACAAAATATAACATATTTCTTAAGCTGATGTATAGATATCTTGTATGTTAAATTTGAAGGAAAAAACTTATCTCTTGTCTTCTTGAAGTCCTCACAAATATATTTGCTATTTAGTCTATGATATGCATATATGTCATAGTGATTGAATTATATGGATTTTTTTTTCTAATGAAATTATATTTTTTCTTAATATATTTTATTTGTTCATGCAAGATTCTACCAGAAGTAATATAATGTATAACCTAACAATCACAATATAGTATAGTTAGATGAGAAATCGAGATGTTTATCTATTTTGATAAACATATGATTTAAATAAGTTTGCAAGTAATTGTTTAGAGATTATCACAATGATAATTACTGTCAGACTATTATAATAAAAAGTATTAGGAGAAGAAAGTGAATACATGATCTTCTTGAGTAAGTATTAGATTTAAATTATTTTATAACTAGTAATTATTATCATATTGAACTATATCTCTGTACTAGATCTCGAAATAATAACTTATCTCTTATAATCTTATTTTTATGGAAAAACATAAAATCTTATCATAGATTTTTTGTTGGTGTATATTGATGTCTAACTCAAATTTGAATTCAAAATTTAAAATTAAAAAATAACTAAATATATCTTGATATATTGATAACCAAATAGTAATTAAAAAATGTTTATTATCTATGATAAGAAATTCAAAATTCTGAAGATTTTTTCATATACCTCAGTATGAGAAAAATTGCAAACTAGTGAATATGTCGAAGAACATAAAAAAAAATAACTAAATATATTAATTGAATATATTATATGTTATTGATTAATAGTCAGATAATTAATCTTTATATGATATTTTTGTAAGTAGTAGAATTGACTACACGAAAGTAAAATTAGTATTTTGATTTTATTAGAACTTCATAATTAACTGTGTTTGAGCAAAAATAATACGAGGATAAATAATTATCTGGGAAGTCTTTGTGTTACGTACGTGTGTTAGAGGTCACATCTTGATATATTGATAAATGCATTTGTCCAAAAGTGTTACTTAGTAAAATATAGATGCACAAATCACAATGGCTCAGCTAGGGAGGTATGGATATATCGACTCCAACATACAAGTTTCTTCCACTCCAAATTATGACATGGCTGGGCTATATCTCTCAAATAAAAAATAATATTTATTTCATTAATAAAAAATAATTATAATAATTCAGAGAAAAGCCAAAAAAATATTGAGCATTATAATAAGTGAGAATGATCATTGGAGAGGTAAATTAAGGCTATAACGGGGTTGTGAAAAATAAAATTATAGTGATAAAATTAAATATTTTATTTGATAATCATTAGATATTTATAAATTTATTATAAATCTTCTGATTTTGATACAGTCAATTGGTGTAAATGTAGCTAAAAAGAGATCTATAACTAAAATAAACCAAAAGTTTTACCGAAGAATCTAATAGATCAAATTCTAGGTGAATATTCAATAAATATTTTTATTATGTTGATTTTTTTTGAGTCAATTATTATTCAAATCAAAAAAATATGTATGTAGCTCAAAATATTTTCTTTTGAATTGTGTTTAAAAGAATTGGTCAAGTCGAAAGATCTATAACTCCTTATATGATTATCACATATTTTTAGAAGAATAATCTCATAAAATATATATCAATAAAAATATGAATAATCTATAATATACTTATGGAACTCGAAAGAGATGCAAATTATAGATAATTTATTAATTAAAATGTTGAGAGACTTTTTTAGGTGCATCAGAGAGATTTCATTGCTTAATAAAATAATCTATTTATTTCTTATGATAAAATATATATTTTTGTATCTAAAGAACAAATATATTATTTATGTGAAGATAGAAAAATAAAATTATAATTGGAATCATATTTGCTTCTAATAGAAAAAATATTTATTTCAGAAAAATAAATAAAATTAAATAGTTAAAAGTAAATCAAAAAAGCTAATAAAGTATAAATAAAAAAAATAACAAAATAAATATTACATAAATCAGAAACAAAAAATTTAAATTAACATTAATGACACATTAAAAAATAAATTATATTCATAAAGATAAACAAAAAATATTACTAAAAATATTAATAAAAGAATAAAACAAAAAAATATATTTATAAAGCACAAGCAATAAAATAAAAAAAATCATTTAAGCATTAATAAATAATAAATATAAAATAATAAAAATAAAATAAAATTAATATTCATAAAATATTAACAAAAAATAAACATAAATAAAACATAAATAAAAAACAAAAAATGCTACCAATGTATAAATGATTTTACTAAAAAAAATTAAATAAATCATAAACTAAAAAACTAAATAAAGCATAAATAAAAAATCAAACAAAGATTAATAAGTAATAAACATTAATATAAATCTAACAAAAGTTAACTAAATATTAATAAAGTGTAAATAAAAAAACTAATTATCCTTTAATAAATTATTAACAATCAAAATTTAATTAATAGTATTAAATTCTAAACAAAAAAAACTATTCACATTGAAAAGCTTTAATGACAAAACTAAATAAATATTTATAATTCATAAATAAATAATATTAAATAAACATTGAAACATAAAAAAAATTAAATAAATAAAAATAAAACATAAACAAAAATATCTTATTTATATTAGTTTCTATTAAGATTCATTTATTTTTTTATTATGATCTATCTTTATAATAAATTATTATTTTTTAAATCATATATTTATTTTTTTAAGGATGAGAAATTACTTATCAAGTATTACAAGAGTGAAGAAAATATATCTCATTTATCATGCATTATCATAATTATAAATTAAATAAAATCTCATAAAGAAATATATGGAGATCAAGGTTAACAATTTTTGCAAGACAATTTGCACTACAAGGGGATCAATGAGATTGAACTTGTCTATTGTAAAAACATAAATTTGATAAATTATTTTTTTGGAACTAATTAAATGGGATCGCCTCAATTAACAATTTGGGAGGATTCCTGACAAGGATCTCCTCCCCCAATACTTGTTTTTGTAGAATTTGAAGGTGGAGAATGGAGATGTCTCATGTTGAGATACCTATCCATCTTCAACTCTTGTCTTTACATGAGAAAAAGGTGTAAATATCTCATAATGAAATGTTGAGATACCTATATATCATATACGTACAAATTTCCTTTTAGCAAAATTATTGGATAAATAAAAGTAATGTGAGAGATTATTGATTATGAAATTCAATAGCCTCAATGATGCTAATGAGGTAGGTTCATATTTTTTGAAGTCTATGTAGGAATATCAATCTAGCGCAATATGTGAGTATCAAGGAAGCACGGACATGGCTCCCTGCAGCCGTGTCCACGTGTCCGACACCTGGACACGTTGATACGGTACGGGCACGGCACGGATACGCCACGTGGCGTATCATTGATCAATCCATATTCGATACTCGGACGGGGCATATCGGACGTCCAGTGGCCAACGTCGCCACATGGGCGACGTTGGCCACTCGACACAGGCGGCGGGCGCGATTTGAGGGGGGAGGCAGAGGGCAGGCGCGAATTGAGGGGGAGAGGCAGGGGCCGGGCGCGAATTGAGGGGGGAGGAAGGGAGCAGGCGCGATTTGAGGGGGGAGGCAGAGGGCAGGCGCGAATTGAGGGGGAGAGGCAGGGGCCGGGCGCGAATTGAGGGGGGAGGAAGGGAGCGGGCGCGATTTGAGGGGGGAGGCAGAGGGCAGGCGCGAATTGAGGGGGAGAGGTAGGGGCCGGGCGCGAATTGAGGGGGGAGGAAGGGAGCGAGCGCAAATTGAGGGGGGAGGCAGGGGGCGAGTGCGAATTGAGGGGGAAGTAGGAGGTAGGTGCTAAAATAAAATAAAATATTTTTATAAATTAAAATAAAATATTTTTATTTTATAAAATAAAAAAATATATTTTTATATAATATAAAATAATTTTAAAAAATTATTTTATAAAATAAAATAATTATAAATATTATCTTAAAAAATAAAATAATTATAAATATTATCTTAAAAAATAAAATAAAATACAATATTTTTATTTTATAAAATAAAAAAAAATATATTTATTTTATAAAATATTTAATATTTATAAAGAAAATACTTTTTATTTTTAATTTTATTTTTTTATCATGCCGTATTTTAGCCGTATCCGTATCTTATTTTTTTAAAATTTGCTGTGTCCCCGTATCATGCCGTGTTGTATTCCCGTGTCCGTGCTTCTTAGGTGAGTATTGCTCTAAGTTGGATTTTTTTTTTTGAATTTTATCTTGAAGAAGAGAATATTAATACTACAAATTATTCAATAAGTCAAAGGAAAGTAAAATTTATTTCATTTTTGAAGGCAATGACATTTTCACTGAAAACCCTTATGATATCATGATGCTAGCTTCACTCTTTCAAAGATAGATATCATGCACAAAATAATTACAATGAAAAACATGAATAAGAAGGCTAAAGTTTTTCTCTAAAATATATAATTCTATGGACACTTAATTTGTAAGGACATCATCATTATCATAATCAAAATATATTTTTGATACGATCAAACTTGATCTTGTAAATTTTAGTTTTAAAGCAATGGTTGATAATCACATAGACTCATTTAGTATAATTATTACATATTTTTTTTTTGGTAATTCTTAACAAAATTTTTAATTCGCAATCTCTTATTCTACATCTCAATTGACTTGATAGTTTAAATATTTTGTTAATATGAGTTATTTGTGATTCCTTTTTATTTGTCTAAATTATGTGAATATTTTTTTTTTTTTTTTATATCTGATATACTTAGATAATTTTTTAATTCTCTTTTTTCTAAGATTATTATCATGAGTTTTTTAACACATTATCTTAACATTCGAAAATTATCTATTATAATATTATATGATAATTATTTTATCATATTTTGTAAAAAAATGGTATCCATTCTTCTATCATATAAAATTTCTAACGTCATCTTACACACACACACACACACACGTTATTTAAATTTTATATTTTTCTTGAACTTTATACATGCCTACATTAAGGCCATGTGCAAAATGTTATCATTGACTCATTGTGGTAATATATACCATGAACTAGATTGTTACTTTGATTAGTGATGATTTGTTCATCATCCCATGAACTATGATCCTATGTCGAAGAACATGGGTAGCTCAGCTACATCAAGGTGAATAATGTAAGTCCAAACTTGTTAATTGTTTATCATATTTCTGATATTATTGTTTAGGTACATAGTTGATCGCCTATTATAATTAGGTATGGCTATATACCAATTATCATAAATATCAGAAATATATATATTTTTAAGATTTTGATGACATTAATCTTTATTGAATAATTATGTTATCGTGATTCAATATTAAAGTTACAAAACAGATATTTTATTTTTAATTAACTAATTTAAAAATTATTACTTCATAATGTCTCATACCACTTGGAGACCTCCCGCAAGGACTTTGAAATTAAATGTATTTGAGCGAGAATATTATTGATATGCTTTATTATCTTGGAAATTCTTGTGTTACATGCATATATTAAAGATCATGTTTTGGTGTGATGATAGAGGTGTCAACCGGGCCGGCCCGGCCTGGCACGAGGCACGGCACGTTTTTAAACCGTGCCCGGGCCCGTGCCGTGCCCGGGTTAGGCACGAGCCGTGCCGTGCCTGGCCCAGCATGGCACGCCGGCACGGGTTCTTCATGTGCCAGTTTCACGCGGGCACGCGTGGGCGTGACCCGGCCCCTCCCGAAAAAAATACCGTGGGTCGGGTCTGATTGGATCTCGACCCGAGGTCCCGGCTCCCGACCCGGCACAGCACGGCCTGCCTTGCCTACGGGCTGTGCCGGGCCCGGATGTTTTTAAATCGTGCCGGGTCGGGCACGGTAGCACGTTCGTGCCCTAAAAAAATGGGCCGCGCCGGCCCGGCCCGTTTGACACCTCTATGTGATGATAAGTGTTATTATATGAGGATAGTTAGTCTCGGGTTCGAGACTTATTAAATGTAGTTTTTCTGATATTCTGAGGTAAGAGTATCAAAGTATTAATTTCTCACAGACTTCGTACCAAAGCAAAAAATGTGCACTCATCAAATTTTTCTACCATGTAAATTTATTTTCCACACGCCTAAATGAAGCTATTCTAGGTATTTTTTGAGATTTTGATGACTTAAATATCAAAAATATTTATTTTTTGAAATTTTGATGACATTAATCTTTATCGGATAGTTTTTTTTTATTGTGATTCAATATTAAAGTTAGAAAATATATATTTTATTTTTAACTGATTAATATTAAAAATTCTACTTCATAATGTCTTCTCACGTGGAGAGTTTTTATCAAAATCTTGAAATTAAATATATTTAGTCGAGAATATTACTGATATTCTTAATAATCCTAGAAGTCATTGTGCTACACGTATATATTGAAGATCATGTCTTAAATACGATAACAAGAACCTTTATTCAAAGACAGTAATTTGAGACTTATTAGATGGAGTCTCTCTGATTTTCAGGGATAATTTATCGAAATATTAATTTCTCTCAAATTTCGTACCAAAGTGAGAACATTGTGTATTTGGCATGAACTTCATCTCTAATGTTTCACATTATCTATCGAATTTTTATCTTATATATTCACTAATTTCATCAATTAATATAATATTATTTGTTAATTAAATAAATCAAGGTGCCTCTTCCAAAAGATGCTTTGTCGGCTAATCAAAATTAAAATAAAATTGTTTTGGGTATAAAATAAATTCTTAGCGTAATATTATTGAAATTAAAAATTTATTTAATATTTTTGATCCCGAGCAAATACTTGTTTTGATATTATCATTACATATCCTTTATGATTATAAGATCATTTGTAAATTGCATATTGTAAGGTTGTGGAATATTTTGACATTTTCTTGGTCCTCCAGCTAGGGATTTTCTCAACACCTTTCGGGAAGATCATGAGCTCCTGCACTCAAGAGATCTCCAAAAGTTGGAAGGTGTTCTTTCGCCTTCACATCTAGAGGTAGCGGCTAATCATGATGGAATTTTGTTACTTTCTCTCGACACGGCCTAATCTGATTCATAAAACCTGCCTCATTGTTCAGGAGATGGAGTTCGCTCATTGTCTTAGGCAGGGCAAAATTACCATTAAGATCTGTCAGGTATTTTATTTTTGTTTTAATTTATTACATTATTTTGTATTTTTCAGCTGTATACTCTATTTTTCTTTAATAAAGTGCATAGTGCATGTTCGTGCATACTGTATCACTTGCAATTTTTTTGACTGGGAAATTAAGTTTTCAGTATTCAAATGAGCTGTTGGTGCAATATCTGCACAAGACACAATCTACCATGATACTTGGGATCATCAATGAACATCTTAACTTCCGAGGTGTTTTTTTTTTTTTTTTTTTTTTTTTTTTTTTTTTTTTTTTTTTTTTTTTTTTTGTACAATCTAGCTGTCTATAATCAATACATAAAATGTTTCTCAATTTTGTATGTTTAATGTTCAATTTGCTAATTGGCAGTTTCAACTGGTCAGCCCTGTTCAATTTCTGATGATGCTGAGGGCGTAACAGTCGCTGGGAGCAACCTCGATGTTGCCCATGAGATAAATAAAAAAGAAATACATTGGGGGGTGAGCGAATAAAGCTCTTGTTTTGCTTGTAATTTGTAGTTTTATTGCTCCATATGTGCTTCCAAATCTCGAATTAACACCGTTCCATATCAGAAAACTATCAGCCATATAATAATTACATCATTTGGATTCACTTATTTGTATACCATGGCTGTTACGCACTAGGCGTTTCGATCTTAACTAGGGAAAACATGACGATTGATGAATGGAAACCCAACATCATCTTGTTTGCAATGGAGCCCATTTTCCACCCTCTCTTTCTTAGGTAATGTTACTACTCTATGCATCTCTTTGACCGCTTTAAATTGAATGATCTATGCCTTGATGATCGATAAAACATTTGGGTGAGAATAATATCATGATAATACTCACTTGAGAAGTCCTCATATTGTATGTATGTATGTATTGGAGGTCATGCATTGATCACTTTAAATTATATGATCAGTGTTTTGATGATTGGTAAAGTGTCAATGCAAAAATAATATTATAATTTTTGATCACCTAAGAAATTTTCTTATCGTATGCATATATTAGAAGTCGCGTATTAGTCATCTTAAATTGAATGATCTGTCTTGATAATCAATAAAGTGTTTGAGCAAGAATAATATTGTGATGATAATCACCTCAGTAATTTTCATATTGTAGGCATGTATTGGAGGTCATGCATTGGACACTTTAAATTGAATGATACGTGTCTTCACTATTGATAAAGTATCTTGAGAAGAATAATATTGTGATGACTGATCATTTGAGAAATTTTTGTATTATATGCATGTATTGGAGATTATGAATTTTAAATATATATATATATATATATATATATATATATATATATATATTTGAGAGCGATAAGATAAAGATTAGATGGATCTGCTGCAGGATCACATGACTTCTTGATAGACTTGTCTTTCATATGTGCAGGTTGTGTATGTCACTCTCTCTCCTGTAATAGATTTTATGTTCTGGGTAAAGTTTCCTAGTTATTTACTCAATATGAGCCTATAGTGATGAAGACTCGTAGACTACTGTTTCACATAAGCATGTTTGAGACCTATCTTCTTGGGAAATCTTCATTTCTTTAGAATTAATATGATCTGAATTTGTTAGTAGATATAACGATTTCATTTAAGCAATATCTTATTGTGAACCAACATGCTCAGATATAGTTGATGAGCAATACTTTCTACTAACTGATGGTCTAGTTAGGGCTATAGGTGAGGAAAAAGGAATAATGAATCCATGTATAATATATATATTCACACTTATCTTAGATTCGTTGAAAAATAAATCATAATCAAAAAAATATAAGGTTCATACTCACTAAAATATTATCAGTCTCTAATAAAAAATATTTCTATTCTCTTTAGATACTTGAGTATGCAAGGAATACACATGATGTGTATGTACGCATCAATGTTTCGCATCATACATGCCAGTTTTGGTAGACACAAGTTGTGTATGTCCTTACCCATCAAGGACAAGGTTGTGTATTTATGATGCATTGATTCTTGATTGTTGCCCATGCCATAAAATTTACCAACATTAAATTGATTTTTAATACATCCATAGAAGAGACACTTCAAAAAAATCATTTTTTTTTTCACGAGATCCAATTCGGTAGCTTGACAAAAAAAAAAGAGTCCTGTATTTTGTTGAAAGCATAGTATCATTGTTTTTGTGGAACACAATAAAAAAGTTGCCCATCCATCTTCTTCCAAGGCAAGCTTTTCTGTTTTGTGTTCATTCTGATATCTATTGCTCTGTATAAGAGTAGTTCTAAGGATTCAAAAGATGAACCCATGTTTATATTGCTGCTGAATACCTATGTTCATCTTAGTTGCTCGAGGGTTATTTGGAAGAAAGCATGGAGAAAGCCGCAGGCATGCATTCAGATTCTGATAAAGCTACTGAAACCAAAGAAGGTGATACGGATGATTCCAAGGTATATCCTTTAAAAAAAAGACTCAGGTAAAAAGACCGCGGGTCGGGTCCAAACAGACCCGACCCGCCCCGCCTGCCCTGCCTTGCCGTGCGCCCGTGCCGCCTGGCCAAGCCAAGCCGTGCCCGAGCGGGCCGGCACGGCACGGCACGGCCTTGCCGTGCCCGACTTTAAAAAACCGTGCCGTGCTGGGCCGGCCCGTTTGACACCTCTATCCTTAGCAATGATAAATATTTCTGATATATCTATAAATTCTAAGTATCGATATATTCATTAAAATCGATATATTTATCATTGATTGGTGCTCATATACATATACACACTGATATATCTTCGATATATCCGATATATCCGTAAAATTCAAGTACCGATATATCCGTAGAAATTGATATTTTAATCTTTGCTCCATAGCCATTGAGACTTCTATTATCATTGGGGCGATCTTCGATGTCAACATGGTTGATCGGGTTTAAATTGTAATGAAAAAATAAAAATACCCGCCACATCCACTTGGCAGGTACAATACTTAAAAAAACAAATTTCTTTTGAAAATAGGTTATGGCATAGTCTCAGGTCACGGTGTCCCGTGACCTATTCTTGGGATGTGGCCTCGGGTCATGGTCACCATGCTGGTGGATCGTGCAAATGGGCAATGGATGCAGGTAGTGCCTGACCCAGCATGAATCATGGTAGCCTCTTGCCTAGCATAGCATGAGCCGTGCCTCGTGTTGGCACGACCCAAGTACATGCATGATTCTAGACCATGTCGTGCTGGGCCAGACATGACTCAGTCATGTCGTGTCCAGGCCGCCCGGCCTATTTGGCATATTTATTTGAAAACAAAGATTAAAATATCAGTTTCTACGGATATATCGAATATATCAAAAATATGTCGGCGTGTATTTTTATTTGAGCATCAATCAAGGATTGAAATATTAGTTTTGATGGATATATCGATACTTAGAATTTAGAAGATATAGCGATAGATATATTAGAAGTTTTTATTACTGGTTGAAAGTATCTAGGCGAGAATAGTATTGGGATGGGTGATCACACGGGAAGTCCTCGTGTTGTATACATGTGCTGAATGTAGATGTGTCAACCGGGCCGGGCCGGCCCGGCACGGAAATTTCTCGTTCCCGAGCTCGTGTCGTGCCCGACCATGGCACAATCGTGCTGTGCTGTGCCGAGGCCAACCGGGCCTCGTGCCATGCCTGGCCCGGCACAATACTGTAGCCCGTTGGCACGGTACCATTTCGAAATTAATTTTTTTTTTAAATTAGGGTTACGGCGGCGCCAAAACCCTATTTTTTTTTAAAAATTATGGTTTCGGGCACGCTCAATTCCTATTTTTTTTTAAATTAAGGTTTTGGGCACGACGAATCCTATATATTTTTTTAAATTAGGGTTTCAGGCGAGCAGAAACCTAATTTTTTTTAAATTCGGGCCGAACCCGGCGAATCGTGCCGTGGGCACGTGCCAGGTTGAACCCCCAAAAAACCGTGCCGGGCCAGACACGGCACGGTTACTGTATCATGCCGTGCCTGAAAAAAATGGGTCGGGCCGGCCCGGCACGTCCCGTTTGACACCTCTAGCTGAATGTCATGTCTCAGTACGATGACAATTATATTTTTCAAGGGTGATATGTCTCGGGTTCGAGGCTCGTCAGGTGTGGTCTCTCTAATTTTCTGAGTGGGATTCTTGTGCACCGGGTATGATCTCCATTATTGCATTGCTCGAGGGTTGAAATCCAAATTTGTCGTGTTCTTGCATTCAGAAAAGGGCAATCGACAGTGGAAAGCAAGCTGCTGTGGTGAAGAAGTCAAAAAAGGAAAAAGCTCCCAGCGCAGCATCAAAAGTTATGCGTTCCGAAGCAAGCACCTCCTCCACAACACCAAGAGTGAAACCGGAGCTTCCTTTGCCGGTGATGTATTTTCAAGCATCCCTGTTTTATTTCCTGAAGTGATACCTTCTTGCGAAATTTGTTTGCCACTAGTTGAATCGGATGGATGAGCAGAACTGGGGAAAGAATTACTTCCATTATGCTACTGTGGAGCCTCGAAATGATGAGTGAACTGTGTTTGTGATACTAATGCTTCAGTGCTCCAGGTCGGCTGAGGTCGAACATTCAATTCTTGAAGATCTGAGAAACCGCGTGCAGCTCAGCAGCGTGGCTTTGCCATCCATTAGCTTCTACACTTTTATCAACACCCACAACAAGTAATGTTCTCGTTGTGGCTATGATTCCTTTTTTCTGGTCCCTCCTTGCTTCTCTATCATCTTCATCTGACATGTTTTTCCAGCTTGAACTGTTCTTCAATTTCTCATGATGGCGCGTTAGTTGTGGGTGGATTTTCAGATTCCTCAATCAAGGTTTTTCTTTTCTTTTTTTTTTTTTTCTTTTTTTTTGTGTGTGTGTGTTTGGGTGCGCCGCAGCTTCGCATGTCTGGCTTGCCGCGCACCAATTTTCAATCCTAATTGTGGGTCGCGCGGTGTCTGTGACTGTAGGTGTGGGACATGGCCAAGCTTGGTCAGCACTCAGCCGAACAATGTGAGTTGTAAAAAGTTGGACTTTTTCACTTGAGTCTGAGATGCGCTCCTTTCTCAATTTAAAAATTTGCATCTTCTTGCCATATTGATGCCATAGTTTATATCATGAGTTGTGTGTTTGTGGCACATCCATAGAACTTGCTTTTCTTCCATAAATTCACCGTGGTGGGCGCTCATCCTCTCAATCTCATATTCTTGGATTCACCATGCATTTGCTACTTGAAAGAAGAAACGGCATGAATCATTGTGCTGGCAATTCCATAGTTTCTATATCATAAATTTCTGCGTGATTATGCTAGCACTAATACACTAGATCTTATTAGAATTTTGATCTTAAAAGTATTTAGATCAGAATATTACTATGGTGAGTGACCATCTGAGAAGTTCTTGTATTGCATGTAGAGGTGTCAAACGGGACGTGCCGGGCTGGCCCACCTCGTTTTTAGCCAGCCTGCCGTGCTTTCGTGCCGGGCCAGACACGGTTCTGTGGAGGTCAGTCCGGCACGAATCCGCCGGGTTCGGCCTGGTCGGGCTGAATTTCTAATTTAAAAAAAATTAGGGGTTCTGCTGGGCGCCATCTCACCGTCGTGCGCCGAATCTCTAATTTAAAAAAAATTAGGGTTTTGGCACTCACCATCGCGCTCCCGCACTGCCAAAACCCTACTTTTTAAAAAAATCAGGGGTTCGGTGTGCGTCATCATTCTGCCACACTGCCTGAAACCTTAATTTAATAAAAATTAAGTTTCTCAACTCGTGCTGAGATACCGTGCTAACGAGCCACGGTTCCATGCCGGGCCAGGCATGGCACGAGGCCTGGTTGGCCTCGGCATGGCACGATTGGTGCCTTGGTCGGGCACGGCACGAGCCCGGGCACGCGAAATTCCCGTGCCGGGCCGGGCCGGGCCGGCCCGGTTGACACCTCTAATTGCATATATATGTTGGGGGTCATGACTTAGTGCGATGACATTTACATTTGTCCAAATATGGTAGGTCTCGGATCAGAGACTCATTAGGCACGGTGTCTCTAATTTTTGGAGGTAAGACTGTCGCGATATTAACAGTTAATAAACTTCATGGGAAGTGTGAGCCTTGTTCACTGGGCATGTTGGTGTTCTTAGATGTAGCATATCCGTCTGAGAAATTTGCATATTGCTAATAGTAAGTCAGTCTAGCGCAGCTGTATTGCAGGATGAAAGTAATGCTTCCTCAGTTGATTGCGTCCAACATAATGATGGGAAAAGATCTTACACATTGTTTCGTGGCCACTCCGGGCCTGTTTATTCAACTAGTTTTAGTCCGCATGGAGATTTTATACTTTCCTCATCAGCAGATGCGACAAGTAAGCTACCACCCGCCATATTTTATTTCTCTGAAATCATATAAATACTAACATATTGGATCTCATAAGAACTCATAAATTAAATATATTTGGATGATAATAATAATAATAATAATAATAATAATAAAAATGAGATGATTGATCACAAGAGAGGTTCTTGTGTTGCATGCATATGTTGGAGGTCATGCATTAGTGCTATCACAAGTATCTTCGCCCAAGGGTGGTAGGTCTCTGATCTGAGACTCATCAGGCACAGCCTATCCGAATTTTGAGGTTAAGGTTGTCGAGATGTTAATCTCTCTCATATATTGTGTTAAGGTGGGAGTTTTGTGCACTGTGTATGACCTCCACATATATTTGTGTGTTTGACATCATCATAAGCATACAGTGCTTATATATATATATATATATATATATATATATATATATATAAAATAGTGGGTATTTCGTAAGTTTTTAGGGTATTATGTTGTTTGGCTGCAGTTAGATTATGGAGCACTAAACTAAATGCAAATCTAGTTAGTTACAAGGGCCACAATTATCCTGTATGGGATGTTCAGGTGCATATTCTCTTCCTTTTTTTTTTCCAATTTTGTTCTGCAGCCAATGCTCCCATTACATTGCCACCAACCTTTTGCAGTTTAGTCCGGTAGGGCATTACTTTGCAAGTGCTTCGCATGATCGAACAGCAAGGATTTGGTCTATGGACAGAATACAGCCTTTGAGGATAATGGCGGGTCATCTATCTGACGTTGATGTATGCATCTTCTCCCATTCTCTCTCCCATGTTGCCTGTGCAATATTTTCATGATTAGAAACATATGGGGGTGTGTAGTAATAACCTATCTATGGGGTGGTATAATGATAACCTATCTATGGGGTGGTATAATGATAACCTATCTATGGGGTGGTATAATGATAACCTATCTATGGGGTGGTATAATGATAATCTATCTATGGGGGTGGAATCATGAGGGAAAGCTCACTTTTATCAAGATCCCACACTCTTGCTGTAGTGTGGGATCTTAGGGAGATTAATATATTGTGTTTCTTATTCTTATTCTTAGGGAGATTAATATATTGTAGTGTGGTATAATTTAGTTTCTTATTCTTAATATTCTTATTATTCTTCTTATTCTTGTTTTTCATCTTATCTTTCTTATTCTTCTTAATCTTATTATTTTTATTTTTCTTAATCTTATTATTCTTCTTATTCTTTATATTGTGTTTATTCTTCTTATTCTTCTTATTCTTCTTAGTCTTCTTAATCATCTTATTCTACTTTTTTAAAGGTATTTTATTATTATAATAATTCTCCCTTTTGGAAAAGGAATACTATTTTTACAAACTACATACTACCTTTAACCCTCTTACACCCCTTACTTGAAATTACAATACATAAAATATGAATGAAACAATTCTAGAGTTTCCTTCATTATTCAACTCTCAATGTTGGTCTTCTAAGCCACCTTTTGTTTTTAAATCTGGACTTTCTATTAGACCATATTCTATCAATAATTTTATCTCAAAAAATTGAAGAGGTTGCATCTGATGAGTTTCAAACATGAGACTTATTGCTCCCAAACGAAGACTTTTGTTGTCATACCAAGATATGATCTTTAATATATGCATACAAATTACAAAACAAGAAATTTTCAAGTAAAATACCAAGATATGATCTTCAATACATGCATGCAAATTACATGACAAGAAATTTTCAAGTGAAATACCAAGATATGATCTTTAATACATGCATACAAATTACAAGACAAGAAAAATTACAAGTGAAATACCAAGATATGATCTTTAATACATGTATACAAATTACAAAACAAATTTTTTTTATGTGAATAATCATTTCAATATTATCTTTCTTCACTTAAATATGTTTAATTTTAAAATTTTTATGGGATTTAATGTGTTAGTATTTTGTGTAATTGCATATTATTTATTTATAATAACTAAATTATAATTATTGAGATTTACTTTTGTTTGTTAATTTATTTTGTTTTTTTTTTCTATTTTGTTCAGTATGAGATTGCCCAACATATGGGGCTTTCAAACATGAATGTATATGTTGTGATTTCTAGTTTATATTTAATCATACAAAATTATAATTATTTTTCTTTCTTCTTTATTCTTTTTCTCCTCCCTCTATAATCATCATCAAAAAGTTAAACATTTAGCTGTTCATAGTAATTAGTGTGGCTGACTATCTGATGACCATAGGTCATAATTATCATATGAGGGATCAATTTGTCAATCTCTTCAAGAAGATATCCAATTCATAGTTGCTTACATATGACTTACAATAGTTGTTATGTTCTTGTATTTTTGCTTCTACACTTGACCAAGAGATAATTAATGTGTCTCTCTCTATTATATGCACTAGTAGCAACCTAACACAAGTCTGATTGGCATACAAAAAGTAGCAGGTAAATATCTAATCTCTAAGTGTCAGATCTATAATATCTCGTTATTAATGATTATTAGCGTTCTAAATATTATATTTGTATTGAATCTAAGATATTTGTCACTTTCTTATTTTTCTAGGAGATAATATAATTTTTGAGAAAAATATAAAATCTCGTAGCAAATCTCTTCTTGGTTTAAGTTGACACCCAATTTTAATCTGAATACACGACTGACTGTTATCCTCGTGATCATTGAAATAGATCTTGCCTCTAAGAGACTTTTTCACATATCTCAGTATGTGAAGATTCATGTTAAGTTGATACTGCATAGAAGAAATTAGAAAATTATTAATTATATTAATTGTATATGTTATATCCTATGTTGCACGGATACGCCTAGGAACTGCCATGTCTGACCCGTGTCCACGTGTCGGACACGTGGACACGGCGACACGGTTCGGACACGGGTCGGACATGTGTCCGACACGCCATGTGGCGTATCGGATACGCGTCAGAGACATATCCGACGTATTGTTCGGAAACAGTTGTCATTAACAACAGACACGTCGTTTACCTACAGGAGCGTCGTTTACCAACTGACGCATTTTTACGATTCTAACGCGTCGGAAATACACTATATATTAACTATTACTCCTACATCTCTAATAAATTGAGGAGCACGTCGCCGACAGTGAGTTGCCGACAAGCCGATTGCGAGAAATAGTTATAAATTGTCATTGCGTCAAACGGGGAGGGGAGGAGCACACCGCCGAGGCGCCGATAATACCTAAGGTAACCTAATTCTATAAAGGGAAGGGGGGCTTTTGGAATTTGTATCGGGAGGGGGGAGAGTTCGAAAATCAAAACTGTAGAGGGAGGGTGGTGGGGGGGGGTGTTAGAGGGTTTAAATTTTTTTTACATTATTTTAAAATATAGAATTTTAAATTATTTTAAAATACCTAATATTTATAATTAATAATTAATAATTTTATTTTTTTTATCATGACGTATCCTAGTCGTATCCGTATCCTAGTTTTTTAGAATTTACCGTGTCCCCGTATTTTGTCGTGTTATATCTTCGTGTCCGTATCCATGTCCGTGCAACATATGTTATATCTAGTTAGAAACTAGGTATATAGTTAAATCTTCAATATGATTTTCCTTTAAGTAGTGACGATTAGAGGTGTCAAATTATAAGTAAAGTCAATATCTAAATCAATAGAACTATTTGTTGGATCACAATTTAAATGTTTAATATGTATAAGAGTATATCATCTTAAGATTTTTCGTCTGAAACTATCACTGCAAGTATTCATTTAGTTGGATTATTTTCAATGTATTATCTCTCATAATCAGTATATCATCTATATATACAATGAGTAAAACCATCATAGCATTAAGGGTCGCTCATATGGAAGAATGATAAAAAGTCTATAACACACATATACATACCGAACTTGATGATTGCTTGTAAAAATTTTATAAACTATGCTTTTGATGATTGTTTCATGCTACCAAATATCTTATGCAATCTATAATTTATATAATATCTTCTACTCTTACATAATTGTATGTGGACCTCCAACCAAGAGAGAGAGTAGCCCGACAACTAAATTTGAATATGTTGACTCATGATATGGTGACAGGCTTATAAAATTATCATATGTATCAACAAATACAAATCTTGGGAAGACTAGAGTGTGTGAGGTTCCTCATGAGAGGAAATTTCTTTTCAGTCTAGATGAAACAAAATCAGAGACTATACTCGGAGGGGAGACATCACTCAATAAACACAAACAAGAGACGAGCCTACCAAGGTCCAAGGAATCAAATGATTCTATAATTGATTCCTCGGGCTTTGCTTTTTTATCTTTTTATTAAATATTTAAAAAATTAAAATAAGTTTGATGTATCATGAAACAAAAATTCTCAAAAATATGGTGAGTAGAGTCTTCTCTACTCGTATTTCTGCTAGGTATCTATGCATACGTATGTATCATAAGAAATATGTTCTTACTCCTTCCAAGCTGACGTGAAGGATATGGAGACCTATAAACTAACATTAGAAGAATAAAAATTAAAATTAAAACTAATTTGTTTAGAAAAATAATTTACAGAGAGAAAATTAACAAGTTAAATATTGTGCATCACAATGATTTTTGTAAGATTCTCATAGGTTACCACAATGCTCAAGAAGCAAAAGTAAAATGTAATAAAAAGAGAATGATCACCTATAATCTGAGTAACTGACTCATGTACTAATAATCAAAGTGCATGAAGTAAGGAAACAAAACATCCCTGTAGTGATAATATCTCTCCAAATTTCATGCACCAACTCAAATTTGGATTTTCAAATATGCCGTCGAGACAAAGCTAATTTTGTCCACCCAAATAAACATTAAATCTCAAAGTAGGGTGAAATTAAATAAAAATATGATATGAAACCCTATATTGAAGAATTCCCAAAACCCTAATTTGGGCGTTCCTGAAACCCTAAATTAAGATTTTTCACGAAAAAATTATCTTTTGTCCACGGTGCCCATCGCGCCTCCAATTTACATCAAATGATGAAAAAAAAAAAAAAACAAATTTGAGTATCAAATACATCTTACGCCTTACTATATAATGGGCTATTAGGTTGGGACAATCCAATTTACATGTCAAGTGCTCTAATAAATAACAATAACAAATTGGTATAACTATAATCTACAACAGTGATCACCAAAAGAAATGTCAAGGCTCAAAGATTTCTTCACATGTCTCAGAATTAGCTTGTAGCCTTCATAAAGTGATAACCATAGTTTTTAACCATAATTAGTTGGCATTGTTACACATACGCACACATATATGTATTATGCATTCTAAGTGTTACGTAAAATGCTTTTAGGGTTTACCTTGTAATAACATTATCTTTGTCACCACACACAAAATAAATACTCATGATATATATATATATATATATATTATTTATAATTATAGAAATAATAATATATTGGATCACATAAGAAAATTAAAGTTAAATATGTTTAGATAAGAATAATATTGAGATTACTGATCACATTAGAATTTTTTATTATGTATACATATGGTATAAATATATCGGGTTAGAGACTCATGAGATATAATGTCTATAAATTATTATTATTATTTTGATAAATAATTTTTAAATTTTTTAAAAATTAAATTTGAATAATGAGAAGGTGGTGGGCAGTGTTGTTGCTAAAATTCTAATATGGGGTGGCGTTTGGGGCAGTGTGTGGGGTGGCACGTGAACTGCAACTACATTGCCACTGGTTCATGCGACAAAACCGTAAGGCTCTGGGATATGCTGACCGGGGAATGCGTCAGGATCTTCATTGGTCACGGCGGCATGATTCTTTCCTTGGCAATGTCCCCCGACGGCCGTTACATGGCATCCGGGGACGAAGACGGCATGATCATGATCTGGGACCTTGCCAGCGGCCGTTGCCTGACGCCTCTCATGGGCCACACTTCCTGTGTCTGGGCTCTTGATTTCAGGCAATTCTACTGCTCCTTTCTTTTTCTTTTGTGCGTGTGTTTTTCTTCTCATGGTTACCATTTTTGTTGGTACTGCTGCAGCTGCGAAGGTTCGCTCCTCGCAACAGGTTCGGCAGACAGCAGTGTGAAACTGTGGGATGTAACTACTAGCACCAGGGTTTCTCGATCCGCAGAGAAGTATGCCCGGCCTTTTTTTTTTTTTTTTTGTGAAGATTTGGGTGTTTGGGTTAGCTCATGCGCGCCTTGGCCGGCTGTGTTGGCTGACCCATGTGGCCCACATCACCTGAACTCCTAACTCAACATGCCTATGATCTGTGGGTCAGCAGAAGTGTCAAGGCCAATAACAGATTGAGATCGCTGAAGACTCTACCAACCAAGTCCACGCCCGTCTACTCCCTGAGGGTAATTCCTTTTCCGAATCTTCTGGATTTCATACTTAAACAATTTTACTTTATTCTTAATCTGCCCCCTCAGTTTTCTCGGAGGAACCTTCTTTTTGCTGCTGGTGCCCTAGAAAAGAGCAATTAAATAGCTGATAATTGCAGCATGCAGTCAGCCATGGTGGTTCAGTCTATGGTCCACGGCATAGCAAACCACCAAGGGCTCATGGCTTGGTTTGGCCTGGTTGCGTACATTTGTGTGGGCAATGCAACTGTTCCGTACATCACAATTTAATGACGTTGGGCTTAAATTTTTTTTATATTTGTCTTATAGATGTAAAAAAAAATAATTAAGGGTATTCTAGTCATTTTGAATGTAGGGATTTAGAGTCTGGTATTAAGCATTAGCTAAGAAAGGAAGAGTAGCTTCGTGTTTCTCAATCTCTAAGTTCTAACAAACAAGCACAACCTGGAAGTGGCAACGGAGCACTGCCAAAGCATCTAACTTTTAAATCATCCAAACGCCAAAAAAGTAACAGCAGAGCACAGCGCAGCGAGCTAACAGATCAGGGACACCTTATTTGGTCTTCAGCAGGCCAGCTGCCCTGCTACCTCTTCTCCGTTTCCTCGCCAGCTTCGCCATGCGGCCTTGCTCCTTGCCGGAGCTTCCAGCAGCATTCTCCTTATCATTCTCTCTCTCTGGCCCGGATTCAGAGGAGCTCTGCTGCTGATCCTCTTCTGCTTTGGCATCGGGGCTGCTGCTGCTGCTGCCGCCGATTCTGGGTGCCTTTCCCTTCTCGGAAGATGCTGCTCTGGGGCCACGCGGCTTGAACTTGACGCCTTTTGGCGGCGTGCCTTGGTTAGCTCTGGCTCGTTTGATTGCGCTGGCGGTGGCGTCTCTGGGCTTGGCAGTAGCATTGGGAGATACTTCGCTGCCATCCCTGGCGGCCTCGTCTTCAGCCCCATCATCGACATCATTGTCTCTGTCGCGTGTGTCGTCGTCATCATCATCATCATCCATGGCAGTGGCGGCTGTGCCTTTCTTAGCCCTATCGCCATGTTTCTTGCTGGAGGCGTCCCCTCTGAAACTATGGATTTTGCACGAAAGTCTAAAAAAATTGGCCATTTCAGGAGGGGCAAAAAAAAAAAAAAAAAGGCGCACCCTTTGGGCGAAACGATCTCTCTCTTTGGTTGTTTGGTGGTGGGATGATCAGAGATTGCAGATGCAGAGGCGCCTGCTTTTCCTGGTTTGCTCTTCTTCTTCTGTGGCCTGGAATAAGAGCAACAGGTAAAAAGCACTATCACATTTCTACTCTACCATCATTAAGTGGGCACCTTTCCACTCGTTCTTGTAAGTTTTTTATAATTTATATATATTCCTATATAATTATAACATTCACCAACTTAGCCTACACACTAAACTGGAATTAAAAATTCACATATAATCAATAATGCCATAAACAATCACCTAATAAATTCTTGTATTACACACACACACACACATAATACAAGGATTTGGAAAGTGATTGCTTATCTATCTTTGAATGAAATACTTGTTATCATAGTAAAATATGAATGATAATACTCACACACACACACACATATATGTGTGTGTGTGTGTATAGATACATACACACACACATATATATATATATATATGTGTGTGTGTGTGTGTGTGTGTGTGTGTGTGTGTGTATACATACATATGTGTGTGTGTATATACATACATATATATGTGTGTGTGTGTGTGTATACATATATATGTGTGTGTGTGTATACATACATATATGTGTGTGTAAATACATACATATATATACATATATATACATATATATATATATGTGTGTGTGTGTGTGTGTGTGTATACATACATATGTGTGTGTGTGTGTGTGTATACATACATATATGTGTGTAAATACATACATATATATACATATATATATATATATATATGTGTGTGTGTGTGTGTGTGTGTGTGTATGATACAAGGATTTGGTAGGTGATTGTTTATCTTTGAATGAGAATATTTGTCATCACAATAAAATATGAATTATAAGACTATAGGAAATTTATAATCTTTGAATGAAGATACTTGTTATCATAGTAAAATATGAATGAGAACACACACACACATGCATATATATATATATATATATATATATATATAGGAAGTCATATATACATTTGAACAAAGATAATAAATATCATATTTAAAACTCATCAGATATAGTCTCTATAATTTTAAGAGATAAGACTGTTAAGATATTAATCTCTCCCAAGCCCTATCCACCACAAGCAGCACGTATTAAAAGGTATCTTCATCCATTTGCATGATGATCGATCTCACATTTATAATCTTGAATTACATGTATATGTTGAAAGTCATGCATTTGTATGATGACAAGTATCTTCATCCAAAGATAAGATTATCGAGATATTAATCCAAACTAGCCTATCAATTTGAACATTTATTATATCAATCTAAACTAGAAATTTAAGTTTTTCTTAGTTTAAAATTTGGATCACAAGAACAAGTCTCATGGCAAAAAGACCACTTGGAAACAAGCAAGGGCAGAAGAACATACTTTTCGGAAGAAATGTTAGAAGTCATCTGATCAGCTGCTGCATCTACCTATGATGACGCAAAAGCAAGACTTCATCTTATATTGCAGAAACTCAAACAAGCTAAAGATAGAACAAGTGTGAACCTCTTCTTGCTTAAAATCAGGCTCGACATGCTCCCACTTCTCCTTTTTCAGATTAAGTATTTCCTCGTCGCCATCATCATACACTATCTGCTTAAACAAGACATTCTTAAGGCAAAGCCAAGCCTAACACAACAATACAACACCATTCTATCGCACTGAGCGAGGAAAGAAACAATGGCCATGAGATCGAATAGAGCTTCGCGCGACACCCACCTTATGCTTACTTTTAACATGATCAAAATAGGCAACAACACCCTGGTAGAATCTGCAGCCAAAGAACAAGAAATAAGAACACAGACATTGAATTTCGAACACAATTTAAGAATCTAGCAGTTTTCCTATGTGGATCGGACAAAAAAAAAACAAAAAACAAAAATTATATAAATAATAAACATGACCCCTCCACATCTTGATGAATTAAACATATTGGTGACTTGGTATGATCAAAAAATGTTTTACACTTATAGTAGAATTGTAGATAACATACAAGCACATCAAGAATCAGAGTGCTCTTTAACATGATATAAAGATCTCATCAAGTGAACAAGTCTCCCACTTTGTGCACCATCTAGGAGAGATAAACATATCGATAGCTAAGGATACTAATGATGCGAGTTGAGTTCGAGTTCAACCGAACTTGAGTCATTAACATATGTCGAGCTTATTCGAGCAGAGCTCGAGTCGTTAACATTTCAAGTCGAGCTTACTCGAGTCAAATTTTGATCAAATCGAGTCTGATTAACTTCGCGAGTTGTCTCATTTCATTAGCACCTTTAATTATTATATATCCAATTTTAGGAGAATCAATATATATATATATATATATATATCACTTTTATAATACTAAATTATTAATATATATTATAGAAAAATATTCTATTCTGTTACATCTTTTCTTTAAAGAAAATTAATTATTTTTAAAATAAATATATTCATAACTAAATAAATAATAAAAATATATAATTATTTATGAGTAAAGAAATAGAGATATTTTATTTATGTCATCCCCTAAAGATGTAATAGAGATATAAAATTTTTAAAAAAAACTTTTAAAATTTTATATACAAAAATATTCAAATTTCTCGCAAGCTTTCCGAGTCGAGTTATGAATTACTTGACTTGACTCGTTAACATTTCGAGCCTAGTCTTGACTGAGTCAAGTCCAATAACTCGCGAGTTGTCTCATTACATTAGCACTCCTATCAATAATCAAACATCCAAAAATTAAAAAGATTATGTCTTATGAGTCTCAAACATGACTCATACTACTATCTGTTAAAAAGAATTATCATCACGTAAGCCTCATGCTTGGCACATGATCTGGTAGAAATTAATATCTTGATTATTCAACTCCCCAAAAAAGAAATATACAAAAATCTAGTGAATTTCTAGCTCGAGATCTACTATCCATAGATAAAGATAATTATCACATTAAGACATAATAATCTCATATCTTTAAGATGGTATACAAGCATAAACAATATTAGTGGGTAAATCATAAATTTATGCCAAAAATACCATTCTACCCAACAATACAAACCATATTCGCTAAGATAATACCATACAATTCGACTAGTCTTGTGCCACAAATACAGATTCTAAATGCATACCACAAAGCTAATATTAACACGAGCAGATCAAATAATAGGAAGAAGAAGCTTACACTTGATCCATCGGCCACCAAACTTTAATCATTGAACCAACCAAGTCATCCCCAGGAGCTTTAGCAATAGGCGTCTACAAAAGGTAAAACATGAACATGATTTGGGATGTGTAATATCTTGATAGACTTCGCCATTCAAGCTGCTTACTTTTTCTTTGCGTGGGGTGCGTTTTCTCTTACTAGCTGTCTTTGGACTCTCATCCAACTGTTCCTCCATTGCAGAGCTCGTGGGCATTTCAGTTGCAGATGCCTTCTCCTACAACATGAAACACAACAAACATCTCCTTTGACAGATACAGCAAGCTAGGGTGCAAAGAAAGGCCAACTAGATGAACCATTGCCTTCTTCTCTTCTTCATTAGGCAGACTGGGGGTTGATGCCTTCTCGGAAACTAGTTTTCCAGAGCTCAGCTTTCTTCTACCCTTGGATGGCTTCGGAGGGGACTGCTCTTGTACATTGGCCCCCAGCTTATCTGTAGTCTCGCTTTCTTTCTCAGATTCATCTTTCTTCTCTGCCATTTTCTGAGAGCCAGCAGCTTCAAGCTTCTTTCTGCCAGGCCCAGAGGCTTTCTTCTCCCTATCTGCTGTAGTTTCAGCAGGTTTCTTTCTTCCATATCGTTTATTAGCCTTTGCTTCCATCTCACTTCCACTCTCCAACGCCTTCTGCCGAACATCATCATCATCAATACCTGTAGCAGCAGCAGTATCTTTGGTCAAGTTCTTCTTCTTAGCTTTCCTCGAAAGGCTTGGACTAAGGTGGGCCCCATCAGCCGTTGTTGGCATGCCAGCAGCAGCAGCACCTTTGGGAGACCGAGTTGCTTGAGGTGGACTACCCACTTCTCTGCTAATCTCAGAAGATTCAGCTTCATCAGCAGCACATTGTTGCTGCTCGCATGGAGAATGACTGACATCCTCCATGTGACCTCCATCATCAGAACCTTTCTCGCTTTCCTTAGCAGCATCTTCATCTTCCAGACAAGCCTTGGGGGGCAGTTCAGCAGCAGATTTTGATGAAGAACGACGCTTTCTGACTTTCCTCCTGCTGCTTGGTCCTGCCTTCTCCTTCCTATCCTTCTTTTTAACATCCAGAGTATGAGCTTTGTTGATTGATGTGCCAGCTTTTGACCCAGCTGCAGGATCACCATTAACTGGTTTCTGTAAGTAGTTAGAATCTGCAACAAAGTCACTTTCTCTGCCTGCTGCCACCCCATTGCTCATCACAGGCTTTGTTGATTTTCCATTTTCAGGACCATGCTCTTCTTGAGTGCTGAGTTCCATTTCCATCTGTTTATGCGGCTGGAGAAGAGGACAGAACATGAACCAAGAACACTGTAAACTAACCATAAAAAATTCACCAGGAGCTGCACTTGCCTGACAAGTATCATCCAATGACACACCCTCCAGCTTCCTTTCTTTGACCTGCTGTGATTATAGAGCAGAATTAGAACGAGAAAAATTATCAGTATTTCAGCAGTACATATGATCTGGCACAACCACATCAACAATTGAAAGCATAGTTGTGAGACCCAAATATTAGGAATAAAGAGGAGAAATTTCAACTTGTGATTGCTCAAAGGTTTGAACCATAGGCCATACCATAAGTACCCTAAGAGAAACTTCAGAACACAACTCTCAATCTTCTGCTCTCAACTATCTCAAGAGCAATCTATACCTAAGCGAATGCCTTTTCCCAATTTTTTTTTTAGATTTTTAAATAATTATTTGAAATAGTCATATTTGATATTTATATAATGACTTAAATATTAGTTACATAAAGAAGAAAAGTAGTCATGACAAGTCGAGCCACCTGGTCTAGCCCAGCTAGAGGTGTCAAACAGGCCGGACGGCCTGAGGCACAGCCCGGCTCAGCCGTGCCTAGCCCAGCACGATCCAAAACCATGCCTGGCCCATCGTGCCGTGCCAGGCATGGCCCAATACATTGGCCCGAAGGCAAAGTATTTCGGCATGACCCAAACTGTGCCCCTCCCCTTTATCTAGCCAAAACTATCACAAACCTCATAGTCTCCATTCGAGCAACTAGAGAGAAGGTTTCAAAATAATTTGGCTATTCCTTTTGAGAATAGCCTTTAGTTAGTAATCGGGCTTTAAAAATATATTTATTATTATAAATAGTACTCTTTGTTTTGAACAATCATTTTACTCCCACAATATGTTTGTTCTAAAACAATTCGACTAATATCCACGTCCCATTTTTTCAATAATTTCGAGTTCTCTTTCCATGATAAAAACCTAATCATGATGTTGTACAGTCTCTTCAAAGTTAAGATACTCTACAGTGATGAAGTTACATCTTTCACATATATTTTCTATAATTTTATATTTGAGCGGTGTAGAAAGAGCAGGGACAGATGTAGAAGAGAGAGATTTAGAAGTATAATTAGAGAGTTTTTTTTCAGTGAATGCATAGATAGACACCTAGGAGGCTCAACTCAAAAAGTATAACTAGATCAAATTCATCTTCAAGCCTACTTACCCCAATGAATCCAGGTTGAAACTTGGGTATTTGAATATTTCTGCTCCAATCTACTTTAAGACTATTCCACAAAGACTATTCTATAACAAATTCTGAAATTTGAGAGTAGCTGACTTTTGAAACTTAGGTATTGTGTAATTTAAATGCCTCATACTTCTGTGTCATAGGTTTCATAAAAGATTTGATCTAATTCAAGAGCTAACAAGATCTCTATTTCTCATCATTACTCAAGAGCTTAGAGAAATTTCTAAGATCTTTTCTATTGATGATTTCTCTTCTGCACAGCTTGCTTGTTGAGTATGCTTCTGCCTGTGATCTTTAGATAAAGTATCTATACTTGTTACAATTGATGATTTTAGCATACATATCGTATCATTCCTAGGTTCACATATAGGAACGATATTATAAGTTAAAAAAATAAATAATAAATTTATCCACGATGTCCAATATCTAAACTAGTCATGACAATACATCTTTTATATGTCTCACCACTCACTATATAGATTCTAAATAAATACTAAATAAAAAAATATTAGGATTTTTAAAAATTCTTCACCTTCTTGATGAAGTAAGTATATATGAGTGAATGATGAGAATCTTTAGAGAAAATAATATTCAAGATAAAATATATAATATTATATTTAATAACACATCTAATAATAAAGTAGTTATTAACATATTTATTAAAACCATTAAATATTGATCATTAGGAATAATTTTTCACATTAAATATATGTGTCACATCATTAACATGATAGTATAAGTAAGAAACAATATTATTTCCCTCACTTTAGAAAAAATATTAACTCACTAAAATATTTTTGAACGCCTAACATGCAACATAAGTTTGGTAATCTCTATTTGTCTATGAGTCTAAAAAAGAAAAAATTTAAAACGAATGTGAGACACCATTATAATTACACATATATGATATTAGAGTCATGTATTGGATATGAATACATGATCCAACTATATCAATAGTAAGAATGATGAATTTATTATTAGTAAAAGAGACTGGGTTACATGAATTTAATTTATGATATTCTTAAAGATTTATTATGACACGACAAATATATATATTCATTAGTTTATACTCACATCACTTGCATTGTATTCAGGTACATATGCAATATTAGTGATAAGTTTAAAAAATTTAGAGATGACTCAATATTTAGTGACATAACTCTTGAGATGAAAATCAAATACTTAAAATACTGGTTCATCATTCAATCTCTTTTTGTCCGGCTACCTACATAACCCTTAAGGCTAAGATGGAGTGAAAAATATTTTATATATGTATCCTCATATATGAAACAGGAACACCAACCTAAAAGATTTATTCACGAGAAATTGACTAATTTATTTATATACTATGATATTAGGTATGATAGTAGTAGTGGTTAGTCTTTGTGTATGAGCATAGATACCTTATTCGGATACATTACCTTCTCTATTCAGTTAGCGATGAGAAAATGACGAGAAGAACCATTGAATAGGAGCAAACACTCTCGATACTTAGATACTAATTACTACTAAATCTTATTACATATTAATAATAAATATTAATATTTTATAATGATAAAAATCATATGAATAGGAAAAAACTCTCTCTTAATCCACCTATCACATGCTATCTAAGATGACACGAGATCTACTGACTCATCTGGTATCAAGCATAGTATCAGAGTCTACTTTTTTTATTGCAATCAATATGATTTCAAATAGGAGAATAAAATTATGACCAGATATCATTGAGACACTAGCATGCATGTAGGATTAAGAGAATTCGATGTTAAACATTCATGATCAAGATCATGCTGGAATAAGAGCAGAGACGATAAATAATAATTCATTAGACTTTGAAAAGATTAAGCCCACCACTAGTGATACCAACAAATACTTACGCAATGATAATCAATTGTATACTCATACCAATTGAGATTGATAATTTTTATTTTATGTTATTATAAGTTGTGCCATTGTGTTATTATTTATTTTTGGATTGAATGATGGAATAGATATATATTTTTAATATTTTTTATTATTTATTACACTATCATTTGTGTTAATAAATTTATCTTTTTATGATTTATGTAAAATAAATAAATAATATAATATCACAACTCATACAGGATAACCTAAAATATAAAATTTATAAAAATACAATTTAAAATAATTAATCCACAATTTCTCAACCAGTGGGAGTGAGGGCGAGATTGAGATAGTGATAGTGAGAGTGAGAAAGGTAAGTCAAGGCAAGTGAGAGTCGGTATCAGACTCGAAATCTTAGCTGACTAGCTATGCTAGGCTAGGCTTAGGCTAGAATAACCGAGCCCAAACTAGCACAACTCGACATGGCCCGACACGACACAGCCCATTTGATACTACTAAATGAATCACATATCTCTTTAGTTTTACTTTTATTTGATATCATAATTTTGAGAAAGATGGCATTGTTGGCATTCTGTCACAAATGAGCAATTGCGCGTTTGCATCTAATTTTTTTAATTCTCTTAACTTGAATTTTTTTTTCATCTTGAATTGAGAGATATTTGAATTCAATAAATCCTTCATTAACTAATTCTCACACTTCTTGTGATATGAACAAACTTTTTATTTTCATACTATAATAATCATAATTTTCACCTACAAATAGAGATATAAGTATGGATCCTAAACTTATAAAGAAACCATTCATGTAAGATAAGATTTCAAAAGAGTAGATATTAGCTTTCAAATTTTGGTAATTTAGATTAGGACATAAATTTGGATTTGAATAAGTTATAAATCTGGTAGATTTGAACTAAATCTATGAGATATACCCACTTTTTATTCTAGAACTAAATGATTGAATCTCTTTTACGATAAAAATTTTGAATTCTTATGAGAAAATGAAGAACAGAAAAGAAGGGAGCTCATAATTAAAAAGAAGATTGAGAATAGTATGCTTTGTGCCAGATGTTAAAGATGCTTAGAATAAAAATAAAAATGGTAAAGAGATCAATTTCTTGTTCGAAAACAAATTATAGAGAAGAAAAAAAAAGATAAATAATTTTTTGAGAGAGAAAAAACAAAGTAATTACATGCATACATTTCCAAAATTCACTTTAAGTAAATTTACAGTAATCAATCAATATTTTATTATAAGTATCTGATGGATAGTAAGAAATACAGATATCGAGCACACACAATGAAAGTGAAAAGGCTTGGTCTTCGTGTTTTCATTCGGCCTTTGAGCTTATTTCATTAAACATTAAGAAATTTCCCCTTTAATAAAATAGCTTTGAGTCCAAGCAAGTCTTTTAACTGACCAAGTTTCCCATTTGGGAGAGGATTTGTTAGAATACTAACTACTTGATCTTCAATTTTGCAATAAAATAATGACATCTCTCTTTTCTCAAGAATTTTTTTGATTAAGTAAAATTTAAGAGCATAATATTTTGTTCACCTATGAAGAACAATATCATGGGCAATGACAATGATTGACTTGTCATAATGAATATTTGTAGCTTTGGAAACTTCATTCATATCAACAAGTAATCTTCCATTTACTCTTCTATTAATTACTCTTCTACACAACTTGCTTGTTGAGTGTGTTTGTGTCTGCAATATTTAGACAAGTATTCGTACTTTTGATTTGCACCAACAATCTCTTTCTAAATGACTATTCTTCTTACATGTGTTACAAGAGGAAAAAGAATACTCCTCAAAAGGGACTTCATTTTTGATCAGAGTGAATGAAAATTTACTTCTACCACTTTGTTTGCTTTGAAATGATTTGGTGGATCTCATGATCTTTTTCTTTATTTCTCCATAAGTTAATCTTTGATAACTTTGTGTTGAGATTTGATTGAAAGACAGTTTCAATAAAATTATCTGCATGCCTTAGTAGTCTTTGCTCATAAGATTGTGCATGCTGAGTTGAGTGAGTTCTTTTATCTCCTTCATGACTGCTACTATATGATCATACTCATGAATTATGTTGATAAATATTTTTCTACTAATCATCATTCTAAAATATTTTCTCCATGCATCTTTAGTTGATTAACAATTCTAACAACCATGATAGAGAATGAATTGAGTGACTTTGACTCTTTCATCTCAGATTTACCAAGTCTCTTATGAGAGATTGAAGTTTTATTCCTTGTGCTCTCTTGTCTCTCGGGAATTCTTTCAGTAATAGACCATATGCCTCCTTAGCAACACCATATTATCTAAAATAATAGGATCAAAAAAAGACCTTTGCGCACTGAGGCACAAAGATCTCTTAAAGCCTTGAGGCACGAGACGCACCTAAGGCGTTGGCTTTTATGAAATAAAATGTGACTTTGTATGCACATAAATTTTTATTAAATATAATTTAATTGATAAGAAAATAAACGTTTCTAATATTTAAATAAATTTTAATGAAAAAATGAATGAAATTATATAAATTTCTATATATATAATTATAAAATTTGAGAATAAATATATTTAAAAAAAACTATAGTGTATAAGAGATGCCTCTTTAGTAAGGCGCGTGCCTTGGAAGGTAAGGCACTATAGCAAGAGAATAGTTGTACCTTGAGCCTAGGCACACCTTAAGCGTGCCCTTCACAACTATGGTTCCGTAAATCCATCATCAATTAATTATCACATATCTTGTGACATGAATTGAGTTTTAATTTTTATACTCTAATAATCATTATTTTCACCTTCTAGAGAAAACATTTGTAAAAGGTGTGTTTCAAAAGAGTTGACAATAGATCTATGAGGTATACTCAATTTTGTTCTAGATCTAAAGGATTGAACATCTCCTTCAAGGTAGAGAAGAAGAAAAAGAGCTTGTAATAAAGAAAAAGATTAGGACTAGTACACTCAGATACCAAATGTTAAAGATGCTCAGAAACAAAAATAAAAATAGTGCGGAAATCTTATTCTTCTTTAAAGAAAAATTATAGAGCAAAGAAAAAAAGAGAGGAGATGAATAATTTTTTCAAAGAGTAAAAACAAATTGACTGGATGCATATATTTCCGAAATCCACTGAGTACATTTACAATGATCAATCAATATTTTATAAGTATCAAATGGATAATAATAAAAAATATAAAGTTAAATGGTAAAAAAAAATAAAAGAAATACAACGATTGAGCACACTTATTGCATGTTAAGATGCTTGGTATTTTAAAGTGTTCATTCAACCTACAAACTTATTTCATTTATCACTAACAATTTTATCCTAAATTTTTTTCAGATAAAAAAAAATAACTTCCAGCACATTTATACAAATACCCCACTACATACACCACAAATACACAAATAACTAAAAAAATAGTAAGTACCAAAATTTGATATCTTTTTTTAGAAAAATAAAGTAATGTATATCTAATATGATTATCAACAAAAATAATAAAAATCTAAAACTATCATATATGATCATGTACTAACTATCCAACTTTATAATGTACAATTAATAAATCAATGCTAATTAAATACCTAAATATAGCTCCTTAGAGTAAAAAATAAAAAATAAGAACAATCAAGCTTACTCAATTCCTATGGAAGTAATTTGCTCAACTTCTTAGAATAAAAATATTAGAAAAAAAAAATACAATATTACATTTCAATTGTTTGGTGAAATAAGAAATTTAAAATAAATTATGACAAAATTTAAATACAAAAAATAAATATCAATAAAAAAAAATTAGTGTTGATATCATCATTTCTTATAACTCATACAATAGTATCATTGATCATAATAAAATAAAAATTCTAAAATTTATAAAAGAAATAAAAATGATATGATCGTATACGACATGTGTATTGAATTCTAAATGTATGCCCCAAGAGTTCTAAGACAAATAATAAGTATAGAGAAATATAAAAGTAAGAGCATCATAACTAGAACTAAAAATACTCAAGAAGAAAAGTTTAATGAGACTAATAAGTGTATACATGAAAAATTCAACCTGAGTAAATTCAATAATTTACTATATTTAACACTTCTCAAAGAGTATCCTAATCTCTGATGAAAAGAACAAGTCACTACTAGCATTTTCACACTTAAAGTACCCCTTTTGGCTCTTACATTGTCATCATACGAAGAAGTCATTGTATCAAAGTAATTGATCTTCCTAACTCTACTTAATCTACGTGTAACCATAGATATCTAAATTACTGTCTAATAAATTTATAAGAAAATTAAAAGTATCCCTTCACTAAAAATTTATTTCTGCAAAATAATATGCAAGTGTCCAATCAAATATAAATAAAAATATAGTCAGATTTATCATCATAAATATCATTTTATCAATCCTCTCACACAACTATGTTTCAGCCATATAATAAATCATCACATTATAATCGATTAATTTAAATACTAACCACAAATTTTATATCTCACTCAATTCCTAGGAAAGTAATTTTTTTTAATTAAAAAAAATAAATAAACAAATAAAAAAAACTACTAAGTATATTGATGTAACAACTAGATTCAATCGACTATCATATTCATATATAATAATACATCAATCATATGACTCGACCCTGAATGACTCCGCTAACAATATGTTATATTTTTTAGCTTAAGAACCAAATCCTCACTTATATAGCTCATAATGAATAAATGTCCATTTACAAATCTAATAAAATTATTATCATTAATCTCACACTAATAATCATCATTCTTCCACACTGGCTCAATCAAATATGATTAATTTATATAGTTCACAATCAAAACATTTCAAAAAATGCCTACCAATGCTTTGGTGCAACAAGGATAAATAATTTTATTAATTATTTTTTTTTCTTTTTTTTTGACAATATAATTTCAATAAGATGAACCACAAAATTATCCTAAGAGTTTAATATTTACAACCATGTTATTTTGAGAATAGTAACAAATCTCAACAGTTTAATATTAATGTCAAATTAAATTTTAAACATGCTATAAAGTTGGCTAAATAAAAACAAATCATAGTTTTTTTAATAAATATAATCATGTATATTGAGAATACTCACCACTAAAAAAATTAGACATAACGGATTTCTATCATCATCATGATAAACAATATGGTTGGTATGACTATCCTATCATATTTCATAGGTAAGAAAGGTTATTTCCTTTAATTTGAGTTTCATTAGTATTTTTTTATTAAACAAAAAAAAAAAAAAAAAACTCATAGCCAAGGCCATATAGATATTATTATAATGGAATAAGAAATAGGGACTGATCTATAGCCTAGTTAGTTGAATATCTTCCATAGCAACATATGAAATAGAGTGATCAACATTTTCATAACCAATAAATTATGCTCAAAAAGTCAAAATCAATAATAATTGTGCATAATCACTCTTATTAGACTTTTAATGAGTAGTAACGAGGAACTAGAAAAAGTCAATAAATGATTCGTACTCCACTCAGCTAATAGATTCAACATATTCATAACACATGCTACTGATACAATTAGGGTTATATATATATTTTTTAATTCACTAAATAATATAATTATGACATAATTCTCATATAAATTAAATTATGATATATTTTTTTTCATAATTCCCATCTTCTATATCATCGCAACTTATTAATCGAAGTATTTTGTGATTAAAATTATGTACTCCTCATTTATGTTCAACCTATGTAATATATTTATCTCTAATTTTATTCTTTATAAGTAGAAAAATTGGATATTTTTAATTATGTACTCCTCTTTTATGTTCGAATTATGAATTTTTTCAAATTCATTTTAATATTCATATATCTGTTTTATTTATTTTATAAATAACATATCCTACAGCATTCTAATATTTTAAATAATAAAAAAATAATCGTATTAATCTCATATGATCTTTATAGACTTATGATCATATGCTACGATGTTTGAAAACAAAATATATGTACATTTTTTTATTCAATTATGTACTTATGATCTTTATGTATTATTAATTATAATCATTTTTATTTGTATTGAAGTACTACAGTACAATATAATTTGAAATTTAAATTATATATTAAAATTTGATATCTAAATTTTAATTAAAATTTCTTATCCAATAACTGAGTATCGACTGAAGACAGGCCACAGCCACTCCCCACAACACACAAGCCCATTGGGCATTCCGCGGATTGGCCACCACCCAGGTCTCAAATAACAATGCCATTCAACCATTGCCACTTGGACTTGCCCAGCAGGTACCGCTGGCCCAGCCAGGGCAGCCATACGCTAGACCAATGCCACAGCAATGCCATGCGCCCATGCTGCTGCCAGCCTGACCCAACATAACACAATCCAACACGACAATAGAACCCGCACATGTGTCGAATCCTGTTCACATGTTTCTTCTTATCGAGATGAGAAGAAATTGACCTCATCAAAATGGTAATCCACCAATATATGATCCCGATCGATGTTTAGGGTCCATATTTGTGTATTGTGGGAGTGTAATTGAAACTTATCCAACGCATTCAAACACTTGTTATATGAAAAATATTATAAATTTGACCAAGTACCCATTAAAATGATGACTTTTGGCGATTACAAATCAGTCAAATACAGACAAATGCTGCAGCATGTAGAAAGACATGTGATAATTTAATTAAAAAAATTATTTTAACTTATCAAAATAAAATAATTTATCGTTATTTCATTAGATAAATATTATTTGATAAATATAAATAAATAAAAATTGAACAACTGATAATATACCCCCATTGTGTCTGCGTTAAGAGGCTTCCAATAGTAACAAAGAATCACTCTCGAAAAGAGCCATCCATACTGATAATGGATGATCATACTGTACTAAGAGTGTAAAAAATAACCAACAATGATTTGTGACATGCACGTCTACATGGAAAATAAATAAAATTTTAATAAATCCACCAAAAAATTGAATGATATGAAAATTACAACTAATAAAGAATTTATTAATATAGCCATAAACTATAATAATTTACTAAAACAATTTAAAAATTTATGTAAATATCAATTTTAAAATGGTAACAAGTTCATATCTTCAACAAATAATTATCACAATTCAATAGTGATAGTCATGACTCACAAAATAATAAACATCAAATATCATGTCAATTTTGCTTGACAAAAGAGGTAACTGAGAACAAAACTAGAAGTTCCACGACAAGCAAAATCCACTTTAAACATTATAAACTCAATATTAATAAAAAAAAAAATCAAATTATTAATTCCAAAAAAAAAAAAAACCTTTATTGACATAAAATAAATAATTATAACAAATTTGAAATATTCTTAATCAAATAAAGAACAAAATTTTAAAATTACAATATGAAAAAAAATATATATTTAATTGATATCATTACCATAAGAAGTTTAAAGATATTAAACATCCTTGATTATTATAATAAATCTAATAATATCTGGATATACCTATACATTCAAATAAAAAAAAATAAAATTAACAAATAAAAATACAAATTTAATACTTAAAACATAAATTTAATATAAATAAATTATGCTGATAATGTATTGTAAAAGTAAGAAAAACATAAATGAGTTTCAAGAAAAAAAATTATCTTGCATACATCTTACCTTCAAATAACCTAAGGCATCTCTATTACAGGCTCATGATCTTGAATATGAAGAAACAAAAGATTAACCATATACGAGATTTCACATGTCATAAAAATAAAAAAGGATATTATTAAAAAATAAAATGAGTGATCATCTACCATATTTACAGTATTAATATAATTGTAAAACTTATAAGTCTTCTTTTATGAATTTTTACCAAATTTTTTTCCGGACTTCCTTTATAATTTGAAGTCTTCAACATTATCTTTATTAATACATTGAGACCATACTCAATGCAAAAGGATCCCATTTAGCGAGGTGGAGAGAAGTTAATATCTTAATAATTTTACCTCAAAAAATCAAAGATAATATGTATAATGAGTCTCAAACTCAAGACTTATCAATTTTAAACAAAAATATTTACTATAACACGAAGACATAACCGTTAAAAGATAAATACAATATGATAACTTTCGATGTGATCATCCATCTAAGTACTATTCTCTCTCAAATATTTATAAATTTAAATTATTATAAAATATGATAAATTAGTATTTGTGTAATCCCACACATTTTATTTTATAAATATGCACTAAAAAACTATGCCTCGAAGTATAATATTTTTCTAGTATTAAAATTTTAATTAAAGAACAGAATAAAAAACTAAGAAAAAACATCAAAAACCATCCAGAGAAAAATGACCCAATACAAATAAGGACATAGCACAAATAGCAATTGGAGAAGTACATGATGCATTAAATGTCCAAAAAGTATCAAAATAAAAAATAAACAAAAAGCCAAGAAAGTAAAAAAAAAATCTAAAATTACTTATAGTTTCTTTTTTTGGGGAAAGTAAAAAAAGAAAATAATAAATACTTAATGACATAAAAAATCAAATGAGAGCACCCACCAACAAAAAAGATGTTATTGTAGATGATTGTAACATAAGAATAGTAGGGTGGTATTATTGTTAATGAGAATGGATTTGAAGTACTAAATATAATATTGATAAAAAAAACATGCATAATTTACATAACACATAACAAAGAAAAGAATAAAATATATATGACAATAAATTATATTAGAGAATATAAAAAATAAATAAATAAATATAATAATAAAATAAATATAATAATAAATACATTTACTAGAAAAAAACTCCCAACTAGTCTCAAATTTATGAAAATAAGACATCGGTTATCAAAATAGTTAGTGTTTTTGAATTTTGAGCATGTATCTTATCCTACTTTATGTTAATCACAATTAAGAATAAAAAGTCTTTGAAATGAATCTTAACACAAAATGCAAAAGATGAATTAACTATGAGATATAAATGCATGTTAAAAGAATATTTAGAACAAAAATAAAACATGTACGAAAAAAAAATAACAAAAGAAACTACACTTCGAGTTTCAATTTATAGTCAAAGGATAGTTGAAATTGAAAAGAAATGACAATTTTAGAGAAGACTCATTAAATGCAAAAAAAAAAAAAAAAAAAAAAAAAAAAATCAAATGATGATGAAAAAAAATAACATTTACGAGATGAAAATAATGACAATTTCTATTTTACAATAATGAACAAAGAAAACCCTCAGGGATTTTGTGCAATTTTTTACCAAATTTTACACGTGGCTGTCAATAATGTTGATTAACATGTGTTCAAATTTGTGCATATATTTTTTGATTGATTATTTATGTTTTCATCTTTAATTTTTTATGCTTTTATATTGTTACAATTATGTTATAATTATCTTTTTGTTAGAATATTTTAACTTAGAGATACGACCACCCAACATATAAATTGTCCATATAAGTTTTCACATGGTAATAGAGCAGAAAACATGCAAACCCTTGATAATATGGAGAAAGAGAGAGATAGAGAGAGAGAGAGAGAGAGAGAGGAAAAAAATTAGTGGTAAGCATTGGTACAAAACAAACTCACGTGCATGCAGGAGTGTGCAGTGTACACATGCAATGAATGCAGATTGAGCAATGCAACATGCATGCATTGTGTGTGTAGTAATTCAATTATTATTTCGTGGTGTTTTTCGAATACGTGCGTATGTTTTGAATGATAAAGGAAACAAAAATTATAATTATTATTTGGTAAACTAGTATAAAAAAATTATCTGTGATACACAAATACAGTTCAAATGTGACATACAATATATTGTGAAAACCAACAATATCAATGTACTCATCCCAGACTAGGCAGATATAATATATTACTTCTTAGCTTAAGAGAATGAGATTAGAGAAGCCTTGAGAATCATGGCATAACATAACTGATTCTACTCGTTTTATACCTCTAGCTACAAAATTTTTGGAGAAATTCATAACAGACAAGGATGGGACTGAGAGATTAAAACAAATAGCATCATCTTATTGATATAAAATTTATGTTTTCATTTTTTAGAATGCCACGTATAAATTCTGAGTGATCATGCATTTCTCAACATTTCAAAGATGCATCAAAAAGTTCAATATATATGAAATACACATAAAATTATTGTGGAGACATCTTATACAATAATATATATTGGCAATAGAGAGTATCAATCATAATAAAAGCAAAAAAAAAAAAAAAAAATCGATATAATATACACATTGTATGATAAGTAATCACACTGTGAAAAACTAATAAGAATTATTTTGAAAGAGGATGTCACAAGAACAACAGGTTATTAAGTAAGACAAATCAACTTTCAGAATAATCTTGGAATTTTCACAATTAATTTTTATTCCTCGATTAAGACAACCCTCGTGATCTATTTCTCACTTCAAACTCTTGGATTATCGACTCAATAATTAATAATTATATCACAGATAATTATTCTTTGTTTATTTTATATTTTTTATTAAATATTATAATAATCAATGATTAATTATTTAAAACTCTTATTTATAATTTATGCTAATATTAACTTGCTATTTTATTTCTTTCATGTATTCAATTTATCTTCCCAAAAAATTTTACTATAATATTATTTTTTCTTTCAATTATATTTTGTAGGATCAAAATATTTTGAGAAAGATCTCCTTTGTGAATGAGTAGAATGAATTATATGACTTTATGTAATTCATTTTTTATATAATGTCAATCATTATTGACTAAGTTGAGAATTTTGGATAAGTATGAAACACGTATCTATCATAGATTATGAGACTTGTCACTTTAAAAATAATCATATTTTTGACATGGTTTTAAAAGGCACAAGGCATACCAAGGCTCAAAGGTCTCTTGGAGCTTAGAGTCATAAGGTGAACATAAGGTGTGGATTTTTGTGAAGTAAAATGTGATTTTGAATGCACATAAATTTTTATTAAATTGATTATATTAATAAAAATATAAATGTTCCTAATATTTAAATAAATTTTGATGAAAAAAATGAATGAAATTATATAAATTTTAATATATAATTATAAATTTTGAGAATAAATATATTAAAAAAAAACTATTGTATATAAGACGTGCATCTTCAATAAGGCGCATACCTTAGAATGCAAGGTGCTAAGCTAGGGAGTGGTTGTGAGTTGAGCCTAGGTGCACCTTAAGCACGCCTTTCACAACTATGTTTTTGTCACTAAACTTGTGTGCATAAGAATTCATTTAACCTAACATGCTTAAACATATGAAGTCGATGAAAAAGAAATTTAGTTAAAATTATTATATTTATTTATGATTATTGATGTTTCACTTAATTATTTCTTTTCTATTTTAGATCATATATATTTTTCAATTATTTTATAAAAGAATAAAAAAATAATTTAATAAAAATATTTAAGTAATAATGAAATAGAATATATATATATATATATATATATATATATATATACACACACACACACACAAACACACATATAATAACTTCAACACATACATATACCATATTAATTATGATATCATACAAACTCTTTGTGCTAGCACACTCCTATAAAATATGATGATAAAAAAATAAAATACATATTTAATTAAAATAATTATGATACTTTAGTATTATAATATTTTGCAATAATTTTTGAATGATATACTTGTAATCATAAACTATCTAAACACATAAAAATTTTCATCTATCACTTCTCATCATATATCTTTTTAAAACTTATATCCTTTAAAAAGATTATTAAGATTACCTCTCAAAAATTTTGAAAGTACTTAATTTGCTCAAGATCTCTTCAAAAAATATTATAAGATGATATTTAAAATAATAAAGTATTTCTTTTTTTATTACTCTAATACACAAAGTATGTACAAGTATGATTTGCATGAAATTGATAGAGTGTTATGATTAAATTTATATTTTTAAGTATGACACATTCTTTAATAGATCTAGGCAAAATAAAGATTTAAAAAAAAAAAATTTTGAATCTCTTACTATTCTTTACTAATCAAATCTCATATAGACCTGAACTAAGAATGAAAATCACCCCAGAGCTACTTTTGATTTTTAACTTATTTCATATTATGACTCTTATATAAAATCATTATATGTATCAAAATGTAAATAACAAATTGAGTTGGTATGAGATTTTCTTATAAAAAGAATTTCCCTCGATTCCATTTGGCTAATAAGTCTCTGGTTAATTGCAGCCCCAACTAAAAATAAGTTGAGAGCATGAAAGTTTGACCACCCAAGACTTCAAGTGTATTGTAGAAGTGAATATACACAACACATTCATAGCAGAGAAGTTTTTAAGAATCTAAATGATCCTACATTTGACTCATTTAATTTTAATATTCTGATTATTTTTAAAAGAAATAAATGAGAAGTACTCAATACTCCATTTCATAGTTAGTCATACACACTTATTTTTTCTTATCTCTTTTAATACTTCTCTTTAGAGTACTTTAATACTCAAAATTCTTTTTAAGATAGTATTTCAATAATGACAGTGCCAGATCATGTTGGAAGAGATAAATATTCTTTAATATAATGAGATTTAGGAATTAGTACATCGATATATGAGAAAGCTAGTTAGTTGTTGATGAGTTCACTACTATGATAATTCCAAATAAAAAAATAAATCATCTAAAGATAAAATTTGTTGCGAATGAACTTTTCAAGTATTTTTTTAATGTAAAGCATATTTTTGTCATGACGACCTTGAAAAAGTAACAGAAATGTTAAATTCAATATAAAGATTACCAAAGATATTATATTATCTAAGATATTCAACAATGACTAAATTTAATATATTTTTACTAGCAATTTTCTCTTTTAATTTACATGAGTGTATCAGATTACTTTTTTTGTTTCAAAATGAGTTTTGATGTCAAGTTTATCTAGTTAATTGTCTGCGGATAATTAGATGTTAGTCTTGGAATGCTTAGATTCTGCCTTCGAACAGAGATGACATGCGAAAAATGAGATATTGTGTTTTCACAAAAAATATATATACAATTAATATTCTTACAAGGATTGATCATTTTGATTGTACTTTAATAAATTCTCTATTGAGTCAGATATTAATGTTTGCCTAATAAAAACACTTTAGTTATCTCAAATATATACAAAAAAATCATATGATAGAATAATTATATGATTATCACTAGATCAAATATAATTTATTGAGTCGGATATTAATTTGTTTGATAAAAATTATCTAGTTATCTCAATTTATACAAAAAATCATATGAAAGAGTAACTATATGATTATCACTAAATCACATATAATTTATATACTCAGGATAATTATTATTTTTTAAAGTATTCATCACAAATTCATATACATGAAGTATTTTCCTAAACTGAGATATGTGAAAATCTTTAGATGCCAATATCTCATTCCATGAAAAAAAACACCATCAATTAGACATTAATTTATACCAATAAAAGAATTATTATAATATATATACTTTTATTGGACATAAATCTCTTTGAAAAATGAGAGACGGGAGGTTCTCACAAGAATCAGTGTGAATGTAGAATCCAAAATGATAATGACAATGACTTATGAGATATGTTGGATCATGCACTATCCTAGGAAGATCAAATGCCCATTTCTCATATTACTACTAATTATGATAATTAGGTAGTGAGACACACAATCATCAATCTAACATTTCACAAGCATATGAAACATAATGAGATGGATTATTTTTTTTTTTCAAAGAAAAGATCTAGAATCAATATGTTCTTATAGAAAATTAATTATATTACAATTTGATGTTAAAGATATTTACATGCTCGTTTGAAAGAAGAACTTACAATTATGCTATTGTTATCTTTTTATCATAATTGTGTTACTTAGTGACTTGTGGACCCAACATATGAACTACTCCTATAAGCTATAGATTGTCTTATTTACATACAGTTATTCACATATATAATTTTTCTATACTATTTATAAATTATGTTTTTGATTATATCGTAAATATTTTCTGATGATAATAGTTTAGAAATTATATTATAAAAATTTGTGTTTGAATTTATGTTGTGCTCATCATTTTTCAATTCTTACATAATTTAATAAGCATCATAACAACGTCACTTTCATTAATAAAAAAAAAAAAAACAGATTGCACCTTGCTTCAAATGAATTCCCATGCCAATTGTGCCTTCACATTAGACACGACTTCGACAACATGACATGAATTTCCCATTAATTTTAACTTGATAAGTGGTTGGTCTTTCCCAAGCCCTAGTTTCTCTTGAATCATGCCTAATTAGGGGTGGCAAACAACCCATGTTGGAAGCCAGGCACATAATTATTGTGGAAGCAATAAGCATGAGTTATGCCCAGCTTAAACGGAGCAAAAAAAAGGGGTTCATCATTAATGGCGACATGTTCCACTAGATCAAAAGGAGTTTAAAGAAGATAGAGCAAAGTTATTATCTTTAACAAACATGCGCTTGCTAAGCCACATAAATGGGGTTCATCATGAATGCAAACTTAAAAAAAAAAAAAAATTAAGAAACGACGACTTTACCATGTCTTCATCATCAGAATGAACACCTACAAGATTGCCTTGGCATATGGAAGCAACGGTATCAGAGTAATCATCCACGGAAACCCCCAGAGATCTCACAGCATGAAATAAGTAGGGTTTAACTTTGGAGGCACAGAGTCTAAGAACTCTCTCCGCTAGTTTCCGAGCAATAGGCAATCCATCCTGCGGGAATATAATCATGGTGAACATGTGCATTAGAGAATAAGTAAAGCACAAACAAAATAGAGCAAAATTAAAACTTGCCCTGTTGCTTATTCTTAATACATTTAACAGAGGAGCAAGTAGTTCTTTAGATATATCTTCACTTTCTTCTAGAACAAGTGCCATTATGGTTTCCATGGAGGTGAAAACATTCTTCGCATGACAGTCCCTGAAAAAAAAAGAGCAATTAGATCATTTTCATGTGTTTGCCCATCTGGTTACTACATTCTCTTTATGGATCATTAAAAATTAGCCATTATCAACTAGAGCACCACCAAAGTATAGGGTGAAAAAGAAATTCATACACAACACACAACATTCCAGCCACGCGAGGCATAAAAGAGGTAAATCCTAGTCAGTTTTACCCCCCCCCCCCCCCCGATAAATCAGAGGAGCAGTGCCTAAAAAATAACGAATTCAAGACATTTCACCTTTGAATGAAAACACTTGTCATCTTATTAAGGAAAGACTTCTCCAAGACCAATTGGCACCAACAAATTATTAAGACTGCAAAAAGATAAAGAAACTCAAAAGTAAATAGTTTTGTAGTTTATCTCTTATAAGGGGTATAAAACAAAAACATAAAATAGGTAAACATAAAAATTCAGTTTGGGGTGCTAAAAATATATGAAATAAAATAAAATAAAATAATTGAAATACAGTTCTAGAAGACACACCTAAGAGTCCAAGGATGCATCTTGTCTGAGGCATGGCTAATTATAATTGATCGGCCACGTAAGCCGACTACCCATTGCGTGAAAATGCAACAGGCTCTGCCATGGACGGTCATGCACAATCCGAACTAGCCCGACACTCGATCATACCACCATGCAGTGCTATGCCAGCCAGATGGTTCCCATGCAGTGCTTGGCAGACACGATGTTGCATGAAAACATAACACCATGTCTGGCATGTAGAGGTGTCAAACGTGCCGGGCCGGCCCGGGCCGGGCACGGCACTGCACGGTTCGGCCGTGCCTGGGCCGGCCCGGCACGTTCTTAAAGCGTGCCCGGGATAAGAACATCCCGTGCCGTGCCGTGCCGTGCCTGGCCCGGCACGCCAGCATGAGTCCATCCCGTGCCGGTTCACGCAGGCACGCGTGGCACTGGCAGCGTGTCACGCGTGGCGTGGCGTGAGTCGTGACCTGTCCGGCCGTCCCCTGGGCGTTGCGGCTCCCGCCTGCCCGGCAATGCCGCTTAGCCAGTATGGCCAAGGCGTGCCCGAGAGGGCACGGCACGGCACGGTAGCATGATCGTGCTCGTGAAAAACGGGCCGGGCCGGCCCGTTTGACACCTCTATTGGCATGGCACGACCCATTAACCACCTCTAAGTAAGACATGCCAAGATATCTCTCTCTAATATCCCAAATTAGGAAAAGAAACCTTGTTTACTACATATGACATACATACAATGAAACTATTGAACATAATATCTTATATTTTAGCTATCACAATAAAAAATAACAAGTGTCTACTACAAATGAGCACTGAAATAGCTATTATTATAGTTTAAAACTCTACCTTTGCAGAATATATAAAAATACATTTCAACCTCTTATTTTTCAATAAAATAAGATCTAGTTTAGTTTTGAAGAAGTACGACATCATGTAAAAAATTTATAAATGTGCACTGAAACTCTTCAAACAAAACAAGAGCTAATAACTAAAAAATATTAAAACACATAAATGTGCATATCTTATGAAAATACATTACACTAAAATACATCTTTACCTACAGTGAAATAAATATAAAATTGAGCATAAGAAAAATTACAATTACATAAATGTGGATGAGAAATTTATAAATAATTAATTATACTAATAAAACATTCGATATCTGTCAAATAACTTCTTGCCTAAACTGAGAGAATGCATAATCTTATTGAAAAAAAAATCATTTCAAGATTCTTAAATCAAAATTTAATCTGAAAAAAATATATTGAATTATGAAATATTCAAATTACCATTATATTCAATAATAATATTATTCCTACATTCTAATACTAAGTTAAGCCTATTATTTGAATTATTTTAGTACACAAATAAATTATATAAAACACCATCATTAAATTGAAAAAAAATTATAATCAAGAAAATATATTAAACAGAGCTTTAGAACATTACTTTAATTTATATAACAACCTTCATAATCTATTAATAAATCGAGCGACTACTCAATATTTATCTTCAAGATCACCGTAAAAAGTTGTATTTTTTACATAAAATTAATAAATCAATACCTAAGAGAATTTGCCAACAAAAAGAAAAATAGCTAAATTGAAATCATATTGATTCCACCATTAAGCAAACCTATAACTTTTTAGGTGATGCGTGCCAGCCTGATAGGACCCATTGGACACCTATAGTCTAAAATAGTAGGATTCGCTTCTTATTCTAGTAGTACATGAAATTAAGAAGACATGACAGTATCTAATTAGAATGATAACAGATGTTGCATCCAACACAACATAACATTTATTTACTCTTAATTTAGAAAAAAGAAATGCGAAGCTCGCCAATGGAAAATAATCATGCATGATATTCCATTAAGTAATTTGTCACGTGCACCTTGGCATGCATTGTGTCATTTTTTTTTTGTTTTTTAAAAGATTATTAAATATAAGCAAATTAAATCTCAATTTATTAAGTTAAAATGCATATTAATTCAAATTTTAATAAAATAAATCTTATATATTCTTATTTTTATTATAGGCTATCGAAGCCTAGTTTACATTTTTTTTATTGATAGGAGCATGCATGTCAGCTACCCGAATTCATTGATTCATTATATAAGAACACCACATTTATGTTTCACGATTGTGGGTTATTGAATATTATTCATTTTTTATTTTATTATTTAACGATATATCGAAGCCCAAGACTCTGAGGGAGGAGATGCACAACCAATGTGTCGTGTTCCACCATCACACGCTCCGTCGACGTGTGGGGGGCTTTGTGTAGCAGCATGGAAAAGTGGATTTTTGGCTGTGCAATGTGTATTTTTCGTCTGTGCGATGTGTATTCTTTGGTTGTGCAGTGTGTTTGTTGGGAGTTTTCAGCTATACAAGTGTGTTTTCAATCTGCATTCTGCAACATTTCTCGAGGACAACATTTTTCGGAAGGTGTATAAGAATTACATTGTGGTGAAACTAGGGTTTGCTGTGCAAAACCCTTTTTTTTACAATAATATTATATGGTATCTTTTGATTGAATTTAATTTTAAAGTATATTAAAATTATAATTACTACTCTATGAAAAATTAGGAATTAGAATTACTCACAGTGAATAATATGAGTCAAGACAAGATTCTTTAGTCATGAGATGTCAAGCCACCTGACAAATAAATCACTCAGCAATGAGATAAAAAAGTAGCTACAAACACACTCTCATCATTTAATTGTGATTTGACAATCCATTGAGATAGAGTTGACTTCAATTTTCTTATAATGCATGATATATAAGATCATAAATGAGTTTGTAATATCATTATATCTATCTCAAATGACACAAATATATGATATAGATACTTAACATCTTTGACTGAGACTGAAGAAGATTAAAAAAATAGAGGTAACAATTCACTTCAAGTAGTTGATTCTATTGGCTCTATAGCTCCTAGAGATTTTTTTTTTTTTTTAGCCAATGATATTACAAAGAGTGTTAAACAAATAAAGAAATTTCTAAACATAATATTCTTATATATATTGTTCAATGAATTTTAGGTGGTATGGAGTTTCTCATCTGATCATAGTTACATTACAGAGCAATTCAATTTATATATAAAAATATTATAAAATATTAAAAAATGTTGAGTGAATTATAGAATATTAAAAATTGGTCATAATTATTAAAAGTTAATTTCAGAGATAAGACCGAGAGCACTGTAAATAATTAATATAGACATACCAACAACTACATTCATCCAAGAATCCTAATAAAGTCCTCCCACCATCTAAAACCCCTACTTAAAGGAGATATTTAAGATTCCTCCCCAATGGGATAGCAGCATGTCTTTCCCAACCTTCAAGTACTATAGCTCATATGGCTTATTCGCCTACTTCACATTTATTCATTATTGGCACATGAGTTAATAATCATATCATAGATAATTATTACCTCTCTATCACCTTATTTATATGTTCATTAAGTATTATGATAGTCAATAACAATCTCTTAAATTTATTAGATATGCTATTGTTTAACTTGATTTCTTTTTTTTTTTTCATATATTTTGTTTATATCTAATTATTCTATTCCTTTTTTGAAAACTCATTTCTGATTTTATTATCTTTTAAAAATATTTATTTGGATGATCATAAGAAAAATATTGCATATGAGCTATATTGTTTTTGAATTCTTCAATATCCAAAGATTATTTATTTTAATAATTTTTTTTTTTGCATGACATATTTTTTAAGCGAGCCTATAAAGAGAAAATCCAAGGTATACATTTAAATGCATTAATTTTCTAATTACTAATAAGTAGCACTTGAACCTCTAGTTAAGTAAGAAAATCAACTATCAACTATATCTAAACTTATTGATCCACACATGAAATAATTATATGTATCAACAAATATAAATTATTTTAATTCTAAAGAAAGTTTTCTTATGAAAAGAAATCCCCTTTGAATCCAGACAACTCAATGTTCCACGAATCTACTCCAATTAAGACTCATGAAGAACTAATTATTGAAATATATTGTTACTCAAAACTTAGAGTCTATATTAGAAAATAAGACATATGTAACCAACTTAGACCAAAGACAAATCTAATGGAAAGATGGATGATCATGTAATCAATCTCTATAATCTAGAACTTCCGATCACGCTTTGAAAGAAGCATATGAAGTATACTCAATACTCAATCTCTGAAGTTTTGCTAAACTAACATATTTTTTCTTATTTTATTTTGTTTAATATTTCTCATAATCATACTAGGAAAGAAAGAACATATTCTAAGATAATATATCACCAAGATGACTCCAAGCCATATTGTAAATGATAAATATTTTATCACCAATAAGATTTTAAAACTAGTATCACAATATTTAAGAATGTTCATCATCAATTGCAGATATTTATTCATTGTGAAGACTAGTCCAAATAAAAAAATAAATTACTTTAATATGAGACTTGTACCAAAGAATTTCATTCAAATATTTATTATAGAACAAAGACTTTATCTCTCAAGTGACCAAGATGACCTTCAAATGAATAATTATTTTATTGACATCTCACAAATTAAAAATACATTAACTAGACAAAAAATATTTTTTTATAATAATATTGAAAAGGAAATGTATAAACAATAACCATATGTATTTCAAGCATCACAATAAGACATAATTTATAAGTTGCAAAAGACATGATATGATCCAAAAAAGCCACTGAGAATAAAATTTATAAAATTTTAATAGACAATCATCTCATTTGTCTTGCATATATTATAAGTTTTTTTTTGAAGAAATTCTAATAATATGATAATTTTACTTGTGTACGTAAATGATAATTTAATTTAAGATGACGAGATGAGAATCATCAAGCTAAAAAATTATCTTTAATCATAATTTTAGATAATAATTTTATAAAACTCAAATACTTTTTTAGGATAAAAATTATCTACTCCAAAAAAATTAGTGTGTTGTCATGAAGAAGATATGCAGTTGATACAATCACAAAAATTAGTTTGTTAGGTTATACTCTAACAAATACTCCAATTAATCTAATTACTAATTTCTTTTCGATCTGACTTTTCCAATTAGCTCTAATACTTTGAGAAAAAACATAAGTAATATTATTTATTAGACCATCATCAAATTTGAAATAGCTTATATGTTTTCACATAATAATTAATCATTTTCTAAATCTTTCTCAACGAATTTACAAAAAAGAAATTCATTACTAGTATTTATATTTTTCTTAGAAATAATTTTTATTTCCAAAAAGAATAAGACACAATTACATCGAGATTCAATGCAGAAGCAAAGTTCAAGAGAATGATGATTACATGCGAGATACTTTGGATCTTCTTGATGAGATTGGATAACTTTTTTTTTTCTCAAAATATTTTATTGTGACAGTCATACATTAAAAAATATAACCTCCAATCTAAATATTTCATGAGCATATAAAATACATAAAGATCCATTATTTTTTTTCTCATGAAAAATATTCAGGCTACAATCATTGTTATAACTTATATCCATATATCAAATCAGACATCATACATCTTTATGAATATCTTTAAAAAATCATAATTTATCATTCTTGCTTCCGAGTTTAGCATTATAATCTTTATGCATTAACATGGGGAAATTTATTGCATTTTATTATTTTTTTAGTTTATTGACCAATTTTATTTTTAACAGGGGCACACAATAACACAACATATAAATTGTTTATTCCATTATCCAATTATATAACAACATGTGTATGTTTCATGATTGTAAGTTATTAATATTATTTTGTTAGTTATTACAAGTTAAAATACAAAAAAAAATACTCAATATAAAAAATATCAAACACATCGCACTTATATGACAATCAAAAATGATCCTTAGCAAATATTTCAAAATATTCTTTCCAAGTATGAATATCCAAATCATCTCAATTAGATATTTCTTCTTTCTTTTAGCTATTTATTCTGTTATAATGTATCATCAGAAGAAATCTGATGTAAAATCTTATGATCCATATAATATGTGTTAAATTAGTCAGACATATATTTTAATGAATTATTACATCTTAATATTAAATTTAACGAATTAATTTTTTATTATTTAATAAAAGTTTCAAAAAATAAAAAAGTTAAGTAATAATTTGTCATAAATTGGTGATGAATTAACTTGTCACAAATAAAATATATTAAAGTATATCTTGAATAGTAATCAACAAACACAATTAAATATCTATATCATTCTTTGGTCATATCTCTACTAAGTTTTTATACGCCTGAATGTATTAGATCAAATGAGTTTTTACTCAAATCAAACTAACATGTACAATATAAAATTTTTATAAGTTTTTTTTAACTGACATGTCTCACACTTTATGACTAAGATAAAATATTCAATTTAACTAGTAATAATGCCCAAAATGAGAATATACAATTAACGAGTTCAAAACATTCATGCTTATAAAGAGATATCTTATTGTTAAAGAAAAAAGCTTTATGGTTCATATAGTTAGCTAACATGATTGTTTAAGAGAGAGCATACAATCCAACTTGTTAAATCTTAAATAAAATCTTTCTTAGAGTTCAATTATCCTGCAAATAAACATAAGTAGAATTAAAAAAATATAATGAGATAAAAATTATCTAAAAAAATAATAACAAAGAATAAATTAATAAAAGAATCAAAAATAAGCATAATACGAAAAAGAAAAAAAATTTAATCTGCATAATATCATAGCCAATAATTTTCAAGTATTTTCTATTAACAACAATAATATTCTACAAAATAATAGAAAAATATAGAAAATAAAATGTGATTACTAATAATATAAATAAGAAAATGAATAAAATAACTAATAATATCTAAAAGAAAAAAATTAATCTATTATTATCTTAAAATTGAGTATTATATACTCATCTCTAATAAGTGTGGCAGTCGATAAGCTTTATGATTACCTCTAGGTAGCTCAGACAGTCAGCTTGTTTCTCTCACTACCATGTAATACTCTCGATCTCATATCCAAAAATAATATATAACAATTATTTTTGATATGTTCTATATTCTTATAATGAATACAATAGATTGGAACTCTCATTCATCTATATCTGTTACAATAATCCATATGCTACACAATTGTAATTCCTCTAAAAAAAATAGATGCACCCAATTCTCTCTCCTTTTTTGTTTTTTTATTTTAATTTAACACTACATATAGAACTATGGTTTCTGCCAGTTAGGGTTTTTACCGGTCATCATCATGCCAATTTCGTGCCAACTGTCGAGCACCCAACCAAAAAACACCACCATTCCCAGCTACGCTCACCATTGTGCGCCCAATAGCACACACCATATGCTACACATCTGCCCAAATCACCGGGCATCCAACTAAGCACACCAAGCACCCAACTGCACTTACCACCACACCCTCAAATAAGTGCACAGCTGCACTTACCACCACACCCTCAACCAAGTGCACAACTGCACTCACCACCACACCCTCACCAAGCACACAACCATGCACTACCATGTGCTATGTCGTATACCACCATGCACACCCCTTGTGCTACAAGGTGCATGTGCACAATGTAGTTGCACAGTGGATGTGCAACTACGATTTACAAAAAACATAAAAAAAGAAAATACTTTAAGGAGGAAACACGCTTTATTCACTCTGATACCATTTATAAGTTAAAATGAGAAAAAAAAACAAATAGAACTCAAAATGAAAAAAATCACACATCACCTTTATATAAAGGACGAAAATGACTTGAACAAACAACAGGTTGGGTGCTCCAATCAAACAACATAAAAAGTAAAACTTTATCATAACTATTTATAAATTTAGATCTCATGCTCCACATGCAACTCGTCTTTCAATATGTGATAATTTTGCTGACAACTTATTATATAGTTTAAAATAAGTAAAATTTAAATACTTAATTTGGCAGCTTATTTTTTTTTATCTCAATAATTAACACAACCTCCAAAAAATTCTTATATATTCTAATGTAGCTAATGAGAATAAATAACTTTTTAAATACTCAATGATTGAGAAAAGAATATCCAAAAACAAGATATCAAGATCATGATGATTCTCACTATATAGATGTATTAATTCAACTTGGAATAGTCAGTATGAAAGTTCACTGTAACACTCTCTCCCGAGTTGAGAATATGTATCCCCATATTAGAATGTTGCTCTTTAATTGATGAATCATCCCAAAGTAGAGGTGTCAACCGGGCCGGCCCAAATTTTTTGAGCACGAGCGTGCCGCCGTGCCTGGCCCGACACGGTTTAAAATAGCCTGGCTCGGCACGGCGGGCCGTGCTGTGCCTTGCATGGCCCGCTCGGGCTTGCATGTCCGTACGGTTCGGGATTCGGGGGGACCGCGTGTTGGGTCAAATCAGACCCGACCCGCGGTCTTTTTTGCGGGAGGGGCCATCGTGGGGTCGGGCTCACGGGACACCCGGCAAGGGACAAACCCGTGCCGGTGTGCCGTGCCGCGGGCCGAACCTTGCCGGGTCAGGCACGGCACGGCACAGGCCCGGGCATGGAATTTTTCCCTGCAGGGCCGGCCCAGGCACGGCTGAACCGTGCCGGGCCGGGTCGGCCCGGCCCGATTGACACCTCTATCCCAAAGGCATAGAATAAAGTGTTTCATGTTTGCGAACCAACTAGGCAACCAACTTACTATATGCATGAGTAGGAAAGCATTCCTTTGTCCAAATCACCCAAACAAAACCCACCAACAAAAATTCAACATGACAAAGAAAACATTTCTTATCAGCCAACTTATTATATTTTTCAGTAGCGTAAATAAGGCAATTGTGTGTCTATTAACAACCCACGGGGAGGGCGCCCAACAAGGAAGTTGTTCCTGTCCAAGCCTTAATTATACATACACACATTATGCTTCAAACAATTTCATTGAATTTTTTATTGAGATTTGGATACTCTGACTTGAATTTCCGCATAATATCAAATCCAAGCCTAGCTGGAAGAAGCAAACTATATGATTTGTTAGAGAGAGAAACACGTATTGTAACAACACAATTCATATGTTCATGTGTGTGATTTGTGTGTGAGTGAGAAGAGGGCATGAGTGCTACACATAGTGATCAAGTATTATGTTGCAACGATGTGATGGATCAATAAAAAAATAATTTATATTCAATTTCTTCGAGAAATAACATTATTATTTAATAATATCAAGAGCATCAAGGATACTTTATGACTCGTGATAATAAGTAAACTACTCGTGATAAGCCATCAAGTAAAATTGCATGCCAACTGATACTATGAGACTCGTTAAAACAAAAGTATTCGAGTAATCTACATTGCATATCTTCATCTCATGATCTATATGCACACCGTACACTGCCTTGCATCCAACATAAGAGATCTAGGACTCATAAAATTGTGTGGAACAAAAACAATTCATATAACTAATAAACTTATACTTACCAATAACATTTTAGTCCAATCATCAAAAGAAGATAGATGCTCTAATCCTAAGGACATGAGATCGATTGTCGGGGATGCCAAATACGTTCCCCATGGTGTTTATTAGATCACATATCATGTTGTATGGATAGGTATCTTACATGCTTTGGCCCCATGGCAGAGGGCTACCGAGATATGAGACCCATATATGGGTCAAGAAATAGCATGAGTTAGGTTTGGGAGAAAGATGAGGGAGACAATAAAATAATAATAAAACTTATACTTATTGACTTTAAATATCATCTTCATTTTGGGTAGCACCAATCAAAAAAGATTAATTCTTAGAGATTTCCCAATCTTTATTGTGAGATACATAACCATAAAGTAGGGTTTCATCCCAAAAAAATATAAAACCAGCATTTTTTATTTTTTTTAGGTAATTATAATAATACAACTTAACATAGATGATGATCATCATCATCATTGATGAGTAACACTTGTATAGTCTTTTAATGTAAAATCTCAAATAATACATGATCAACTAAAATATAAAAGACATAATTAATTACATAATTTACACATAAAACATCATCTTCTCAAAGTTATTTCAAAATACTTTATTTAAAAACAAATATTATCATGATTTCAATATATACTTTTTTCCTCTATGTAAAGTCATTTCCTCTCTAAAACCAATAACAAGTATTAATAAATTAACAAAATATTTAAATTAAATTTCAATATCAAATCTATTAGGTTGATAAATAATTATATAAAACAAAATAAATGATTCTCCACTAATCTCAAAATAGCAATTTAATAGAAAACTCTAATATATATGCTTACATAACATCTCTTGTCCTCAAACAAAGAGACTCATTTCATACTTAAATTCATTAATATTAGTTTGAATAATAAAGAATAGTCATCCTATGATTAAATAAATAAATAATCAATAACTATCAAATATCTAAGAAAATTCAAATAGTTGGTCAATAGTAGATTTTACCTGCTCAATCCAAAAAGCAATCATTCCTACAAAACAACATTTGAATAAAAAAAAATATTATTAAAACCAAATTAATTTATAATATAAGTTATTAAAAATAAGCTATAATAAAATATTGAATCTCATATCAAATGACTTTTGAGATTACTTTATTGATTGCAATAATATCACTAATATTAATAAAAAAATAAAAAAATAATAATAAATATATATAACATTAATATAGATCAAAAATCTATCAACTAGAAAACAAAAATAAGAGAAAGTGAAGTAAAAGCAATGAAACATAAAAATTTAGATAAGCATGTAGTAGATCTGAAAAGGAACTTATTAAAAAATCATACTCAGAACATAAATCTCCTGTTTAGCACAAGATTGAAAGAGATTAAGATATCAATAGTCTTATCCCAGTTTCAATCAAAATAATTATATCTGAATAATCTTGAAATACGAGATATAACATTTATGAACAAAAATATTTATCATCACACCAAAATATGATCTCTCAAAAAAAAAAATTATTATGTTGTATAGATATAAATATTTATCATTTCAACAATTATGTATGTATCATCGATCTCTCAGCTTGAGAGAACCAAAAAATGATACATCACAACTTTGGAATTGAGATGTATTAACTAAAAAAATCTTGAGTAGAACAAATAATCTTACAATGAATATACTAGAGTGAAAATCTCATCTCTTTGCCTCTTTCTACTTTTATTGCCTCTCATTTTCTTCGTCATTAAAGCAACTGAATGATTATCTTTTTCTACGTGCAATATAACATGCTTATTAACAATGAATGTCTAGTCTGAAAAAAAATAAGATCACTCATTATTTTCCTTTTAAAATTAAATAAATATATCTAATAAAAGATTAATAAATCACGATAAGCAAATACTATCTCAATCTAAATATAATCGTTTCATCATATTCAACTAGAAGTACGTGTGTAAATTGAGCGGTTAGCTAGGCTATTAAGAAATAATGAGAAAAACTCAAAATGCCCACCTTTCTAAGAAAATCTCAAGTTCATTGATATGTAACAATAGTCAAAATGCTATTCATGTCTGCCACAATGAACAAACATAAAAAATCAATAATTGTGCATCAATTAGGTATATTGCAATTAAAACCAAGACATATCATAATTGCACAAATACATTTATTATCACACCATGACACGACATCCAAAAAAAAATTATGCTTAATTGATAAAAATATTTATCAATTCAATAATTATGTGCAAGCTCATGTGATATCATTAGCCTCTCAACTTGAAAGATCCAAAAAGTGATATGCCGCAACTTGGGATGAATTGCCCAAAAAATCCCAAAGTATATCAAGTCATCTTATAATGAGTAATTTAGAAAGGAAATGTAATGTCGCTTCCTCTATTTCTACTTCTACTACTTCCCATTTTGTTTGTCATTAAAGCATTTGAATGGTTGTCTTATTGTACATGCAATATAACACACTCACAAATAACAAATCTCTAATCTAAAAGAAAATACACTTGCTCATTATTCGATTTTGAAAAAAAAAAACTAAATATATCTAAGAAAATATCAATAAATCATGTCAAGCAATTACTATCTCTGCCTAAATATCATCATTGCATTAATTTCAACTATGTTACATAGAAATAATGAGAAAAACTCTGAATAACCTAGCTAACATGAAAAATATTACTCATCAACTATGTGATCAAACTAGTTTAGTATTACATATCAAGATAACTAATAATAAAAAATTTATCTTTTTTGACTCATAATACTAATTATAAACTTTTGTTGGATAATACTTCAAATATTTGTATGTAATCAAACTAATTTACATTTTGGATCTAACGTAAGTATTAAAAATATTACCCATTACATTACAATAAATTATCCAAAAAATCAAGTCAACCCACCTCAATGCAACTTAAATTTGATTTTGTTATTATACTACCAACAAGGGCACTTGGATGGTGCTACAAACTCCCTGTTCATCAAAGTGACACAAACAAATTTACTTTTTTTCATCTAAACTTTTTTTTTTACATAGAAAGATGATAATAATTCAGCAAAAAAGAACTTAATTAAAGTATAACATGTCAGTGGTTCACTTATTCCTTATCATGAAGCACAAATGCTTTCCTCTAATCTACTATGATATTATATAAGATTATAAAAAAATAGACATAATTCACTTATCACAACATGAGAAAATAAAGCTAATCACTTGGAACACTAAAAACACTACCAAATAAACTAGGTATAAGTTAAAACTTAATTAGTTTTATTTTAATCATGTGTTATTATCACCTGAGTCTGGGGCTGGGAGAAGGGTTATCTATGTCCACACTCTCAGAGGGGTGAATAGTCAATGAGGATCAAACTTGCACCCTCAAGTAGGCACAAAACCAATATCTCAATCAATTAGACTACTCGTGTTGTTGATAAAACTCAATTATTATATTAAGCATAATACAACACTCAGTTAAATCTACAAACATATCATTATATAAAATACACAAACAAAAAACTCATTTTAACTATGAAAACTAGGCACTGTATAGAATAAATTCAAAAAAAAAAATAAAAAATTAAAATAAAATGACTTGTTGGGAAATATGTTGTTCTCTATTAATGTATCACAAAATGATGTTATCAAACAAGACATCCAAAATCATTAACTTTGTTCGTTGCCATCATAAAAAGCTTTACAAAACCTTAGAGCGTGACCATCAAAAAATGTTTTATTTGTAATCGGTCCCATGTGTACTTTCCATAATGCTAACTGAGCATGACCATTTAGACAGGAGGCTCAAGAATAAAGAAAAAGGTTTTTAAAAACGTAGGTCTTTATGGTATTGGGCCATTTGAATCCAAATATATTAATCCAAGGAATACCAAACGATAGATATTGGTGACATGGAGTGCTCTAGCCAAAAATAAATCAAGTCGTAATTGAAATCAAAAAGCGATAGGCTTACCGTAATAAATTTCAAAATCTCACAGCAAAATAACACAAGACTAAGATACTTGTTATTACCTGATACCATTTAGAAAATATTGGAACATTTCGACAATCAAGGAATCACATTCTAGATCCAGCATCACCACGCATGATCTAACTTTTGCTACAGTTTCCAGAATCAAAGCTCGTCTGTCATACGACCTGCTAGATCTATCAGCTAAGCCTTCAAAAGATGATACAATCAGCTTAAATACATCCTGTACAAATGCCAAAAATATAGACAATTGAATTTTGAAAAATGGAAAGCAATTCCAATAATTACTAGAAAAAGAACCAGCACATTTACCAAAAGTGCAAACAAAAGCTGAATTTTCGGACATATAAAGTGTAGTTTATTTTACATGATTCCCCCACTCGCATATATTTTAATATAGGTAGAGGGGTACTAATAGAAAATAAGAGCCCCTGTCATTTTGAACATGTCATGGTAGCTATTTGAGAGCAAGATAAAAGCAGAGTCAGCAGCCTACTATGACTGTTTCGCCAAGGCAGCAACCAGCTGCCAATGGACAGAATCACCTCCACCATTAAAAATAATGTCATCACAGCCAAAATAATTTTCTGCCTAATAGTGTTCTTTTTTTTGAAACATCACAATTTCAAATATACTAACCCAAGGCACATGAGCACCAAGATGCAAAAACATCTCGAGTCTTTGAGGCACAAGGCACACTTTATGTGTGGGTTTTTCTAATTCAAAAGCACTGTATATTAGATATATTTTACAATTTTTATGATAGTTGTTTCTTATTTTTATGACTCATAATTTCTTAGTTGTTTTAGTTACTTTTTTATTTTTTTTTCCTCCTTTTCTTTAAGGATTATACATTAACTACCCCCTAATATAAAAATTATACAGTAACTAAGAGGATTAAAATTTTTTTTTTAATTAAAACATGATAGAAATGAGGCTGGAGGGACTAAAATCTCATAAATAAGACATCTAGGACCAAAACGTCTTTGTTTTCACCCCAGATGTCCAAAATGATGCCATGTAGGATATATGAAAATAGCTTATCCAAAATAATGTTGTTTTTCTCTATTTAATATATATATATATATATATATACACACACACACACACACACACTAAAATGACCAGAAGAAAAAACATGAAAATATTTGAGCCAAAGCACTTCCCTTGAGGTGAGGGACTATCTCCATGAGTGGTGGTATATGAGCTTTAAGCGTGCTGGAGGCAAGCATTTGATAAATATGATTCTAGGAAATTTTGATAAAATTTTTAAATATTTATTCCTTCATATGCCCAAAATGCAAATTTTCAAATCCATCTCATATGATGCCCAGATGAATTGGACAAAGTAAATACTTTTTGTAAGCATGGAAGAGATGCTTAAGTTTGCATCAACCAACTACACTGTAACATTGCTCTTCAAGAAATTTTTGTATATAGCACCAATATTTTAGTGTTTAAAATTTTATAATTTTGTTTTGCTCGAATTTCATTATGGGTGATTATGAATATAAACCTAATAATATTTTTATTATTATTTCTAGTATTACCCAATAAAAATTAAGAAATAAGATTTATTCTCATCAAACATCTAGTATTCATAATTAAGTTTTATTCTGCATACAAACCTTGAATTGCAATAATTTTGTTTTGCGTGGATTTCAATATAGGCGATATGAAATCAGTTTTATGATGCTTCGCACATTTTACTATTCACTTAGTTAACAACTCAACTCATACACTCCTCCAATTAAAGCATACACACGACTAATAATGATACAAAAAAAAATAAAAAATCATAAAATATTTGATTTTTATTTACTTAAAGATAATAATTCTATCTTCAAAAATCAAATAAAAAATGAGTCGACTTTCCCTCACAAGTGAGATATTTACCAATGAGCATCGAGATATTCCTTGAGTGACAGAGTGAGTTTTATAGTAGCTTTAGTAGCAAACAAAGGAAGAGGGTAAAAGAATAAAAAATGGGATAAAGAAATGAGGCTTATTTTGTAGAGGCACGTATACAACAAAAAATGGGCCAAAAACAAGTGAGAGTTATAATTAGAAATTTAAAAATTATAAATTAATTTTAAATGAATTATTTTAAATTATAAATTAATTTTAAATTTTAAATTAATTGTAAAAGGAACCCCCCTTCCACCAGCTTTCTGATAAGAATACTTAGCTCTTCCATTACTATGACAAAAAGGCATGGGGATGGTGGATCCCGCTATTGCAACTCCTTTGAACTCTAGAAGAAGCCTGCCAAAACCTCATCCACTGAGAACTTCGTTGTTATGCATAATTCTTAAAATCTAGTCATGACACCTCATCCACTCCCAACAGAGGCACCCTGGATCAGACATGCCTATGGTGAGAAGATTGCACGGACAGAGTTCCTTGCACCTACATGTGTGCTTGACGCATGGAACATGCACTTTCATAAAAAAAAAATTTAATTTTATTTTATTTAATCTATTAATCACTAAAATAGTTTTCATTGACATAAATAAAATATAACTTGAGTATCTCGAATTATTCTTCTCTTTTAATTTCTTTCATTTTCTCCTCTATTTTTCTAATATTTTATGATTTTTCAAATTATTCATATTGAATCATTTAAGAATGTTAAAAAAATTAGTTGAGATTATGAGAAAAGATATGTTCAACTACATGATGCAAATGATACAATTCAACATTATACATAATATGTGAAAATCACAAAAAAAAATATATAGACAAGCTACATTAAATTGAATGATTAAGAATATTAAAAATAATATTAAATATCATATATTAGTTAGAGCAGAGATAGTTGATTATAACAATTCAAAAAAAAATTAAAAATAAAAATATATTTAGAGAAATTTTGAATGTGAATATATTTGAACGTCAGGATTAAGTCTTTGAATATAAAATTAATAGCAAAATTAATACAATAATAAAAAATAGTAAAATTAGAAACAAAGAATTGGATAATAACATGATAACAATTATAAAAAGAATAAAATAAAAAAATTCAATGAATCATTATCGTGAACGATCTAAAATAATAATATAATTAAATATATTATCATAATATAAGTGCGAAAATTGGTGGGGATAGGCTGGGTTCCAGTCGGCCATCTTGTGCGAGATAGGGGAAGACCTGTCCCAACCCACCCCAAAATACACATAGGTTGACTCACCTGCTTGTATATGCATGGAAATGAATAGGGTATGGACAGTACTCATTCAGAGTTTTTGTTTTTTACTAAACAAATTTTAAAATTTTTTTTATTTTTTTTCAAAAAAAAAAATGTATCCATTAAAATAGTTTATTTTTATTTTAGTGAAATCAAAAATATATATATACTTGACAATTTTTTAAATACTTGATTAAAGTTTAGCGACATATAAATTAAGAGTATTATAATTTATAAACATTATTAAAAAGTAACAAAACTATATATTTATAAAAGACAAAATTAAAATTAAAATTTTATTAATTATTGTTTCATTATAAGCCTTACAAATAAAAACCTATTGAGATAAAACCTAAGAAATTAAAAAAAAATTTAATAGTATTTTAATTCATTAATAAAATATAATCAAAAATAGAAAAAATATTAAATATTTATATTCTCAAAATCTATGTTGAGCATCATCTCCTTAAAGTGTTTGATCAGTTCTTCACATTATATTGTGTATTACATTATTTTCAATATGCTCGCAGTCTTTTAAACATTTAAGAATATTATTCATATATGATGTTAATGAAGTTAATTATTTTTCCAATTTTAAATACTAATTCAAAAGAACCTCTTCAGACAAATATGTCTAAGATGTTTCATACTAAATAGAAAAACAAAAAAAAAAATATTATCAGAGACAATCTCTATACATCCAAGTAGTTAAATTTTCTAACATTTATATGAGAAACCAAAAATAAAAAATATGCTTTTGTGTATAACAAATGCTTTCCAAACACCTACCCCATATGATCCTCTTATCAATCAATTCCTCTACTCCCCTTGATCTCCCCCATACTTTCCTATGATGAAGGATTTCCAAAGGGAATGATGCATGAGGATGACCTTCTACAAAATAGCTCAGTATGTATATAAATGGTAAAGGGTCTCCAAATATAATAAAATATCTTAGAATATTTGAATTAATCAACTAAAATGAGTTTATTCTAACATGCCCCTAACATACCAGATAATAAGCTATTATATATTTTTCTAATTAATGTCTCAATATCAATATAAATTACTCATATAATAATTGCTTCTAAAATTTTTAATTTATCTGATGATGAATATTCAAGCTGGGAGTATATAATTAATAAATCAATGATAATGAAATAGATAAAATAACTCATGTTAATGCAAAAATAAATACAATTCACCTTGCATAACCTCTAAGAAAATCATTTTCCTTGTATGGCAATCTTGCATAATACCATAATAAAAAAATATTACAATTCATTTATTTAATGAAATAAATAATTAAAAATAAATTATAACAACTCTAGTACAAAAAAATTTGTATAAATATTTAATATTTACATTAGCATGCCTCATGGCCTACACCATGTTGTCATTGATTATCACAGTATTAATATCTCAAGACTCAACAAAAAAAAAAAAAACAAAATGATCACATATAATATGTTAACATATGAATTTATGACTCAATAGTATTAATAAGATGATGACAAGAAAAAATTATGAACATAAAAATATCTTGGCTGGAGCTAACAAAGCCCAATAAGCCTAAAATACTCTTTCTCAGTAAATATAACAAGATTAATATATATGCATACATAAAATTCAACATGAGTAGATCCCATAGCCTATTGTACACCCTCTAAATACTAAAACATACTACATGACTTAGGGTGTGATGTCCAACATTTCCTATGAGTATATCCCTACCTTGCATAAAAAAGAATGTATCGCCACCATCTTCTTCCCTCTAAGATCACTTCAACCAACTCTCTTATTGACATTGTGTGGTAAAATAATTCTAGTAGTCTAACTTAATATTCCAACTCTGCTCGAACTAAATGCAAATGTTGATATATAAATTACTATCTAGTAAATCTCTAAAAATCTAAAAACATTTTCTCACCAAGAATCTAGATCTACAAAATAGTGTACCATTATCCAAACACATGCAGGCAAGTACAAAACATTGTGTATCGGATCACAAAAACTCCTTAATGTAATCTACCATATCAAAATATGTATCAGCCTATAAATTCTTTCACATAACAATTCAAACTGCATAATGAGTCACACTCAAAACAATCTACTTTATAACATGTATCACAAAAATATTAGTCACAATCAAAACAATGAACTTCCATGCATGAACTAAAATTTTGTATCAAATACTATTCACTCATCATTCTCAATCTAAGATTACTCATCAATCAAGTATTTCACGTATCATTAACTCACAAACCAAATTTTTATCGATGTAATCCATAATGAATATGTATCTACCATCAATTTCTAATGAATTGTTTCCCAAGGATCCCAAACAAATGTTAATCATCCATTTTCATTTAGAGGTATCAAACGGACCGTGTCAGGCCAGCCCAACATGATTTTAGGTTGCTCAAACAATCTGCCGTGCTGGGCCAGGCACGGCATAATTATTGTACCATATCAAGCATAGCCCGACATGGTTCTGTAAAGGTTAGGCCTGGCACAAGCCAGCAGCATGAAATCCATAGGGTTCAGCCTTGTTTGGCCAGTTCACGTCGGGCTAAAACCCTAATTTTTTAAAAAAATAGGATTTCAGCAGTGGGCTACCATGCCACCACACGTCATCGCCCTTTTGGAGCTAAGTGAGCATCTCTCATCGAGCGTTGGCTCGTCGTGACCTAAGAAGCACGGACACGGGGATACGATACGACAGGATACGGGGACACGAAAAATTTTAAAAAACTAAGATACGGATACGGCTAAAATACGGCATGATAAAAAAATAAAAATAAAAATAAAAATTATTAATTATAAATATTATGTATTTTATAAAATTCATTAAATTAAATTAAAATATTTTATTATATAAAATAAATATTTTATTTTATTTTATAAGATAATATTTATAATTATTTTATTTTATAAAATAATATTTTATAATTATATTATATAAAAATATATATTTTTTATTTTATTTTATAAAAATATTTTATTTTATGCCCTTGCCTCTCCCCTCAATCACGCCCGACCCTGCCTCTCCCCTCAATCACGCCCGCCCCTGCCTCTCCCCTCAATCACGCCCGCCCCTGCCTCTCCCCTCAATCACGCCCGCCCCTGCCTTTCCCCTCAAATCTCGCCTGCTCCTGCCTCTCCCTCAAATCGCGCCCACTCCCTGCCTCACCCTCAAATCGCACCTGCCCCCTGCCAGTGGCTAACGTCGCCCATGCTGCAACATTGGTCACCCAACGTCATCGAACATCGGGACTATAGACGTGGATACGACTGCCGATACAACCATCCAATACGCCACGACGTCGGGCACTATAGATGTAGATACGAGTGCCGACACAACCATCCGATACGCCACGTGGCGTATCTAATACAGATTGTGCAATGATACGCCACGTGGCGTATCGGACACGTATCCATGCCGTGTCCGTGTCGTGTCCAAGTGTCAGACACGTGGACACAGCTGTAGGGAGCCGTGTCCATGCTTCCTTGGTCGTGACATGCTCGGTGCGTGGTCATGCGTGTCATGTCGACATGACAATCGTGTCATGCTGTGCCTGGCACTACGTGCGGGCTGAAAACTTCAACCCAACAAGGCACGACTCATGTAGTAGGTGTGCCCGCACAGGCCCGGGCACAACACTGTAGCATATCATGCCGGCCCAGGCACGATTGAACCGTGACGTGCCTCATGTCGGGATGAGCCAACCCAACCCATTTGACACCTCTATTTTCATCTATAAAAATACACCCAAAAAAATCTTAAATTACCAAACAAATAAAATATTATAAAACACATGGTTTCACAAGAAAGTCCTAAAATAGGAGCTCAATACCAATCTAAGCACCACATAATACAAGATATGTACCAAATATGTACTATCTCCACCATGCAAACCACTATGACAACTATCATTTGTACCTCCATTACCTCGATGGATCACAACAATTTTGTTGTCACAAATATGCTAGTCACAATTACTCAACTACATACAAAACTCACAAAAAACTTACATTCATTTCTACAATATGGTGGCATCACCATTATCAATGCCAAACACTAGCACACGGTGTTGTTGGTACTAGCAAAAATTACACCATCACACTAAGCACAGTGTTTCACCCTTGAATTGATTACAAAGATATAATGTTGCACCAAAACCCATTAAGGTACCAACAATTTTCAAGCTCAGAGAGAGGAGAGAGAAAGAAAGAGGAAAAAAAGATAAATAAAAAATATTTTCTTATCCATCTTCAAAAACTAAAAAATAAACATATTATATAAAACAAAAAAAAAATTATGGAAGGTCACATGTCGAGGGCTCTCATACAAAGTAACATGAAATATAATAAATAAAACATAATTAACCTACCAACTAAACTAAATCTTAATATTTACTAAATATTATGCGATAAGATGTGCACCTAGATTCGCCTATCATCTTTTAAAATTATGTTTCATATATTTATGCATTTTAAATTATAGATATAAATTTTTCATAATCTAAAATATTTGAGAGTATTTATTTTATACAAGATCTCTCAAATATAAGAAATAACATCTATAAGCATTAGATATGTATTTGTTGACTATTCGAGTTCTCAATAACAAATATTACTCATACAAGAAAGATATGATTGATAACATTAATGTTACATTCTTCAAAGTTGAATTTTCTTTAAAAATTTATCTAATTGTTAAGACAAAGAAGTCATTAGGAACTATAACTATTTCTAACTTTTTTTAAAGAATTTTCAACTTAATTAAGACTCCCATTGTAACTTCAGTGGAACCCACATCTCTCCCCTCGACAACCTTGGACACTATTAGATCACAGTATCAAGAAATTTCAATATCTTATAACAATTGTTATCAACATCACTAGAAATTATAAAGTGTTGCTCAAAAAAAAAAAAAAAAGACATATCACAACTAATCTTTTTCTCGATCTTTCCCACTAATATAATTAATGGTGTGGTATCCAAATGTGAGATCTCTAAGCAATTAGTTATGAAAACATCATTTTAAGAACTCATACTTAGATTCGTATCAAGCATATAGTTATATCCTTGCAAATTATTATCAATATAGAATTTGAATAATAACTTAATACTGACATTATTTTTTATGATATTAAAAAAATCATTAAGATCAAACCATAATAATGAAGTTGAATAGTTTTAATGATAGTAATAAAATTTTTAAAATAATAACATTTTGAAATATATATCTAAATAATTCAACATCTATTTTCTCAAGCATATAATAATATATTAGTCCTCTGGTACTAGTGTTTTCCTCTAAAAATAAAATTGTTGAGAAATAAATATACAATTAATTAAAATTAGTATAATATTTGTATTCATATAAGTATTTATAAGCAACTTTGGAAGATTCAATTTTTATTGCATATTATTTCATCGAATAATTATCTTATTTTGTTATATAATATAAAATAATATTTTAGATTTACATCTATAAAAAATTTATTTTATTACCCTGTATACTTCATTTTACCTGTTTTGTGTAAGATGTCACTCCCCTACACAAGAAAATGATACGAAAAATTATTAGGTGTGTATTCATTAGCTATTAATTTACTCAAAAATGATACAAATAATATTAAATTATGACATGTGAAATGATTAATTACATTTATGTCATATTCTTTAAATTATTTTTTTTAAGAATTCATATATAATTATTAATTTACCCTATATATAATTATTAAAACTCATCATGAGTAATTTCTAAAACTATTGGATTATCAAGAAATTTCACTAAATAATTTCATTCCATATCTTATTTTGAAGAGAATGACAAAACTTTCAACAAAATATATTCACCCACTAACTCTTCACTTATTATCATTTATGTATACCCAAATTTATTGAGTCCAAACTAAAATAAAATATTACAATGCTCGAGGCTTTTTCTTAAGCACTCTCATGATAGATTGCAATAATCAATATTGAACGAGATGAAATGAATATACTTTACTATAGTGAACTTAGAAATTAGTGATTCAACCCTTGCATACTTTGATACGGACTTCTAGTGAGTCTTCAGTCTTCAATACAATGAATTATTTTGATATGAAGATAAATAAATTTAAAATCCAATTCATTGCTAGAAATTTAAAAAATATTAAGTTATCTATCACACCACCTTTGCACTGGAAGCCAAAATAGTCATTATCAAAATTATATTATCATGGACAACTTCGCCCATACATTGAATTTGTCAATTTGACAAGGTAATACGCATGAAACAACTTAGTTTTCATGAAAAATTAGAGAATAATTATGTAAATTATGATAAGTCTTACATGGACTTTTCAAGGTTTGATTCAACAATTTTTTGCTGACTTCTTTTATTGAACAAAATATATTTTTAAATTATTTCCCATTTATCAAAAAAAGCACCAAATAAATTTATTTTGACATAATTAAATCACAAAAAATCATCTAAAATTCTATCATAGCATCAGCACACAATGAACATTTTTGAGAGCTTGAAAGTTCAATAGTATACCAATAAAGACACCATTTGATTTAGGAGTTGTTTTTAGTTGATACTGATCCTCACGTAGAGGTGTCAACCGAGCCGGGCTGGCCCGGCCCGGGTAAGGCATGTGCCGTGCCGATGCCAACCAGGCCTCGTGCCGTGCCTGACCCGGCACGGTTCGGTGGCCCGTGGCATGGCACAGCAACACGAGTGCACCCGCACCCTTCACCCTTCCCTCAAAAAAGATAGCAGGTCGGGTCCAATCAGACCCGACCCGCGATCACCCGAGCTTATCCCATCCCCCCCCCCCCCAACAGGCAAAAAAAAATTAAAAAAATATTATATTGTAGCCGTAGGATCTCGCCTCCAACGGCTAGGGGGCAGAATCCAACGGCCCTAATGATTCTGCCCCCTAAAAAATTAAAAAAAAAATCAAAAAAATTACTTTTTTTAAAAAAAAAATATTTTCTATCATCTATAAATTCCGCCCCCCTCTCTCTATAACATTTATGTTTTTCATAAATATATTTTCTCTCAAATCTCACATTTTCTCTCTCAAAAATTTTGTGCCTCTCTCTCAGGACTTGGAAAGTCGGGATTTCGTCTTTTGACATTTGGCCTAACTTTTCGGGAATATCAACTTCGGTTTTGAATTTTGAGCTAGACTGTGATGCACCGTGCACGTGATCGACCTCACTGCTTGACCGGATAATTTAATTTAAGTTTTTTATGTTTACTTTCTCTCTCTCTAGTCTCTCTCTAGACCTAAAATAGATAAATTTTAAAATAGTATCCTGATTAAGAAAAATCCAAAAAAATAATAAATATTAATGAAACATATTTAAATTTAAAAAATAAAAATATTACACAGAGATCTGAGGCTGCTGAAACTTTAGTTTCTCCAGTCGTCTCAACCCAAACTTCTAAAAAATAAAAAACTAGGATGACTTCTGTAGTTTAACTCATTTTAATATAATAAAACAAAAAAATATTAGGGGTGAGAAAGAAGAAATGACACAGTGTAAATATTGTATGAGACTTTTAACATGTAAGAGTTTGTTTAAAACTGTGCACCTTAAGAGGCATGCCGAATTATGCACCAAAAAACATGGTCAATTAGATCCTAGGAAAACCCAACTTGGCACTGTATTTTTTGAGACTGGATCGAGTTCAATGTCAAAGTTTACTCCCTTCATATACTCCAACGAGTTGGGTAGAGACGACATGAGCAGACTTATCACATTGATGAATCTTCCAATCAGATTTTCGGAAGATCCAAGAGTAGTGCATATCATGCAGACATATTTTCAGCCTGCTTATCGTAGGATTCCTAGGTCCACATCTAGGAATGACGTACTAAAGATATATAAGTTAGAAAAATAAAAAATAATTAATAAATTTATGGTATATAGTGGAGTGATATCCGTGACGTCCGATATCTGGACAAGTCACGATGAATCTTCTTATGCATGTCTCACCAGCCACTATGTAGATTCTAACTAGACAATCAATAAAAAAATTTTAGGATTCTCTGAAATTCTTCATCCTCATGATGACCCGGCTATTTTTGAGTGTAAGATGAAAATCTTTAGAGAATATAAAATTCAAAATAAAATTTTTAGTGTCACATTCGATAACGCATCTACTAATGGAATAGCAATTAACATGTTTGTTAGAAATATTAGAGACGCACCATTGGGAGATATCTTTTATGTCATATGTATGTGTCACGTGATTAACCTGATTGTTCAAGCGGGTATGAATGTTTATTCTCCCGCATTGAATAATATACGTAATGCACTAAAATATATTCACACTCCTCACAGACAAGAATTTAGTAGTCTCTATTTGTCTGCGAATCTTAAGAAGAAAATTTCAATCGGATGTGAGACATCGTTGAAATTACACGTACCTGATATTAGATTCAGGTGTTGGATACGAACATGTGATATCCGACTACGTCAATAGTAAGAGTGACGAACTTATTATTGACGACACTGACTAGGCTTCAGGAATTTAATTTATGAAATTCCTGAATATTTTTTATGACATGAAAAACATGTGTTCGTCAGTTTATACGCCCACGACTTGCATTGCATTCCTGTGCATATACAACATTAGTAGCATATTTAGGAAGTATCGAGCTAACCCGACACTTAGCCATATGGTTGCAAAGATGAAAACCAAGTACTTGAAGTAATGGTTCACCGTTTCATTTCTTTATTGCTTTGCTGCATGCATAGACCCTAGGGTTAAGGTGAAAGATGTAGAAAATATCCTGACTTACATTTCCTCGTGCATGAACCTGGAAGAGCCACCTGAAGGATTCATTCACGAGAAGTTAACTGACCTGTTCACATACTACGATACTATGTATGGTGATAGTGGTAGTGAGACTGTGATTATAGACATGGATACCATGTTCGGAGATGATTTTTCCATTCAGCTAGCGAGAAGAAAACGTGGGGGTGGACCATCACATAGGAGCGAACTTTCTCGGTACTTAGATATCAATTACTGCTCAATCCTATCACATTCTGATACTAAGAATCTTGATATATTACAGTGATAGAAATCATATGAGTCCACCTTTCTCGTGTTGTCTAGGATAGCACGGGATCTACTGACTCCTCCAGTGTCGAGCATAACATCGGAATCTGCTTTTTCTATTGCAGTGAACGTAATTTCGGATAGGAGATCGAGATTACGTCCAGATATTGTTGAAATTTTAACTTGTTTGAAGGATTGGGAGGATTCGAGGTTTAGCATTTATGATCATGCTGAAGCTGAAACTTGGACAAGGACTACAGCTGCATCCACTGCAATAGCAGAGGAGTTGATTGCTGATGATAATGATACATATGATACTGATCTTGATGTTGTGGCTGATGATACTCATGATATGCCGATCGACGATTGATAATGATCTATTATTTTTTGATTTCAATATTTTGTTTTTTATTGATTTTATGCTTTATTTATACGTTACGTTAAAACTTTAATTTGTTTGGTTCGGACATTCGGTATCTATTGGCTGATTGGTCATTTTTCATTTAGTTTGCTTATGTTTTTTTTACTTTTTAATTTTTTTAACATTATTTATTGATTTATTTATTTTTTTTGTTTTAATTTTTCATTTAAAAATTTATAACTCTATAATATAATTCTAATAAATTTTAAACTAATTTTATTTTACATTATAAAAAAAAATTATACTTTGTAAATTTAATAAATTTTAAACAATATTCATAATTCATATTATAAATTTATAATATTATACAATATCAATAATTATATATATTTTTTTATAATTTATATAATTAAAATAAAAATTAAAACAATAAAATATTTTAAAAAAAAAAATTTTAATTTTCCTGGCCCGTACGGCCAAGCCAGGCACCGAGCGGGCCGTGTCCGGCACGGCACGGCCCACCAGGGCCCATCTTTTATAAATCGTGCCTGGCCCGGCACGAAAGCACGGCCGTGCTCTCAAAAAACGGGCCGAGCCGGCCCAGCCCGGCCCATTTGACACCTCTATCCTCATGTTGAGCACATGAAGTATAACAAGATTGTAGAAAATTATAATTATTTAAAAATTATTAGATCGGACATATCATATGTAATTAGCGTAGTAACTTATTTCACAAATTCTCCTATAAAAATACATGCCATCATTGTTTTTTAAATATGCAAAAAATGAAAAAAAAATCAAATTTTAGTATTTATGTCAAAAATGTTAAGTTATGGTCATTTTTCATTTGTTTTTAATAGAAAGCAATTCAAATAATTATCAATAAAGTCACAAGAACCAAGAACAACGAACTTCAGTACCTTCATCACGTCATCCCCATATGGTGCATCGGGAGCTGTTATTCTTGTGATCTCACTAATACAAGAAGCAACAGAAACTTTGACATCAACATTTGGGTGCTTGAAAAGATTATCTGCTACCAAAGCTGCCACAGATGGTGCCAGTGCACTTTGCATTGACTTTGCAGGAGATTGCTCAACTTTCAACAAACACTGTTCAACTTGCTGCAAACAACCAATAAAAAAAACAGAGTGGGTTACATTAGTTACCCACTTTTTAAGCTGCAGGGATCATGCAATTGAGGAACAGAACAACATAACAGATTGTTTCCGTGAGAGTGATCAAGATAAGGCAACTATGCTGATCAATTAAGCCTGCCCACAAAATGAAGGGATTGGATGATGCATTTTTTATTGAAGTGGCAATTCGAATCACACCAGACAACCTAGTTCAATGGGCCAAAATGACCACTTTATAAATAACTTTTCATGATTTAATTGTCCATTTTTTAACAACTTAATTTGATTACAATATTGAGATGTAAGTACACAAGATTCTTCCTACATTGCACTTAATATCTGAAGAAAAAACAAAACATACAAAATATTGACAGTCATTTACAAAGAAGATGCGAAAATACTATAGAGAACTGAAAAAGATATCTTGGCCATTAAAGTCACCTCGTGATCCTTATAGAATTCTTCCAGAACAACACAAAATCAGACTAACTGAGCTAAGTTGTTAAATATGGCTCAATTCTCATATAACCTATAAAGGAGACAACATATGAGTCTATTCAAGATAATATGTGATATCAATCAATAACATTTGACACACAGATCAAAGAATACACAGAAATACCTAATAACCTACAAACTTGTTAAAAGATTGCACGAACAAACTGACAATGCATACTCATACTTAAAAATAATAATAATAAGAAAAAGAAGTTGACTGGCAAGAAAAGAAGATACAAGAGGGCCTAAATTAGAAACTTAGTGTTTGTCAAGCTCATACCATAAGAATTTGAATCCTGCGAAAATGTGCACACAAAATTTGATAAAATACAAAGACTGGTTGGTAGGGTTTCTAACAAGATCAAACTATTATCAAGACAAAATTCTCGTCATCCATATTATCAATCTAAAACTATATCATAAAGATAAGAAATGTCAGACCAAGTAATTTCTAAAAGATCAACAACAGTAATAGTAACATCTTATGACAAGGAAGTTAACTATATCACAATAGACAATATCTCAATGAAAAATAATTTTAAATCATACTGATAAATACTTAATGTAGTATAAAAAAGTCTACCTAAAAATGAAGTCAACTAGGAGCCAATAATGACTTTATGACGATTACAAAAACAAATCAAATAATTCCAGGCATGAAGATCGACAAAAACTTCTGCTACTTTGATGGGAGGAATATCACCCTCACTCATGGAAAACTTCTATCTTGATCAAATAAAGACAAATGACCCTATAGAATTTTATATAAGAAGCTAAAAAGATTCTAGAAACTTGGAACATCCTCTCTTTGCAAAAAAAAAAGTAAAAAAATTCTAGAAGATTCTATAAAAATCCATACTCATGTAGAAAACAAGAAAATAAATTATTCTAAAGACTTATTTAAAATATATATATATATATTAGAATACTCTAAAATTCTCTAGGCTTATGAAAATTCTCAAGACTTGGAATATCTTCCTTTTGCTAGAAAAATATGAAAGATTATAAACAACTATGTAACAAGTATAATAGAATACTTTAGAATTTTATAGGCTTATGAATATTCTCGAGACTTGGAATTTCTTCCTTTTGCTAGAAAAATATGAAAGATTATAAATAATTATGTGCAAATTCACACTTATGTAAAAGTACAAGAAAGAAAAAATTCTAGAAACCTATTTGAAATATATACACGATATAACACTCTAAAATTCTTCAAGCTAGTTAAAATAAGTATGCAACCTTTAAAGATTCTAGATATTTTCATAGACATGTATATAAAGAGGTAGTGACCTCATTTGTAATTCAACAAATTGAGAACTTTTCATTTTTTCAATAAAAAAATTTTCTTTCTTTTATTTATCTTTTCTCTTGAGTTCTCATTAATTTCTAAGCATGAATTAAAATCAAGTAAAATTATCAAATGAGTTGGAGACTAACTTAACAATATCTGAGGAGACAATTATCAAAATATCACACAAGAACTGAGTGGTAAGATTAAGTCCATGACACCATAATACCCCAATTTAGTACTAAGTTGGGCTAGGGCATGATTATGCTAGGAATGACTTTATTCCAGCTCAACTCAGATCAACAAGCAATATTGTGTCTCCCTTACTTGCCCTCATGCCACCATGATGCAGCCCAAAGGATGCTCATGTCGTGTCAGACAAAACACAATGACCTAGCTTGGTCTAAAAATTATGGGTCATGTCAACCTATCTGGGCCTAAAAATCATGGATCATGTTGACCCCACACAGCCCATTGAACATCTCTAAAAACAACCAATACTTAGAAATTCCTTTGAATTATATATTATTAGAAGAAATTTTTTTATTTAAGAGATCACTACAATTTAGCATGACACCTAAATAATCAAATAATTTCTTTAGTTATTTTAATTTCATCATCAAACAAGATAAATTAAAAATAAATTAATATTTTATTAGAAAAAATACATAATTAATTAATCATTATCGATCATATTGCTATCATTATTGATCATCAAACATCTCAGTGAATGCACTGAGATGAGTTTTTTTCATTACTTATATATATATATATATGCATCAATTTAATAACAATATGATAATTTAAAAGATAAATAAAAATATTACCTAACATTGGAGGGCACGAGTTCAATTATCAATGATGCTAGATACATGCCCCAAAGTATTTTTTCCAAATATCCCATTGATATTATTGCAATGAGGCTTACTTATTACGACGCATGGCCCCAAGGCTCATATATGGGGGGCCAAGAGATAATAAGAGTTAAAGTAGGAGAGGCAAAAAATAAATAAAAATATATATATGCAACAAATTAAAAAAATATTGAGATATGAACATTTTTATTTTGTTATTCACTTTTATTTTTTGTATTTTCATTTAAATTATATCTAATCTAATTAGCGAAGTGTACATAGTGATGATATGCTGCAATTATATGTTATGTATAGATATTAATTTTTTTGACTTAAAGAATGGTCTTAATTTTAATTTTATTTCATGTGTGTGATTACACAAATACTAATATTCCAGATTTTATAATAATTTCAGAGTTAAATATATTTGTGCAAGAATAATATTAAAATAATTAATCAATCAATAAATCCTTATATTATATATATCTATTACAAAATCATGTCTTGTTTAATGATAAATACTTTTACCTATGGATGATAAATCTTAAGTTTAGACTTATAAGACACAGTATCTCAGACTTTCAAGAATATGACTATCAAGATATTAATCTTGTTCAAACCTCGAGCTAAAATGAAAAGCTTATGAACCAAATACACTACGTTATTTTCATTTTCATTTAATCAAGCAATAATATAAACAACATAAAATTCTTCAATACAATAAATAAGATTTCAATATCCAAGCAAAATCTTAATCAAAGCAAGACCAAAATATCCTTTAGGTAGTGAACCATTATTTAGGACATTTATGTAAATACACACCTAACCAAAACATAGCACATATTTTGAAACCTAAAATATACCATATGATAATATAATAATATTATAAAAAAATAAATACAAATTATAATATATTCCATATGCAAATGAAAAATACAACATATAAACATATATATAAATCTAGATGCTCCATATTATGATAATGAAGATTAAGCGATAAAATCTCAAAAACATTTATAAAGTGAGCATTGCCCAGATGAAATTTTGAAATGATAGCATAGAAATACCAAAAACAATCATACAATATATTCATGAAAAAGTAACCATAATAGTTATTAAAGAAAAAGATAGCATGAGAACGATTGCGATCTAAACATAACAATAGACATGGTAAAAATAGCATGAAGCACACCAACTTTATCATGGACTGTCTAAAAAAATCTAATTCTTAATCATGAGATATTTTCAATCTAATGTTAGATGTACACCTAATTAAAATAAATACTAAAGGAACATAACATTAAATGGGACTTTGTAAAATTCTCTCTTATAGTTTTCTTGGAAGAAAGTGAAAGTGAAGCCCGCACAAATCACTCCCCAAGAACAAAGGAGACACAAAAGATGGCAAAAAACTGTGCGATACTACCTGCAGTTTACCTTATTAGCCATTCATTTCCAATTACACAGTTTACCTAGAATTGACCACCAGATTTATGGTGCTCCAAAGCCCTTACTCCCCCTGATTGAATCTTTATGAGAGTTCGTTTCACATCAAACTAACAAGCAACTAAAATTAACAAACCAACAACTTCAGAAAACAAATATTTAATGCCAAGAGCACAAAACCCCACAAAAGAACATGAAATCACATTCTACAATTGTAAGTAACGGGAGTGCTTCGTGGAAAAGAGAAATTGACGATTTTTCATTCAATTCAACCAAAACAATCTTACATCTAGAACAGGAAGTAGTTCTTCAGCCACGGAAGACGCGTTGGCGAGGCATCCGGCGGCTTCAATAAGCTGGCGTTCAAGTTCTGCATCCGTAGAACCCATCCCCGGTGTTTTCTCGTAAATTTGTTATATCCTTGAAACCTTCTCCAAAAATCAGACTGCCGCTTCCCTCTCACGCCATTAAAACCCTAGGTTTCAGCAGGGACACGCCCAAACTTCATGGACTTGAATTCCGATGGAGTTGGACTTTCTAATTACACCGAGAAGAAGAGATCCGCACTGCGTGTTTGAGATGATCAATTTTTTCCGTGTTCCTGTCCATTTTCTCCAGCTGAACAAGTCCAACGAGTCACTCGAGCTCGGATTCGTGAATGTTCGTGAATTTCAATTTAATTCGAACTGCCAAATCCGTCCCCAAACGAAGCCTAGGCTACGCTACGTTTGAGCGGTGAGGAGGACTACGAGCCTTCGCAACCCGAATATCAATTTTATTTATTATTTTATCTTTTTTTTTTATTATTAATCATGATTTTTCTGGAGCCAAATTAACATCTCAAATTATATCATTGATTACAAACCCTAAAAATTAATAACCATGCATGAGTTTGATCTTTAGAGATGTCTTATATGATCCTTGTGATGTTTGTCAATTATAATATGATAATTTTTTAATTGAATTTGATCATATTAGAATATGTTTGATAAAAATAATATTATTATTATAATTTTATTTATTTATGTTAGATATTATTTGACATGTTAAAAAAAAAAAGTAAGTAGATGGGACTTCAAATAAAAATATCAAAAAAAAAAAAACTCCCAAATATTCAATTTAAAAAAAATATTAAAAAAATTATTTTGGCATCTCAAAGAATAGAAACATTATTATTTTTACATCATTAAAAAAAATAAAAAAATAAAATAAAATATTATTTTTGGAAACATTATTTTTGAATATAAATAGTATGTGTTAAACACATACATATAGTATATTATTTTATGGATAAAACATGTATTATTTATAAATGAATTAACGTGCATTATTTTTATGCATTTAACATACATATTTTAGCAGCTCATGAAAATCAAACTCACAACTTCTATAGGGCAAGTACCCATCTCACCAATCGTACTACCACGTCATTAGTATATAAAAATTATATATAAATAAACATTATGCGTGTGTGTGGGCGCGCCTGCAAGTGTGTGTGTGTGTGTGTGTGTGTGTGTGTGTGTGTGTGTGTGTGCGCGCGCGCGTGCAAGTGTGTGTGCATGCGTGTGTGTGTGCGTGTGTGTGTCAATAATATTGTAGTTTGGTTGGCAAATGGGCAAGTTGTTTAATCAAGGGGACACAAGTTAAATCTCTAGATATTTTTTTTAATTAGGCTTCATTTTGTTAGGGCAGGGCCACATATGGATTGAGGAAAAAAAAATTATGCATATATAAGTTATTATTATAAAATTGAATGGGTTAATTATTATTATTATTATTTTAGTTAATTTCGGATTCACATTTTTAATTAAATAAAAAGTGCCTAATTTTCTCATAAAATCTTGAAGGCATTTATTAATTTTTTTAATAATTAATGATTATATACAAAAAATTGTATGTCATTAATAAGCCATTTCGTGATAAGCACATAAATACAATTTACACATAGGAATAAATACTAACATATCAAGGAGGGAGATAAACGGCATGGCCAACTCTATTGAACCACACAATACTTATTACAAGACAAACAATGTACCACATCTTTACACAAAAAGATCAAGAAAAATTAAAAAAAAAAAAAAATTTATAGCAACTTAGGCCACCATAATGTCTCCTTTTACATAAGCACGAGGCAAAGTGAAATGTAAGATTTTGTATTCTCATAGCTCAACCCATGGAGTAAGAAGGACAAGGTAGATTGATTACTGTGCTCTTCATCTTCGTCATCATATTGATACTATTAGAGACTCCTTGAGAACCAATTCCACTCTCCTTCAAGCCCTACACAAAACAAAAAAAAAAAAAAAAATATTAAATATAATATTTAAAAAACATTAAAAAATATTTTAAAAATTAAAAAAAAATTTAAAAAAATTAAAAAAAATTAAAAAATTAATATAAAATTAATATAAAATTAATAAAAATAAAAAAAAACAAAAAAAAAACCTCCAACTCAACACTCATAAAACACCGTTCATAGCTCTTAGAATTGTAGGGGTAAAATTGTCAAGAAATTAACCTACCAAGATCTTGTGCCAAGTAGCAGACTTGTGAACTAGGCATGATTTTATCTAAATGGCAGAGCTAGCTATGCCTCTGGCACTTGTAAGTTTTTTTTTTTTTTTTTTTTAATTGTTCCTTAGATTATCTAATTGGAACATAAACTTAAAGTGAAATAAAAAAGAAAGACACCTGGAATGGAAAGTGGTCAGGCCCACGAGCCGGTGCTGAATTGATTTGCACTGTGCCAGTTTCCATAGCATCGCTAGCCAAAATTGCTTTGTTAATATCTCTTGTAAAGATGCAGCCCTAGATGAAGAAAATTTCAAGGTCAGCTACCCGTAAGCCACAAACGGTACGCTGTGTGGATGAGAAAAGTGGAATTTCATATTTAAAAAAGAAAATATTACCAAATAAATGATATTGCATTCTAAAATAAAATCTACAAAAATAAAAAAATAATAGATCTACAAAATCAAAATTACCACTCAGATCTCATCTAGTTTAATTTAGAGGTATTACTTATTTATTTTATTTTATCTTATTTTATTTCTTGATGACCATGAGAAACGCATACAGTATAAGTTCAATTATCAAATTTGATAATTTAATTTGATAATAAATTTAATTTAATTTAGTTCATAATCTGTAAGAGATTAATATAACATATATATATATATACACACACACACACACAACACAAAAACTTCCGAGATAATTTAATTAGATAATAATTATTTATCTAAAATACATTTAATTTCAAAATTATTATAAAATTGAATGTATTAATATTAGTGTAGTCACATACTTACAAATTCAAATATAAAATAAATTATATTACAGCAATTATTTATCTAAAATATGTTTAACTTTGAAATTCTTATGAAATCTCGTGTATTGGCATTTATGCAGTCACGTGCGTTTAAATTTAAATATAAAATAAAATACATCGCAACAATTATTTATATAAATATATTTAATTTCAGAATTTTTATGACATATGATATATTAGTATTTGTGTGGTCGCATGCGTTCAAATTTTAACATAAATAAATTAGATCTCAATAATTATTTATTCAAAATATACTTAACTTCGAATATCTTATGAAATCACATGTGCTAATATTTATACAATCACATACTTTCAAATTTAAATATAAAATTAATTATACTGTCACAATTATATTATATATCTGAAATATATTTAATTTTAAAATTTTTATGAAATATGATATATTAGTGTTAATGTAGTCACTTGCTTTCAGATTTAAATTTAAAACAAATTATATCTTATCATCTTAATAATTATGTATCTAAAATATATTTAATTTCAGAGTTCTTATGAAATATAATGTATTCGTGTCTGTGCGGTCGTATACTTTCAGATTAAAATATAAAATAAATTATAACATGCCGATTATATATTTAAGATATATTTAATTTTAAAATTCTTATGAAATATGACGTATTAGTGTTCTTGCAATCATATATTTTTTCAAATTAAAATAATAAATAAATTATATCGTGAAAATTATTTGACCGAGATTTAAAAAAAAAAATGAAGCTTGGGGATCATCGAGGCGCACCTGGAGGCCAAAATTGCTAGAATTGCAGTGATCGATTCCTTCTTCAATGGAGCGTATCCTAATAACGGGAATAACGGGCCCAAATGGCTCCTCCCAGGCTATCCTCATGCTGGGCTGCACGTTATCCAGCAACAGCGGCCAGATAAGGTTGCCCACCCTCTTATATGGCTGGCAAAAGGTGGCTCCGCGTTGCTCGGCGTCCATGACCAGTCCTTCTATGAAGGCGGCAGACGAGCCCGTGATTACGGGAGTGATATCGCAGTCATCCTCGGGCGGGCCCACGGAGAGGTTCGCCATCGCGGCTTTGATTTTGCCCACGAGCACGTCGGCGACCGAGTCCATGACGAGCACGACCTTGACCGCCGTGCACCTCTGGCCGCTGAAACGAGAAAGCACAGACATCCACCATGAGCTACAAGTTATATTTCGGGGAGGAGATGACTGCTCCTCAGCACCCCCCGGCCACACCTGTAGGAGAAGCCTCCCTTGACTATGTTGGCGGCAGCCAGATCCAAGTCGGCATCTTCCAGAATAATGCAAGCATCTTTCCCGCCTAATTCCATCTGAAGAGGAATCATGCCCGCCTTCTTTGAGATTTCTACTCCGGTGCCCCCGCCCGTGAAGCTGAATCACACCATCCAAAATTATACACTGTGAGTTTTTTTTTTTTTCCATTAAAACTAACATATTCACGAATATAAGGACCTAATAGAAATCATATCTTCAAAAGACTTTTAGATTTTGTATAAATTTTAATTATTGCTCATGATTTACATTAATATTTCTATTTCCAGTTAGATCATGAGTATTTTTATTTGTTAGTTATTTTTGAAAATAAAAAAATATATAAATTGATTAATATATTAAAAAAAAAACAATTTATTAGAATATATGTTAGATAATAATTCATCAAAATATAATTCAAACATATTTTAATACTTATTATATTGATCATAAGATTATTTATTAATTTTTGTATCAACACACGATCATAGAATAGGTTAACTAAAAAAATAAACATTTGATTAATAACTCTAATATCATATTTAGGAAGAGTATTCCATGGTGATTTTAGAGAGATATAATTTTAACTACAAATTATTTTAATTACAAACTACAAACAATCTTCATTGACTATTCTATTACCTAAAGAGTACACAAATATTTTTTACAAGAAATTAATATGATTTTAATGAGTAGTGTCATTACTTTATTTTTTGAGAATGAAGTCATTTTCTGATGAGCATGAGGAAGAAAGTCTAAAATGTACATCTTGGCTTGTTATTTTTTCTTATTTTTTAACAATCTCACTTGATCCTCATACTATGAAGTGGAATTACTTGTTAGCTACATCTAAACATATTAGTTTACATTATGATAATATTCTTATACAATTATCATAACTCATAAGTACCAACAAGTACAGATCATATTAAATTGATAGAGAAAGTTACTCCTATGTCTAAGCGACCCATAACTGCTATAGTCGACTATATTTCATGGCCATAATGAATCATGTTGAATCATGTTGGGCAAGAACACGTAAAAATATGGGTGGATCAACACGGTGAATATTTTGAGTAGAAGTGTCAACCGAGCCAGGCCGGCCAGGCCCGGCACGAGGCACGACACGGTTCAGGCCGTGCCTGGGCCGGCCCGGCACGGAAAAATTCCATGCCCGGGTTAGGCACGAGCCGTGCCGTGCCGTGCCGGGTGCCTCGTGAGCCCGACCCCACGATACCCCTCCTGCAAAAAAAGACCGCGGGTCGGGTCTGATTTGACCCGACCCACGGTCCCCCATATCCTGAACCGCTCAGACAGGCAAGCCCGTGCGGGCCTGGCAAGGCACGGCCCGTCGTGCCTGCGGGCCGTGCCGGGCCCGGTTATTTTAAACCGGCACGGCGGCACACTCATGCCCTAAAAATTCGAGTCGGGCCGTCCCGGCCCGGCCCGTTTGACATCTCTAGTTTTGAGAATAAACTTTCGAAATTATGTCGAAGTAATATGATATTGCATCCTAGAGTGGACATCACCTTGGCCCATTGTGACTAGATAAAAAACTTTTGGGTTTAAATAATTCGTAAAGAGCAGGTGATTGTAAATAATTTCATTCTAGAAAATCTTGGTGGCAAATTAAAATTGTGATCGTTGTGTCCATGACTAGGAACAAATGTATTTGTGATGACCAACATATTGATTGATTAAGTATATGAGATATAGAAAGTTCTAGAAGGACATATAAGACAATTTAGCATGATTCTACCAAAGTTCAAGTGTGACAATCATCAGAGCTTGTCGCAAATCGAGAATTGAATTATTAAAGAGTGCTTTGGTCAACTTTAAACAAATTGGCTAAGACTTAAAATTAGGTCATGCCTATTCCAATCATGACTCTAACTATGTTAGGTCATGCATGGGCTACTATTTGTGAGATGTGTCATGAACTGGAACAAGTGTGGGCCAACATGTGCAAATGGGTCAATTAACCCCCATTTGTCACCTCTAGATATGATCACTTAGGACTTATAGTATATACTAGGAAGTGTGGAAGGAAGGGACTTACACAACTTACTCGTGCTAGAAACATGTTTATTGAGGAACTAGATCCTATAGTTGACTCTAATTTTGATGTTTTGATCTCTCTCTGAAAAAGATAGAGAACTTAATACTCAAAACTCAATTCCATATATATTATTGATCATACATCTTCTCCCTTCTTTTGTTTCCTTTACTATTTATATTGAGTGTGCTACAATACTCGTGTCTCTTTTTGAGATACTAGCTATGTCAAGCATATATCTTCTACTCATGATGATACAAACTATGTTGAAAAAAAATTAATATCTTCTACTCTAGTATAACTTGGAAACTAATATCATGATCTATAGAAAATTATACTATTAGTTACAATTAATTTTTCACTATGAAAACATATCTATGTGAGAAGGTAACTAATATCAAGATACTCTCTCCAATGACTAAAAATAATCTATATAAAAATTTTTATTTCATTAAAAACGTCTCATATTTGAAAAACTCATTAATTAGATATGGGAAAAAAAAAATTCCTGACAATCTCGAGAAGCATATATGACACAGAAACATGGATCTCAAGTAGCTAAGTCATACATAGTTTGTAGATCACACAAGGTAATATATAACCAAAAACTTAATTTTTGAGATTTTTATAAGAAATCAATTTTTATAGATTACCAAAATATATTATGATTGTTTTTAAGAGAAATTTTGATGAGAATATTGTTTTACTTTTTATATATGTAGATGATATTCTAATTACAAAAAATATAAATTAATTACCACTTAATTAAATAAAAACCTTCGGTCACAATTTCTAATGAATAATCTTGAGAGACTCGGATATTTTTTTTGTGTTGAAGTCATGTATTCGAGAAGATAAATTATCTTGCCACGTATGAGGCATGCGCTAGGTGTCAAGAAGGTCGGGCAACCCGAGCACAGTATGAGGCACAATCCAATTCAGTCATGTTTCACTCGGCAAGACATGGTCCAGAACCATACCTAAATTATAACATAGCTCGTGCTATATTGTGCCAAAAGACACATGTGCCACATGTCATGCCACACACGTGGGCCATGCCTGGCACGATGGCACAACTTGTTGGCACATGTTTTCTTAAAGCACCTATTTGTTTAACTATTATAACACTATTCTATTTATTCTTGGTAGAAAGCAACAAACAACAAGACAATATTCATTGCAAACATATCAGTTATAATAAAAAAAACCTTTGTGGTTGGATTTAGAGTAGTCAAAATGTATATGTAATTAATAAATTAATTATTTTCTAAATTCTCATCAGTACAGTCACCTTAATGAAGCTCTTAGCATATTGAGATATAAAAAAAAAATAAACTTAAAATCACTTTTAAAGATCATAAATACTTATAGTTAGCAAGATATTCAAATTCAAATTAAGCGCATCAACATGTACTAATATAAGACATAATTTTATTTTTATTTTTTTGGAGATAACCTTATCTTCAAAAAAAGTATGAGACATGTAATTATTTTTAAATCAAATATATAGACAAAATGTTACAGTTAGGTATTGTTGAATTATATGCACCAATTTAATAGGAATGCAATAGTTTTATTCAACTTATTCTTTTTTTTTTAATAGAAGCACCTGACATGTAGGCTAGCCAATAATGTCATTTATATAATAGCATGATTTATATATTATTTATTACTAAGTGATTATTTTTTGTTTTATATTTATTAGGCTTAAGAATTATACATTTTTAACTTTGTCATTCATCACTCGTCAAATTGAAAATATTAAATCTTAATCTTTAAAATTTTTTTTCCCTAAATATCAAACATGTCAATAAGAAAAACAAACTAAAATTTTTTATCATGCATGCCAAGTTGGTAATAATAAATATCCATTTGATTTGTTATATTCAAACTTTGTGAAGGCCTTGAAGAATTAAAACTCAAGAAAAATTTAGGTGATATTTTTAATTGTATAGATGATTAGTCATAATTTATATAATTTTTTTTTCAATTTAAATTAATTTTTTTCTATTTTTTTTATTATTTCTAGGTGTCAAATAGGCTATGCCAGAATGACTTAGAATATTTGAGTCGTGTCATGCCAACACGACTTGAAGAATGCTAGACCCAAAATGGACCTATGGCCCAATTGTAGTATTCAATCTTGTCAAGCAATGCTAAGTCAGATTCTAGCCAAGTAAACCAGACATGACCAAGCTAGGCATGTATGGCTAAGTTAGCCACCAAATGCAATAGGCTGCAATGAACTACAATACAACATGGTATCATGCATGTCTTATTAGGCCCTAGGATAGTAAAGTCACCTCAACTAAGACCAACAGCGGCATGAGCTAGTAGCACACTTGATGGCTGTTGCCTCGAGGTTGATTAATTAATTTACATCACACCATTAAATTTATTATATATATATATATATATACACACACACACACACACACATACATACATACATATATATATATATATATATATATATATATATATTGTAAAAAAAAAATAAAAAAACAAATTTTGACATGAAAAATAAAGAACAATGCAAATATCAATTAAAAAATATAATAAAAAATATTTAAAAACATAAAATATATGAAGGATTGAAAATATAAATTTAAGTAAAAAAAAACTTGGCAAATATAAATATTAGTTTGATGTCACAATGTCTGGTTCGAATCATCACAACTTATAGTTAGAGTCTCGGTATCAATATCACCATTTTCATATATGTCATTAACAATTTGTATCCCCTTCAATTTGACTTGAAGATTCATTTATAAAATATCATATTCTTTTTAGTAGTACAAAGCTTCGATAATATTCGAACATAGTTTAATTCTCCTGTTTGAAATCACATTCAAAACCACAAAAAAAAAAAATAGATTTAATATTATATTAAATATCGAATAATTCATTAAATTAAATATTATTTTAGAGAGGACAAAAAAAATAAATTCATATGATTTTCACCAATAAATATGTCTAAAATATTTATTTCGTTTTGTGATAAGATAAAATAATAATCAATATCTAAGTAACTTAATAGCTCACTTCAATTTAACAAATCTCCCCCTAATTATTTTTGGCTAGCTAATTAAATTTAAAAAATCATCTCCTAATACAATATTAATCTTCGTATATGAAGGCTCACTAAACTACCATACTTATTTTTGTAATAATAAAATATATTATTTAATTATTCATAAATCTTGTTTGTTAATTCTTATTGTTGATTAATGCAAGTGAATATTTATTTTATAATATGTTCTATTCATTTGACTTTAATTCTAAAATTCATACAGACAATCAAATAATAAAAATATAAAATAAAAAATCAATATTTTAACTGCTCATTATTTATATCAATAACCATGACACAAATATATGAGTATTCTATATATTTATTAAACAAACTAAAATTACACAAGCATCTAAATATAATACATGTAGTAGAAATGTATATAGACAAAAATAAATGCTTATTATATTACAAAAAATTTTAAAGAATTTTAGAAATAAAATTTTTATATCCTAATCTAACTCTTTAATTATTATTTCCTTAATTTTATGAATAGCATGGTTAAATATCACACAATAGTAGTCAAAATAAAAATCTAAAATACAATATATATAATTTCAATGGTGGCTAATATCCACTTGAGATTTTTTATTTTTCAAGTCTACTAACAAACATAAAGTACAAATTTTTAGTGCATACTTATAGTCAAAAATCACATTAGAATATTAACATAAAAAAAATCTCATATAAGAGATCAACTCTAATGATTTTTACAAACAAACTTATGATGACATTATTATTTTATATATTATCAAATATAATATTAAAATTTTTATTTTATATATTATATTTTCTAAATATACTTGATAGATACTCATATATGGAGGAGTTATAATAAGAATAATGAATCTTATAAAATTATAATATTTTTTTTATTTAATTTTTATTATAAATCAACAATATGAATGATGATGCACTTGAATATATTATTATCATGACTAACCCATATATCATATGTCATATTAATCAATTTAGTTTGTGTTCTAAGTTTATTAATAGAAATTTTTATTTTATAATTTTGTATTATGTTATAATTATTGGTATACCTAAGGATACTACAATAAAGAAATTGAATTTATATGTAGATAGATATAAAAGTCTATGATTTTTTTAAAAAATTTAATAAAAAAACTAGAACTCACGATAAATTAGTCATACCTTCTAATACAAATTTATGATGATATAGAAAAAATATCACAGAACTTAAAATCAATTAAGATTCAAAGACCAACTGCTAAATTGGGCTTAATTTTTTTTATTTATTTTTTAAATTTTTAAATTGGGCTTAGCTAAATTGGACTTAGTTACAATCCAATAGACCATATTTTTTATATATATTATTGGCATGTGTATTAATGAGTCCAATGTCACCAATATATATTAAGCTGAATTTTCTTTAATACCCCTAAAGATTATTATCTTTAATTATCTAAAATTAAATTTAAATTATAGATATTTATCTATTCTTATTCTTAATTTTTTAAGTACAAGGATCTAGGTCGACTGATGACTAATAGATAACCTAATCTTGGACCTATTGGTAATGATATCTTATTCTTAAATCTAGATCGATATCATATTTATAATATTCATTCATTATTTTTTATTTTTTTTATTTTTTTTATTTTTTTTATTTTTTTTATTTTTTTATTTAGAAAGTTTTAAATAAGAAAACAATTTTTTAATTATGTTATAGACTAGAAAAAAATAATTCAAAATAAAATTATGTGTATGTATTTTTAACCTAAGTGCCCAATAAGTTCGCAAATGAGAATTCAAGAATACTTGTCCACCAATAAAATATTAATTTACTCACTCACTTTATTATTTATATGATATAAACTTGTAAAAAAATTCACTATAACCACAAACTCACTACTACAGAAGACTTAATATTTTTTTAAAAAGAAGAAAGAATAAATTACTATTCCAATGTAAAAAATTAAAAATATGAACATTATATTCAACGAAAATTTTTAATATTAAACAAATAGAATTGATACCTAAATCCTAGTTAGTTTCTACTGTCTATGTTATTTTCCTATCCCTGCTGATAGGTGGGAAACTAACAACTATAGGCAACAAATGGAGGCTTGAAGTTTATGTCTCAATGAACATTGTGTCAAAGCTTCTCTTTTTTTTATTTAGTGTTCTGTGTCCTCGAGAACTATTAATTTTAAACAATTATTGGATTTTCTTCCATAGCCATTGGATGAAATCCAATGACTTAGAAATATTATCAAAATTTTATTTTTTATTTTTTTTATTATATTTTTCGACAATGAGAGCAACAATCACAATCGCATTAGGCATTCGTTGATAAAAAACAAGCTGCAAATTTTAAATGGGGAGCAACCATTCATACTCCTCATTTTATAAATATCATTTAAAAAAAGGTTTGTGAAGTACAAGCACCTTTTTCTAACATGTTAGCATAACACGCATGAGTCAAGCATGCACCACTCCTATTCATGCTTGTCGTGCCAAACTTTACAAGTCATGCCAAAGACAACACAATGACCTTCCCTAACATACGGCATGAACTAGTGTGAGGCAAGTCCAAGCATGACTTTGGATCATTTTGTTCTAAGTCGTGCCTCGGCCCAATTGAAATTTATAATTATTTTTTTCAAAATAATAAAAAATAAATTCAAAAAAAATGGCAATATATTATAATAATATTAAATAATTTTAATATTTACTATATAGATCATAAGATTTTATGATAAATTTCATATGTTACCACATCATCAATCACCACATAATTAGATTATTAAAAAATTACATAATATTGAGAAAACTCAAATATTTATATTTAGTAAGAGTATTCCAGAGTATTTTAAGAAGATACAATGTTAACCTCAAATTACCTTGTTAACCAATCAAAAAATTTAATTTCAAAATTAAGCAATTTATTATTTTATTTTTTACTAATTTATCGGTGAATTTTTTGAAAAAATAACTAAAATAAAAAGCTAAAAATTTTGACTTTTTACATTCAGAAAAAACTCACTCCCACACAATCAAACCCCTCACTTTGATCTCCGCTTATCTATTTAGGATTAAGCAAAAAAATAAACAACTTAATACCATTAATTATTATTTAGTATTAATCTCAAAAAATATATATTCAACATTAAGTAAAAAAAAAAACAAATGCCACCTAAGTTTTGATATTAGTTTATTTGAGTGTGATTAATTTTTTTAGCAAGTTTAAGAAGAGAGACTGCAAAAAATATATTTGAACTCATTACTTTTCATTACTCCTCTACAGTGTCGCTTAGTTAGGTTACAATATGATAGCATTATATTTTTTTTGTTCAAGATATATAAGCATGTTTTTGTCCCCTTCCCTCTGAGTGCCTTATATTTGTGCCAAAAGCACAACACCATGACCAAAACAACCAATCCCAATCATATGATCTTTGTGCATCACTATTGTAGCTTGCACAGTCTCAGGCTTGAAAATTGGACATTCATGTAAGATAATAAAAAAAGAATGCAATACCTTATACAGTTGATCTTGGGATGCATTGTGAGATAATCACCAATCTCTGAGCCCTTGCCAGTAATGCAATTAATAAGACCCTTTGGGAACCCCGCCAAATGGAAGCAATGAACCATCTGAAGGGAAGAAACTGCACCCTGAAAGGAGTGGAAGGAAACAAAATTGGGTCGCCCACTAGCCATAGCTGAGCCTTTCTAGAATGCACGCGAAAAATCAACATGGTGGTCATTTGAATTCCAGGCATTTGTTAACTTAGCTTCTTTCTCTAAACAAGCCTAGAGCACCCAGAGAAGAAATCATGCCTGGGTAGGAGGTTTCAGGACCAAGGAGTTTCCGGCGATTAAAGCAGGAGCAATTTTTGAAACAGCCAAATTGACAGGATAATTGAAAGGTGGTATGGCCAGGACAACGCCAAGTGGAATCTGCACTAAAATTGTCAATCGAGCTAAGGAAAATTTACCTGCGAGAGCTATTCTCAGAGCTTACGTAAGGGAAATTTACCTTTGAAGTGAGACAGTATTTCGTTCTTTCATACCCAGGGAAATTATCAGACATCAGAAACTTGCCTTCTCCGAGGATTCGAACCCCTTCTTCTGCACAATATGACACCAGATCTCCAGATCTCACCACCTACATCCAGATCAATAGCCCAGACTAGGTTTATGGATGAGATGTCCATTAGAGGCATGCAGTATATCCTGTCTTTGAATGCGTAGGTGAGCTAACCCAGCTTGCAAATTATTAGGGTTCGAATAAAAAATTAAGAAAATTCAACTCCATTTCAAGTGATCTTCAAGTATTATTGATTATACCTCGGTTACTGCATCTTTTGCAGGTTTGGCGATCTCTTTTATTAGAGACTCGGCGATCGGAGCTTTGTTCTCCTTTAAAATGGCTGCTGCTCTGTGCAGCAGTTCTGCCCTCCTCCACAAAGGCGTCCTTGCCCATGATTTTTGAGCCGTTCTCGCCGTTCCGATCACCCCGTTCACCTCTTCTGGAGTGCAAGCTGATCCGCACCATTGCCAAGTAGCAGAAGAACAAAATCAAGAAGAAAAGAAGCATCAGATCTGGTGATTGGCGAGTTGCCAAAGGTGCAACTGGCAATAGGCACGGCGCGGTTGAGATGTAACTTAGACGTGCCGCGAGCGGGACCACTGCACGGCTAGGGGCCAAACTTTTTGGCACAAAAAGTAAAAGATAATTATGTGTGAATTCGCTCGCATGAAAATAATTAAAAAAAATAAATATTTAATAATTAAAAAAAGTACACTCTATTAATTAGAAAAAATTAAATATTTAATAATTAAAAAAAAGAACACCCTATAATTAAAAAAAATTTAATATTTAGGAGTTACAATTGAGAGGGGCAAAGGTAAAGAGGAGAAGAGAGAAAGAGTCAAGAGTATTTTTAGATTAGTATAATTTAAATTATCAAATATCAATTAATTAAGAAATTAATGTTTTTTTTTATTAAATATTTAGTTATTTTTTTCAATATAGCAAATAGTCATGCAAATGGGTCATGTAGGAATGTGCTTTTTAAAAATCATATTGACACCCACTATTATTATTTTTAACAACCCTCCTATTTATTTATTTAGAAAAATTAAGTAAAAATTTGAAAATAAAAATATTAATTATGTAGTATCATAATGACAACAAAATGGGGAAATTATGTTTTGGGTTGCTCCACAATAAAAATTTAAGAATTTGAAACTTATATTATTAAGTTTCAAAAAAAAATTACCAAAATCTTAAAATATTTAAATTAGTACATTCTATTATTTTTATACTAAACTATCCCCACCCTCTCCCATCGAGCTCGATGGAGATCGACCACGAGCTCCATCGATTTCCCAGAGCTCGTGGTTGCAATCCTAGAGCTCGACCGAGAACTCCTTTGAACTCCGGGAGCTCGACCGAGAGATATCATCGAGCTTGTCATCGAGCTCCAGGAACTCTATCGAGAGGTCCTTCGAGCTCTTGGAGCTCTGTGTAGAGCTATTTCGAGCTATAGGAGCTCGACCGAGGCCCAGAGCTCGAAGACAAGCTCGATGGAGCTCTCAGCTGAGCTCCAGGAGCTCAGCAGAGAGCTCCTTCGAGCTCGACGACTAGCTCGATGGGGCTCTTGGTCGAGCTCCAGGAGCTCGACCAAGAGCAACATCGAGCTCCTAGAGCTTGACGACTAGCTCGATGGGGCTTTCGGTCGAGCTCCTGTAGCTCGACCGAGCGCTCAACGACGACTCCACGAATGAGCTCCTGGAGACGGGTAGGAGGAGAAGGGTGGGGAGATAAGGGCGAGGGCGAGGGCGTGGGCGAGGGCGTGGGCGAGGGTAGTTTAGTACTTATGAAATTAGGTGCATTTATTTTTAATTTATTTTTAGTTTTGTAATTTTTTAAAAAATATCAAAATTTTAGTTTCTAAATATTAAAAATTTATGAGAAAACACCCCAAGACATAATTATCCCAAAAAAAATTATAAAAAGAATACTCAAAAGTCAAGACATACATTATTTATGTTTAGTGTTGAAAAAACTATCACTTTTTAAAAACCATAGTTTTTAAAAAATGAAAATGATGGTTTACCAAATTGCTTGTTTGTTTCAAAAACATGTTTCAAGTACTTTTTATTAATATATATGTGTGTGTGTTTGTGTGTATGTGTGTGTTATATATAAATCTACATATACTACACAAACACACACATAGATATATATATATATATATTTATTTATTTATTTATTTATTATTTTATTTTTATTTAATATTTATTTATTTGTTTATTTATATTTATAAATACACTTATATATATATATATAGCAAATATATACTTATATATAAACTTATATACATCCATATATATACATGTATGTGTGTGTGTATGTGCATATACATACATACATACATATAATAAAAATCTCACTAAACAACATTTCTAAAATGGCATTTCAAAAATCATAGTTTTTAGTTTTCAAAAAATCATGATTGTCTTTTATTTTTTAAACAGGTTGAAAAATTGGAAAATTAGTTATTTTCTGATATTGGGAACCAATTAATAAAACTTTTTTATTATAGTACTAAATAATAAATATTTTTATTTTCCGAGATGTTTAGATAATGTTCCCAATGAATTTTCCACGATAATTTATTTAAATAAACCTCATATTTATAAAATCCACCTGAAGCAATAATATTTTTAATTTTCATTATTAATTTCCTATTATTGAGTTTTTTTTTTTTTTTGAACAAGTTACCTTTATTATTGAAAATAAACAAATGAAAGTAAAAGAATTGTCAATTCCCTGCTAAATAAAATAAGTAATATGTAAATAATAATAATATTTATGATTTGTGATTTTCCCAACAATTAAACAATTATCCAATTAGATTAACAAAAAAATATATTTTTTCCATTATAGAGAGAGAGAGAGAGAGAAGAGAGAGAGAGATAGACAGACCGTATATCATAAATGTGATAGCAGCATGCATATAAACACAATTGAATGTGAATATGGAAAATGTTAAGTCTGTGTGTGTGATGTCAACGGCAGGAGCGGGGAGCTCATACCTTGCACTCGGTACTGAATCTTCGTGGTGGTCGGATTGACGATCGCGCACGACTTTCCCGACGACGATGTCTTCCATTCCCCGTCAGCGTAGAATTTGAAAGCGCCGTCAACGGCGAGGATATCGGCGAAAACTCCAGTTCCGGCCATCAATTGGCTCGTTCGCTTCTCGGAGAGTCCGCCCGAACCCGATGCAACTCTTGGACGGAAATGGAAGAGGAAGTTGATGGTTATTAAATAGTCTTGTGAGCAGAGAACAGTGTGATTTGGTTGTCGATTCTGTTAGGGTGGGCTCCACCAATCCCTTTGGGCGATGTTGTTTGGACAACGTGGGACCCCATTTTATGTTTTGTTACACAAAATATTTCAATAAAAAATTTTTTAATTCAAATTTTTAAATTATATATATATATTTTTAAACAAATATATATATATATATATATATATATTCATATTCATATTTATATTTATATTTTTATAAATATATGTATTTGTATATATATATAATATATATTCATATATATATTCAAAATTTTTAATTATATGTATTTGTATATATTTAAACAAAATATATATGAATATATATATATATATATATATATATATATATATATATATATATATATATATATTCATATTTATATTTATATTTATTTATTTATGTTTATTTGGCTTGGACTTGCCTAATGCTTGATGGTAAGTGAGATTGTAATATGTATTTTTTTATTATTTGTGTAAATGAAATGAAATTGTTGATTAAATGGGAGTAGAAAATCTAATACATAATGAAATAGTTATTTACATAATTAATTTAATAAATTTGTAGTGGTTGGTACTAAATATTTTTTACTTATATAGATTAATTATAAACATGATGCCAAATTTTAATGACCAGATAAATTATTTCTATGTTAAATTTAAAATAAAAAATAAAAAATCTAAGCTATTGAATAATACCTGACTGAAATAATGCAATATATTTCATACAACTCATGTGGCATGTGTTGTCTTGTGGTGAGATAACACGTGCCATATGATTGACCAGTGCTGATCAAAAGGCACGATGAGGGGCCAAGGCAATATTACCCAATACTCACTAGCCAATTCCATGGTCAAGTTGCAAGTGGCTTTGTCGGTGACCAGCTTGATATCAAGCAATACCTAGGTTTAATCTGGCATGTCCGACTAGAAAACTAGGTTATCAAGCAATACCTAGATTTCATGTTGTAGCACTGACCAACAAGTACATAGCACATGCATCTGACACAGCAAAATAACTCATTTTTGTTATTAAAGTTTGGGTTGTGTTGACCTAGAACAACACGACTGACACCTCTGGGCAAAATTCATGACATTGTTTCCAGGCTCTTGTTCCATGACACAAGCTAGTATCAGATCAAGCATGACTACACATGATCATATCAAACCCAACATGCTTAGCTTCCTAATGATGACCATCTAGCCGTATCGAGCCTTTCATAGCTGATTTCGTGTCAACATGGCACAGCAAGGTTAGCCAACTCATGTCATGTTCGACAAGGATGATAGCCCTGACAAACTAACAAAATTTTAATTGTCTCAGCCTATCACAACCTATTTGACTTCTTAAATCAAGATGAATATGTCAAGTAAAATATATGAATCGGCTAAATATACTTTTTACATAAGTTATATATAACATAGTCTTGATGATATGTTTATGTTTTTTGTAATCTTGAGATGAGTAATAAAATTGACTGAAGATGCATCAAATATAAAATTAATATATAGACTTATAAAAATATCTAATAAGAGCGTAATTTAAAATATAAATCTTTATTTAAAAAAAACAAACAAACACATATTTCTATGACAATATTATATCAATCACAATATAAAAAGTATATAGGTCATGAAAAAACGTACATGTCAAAAGATCATTCATCTAAAACTATGCCAAAAAAATCTTGTTGAGCTAAGTCATAAAAAAAAATAATAACATAAATAATTAATAAATTAATTATGTCATTAGTGCTCATACCATATTGTCATTAATTTAATAGTTATTTTGCTTACTTTTCTTGGTTATTTTTTTATTAATATTCTAACTAGAACTTTCATATATGAGATGTTAAGATGCATATTTGTGTTGATTCTTAAAAAAATATATAATATTTGAGAAATATATATATTTTTATATTCTATCAATGAATATTTGATCGAATTTAAAATATAATATTTCAAAGCATAAATACAATAAAATTTTCAAACACTCCCTAAATTATCTATCCTTCAAACTTTCAACATCATATAATAATTTATTTTTGTATAATTAGTTCATACAAATCATAATATAACATATACATCAAAGGTGAAAAATAAAATAAGAATTATTTTTGACAAAATTTGATATATTTTATATTATAAAAATTTTTAATACACATTATATGTTAGGTAAAAAAAAATCTAAAATTAAGAAGTAATTTTACATAGTATTCCAATCACACAAAATAAATATAACACATACATATATCCAAATATGTGACTAAGAAAGAAAGATAATTTATTTTTTTTATGTGAATGATATTTTCTATTTTTAGCTTATTTTTTCATAATAATAAATAATGTTAGTAGTAACATTTTTATCAACTTTTTCATAGCAAAACAAAATAAACCTCAAAAATAGCTAAATTATTATCTCGTGAGATAGTTGAACAAGATTGTATAGGTCTCATAGGAGTAAAGACTAGGGTCACTAAAATCACAAATAATCATGATTGAGCATAAAAAAAGAACAAGAAAGGTTAATGAAATAAAAACTTTTCATCAAATGAAAATCTCTAATACATAAAGTGTCACCATATCTACAAAGTATAATATATAATATCATAAGACCAGAGCAAATATCAAACATAATACCCGATGCATACATATTGCATTTCTTGATAAGATTGCAACCTCGAGAAGGAGGATCACCTCCCCAAAATCAAGTGTTTACAATAATTTTATCTTGAAACATAAACCACAACAATAATTAGATAAAAATTTCAATCTAATTTATGTTAAATAATAGTAAATATCTCATTAATATAAAAATTACATTTATTAAAATTTATTTAATTTAAAATTTTACAAAAAATCACACAACACAGTATTTGCAAACGTATTATTAATTTACGCAAGGCACATTTACATAACATAAATTGAATGATAATTGTCACAATAAAAACACATAATTATATATTAATTTTAGTGTCGTTTTGATACATGACATGTTATTTTAATTTTCATAATTCAAACATATGACTACAGATAAAGACACTTATTAGATATTGAAAGGCGGAACAAAATATAAAAATATCAAAAATTACAAATGACATCACAGATAGAAATGTATATGCATACTTGTCTATTGTATATGTATACATGCACATACAATGTTTATTGTATATGCTTATACAAATACATACATGTCTACAATATATGTACATGTATGTATACTGTACAATACATGCATAAAAAATTGTTTATACATGCATACATATATTTATATAGAAAAAAGTTTAGATGTACACATACACATATATAAGTATTGGTGTGTGTGTGTGTGTATGTGTGTGTGTGTGTGTGAGTGTGTGTAATCAATATATTTAATAGCAAAATATAAGTATATGTAAATGTGAGTGTATAAGTGTGCAGACTACATTATGCTACATATTAATGAGCATACTTGTAAGATTCGAGGTCATAAACATAAAATATAAATATACTTGGAGTGAAATTGATTTGTCATGTAAAGATTATCAAATAAATAAAATATTCCCAATGCATGAAAAATGTGGATTGTGGTGCTTTTTTACGAGGAGAAAGAGAGGAGCAACTAGGGTTTACATATGAGGAAGAAAGCGCAGCAAGGCTAGATGTAAGCATTGTTCAATAATAGTAAATATAATCCTAGAACGAATATTATTTTTTAAAATCATTACTATTTCTAAAAAATATAAATATTTCTACCTTAAAACATATTTCTTTTTATTATATTCTAATGCAATATAATATATTACATTTTACAATAAAAGTAAGCACTGTTCATTAATATTTTGGTATTCTGCATCTAATTATGAGTAATATATTAATTACAACGTAAATATAAAGTTGTTAAAATATACAATCCATTTTAAAAACATAATAAGCTCATGCATAACATTTTAAAAAACGTAAATATAAAGTTCATTAATATAAACTGTTCGATAATTACAGGTGGGTTTGGTGGCTCAAGCATGACACGAGACACGACTCTATTGAGTCGTGTTGGCCCATGCACAACCTGAGTGCCTGGTCAGTTGCCATGGTCCATCGGCATAGTCACTGTGACCTAGGATTAGGAAGCGGGCGTGGTCCAATTGGCCCGTGCTCGCACCGCATGGTCCATTTAAAAAAATTTTTTGTTTCTCGCGATTTAGCTGGTGAGTCTACCATGTAGTTGGCTGTGCATGTTTGCATGACACATACCAATTCATTAAAAAATATGATATATCATATTTTAAGCAAATCCAACTGAGCAATGAGATTCTTGAGGCTCGATCTAGTATGATTTTTTTGTTGACCCCCCTTATATACAATAATGATTTAGGAGGGAATACATGACCAAACTAATTATAAATTCAAATATAAGCAAATAATAATGAAAATTATGAGATTTTCCAAGTTTAATTCTATTTTTAAGTTATATAAGATTTACTATTGTAAACAACTTTTTATCAAAAGTAAATGACGACGTAAAAAATAAACATATATATATATATATATATATATATATATTAAGGAGAATACCAATTCATCATTTGAAATCCATAAAAAAAAATCAAATCTCAAATTGAACAACATTATGAAAACAACAAACTAAAGTGTTAAAACACGAAATTGAGATTCAAGGGGATAAAATAAATAATTTCGTATAGATTTAATTGGGAATCACGTGATTTTTTTTTTCACGTGTTTAGTGTCACACACAAAGTTCCATACTAGAAGTTATATTTTTTAAAATACTAGAAGTTATATTTATATAGTATTATATATTTTATTTTTTAAAACTTATTTTCTACATGCAGCATTAGTTCCATGAGGCCTTGAAACTAAACCACACATATCATTAAAAAAAATGATACATTTTTTTATGAATTATATTAACTTAAACTTGATCACTCGATGTTCAGCTACTCAATTTCTGAGATGTTGTGGGAGCTGGAGCCCACAAATTATGTCTGTGTTCTCGAGAGAAAATTCAAAAATATTTGAATTCTAAAATTATATTCTCTTGTTACTAATAAGAACCCTAATGGGCCAATAGTTTTATTATTATTAATTATAATACATAGAGTCATAGAGTGATTTTATTTCATACCAAGTATCATGGTAAATGAATCAATAATTTTATGAGATAAAATATTAATTTGATAAGTTAATAGATTATAATATTCAACAAAACATGAGTAGTAATCTAGAGAGGAACAACTATTTGTGATAAATGATAATCATTGTCTAAGAGCTCAAGCTAGAGGTGTCAACAGGGTCGAGCCGGCCCGGTCTGGCACGAGGCACGACACGATTCGGTCGTGCCCGACCATGGCACTAATAGTGTCGTGCCGTGCCAAGCTCGGCACGGTACCTCGGCACAAGCCGAGAAACCGATTTTTTTTAAATCATGGTTTCGGGCGTGCATAAACCCTAATTTTTTTAAAAAATTTGGAGTTCGGGCGAATCGAAACCCTATTTTTTTTTTAAAATTAGGGTTTCGAACGACCGAAACCCTAATTTTTTTAAACTAGGGGTTTGGCGCACGGCGGCGCGACGGCACACAGCCAACCCCCTAATTTTTTTATTATTAGGGGTTCGGCCCAATCTGGCCGAATCCGGCGGATTCGTGTCGTGGGTCCGTGCCGGGCTAACCTCCACGAAAGCACGGTTGGGCCGGCTAAAAAATGGGCCGAGCCACCCCAGCACGCCTCATTTGACACCTCTAAGCTAAACTACCTAGAGGCAACAAGAAAGATCACATTAAAAAATTGAGCCCCAATAACGTGCATTCACATTTGGGATTATATCTTAATAAAAAATATATACTTTTATTATAGAAATGTAACATAATATATTGTATTAGAAATATAACAAATTAAAATATGTTTTAATTTAGAAATATTTAAATTTTTTTAAAAAAAATGTAATAATTTAAATAACAATTTTCGTGTTGGGATCAATACAATAAATACTGTTGTTTAAGAACAACAATTCCTTGTTAAAATAAGGAATTCTTAAGAATAATAAGCACAGAACAAAGAAGATGAGTAGAAGAGAAGAAAGAAGAGAGTCGCACGCAGCAACAGGAAACCAATTATCAATCTAAATGAAAAATATGTTCAGCAATTAGGTCAAGATAAAAGAGGAGTTTATATATCCTTTCTAATAATTGAAACAAAGAAACTATTAAAAAAAACTTTACATCTATATATTCAATAAATGCTCATTAATGGCTTAGTAGTCATTTTACTCTAAGCCCGCTCAACTTAAACAAACAACCTGTCAACAGTCCCCCCCATTCGATGTAGTTGAGATCAGACCAAGCTTTTCTCTCAAGTAGACAAGCTTTTCTCTAGGCAGGGACTTCGTAAATATATCGGCCACTTGTTCCTCGGTCCTGCAAAAAACCAATTTAACTTCATTAGATTTAATTGCATCCTTAATGAAGTGATATTTTAAGCCTATGCATTTAGTTCGACTATGCATTACCATATCACTCGCAATAGATATAGTCGATTGATTATCACAATGAATTTTTATTGGATGTTTTTGAGGTTTATCTAAGTCACTCATAAGCTTTCTAAACCATAAGGCTTGGGAGGTTGCAACTGAAGCTGAAACATATTCAGCTTCAGTAGTAGACAGGGCTACAGTTGATTGTTTCTTAGACTGCCAAGAAACAGTCTCAGTTCCTAAGTTAAACACATATCCAGAGATACTTTTGTAATCCTCTGGATTTCCTCCCCAATCACTATCATAGTAACCAATAATTTCTGTATGGTTAATTTTGTGATATTTCAGACCTAAATTAATTGTGCCTTTTAATTACCTCAATATCCTTTTGGTAGCACTTAAATGTATGTGATCTGGACAATGCATAAATCGTGACAATAGATGGACAGAATATACAATATTAGGTCTGGTTGCTGATACATACAGCAAGCTTCCAATTAAGCTTATTTATGTCTTTTCATTTATTGGTTTTCCTTGAGCTGAAAGTAACTTTTGGTTTACTTCCAAGGGGGTAGAGATAGGCTTGCAGTCACTCATTCCAAAACTTTTCAGCAATAGTTTAATGTACGTAATTTGAGAAATGGACACACCACTTGTGTCTTGAGTTATTTCAAGTCCTAACAATTGTTTTAGATTTCCTAGGTCCGACATTTCATACTTAGTTTCCATTTCTCTCCTAAAGTTATTTATTAATTCAATTTTATCTCTTTTAATATAGAGTGTAGGCTCACTCTTACTTATGCTGAATCCTTGATTCAGAAAGTAGAAATTAATTTGTTGATACCAAGCATGAGGAGCTTGTTTCAACCCATACAACGCCTTATTTAATCTATAAACACAGTGTTCACTCCCCTTTTTTTCAAACCCAGGGGGTTGTTCTACATAAATTTCTTTCTTTAGTCTTCCATTTAGGAAGGCTGACTTTATGTCTAATTAGAATAAATTTCAGCCTTTCTGTCCAGCTAAGGCTATTAAAAGCCTTATGGTTTCTAACCTTGCTACTGGAACAAAGGTTTCATGGTAGTCTATTCCAGGTTTTTGTGAGTAGCCTTTAGCTACCAATCGAGCCTTATATACAGGCTGATTTGAATTCGATTTAGTCTTAATCTTATAAATCCACCTAACACATATGTTGTGTTTATTTGGGGGTAAGTCCACTAAAGTCTAAGTGTTATTTTTTTCAATGACAGACATTTCTGTCTACATCGCTTAGATCGGACATTCATAGATAATGCCCTATCTGTTTTCTCAGCAAATGTCACTGGAAAACTTCTTCCACTTGACATCTTTACTGTCCATGAGGGTTGATCACTCTCATGATCAAAAATTTCACACATGTTATTCTCAAATGACAGTTTATAACCCTTTTTAATTAATTGGCCAACACTTAAGAAATTCTGGTCCAAGGCAGGAACCAGAAGTACATTTTTTATGAATTTTGTTCCAGAGCAGGTGGGTACTGCCACTCTACCCTTGGCTTGCGCCTGAACTAATTCACCATTGCCCAATTTGACTTGTGAATTTACCACTGGAAGTAAATCCACAAATATTTTCTTATTTCAAGACATGTGGTTTGAGCAACCACTGTCCAGAAACCAGGTATTTATCGAAGGTATATTTTCTATTTCATTTGCATAAAACAGATGTTCTATAGAGGCTACTCGCTCTGTAAAACTAGCATTCTGTTTGGAGATGCTTTTACAGTTCTTCGAATTATGCCCAAACCTTTTACAGTTTTGGCATTGATTCTGTTTTTGAAACTAACACTCAGTCACAGTGTGGTTTAATCTCTTGCATATATTGCAAGAGACAGGTTGGTCTTTAAGTGAGTCATTAGAGAGAGTAGAAGAAGAGCCAGTTTTAATTTTATTTTTGTTTTTATTTTTAAACCCATACCTTTGACTGCTTCTCTTACTCCTTATGTCTCTAGATTGATTTTCATCCTTGTTGGAGTTGTCCTCCCATCTTGACTGCATTGCAGTTTCTCCAGAACTTTCTGCCCTCTTCAATAATCGGCTTTCATATGATTTTAATGAACTTAGAACTTGCTGGATTGACAGCTTTGATAAATCCTTGGTTTCCTCTATCACTGCCACAATGACATCAAATTTATCAGGCATACTGATTAGTAATTTCTCAACTAATCGAGTCTCAGAGATGTCTTCTCCGTGAATCTTAAGTTGATTAACTATATCAAGGAACTGAGTTGAAAACTCAGTAAGAGAATCTGAGTTTTTCATACTCAGTTTCTCGAAATCTTTTCTCAAGGAGTGCAGAAGAGCTCCTTGAGCCTTCTTATCTCCTTGGTATTCCTTGATTAGGAGGTCCCAAGCCTCCTTGTTTGAGTACAGCCAAGCAATCTGGGAAATATTGTATTACTTACACCCTATTGGATGAAAAGTAATGCTTTGGCATTTAATTTTCGTAATTCCTTCTCTTGTAACAAATCTTTACCTTCCAGAATAGAAAAATGAAAAATTTTGAACAGAATGTTAGGGTTTTGTAAAAAATAGGTTTTAAAAACCACAAAACCTTTAGATCTTAGTAGATCTGGTCAGATCTATGCTAAATCTTAAGAAATTTGTGAAAATAATTAGGTTTTTCAGAGAACGCCTAATCTGGAGAAATTAGATTTGAATAATATTCAAAAATAATCTCGATCTCAGTTAGGAAACACTGCTATGATACCAGAATGTTGTTTAAGAACAACAATTCCTTGTTAAAACAAGGAATTCTTAAGAACAATAAGCACAGAACAGAGAAGATGAGTAGAAGAGAATAGAAGAAAGAAGAGAGTCGCGCGCAGCAGCAGGAAACCAATTATCAATCAAAATGAAAAATATGTTCAGCAGCTAGGTCAAGATAAAAGAGGAGTTTATATATCCCTTCTAATAATTGAAACAAAGAAACTATTAAAAAAAACTTTATAGCTATATATTCAATAAATGCTCATTAAGGGCTTAGTAGTCATTTTACTCTAAGCCCGCTCAACTTAAACGAACAGCCCCTCAACAAATACAGGGTATTTATTATTGCAAATTTTATAAGCATGCCTGTGCCCACCAAGACATTCGGCTTTCTCCAAGTTCTCCTCGTAAACCTAACCGATTCCTCCCTTCTCCTATCATTTTAATCTTCAAGTTTCAACACGATTTTTTCTTCGGTCAACTTTACCTGTCAAACCTATTTCACTCCAGGTCTTATATGTATGTACGTTTATATACTGCATTATGCGCCCACACAAACACACGCACACAGAAACACACTCAAGCCCGCCGCTCCGCCGGCCCTCTCTCACCCGGCACGGTATATACATACATGCATACATATATATATATATATATGTATGTATGTATGTATGTAATGTATATGTACACACATTCATGCTCAGGCACACACATATATATAGATACTTATGTTTTGCTGTCATATATACCATGATATATATATATATATATATAGCCGTAAGTGTATATACCTATATATATTTACTTATATACTGTTGTCTATATAAAATAATTTTTGTGCATATAGTGTACTATATACGTTCACAGTACATATACTATAGACATGTAAGTACATATGCAATTATCATTCATGTACATGCACATGTACTTATATGCACACATATATGTAAGACATGTATCTATATATTATATTTTGTGTGTGTGTGTGTGTGATAGTTATATACATACACATGTGTGTGTATCTATTTACATACACATGTACATTCATCTACAGAATTACACTTACATACTGCTGTACATATTATATACACAGAAATATACATGTATTTGCACCTGTTGCAAATGATTGTCTTTAGGGTGGTAATCTTCTTGTTTGAGATGATGATCTTATTGAGAATTCTAATTGCATGAAGATGTTTGCATTGGGTGTGTTATCCTTATCCTAGTCTAGTTTGGTGACAAGATTTTTAATGTAGACCCACTTAAATTTTACGAGCATATTTCTATCAAATATTACAAATACTTTTTAAAATTTTATTTCTCGTCATACACCTGTTTGATTATGCAAATATATGTGTTCGTGTTCGTTATTTTTTATAAGAGTGGTTGCAAATATATGTATTATGCATTGATTATATATTTTATAAGAATATTAATTAAAAAAATTAAATAAATTTAAGTTCTTATTAATTTAATGATCATGATATTTTCTCTCATTCTTGAGATTTCAAAAAAATATTTAAGTTTTCAAAAATTGTAAATAACTCTATAAAAAATAAGTAATTATCTACAAGTTTTTTCTTCTTGAAAAGCTATTATCAATGTCCTAAACTTACTATATTAATATATATTATAAATTTTCATATTTATTCGAGTAGTAGACATAATTGATGATTCTCATGATAATATATAACTCTGTATCATGATCGTGCATGAAAAAGTGAATAATGAGCCTTTATTAATATGAAGTTGATGATAACTTGACCATGATATTGATGTATTATTAGTATCATTAATTATAATATCTTAGTTTTAATTTCATGGTTGTATTTTTGACGAAATTATAATAAATGTGTTCAAGATTGTAATGGTTCAGTGAAATAGAGGATGACATCATAATTTATTGGATTGAACTCGGGCTAGCTTGGATTGAACTCGGGCTAGCTTGGATTGAACTGGGCTAGATTGGACATGCCTAAGTCATTCTGGCATGACTCAGCATGACACGCATGACCTAGCCAAAAAGAGTGTCGATGGGCCATGTTAGGTTGTTCATTTTTAGGGTCGTGCTAACAATTATGTTGTTCTGGGCACGACATGGTGGCTCAAATATGCTTAAAATAATTTGCTGTTTTGTCCAGATTAGATTAAAATATTCCAATAAGATATATATCAACTGAATCTGTCAAATTGTCATATTGTTAGAAAAATAAAAAATTATATATTCAATCATTGATAGCTATTTTAAAAATTATCATGATGATGATACAATTAATTAAATATATTTATATATACATTATATCATCTTCTTCAATCTTAATTATTAATTATACCACTTAGCATTATTGTTCTATTACTGATCCAAGATAAATGTCTTTTTTTTTGTTTAATCTCCTTTATAATTCTTGCTTGCATGCTTACATGCTTACATGCTCACATGCATGAGTATATAAGCTCATAGAATTATTTTTTAAATTTTATTGCATATATATTTATATATATGTAGGCAGGATACAAAAGTTTTTTATTAGATATTTTATGTTTCTCCGCTTATGTTTATTGTGACGATGATTTTTGTTAGTCAGTCAAACTATATAACATATCATATATGTAATTTCTTAATATGCAAATTTTTAATCATTCATAGTTCACTAGTATTCATTTAGTTCACACATTGTATTTGCAATTCTTACTATATATTCTAGTTTAATTTTGTAAATCATAAAAATTATCTGTTTTTTTTATTTTAATTTTTAAATTCTAGATATTAAATTTTCATTTCATTTTCAATCAATACAAGCACATAGACCAAGTTCATGCTTGTAAATATAATTCATAATTCAAAAGATATCATTTAATTGATTTGAAATTAAAATGTAAGATCATTTATTTTTTTTATTTGAAATTAAAGAAAAATGAAGGCATGAATTGTATTTAGGATTTTTTTATTTATCATCATTTATTTATTTATTTATTTTTATTAATTTTTTTTATTTAAATTTGTTCCATGCATATGTCAGTTTCTAACAAATGAGCCCCTTTTATGTACCAGAGACATTTTTCTTCATAAGGGATATTTGATAATCTTTAATTATTATTTAATTTTACATTTTAATTATGTTTAATAATTAAGTTGGGTTCGCGTGTGTGTCCAAATTGGCTCGACTGATTATTTAAAATTAGGTATATCTTATATTTGAGTTATTATCCTATATAACAGATACTTTATAATTTTGAATAATTACTTAATTTTATAGTTTTTATATTTGTTGGTAGTTAATATTTTGTCTGATTGGATTGGGCAGATTGGTTTTATTAAATAAAGATTATTTTTATTTATTTTAGTTTGATTTATTTTATACACATTGAGTTTTGTTTTTTTAATTAGTATTGTGTTATATTTATTGAGTGGTATTTTATGATTATATTTATTTTTATTTTTGATGACTGCAGATAAATAATTTTTGGAGGAATATTTTTTGTATATGTTTTATAGGTGTTAAACGGGTCGTGCTGGGCTGGCACGACCTATTTTTTTTCGGCCTTACGGGCCCACATGTTGTGCCTGGCATGACATGCCACATATGTCGTGCTGTGCTTGGCACGTCATGGTTCACTTGAGGGCAAACCCAGCAAGACCTGCCACCCGAAATCAACCTGGGTTCGGACCGGTTCTTATTGGAATTTGGGGATACGACCCCTCTTGATGACCTGCTCAGCTCGTCGCTTCGCATGTTGGGCGTTGCCCTTCATCGTGTTCCTCATTGAGCATCGCTGTGTCGCATCGTAGCCGTGTCATCTATTGGGTGTCGCCCATTGTTGCGTCGTGCCTTCGTCGTGTCGCCCGTTGGGCATTGCTCGTCACCGCGTCGTGCCATTGCCCTGTGCCGTGCTAATGTGCTGGCACATAGGTTATGCTTGACATGGTATGTGGGCTGATTTTCCTCGGCATGGGACAATATGATTCGTGCCAAGAGTGTGGCATGGGCTTGGACATGGTCTTGGACCATGTTGGGCTTGACTTGGGCTCCTGATCCTGTTGATACCTCTAGTATGTTTAATGTTGTTTTTTAATATTGGTATGCAAATGAATGTGGGCCATGCATGACATTAAGAGTTAATTAGAATGCATAAAAAAAGAAGGAAAAAAAAACAAAAAAAAAAAAACAAGGAAACAAAATTTTAAAGAGTTGAAATTATGACTTATGAGTGACTCTCTTGGTGAAAATACAATGGAATGATAATGTATAAGACTTTAGAATGCATAAAAAAATGTGGAGCATGCATGACATCAAGAGTTAATTAGAATGCATGAAAAAAGAAGGAAAAAACAAAAACAAAAAAAAATACAAAAAAAAAATACAAAAAAAAATACAAAAAAAAATACAAAAAAAATACAAAAAAAAATACAAAAAAAAATACAAAAAAAAAACAAAAAAAAAAACAAGGAAAATAAATTTCAAAGAGGAGAAAATATGAGCGACTATCTTGGTAAAAACACAATGAAAATGACAATGTAAGAATAGGAGAGATATGCCTTTGTCACTTTCCATGTAATATTTTATTATGTCATATATAGAGGTGTCAAACCGTGCCTGGGCCGGCCCGGCCCAGCACGAGGCACGGCATGGTTCGGCCGTGCCTGGGCCAGCCCGGCACGTTCTTAAACCGTGCCCGGGCCCGTGCCGTGCCCGGGTTAAGAACGACCCATGCCGTGCCGTGCCTTGGCACGGCACGCCTGCACGGGTCCATCCCGTGCCGATTCACGCAGGCACGCGTGACACTGGCGGCGTGTCACGTGTGCCGAGGCGTGATGTGAGTCGTGAGTCACGACTCACGACCGTGTTTGCCAAACACGAGCCACGACCGTGTTTGGCAAGGCGGCGTGTCCTAGCGGGCCCGGCACGGCACGGCACGGCCTTGCCGTGCCTACGGGCCGTGCCGTGCCCGCCTAAATCTAACGGCACGGCACGGTAGCACGACCGTGCTCATGAAACACGGGCCGTGCCGTGCTGGGCCGGCCCGTTTGACACCTCTAGTCATATATTCTAAATAATTTTTCAATATTTAAATATTATTTTAATTATATGTCTGATTTATTATAAAGGATACTTGATGATTTTTTAATTATTATAAAATATATATTTAAGTTATGTTTATTAGTTGTTAATATTGGGTTTGCATCATCTTTTCTGACTAGTTCTACAAAGTTAAGTCTGATTTATTTGGCTTGATTTATTTTATTTATGATCAATTATGGTTCTTAATTATTAATGTATTTTGTTTATGCTATGGAGAATTCATGACCTAAAGATTAAACTATGAGTGCAACCTAATAGAAATGAAAATAAAAAGAATAAAAAAAAAAAAAAAAAACTTTGGGAATATTCTGAACAAAAAAGTATCTAATTGGAATTTAGATTTGTTTCATAGTTGAGCATGCTTTTATTTTCTTAATTAATAAAATTTTGTAATTATATATATATATTTTGTGATTTCTTGATGTTCAATTAGAGTATATTTTTATATTTATAGAGTATATGTTCTAAATTATTATTTACTCAATGAATATATATATATTTTTATAATTAAATTTGTGGACTGACTTAGGTGTATATTTTGTTTGATAATTTAATCTTGCCGGTGATTTAATTTTATTAATATATATATATATATATACATATTTAAATAAATGTTTTATTATATATATAAGAATTAAATAATATAAAATTTAAAAATTATTAATATAGTAAAATATTATTAATATTATATAGTTTTTATATTTAATAAATTTAAATAGCATAAATATATATATTTTTAAACAAGAATTTTAATTCATCTATAACAAGTAAATAATAAAATAAAATTAGTTTTTCTTTTTGATCTATATGATATAATTTAATTTCATATCATAAGTTATATATATGTATATATATATGCGTGTGTGTTAAGATTGCTTCTGAGCCTTGGACAAAAATGGGCCCAGTGGGTTTTATATTATAGCAGGCTATGCTGACGGCAGGTTACTGTTGCTGGTGAAGGAGACGACGAAGGAGCTTCTCTGCATGATCACGCTGTTGTTTTGCAACAACAATTTCTTGTTTAACACAAGAAATTATCAAGAACAGAATAAGAAGAAGAGATGAACAGAGAAGAAGAAGAGAGGAGAGAGTTATCGCGCAGCAGAGGAATTCAAGAGCAATAATAATGATCCAGCAGCTAGGTCAAAAAAAAATATCGGCTTATATATCAGTCTGATAATAAAAACGCGTAAATTTATTAAAAGAAATACTTTACAGAAATATACGATAATTGCTCATTAAGGGCAAATCCGTAACTTCACTTCCCTATCCTAACATAATCGAACAGCCCGTCAACAATCCCCCCGATTCGATGTAGTTGGGGTCAATCCAAGCTTTTCTCTCAGATAGATAAGCTTTTCTCTTGGTAAAGCCTTTGTGAATATATCAGCTATTTGATCTTCAGTCCTGCAGAAAACCAACTTTATTTCATTAGATTCAATCCTATCCTTAATGAAATGATATTTCAAACCTATATGTTTGGTTCGACTGTGCATTACAATATCATTCGCAATTGATATAGTGGATTGATTATCACACAGAATTTGTGTCGGATATTTTTGGACTTTATCTAAGTCACCCAACAATTTTCTAAGCCATAGGGCTTGAGAGGTTGCAACTGAAGCTGAAACATATTCAGCTTCAGTAGTGGATAAAGCTACAGTTGATTGTTTCTTGGACTGCCAAGAAACTGCAGCAGTTCCAAGATTAAATATATATCCAGAGGTACTTTTGTAATCCTCTGGATTTCCTCCCCAATCACTATCACAGTAACCCATGATTTCAGTATGATTAATTCTATGATATTTCAAACCTAAATTCAATGTACCTTTGAGATATCTCAATATACGTTTAGCAGCACTTAAGTGTATATGATTCGGACAGTGCATAAAACGTGACAGCAAATGAACTGAGAAAACTATGTCAGGTCTAGTTGCTGATGCATACAGCAGACTGCCTATTAGGCTTCTGAAATTTTTTATATTTACTGATTTACCCTTAGCTGAAAGAAGTTTCTGATTTATTTCTAAGGGGGTAGACACTGGTTTACAGTCACTCATTCCGAAATTTTTTAATATTTGTTTAATGTATGAGGTTTGAGAAACAGACACACCACTTGTGTCTTGAATTATTTCTAGTCCAAGGAATTGTTTTAAACTTCCTAGATCAGACATTTCATATCTAGACTCCATTTCTTTCTTAAAATTAATTATTAATTCTGTTTTATTACTTGTGAATATTATATCATCAACATACAACGAAACAATCAAAATTCCAGAATTGTTATCCTTTTTAATATAGAGTGTAGGCTCACTCTTGCTTCTTCTGAATCCTTGATTCAGAAGATAAGAGTTGATTTGGTGATACCAAGCACGAGGAGCTTGTTTCAACCCATACAAGGCCTTATTTAATTTATAAACACAGTGTTCACTACCCTTTTTCACAAACCCAGGGGGTTGTTCTACATATATCTCTTCCTTGAGTTTTCCATTTAGAAAGGCAGATTTTATATCTAATTGGAATAAATTCCAACCTTTCTGTCCGGCTAAGGCTATTAAAAGCCTTATGGTTTCTAACCTTGCCACTGGAGCAAAGGTTTCATGGTAATCCAGTCCAGGTTTTTGTGAGTAGCCTTTGGCTACTAATCGAGCCTTGTATACAGGCCGATTTGAGTTTGATTTAAACTTAATTCTATAAATCCACTTAACACCTATACTGTGTTTATTTTGGGGTAAGTCAACTAAAGTCCAAGTGTTATTTTTCTCGATAACGGACATTTCTGTCTGCATCGCTTTGAACCAGAATTGATGTTTTACAGCCTCTTCATAGTTGAGTGTCTCAACTGAGGTGTAGTTACATCTCTGATAAATGTCCGATAGGTCTCTATACTTTACTGGAGTTAGTTTACTAATTTCAGTTATCGATTCAGAATTAGATGTTTTACAGTCACTACGTTCAGAAACAGATTTGGACTCATATTGGGAATCATGTTCAGTAAAAGAATCACAATCAGAAATAATTTCAGAAGTAAGAGTAGAGGGTGAGCCGAAATCATACCTTGGAGCATTTTTAAATTTATTGCAGGTTGCACCAGCTTCTGTGCAACCATTTTCGGTTCCAGAATTAGCTTCAATTAAATTCTCATCCCACATGCTGTTTTCATCAATCAGAATATCTCTACTCACCAGAAATGTCTTTGTTTCTGGTGAGTACAGTCTGTAACCCTTGGATTGCAGACTGTAGCCTACAAAAATACATTTTAGACTCTTGGAGTCTAATTTGTTTCTATGTGCACTTGGTATATGGGAGTAACACACACTCCCGAATACCTTTAGGTGTTTAGCACTAGGCTTCCTACCAGTCCAGGCTTGCACTGGAGTAATGTTTTCCAGTGCTTTGGTTGGGCATCTATTGAGCAAGTACACAGAAGTGTTCACTGCCTCTGCCCAAAAAGACTTTGGTAGGTTTTTCTGTTTTAATAAGGTTCTGGCCATTTCCATTATGGTCCTATTTTTCCTCTCCACAACTCCATTCTGTTGTGGTGAGTAGGCAGTGGTAAGTTGTCTAATTATTCCATTCGATTCACAGTAATCTGTGAATTTTTGAGAGAGGAATTCACCTCCTCTGTCTGTTCTAAGTGACTTGACACTTAGACCAGATTGTCTCTCAACTAATGGTAGAAGTTTCTTGAAGCATTCAAGTGCTTCAGACTTGTGCTTCAAGAAAAAGACCCATATATGTCTTGTGCAGTCATCTATGAATAGCAGAAAATAACTGCTATTGCCCAAGGATTTTACTGACATAGGACCACATATGTCAGCATGTAGTAATTCCAGAGGTTGAGAAGCTTTCCAGACAGAGTGTTTCGGAAAGCTTCTTCTGGATTGTTTTCCCAGTGAACATACTTCACAGATGGAATTAGGTGGTGTAAGGTTAGAGGGCAGACCATTTACCAAATTATTTTGAAAATATTTTTTAGGTCATAGTAATTCAAATGCCCAAACCTTCTGTGCCACAGAGAGGTGACAGATTGGACATTCATTGAGAATGCCTTATCTGTTTTCTCTGCAAATGTCAGTGGAAAACTTCTTCCACTTGACATTTTTACAATCCAGGAAGGTTTATTGCTATTTTGATCAAAAATTTTACATATTTTATTTTCAAACATTAATTTATAGCCTCTTTCAATTAATTGCCCGACACTTAGTAGGTTCTGGTCCAAGGCAGGAACCAGAAGCACATCCTTTATGAACTTTGTTCCAGAACAGGTGGGTACAGCCACTCTGCCCTTGGCTTGCGCCTGAACTAGTTCACCATTCCCCAATTTGACTTGTGAATTTACTACTGGAAGTAAATCCACAAATATCTCTTTATTTCCAGACATGTGGTTTGAGCAGCCACTGTCCAGAAACCAAGTGTTTATTGAGTGTGTTTTTTCTGTTTCATTTACATAAAACAGATGTTCTACAGAACTTACTTGTTCTGTAAAACCAACACTCTGATTGTAGTTATTTTTACAGTTCTTTGAACTGTGCCCAAACTTTTTACAGTTTTGGCACTGATTTTGTTTTCTAAACCAACACTCTGTCGCAGTGTGGTTTAATCTCTTGCAAATAGTGCAAGAGATAACTTGTTCCTTAGATGAGTCTGAAGAGTGAGTAGAAGGAGAGTTTGTTTTAATTTTATTCTTATTTTTATTTTTAGACTCATACCTTGATGTAATTTTCTTGTTCCTCATATCTCTGTATTGTACTTCAGCCTTATTGGGGCTGCCTTCCCATCTTGACTGCATTGCAGTCTCTGCAGAAGTTTCTGCTCTCTTCAGTAATCGACCTTCGTAGGACTTCAGTGAGCTCAACACTTGCTGGATGGAGAGCTTTGATAGATCTTTAGTCTCCTCGATAACTGCCACAATAGCATCAAATTTATCAGGCATGCATATTAAGAGTTTTTCAACCAATCGAGTCTCAGAGACATTTTCTCCATGAATCTTCAGTTGATTAACAATATCTAAGAACTGAGTTGAAAACTCAGTAAGAGAATCTGAGTTTTTCATACTCAGATTCTCAAAGTCTTTTCTCAAGGAGTGCAGAAGAGCTCCTCGAGCCTTCTTATCTCCTTGATATTCCTCGATTAGGAGGTCCCATGCCTCCTTGGCTTGAGTACAGCCAAGTAATCTAGGAAATATAGCATTACTTACACCATGTTGGATGAAAAGTAATGCCTTAGCATTTAATTTCCTCAATTCCTTCTCTTGTAACAGCTCTTTACCTTCCAGAATAGAGAAATTAGGAGCTTCTTGATATCCAGAAACAACTATTTCCCATATATCTTGGGAGATAAATAACGTTCGCATTTTGACAAGCCAATAGTCAAAATTATCACCATCAAACAAGGGAATAGGAATCAAACCCGAGTTTGATGTGTTTTGTGTTTTTGAAAACATATCTTAATAAAAGCTTGAAAAAATATGAACAGATGGTTCAGGTTTTGTAAAAAATAAGTTTTAAAAAACCACAAACCCTTTAGATCTTGCTAGATCTGGTTAGATCTATGCTCGATCTTAAGAAATTTGTGAAATATATTTAGGTTTTCAGAGAACGCCCAACTGGAGAAATTAGATTTGAATATTGCTCAAAAATAATTTCAATCACAGTTAAGAAACAACGCTCTGATACCACAATGTTGTTTAGCAACAACAATTTCTTGTTTAACACAAGAAATTATCAAGAACAGAATAAGAAGAAGAGATGAACAGAGAAGAAGAAGAGAGGAGAGAGTTATCGCGCAGCAGAGGAATTCAAGAGCAATAATAATGATCCAGCAGCTAGGTCAAAAAAAAATATCGGCTTATATATCAGTCCGATAATAAAAACGCGTAAATTTATTAAAAGAAATACTTTACAGAAATATACGATAATTGCTCATTAAGGGCAAATCCGTAACTTCACTTCCCTATCCTAACATAATCGAACAGCCCGTCAACACACGCACGAATCTATCTTTCTGTTGGATATGACGGAGATACTCGCCGGCGAAGACTGGGACAGAAGGTGTGCTCCGCCGCCGGCGCCCCTGAAAAAATGGATCAAGTTGGACGGGAGAAATCTGCCGTCGGGCATGGGGTGCCTGAAGTTGGGCCACACGCTGTACGTGTTTGGGGGAGAATTCCTGGACGAGGACGCCGGGAAAGATGGATACGCGTCGAGGTGGGGGAGCGGGAGGCACGGGAGGGACGTGATGAAGCTGGACACGACGACGTGGTGGTGGATGTTGGTCTCGAAAAAATAATGCTCCTCCTCCTCCCTCGCAGCCCAGGCGAGTGCTGCCTCTTCCAGACGTTTGATTTCGTTAAAAATTATCGTCGTAAGATGAGGGACGGGTTCAGCTTCCATGTTCAAGTCAGCGTGGCAATGTTTGCCGAATCTAGTGAGCATAGTATTATTTTGTGTGCCCAACAAAAAAAAGGTTATTAAATTGTGAATATTTTATTGGTTTGGAAATGTAATTTTTTTTATTTTTTTTTTAAGACTGACCAAAATATTAGTATCATCATTTTAGATCTCATTTTTATTTTAATTTAATTCTAGATGGGGCCTGGGGGTCAAAATATAATTTTTTTGTTTTAGGTGACATTTTCTTAATTTTTTTTATTAAAATTGGGAGAAATAATAAAATATTTTTTAATGATTGTGGAAGTTGCATTAGATGGCATGATCTATCATATTATTTCTTCTGGTGGTGGCCTCACACACACACACCCACACACCCACACACACAAAAATAAAACATTGATTGCTATTTAGTATGAGATTATGAAAGAATTCATGTAAGATATTTCATAATTCATCTCATCAATTGAGAGTTCGCAATGATAGTTAGCTTTATGATTTAAGTCACAAATCATATTTCTAATTATTTATTAGTGATGGTTACCTTGAATTCGATCCTGACTAGGGATTTAAAATTTGTACTACCTAGGGTTTTCATGCAATTTTCCTAGAAAAAATCATCCTTTTTTACCCCATTCAAAAAATTTTCTATTCTCCTTTTTATATCTTTGCAATTTCACCAAGCTTCTGTGTGGATTTTCAAGTTGAATGTCATGGGTGATATAATTACTATCCAGAACAAATAGTTATAATGACAAAAAAGTTGTGAATGATGACATGAAGCTATTGCTCTTTGGAACATAAAATTATGGTAGAAAGAATGTCACAACTAATAATTGCTTGGTATTGTACCATTTGGCTCTTCTAAATATGTCGTGGTATTGGAAAATGCCGAGATTGTTAGTACTAGCATGACACTTAATTACTATGATGTGAAAATAAGGTCACAACCAAAATTATCTTTTAATATATTGTTGTCATGACTCTAAGATAATATTATTCCCACAAAAAATGTAATAAATAATAAAAGATTATGATAATTATTTTATAATAGAAGGAAAAGAGAGCGAGATATATAAGAGAATTAGGAGAGAGATTTCATATTCTTTCAAATATATTCTAACTCATACAAAGGCTCTCTATTTATAGGGTTTAATACATCAATGAATATATACATCAATGTGTATATAAATACGTCAATGAATATATACATCAATACACAAATAAATGTACTAATGTATACATATTAATTCATGCCAATCAATGCACATTAATCTATGAATAATATGAGTCACAATATTATCAAAGTTAAGAGATTAATAAAAAGTTTATGGACATCAATAATATTGTTCATAATGCCCCCCATTGGATGTCTGTGATATTGTCTCATTAAAAACATTACCAGGAAAACCAAGTGGGACAAACTATGATGAAGAAAAAAAGAGTACAACATAAAATATCACTATAAATCTCTGAGCATGCACATTCTAATACTATGAACTAGCATTTTAGATGTTGCAGTATGTAGAGCTTTGGTGAATAAATTTGCTAGATAATCAGTTGAACGAATTGATTGAACATCAATATCGACCTTCTTTTGTAGAAAAAAGAATTTTGGTGATATATTTTTTGTTTTATCTCCTTTAATGTACCCATTTTTTAATCGAACATTACATGCAACATTATCTTCATACATAGTCGTCGGGATCTCATTGATAAAAGACAAACCATATGACCCTCGAATATAATGTATTACAGATCTTAACCAAAAACATTACATACTTACTTCATGAATTGCTAAGATCTATGCATGATTAGAAGATGTGGCCATAATTGATTGTTTCGTAGAATGCCATGAAATGGCTGTATCACCACATTTGAACAAATAATCCATTTGTGATTGAGCATTATGAGCGTCTGACATATATCCTGCATCTGCATAACCAATTAATTCTGATCTGGGTACATTGGAATAATATAAGCCCATATACATCATCTCGTTGGAAAAGAACTATATCATGCTAACAAATTTATAGAAAATAATATATCACGTTGTGTATGACTTGCAATATACATTAGTGCTCCAATAGCACTAAGATATGGTACTTTAGGACCAAGAAGCTCGTCATCATCCATCCGAGATCGAAAAGGAATTTTATTAACAGCTAATGACCTTAGAACCATTGGAGTGCCCAATGGATGGATATTATCCATATAGAATCATTTCAACGCCTTTATTATATAAGCTGATTGATGAATAATAATTCTATTCTCTAAGTGTTCAATCTGTAAATCAAGGCTAATTTTTGTTTTTCTGAGATTTTTCATCTCAAATTCTTTCTTTAAGTTAACTACTACTTTAGAAAGCTCATTCGTAGTTCTAATAATATTTTGATCATCAACATAAACTGTAATTATAACGAACTAGAATCCATATCTCTTAATAAATACACATGAGTAAAGGGGATCATTCTTATCCCTTTTCGCAATAAATATTCACTAAGATGATTATACCACATGCGTCCATATTATTTCAACTCATATAGAGATCTACATAATTTTATTGAGTAAAGTTCTCGAGGACCTCAATTATATATTGTAGGCAATTTTAATCCTTATGAGATTTTCAAGTAAATGTCACGGTCAAGTGGTCCATATAAATAAGCTGTAACTACATCCATTAAACACATACCAAGTTTTCCATGTATTGCCAGATTAATTAAATATCAAAAAGTAATCGCGTCCACTACAAGGGAATACATCTCTTCATAATCAATGTCAGGTCTTTGAGAGAATCCTTGTGCAACTAATTTTCCTTTATATTTGACAACTTTATTTGTCGTGTCTCATTTTTGCACAAATACCAATTTATATCCTACAAGTTTGACACCATTAGGTGCACGTACAATAGGACCAAAAATTTCATTTTTTGAAAGAGAATTCAATTCTGCTTTAATTACATCTTTCCATTTTGGCCAACCATCTCTCCGTCTACATTCCTCGACAGACTTTGGCTCAAGGTCCTTATTGTCATTACCAATAATGAGTGTCACATTATATGAAAATATTTAATCGACATCAATTTTATACCTTTGCTAGTTGTGACATTGTTTCTCGAGATCTCTTGATTGTCATAAGTTTCAGGTACCTGAATTTCTTTTGGAATTACAATTGGAGACTCTTCTAGAGCCATCAATTCCTCAAATTGATCATTTGATCATTTTTTTTTCTGGGGATTTTTATCTTTGGAACCAACTGGTCGATCATGTTTGACTGATGCTTTAGGTTTATTACCAACAGATTATCCTATTGAGACATCAATTCCAACTGGAGCATTAGCAGTTGGTATGTAAGATGTAGTTACTCTCTTCGGATTAGTAAATACATATGACAATTAATTTGCTATATTTTGCAAATAAATAATCTTTTGAACTTTTTGTTCACATTCCTTTGTGTGAGGGTTAAGATGAGACAATGATAATTGATTCCGACTAATAGCTTTTTCTAACTGTTTATTTTCTTTCTTCAATGTCAGAAAATCTGATTCATCAAAATGACAATCAGCAAAATGAGCCATAAATAAATCTATAGTTGATGGCTCTAAATATTTGATTATCAGTTGAGATTCATATCCAACATGTATTCCCAATCTTTTTTGGGGATCCATCTTAGTGAGATGTGGTGGAGTAATCGGAACGTATACCACACACCCAAAAATCTTTAGATAGTAAATATTTAGTTCTCGATCAAAAACCAATTGTAAAGGTAATAGCTCATGATAATTTTTTGGTCTAATATGAATTAGTGTTGCTGCATGTAAAATAACATAGCCCCAAGCAGAATTTGGGAGCTTCGTTCTCATTAATAATGGCCTTGAAATCAATTAAATGCATTTAATAAATGATTCTGCAAGATAATTTTGTGTTTGAACGTATGATACAGGATGTTCAATAGTTATTCCAATAGATATACAATAATCATTAAAAGCTTGAGATGTAAATTCTCCTACATTATCAAGATAAATTGACTTAATCAAATAATCTGAAAAATAAATTCGTAACCGAATTATTTGAGCAAGCAATCTAGCAAATGCTTGGTTACACATTGATAACAAATAGACATGTGGCCATCTTGTTGATACATCAATCTGAATGATAAAATATCGAAATGGTCCACATGGTGGATGAATAGGCCCACATATATCCCCTTGTATACATTGCAAAAATGCAAGGGATTCTCTCTTTAATTTTATTGGTGATGACCTTATAATTAACTTTCCTTGAAAATAAGAAGCACATGAAAATTTATTGGATAGATTTTTTTTGATTTTTTAGTGAATATCCACTTGAAATTCTAATGATTCTCCGCATCATTATAGACTCGGGTTGTTCAAGTCGGTCATGCCAAATAATAACATTATTTTCATTAGTAAACTTCTGGTTTACTATGGCATGTGCCTCAATTGTGCTTATTTTTGTGTAGTACAAACCATAGGAAAAAATAGATAATTTTTCAAATATATTTTTCTTACCCGAGACAATGTTGGTAATATATAAATACTCAATGTTGTCTTAATTCGTAGTCTCAATATGATATACATTTCATCGATTATCTTTAAAACTCAATAAATTTCTTTGAGACTTTGTAGAATATAATACATAATCAATATGAATCTTTTTTCCTTCGGATAACAATATATTAGCTCTTCTGGAGCCCTCAATTAATTTTGCACTACCTGATATTATATTCACATTTGATCTTTGCATTATTAAAAAGGAAAATAATTTTTTTATCCTTAAGTATAGTATGCGTCGATGCACTATCTACGAGATATATATCATTGTCATCGATTGAGGATCCCACTAGATGAGTTTTCATATTCTTCATGAGAAATAAGATATATTGTAGACCCAAATACATAAATATAAACATGAAATATTTTATTTTTGGAGATTTTTATCACCAAACAAGTGGTCAATATTCGTTTCATGTTGAATAAAGAAATCAACTACATCCAGATGAGTCATATCATAAAGGTCATGATCGACAATCTCATCCTTAGAAACAAAATTTGCCTTGACCACTTTTTTTATCTTTATTTTTCAGTGATTCTTAGTAGAGATCAACTAAATATTTTGGTGTATGATAGGTACGTGACCAATGACTTTTCATGTCGCAAAGATAGCATAAATTTGTCACTATTTTGCTATTTTCACCACTTTTGTTGTCATTTTTAATATTCTTCCCCTTTTGATATTATGACACATTCTTGGGTTGTTGATCATAATTGTAACTATTACGACCACGTCCAAGACACTGACTATGACCATGACCACGACTATGACCATGACCACGACCTCGACCACGACCATGACCTCGACTTTGTCCATTATAAGGATAATTGTTGCCACATTCCCAAACTAGTTGGACGAGCATCATGATTTTTCATCAAAAGCTCATTGTTTTGTTCAGATACAAAAAGACATGAAATCAATTCAGAATATTTCCTAAAGCTTTTTTCATGACATTGTTGTTATAGGAGCACATTGGATGCATAAAAAGTGAAGAATGTTTTCTCCAACATATCTTCATCAGTAATTTTTTTTTCCACGTAATTGTAATTGTGAACTGATTCTAAATATTGCGGAGTTATACTCACTTACAGATTTAAAATCTTGCAGTCTCAAATGTATCCAGTCTTAGTGAGCTTTTGGGAGAATTACCATTCTCTGATGTTCATATATTTTCTTCAAACTATTCCACGGAACAAGTAGATTCTTTATGGTGAGGTATCCAGTTTTCAATCATTCATTAAGGTGACGACGAAGAAAAAGTATCGCTTTGGCTTTTTCATGAATGGATGTTGTATTCTTTTCTTTAATTGCATCTCCAAGACTATTTACATCTAGATTGTTTTCAGCATCTAGTATCCATAACAAGAAATTCTTTACCGTGATATTAAGAGCCATAAATTCCAATTTCGCAAGATTCGCCATAATAATACTCCAATATACCTTCAATATATCTTTTGAAAATCTAAGAGAGCTTCGTGCTGATAAAATTTTATAAAATAAAAGGACAAAAGTGTGAGAGATATAGGAGAAATATGAGAGATATTTCTTATTCCTTCAAGTATATTCTGACTCATACAAAACTCCCTATTTATAGGGTTTAATACATGAATACATTATACATTAATACACAAATAAATGTACTAATGAATACATATTAATCCATGCCAATTAATACACATTAATCTATGAATAATAAGAATCACAAGAATATCAATAGTCAAGAGACTAATGGAGAGTTTATGGACATCCAATAATATTGTTCATAATAATAATTTGATAATAGAGTTGCAACATACATATATTTTTATGACTTGTTAGTACAGTCATGACCAATAAAGGCTGTCACAACTTCTCAATATGTATATGTTATTATAACGAAGTTGTGAGATTAAAAATGCCATAATTTTACTTTGTTATTATTTACTCCATCTTAGCATTCCACCAAATCCATCATTTCTACACAATTTATATTTGATTTCACTATTATTAATTCAATTCCATAAAAATTATAGTTTAGTGAAATTCTTTCATTATAATCCCATATTTTATACAATATATCATAAAAATAATATAAAACAACACCAAAAAAATTGATACTTTGAGTGTCGAACAATGCCTTGAGCATGAAAAGATGTCATTAGTTTGATCTCAATGAGTATCACTAAATAGTAGTAAAGATTATCATTAAATACTTGAGATAAATTATTGATTTATTCTTGCTATATGGAGGATAGTAAGATGAACTATTTATAAATGATTACATAGATACTAATTTGCGATCTAACAAAGTTGAATATTGATTACACCCAAGATCTATGTTCTATATGAATGGAGGTATTGTAAGCTAGAAAAGTTCAAAATAAAGTACTATTATTTATTTCACTAGATATATCAAATACATACCAGCTTCAGAAGAAGCTAAGGAGGTAAATTGGATCAAAAAGTTTTTTTTATGGTCTAAGAATAATTTCTAGCATTACAAATACAATAAATATATTTTGAAATAACAATTGGGTAATGCTTGGACGATGAGTATGAGATACATGTTTGATTGGACTCAGCACAAGCGAGAGATTATTAGTTATGTGTCCAATGAAATGATGTAATTAACATTATTATACATTTCACTTAATAAAAAAGAGATATTTTTTAATAAATAGTTAACTCTGCTTATGGTCATTAAGTATGTAATTTGATTGTAAAACTCCAAAGAATTAATGAGTTATACTCTAAACATTCATAGTTTTGATTAATATTGGTAGAATAATAATAAATCAAGACTAGTGTGGAGTGTAATCGATGATTATATTTTGTTGATCATGGATATGTGATATGAAGTCAACAAATAGTTACTTGTTAAAGGATCTTATACCATGTGTAATAAAAATCATATTTGCAAATAAAAACTAAAATGAGAAACACTACCTTGCACGAAAGTTCATGGTCATGTATTGCACCCACCAAATATAGCATGAACTGAAATACCATTAACCAATTTATAACAAACTTCAATCCTACTAAATGATACTCAATAAAAACAAGCGTGTAATTTGATTAGAAGGTGGATGTATGAGACTGGCTTCTTTCAAAGCATTTACTAATTCTAGCTTCGGCACATGATTTAGCAGAATGAATAATATATGACTTGCAAGAAAGAGTTTTTGTCAAAACATTATTGAATGGACGATTCTTTCATTGCTAAAAAAATAATAGTTCATCATATTGAATGAATAAAGTATAAGGAGAGATAAGGAATTAATGGTTTTTTTTTTGTTTAGTTTTCAAAAGAAGTAATATTTATTGACTCAATTCAAACATCATGACTAAAAACATGAAAATAAAATTGAGTAGCATAGGAAATGAGTTGAGCAAGATGAAAAAAAAAGTGATTCATGTTTTTACATATAATAATTCAAAACATGTGATATCAGATTAGAAATTTTTACTTTTTAAAGTTTCATGTAGTGAAATATCAATTTATTTTAGTTCATTTTTTTTAATTTAATACGGACAAATTCAAATAACAAAAATATTTAAATTCAAATGGTGTGTGTGTGTGTGTGTATATATATATATATATATATTGGACTTTATATTTCACAATTTTTATTGGCTTGATGTTTGAGGATATGAAAATCTAATTTCTAAAAGCCTTCGAAAAATTCATATTCTAAAGTTTGAAGTCTCATGTATGTATGTCATTAATCATCTATGCATGTCATTGCTTCAAGTATCTATAGTGCATAAGTTATCTTTTGGTGTGCAAATATATTAATAGGAAAGAAAAAAGCAAGTTTTGACATTATAATGGACACTAGTAGAATTGTTCGATCACATGTTATTCTAGATAGATTGAAAAAAATAAATTCTAGATATTTATACTACTTCATATGGCCAAGATTTCATAATTCATTATGCAATATTGATGAAAAATAATCAATATCTATTTTTTTGAAATGTGAGACATACACGATAGATCAGCTCATTGCTTTTTGTTAACTAATTATATGAAGACTTAATAATTTTCAAATGTTGGTAGTGTTAATACTAGATTAGACATTACTTAATTTTTTTTTTTTGATATCTATATTAATTATTTATATATTCATGTATTTTACCCTATGGTTTGGATGATAAATTCACACAAATAGCTATAACATTTAAAATATTATTTACATCTTCAACTTTATTAATTGGATCTACATAAGTAGCTAACAAATATAAAATCAATATCATTCAGAGGCGTTGTCAGAGAAATCATATGATAAGAAAGTTGAACATACTTTTTGAAAGAGATATACAAATTAAGAATCTTTTATAAATTTTAAGGAAAATGTCATGCTAGTTATTTATTCTAACTTATTATGATCTTACAATTTGTTGGTTATATAAGAAGAATCTTGCTAGTTATTATTTTAATTAATCATTATCTTACAATTTGTTGGTGATATAAAAAGTGGTCATTGAAGATGAATGAAATCTAATTTAAGTTATATTGAGTTGTGATTACTTGAGGTCTGATGAATTATATTTTTAGATATTTTGGTTGACATACCTTATATAATGACCAATATCAAAACTAGTTTTGTAACTATAAATTTGTTTAAAATATACATATAAATTATAAAATAATATTTTCAACATCTTCTCTAAAATGCTTTGTATTTTTTATTTTAAAGTGATTCCTTATTAAAGATTTACATTCAGTAATCTTATGTTTTTTACTTATATAGAGATGAGGCTTATAGGATGCATGAGTCTCTTCATCTCTAAAAATATAATATTCTTATTGATGATTTTCATCATTGTGATGATTACTAACAATTCAAAATTCATCAAAAAAAAAAAAAATTTCATAACAGTTGAAATAGTAGGAGGAAAATGTATAAATTAAATAAAATGAAAATAAAATTTTCAACTTTGTCCATGTTGAACACTTATATAGTGTTACCACTTACTAGATATCTTTAAGTTTGAGATTTGTAAAAGGTCTTAGTAAGAACCCAAGAGGTTAAAATGTAGCGAATATAGATCAAAAAAAAATTATATAAGACAAAATTAGAATAAAAATATTTACGAGCAATTGAGGGTAAAATATACAATAAAAACTAAACAAATTACCTTTTTTATCATGTTCTTAGCAATTGTCGTTTTTATAAAACAGTCAGTCAAAATGATCGATGATTGACTTAGCAATTTAAAAAAAATGAGTCACCTTAAACAAGACTTGGTTACATGACTCATGACCCATATGAGCCCCTAAGGTCAAATAAGAAATCACGTAAACCTCATGGTTCATCATTGCACAACCCATGACCTATGAGCTTGGTAACCAATGGCAGTTCATAGCTGGACACACATGGATGACATGCTCTTGGGCAACACTAACATGCATCCTATCTCATCATACTCAACTTTGCTTATGACTTCGTGTTATATTGAATCATTTCAAATAATCCGAGATTCAAAATAAGGGCTCCACCAAGAGTCTTGCTCTACATAAAGTTAGCATTACTATGAACCAAAATGAGTATATTCAATTTCCTTAAGGGAGGAACAAATGAAAGATGACACTATAGTGATTTCCAAGTATACTATGAAAAAATCCACCAAAATATTACTCTTAGATTATGGTCTAAGGCATCCCTTCTAATGCAAAAGATAAACATCCTTCTCACTCATATATTTGAGTTTTCAATGTAAGATATTAATGATGGATCCTAAATCACAACAATTACATGATCCACACTAATCTAGCCTTAGTGATAAATAATGTTTTCACTTTACTAGCATTCACTACTATGAGTAAATTGTTGACTCGTTTTTTCTATTCTTAACTAAAATATGTAACATAATGAGCATCATCCAATGTACACATAGACATTAGGTTAATACATATATTTGGAACATGTGGCATATCCAATCTATCTCAATGAAATATTACTCTAATACTAATAATTATTAGCATCCATTGGCCAATACGATCCACCTTAACCACACTAGCCACAAGATATGTAAGAAGAGAAACATTCACTATGAGAAGTAACTTGAAGTGAGATAGCAAAATCAACCACCCACTTATCCTCACCAAATGTTTGAGTGAACTTCCCTATTATATGTCTTGACTTAAAGAAATCTAGATTCTCATCTACATATCTTTTCATAGTGAACACTTAATTATAATCAACAACAAACATTCATAAAATTTATGTTAATAATTCCTAAGTTTCATTGAAGTAGATGATATTTATTTATCTTGTCTAATATAGAAAATGACCATCCTTAGTGAGAAAATGATTCAAAATGAGTCATGAATATCTTAATAATGTTAAAAGAAGTAATAAAGAATATAAATGAAGGGAGAATACATGAATATTACAAACTGTGTAAGATCAAGTGCTAAATACAAGCCTTATATCTTTTTCAAAGTGTGATTAGATAGTGAAGTTTAAATGGACTGACAACCATATCGCACTACTTTTTGGTAGATTCATATCTAGAAAGAGTAGGTTGTGTATATTGCAATCGCTTAGTGTAGAATATAAGTCCTAGGTATTCAAGTCTCCTAGTCTCTGTCTCATTATGGACTTGAACTAAAGTTGAATAATAGACTAACTATTATGTTATGTGTCCAAAAGTAAGATTTTTTCTCTTAAAAAATCTTAGTCTCCTTAGAGTCGAATTGATTTATGCATGTTAGTATATATGATGACACTATAAATGCGTCATCATTTGGAGGGCCAACAAGTTTAGTTGTAGCCAACATATGGATATGTCTCACAACTAGGTATCAAAGTAAGGTTGTAGTATAGTAAGAAGAAGTAATGGGTCTAAGTATGTTTTTTTACATTCTTATCATCCATAGGCTTTTTAAAAATAAGGCATGCTCAAATTTTATTGGGTCTAGATGCATGCATCAATCGTGTTGTGAAGTGTGACATGTTGATTGTGAAGTGTGAAACATGCACGATAATGTGCTAGTGACCCTCATTTATGGTATGATGTTGATAGAGATCATTATTATAATGTACATATTGACGAGTCGCAACATATCATTTAAATTATAACTTTGACATCTCTATGAATCTCTTCTAGAGCACAAAAACATGACACTTGAATGGCCTCAATGGATGCTAATCCTTTCTATAATACAAAATCAGGGTGTTAAAAAATAATCTCAGCTTTGTTCTTTAAAAATCTTGAATAGAAATGTTATGATACTGAGAATGATCATGACTAATACTTATTATCTATGGAGTATAAAATCACAACATTTGAAATGACCACGACTTTCATCTTATATCTCTTGATCACAACATCATGGCTCATAATGAGATATCAACCAAACAACAATAATTAAATGATTGTTGTAAATTTGTGACAAAACCGTGGCATACAAAGAATATAATAATTATTTTAGTAGAATAATGACTAATAATAGATTTCACAACAACTTAAAGCTATTGTAGAGGTTATCTACATAACATGACAAGAGAGTTATTATTACTCTTCATTATTTTTGACCTTACAAACCTTAGATCCAAATAATTAATAAATACCACCAAAATTTTTTATGATTTCATTAATATTCATTAAATCCTCTCAAAATAGAATTTCATGAGATCTCTTATTCTAAATGCTTAATTTTATTCACACACACATAAATATTTTCAAATAATACAATTTATTTGATATTTTAAGTACCAAACAAACTCTTACAATAAAAATATTACTCATCCCAAAATAATAAATCTCCACCCAAACACCCACAATAAGATCATAATAAAAAGCACATTACAACATAATCATGGAAAACAAGATATGTATATTTCAATGGTAAAGAATGAGGCTAGTATATTCTATCGCAGAAAACAAAAATCTTAAAATGAATACTTTATAGTGGATGGCATAAAACAAGGAATAAATGTAGAATGTTTCTTTGAATTTTCCTTCTTTTCTATTCTCTCTATTAATTGAGCAATCACATCACATACACATCTTGTAGTTTTCCAATAGAGTTCATGACATATTCAAATAAACCAATAACAAAGTATATTTATTTCTCATTCTCACTAAAACTTTTCATATATTTGATACAATATTTTTCCGCACAATGCACATTTTTTTTCTATTCATGAATTTGATTCAACAGTTTTTTTTTGACATTTCTCAATATTGAACAAGTATTATTTCTCAACTGAATTTGTGCTCCCATCACTTTAATTTCCATTCACTTTATTAGCTTCTCCAAGATGTTCATAATGGATTATTTAAATTTTCTTGGACGGACATGAATATGAGTTCATTCTTCAAGAGAATAATCTTCCATGATGCATCTTTTTGCTCCATCTTTGCTTATATTTCTTTTTTCTCCAATTATCACATCAAGGAGATATGTACATTTCTTATCTCTATCTTCATTTTCCCATCTCTACAATCACCATCATACATTTTATTGTTCATCATGCATATGAATTCTCCAAATTATTCATTTTTTTTTGAAACTTCCCTTGTAAGAGTCTCTTTTTTTAACTTACCTCCTTGAGTCACTTTTCTTTAAACAACTCATTCGTCATTCATTGATAATGATGTGTCTAGCTAAGACACATCATTATCAATGAATGACGTATGAGTTGTTTAAAGAATTCACACTCCAAAAAAAGTGAGAATTACTATTTTAAAAATTTTTCAACACATTGATTTTAAATCCCTTAACTATGGATATATGGGAAAAGCATCTTTTTCTATGTCATGTCCTTTAATCTGGGATAATAACGTTTCTATGTTTTTGCATCCTAGTTTGTATTTGATCCAATATTACTATGAACAACTACTTTTTCAAAAAAAAAAAAAAAGAATAATGCTTAGGATAATTTTATCTAATAAATTTAAGACTCTATTATTTAATAAGTAGCTTATAATATGTCATGTCCTTTAATCTAGTATGCTCAGGCTCGTAAGTTCTTGCATCCTAGTTTTTCTATTGATTATTATTATTATTATTAACTATTACTCTTTCAAAAAAAAAAGAATAATTAAAGCTATTTTATCTAATAACTTAAGTATAATTTAGTTTGATTCAACTTTAGTCATTAAACAAGTGTAAAATTTTCTTAAATATTCCAAGTAGCTTAATTAATTTATGTTAGTGAGTATATTAAATACATTTATTAGAATAACCTAATAACAAGAAATTTAAAGCCAAAAGCAGCTTTGAGTTCTAAGTAATAATATATAATTTACTCTTAAGTTTGCTTATTCATTTTATCTGCTATCCTTATTTACTCTAATTGCATAAACATGATGGATTGATACTTAACTATAATTAGGGCAAGTTAGATTAAAATCAATAAATCGAGAATACTTTAGTTTAGAATCAATTATGTCATCAAGCAACTAGTATTAGGTTTTACGAGACAATCTTCATGACTTCAAGTCATTATGTAAATTAAGTATATATGGTAAAATAACATAACTCATGTCTCTCTTTCCTTCATTAGTATTTGGACTATGCTCGGTACATAACTTAAAGTGTTTAGTTAAAGGAGTTGAGACTAACTTAACTTCTTTATTTAAAAATCTCTCAAGAACTTTATTGATGAATCAATCTTGACATATCTAAATATGCGCAGAAGGCCTATCCTAGATGATACTAATCCCTAAAATATACCCGAATGAGCTCGTGTATTTCATAAAAAAGATTTTTCCCAGCTCCAAATTAAGCTTGTCAATCTTTTCTTTATTATGACTAATGATTAGCATATCATCAACATATAGTAAATATATAAGTCTATCATTACTTGACTGATGATTGAAAAATATACAATGGTCTAAGTTATGTGCTAAAAGTTATGAGATTCAATGAATGAATAATTAATTTTGTACCATTACATGGGGGTTTGTTTAAAAGCATATAAGTTGTAGTTTAATTTTTAAACAAGACATATATAAGTTTTCACTATGAAAGAAAATATATCATCAAAAATATTTTTTTTTTACTAAACCCTTTAATTATAATCCGAGCCTTATATCTTAAGTTGAGAATCATTATAACTATGTTTTAGTCTAAAGAGCTATATATTTTTCAAAGCTCACTTCTATTTGAATATGGGTACCATACCATAAATCTAAATCATATAAAGTGACTCCATCTGTTTCTACATAGCTAAAAGTCATTCCTTTTTATTCCCAAAGAGATTACCTTCTAAAAGGTTTTGAGCTCACTTGTATCCATGAGTAATATGTAATCAAGGAATCTAGATGATACATGGTGGGTCCTAGATGATCTTCTTAGGTTTAGATTAAGATGTATAGTCATGAATAACTAAGTATTTCCTAGTTATAGAATGAACATGGTTCCTCACCTTCTCAAGAGGTATATCCCACATGGCTCATAAATATCATGTATATCCTAGGACCCAAAAATATCATGTGTATCTTGAGGCTTTGGATTATTAGGAAACAACTCAAATTCTTTCTCTTGATTAGAGTAAACTCTAGAAGGAATTAACATTGAATTTGTACAAATAGAAATCTCTATGAAATCACTTTCCTCTCAACTCAATTGGCTTTGGATATCAGAAAAATCGAATAACAATATAATAATAATGATTAATCTAAATATCATTTCAATATCAATGTATATATATATATATATATATATCACCATATAGTTTTGAAATATATAGTATATTATATGTAGTTTTTGAATTATAATTATATAGTTTTACTCTATATATATAACTACATATGTTTAACATAAGTGTATATAGTCTTTTGAATAGTGTTTTTCAAAAATATATAATTAACTCTCAAACTAAAATTTTTGTATATCCTTTAAAATTAACTTCCCCCTCGAAAACAATAAGGAAAAAGAAACACATCTAATATTTTTATTTTATTACACATAATGTGTACATCATCACAATATGAAAAAAAAATAGAAATAGTTCAAGTCATGATAGTGATGGAGGTGACTAGTATTATTTCTCTATAAGATCATACACCTGAAAAGAGAAGTTCATTAACACGTACTGAATGGGTTGTAGATAAATGGATGACCTTTCTAAATCTTCTCTATATATAGTTAACCCATCCAAAATCTTTACCATCATACTTTATAAAGATTATTGTCTTCATCCAATAGAATATAATATAACTTCAAAGCTTCCAATTGCATAATAAAAATATTTTTAGTTTATACTATATTTTTATCTTTCATTCATCTAAAAGTACTCCCTAATTTTGATACCCAAAATATTCTTGATGTCTTTTTCCTTCATTAATTTTTTCCAATATGTAATAGCTATTTTATGTACAATTTCAAATAATTTGTGTGCTTCCTATCATTCCAACTATCATGTGTCCCATTTATTTCTATGAGAGTTCATAAATTTTAGTCTTTAAACTTTATAATTTCTTATATTATTCTCGTGCATAGGGAATGAATTTCTATTTTTGGTTCTTCCTTAGCTTGCTTTATTTTCTACTGCATATTTTCCAATATACAAGATATCTACAAATATACCAGTATGTATACCTAAGGAATGCTCAATGCAAGCTAACTTATTTTCTCATATTTCTTTCATTTTTTATATCTCTTATGTGTCATTCATAGTTAAAGATCGACTTTGTTTCCAAATTCTTACTTGTACATCTCGTTCAAATATCAACTTCTTTTTTTTTTCACATTCGATACCTCTTTCCATGACCAATAATGTCAAGGAGGACAATATCAGACACATTGTATCTACATGTTCATCCATGAAAACTTCTTAGGCTAGATAGAACAAAGTAATAAAGAAAAGTGAATTAGTTGATTAGAAAAATTATATTCAAGAAATCTAAGAATTAATTTCTTTAAAATCTTTTTCACATCAATGTGATACCCACTAAAAATGATATATAGCAATATTGCTCTATCAATAACATTTGTCAAAACATGGTGAGTAGATAATAAAAATGATCTTGTGAAATATAACCATACTTTACTCATCTCCATGAGTTATCCATGCAACAAATATTTTTATGTACACATTGACATCATTCTCGAAGTACCTTTACTACATGTCAATAGATTTTTGATAGCAAAAAAATTCACGTCCCTATGAAAAGATTTGAAATCTACATTATCTTTTACACTGGGGACTCCAAGTAATTCATTAATGATTCCCTATAGAAATAAACCTAAATATCACTTACATATAATGTCTTTCCATGCATATCCTCAAAATTCACATAACATTTTTTTATTATTGAGATATTTTTTCATTCTCTATGTATGCAAAATATCATCTAATTCCATTTTTTGATAGCATTACCAAAAGGAGGAACGAACTCATTGAATCCCCACTCTCCAATAAGCTCATTTTTACAAAGCATTAAATCTATCCATCTTTCCAAAATTTGAGCAACAAAAAATTCCTTGGGCATCGTGACTTGAGGTGGAATATCTATGGATCTATGTTTCTGTCTCTTCCCTTTCTCCATATGGCTCATCTATATAATATTTTTCTTTGAAAATTTTCTTTTTCCATTATAGATTCAACATTGATCGTTAGTCATGGCATCACTGAAAGATTAAGATTTTATTGTGGAGGAGATTCATAGGTTAAGTGTTTAAAGTTGTGACTTGATTATTGAAAGTTGCATTTAAGTGGATTCAATTTTTCTTTTAGGAATAAAAACTCATTACTTTAGGGTAAGCTATATTTTCAACTTCATAACATTGCATCAAAGTCATTCCTTCCCATATAGCTTCTATAATGCTCTTCATTTTATAACATAAATGTCATAGCTCGAAAAATCATTATGATCTTGTCATTCATCGTCTATGATGCCTTTTCTTTTTTGACACAAAAATCATGACTTTGACAAAATATCATGGCCTTGTCATGTGGCTTCTAATTGGCTTTTCTTTTTATTACACTAAAGATATGATAATTAAAAACTATATTGACTTTAGGTAAAAAAAAAATTAAATAATAGTAGGTTTGAATAAGTTATTCTTTTATATGTGGTAGAAAGTATAATTGTAATTATGGGCATGCAATTTTATTCTCATAACATTACAATTCATCATAGAAAATATTTTTTTTCTGGTTTGTCTCTCAAGCAATATTAAATTTAAAGTCCATAGCTAGACCTTTAAAATTTCCTCCTATATATCAAAAATCTCAGTTATCCAAGTAGGCCTATCAATATATTGTGTTATTTTTTTCTTACTTGTACTTTTGGTATTATTTGTGGATGATAGAGTAATAATTATTTTTATTCCTTCATTCATATGATTCAGGTTCTCATTTCTCTTCATTCATATTTTTTTATTACAATTGACTTTAGAAAAAATATAAGAACTTTTCAATTACACGAGCACAAAAGTCATCAACTATCTTCAATTCATCTATCAAAGCTGTATATTCCACTTCTATTTCTTCCTCATAAATAAAATGTGACTATATCTTTAATTTCCTAATCAAGATTTTTCATCACAATCTTTTTTTGTATTAGCCATAAAGATTATATCTTTCATTTTGTTTTCTCCTTGGATAGTCTATGCTATAGCTTTTGTGTCATCTTCTAAAGTTTCATTTATAATTATTTTTTACCATTATGATAGGAATTTCAAATGAAGCATTTTTTTAGACTCAAACCAATTAGTGACTTCTTCTTTCTCACTCTATTGTTTCATTATTTCCTCTTTATGAGTATTGGCTCTCCTCAAGTCATTTAATAATTTTTTGAGTTAAGCTATCCAATAAAATACTAAAAATTGATTAGAACCATAATCACTTAACTTCTCATGGCTTCCACACCTCCAATTCCTATAATTCTCTTTCTATTGATAAAGATTGATAATAGTTTCCAAAATGTTTGAAATACAACTTACTTTCTTGACTATGATAAGTTTCATTGTAATTAAAGAAGGGGTCATTCTCGCTCTTTGATATAATTTTTCCAAATGCCAATTGTATGCTTTATCATCTTTCTATAGCTTTTTAAGATAATTTGATATATAAGAGGATGGAAAGAAAGAAAAGATATGCAACCAAATCTAAAATATTACTATCCATATTCAAACAAGGTAACATAACTTAGCCATTAGATCTTGAAATATTTATCAAATATAATGCTATCTAATTTATTAAAAAATTATTATTTAATAAGAATAGTTAATTCAATTCACGTTCAATAATGAAATTAAACAATCTTCAGCAATAGTACAAAAAGCTTATTATGACTTTATTATTCTATCTAATTTATTCAGTTAGGTAATATTCAAAAAGCTTTTTATTGAGTATATCATCAATTGAGTTCTATAAGTGCATGGGTAATATAAGTAGTATAATGAACTTTTAAATAAATATCGATCCCATCAAAATTTTATTAGTAATTTGGCTATTCAATAAAAGATATCCCAATTTTAGTATGATTGATACTCAAATTATTAAAAAATCTCAAGTAAAAGGTTTATTTATCTAATTTATATGATATCATTACTTAATTCAATATATATTATACCACACATACAATTGATGTTGAAGTATTGTGTAATTATCTATTTTCCTATTAGAATACAAGGTGGCTGTCACTATTTAGTCTTTTTAAATATGGAGATCACATCATAGTTATCCCCTCAATGAGTCATCACTGAGATAATAATTCCTCAATGCATGAGGATTATTCACTATCTCATATTTTTTAGGTAACTTTATCAAATACCTTTTATGGTTGTTTTCTATACATACTTTTATTCACAAGTTTCTATTGTTCTAAAGACTGATGATTAGCATGGTTTGTATGTATTTGTACATTTGGCTCCATAAGTACAATACTCATATAATTAACATATGATTTATTCAAGCTACATCAGTAAAAATCATGTGAGTAAAGGAACTCACAAGATTTATTACTACCTTTGCAAGTCAACGCACACATAACATATCCTAAGGATTACACCATCCTTTTTGGTAACAATGAAACTCACATATTAAATGTGAATCCCTTGAGAGATAATTCTATATAATATCCATCTCAATCAAGAACCTGTCTCTAAGATATATATTATGTATTTGAATGTAAATTTATTTATATTTTCAACTTCAAAAAGATCATACTCATAATGATTAATATACCTAAACTTCAAGATTTAACATATAGGCTTATCTCAGGTAACACAATTAGAAGGGCTTTCACCATCTTATTATCATATTCATAAGTGAGTCTTATGGTTGACATATATTATTATATACCATAATAACCTCACACAGACTCAACTTTAATTAAAACTCTAATTTCGATTATATTTTGTTATCATCCATTAATATCCATAACATAAAATATATTAAAACTATAATTGCATCAACATCTAAACCAATTACAACACATACTTTAAATAAATACAAATCCTAAACCATATTAATTTCATAGAAATTCCCAAATTTATCTTTAGAAGAGATGAGTTTGAGAGTCATGACCCCTAACTCTAAGGATTGACATTATTCATTCATCTCTTACTTGCCCACTAAACCCCTAGAAAGTATGAAAAATATCTATAGAATTTATAGTTTCCATAGCTTTTTTTTTATTTCTTGTCGGAGAATGAGAAGAAGTAAGAGCTCTCCCTAAAATTCTTTAGCTTGTAATTTTATAATTGGGTAGTTTTGTATTTCCCTAAGTAGAAAGTCATGAATTCAGATGAAAGTTGTTAGTCTAGCATTCATCTCCTCATCTAGTGATCACGACTCTATAAAAAACTGTGCATCTATTCAATATATTTATCTTTCTGTAACAAAAGATCACAACACTGTTAGTGACCATGACATGAACCTAATCTCTCTATAACATAAAGTTATGATTCTATAAAATGATCATGGCTTCGTATCTTCATTATTTATAGTATATAGATGACCATAATGATATGAAGTGGATGTGAGGTAGAGATGACTTACAATAGTGATATATGGCCATGACACTATGTAGAAGCAATGATATTGGTTATTTTCTTTTCTTCAGATATATATGGCCACATCACTAAGAACTTGTCACAAAACTTGTACTTAGCTTGTATGTATAAATTATAATTATGCCTTATTTTGTGGACCCAAGTCATGACCTTGAAAATGATCATGTTCAAGTACTATCCTCTATTATATTGAGTGACCCAAAAGACATATCTTTGAATAATTGTTATAATATTTGCCTGAGAACTCATGTCTCTTTAATTTTTTTTTGTATCTTAAAATTTGTTTCTTTATAAAAGAACCCGAACTCTGATTCAAGACTACCAATCTATATAACAATAGAATAATTTCTCTATGAAATTAATTATTACCTAGTGCATCAGTGAGGCACTTGATTATTGTGAAGAATTAATGTCATAGTCATTAAAAGTTTGAGTTAAGTATGACTACAACTTCATGATAATATCTTAGTCAATAATAATGTTTTGGCTAAAAATTGATGTTAAAACTATGAGAAACTTATAGATCTATCTTTTCAATTAAACATCTCTAAAAACTCATTGATTTCAAAACTATTTATCAAAGTTCTCTATAATTCATCTTTAGGAAACAATTCAAAATAGCATGTGATAAAGATTTATATCATAGATTCTTATTAGGGCTATTATTTGGAACTTAAAATTAATGATGCTTTTTCTTTTGAACCTCATATCAATCTTTCTCTAATGTGAGACTAAAATGAGGTCGATAACATATATAATAATAATTCATGTGATGTATGAATGATTTATAATTAATTATTACATTTCATTTATATTGTTGAATAGAAATAAAGAAAAATGATAAAATAAATAGAACTTGATGTTGGGTTTAAATTGTTTGTGAGTTTATTTTTATTATGACAAGTAAAGTATGATGCTTGCTCACACATATGGTAGGATAGAAGTAACAACCTTTCCAACAATGATGCACGAGGTAAAACATTATATTTCATAATTAAGGTATATTAATTATTATGAATATGATACTATTGAAGCCAAAATCAAGAATGATTTTACATGTCACCCTATTATAAATGTTTTAAACCAATTGATTCTAGATTGATTTGAATATTTTATAGAATATTCTTTTAAGGATTTTACCTTTAGTGTGAAAGTTGCATCATTATCTTAAAAGTTGATGATAGGTGATTTATAAGACATATGTGAGAGGTTGTGACTTAAGGTGGTAACAATCTTTTGAGTTGCTTTCAATCATAGGTTTCTACTAGTGTGATTTGAGGGAAGCATATGTTAATTGTATGAGAAGGGTACTTATGAAGTAAAATGGAAAAATGCTTTTAAACCACATTAATTCTTAGTAATTATGACATAATATGTCAGAAAATAAGAATGTACATTCAAAAAAATATTAGTCAAAAGTAGTTGATAAGTTGCATAAAAGGTATGAACATATGAATGACCCTTGAACAGAGATGATTTGTTGACTTAGTATTAAAATACCAAGTGAATAGCTATAAGAAGATCATCACTTGGATGAGCTTAATAGTGATAACCACCTTATATGCTACTAAAGAAAATGAGTATTCTAATAATAATTCAACTTTTATTTTGTATCCGGACCAAACATAAATCAAATTATTTGAATGAGTTTCATACGAATCAAATAGAAAAATCCTAGGATCCAAGAGTAATACCATCATTATAAATTATTTTTCTATTAGAATTATTTTCTCTCACTATTAGTTGACCAAATTTAGATATAATCTCTATGGGATTGATACCTAGATAAAAGTCTTCTTTACTAGTTCTATGACTCATATACTTGTAGATCTTTGTTGATGAGATTTAATTAGATTTTAGGGCATTGTCTAATAAAAAAAATTGACCAACATAATAAAATCACAACATACATAATAGAGAGGCCTATTGGGGAATTAATGCTTTTGATAGCATAAATACTATACTCATAATGATTAAACATACCATAATTTTAGGTTTTGATATATGTGATTTTCTTTTGTTTCATTGTTGGAAGGACTATTACTTTATTCCTACCATATGTATGAATATATTTTATGGCTTATCAATTACTATCAACTACTCTGATCACACTCGAACCAACCAATCAGTAAAACCCTAGACTCGATTCTATTTAATTATCAAAATATTCATAACTAAATAATATCACAACAAAACTTCACATTAAAGTATCAAATAAAGTATCAATCATAATAAATATATTACATCATCTCTCAATTCTACTTTTAGCCTGAAATTAGAAATAATAATATATACGGAAAGTACAAATTTATCTCGTATGAATATGGAAGCACAATTTTAGCACTTATGAAAATCTAAGTTTCAAAACCTAAATTTTTCAAAACACACTCATTTTTACTTTGATTCACTCCTAAGAGGAGGTAAAAATATAAACCTGGCTACTTTAGATTTTGTTTGTACCATGTATCACCTTTGTAGCTCATGGATCACCCTGAAAATATAGTTGTGGAGTAATTTTGTTTTTTTTATTGCACCTATCATGAATTTCTTTGACTTGGAAATCATAGTTCTGAATAAAAATCATAGCTTTTATCTTTCAATTCTCTAACACAAAGTAATATTATTGGGTATGAGCCATGAATTTTGTCTCTTTTCTTTATTTGATAATCATGATGCTATGAAAAATCATGATAACTCATTTAGCATCTATTATATAAATTTGTGGTTTTACATATATATTGACCTTGGTCTTTTTTCTATACCTGATAGTCATACTAGTAAAAGTCACAATGACTCATTTAGCCTCTATAATACAAAATCATTACATTAGAATGCAATCGTGGCTTATTCATTTAATCTGTGTAATACAAAATAATGACACTAGAATATGATTGTGATTTAAGCATTTAATCTCTATAATGCATTATCATGGCTCAGAGTATTGGCCATGGCTTTAGATTCTCTCTTAATCTAAGAGTTATGATGTTTATTTTGGTTGTGGCTTGATTCCGACTCTTTGTAATATTCTATAGCCAAACATTGCAACTCTAGATCACAATCTTGACTTTAGCTTGAGTATTCTATGGTTTTGTAAAAAAAAAATTTTGACATTTAGATGTTTTCATGACCATTAGTATTACTCGCGCACTTGGTTGCTTTGGTATGAAATTAATGTTACAAACATGAAGTTGTTTAGAGCTAGTTCAGTTGCAACTTCAAGAAATATTCTCAACTAAAAAAATATGTTATGCAGTGAAAGAATCATATCAACATATGGTAGAGTCATGACATATAAAGATTAATATGATTATGTGTGTAGAGGTTTAGCTAGGATAGATGCTGCATCCAATTTATAAATACCCAATGGTACAATCAACTTATAGCTTTTTATAAACTATAAATTACATGATTTTTTTCTCCCTATTAAGGGCAGCAACTATATCAACCTGTATATTTTACATTAAAAACTCTTGATGTTACTAATATCCATCAAAATCTTACAGAATTAAGTTTTTGTAAAAATATTACAAATAAACTTGTCTTTCATGCAAAACAAATCATAAAAATTATATCAAATGGTCAGTATCGTTCGATATCTAAAATATCGAATAAGCTCACATATAAAAATTATTGCACATCCTCGAGTAATATATTCATCACTTATAAAGAAAAATCTCACACAATTTTCATATTGTTAAAAATACATCTAAGTATTTTTAAATACACAAAGATTGAATAATAAAATAGTATAAATCTATATATTCAAGGCAGCCACCGATATGGTTTTCTTGTAAGTTAGTACTCCTTAAAGATAAAATTAATCTGGAATGCTCAAATGGTAGAAATGAAATGGATGGTCTCTCCCAATCTCATCTAGAATTTGATGCCCACTCCAAAATATTTAAGATCATGTCATGTAATGCTTCTTGTTTTCTCCCAAACAATTTTAGTGCACCTTCAAAAGATCCCAATACATATTACAAGTATTTTTGATTTGTACTATATTGCCTCAATTTTCAAATCCATTTATTCTTTTGGTAGATCACATAATCTTAAAGCTTATAGTCTCTATTAATCATCATTGTCTTCCATTCCATTGCAATAAAATTTATAGAGGCTCTCATTTGACACTACGCTATCCGTTATAATGGTTTCAACATCTTTCATTTCACATAGCAAGGGTTTAAACATATTATCTTTCAACTTTTCTTTCACCGCAATAGACAATAGCAATTTATATTAGAGTTGTATTTCCCAATGGCTATCTCATATTTTGGTAACCACTTCCATTATTCTATATAAGTTGTGTTCCTTCATAAGACTTGCTTCTCTATCTCTGGTTTCTAATTGTATATTCTCTAAAATACAAATACCACCCATATTAACATTCTATTCACCTAGATGATACTTACTGCATGTCTTTTTCTATTCATGTCTTTTCTCATTTCTTTCCTCTACTATTATTTTGGCTTTGATTAAAGATTATCCTTCTTGCCTCAAATAAGTTAATTCTTTTACATTGATAATTAGCTTCTTTACTTTTATCTCTTTTTAAAGCCCTCTTTTGAAGTCTGATAAAATTAGGACACCTTCAAACATAATTCATCTATGTTATTATCCATAAGGACTTGTTCAGCTTTTGATAATTGGGTAATCAAGGTAGGGTGAATTTTGTGGCTAGCAAATTTATTTTACCCACATCAAAATTTATTTGAAGAGTGCAAATTTATTTGCACTCTTCAAAGCTACCCTCCATTCTCTCTTTGAATCTATCTAGATTTTAGCAATTGCTTGGTAGACGGGTCAATGTTTTAGAGACTTAAAAAGTGTGCTATCCTTTCTTCTTGTAATCAAAGAAATTCATTAAATATTACCCTATCAAAATATACATAACATTGATGCATAAAACATTTTCTCTCTTCTCTATCATTCAAATCGACATAAAATTTTTTCAAGACTAATACATTTCCCTTGTCTCTATATGCGCAAAACACACACTAATTTTACTTTTCAAGAATTTGCTAGAAATAGGTTATATGTTCATTGAAACCTTGCTCTTCAATACAGCTCTTTTTGGCAACAACTTAATCCATTTTTTTATCTCCATGTAAAAGATCAGCATCGAGATGTCATGGCATTGAGTGACTCCTCGGTATCACTGGATCTCTATTATTTAGTATTACCTTTGCTACTTGTTTTCCCATCATATTTTTTTTCATTTCAACTTATAATATGGTCTCTGCTCCATGTTTTTGATATCACTACACTATAATCTCATTATTTTATGGTAGTTTGAATTGAATCAGAAGGAAGAGAGATTAAAGATTAAAATATTTTTTTTCCTATCGCTATAACACATACTTTGCCACCATGACTTGATAAATGAAGAGTTGTAGCTATAAGGGTTGGTCATGCCTTAGTGAAATGAGAAGTCATGATACTAATGATTGGTCATGACTCAAAAAATGAGAAGTTGTGATTCTAAAGGTTGCCCATAGCATTTTGGGTGATATTAGATTAGCAATAGATTTGAAAACTACTAATCCAAATGTGGAGAGGGTTTTGTGATAGATCAGTGTCAAAGTATGAGGTGCACATAAAATAAATTATTCACACGAACCAAAATAAGAACCACATAGTTTCAAGAGTTTTCTTCCAAGTATCACTTTCTTTAACTTATGTAGCTAGACAATATGAACTCTTCTTTTATGCCTTTAATTTTTGTCATTCATGCTAGCTTTTTTGAGTACACTTTCACTTTCTTTCTTCATGTTTGTTTAGTATCTACTAGTAATGCAATGTAAAAATTAGTTGAATGATATTGTTTACATAAAGTCTCAAAAATGAAGGGGCACACTTCTCTTTTGTTTGAGACATGATTTCATAAAATATCATGGTGTTTTGTACTTCTTTGATTTCCTCCTCTTAGACTATAATAATCATAATCACTACTAGAACTTCCGAGGTAGCATTTTCCTCCTCAATAACTATTCTATCAAAATTCACCAACGAAACTTTGAAGATAACATTTTTTTATCATACTTATGTTCATACTCACCAATAGAACTTCTAATGTAGTTTTTTTTATTTTGTACTCAAGTTAATTTCCCTCCCCATCATGTTAAGTTCTCATAATCATTCTTATTCCTTTCCTTTTCATTCACTTAGCTCAATAATGAAGTCTTTAAGTGATGAGCTAGTTTTCAGATATGATATATTAAGCCTTCTATTATTAGCTTCTTCAATATTAATTATTTTTTTCATCTCCACAAGATATGAATTATATTTGTAGATATGAATCCTTTAAGGAATTATATTTGTAGTTTAGTTATTCAACAATGAAACAATTCATTGTTAGTAAATTAGATATTCAAATTGTGAGATAATTTTAGATCCAATAGTTTATTCATAAATCATATGTGATTTATCTTTAAGTTAACTCGACTTATATTCTGTTTGGACAAATAATAAAGATTAAGATGCTAGGCAATGACTTTTTGTCCTGATGACAAATAATGTGGTCTTCATTTTTGAGCTCATATTGATGATGATCTCATCATAATTATCCTCTTGATATGTTATCATCGAAAAAACATTTCATATACTCAATAGTCATTCATAACATCATACCTTTAAGAAAACTTCATCAATTTCCAGCGATGATTACTTTGTATACATACTTTTATTTTCTAGCCTCATATATCTTAAAGACTAATGATCAATATAGTTTGTAAGTATTTGTATTTTCAACTCTGTAAGCATTATACTATCATAATTAATATTTACCTCCTTCAATTTTTATTAGTAGGAAACATACAAGTAAAATTAACTAATAAAAGTCATCACCAACTTATGGGCCATAACATACTTATGCATTTCTTAAAATTTTCATGTCCTCATCATCCTCGATGATGATGCGACTCACATATTAAATATGAATCATTAGTAGAATGTTCTATATAACATCTATACTAACTGAAAACTATTTGTTTTATGATATGTATAATGAATTGGAAAGTAAAACCCTTCATATTTTAGGTATTATAAGTATTTTACTCATGATGATTAACATATTGATCTATCTTATACTTTATATTCAAAAGAGATATCAATTCCTTTGAAATGTATCTTTGAATATATTCTCACATAAAACTACTAATAGTTAAAATCTTAATTCATTTTTTATTTAACCCCTCATCCATCAATATCTATAATACTAATTAAATCAAACAGATTAATTTATAAATAAATGCTAATTTCATATCACACATATCAATTTATTGAAATCCTAGATCACATGTTATTTTAGTAAAAATTAATGAATATATTCTTTGGGGGAGGGGGTGGGGTTGAGAGTCATATTTTGTGACTTTTATTTTCTACTTAATTTAAATGGATAGGCAACATTCCAAATACTCATTAATAAGAGTATCTCATCAATTGAGATCCACAAGCACATAGGTCATATAACTAGAATAATAATCTTTCCAATTTTTGATATTAGGATTGTATCAGTAGTTTAATTATTCAATAATGAGACAATCTATTTTTAGGAAAATAGATACTCAGATTATTAAATAATTTTAGGTCCATAGTTTATTCATTTAATTTATATGATACTATCAAATCATTTGATATATATTATATTAGACATAAATAAAAGTTAGTGTATTTTGTAATGACTCCTTCCCATTAGCATATAAGGTGATTCTAATTATTAACCTATTTTTAATAGTGGTCCTCTCATAGTTATCCCTTTAGTATATCAATATAAAGAAAATAATTAATATATAAGAGTCAATCATAAGATTATTTGTTTTAGGTAACTTTGTCAACTTGTCTTGATAATTATTTTGTATGAACACTCTTATTCTCTAGCCTCCATTATCATAATGACAGATAATTAATATGGTTTATAAGTATTTATACTTTTGTATTTAAAAATGTCATACTCACACAAATAATATATGCTTTTCTCAAGTTTTACAAGTAGAAATAATACATATAAAAGTAGTTCACACAAGTTGTTGCTATACTATGAGTCACAACATAGGTATGCATGTCCAAAAAATGTCATGTTAGCATCTTTCTTAGTAATGATGTGACTCACACACCATAGGTAAATGTATTAGGAGAATATTCTATATAATATTCATCCTAATTGAGAACTAAGCTCTTTAAGTTATATATAAATTGATTAACATAAAAGTATTTATACTTTTAGCTTCATAAGCACCTTACTCATAATAGTTATATGCCCAAATTTTATGATTCAACATATATATATTTCTTGTTAATAACAATAAGAAGTATTATCACTTTCTTCTTATCATTAACATGTATGAGCCTTATATTTTACTTATCAATATTTACCATGATAACCTTAAATAAACTCACCATTAGTCAAAATTCTAATTCAAGTTTTATTTAGTGATCATCCATTAGGATCCAAATATAAAATAAATTAAACTATTACATTATTCATAATTAAAACTAATTATATCATATAATTAAAATTACACAAATCCTAAATAATGAAAGGTTGGTACAAATTCTCAAATGTATTGCTAGAGAAGAGAGAATTAAAAGTCATGCTCTCTACTTTAGGGATTGACCTAACTCGTGCATCCATTGCTTGCTTGTGGAATCCTTACGAAGTGAGAAATTTGTTCTATGATTTGTAATTATCTTAGATTTACTTGTATCATGAAGGTGAATGAGAAGGCTTGAAAGATTTTTAAAAAATTTTTATTTTTTACTTTTATACTCATTCATTCTTATATTACTCAAAGCAAGAGATCATGACTTTTATAATAAAGTTTTTACTTCAGCTTTTATCTTATTAACTTAAGGTTATGATTCAAGAAAATAAATATGACTCTATTCAACGTCTTTAAATTTATGTAATACAAAGTTATGGTGCTGGCTATGACCATTACTTGAACCAAATCGCTCTGCAATATAATGTCATGTCATTGTGAAAAGGCCACATCCTAATGCTTTTATCCTTTTATAATCCATAGAGGATAATGATATTGTGAAGTGGCCATGGAGTAGAGATGAATTCTAATATTATTACTTTATTGTAGTCTTGAGTGGAGGCCATGACAATGGTAAATGGACTTTCTTAAGTTAGTTATGGCCATGACACTTAGAGCTCACCGCAACACAAATGTAATCCTTCATATCTCATATGTATCTATGACAATAGCATTTTTTTTCTCTCATATAACATATTACAATGTATTATTAGGATGTTGTGAAATTGATACTTAGCTTTCACAAACATATCGTGGCTGTCTACTTTCGAGGACAAGAAAGAAAACATTGACAAAAATCATACTTAATTAATATCTTCTGTAATATTTAGTGTCCCAAAGCCATGACTTAGAATAATTATCATGATTATGGCATGAGTTATGATTCTATAATATTTTGTAGTTCAAAAGTTGTGGCATTATAAAATTATTATATCTTTTACTTAAGACTATATAGTTATATAAAGATAAAGTCACCACAATATAAAATTGGTCTTGACCATGAGAACTTTATTGAGGTATCAAACGGACCTGGTGGCCCGGAACTGGCCCAAAGCTCAACATAGTTCAGACATGCCTAGCCAAGCACGACACGCTGTAGTATCATGCCTGGGCCCATTTTGGGTGGACCCTCATCACGAATCAAGATGTGCCAAGATGAGGATATTCAACCCGCGTGCCGTGTTGAGGCACGATAGGGGTGACTAGCACATGAACACAACATAGGCGACCACGTACTTAGCCATGCCCGGCATAACATGGTACCATAGTTAATTATTAGTTATTTAATATTATAAATATTAATTAATGGTTGAGCCCAGTTCAACCCAAAAAAATGGGCCAGCCCAGCCTGACCTGACTTGTTTGACACCTGTTGCAGCAATAGAGTATTCAGTTATTATGATAGTTACTTAATATTATAATTATTTAAATTTTATGAGCTAATTATAGTTGTGACTCAATAATAATATCATAGTTAGTAAGAATGTGTCGTATGGTTAAAATATTATGCTAACGAGTTAGTAGGGTCTTAATATATAATAATTATTTTCGATCAATTATGTAGTATTTCCGCCAAGAATGAACACCGAAACTATCTGTGACTCACTTATCTATCTTTTCTTCTAAACACGTCTAGAATTCATTGATTTTATACTTTCATATATTAAGGTTCTTATTATCGTGATGTGATAGGATTGAGTAGTAATCAGTATCTAAGTATTGAGACAGCTTGCTCCTATTCATTGGTTCATCTCATCATTTTCTCCTTGATAACTTAATAGAAAAATCATCATCTTTGAATATGTTGTCCATGTCTGTACTCAGAGCATGACTATAAATACTATCATAGTTAGTATCTTAGTACATAAATAACTTAGTCAGCCCATAATGAATGAACCCTCTAGGTTGTGGTTTTTGGTTTATGCACAAAAATATATATGACAAAATATTCTCTACTCCTTCCACCTTAACCTTAGGGGCCATGCATGCGGCCAAACAATAAAGAGTTGGAACGATTGACCCATACTTTAAGTACTTAGTTATCATCTCAATAGTAATGTCACTAAATGTTAGGTTATTTATAAACTTTCTAATCATGTCACTAATGTTGCATATGCATCTTGGTGCAATGCAAGTGGTGAAAGTATAAACTAACTAATACATGTTCACCATATCATAAAAAATCTTTAAGAATTTTATAAATAAAATTCATGTATCTTAGTCTCTGTCATCAATAATAAGTTCATCACTCTTACTATTAACATAGTCATATATAATGTGTTCATATCCAACACACGACTCCAATATCAGGTATGTGTAATTCCAACATTGTCTACATCCATTTAAAATTTTTTATTCTTTAAACCCATAAACAAACTGAAACTACCAAACTCTTGTTGTCTGGTTGGTATTCAAAGATATTTTAGTGAGTTATGTATTTTTTCTTAAGTGAGAGAAACAACCATCATCGATACTCATACTATCAGGTTAATGATGTGACACATGCATCTAACATAAAAATTTTCTTTTAATGGCCCATCTTTAATGGTCCTAACAAACATGTTAATGGATACTCCATTAATAACTGCATTATCAAATGTGATACTATATATTTTATTTTAAATATTATATTCTTTAAAGATTTTTATCATGTACTCAAATATGGCTAGCCATTATTAGGATGCAGAATATCTAAAAATCCTAATATCTTTTTATTTAGTGTCCATTTAGAATATACATAGTGGGTAGTAAGGCATGCAAAAGATCCATCATCACGTCTAGTCTAGATATCAAACATCATGGACACCATACCACTATATTTCTTAAATTCATTAGTTATTATTTCTTTTTCTAACTTATAATATTTTAGTATGTCATTCCTATATGTGGACTTAAGAATCCTATGATATGCTGTCTGAAAATAAGTTTGCATGATGTTAACTATCTTTGGATCATTTGAAAATCTAATTAGAAGATCAATTATGGTGATCAGTTCAGACATGGCTTCCTTCCCTAACTCGTTGGGGTATATGAATGGGGTTAACATAAAAGTTGAACTAGATCTAGTCTCAAAGACCTCACCGCTCAGTTAGGTTTTCCTCATATCAAATGGACTATATTTTTTGGTACAATGATCGGCATGTCTTTTTAGGTGTCCAATCCCATACACACTCCTACAATTATATATTTTCTTATAATACTTGTATTGTACTGATTCTTCATTGATACTCCAAGCATTTTTATTCTGTATTATATTAAAGTAAGTCCAGATTATAGATATACTTCTAGTTTTTTATTTTATAAATGTTTGAGTTTGGGTCAAGGCCATGGTAGGAAACATGGTTTCAGATACATCGGAGCTTTCCATAAGATTTTCATTATTAATATTATCTAAATCAACATTAATATTAATCTCATTATTAATCAATTCATTTTTTACCATTTTTTAGTTTATTAATTATAATTTAATTTCTACAATTAATTTTTTTTGATATTAATAACAATAAAAAACTAAATAAAATTTTTAAAATAATACCATTTATGGATAAAAAAAAAACCCTAGGCCTTGCACCTACATGCAAAGTCACGAACCACACCGCATCGCACCTAGTTTTGTTGTCAAAGCTGGACCAAACACTCGCATCGCATCTAAGTCCACTATCCACGCCGCAACTAAGATGCATCCCCCAGGGGCGAAGCTAAATGCCAAAGAAAAACTAAGAGGAGCGAGAATGAGAGATAAATGAGTCATGAGCACAAGATCATGAAATAAGAGAGAGATAGAATAGAGATATAGAGGTGAGTGAGAGTGTGATAGTTAGAGTGAGTGAAAATAGAAACATCATATAAATAATGAAATTTTAAAAATATATTTTTTTTATTTGTTTGAATTTATTAATAATTAAATGAAGCAGAAACCCGACATCCCTCAGACCACGCCTTAAATTTGGTTTGAGTTCCTTGGTATGGTAGCCTACCATACTAATGGACCATACCTACGGGATATGGAGATGGGTAATGCATGGCACAGCATAAGGCCCTGCACCCAATGGCCTAGCACGACATTAACAATGCCTCCATCTAGCATAGCCCAGGTATAGGCACGGTTATGGATAGTGTCATGCCGTGCCTTGGCAGCTCAGGTTACTTGCCACCTCTATATGTCATAATAATTATTATGAGTATGGTGTTGATTATAATAAACATACAAGAAATATAAAACTTTCATGACTGTCATTACCATATTAGTCTTTCCCACTTATGTGTGTAATGTGTCACACATATTACTATATGTCATAGCTATCACATGACTCACACAAAGATGAAACTTATAGGTTAGACATTTTATCTAACCCACACATTACTTGAAATTTGGTTCTTTTAGAAAGTAAATTATAGATTAGTCTTAAATAAGATTGTGCTTTTGACTTTATAAGTGTGATACTCATAGTAAGTAAACTTATCTACACATTAAACCTTTCCACATTGATGTATCTCATGTGTTAAGATTAGTTGGGATGTCATTTCCTTCTTATCATATTATATGAGTGTCGTGTGGCTTACTTGTAACCATTTGTAATGATCGACATGTATAAACTTATGTATTCATGATAACACCTAAATTTTACATTAACCATCAATATCTAAACACAATCATAAACAAAATTATAAACTCATAAATTCATTAATTTATCATAATAAAAATATATTGATCAATTCTAGATCTCAATTTAGCTAATATTAAGGAGGAAATCATGCGAGATATATTGAGAGATATCTCATGAATTTGAGGGTTACCAATGAAGAACTAAATGAAAATCATAGTAAAAAAATCTTAATTCTAATCAAAAATTGTCTTAATTGGGGTGTTGAAATTGTGTTGCATTTGATTCTTGACAAATATGATGGTATTTATTATGGAACATATCATATCGACATGATTATAAAAAGGGTCATCCCAACATGACCCATTGCCATGGCTTTTTGGAGGGTATTGTCATGTCATGCCAAACTGGGTTAGACCAGTCAGGCAAATTATATTCATTCCAAGCTAGCCTAGGTTCAATTTACTAGTTAGGTTAGCCTTGTTCATTCAAAGCTAGCTTGGGTCATGACTAGTCTAGCTTGGTTTAGGCCATGCTAGCCATGGTCAAGTTTAGATTAGTCAAATTGACCATATGGGCCAAACCTGGCCCTCATTCCAAGCCACCGAGTCATGCCAAGTGGGTTAGGCATTACAAAGCTCACTTAGTTCATTCCAGGCTAGTCAAGGTTCAATCCATTTTCCAAGCTATCATGGGTAAGGCCATGCTAGCTTTTTCATTCCAATATAGCTTGTGTTAGGACTAATCTAGCTAATTTGGCCAATCAGATTTAACTTAGCTTGCATGTGCCATTGTGTAAAGTCGTGCCATGCCATGCCTGAGTGCCTGTCATGGCAAAATGATTGGCCTAGCAGGGACCCATGACACATCTTGGTATGGTTCTAATTTGTGTAATATCATACTAGGCATAGCTGAACCATGTTATGCTAAATGCCATGCACAGGTTGCCTAACCCAATTGACACCTTTATGTTTTGATTATCATGATTGAGAAAATTGATCTCTATAACACAAAATCATAATATTAGAATTGTATATGATTTTAATCCTAGTTTTATGAATAAAATATCATGGCACATTGATAGTCATGACTGAGATAAATATATCTATAACACAAAATCATGATACTATAATTGTGTATAACTTTAGTCTTGAATTTTTGAGCAAAGTATCACAACATTAGGATTATCATGAATGAGATAGTTGTTCTTTGTAACACAAAGTTTCATCTCTAGATTTGGTTATGACTTTGGTAATTTCTCAATGGAGTACAAAGTCATATCATTAGAAAAACTATGATTAGAGTAAGTACTCTTTTAAATTAAAAGTTTTAGTGGAAAATACCATAATTCAAAACACTTGTTGTTTTGGATATGCATTTAATATGTTACATCTCTAGAAATTACCACGACTATTTATATCAGTTACATAATGGGCATACATGACAAAATAAATAATGTCATGGTTATTAAGTGTTTTAAAGATAATTTGGTAGAGCCATGATGAATATATTATAAAATAAAATTATTGTGTTATCATAGTGGAAGAGCCATGTCGTATAAAGAAAGTCACGACTACTCTTTGTAAAATTATGACAAAGAAAAGATGCTACAGCTACCAAATAAATTTTGTGGGAGTTATATCAAAATCATGATAAAAAAATTATCATGACTCTCTATAACTTCTCTTATTTCTAAGTTATTTCTCCATCGAATATGCCAATTCTATAAAAAATCACCATGATTTTGATAATATTTGTCAAATTTTCTCCAAATAAGAATTTACTAAAATAGTTCCAATAAATACTAGAATAAGTTGATCCTCAATAATATAAACTAACTAATAAGCAAAAAAATAGTACATTAAGTGTCAAACAAATTATCACACGAAAAGTTTTGTTCATGAATCAAAATTCATAAAAAAAATCATAACATCAAGATCACAAGAAGTTACATATTACAAGATTATCAAGGATAACAAATATAAACATCTCAACATGGTAAAGATGAAAGATCGTATCATTGTTTGTTAGAAATAAAATCTTAGGGTGGTAACTTGATTGTGCATTGCTCAAATGGGGGGTATAGATATGAAAGGTTTCTCTGAATCTTATTTCTTTACTATATATTCCATCATTTTAATGATCATGTCGAATAACATTTCTCATCGTTTTCAAATGGAATTCATAGAATCTTCAAACAACCCAAAAGTAAAATATATTTGTTCATGTTTCTCACTAAATTTCTCTCTCATCTTTGATCCACCACTTCTACCTATAATACACATTTTATTTCATTATTGAATCTCAGTCCATTATCATCTATTTCCTACTCACTTGCAATGGACCCATAAAATTTTTAAAATAAATTGGTCATTCCCATCACTCTAGTCTCCATTCATTTCATTGCTTCCTCTAAGATTTCCATTATGCAATATAAATTTTTTTTGGTGAGTCAAAAATAGTGCTCCTTCTTTTGGAGGTGCATCTGCTATAATGCATTTCTTTTCTCTATCTTCACTTTCTCCCTTTTCTATATTTTTCATGCATTCTTCCCACTTGTTATTTTTTTTCCTTTAATTCCTAACTTAGATAGTTATTCACAAATGCTCATCCATTTAATTGATATTAAATTTTATTTTTTTTAGCATGCGCATGACTTCTCCAAATTTTCTCTTTTTCTTTTGTGTGTAATATTTGACAAGGTATACTCCCTACTCATCATATTTTTCTCTACTTTCAATCACTTCTATGCTTGCTCAAGGAAGGGCAGCACATCTTGCCTTGTTTTAGTTAACCCTTCATCTTCAAGAATCTTTTTTTCTCCATGCTTTCTTCAAGATCTCTTTTAACACCAGCAATGTTAGTCGAGACATCAATGGATATATTTCATCTCTATCTTCATATATTAGGATTCTCTTGCCTTGACATATTATCATTAACAAAGAATGGTGAATTAGATGCCTAGAAAATTCACCCTCCAAAATATTGAGGATAGACTTCTCCAAGATCTTACTCACATGGATCTTGAATCCTTAACTAGGATGAGAAATAATATCACCCCATCTTGCATGAGAGTAGAGTTAGAGAATGTTAACATAAAATAAAGCATATAAATATAACCAAATCCTTGTTGTCTTCTATGAGTTCTCCTGTCACCAAATATTCATAAGTACTTTTCAATGAAACCCTCCTTTCTCATTTTCCACTCTTTAATATTTGGTTTCTTTTTTAGGGATTTGAAGGACATACCATCCATAACTTCTTGCAATTCAAATATCTCATTAATAGATTCCTCATAGAAGAGCACCCAAACATCTCGTACATTGTACTTTTATCAATCAATGTCTTCCAAATTCAAATAAAATTTTGACAATCATAGTGTTCTGTCTTTCCAAGTGCATGAAAAATTTTTTACACTTTTTATTTTCATTTGATTCCTAGAAGGCAAAATAAATTTTTTAAATGCACACTCTCATATAAAGTTTTTCTTGCCCAAGAATGAGATCATTCATTTTTCTGATTTTTAAAGTTGGCTCTGATGCTGTGGCTTTTGGAGAATCCTTGGGGATCTATTAAGTATATCACTTGACTCTTACCTTTTAACCTGAATCAATCTCATCGATTCACACTCATTAATTCAAATCAAGGTTTCATCCTTCATGATAGCTCTAATATTTGTTCATTAGAGTTCCAAACATTTTTATTGGGGCGGAGAAGAACAAAAATCTGAATATCATAAAAAATTAAAGTTAGAAGCTATAAAAAGAATTTGGTTTTAGCCATGGCCCTAACAATTTCATTATTATCCACATAGTCATGACTTTTCATTTAAAAAGAAAGTCAAGGCTGGGTTTGAGTATCAAAACTTCATTTTGCTTAAAAGAATGATACGTCTAGATTTGAATATTGTGATTTCATTTATCCATTGTGTACAAGTATTTATTGTATGTGTTTACGTATTCACAACAAAAAAATATAAAGATGTTTATTAAATCACACATGTGAATAGTAAAATATTGGATTATCTTCCAAGTAGTATTATGTTTAATATCCATAGTTAAACTTATTTTTCAGTTCAAATTTCTTTATTGTCGATCTTTGATGTCTATGCTATTTTTTTAGTATAGTTTTCCTATTTGTTTGCCTTGTAGTCTCTATGTTGAGTAATGATAATGAGTAGATTTGCAAACTTCCATTATTTCTAAGGGCATCCATATCTAAAATTTCATTGATCATTTTGTTTTCTTCACGACTTTTCTCTCTTGTAGGTCTAATGATGATAGTCAGGACTTTTTAGGTAATTCAAAAATTTTCATGCACTCCAACCTTAACCTTGTCATTGTTTTCATCCTCCTTTTAAAGATCACTTTACTTAATGTCTTTCTCATAGATTATTATAGCTTACAATGGATTAACTTCCAAAATAATGCTTGGACCTTGGAGTTTAGCTGTTATCCATCTTATTCGATCTCCTTCCATGTCATTACTCTTGTTTGTCTTTATTAGTAATTTCAAAATATTGTCTTCAAATGATGGTTTATCTATTTAGTATTGATATTTTTATTGTAGCAGATGTTCTAGAATCCAATAAAATAGACCTTTGAGACATTGAATGCAAGGATGATGGTATAACGATAAATAATAGCTTACTCTGAAATACCATCAGCTACTTTGAAATAAATCCAATTTTTTTGATATCTAAATTTTGTGGTCTATAGGTTTTAATTCAATCCAAGAAGTTTCACTCATGTGAGTGGTGGGGGGCTACAAAATAGAAAAAAAAAGTGGAAAAAAACACAAAAAAAATTAAAAATAATTATTATATCCATACAACTAGAAAAAGAATTATTCTTTAACAAAAAAAAATTATATTAACTCAATTTCACTAATCAAAATATAACTAAATAATTCTCAGCAACATCACCAAAAAATATCACAACTATGTGAGGGTGCCAAATTATCATAATTGACATGATACCAAAATCTCATTGGGCAAGGATCTTTTGTTTAATATCGTTCCATATATAAGTTATAAAGTGGATATAAATTCAGATATTAATCACATAGAAATTATGTAGATAATTTAATCAATCAATAATGAAATAACAACTGCTCGAATTAAATAGATATACTTGGTCTTCAAAAATATACTAAGACTCTATGATTTTCTGACTTTCTTATTTGTGATGATATTTCTTTAGTATTTGGTTAATATTATGTCTAGTTGTTGGACGAATTATAGATTAGCATGAAAATTTCTGAATACCATACTGGTATTCAAGGTAGTCATTATACTTGAACTATCACAATCAATTAAGATCCCTTCATAGTTTTCATTTTAGTATTTCAATATTAAAGAAACATGTCATTCAAATATTTATTATTTATCATCAACTTATTATGACCAATAGTCAATGCATACTCATTATTGTTATAATTTTCTCTATATTTAAATAGTGATTCTGCTAAATGTAACTTTAAGTGGATTATTTAGAATATAACACAATATTAGCGGGAACAAGAAGAATATAACTCAACTACACTAAATATTAGTATAACATAGTTCACTAGGTATCCAATACAACTAGCAAAATCAATTTTAACATAGTTCACTAGCACTCCAATATGACTAAATACATCTATTAAAAAAACTCGCAATACTTGAAGATTTATTAACCTAAAATATTTCAGTACATAATTGAGAGAAAGAGAGAAGAAGAATAGAGCACGCACTTTTGATTACGTATATTATATATATATTTATAAAATAATTAGGGTTCTACATAAAACAAAAACAAGTCGGATCTTCAAAGAAAACAGTGTCATGGTTAAAAAAAATTCACTGATCCAGTATCATATTGAGCATTTGAAAGTCAAATATACTCAAAATAAATGAATTGTTCTAATTTTTCACTTAGGTCCTTGAGTTTTAGGTGATCCATATGATATAGTACCAACTCAATTTAATGGTCCGCATATCTCTTGGGTGATAACTTGTTTGGAAACATGATTGGAATGATATGTCAAAAAAAGTCAAAAAAGTTCCAACATCCATATAGGCATCTTGCTACTAGCCTCGAATTTCTCATGAATCTTTAGGTTTACTAGACAAATTACTTCATTTTGTCTCAAACATTTTGCTAATTGCATTGATGATAATATTATTTGATGAATGTCTATTACTTCATTTTATCGAGATAATATATTGCTAAATAAGATCTAAGAAACATATACAATCAATAATCAATACTAAGAATATATTTATTTAATATAAAAAATTCAATCCAAGTATTAAGTATTAATCATCCAAGGGAATCACTTTAATTATTTTTTCCATTCCAATCTTTCAATTGGACCTCCATGTTTCATATGATGCCAATTATTAAAATTTATTTAGAGTTTACTATCTTGATCTAACCATTACTTTTGGTTATATTAAGATATAATTTCTTCATGATTTTTTGAGAAATAAAAAGATTGAATGCACCTATATCCATCAATGCTTTGGCATTATGGCAAATAATGGTGAAATTTTTTAACATTAGCATCTTTGTATGCTACATTTTTTACATTCAATTGAACTCAAAAAATTGAATTCTATTTAATAATAATAAGTTTTTATACAACCACAAATCATATGTGACCCCATCACAAAGAAAAAAAATGCTAAAAACATTCTTTTCTTTTCACCCTTCATGAATAATTTTTTTCCAGTCAATGGAAAATTATTTCTTGGCCATTTATTATGATTTGTCACATTCTTTTATTTACTCTCAGAAAAATTTAGGTTATCCACCTTCATAAAATTTATCATGGATTTAGTTGCCAATATTGTATGAGTGAAATCTTAGATGCCTCCCCTTTGTGATTCTTGCATAGTGTTTGATATACAAATTATCATCTATTCTTGTATATTTTGATAGTTGATAATGATGTGTATATGTGAGAAAAGTATTAATATGTATCAATTTCATGATTTTTTCAATTTTAAAGAGTTTTAATAAATATTTATGAAATCAATGAGTTTTTGGAGATATTTAGCAGATGAGATAGATCATAGTGTCTCAAATAGTTTTAGTGTTCAACCTTGGCTAAAACTCTAGCTGATTGGTCAAGAGTAATTCTTGTATACCATGACCATATTAACTTTCTAGCATAATCTTTATACCATACTATACGACATATTTTTAATTATTGAAAATTTATCATAGAGTCATAACCATACATAGATTGGAAAATTTAAATAGTTGTGATATTAATTTTCTATTATAGCAATTAAGTGACCCACTAATACTCAAGATCATTACTAATTTTATTATGACCATTTCTTTATTTTTATATGATTGGAGAGTCTCAAGTCAAAGTTATGATAGTTTTTATACAATTATGACTTTAAGGTATGAAAAATTATAGAGTCATAACTATTCATTCCAAAGCTATAGTGATTATTTAGAGGCATGAATTTTTGAACACTAAATGTTATAGAGGACATTTGACATTACTCGAGTACGATCATTTTCAAGGCTATAATTATTGTCCTCAATAATAATATATCCACAACTTATATGTGCAAACTATGTTGTAGCATCCTAACAGTGTCATAAAATATGTTATATGAGAAAACAAAATATTAGTACAATAGTCACTTATCGTATCATGGATACTTTAGAAATTTGAATGGTTTATTTTGCTCTATGTCTAGTTCCTCATGTCATAGCCACAACCAACACATTAAAGATATTCTTTGCGTCTAAATACATATAAAAGAAATCATTCATCATTCTTGTGACTAAATACATATCAAGAAATATCATTTTCCAATGTCATGACCTCCACATAATACCACGACTATATAACAATATGAGAAATCAACTTTACTCTATGGCTACTTCATAGTATTGTGGCCCTCTATGGACTACAAATGAAAAAAAAGTATGAAGTTTTGGTCCTTTTCAAGTGTCATAATTTTGTGTTATAGAGAGATTAGGTCCAAGTCATGGTCATTGTTAGCATCATGACCATATGTTGTAAAAGTATCAAGATATTGAATAGAGTCACATTTATTTTCTAGAGTTGAGGCCTCAATTTGAAGAGATAAAAGCCAAAATTATAACTTTCCTTTAAAATTCATGCCTTCTTACTTAGAATAATGCAAAGCTGCCCAAGTAAAAAAGTAAAATATAAAAAATTTCTTAAATAACTCTTATTTCTTCTCATTCTCTCTCATACTACAAGCAAAACCATAATAACTAAAAATCCTAGGGATGAATTTTGCACCCCATAGGATTCTTCAAGCAAGAAAGGGATGCATGATTTATGTAAATCCCTAAAGTTGGGTGACACAGATCTCAAACCCTTCTAAGTTAGGGATATATTCAGAAATTTATACAAAACTATTATGGTCTAGGGTATTTGTAATTTGAATTTTATGATATAATTAGTTTGAATTATGAATGTATTAATGATTTGATTTATTTTATGTATGTATATTGATAATAATGACTAAATAAAAGTTGAATATGAATTTTGACTATTAGTAGTGATTTGTGTGAAATTATAATGATAGACGGTGATAATAAAACTATGAGACTCACACATGCATTAAATAGAAAAAAAGTGACAACTCTTTTGATTGTGATGCATGAGATAAACTTATATGCTGAATTTTAAAATTTAGGCATGCTATTTATCTTGAGTATATTGCTTACGAAGCTAAAAGTATAAATGCTTTTATATGTCAATCCATAATATACATCTTAAAATAAAATAGTTATTGATTAAGATAGATATTATATAGAATATCTTCCAAAAAGGTTTATCTTCAATGTGACAGTTGCATCACTACTAGTGAGGATGATGAGATGTAATCCTTGAGACATGCATGAGTATATTTTAACTCACAATGAGGTGATAGCTTTTATGAGCTATCACCACATTGTGAGTCTTGAGATGGTTCCCACAAGTGAATCTTGAGATAATCATACATTAATTATGATTGGATGGAAATTATGAAGCTAAAAATATAAATATTTATAAACCATATAGATCATTGGTCTTTATGATAAATAGGTTTAGAGACTATAAGTTTGTGTACAAAACAACCATCAAGAGTAGATGAAGATACCTAAAGGGTATAAGATTATGAATAATTCTCACACATAAATTATTATCTTGATGGCGACTTATATGTGAGGCTACTACAAGGAGACCACCATTTAGAAGAGATTAATAATTAAACCCACCTTGTATGCCATTAGGGTAAGGGATCATTACAAAATACCATAACCTTTGTTATGTGTCCAACTTTATATATGTTGAGAAACTTAATAGTATCACATAGATTAAATTAATTAAATCATTGACTTAAGATTGTTCAATAATGAGTATCAATTTTAGTGAAAATATGTTATCTCATTATTGAGTAGCTGATATACTGATACAATCCCCAAATGTTTAATATCTAGATAAATGTCTATTATACTAATTGTATGACCCATGTACTTATGAATCTAAGTTGTTGAAATACTCTCATCAAAAAATTATTAAGACATCACCTGACAAATTAAATTAGATAGAGTAATAAAATCATAACAAAATTTTTACACCATTACTAGGTACTATTCAGTTTAGTTAGTCAATGTAAGTTAATTAATTATTCATGTAAAAAGATAACTTGAGACTTTGAATAAATATCAACCAAATAATGATGACAATTTGAAGAGAATGATGAGGACGGATAAAGCAAAAACCCCAAGGAAGAGAGTATTTGATAGATATGGTCGTGGCTTTCGAAGGAGCCATGAATTTGGATGCACAATTTCCAACATATTGGGAAAACCTAGACGGGCTAATTTTGAATGCATTACCCAATCACCATCATTATGCTTTTCTAAGGAGAAAATAAAATAAAGCCCAATATTATTTCACCATTGATAAAAAAGAATATGGGGACCTAAATGTGAATCTCATAAGAAATTATAAAACTACTCTGGATTGATTCACTAGGCAATATCAAGATGATTAGTCTATTAGTATGCATGCATATAATTTTTATAGAAGAAGATATGAAGCTAAAGATTTAACCTTTGTGATGACTAAATCTCATTATGAAAGTTTTAGTAAAAAAAGAGATTATTAAATGATTAAACACATGTATTTATTTAAGAAATATCTATTAGCCCATGGGTGAGTATAATTCACTCATAAAATATTGGACATAATTTCTTTCTATTCTTATTATTACTTTCAAAGAATATATACTATTTGGATTATGTAATACACCTATTATGTTTCAAAGATGCATGAATGTAATTTTTATCAATCTTAACGAAGAAATTATAAAGATATTCATGGATAATTTTTTTAGTTTTTTGAGATTCTTCCAAAGAATTTTTACATAATTTAGAAGTTTTATTAAATGTAAGTAAAGAAAATAATTTTGTCTTAAATTAGGAAAAAATATCATTTCATACTTAACTAGATAATAGTATTGGGATATTCAGTGTTAGCTAGAGGTTTAGATACCGATCATGCAAAAGTATCAATCATCAAAAATTTACCATATGCTACTATTATAAAAGGGGTAAACTTGTGTACTTTTATAGGACATTCATTCATAACTTTTTGAAAATAGCTAGACTATGATTTAAATAAATGGAAAAAGATGTTTTTAACTTTGATCTTGAATATAGAAGTATTTGAAGAACTAAAAAATTGCATTTAAATTCCAATTTTGATTTTTCCATGATAGAAAAAAATATTTCTCATTATTTTAGATGTGAGTGCACATGCCCTAAGAGCATTAATGTTGGGAAATAAGTGAGATAAAATTTTTAGAATGATCTTTTATGTAAGTTGTATATTAAATAAATCCTAAGGGAATTATACAATGATGAAGAAATAAGTATTGGTTGTGGCTTTTTCCTTTGACAAATTCTGACCATAGATATTTGGAGTAAACGAGGTTGGTTATATATATAGATTATGTAGTGTCATTATATTTAATGATACAAAAATTAAGCTAAACCCATGCTGATAAGGTGGATACTACAACTCTAATAATTTTATCTTTAAAAAATGGGAGTGCCAATGTGATAATTATTCATTTATCATAATTAAAATATGGAGATGACAAAATTTCAAAAAACTAAAATTTCAAAAAACTTTTCGAATCAGCGAATTTTGAAAGTCAAAACTCGACTTCTATAGTATGCTGATTTTTCGAATTATTTAGCATGCGGTATTTTAGCACCACTTTTCACATCACATAGATAAAATTATTAAAAAAAATATATTAGCTCCATTTTATGATATGAAATATTCTTTTTGGAATGATCCATTATTACTTAAATGATATATTAGTCAGATTAGAAAGAAAAGCAACTATCATTTCCATTCCTAGTGCCATGAAATTTGCACTCTAAAGAAGATTCTAATAGATATCATTGTTTCTATTTTAATTATGTGTCATGATTTCCAACTTAAAATATCACACAAATCCCCAAAGTATAAAAGCTATCATAAATAAAAAAAGAGGAGAGAAGGAGAATATGACATGCAAGCTAAGAATCCTAGGTGACACAAATTTAACCCCAACATAAGGGTAAACTTGAAGCAAACAACAAGCAACTTTGTTATAATTAAAATTTTATAGTTATAAAATTCGCGTGCATTCATTGGCACCCCTAAATATATGAGATGTTGTTCAATACACCTTGCATGATTCTCATGCCCCAAATATACTAAATTGAATTCTAGCATTGGTAATGTATTTATATTGTGATGGATTATTAATCTTATGACTTTATATTTGTATTTATGTGGTATTTGGTTGTGAATAGATGTGGATGAAATTTAGAACTAAAAATTCGTGTTTTTATGAATATATCAATTTATGCTGACCATGGTGGATCATGATGGGTAAGTTAAATGATGCACTCATGTGGTTTGATAAGAATGAAATGATATCTCCTCTAATCTTATCATTTGAGATAAACTAATATGCTAAAACCTAATATTGAGATATATTTAATCATTATGAGTAAAATGCTTATGAAACCAAAAATAAAAATATATTAAAAACTAATACATTATATACAATCTAGAAGAACTAACCATTGAGAAACATGAGAATTAAGTATAATATCTTACATAGGAAGTTTTCTATAACATGGGAATCATAGGTCTGTTGCGACATATGGTGATAGGCTTGTCACAATGCTTACACAAGTAGGATAGACTCATATGATGCTGATAGCTTTATAAATCATTTATATATAATTATATGATATTCATAAGTGAGATTCATGATAAGATATATATTTAATTATAATGAGTATGATGCTTCTGATGCTGAAATAAATATACTTAGTACCATATTATCTCATATCATTAACACAATTAGGAGTTGGAGAAAAAAGTACATGCTTGAAGTAATCCTCAAGCTAGTTGATATATTACCTAAATTGATGTGAATGTGCAAATGAACTGTACACACAAAGATATGTTACTTTGGTGTTGTAAAAAAGTACATTCGTGCTTATCTGGACCCATATTATATTTGTTAATAGAGGTCACACTTGATCATTCTCTAGCACTATAATTCTTAGGCCCATTCTCTCCTTCATCTTTAGTATAACTACCTTTGAATAGTGGATTGACTTAAGATGAGTCACCTTTTTAGAAATTCATGAGTGACTCTACTACTACCATGGTGGTGGCCAAGTCTTGGATATCTCATCTCCACAACTCTTGCTTAGCCAAACCATGTAAGTTCTCTATAAAATTGAAGAGTAATTTCTTCTCTCATGTTAGGTGCATCAAGAATTAATGAAAAATTTCCTTAACAAATTCACGAATTTATCTCATGTGTTTGAGATGCTTTGTCTTTGTATTCGCCCATATATGTCATGTCTTATGGATTGAATTTCTTCTTGATCTCTTTCTTGAAGTGGACCCAAGTATATATTGTGCATATTTCTCCTTTTTATTTCTATAAATTTTTTATAATACCATAGCATTGTATTATCAGTGAGATGAAGGATAGTGGTACATATCCTTATTACCTCAACAATTAGTAAAGTTTTCTCATATTTCAAGTGCTATAAATAGTTATCAAACTCTTTGGTATCTCGTTGCCCCTTAAAGGTTGGCACCTCCACCCTTGGTGCCTCATGGGTGGCTATCACTCTAGTTAATAATGTTGACTATTAAATTGCATCCCCTTGTCTTAGTTCCTCTTCATACTTTTTTAAAAATTCCACCATTGACACTAAGCTAGTTATGGATATCTAGGACCCTCATGAATTCCTCATATGAGACCATTAGAACTATTAAGCTTTTCATTCTCTCTTAAAAGTCTTGGATATGTACTTTGAGATCATACATTGCCTTTATGATTTGCTCCATGAGATCTATTCCCTCTTTGGTGTCTCCAATGACAATTTCTAACTTGGTCGCCCGACCATCCAAACTTATAAGATTATCACATGACCCATCCTTTTTTTCATTATCCTTGGAGAGAGGGTCAAGGTCCATTCCTCAAACTTCTTTGAAGATTTTTTTCCATATGAGAGCTTACTATTGGTTCTTTTGAGTTACTTCACACCCATAATCTCAACCTCTATTTGATATCAATCATCACGGACATAGTTTTTCTACTAAATTTCCATGCAACACTTAGGCAACTAATCCCTTGGATATTGCTAAATCAATCGCTTGCAAGCCTTGCACGTGATACTCAACTTCAATAAATAATTTAGGAATAAGAGAAATCCAAAAAAATACTAGAAAGGAAAAGATTTCATATTCAAGAATGTTTATAACTTGGTGATTTAAAAATGAGGCCACCTCCTCTATTATCAATACCAATGGAAATGTCTAGAACTTGGGATGGTTATATACACTTAAAAAAATATTGAGCCTTGGAAGGTTCTAGATACAATAATCTTTTAGAACCTTCTACACTTTGTTAGGAAAGGGATGTCTCTCTATATTTTTAGAATCTTCTCACCTTTCTATATAAATCTCCTAAGAGTTATTTGCCTCAATTTGAGCGAGAGAGGAGCCCTCCATAAGTGTTAGTATGACACATTACTCTTTTATAACATTTTTGATTTTTGAGCTATATAAATTAAATAGCTATAAGTATTCATTCCAAAGTCATGGAAATTATTCAAAGCAATAACTTTTGGGTATGTAAATATTAAAAAGGGCATAACTCGAATATGATTAATTCCAAGATCACTACTTTTATCCTCAAAGGGAGGTATGCTTGTAACTTATACCTACAAGATAAGTACAATCACCATAGCCAGTTCCTAGCACCATAGTCATATACATATCAAGAAAGATAAATGACCAATATTGTTACCTCCCCATAGCACCATGGCTATATAATAATATTGGAAGTCATCTCCACCATGCAGCAGCTTCATAGTGTCATAGCCATATATAGATTACAAATAATGAAGTCACATAGACCAGGGCCATTTCATAGTACCATAATTTTTTGTTATAGAGAGATTAGGCCCATGTCATAATTATTTCCAATGCCTTGACCTTACATCTCAAAACGATCAAGATGTCGAATAGAGTTGCTTCTATTTTTTAGAGTCCTGACCTTAAGATAATGAGATGAAGGTTGGAGTGATGAATTTCATCTAAAAGTGATGATTTCCTTGTTAAAATAATATGATGCTGCTCAAGTATAAAAGTAGAACATAGAGAACTTTTGTTAAAGCTCTCACTTCTTTTCCTTCTCTCTCATGAAACAAATAAAAGTCCTAAAAACCACAAACCTTATAAGTAAATTTCATATTTCCTAAGGATTTTACAAGGAAGCAAGAAATACAAGAATTATATTAATCTTTTGAGTTGAGAAGTGTGGCTCTCAAACCCTCTCCTCTAGAAATAAATCCAAGAATTCATATGAAATTATCATGATCTAAGGTTTGTATGATTTAAATTATGTGATGTATTTGGTTTGAATGCTTGATGGATTTATAATGTGAATATATTTTAGTTTATAAATTTTGATCAATGATGACTAAATAGAATTTAAACTAAAGTTTCGACTAATAGTGGATTTGTTCAAAATTATTATGATATATAGTGATAAATAAGCAATAAGACTCACACGCGTATATGATAAGAAGGTGGTGATAGTCCTTTTAAGTATGATGCAGGATATGAAGCTATATGTCGAACCCCAAGGTTTTAGTATGTTAATCATTATCTTTATAATGCGTATATTGTTGAAAGTATGAATACTTTTTTATATTAATCAATTGTACACAACATATATGGACTAGTTCTCAATTGGGATAGATCTTATATATCGTGTTCTCCCAAGGGATTCACCTTCAGTGTAAAAGTCACATCATTACTGAGGAAGATGATGACAAAAAAAATTTTGTGATATGCAAGTGTGTGGTGACTCACAAGGTGGTGATAGTTTTGTAAATTTCATTTAGTCATATAGTTTCTACTACTAAAACTTTAAAAAACACACATTAATTATGTGAGTATGTCACTTACAAAGTTGAAAGTACAAATACTCACAAGATATAGCAATTATTAATCTTTAAGATAATGGAAGATGATGAATAGAAATATACATCAAATACAAGTGGGCACAAATACAAGAGGATGACCATTTCGAATGACTCAATGATGATAACTACCTTAAATCTCGATAGAGTAAAGAGTCATAGCATAACATCGCAACACTCATTTTGTGTCTAGCACAATATATATTAAATAATTAATAGCATCACATAAATTAGATAAATGAACCTTGTAACTTAGATTGTTTGACAATCTAAGTATCTATTATACTAAAAATTAGTTATTTTTTGTTTAATAGTTGAACTATTGATACAATCACTAATACAAACCTCAACAACTTGTGAGGAGACTCGTGATCAATTCATTTCAGAAGAACAACTCTAGTGTGGACTTGGATGGATGATCTCGACATATTGCTTATATGAAAGTAAGAACCTTGGTATATGTGAAGACGTCACAATTAATGATGAAGATTTGATAGATAAATCTGAGTGAATGCCATGGAACAACAAATAAGTTAAAATAATTTGTTCAAAAACCAATTAGAAATTAAAACTCTAAATTTTTTTAATTCATAAAAAGTGCTTAAAGACTAAAATAAAGGGGGTAATATAGGCCCCAAACTTTATAAGTTAAAATTAGAAAACTTTTAAAAGAAAATCTTTCTAAAAGATATAAAAACTAAAATTTGATCATGAGCGAGTAAATATTTTTCTAATAACTAGAATTCAATGGAAAATCAGGAATACATCAACATAAAATAAGCTTCAAAATTGTAGTAAATCATCTCTAAAATAGTAGCATGTCAACATGACAAAAATACATTGGCTCTTTTTCCAAATTTAGATTTCTTTCAATGATATGGACCACCTTTGTTTTCATTTTGGAGTTGAAGATGTGAGCTTCTTCGACTTGGGCATCTTGGATAAAAACATTAATGGGTTTTAAATCTCTTAGCCCTAGATAATGTCATCGGGCAAAGTGGGATGTCAAGCTAGTCTACGCTCCAATCCCCATCTATGCTTTTTATCATTTCCTATCAGTTCAATATCAATATGATAGTTTGTTATACTACTTATATGACCCATGTACTTGTGGATCTTAATTGATGAGATACTCTTAATAATGAGTTTTTTGGGATATCATCTAAACAAATAAATTAAGTGAAGTAACAAAGTTGTAATAAAGTCCCCCCCTCACCCCCCCCCCCCCCCCCCCCAAGTATTTTTCTTTGCATAAAGAAAACATCAATATGAATAAGATCAATGATATTTAATCTCATAGATAGTGCCTAAGTGTGAAAATATGACATGTGGCTTTTTATATTCATTTATTCCATATTTTTATTAAGAGAGAATCCATGGTCAAATGGTAGAGTATTTTTTCTAGTTCAAAGCTGAAGGCCTTTCTCACTCAAATGATTAAGTCTTGTGTTAGAGAGTAATGTTGCATATTTGATGAATAATATTTATCTAATCTCTAGATTCTTTTGCCTAAGTTACATACAAAGTAGTCTTCTTCTTACTTTTCATAGTAACTAATGAGCCTTTGGCTACTATACAATGATAATTATCAAAATGACATATGTATTTCAAAAGTTATTCAAAGTAATTCATCATGTATATGGAGATGGTTCACACAAATGTCCAGCACATATCAAATATATTTCAACATTAGATGAAATCTTGTTTGCACCTAGATTCAATTATAATTTACGCACAAAATATGTGATGTTCTATTATTGATCATCTTTACTCATTAGGTATATTTGTAGTAAAAAAGTAAAGTAGCTTGGTGATGTGAAATGAGCGTCCTCTATGAATAAGTTAATCACCCTTTTAAGATACTAGATTAGCTGAATTATCATCGCTAACCAACATCAAGTCATTTTTCAAGGTGATATTATTGCATTCTTTTCCAATAATAGTAGTTTCTTTATATGTTCTCTATTATGACTTTTGCAGTGCAAAATCTTCTCATTTATGACATGGTCCCAAAAGCTTAGTGGGTCATGTCAGTAGTAAAGTAAGGAGTAAAGTAAACTAAAGTCAGATAACATTCACATAGTGACTGTGTCACTAGTTCAATTAATCAATAGTGAACTAACTATTACTAGAGTTGAGTAGATAAACTTGGATTTTCAAAAGATACATACGCTATATGGTTGTCTCACTTCCTTATACATGATGATCTTTCTATAGTCATTTAAGTAATATTGTGTTTGATTATTTGATGAATAGTTGATTAATATGAAAATATGATAATGCTCACTTGGCATATAAGGTGACTATCTTCCTTAGACTGTCACTACTAATGATGACCCTTTCATAATAATGCTGGTATTTTATTAACAAAACTGCACATTAAACCATTCATGAATTTTTTACATATCAACTCCTATTAGGCAATGCATCAACTACCTTTGATGATTCATTCGAGCATGCACATTCTATTCTCTAACTTATAATGTTTTAAAGCCACAAGATGATGTATTACAAATATATTTATGCTCTCGAATTCATATGCACAATATTCATGACAGTTCTTACATGTCTTCCTATGAATATCAATTGTAGAAATCATATAAGATAAAATTACTCACATTATTATCAACACCATATGAAGTACTTCCAATCACATGTGTCATGTAAAATATCTATCAATATCTATCAAATCCATCACATGACTCACACACTATGGTGAACCCCTATGTTAGATATTCTACTTAATCCTAACATAACTTGAAGGCCAATTTTTCTATAATATGCATGATGGATTAGTCATAAGTATATTTATGCTATTATCTTTATAAGTATCATACTCACAATGATTAAATTTACCTTAATCTTTAGTTTTCATACATTAGTTTATCTCATATAATAGGATTAGAAAGATTGTTACTTCATTCCTACCATACTACATGAGTGTATCCCATAAGTTATCTATTATTATTCATCATGTCTGGCACACATATACATATTATATAATGAAAATTAAAAATTTAAATTATAAATATCATCCATATCTATCAAAATTCATATCATAACATCACAAGAAACATAATCATTATAAATTCATAACATTCATACACAAGTATGCAACCTAACCCTAGATCTTAATTTAGCTTGATATTGGGAAATAATTCACACGAGATGTCAGGAGTAGCATTTCATGGAATTAAGGGTTTCCAATGATAATCTGAATGAAAATATAGGTCTCAAAACCCAAACCCAAATGATAGTTATTCATATTCTGATTGGATTTTCTCCTAATTGGGGCTTGAAATTCATGCTACATATGGCTTTTATCATCTTTTGGATCGAAATCCAATTCCCCCTTATCATTTTTTTCTTTTGAATTTTACTATCTCTTTTATACTTCAAAAGTCCTCAGGGTTATTTAAGTTACAAGTCATAATATATTTTGAGGTCATGATTTTATTATCTCTTCATATCATTTATAGGTTCCAAAATTCATGGTGTGGGGAATAACCATGGCTTAAGTAACTCTCTTTTGGAGCATCATACTATGGTAGTTGATATAACATGACTAAGATAAATTCTTTATATATTACAAAGGTATAGTGCTAGAAATTTCACGATGAGAGTAAATATTCTTTGGAAGGAAATATCATAATAGAAACTTGTGATGTGACCCAAGGAACTTTATGTTTTGGATTTGGATTAAATAAGTCATAGTACTAGAAATTATATTGACTAATTATACAAGTGAGATACTTGACTGCCACAATGTGGAATTATAGTCATGGCTTTTTGTTATGAAAATTTGAATAACACTGACTTATTGTTATGGTTTTCATGATGTATTTTTTATAAAAGAAGAGTTTATTTATAATGATTTTGTAAAAACTGAGTTTTAAAGGATTTAGAAAAATGGTAGTGAAAGCGATAGTTTTTAATATGAAATATATAACTTGGTAGAGTTAGTGACTGGAATAAAAATAAAAAGTCATGCAATTCATAACACCTGACATGTTATAACTTAATTGATTATACTTTTAAGTACTTATAGATCAATTTTGGTGTTCATTATTGGTTGAAAACTCTATACACATAATAATGGTAATTTTTGTATGTTGTTACTTTCTCACCTTGTTTACACAATTATTTCATTGTGCAATACATTCTCTTGGTTGTAATAATTTATGGGATAGTCAACTAAGCTAGATTGAAATAACTTAATGACTATGATATTAATTTCATGACTAGTGCCAAAAGTCATGGCAGCATCAAGTTGCCCCAATTTTTCTATTTTCAAACAACACAATTTATAATCCAAATATATGGCTGTAATTGAGAGTTATGACTTTTACCTAAAGAATATTACAAATAGCAAATAAGTACCATGATTCTTAGCTCAAGAGAGATACAAAAGCCATGGCTATTACTAAACATTGTGATAATGAGTTATTGAGACTAAATGCACAAGTCACAGCTACATTCTAGCATCATTACTTTGTGTTACAAAGATTAAATGCACAAGCCACAACTATATATTCTAAAGACATGACTAGCTGTTACAGAGGCTAAATGAGTAATCATGACTTTTTACAATATTATAACCATTAAGTAGAGGAAATATACCAAATTCATGATTGGTATCCAACACTATAACTTTATGTTACAAAAACTAAATAAGTCATCATAACTTTTCCCAGTATCATCACCATCAGGTAGATGAAAGAGACCAAAATCATGGTTCATACCTAGCACCATGACTTTGTGTTATAGAATTGAAAGATTGAAGCCATGACTTTTACTCAGTGCCATGATTTTTAATTAAAGAAACTCATACTAGATGTATCTAGTATGAGTTTTCATAAGCAACAAGCGCAATACAAAAAATGAGCATAAACCTTAGGAGGTGGGCATGAATTTTGAATGCCTCCTAGGGGCAAATCAAATTGAGCAAGTTTGACACATTTAGGTTTTGAAACCTAAATAATTTTGAGGACTAGAATTGGGCACATACGTTTATATGAGATAAATTTTTACTTGTCTTATATAATATTCTGTCTAATTTTAGGCTAAAAGAAGAATCCAAGGATGGTGTAATATATTTATTATGATGGATACTATTATAAAAATAAAACCCATGAAAATGATTTGAAAATAAAAAATTCAACCCTTAAGATAATAAAGAAAATAATACAATAAATAAATACCAGTAAAATGGGATCTAGATTAGAGATACATTTCAAAGGAAGAGGAACCTCCTTTTATTGAAGAAGAAATTGGAGATCCCAAATGGATATCCAATGTGTGTAAGGTGATGTTTCACCTACCACGTGCCGTTATATTCTCACACTTGAAATTCAACTTTCTCACTTGTATATGCATGCTTATGTTCTTACTAAGCCACATGAAGTTTTACACCATTCAAACTTGTCGGTATTGATCAGTTTGGTCAAAATATCGACTATTTTCTCATCATTGTAAATCTTTTGCATATCAATAATACCTTCTTCAACTCTCTCGCATAAAAAATGATAGTATATTATGATTCTTTTGAGAAAAATACTAGATTTCTTGCTAAGTGCATAACACTGTGACTATCACAAAATAAAGTTATTTTATTTTATTTGTGTCTTAACTCTTCCAATAGCATATGTTACTAGATTACCAATTTATTGGCGTGTGTAGCTATAACATACTCTACTTTTGTCATAAAAGTAGATATAATAGATTATAACTTTGAAACCCAACTTATAGGTCCTCTAATAAAAGTAAAAATATAGCTCATAGTAGAATTGCTATTATCAATATCTCCAATATAGTCTATATTAATATAACCTTTGAGAATAATGTCCGAACATCTATATCATAATGCAACATTTAAATTTTCTATAATATATCTGAGAATTCTTTTCACAATACTCTAATACTCTCTACTAGGATTTTCTATAAATTGACTAACTACTCTCACTACTTGTGTAATATTTATTATTGTACAAATCATAATAAATACTAAACTTCCCATTAATAATTCAACGATACTAGATACATCTTCCTTCTTATTTTTTTGAGCTATGACACATACTTGAGGATAATTTAAAATTAATAGAAAGTGAGGTATAAATTGGGTTACTATCTTGCATGTTGAAGCATCAAAAAATTTTGTTATAATAGTTTTCTTGAGAAAGTCAAATCTTCTTGTTGTTTCTATCTCAATAAATCTATATCCCTAAAATCTTATTTTCTAGTCATAAGTCCATATCAAAATCACTAGGTAATTATGCCTACAACTCTTGGATTCGATATTTGTTGGGGCATGCTACCTAGATGTCACCCTTGTACAATAATAAAATGATGGAATTATCTTCATCCTCAAATATCTTATAGTACGTATAATGGTCTGAACTAAGTTTATTGAATCCAAGGCTAATGATGAAGGAATCAAATCTCTTATATCAACACCTCAGTACTTATTTCAGATAATATAGAGATTTGTTCAACATACAAACCAAGTTCTCCTTACCTATTTCAGCAAACCCTCTTGGCTGGTACATAAAAATTTCTTCAATTTCTTCATGAAGAAATATAGTTTTGACATCTAACTATACCATTTGTAAATCAAATGTAGCAGACAAAGTCATTACAACTCATATTGCTGTAAGATGAACTACTAGGAAGAAAATCTCACTGAAGTCAATACCTTCTTTTTAAACATATCCATTTACCACCAATCTTGTATGATATCATTCTATTTGATCATTGCTATCCTTCTAGATCTTATAAACTCATTTATTACCAATGGCTTTTCTTCCTAGTGCTAATGATATTATCTTCCGAGTTTTATTCTTGTGTAAAGCTTCAATAGAAACAGAAAATAATGTTTCTGAATTTATTTCTAATATAGAAATGGAAGGTGCATTTCTATTTTATTTTATTACTCATTTATAAATGGATATTACATTTCTATTTTTTTCTATCGCTACTTTTAACAATGGAAAAAATTCACCACTCTTTTTAGAAACATCCAAGCATTATTCGTTTCTAAAATTTAGAAAGGACCACTTTAGAAATGGATTCTTTCCTTTTTTAATTACATCAATATTTGAATATTTCAACTAAATTAGAAATATAATTGGACATTTTTAATTCCATTTTTTCTTGTAGTGGTGTGTGTGTGTGTGTGTGTAATTACTATAAAGGTGGGCTCCACTATATTATTAAAAAAAGTAATATAAAAAAATTATATATAATTTTTCAACTCTCTCCATTACAGAATGACAAAAGTAAGCTTCAAACTTACTTGCTTAACATTGCAAAATAACCTTTACTACACCCATATACACTATACAACTCAAATAAATAATGAAAGCACACACACACACACACACACACACACACACACACAATTGAGCTTCTCATGCCAAGCTCTAAATGCCTCTTAAAAGGAAAAAAGAGTTTTCAGAAGCTTATAAACATGACAATCATGTTTAAGACATCTAAAAATCTCGACTATGTTCTTGTACTTTGTATTTATAAACTAACTTAGCAATATACTATTAGCATCTATTTGAAATACTTTAAATTTTTAGAAACAAACTATAAAAGTGTGTACTCAATTATATTAACTTAATTTTGATCACTCAATGTTCAGCTACTCAATTTTTGAGATATTGTGTGATCTGGAGCCCACAACTCATGTTTTTTGTTCTCGAGAGAAAATTCAAAAATATTTGAATTTTAAAACAATATTCTCTTGTTACTAATAATCTTCTTAATAAAATAATATTTTTTTCATTTCAATTGTTGGGTACGTCTAAATAATTTATCCACAATCACAAGAATGTACTTCATATACGTACATTTTGATCATGAGGCTTATTTGTAAGAACTCTAATTAGCCAAATAATTATATTATTATTAATTGTAATATAGGGAGTCATAGTTTGATTTTATTTCATACAAGTAGCATGATAAAGGAATTAATAATTTTCTGAGAGCAAATACTAATTTGATGAGTTAATAAATTATAAAATTCACAAAACATGAGTAATAATCTAGAAAGTAATAACTATTTGTAATAAATGACAATCATCATTTGATTTGATAGCTCAACTACCTGGAAGTAACTAGAGAGGTCACATTAAAAAATTGAGCCAAAATAAGGTGCACACACATTTGGGATTATATTTAAATAGAAAATGTTTATTTTATTATAAAAATGTAATATAATATATTGTTTCGAAATATAATAAATTAAAATATGTTTTAATTTAGAAATATTTAAAATTTTAAGAAATTGTAATAATTTAAAATAAAAATGTTGGTGTTGGGATTAATACGATAGATACAGGGCGTTTATTATTGCAAATTTCATAACCATGCCTCCCCGACCTTCGGCGTGCTCCAAGTTCCCCCTTTCACCCCTGACATTCGGCGTGCTTCCTCACCCTTTAAATGACAAAAACTGAAACATCTTCCAGAAAACGCGATCATCAAATTACCCATATCTCTTCCAAAACTTTCTCCTCTCATTTTAATCTTCAAGTTTCAACACGATTTTTTCTTCGATCAACTTAACCTGCCAAATCTATTTCACACCAGGTATATTTAGATCTCACGTTATATCTTCAAATCTTATATGTATGCACGTTTATATACTGCAGTATGCCCCCACACAAACACAAGCACACATAAACACACGCACACAGAAACACACGCCTGCCCGCCGCTCCGCCGGCCCCTCTCACGCGGTCACGCTATATATATATGTGTGTGTGTGTATGAATGTATGTATGTATGTATATTTATACACACACATGCCCACGCACACACATATTTATAGATACTTATGTTTTGCTGTCAATTATACTACGATATATAAATGAATGAACACACACACACACACACACACACACACACACTTATATACTGTTTTCTGTGTAAATATATGCGTGTATCTATAAAATCTTTATGCATATATTGTACTTTATACGTTCATGTACATATACTGTAGACATGTATGTACATATACAATTATCATACTTCATACATGTACATATATGTGTACATATAAGTACACATATAGGTAAGACACGTATCTATATAATATATTGTGTGTGTACATATATATGATAGTCATGTTTCTACATCTATTTACTTACACATGTACATTCATCTAGAGCATTACGTACTTACATTCTGCTGTACATTTTATATACACAGCAATATACATGTATTTGTACTTATTGCAAATGATTACCTTTGGGGTGGTAATCTTCTTGTTGAGGAAGGTGATCTTATTGACAATTCTAATTGCATGAAGATGTTTGCATTGGGTGTGTTATCCTAGTCTAGTTTGGTGACAAGATTTCTAATGTTGACTCACTAAAATTTTATGAGCATATTTGTTATCAAATGTTGCAAATATTTTTCAAAAATTTTATTTCTTGTCATACACATGTGTTTGTTATATTAGGATTCGTGTTCGCTCTTTTTCTGAGAGTGATTGCAAATATATGTATTCTGCATTGATTATATATTTTATAAGAATGAATACTAAGATATATCTCCACATCTTATATGTGGAGTTTTTAGGTGGAATATTAATTAAAAAAAAAACTAAGAAAATTAAGTTGTTATTAATGTAATGATTATGATATTTTCTTTCATTCTTGAGATTTCAAAAAATATTTAAGTTTTCAAAAATTATAAATAACTTAATAAATATTAAGTAATTATCTACGAGTTTTTTCTTCTTAAAAAATTATTATCAATGTCCTAAACTTACTATTTTATTAGATATTATACATTTTTATATTTCTTCGAGTAGTATACATAATTGGTGATTCTTATGATAATATATAACTTTATATCATGATCGTGTATTAAAAAGTGAATAATGAGCCTTTATCAACATGAAGTTTATGATAACTTAATAATGATATTGATGTATGATTAGTATCATTAAATATAAAATCATAGTTTTAATTTTATGGTTGTGTTTTTGATAAAATTATAATAAATGTGAACATGATTGTAACGGTTCAATGAAATAGAGGATGATATCATAATTTATTAGATTGAACTCAGGCTAGCTTGGATTGAACTGGGTTAGATTGGACATGCTTGAGTCATCCTGGCATGACTCAGCACGACACACATGACCTAGCCAAAAGGAGTGTCAATAGGCTATATTAGGCTGTTCATTTTTAGGATTGTGCTAAAAATTGTGTCGTCTTGGGCACGACATGGTGGCTCAAACATGCATAAAATAATGTCATGCTGACCAAATTAAATTAAAATATTCAAATAAGATATATATCAATTGAATTTATCAAATAGTCATATTATTTGAAAAATTAAAAATCATATATTCAATCATTAATAGTTATTTTAAAAATTATTTGGATGATGATATAATTAATTAAATACATTTATATTAACATTATATCCTTTTCATTAATCTTACTTTTTAATTATATCACTTAGCATTATTGTTCTATTACTAATCCAAGATAAATGTTTTTTTTTTTGTTTAACCTCTTTTATAATTCTTGCTTTCATGCTTACATGCTTATATGCACGAGTATATAAACTCACAAAATTATTTTTAATTTTCTTCCATACACACACACACACACACACACACACACACATATATATATATATATATGTAGGCAGGATACAAAAGTTTTTTTTTATTTAACTAATCTCATAAGAATTATACAAATTTTTTTTATTAGATATTTTATATTTCTCTGCTTATGTTTATTGTTATGATGATTTTTGTTAGTCATTTAAACTATATAACATATCATATATGTAATTTCTTAATGTGAAAATATTCAATCATTTATAGTCCACTAGTATTCATTTAGTTCATACATTGTATTTGGAATTCGTATTATATATTCTAGTTTAATTTTTTAAATCATAAAAATTATCTGTTTTTTTATTTTAATTTAAATTACTAGAATTTAAATTTTCATTTCATTTTCAATCAATACAAGCTCATAAATCATGTTCATGCTTGTAATATAGTTCTTAATTCAAATGATATCATTTAATTGATTTGAAATTGAAATGTAAAATTATTAATTTTTTTTCATTGAAATTAAAGAAAAATGAAGACATGAAAAATATTTAGGATTTTTCTTGTTTATTATCATTTATTTATTTATTTTATTAATTTATTTTATTTTATTTAATTTTGTTCCAGGCATTTGTCAATTTCTAACAAATGAGTCCCTTTTATGTACTAGGAGTTATTTTTCTTCATAAGGAGTGTTTGATAATCTTTTATTATTATTTAGTTTCACTCTAATTATGTTTAATTAATATTTTGTTCATAGTTGAGAATGCTTTATTTTCTAAAGTAATAATATTTTGTAATTATTATATATATATATATATATATATTTGTGATTTCTTGATATTAATTAGAATATATTTATATATTTATAGAGTACATGTTCTAAATTATTATTTACTCAATCAATATATATATTTATAAGTAAATTTGTTGAATGGCTTAGGAGTATATTTTGTTTGATAATTTAATTTTGTTAGTGATTTAATTTTATCAATATACTTTGAGGGTTTTGAACCATTGGCAAAAGGCAGAACGAAAGGAGAAGTCATTCTGAAAGAAATATTATTTAAAAAATAAAAAACTTTTATTTCTTAATACATGATTATGTATTAAGTTAGGAGCTCTCAAATATACACAATGCATGATTATGTATATTTCATAAATCATTGCCTGGAAGATATAAGTATAGAATGTGATAATCTCAGAGTCTATGATCTTTGAAAATTTATAGTCTCATCATTTATAGGTACATAAACATTGACAATTAAATTATTTTGGATTATTTTTTAAATAAAATAATAATAAATCTTGATACATTTTGAGTTAAATTGTTTGATTATGATAGTAAAGTATTATTAGTCTTTAAATTGCCAAACAAACTTTTTTTAGTAGTTAATCCACTATAGCTAATAAGTAGTTATTGATTTAGTTTTGTATTTTATTTTAATATTCAATCTTAAAATAATTAATTTTCTTTTATTCTTTTATTAGAAAAATCTACTTATAAAAAATAAAAAAACTTATGTCTTTAATTGATTATGTTCATCATCTTTAAATATAATCTTATATCTTAAAATTTTTTTAGATATGCAAGTATCTTAAATATTATATTCATATGAATATATTTGGGAGAATTTAAAAAATAATTAATCATATTGTCAATGCAAATAATATATGATTTATTTATTTTTTAGATAGTTTAATTTTATTATGATTATCTTATATTTAGTAGAATTAATTGACAAAATATTTATTGATAATTAACGTTGGGATCATATTATAATTGATAGATGCTCCACCATACATAGTAGGTTGGGTAAAATTTTAAAATATATTTCATATGTGATAGAAATGTCATATCTTTCATAAGTCTCAACGAGGTAGTGTTGGACTGCAATGCAACAACTTGAATTTTTTAGGTTCGTTTGGGCCATTTTGTCGTTTTGGACTTGTCATCTAGAGCTGTTTAATGGGCTTTGCCATGTTGTTTCAGCTCGGCCTAATTCTTCTAGGCTTCTTCGAGTCACTAAGTTGGAATTTTTCTGATCAGGCTGGTTCGTATGGCCAGCATGGTCAAAACTAGCATACACATTATATCGGGTAAAACTGTGATGTGTCATGCTTTCCATGCCTTGAACTTTGGCTTGGCATGGGTCGATTTGTGATGAGGACCTGACCTGACTTGCCTAATCACGGCCACCCATTTGACTAGGTTAGCATCAATAGGCAGCAAGCTGCAAGCCTAGCTCATAGGTAGTAGCAAGAAGGCTGCTAGCTACATCACAGACTACATTATAGTTTGATTATTGTAGGTTTGATACATAGTAGCATGTGTTACCTAAGTCTGAACATGGTAATTTGCTAGTGCTTATATATTACATTTAATTTTAATTTATTAATAATATGCATATATAAAATAATTTCTTAAATTAAAATATAAACAATTTTGTCAATGAATAACAAATTAATAAAAAATATAGTTAATTTTCAAATATATTAAAAAAATATTTAAATATTTGATTTTGAAAAGATAAATAAAAATTTAAAGTAAAAAATTTGAATAAATTAATACTAGTAGAGTCCAATTTTACTCTCGTTGGGTTGGATCATAATAGTTCATCATCTTGATATTTTTGTTTTCTTATATGTTATTATTTATTTATTATCATTTACGTAGAATAATACTTTAATAATATGTGATCATATTGTCATTTTTCTATTTGAAATCAAAATTTTTATCTTAGAAAAAAAAAATAAACTCTTACTTTGCCATGTCGACATAACATCGAGCAAGGAAGGCTTTACATATTTTAATGGCCATACTTAAGAAGCCAATCATGTTGGGTTTGATAAGGTTGTGTTGAGTTGGACTTAGACTAGCTAGTTTGTGTCATGGAATGAGAGTTGAAGTGTAGTGTTATTCTTGCCTGGAGGTGTTGTTGTGTCGTGCTAGGTTAGAATGACCCAAACATTGGTAGTCAATATGAGTCATCATGTTTCATTGAATACATCATGTATTGAGTATTTGTCGTGTTGACATTACAACATGTACTAGTTTTTTAGTTGGGCGTGCTAAATTAAACTTGATCATGTTGGGTTGATCTTGTGCTAAGCCGCTCGTAGTTTAATCTTGGAATTTACCAGCAAGCTTTGGCCATTAGGTAGTATAGCCTTGGTTCCTTCTTGTACCTTTTGATTGAAACTAGTCATTCACGTGACTATTTTGTCTTGGTATGAGCCATGCCATGGTTTAGCATGAGGTTGGTCATGACGTGGTGTTGGACTATGTTCTATTGGGTTCTAAATGTTTGAATCGTGTCATGCCTTAGGCTTCCTAGTTCACATCTCACATCTAACAATGCATTGTTAGTAGTTGGTTTGCACTAGAAAATTGCTTTGCTTGGTGGCCATTAGTTTGTCCTCGCCAAAATGTAGTTTGGGTTGCTTGATTAAGTTGGAGTAATAATCAATATTTAAGTAATGAGATATTTGACTCATATTTAATGGAATTTTCATCTTTGAATATATTATTAATGTTTGTACAAGGATGCTTGAAAAAATTAATATATTTAGTGTTATAATATTGAAATATGTTATTAATTTTTTTTGGTTCTTGTTAGTTCATGCATTTAGATATATATATTTAATTATTTTATTTCAAACTTTTAGATATATATAAATAGTCTAATAATAAAGAGTTGAAATGAATTATAAGTTTTTAAATAAAATATTTCATTTTTCAAAATCATGATGTTAAAACCTAGATGCTCGCTATACTTGCAATTTTTAGCATATTACTAATAGTTCATATGTATGTAGATATAATATTTGTGATGAGAGTGTAAACAGATAAATATTATTCATAATATCTTTGAAGATTATTATAAATTTTAAAAAATAAAATTCTTGTTTTCTATTCTTGATTGTTAATATTAATTTTATTATTTTTATTTATAATATAGGTAGATATCACATGTTGGTACCTGGTGGATGAATCAGATATTAGATAAATATAATTTCTGATTTATTTCTTGAGACAAGCTGACTTATTTGGTGTGTAAAATTTTTGTGGTCTATAAAATATTTTAATACATTTAACTATGTTTTATATATAGATCAAAATAAGAGATTTTTTTATTATTTTTATTTGTATGACTAAGTTAATTATTAGTCAAATAAATCTAACATGATTATTCTTTTTCAATGGCTAATTCCTAATGATTCTTATGAACATATCAATAAGTATACTATTATTTGAATTTTTATTTTAAAATCTATGCTAAAAACTTTATTTTTAATATTATATTTAAAAAAAATCCTTGATATATATTCATAGATAATGAGATCTATGAGATGATAGAGATCCTCACAAAATTTTAAGTTATTTTTTAGTATATTTTATGTAACCTTATATTTTTTATTATATAATAATTTATTATATCATTCATATTACTCGTCATATAGATTATATGATAAGCATGCTAATTGTAGGTTTGCATAAAATATTTAAATTTAGGATTCTCTGAAAATCTATTTAAAAGAATCATAATATTATTGATGTATTTATACTAATCTGATGAGAGAAAAATTAAATGAATATTAGATATCATTAAAATTATACCAATCTAATGTGAGATTCACGTGTTGGTTATAAAGACATGATGTCTAATTATATAAATAATGAAATTAACCAATTTATTATTAATGTATTTAGATTTTGAGATATGAATTTTATTTTTGAAAATTTTCAAGATTTATCATGATAAAATGTATATATGTTTATTTGTGGTTAACACATGTAAGTATCTAATAATAATTTTTATGGAATATGTTATTTAAAATAAAATTTTTAGTATTATATTTAATAATGTCTTATATAATCGTGTTATGATTAATATGTTTTTCAGAATCATTTGAGTGGAGTTTTCAGTTGATATTTTTTTTGTATTAGGTGTATGCGTGATTTTATAGGAAAGTTTACTAAAATACTTTAAGCTATTTAGTAGATAGGAAAGTTTTATATTATATATTTGTTTCTAGGTTTGAAAGAGAAATTTAAATGATTATTAGATACCATTAAAATTATATTAATATGATATGAAATATACACGTTGGTTATAGAGATATGATATATGACTATGTAAATAATAAAGTTCAATTTATTTTTGATATAATTAGATTTTGAGATATTAATAGTTTTTTTAAAAATTTTGAAAATTAATTATGATTAAATGAATATTTGTTTATGTACACTATTATCGCCTGCATTGTAATTAGGTAAATATGTAATATTAATTTTATATTTAACAAGTATGAAGGACATCGTGAATTTAGTATAATAGATTTAGGCCTTTAGGATTAAAGTTATCTTATTTTGAATGGGTCGAAATGGCATGACTCGGCATGATCTGGCCCGAACCGGCAAGTCCTGGCATGACCCGGCTTGAATCGGATACAAGGTGGGTCGGTGGGCTATACATGGGCCGACACTTCTCAAGTCGTGTCGTGTCTGGCATTACATGGTTATTGTACTGGGCATGGAACGGTGGCTTGATTAGGCCACCAAAAAGTGGCTCGGTCAGCTTGTTTGACATCTCTAATTAAAGGTTAAAGTGAAATAGATAGAAAACATATTCAAATGACCAAATATATCCAGTTACATAAACTAAGCAGAAGAATCAGATGATATAACTAATGAATAATTATGTAACATGTTTAAATATTATTATATTAAATATGATAATTTTAGCAAGTAGTTGAGTATGAATATGTGCGTCTTATTTAGAAATTAAGACTTTTTAATGAAGTTGACTTGGGTCTCATAGAGATTACATTGTATGGATATGTTTTAAGTGAAATCCATGTGCTTGTGGAGTCCCTTTTACATTACTTAATAGATAATATATTGATACTCTAAAGTTAATTTTTTCAAAGGACTTAATTTTAATTATTTCTTTTATTATTTTATTCACAAAGAAATATGCTATGATTTTTTATTGAATTTAGAGTCATATAATTTTTTAAATATTATATTTTCTTTCATTTAGCTCAATATTACTCTTGGTGATATTATAAAATTTAGTAATACATTAAAACTTGACATAAATATCCTATTAGCTTAAATTCTTTGCCATGATATTTTCCACTTAATTTTAGTTTTGGAATTTAATATTTTATTTAGTTTTTTTAATCCTTTCAAGTATAGCATTTTGTGCTAAAAGCATTAATATAAAAGGTGGTGCAAATTTTTTGTTTGATTAATCTTGGTGTGGCCATATGATTAATTATTTCTTGTTCTAGCTTTTTTCATTATTTTGGATGTTGTGGGAGCTCAAAACTTATGTTTGTATTCTCGAGAGAAAATTCAATAATATTTGAATTTTTAAATTTCTCTCTCTTACTGATGATCTTCTTAATAAATTATTATGCATATCTAAAGATTTAATCTACTGTCAAGAGGATATACATAATAGAATTTATGCTCTCGATATTTATTTCACTCATGTGGTCTATTTATAAGAGCTCTAATGTGCCACAAGGTTCAGTGTTATTAATTTTAATATAGATATTTATATTTTCATTTTATTTTTTACGAGTACCATATTAAAGGAATCATTACTTTTTTAAGCTCAAATATCATTTTATAGATTCTCATCGACTTTCACAAATTCAATTGAGTTGGTCTAAAATTGGTAAAGAAAATTTGTTTTTTGAATCATGACAAAAAAGTGCTTGAGATAATAAAGGTTGAGGGCTTTCTTGTAAATCATGCTTGCTGTGTAAGGATTTCAAACTGTTTTTAGTTTATGATTGTATGTTTTGTGTTTTTTTATTTATTTTTGTTATTGTTATAATATTATTGGGACTTTCCTAATTCATTAGCTCATTATATAAGTTTATTGTGTTGATTTTATTGTGATTATTGAGTTTATGCGTATGAAACTTGAAATTTTACTTATATAAAAAATAATTTTACTTAATATCAAATTTTAGAGAGAGGGGACACATTCACTATATTAGTATAGTATTTAGGATTAATATCAACTCATGCTTATGAAATTGTAACAAGTATTTGGTATCATAACTTTAATTGTGAAGTCGTAATCCTAAATAAGTTGTAATATATTTTATATTGTTGTGTCTGAGTGTTAAAGGATTTAAGCTATGATAATGTTCAATATTGTCGCGTCATAAATGAAGTCATAATCAACTTTGTGTTGCTGTGATCATAAGACTCATTAGTTGATGTCGCGAACCTATTCTGTTGAGTCGCAACATAATTGTTCTATATTCTTACTTCATCGTCTATAACCAGTAAAGATGATAATATTTTATCTTAGTTTTAATGATATTTTTTTTGAGATAAAATAAAAGTTTGTTGTCGTTATTATATTTTTTATTGAAGTCATATTCATTATTCAAAGGCTCTCGCATAAAAAAAATATGTGAAAGGTTAATATAATGATTGCCTTACCCTTGAAAGCCAGATAGGATGCTTTGGATGAGTGTTGAATTTGAGAATTATCATTCTTTGACAAAAATATTTGTCATAATTCAAATACATGATTTTTAATATATACATGTAACATAATAAAATTTTAAGTGATTAGTTATCTTAATATTAATCTCAACTAAATATATTCCGTAAATATTCATAAAATAATAAAAAAATATTTCGATACAAATATTAAAAAATTCAAAAAGAAATATATTAGAATATATGTAAGATTAATTCAATGATTACTATATTGGTCATGTGATTATTTATTAGTTTTTTAACATTAACACATCTAATTAGTACGAGCTTTAAAGTAAAAATTAATGGACGAAAATATCTAAATGTATTGTTGATATATATATATATATATATATATATATATATTTATCCTTAGTTATTGACACAACACAAGATACAAAAATATCAATTGAAGAATAAATTCATAATTATTTTCAAAAAACTATAATATATCATATATATGTATAGTCATGGATATATTTATGAAATATCTAATTATATTTATGTTATATTTGGATATAACAAGATATAATAATGATCTATATATATAAAATCTTTTTCATCTCATAATAATTTATTTCTTAATAAAATTAATTTGATAATAATTATATATTATATTATAAATATTATTTTTTTTAATATTTAGTGGATTGGAATAGATTACAATAATATATAATTATATATTTAAATTAATAATTTATTACATTTTCAGTAAATAAATATAAATTAAATTTAATATTATTTATGTATTAAAATGCAACTAAAATTAATATGGAGATCTATATTTTAGTGCATCAAATAAAATAAGAAAAGAATATATTAAAATTGGAGCATAATAATAAAATTATCAGAATATAACAAGAAAAGTAAATGTTAATTCTTTTTTTTTCTATTTTTTTTTTATTTGATCCATCAAAATATAGTTTATCCAAATTACTATTTATTATATAATGAAGCATAATTAAATCTAGCATCAATTTACTTTGAATAGTACAGACATATTTAAATAATTTTTTTATTATATATGTAATAAGTAAATAATATAAAATTTAAAAATTGTTAATATAGTAAAACATTATAAATATAATATATAGTTTATATTTAATAAATCTAAATAGCATAAATATATATATTTAAACAAGAATTTTAATTCATCTATAAGTAAATAATAAAATAAAATTTATATTTCCTTTTGATCTATATGATATAATTTAATTTTATATCATAAAAATATATATATATATGTATATGTATATGTATATTAATTTTTTATTATAATTTTAATATATTTATCTATTTTTATTATCATATTTTTGTGCTGGTATTTTATGTCAAAAAATTTATAGATTTATCATGATATATCTAGATATATCATCCCTAAATCAAATTATATATCATATTTTTGTTATTTTAACGTAAGTAATATACATTGTTGATCTTTCTTTTTGTTACAAACTGTGCGTATTTGAGTGGCACTTTGGCAGTATTTCATTGCGGTGTTTGTGTTTGTATTTTTTTTTTTTTTTTTTTTTGGTAGAAAAGAAGAGTTGCTTGTTGCGGTTTATGTTTGATCTGTGATTATTATTTAACACAGTTTAAATGTGTTCTAATTTTGGTTGATTAGTATTATTTAGAAACTGAAAATTATTCTCCGCTGTACTTGCGAAGTTGCTATGGATTTGGACTTTGGATATTTTATTCCATTTAGATGTATTAATAAATTAAATGTTAATTAGCTACGCTACACGAACATATTTGCTGCCGAGTGCCTGTTGGTTGGTCACGTTTTTTTGGTGAAGGAGACGATGAAGGAGCTTCTCTGCGTGATCACGTACGAATCTATCTTTCTGTTGGATATGACGGAGATACTCGCCGGTGATGACTGGGACACAAAGTGTGCTCCGCCGTCGCCGCCCCTGAAAAAATGGATCAAGTTGGATGGGACAAATCTGCCGTCGGGCATGGGCTGCCTGAAGTTGGACAACACGCTGTACATGTTTGGGGGAGAATTCCTGGAAGTGGATGCCGGGAAAGATGGATACATCTTGGATTACGGGACCGGGAGGTGCTCAAAGGACGTGATGAAGCTGGATCTCTGTGATCTGGATTCGAGTCCCACTCGGGTCGGCGAGTTGGAGGGTCCCAAGTACAATCCCGTCGTCTTTGAATTCGGCGGCAAAATATATATCCTCTGTGGCGAGTCTTTTGGTTTGCCGGGCACTTTTGAAGTATGGGATCCCATAAGCAAGGAATCATCCTCCCTCCCGCTGCCCACTTCGAAACAGAATCTCTACGGATTCCCCGTATACGGCTCTTATCTCAACGAGAGGGGAATCGTCGTGAATGCGAATGAAAGACAAGTCTTTTTCGACGTCGAAAATGGAACGTGGCTAACTTGGCCCGGTGAGGTTCGCATCGACTGTGCTGAATCAAAATATGTGCTGTCAGATTGGTGCTGCGAACGCCAGCCCCGTCAAAGTTCATATGTTCTCCCGCAGTCCGAAAGTGCCAGGTTGTATGGGGTGCCAGCTCCTGGACACGACGATGCTGTTGTGGATACTTGTTCTGGAGAACTATATCTTTATCTTCTCCCTCGCAGTCCAGATGAATGCTGCCTCTGCCAGACGTTTGATTTCCTTGACAATTATCGGCGTAAGATCAAAGCTGGGTTTTATTTATATGTTAATGTTGGCATGGCAATGCTTGCCGGTTCTAGGGAGCACGGTAAGGAATCTGGGTATGTCTGTGCAGTGGTGCCGTGTCACCCTTGTCCCCCGGCCAAAAAATACTCTCTCTTGGTCTATGCGTTCAGAGTGGAAAAGCTCTCATACGAGCGGCCCAAACTGACGGAAGAAACACAGAGGAGGATGGTTTCAGTATCAGATTTATTCTCCCTCGTATCCCTCAGAATTAAGGTATACGAGTTTGATTTTAATGTGCCTGCCCGGTACGGACATTATCCTTACGACCTTGTGGGTGCCTATATGTGAGTGTTTTTACTCTCATTTTTCATTGTTGATTCATTCTTGGTTTTGATTGGCTGGCTGGTTCTGATGATCTCTTTCTTTTCACGTTGCCAATAGATGGACCTTGCCGGAAGCTCCGTGCCCGAGGAAAAAGGGAGGAGGGTATAGAAGGCGAAGATGACTGTAGTAATTGCCTCTATTTTTGTTTGGCTTTTTTTATTCCATAAAGCCTAGGGTGACACAAATATAGGTTATTTGTGTTTTGATGGTATTATTTCGTGTGCCAAAAAAGGTTATTAAAATGTGAATATTTTTTGGCTTTGAAATGTAATTTTATTTTATTTTAAACGAGACTAAAATATAGGTATCATCATTTCAGATCTCATTATTCTTAATTTTTTTTAATTAAAATTGGGAAATATAATAAAAAAATTGATACTTTTTGTGGAAGTAGCATTTGATGACATACTCTGTCATATTTTCTCTTCTGTTGGTAGTCACGCTGAAAAATAAAGTATTCAAGTGATAATGGAAGCAATCTCTTTCAAGGATGATCAAAACTATAACTACCTAACTAAAAACTATGTCATCTAGGGTATGATTCAATCCCAACCATGGAAGGGCATTGGTGGACTTGACTGAAATAAAAATAAGGCGTGCGCCTACTTACACAAACACACACACACACACGCACGCACGCACAAATCATAGATTGCTATTTAGTACGACATTATGAAATAATTTATGTAAGATATTACATGATTCATCTCATTAATTGAGAGTTCTTAATGATAGCTTTATAATTTAGGTCTCAAATCATATTCCTAATTATTTATTGTGGGTGGTTGCCTTGAATTCGCCCATGATTAGGTATTGAAATTTATACTACCAAGGAGTTTCAAGTAATTTCCCTAGAAAAAATCATTCTTTTTTACCCCATTCAAAAAATCTTCGAATCTCCTTTTTATATCATTGCAATTTCACCAAGCTTCTATGTCGATTTTCAAGTCGGATGTCATGGGTGAGATAATTGCTATCCAGAACAAATAGTAATGATGACAAAAATGTTACGAATGATGACACGAAGCTATTGCTCTCTGGAACATAGAATTGTGGTAGAAAGAATATGCCACAACCAAAAATTGCTTGGTATTGTACCATTTGGCTCTACTAAATATGTCGTGGTATTGGAAAATACCAAGACTTTTAGTATTAGTATGACACTTACTATGATGTGAAAATAAGGTCACAACTAAAATTATGTTTTAATTTATTGTTGCCATGACTCTAAGATAATATCATGCCCACAAAAAAATATATAATAAATAATGAAAGATTGTGATAATTAGGTAATAGAGTTGCAGCATACAAATATTTTCATGACTTGTTAGTAGAGTCATGACCAGTAAAGGCTATCACAACTTCTCAATATGTATATGTTATTATAATCAAGTTGTGACATTAAAAATGTCATAATTTTACTTTGTTATTCTTTCATTCATCTTAGCTTTCCACCAGATCCATCATTTCTACCCAATTTATATCGATTTCACTCTTATTAATTCAGTCTCATAAAAATTATAGTTTAATGAAATTCTTTCATTATAAGCCCGTATTCTATACAATATATCATAAAAATAATATAAAACAGTGCCAAAAAAAATTGATACTTTTGAGCGTCGAACAATGCCGTGAGCATAAAAAGTTGTCATTAGCCTGATCTCAACGAGTATCACCAAACATAAGTAAAGATAATCATTAAATACTTGAGAAGAATTATTGATTTATTCTTGCCATATAGATGATAGTAAGATGAACTAATTATAAATGATTACATGAACTAATTATATGAAGACTTAATAATTTCCAAATGTTGGTAGTGTTAATACTAGATGAGACATTACTTAAATTTTTTTTTCTCTTGATATCTATTTTAATTATTTAAATATTGATGTATTTTATCATATGGTTTGGATTATAAATTCACACAAATAGCTATAACATTTAAAATATTATTTACATCTTCAACTTTAATATTTGGATCTACATAAGTAGCTAACAAATATAAAATCAATATCATTGAGAGATGTTTTTATAGGAATCATATGATAAGAAAGTTGAACATGCTGTTTGAAAGAGATATACAAATCAAGAATCTTTTCTAAATTTTAAGGGAAATGTCATGCTAGTTATCATTCTACTAATCATGATCTTACAATTTGTTGGTTATATAAAAAGTGGTCATCGAAGATGAATGAGATCTAATTTAAGTTATATTGAGTTCTTAAGGTCTGATAAATTATATTTTTAGATATTTTGGTTGACAAACCTTATATAGTGACCAATATCAAAACTTGTTTTGTAACTATAAATTTGTTTATAATATTCATATAAATTATAAAATAATAATTTCAACCGCTTATCATCATGCTTTGTATTTTTTTTTATATTAAAGTGATTCCTTATTAAAGATTTACATTCATTAATCTTATGTTTTTTGCTTATATAGAGATGAGGCTTATAGGATGTATGAGTCTCTTCTTCTCTAAAAATATAATATTCTTATTGATGATTTCCATTATTGTGATGATTACAAACCATTCAAAATTCCTCTAAAAAGAAAAAAAAAAAAAAAAAAATCATAGCAGTTGAAATAGTAGGAGGAAAATGTATAAATTAAATAAAATGAAAATAAAATTTTCAACTTTGCCATGTTGACCACTTATATAGTGTTTCCACTTACTAGATATCTTCAAGTTTGAGATTTGTAAAAGGTCTTAGTAAGAACCCAAGAGGTTAAAATGTAGAGAATATAGATCATTAAAAATTATATAAGACAAAATTAAAATACAAATATTTAAGAACAGCTGAGGGTAAAATATACAATAAAAACTAAACAAATTACATGTTTTTCATTTTCTTAGCAATTGTAATTTTCATAAAACAATCAATTAAAATGATTAAGGATTGACTTAGGAATTAAAAAAAAAATGAGTCACCTTAAATAAGGCTTGGTTACATGACTCATGACCCATGAGCCCCTCAGGTCAAACAAGAAATCACGTATACCTCATGGGTCATCATTGCACAGCCCATGACCTTATGAGCTTGGTAACTCATGGCAGTTCATAGCCGGACACGCATGGATGACATGCTCATGGGCAACACCAGCTTGCATCCTATCTCTTCATGCTCAACTTTGCTTATGACTTCGTGTCGTATTGAGTCATTTCAAATAATCTGAGATTCAAAATTATGGCTCCACCAAGAGTCTTGCTCTACATAAAGTTAGCATTACTATGAACCAAAATGAGTATCTTCAATCTCCTTAAGGGAGGAAACAATTGAAACACAACACTATAGTGATTTTTAAGTATACTTTGAGAATATCCACCAAAATATTACTCTTAGATTATGGTCCAAGGCAATCCTTCTAATGTAAAGCTAAACATCCTTCTTACTCATATATCTGAGTTTTCAATCTAAGATATTAACGATGGATCCTAAATCACAACAATTACATCATCCCCTCTAATCTAGCCTTAGTGATACATAATGTTTTCACTTTGCTAGTATTCACTACTATTAGTAAATTGTTGACTAGTTTTTTCTAGTCTTAACCAAAATATGTAACATAATGAGCATCATCCAACATACACATAGAAACCAGGTTCATACATATATTTGGAACATGTGGCACATCCAATCTATCTCAATGGCATATTATTTAATACTAATAATTATAAGCATCCATTGGCCATTATGATCCACCTTAACCACACTAATCACTAGATATGTAAGAAAATAACCTTTAACTATGAGAAGTAACTTGGGGCGAGAAAGCACAATCAACCACCCACTTATCCTAACCAAATGTTTGAGTGAATTTCGATATTATATGTCTTGACTTAAGGCAATCTAGATTCTCATTTAATTTTCTCTTCATAGCGAACACTTAATTATAATCAACAACAAACATTCCTAAAATTTATGTTAATAATTCCCAAGTCTCATTGAAGTATTTGATTTTTTTTTTTTATCTTGTCTAATATGGAAAAAGACTATCCATAGTGAGAAAATGACTCAAAATGAGTCATGACTATCTTAATAATGTTAAAATAAGTAAAAAATAATATAAAAGAAGGGAGAATGCATGAATATTACAAAGCGTGTGAGATCAAGTGCTAAATACATGCCTTATATCTCTTTCAAAGTGCTATTAGAAAGTGAAGTCTAAATGGATTGACAACCATATCACACTACTTTTTGGTAGATTCATATCTAGTATGAGTAGGTTGTGTATGTTGCACTCGCTATGTGTACACAAGTAAGATTTTGTCTCTTGAAAATCTTAGTCTCTTTAGAGTCGAATTGATTTATGCATGTTAGTATATATGATGATGCTATAAGTGCGTCATCATTTGGAGGGCCAACAAGTTTAGTTGTAGCCAACATATGGATATGTCTCACAACTAGGTATCAAAGTAAGGTTGTAGTATAGTAAGAAGAAGAAGTAATGGGTCTAAGTATGTTTTTTTACATTCTTATCATCCATAGGCTTTTTAAAAATAAGGCATGCTCAAATTTTATTGGGTCTAGATGCATGCATCAATCGTGTTGTGAAGTGTGACATGTTGATTGTGGAGTGTGAAACATGCACGATAAAGTGCTAGTGACCCTCATTTATGGTATAATGTTGATAGAGATCATTATTATAATCTACATATTAAAGAGTCGCAACACATCATGAAAATTATAACTTTGACGTCTCTATTAATCTCTTCTAGAGCACAAAAATCATGACACTTGAATGGCCTAAAAGGATGCTAATCCTTTCTATAATACAAAATAAGGGTGCTAAAAAATAATCTCAGCTTTGTTCTTTAAAAATCTTAAATAGAAATGTTATGATACTGAGAATTATCATGACTATACATATTACCTCTGGAGTATAAATTCACAATATTTGAAATGACCATGGCTTTGATCTTATATCTCTCGATCACAACATCATGGCTCATAATGTGATATCAACCAAACAACAATAGTTAACTGATCACTGTAACTTGTGATTAAATCATGACATACAAATAATATAATAATTATTTTAGCAGAACTATGACTAATAATAGATTTCACAACAATATATAGCTATTGTAGAGGTTATCTATATAACATGACAAGAGACTTATTATTACTCTTCATTACTTCGGACCCTACAACCCTTAGATCCAAATAATTAATAAATACCACCAAAATTTTTATTATTCCGTTAATATTGATTAAATCCTCTCAGAATATGAATTTCATGAGGTCTCTTCTTCTAAATGCTTAATTTTATGCTCACACACATATAATTATTCCCAAATAATATAATTTATTTGATATTTTAAGTACCAAACAAACTCTTAAAAAATATTACTCATCCCAAAATAATAAATCTTCCCTAGCATGACCAGGGAAACAAGAGATGTATATTCAATGGTAAAGAATGAGGCTAGTATATTCGATTGCAGGAAACAAAATCATAAAATGAAAACTCCATAGTGGACGGCATAAATGAGGAATAAATGGAGAATGTTTCTTTGAATTTTTTTTTTTTATTTTCTATTCTCTCTATTAATTGAGCAATCACATCACATACACATATTGTAGTTTTCCAATAGAGTTCATGACATATTCAAATAACCAATAACAAAGTATATTTATTCTTGTCCTCACAAAAATCTTTTATATATTTGATCCAATATTTTTCAGCACAATCCACATTTTTTTTCTATTCATGAATCTGATTCTACAAATTTTTTTGACATTTCTCAATAATGAACAAGTATTATTTCTCAAATGAATTTGTGCTCCCATCACTTTAATTTCCATTCACTTTATTAGCTTCTCCAAGATGTTCATAATAGATTATTTAAATTTTCTTGGACGGACATGAATATGAGTTCATTCTTCAAGAGAATAATCTTCCATGATGTACCTTTTTGCTCCATCTTTGCTTGATATTTCTCTTTTCTCCAATTCTCACATCAAGGAGATATGTACTTATCTTATCTCCATCTTCATTTTCCCATCTCTACAATCACCATCACACATTTTCTTGTTCATCATGCATATGAATTCTCCAAATTATTAATTTTTTTTTTTGAAATCTTCCCTTGTAAGATTCTCTTTTTTCAACTTACCTCCTTGAAGCTCTTTTCTAACTCTTAACAATATCAACAAAAATATCCATGTACACCCTGACTCACTGTCACCTAGCTTGACACATCATTATCAATGAATGACGAATGAGTTGTTTAAATAATTCACCCTCCAAAAAATTGAGAATTAATATTTTAAAAACATTCCATGCATTGATTTTAAATCTCTTAACTATGGATATATGGCAAAAGCATCTTTTTCGGTCATATCCTTCAATATGGGATAATAACGTTTCTATGTTCTTGCATCCTAATTTGTATTTGGACTAATATTACTATAAACAACTACTTTTTCAAAAAAAAAAAAAAGGAATAATGCTTAGGATAATTTTATCTAATAAATTTAAGACTTTACTATTTAATAAGTAGCTTATTCTATGTAATGTCCTTTAATCTAGTATGCTCGGGCTCGTAAGTTCTTGCATCCTAGTTTTCCTATTAATTATTATTATTATTATTATTAACTAATACTCTTTCAAAAAAAAAAAGAATAAAAAAAGCTATTTTATCTAATAACTTAAGTATAATTTAGTTTGATTCAACTTAAGTCATTAAACAAGTGTAAAATTTTCTTAAATATTCCAAGTAGCTTAATTAATTTATGTTAGTGAGTATTAAATACATTTATTAGAATAACCTAATAACAAGAATTTTTAAGCCAAAAGCAGCTTTGAGTTCTAAGTAAAAATATTTAATTACTCTTAAGTTTGCATATTCATTTTATCAACTATCCTTATTTACTCTAATTGCATAAACATGATGGATTAAAACTTAATTATAATTAGGGCACGTTAGTTTAAAATCAATAAATTGAGTATACTTTAGCTTAGAATCAATTACGTCATCAAGCAACCGGTATTAAGTTTTACAAGACAATCTTCATGACTTCAAGTCATTATGTAAATTAAGTTTTATGAAAAAATAACATAACTTATGTCTCTCTTTCCTTCATTAGTATTGGACTATGCTTGGTACTTAACTAAAAGTGTTTAGTTAAGGGATTTGAAACTGACATAATTTCTTTAATAAAAAATCTCTCAAGAACTTTATTGATGTATCAGTCTTGAGATAACTAAATATGCCTAGAAGGTCTATCTTAGATGATACTAATCCCTAAAATATACCTGAGTGAACCCATGTATTTCATAGAAAAGATTTTTCCCAATTCCAAATCAAACTTGTCAATCTTTGCTTTGTTATGACCAATGATTAGCATATCATCAACATATAGTAAATATATAGGTCTATCATTACTTGATTGATGATTAAAAAATATATAATGGTCTAAGATTTATGCTAAAGATATGAGATTCAATGAATGAATAATTAAATTTGCACCACTACATTGGGGTTTGTTTAAGAACATATAAGTTGTTCAATTTATAAACAAGACATTCCCTCCCTTCTATAATGAATACCTTAAGCTGATTCATGTAGAGAGTCTTATGAATATCACCATGAAGAAATATAATATCATATTGAGTTGATTAATGTATGAATTCAAACTGGAAACCAAGCTTAGAACTACTCGAATTAAAGATATCTTCACTATGAAATAAAATATATCATCAAAATTAAATTTTTTTTACTAAACAGTTTAATTACAACCCTAGCCTTATATCTTAGTTGAGAATGTTTATAACTAAGTTTTAGTCTAAAGAGCTATATATTTTTTAAAACTCACTTCTCTTTGGATAAGGGTACCATACCATAAATCTAAATCATATGAAGAGACTCCATCTCTTTCTACATAGCTAAAGTCATTCCTTTTATTCTCAAGAAAGATGACATTCTGAAAGGTTTTGAGCTCACTTATATCTATGAGTAATATGTAATCAAGGAATCTAGAGGATACATGGTGGGACATAGATGATCTTCTTAGGATTAGATTAAGATGTATAATCATGAATAACTAAGTATTTCCTAGTTCTAGCTTGAACATGGTTCCTCACCTTCTCAAGAGGTATATACCATGGCTCATAAACATCATGTATATCCTAGGATCCAAAAATATTTTGTGTATCTTGAGGCTTTGAATTATTAGGAAACTGCTCAATTTCTTTCCCTTGATTAGAGTAAACTCTAGAAGGAATTGACATTGAATTTGTACAAATAGGAATCTCTATGAAATTATTCTTTTCTCAACTCAGTTGGTTACCATCCACAAATTGGTCCTCTAGAAAAATTATATCTCTACTTCGAACAAACTGCCTAGTAATTAGGTTCTATAGTATTTACGCAAAATCTTCATGTCTTTAGCCAAGGAATTGACATGCAATATCATTGAGTGACATATATTGTGCTCTCCTTACCCCTTGCATTTATTATTGTGTCCTTGACTAATTTTTATCGGGAATCACCAAAATAACTAATATAACCCATGTCATTTAGCATGCTAATAGATATATACTTTACATGAACATCTTATATCTATACACAAAGTTAAAACCCATGCTTAAAAATTTGTGATATCCTACTATTGCCCATCATTACTATGCCATAATCACCAAGTATATAGATAGTAAAGAAGTCAATATGTGAGGTGATATGAAATGATGATGCCGAGTCAATAAGATAATAACCTTCCTAAGATATTATATATATTAGTGGAATTATCATCATTAACTAGCATCAAGTTATCTTTTGAGGTGATGTTGGCCTCTCCCTTGGGTCTATCTCCTCTCATATATTGTTGCTATAATATTTTCAAAAATAATAATTTTTTTCAAGTGCCCCATCTTGTTATAGCAGTAATACGATGACTTTTTTACTTCTTTAAATAATATGTTTTTGAGATAACATGTATTTTGTTAACACCTCTATGTAGTTACATGTGGAGGAAAACAACAAAGATATTCCATCTATATAGAAGTGAGCTAAACATTAGACAAATTAGTAGGTCATCTCTTAGGACCATTTTCATAGATGATAGCTGATTCACCAGCTCTTAAAAGATCATGTGTGCTGACATTAAATTTATATTTTAAACTTCATGTTAATTAGACATCTAAAAATTAATATTTTATTTCTAAACATATTATTTTCAAACATAGACTCTAGTTTCTCCCATAACTTATTTATATTCATTTCATCAGAAACATTTTGATAACTATCACTATCTGGATGCAACCCTATATAGTATAGGTCTTCCCAAATTTCTTCACTCATTTTTTTTAGATTTCATTTTTTGTTCATATAGTCATACAATTATTTTAATACAATATAGTTATGTATTTTATTTTCCATAAAGAAATTTGATCCCAGTAAAAATTATTATCATATAATGATTTCCATGACAACAAAGAATAATATGAGCCATAAATAATCTATATGGACATAATATCTCAAAATGATACCAAAATTATTATATTGATATCAAAAAAATTGAATAACAATATAATAATAATGAATAATCTAATTACCATTTCAATATCAATGTAAACATCCTCCTCCAAATCAGAATATCAAAACTATATGGTGATATATATATATCACCATATAGTTTTGAAATATATAGTATATTATATGTAGTTTTTGATATATAACTATATAGTTTTAAACTATATATATAACTACATATGTTTAACATAAGTGTATATAGTTTCATGAATAGTTTTTTTCAAAAATATATGCTTAACTCTCATACTCAAATGATTGCATATCCTTGAAAAATAACTTTTCATTCGAAAAAAATAATGAAAAAGAAACACATCAAATATTTTTATTTTATTACACACATTGTGTACATCATCATAATATGAAAAAATAATAAAGATATTTCAAGTCATGATAGTGATGGAGGTGACTAGTATAATTTCTCTCTAAGATCATACACCTCAAAAGAGAAGTTCATTAACACGTACTAAATATGTGGTAGATAAATGGATAACCCTATAAATCTCCCCTATATATAGTTAACCCATCCAAAATCTTTACCATCATACTATATAGAGATTCTTGTCTTTATCCCATAGAATATAGTACAACCTCAAAGCTTCCCATTGCATAATAAAAATATTTTTTGTTTATACTATATTTTTATATTTCATTCATCTCAAAGTACTTTCTAACTATGATTCCCTTCATATTCTTGATGTCTCATTTATTTTTATGTCTCTTTCCTTCATTATTTTTTTTAATATGTTATAGCTATTTTATGTAGAATTTCAAATAATTTGGGTGCTTCCTATCAACCCAACTATCATGCGTCCCATTTATTTTTATGACAGTTCATAAATTTGATCTTTAAACTTACTAATCTCTTCTATTATTCTCGTGCATAGGGAATGAATCTCCATTTTTGGCTCTTCCTTAGCTTGCTCTATTTTCTACTGCATATTTTCCAATATGCAAGATATCTAAAAATATACCAGTATGTATACGTAAGGAATGCTCAGTGCAAGCTAAGTTATTTTCCTCATATTTCTTTCCTTTTTTCCATCTCTTATGTGTCATTCATAGTTAAAGATTGACTATTTCCAAATTCTTACTTGTACATCTCGTTCAAATATCAACTTCTTTTTTTTTTCTCATTCAATACCTTTTTTCATGACCAATAATGTCAAGGATGACAATATCAGACACATTGTATCTACATGTTCATCCATGAAAACTTTTAAGCTAAGTACAAAAAGTAATAAATAAAAGTGAATTAGTTGATTAGAAAAATTATCCTTAAGAAATCCAAGAATTAATTTTTTAAAATCTTTTTTCACATCAAAGAGATACCCAATGAAATTATATATAGTAATATTGCTCTATCAATAATAGATGTCGAAACTTGGTGAGTAGATAATAAAAATGATCATGTGAAATATAACCATACTTTACTCATCTTCAAGAGTTATTCCAATCAACAAATATTTATGTGTACACTTTGACATCATTCTCGAAGTAGCTTTACCACATGTCAATAGATTATTGATAGCAACAAAATTCATGTCCCTATGAAAAGATTTGAAATCTATATTATCTTTTACTCTTGGGAATTCAAGTAATTCATTAATGATTCCCTATAAAAATGAACCTAAATATCACTTACATATCATGGTTTTCCATGAATACCCTCAAAATTCACTTAAAATTCTTTTACAATTGAGATATTTTTCATTCTCTATGTATGTAAAATATCATCTAATTCCACTTTTTGATAGCATTACCAAAAGGAGGAATGAACTCATTGAATCTCCCCTCTCCAATAATCTCATGTTTTCAATGAATTGAATCCATCCAACTTTCCCAAATTTTAGCAACAAAAAATTTCTTGGGCATCGTGACTTGAGGTGGAATATCTATGTCTATGTCTTGTCTCTTCCCTTTTTCCATATGGTTCATCTATATAATATTTTTCTTTGAAAATTTTCTTTCTTCCATCAAAGATTCAACATGTAATGAGGGTTTTGGTCGTTAGTCATGGCATCACTAAAAGATTAAGGTTTTATTGTGAAGGCGATTCATAGGTTAAGTATTTAAAGTTGGGACTCGATAATTGATAGTTGCATTTATTTGGATATAATTTTTTTTCTAGGAATAAAAATTCTTTACTTTGGGGTAAGCTATATTTCGAAAGTCATAACATTGCATCAAAGTCATGTCTTTCCTATATAGTTTTTATAATGCTCTTCATTCTATAACACTAAAGTCACAGCTCGAAAAACCATTATGATCTTGTCATTTATCGATCATGATGCCTTTTCTTTTTGACACCAAAATCATGACGTTGAAAAAATATCATGGCCTTGTCATGTGGCTTCTAGTTAGCTTTTCTTTTTATAATATTAAAGATATGATTATGAAAAACTATACTGACTTTAGGCAACAAAAATTAAATAATAGTTGGTTTGAATTTGTTATTCTTTTATATGTGGTAGAAAGTATAATTGTAATTATGGGTATGCAATTTATTCTCATAACATTACAATTAATCATAAAAAATAATTTTTTTTGATTTGTCTCAATTGATATTTCATTTAAAGTCCATAGCTAGACCTTTAAAATTTCCTCCTATCTATCAAAAATCTCTCATTATCCAGTGAGCCTTTCAATATATGTGTTATTTTCTTCTTATTTGTACTTTTGGTATTATAGTGGATGATAGGAGTAATAATTATCTTTATTCCTTCATTCATATGATTCAGTTTCTCATTTTCTCTTCATTCAAATTTTTTTTCTTACCACTTACTTTAGAAAAAATATATGAACTTTTCAATTTCACAAGCACACAAGTCCATCAACTATCTTCAATTCATCTATCAAAGCTTTATAGTCCACTTCTATTTCTTCCTCATAAATAAATGTGACTATATCTTTAATTTCCTAAACAAGATTTTTTATCACACTTTTTTTGGTGTATTAGCTATAAAGATTATATCTTTCAATTTGTTTTCTCCTTGGATAGTCGATGCTATAGCTTTTGTGTCATCTTCTAAAGTTTTCATTTATAATTTTTTTACCTTTATGATAGGAATTTCAAATGAAGTATTTTTTTCGACTCAAACTAATTTGTGACTTCTTCTTTCTCACTCTATTGTTTCATTATTTCCTCTTCATGAGTATTGGCTCTCCTCAAGTCACTTAATAATTTTTTGAGTTAAGATATCCAATAAATACTAAAAATTGATTAGAACCATAATCACTTATTTCCTCATGGCTTCCACACCTCCAATTACTAGAATCTCATTTCTATTGATAATAGATTGATAATAGTTTCCAAAAGAGTTGAAATACAACTTACTTTCTTAAGTATTATAAGTCTCATTGTAAGTATAGTAAGGGTCATTCTATCTCATTTTATATATTTTTCTAAATGCCATTTGTATCCTTCATCAACTTTCTATAGCTCTTTAAGATAATTTTCATTGAAGTCTTGGTAGGTGTTATTATATATTTAAATTTGATATATAAGAGGATGGAAAGAAAGAAAAGATATGCAACCAAATCTAAAGATAACTATCATATTCAAACAAGGTAACATAACTTAGCCATTAGATATTATATATATCAAATATAATGCTATCTAATTTAATTAAAAAATTATTATTTTATTAGAATAAGTAAGTCAAATTCACATCAATAATGAAACTAAACAATCTTCAGCAATAGTACAAAAAGTTATTAGGACTTATTATTCTATCTAATTTATTCAGTTAGGTAATATTCAAAAGCTTATAATGAGTATTTCATCAATTGAGATTCATAAGTGCGTGAGTAATATAAGTGTATAAGAACTTTTATCTAAATATCGATCCAATCAAAATTTTATTGGTATTTGGCTATTCAATAAAAAGATACCTCATTTTTAAAATAAAATAATCTTAGGTAAAATGTTTATTTATCTAATTTATATGATGTCATTACTTCATTCAATATATATCATACAACACATAATTGATGTTGAAGTATTGTGTAATTATTATTTTCCTATTAGAATACAAGGTGACTGTCACTATTGAGTCTTTTTAAATGGTGATCACATCATGTTATCCCCTCAATGAGTATCACCGATATATAATTTCTCAATGTATGAGAATTCACAATCTCATATTTTTTAGGAAACTTTGTCAAATACCTTTGATGGTTGTTTTGTATATGCTCTTATTCATTGGTTCCATTGTTTTAAAGACTAAAGATTAGCATGTTTTGTATGTATTTGTACCTTTGGCTCCATAATTATCATACTCATATAATTAACATATGATTTCTTCAAGTTACATCAGTGAAAATCACGTGAGTAAAGGAACTCACAAGAGTTATTACTACCTTGCAAGTCACCGTACACTTAACATATCCCAAGGATTACACCATCCTCCTTGGTAATGATGAAACTCATATTAAATGTGAACCACTTGAGAGATGATTCTATATAATATCCATCTCAATCAAGAACCTATCTCTAAGATATATATAATGGATTAGAATGTAAATTTATGTATACTTCAACTTCGTAAATATCATGCATAATGATTAATATACCTAAACTTCAAGATTTAACATTTAGGTTTATCCATGTAACACAATTAGAAGGGCTTTCACCATCTTATTATCATATTCATAAGTGAGTCTTATGGCTGACATATATAATTGTATACCATAATAACCTCTCATAGACTTACCTTTAAATGAAATCCTAATTTGAGTTCTATTTATTTATCATCCATAACATAAAATATATTTGAACTATAATTGCATCAATCATCTAAATCAATTATATCACACACTTCAAATAATACAAATCATAAACCATATAATTTCATAGAAATTGCCAAATTTATCCTTAGAAGAGAAGAGTTTGAGAGTCATGGACCCCTACCTCTAGGGATTGACATTTTTCATCATCTCTTACATGCTTATTAAACCCCTAGAATGTATGAAATTATTCATAGAATTTATAGTTTCCAGAGCTTTTTTATTATTTCTTGTGGGAGAATCGATGAATGAAAAGAACCTAAGAGATCTTCCAAAATTCTTTAGCTTGTAATTTTATAATTGGGTAGTTTGTTATTTCTATAAGTAGAAAGTTGTGAATTCAGATGAAAGTTCTTAGTCTAGCATTCATCTCTTCATCTTGTGATCATGACTCTATAAAATAATTGTGCATCTATTCACTATCTTGATCTTTCTGTAACAAAAGATCACAACATTGGTAGTTACCATGACTATAACCTAATCACTCTATAAAAAAAAGTTACGATGCTATAAAATTGATCATGGCTTCGTATCTTCATTATTTATAGTCCATAGATGGCCATAATAATATGAAGTGGATGTGAGGTAGAGATGACTTCCAATAGTGATATATGGCCATGAAACTATGTGGAGGCAATGAAATGACTATTTTCTTTTCTTCAAATATATATGGCCCGTCAATAGAACTTGTCCACAAAACTTGTACTTAGCTTGTATGTATAAATTATCATTATGCATTATTTGTGGACCCAAGTCGGACCTGAAATCGATCATGTTCAATACTACCTCTATAATATCGAGTGACCCAAAAGACATATCTTGAATAATTGTACTATTGGATTGAGAACTCATGTCTCTTTAATTTTTTTTTTGTATCTTAAATTTGTTTCTTTATAAAGAACCCTAACACTGATTTGAGACTACCGATCTATATAATGATAAAATAATTTCTCTATGAAATTAACTATTACCTAGAGCATCTATGAGGTACTTGATGAAAATAATCTCATAGTCATTAAAAGTTTATGAGTTAGGTATGACTACAACTTCATGATAATCATAGTCATTAAGAATGTATCGGCTAAAAATTGATATTAATATTATGAGAAAATCTATCTCTTCAATTAAACAACTCTAAAAACTCATTGATTTCAAAATTATTCATCAAAGTTCTTTAAGATTCATCTTTAGGAAATAAATCAAAATAGCATGTGATAAGGGTTTGTATCATAGCTTCTAATTAGGGCTATTACTTTGAACCTAAAATTCACGAGGCTTTTTCTCTTGAACCTCATATGAATCTTTCTCTAATGTATGAATGCTTTATAATTAATTATTACATCTCATTTATATTATTGAATAGAAATTAATAAAAATGATAAATAAATAGAACTTGATGTTGGTTTTAAATTTTTTGTGAGTTTATGTTTATTATTTTGGTGGATAGTGACAAGTAAAATATTAAGCTCGCTCACACATATGCTAGGATAGAAGTAACAACCTTTACAACAATGATGCATGAGTTAAAACATTATATTCCAAAATTTAGATATATTAATCATTGTGAATATGATACTCATGAAGCCAAAATCATGGATGATTTTACATGTCACCTTATTATAATTGTTTTATAGAATTGATTCTAGATTAATTTGAATAATTTATTGAATATTCTTTTAAGGATTTTATCTTTAGTGTGAGAGTCGTATCACCATCTTAAAAGATGATGATAGGTAATTTATAAGATATGCGAGTGGTTGTGACTTAAGGTGGTAACAACCATTTGAGTTGCATTCACTCATATGGTTTCGACCACTGAGATTTGAGGGAAGCATATGTTAATTATATGAGAAGGGTACTTATGAAGTCAAATGGAAAAATGCTTTTAACCCTCATAAATTCTTAGTAATTATTTCATAATATGTCATAAAATAAGAATGTACATTCGAAAATACTTAGTCAAGAGTAGTTGATAAGTTGCATAAAAGGTATGAACATATGAATGATCCTTGACCAGAGATGATTTGTTGACTTGGTATTAAATACCAAGGGAATAGCTATGAAAGATCATCATTGTGATGAGCTTAATAGTGAGAACTACCTTATATGCTATTAGAGAAAATGAGTATTCTAATAATAATTTGACTTTTATTTTCTATCCAAACCAAACATAAATAAAATTATTTGAATGAGTTTCATACGAATCAAATAGAAAAATCTTTGGATCTAAGAGTAAAACCATCATTATAAATTAATTTTCTATTAAATTATTGTCTTACTATTAGTTGATCAAATTATATATATAATCTCTATGGGATTGATATCTAGGTAAAAGTCTTCTTTACTAGTTCAATGACTCATATACTTGTTTATCTTTGTTGATGAGATTTAATTAGATTTTAGGACATTGTCTAATAAATAAAATTGACCAGCATAATAAAATCACAACATGCTTAATGAAGAGGCCTATTAAAGAATTCATGCTTTTGACTTCATAAAGACCATACTCATATCGATTAAACATACCTTAATTTTAGGTTTTGATATATGTGATTTTTCTTGTTTCATTGTTGGAAGGACTATCACATTCTTCCTACCATATATGTGAATATATTTTATGGCTTATCAATCACTATCAACTAATCCTATCACACTCTAACCCACCAATAAGTAAAACCCTGGTCTTGATTCTATTTAATTATCAAAATATTCATAATCAAATAATACCACAACAAAACTTCACATTAAAGTATCAAATAAAGTATCAAGCATAATAAACATATTACATCATCCCTCAATTCTCTTTTTATCCTAAATTAGAAAAAATAATATATACGGAAAGTAAAATTATCTCGTATGAATATGGAAGCACAATTTTAGCACTTATGAAAATCTAAGTTTCAAAACCTAAATTTTCAAAACTCACTCATTTTTACTTTGATTTACTCCTAAGAGGAGGTAAAAATATGTGTCTACCTACTAAATATCATGCTTTAACATGTATCACTCTTGTTGCTCATGGATCAGCCTGAAAATATTGTTGTGGAGCAATTTGGATCTTTTATTACACCTATCATTATGCTAGGAAAAACCATGATAACTCATTCAGTATCTATTGTATAAATTTGTGGTTTACATATATATTGACTTTGGTCAGTTTTCTAATGCCTGATAGTCATGATAATAGTAAAAGTCACAATGACTCTTTAGCCTCTATAATACAAAATAATTACATAAATGCAATCGTTGCTCTACATTTAGTTTGTGTAATACAAAGTCATGACACTAGAATATGATTGTGATTTAAACATTTAATCTCTTTAACCCATTATCATGGTTCAGAGTGATGGCCATGCTTTCGATTCTTTCTTGATCCAAGAGTTATGATGTTTATTTTGGTTGTAGCTTGAGACTGACTATTTGTAATATTTTAGCCAAACATTACAACTACAGATCACAGCCTTGACTTTGGCCTGAGTATTCTATGGTTTTGTAAAAAAATGTCATGACATTTAGATGGTTTCATGACTTATAGTACTAGTTGGGTACTTGGTTGCTTCGGTATGAAATTAATATTACAACCATGAAGTTTTATAGCTAGTTCAATTGCAACTTCAAGAAATATTCTCAACTAAAAAAATATGTTATGCAGTGAATGAATTATATCAACAAGATGGTAGAGTCATGACATATAAAGATTAATATGATTATGTGTGTAGAGGTTTAGCTAGGAATAGTTCATGCTACCAATTTATAAATACCCAATGGTACAATCAACTTATAGCATGTAATATACTATAAATTACATGATTTTTGCTCCTATATAGGGTATCAACTATATCAAACTGAATATTTTAAATTAAAAATTATTGATGTTACTACTATCCATCAAAATCTTACAAAATTAAATTTTTGTGAAAATATTACAAATAAACTCGTCTTTCAGGCAAAACAAATCATAAAAATTACATCAAATGGTCAGTATCATTCAATATCTAGCATACCGAATAAACTCACATACTTAAATTATTGCACATCCTCGAGTAATATATTTCACTTATAAAAAAATATCTCACACAATTTCCATATTAGTACAAATACATCTAAATACTTTTAAATACACATAGATTGAATAATAAAATAGTGTGATATATATATATATATATATATATATATATATATTCAAGTAGCCACTGGTATGATTTTCTCGTAAGTTAGTACTCCTTAAAGATAAAATTAATCTGTAATGCTCAAATGGTAGAAATGAAATGGATTGGTCTCTTCCAATCTCATCCAGGATAAAGTTATATATCATTATCAACTATTAAAATATACTAAAATATTGAATAATTTGAACACCAAATATTGTTCCCTCAAATATAAGAATTAATATTATTCTTGACTCTCTTGCTGACTTGTAAATTCCTAATGAATCTGAAATTCACCATATGATTTTATAGTTACATCATGCCCTTGCTTATTGCATAGAGGAAGAGGAAGAATAAATGAAAGATTTTATGAATTACTTATCTTTCACTTTTATACTTGGATGACTCTACATTAGTATAAGTAGGAAATTAGAGCTTTCAAACGAAAGTCATAACTTTGGCATTTAACACCTAAGTATGAGATTGTGACTTTAAAAAGTAGTTGTAACTCTGCATTGTATTTGATTTTTCTATAACATAAAGTTGCAGTACTAGCAATGATAATGACTTGAGTCTAATATAATTATAACAAGAAGTTGTGGCACTATGAAATGGCCAGATTTAATGCATTTATCTTTTTCTCTTTAATAAAGGATCATGGTGCCAGGAAATAACCATAGTGTAATGGATGTCTCATATTGTTCTATGTTTATGAGGCTATAAAAAAGGTAAACATTTGTATTAGTCATTCTTGATTATTATATGGACATTTTACTAGTTAATAATAATGGTACTAAGCAGGTTTCTCATGTGTATCTTGTGGTAGTGGCGCTATGAAATGGCCTCATCACAAAATTTCTGTTTCATACGTGTCAAATTTTTGTGGTACTATAGGTGGTTTCAACACTGAATTTGACTTCTCTAATATATAAGAATACTACAACACTATCAATTAGCTAGAGCAAAAAGTCATATATATTCCTTCTGTTAAGGATAAGAGACATGACCTTGCAAAATGATTTCACTTCTTTAATATATAAGAATACTACAACACTATCAATTAGCTAGAGCTAAAAGTCATATATTTTTTTCTGTTAAGGATAAGAGACATGACCTTGCAAAATGATCCAATTTGAGTAATTTTTTTTTATCTTTTAGTATTTCAAATAACATGGGTTTGAATAATTATTATGACTTTGGTCAGAGTAGTTTTGGCTATATAATTTTTTTTAGCTTAAAAGTCATGACTTTGTAAAAAAGTAGTAGCTCTAACTTAAGACTATCGAGCTATATTAAAGATAGTGTCATAATACAAGGACAGGATTATGAACTCTAGCACAATTGGGTATTTTTTTTATTGTGATGTACAATTAATATTATAGCTATTTAAATTTTATGAGATAAGTATGGATATTACTCCATGATAATATTATAACTACTATGAATTTGTCACATAGAAGAATGATTATTCTAAAAAATTGGTAGGATCATAACATACAAATATTACCTAGATATATTAGGAACATTTTGGTCAAGAATGAATCCTAAAACTTTGTAAGACCCCATGTTCTATCACATCAGTTAAACACTTTTAAAAATCTATCAATTTCATGATTATATATCAAAACTCACCAAAACTCTAATGTAATGAAACCAATCCATAATTTATCCTATTTAATGCATAACAACATCATAAATAATAAATATTTAAGAATATATGATACTTTGAACACTAAGCAGTCACATACTCACGAATTCATCGAGTTTCAAAAGTGATTTTTTAGAGAACCTATTCTAACGGGACCTTTCTCCATATATATCATGTTCAAAATCTCTATAATGAGCAATTATCTAAAAAGAAGTGTGTTCGATATCAACATTTGACACACAATAAAGTCTCTATAAAAATAAGAATGTGCTCCATCATAATGAAATTTGGACTCATATATGATACTCTATTTTCTATGTGTCCCAAGTTTTGCTCATTTAAGGGTGGTGACAGAAATTAAAAGAAAAAAAAACTGAAAATAGAATCACCACATGTATAAGATAAATACAACACATTCAATACAAATCTTAGCAAAATAAAATTAGATAATATTATCAAAACTACTAAAACAATACTTTACATTTTCAAAAGAAGTTGCATCAATTAATGTTGACCAACTAGACTATAAAATATAATCTTCAATAATGATTCCAAAAATTTTTATGAATATGTTACAACATCTAATTTTATGGTTATTTGTATCTCAAAATGCTAGCTGGGAAAAGCTCTCTTATTTACTATTAATCTACAAGTAAATGAATCATATGAGTAATAAACAAGACCTTTAGTCAATATATTGATCCCATATAGATTATAAACACTTTGTTAAGTCGGTCAAAAATAAATAATAGCTATTCTAGTAGGTGTGATAATAATGGTTCAAGTTATAAATCATAAATTCTATGGATGATTATATTTTTATTTGTGATAGAATTCATAGATAACCTTATTGTGATTATTTTCAATTATTGAATGAAGGCTAGATAATTTTGGAATTACCTAATGTCATATTGACATACAAGATGATTATTAACTATTCAACCCTTCCTAATGATGATCTTCATATGACCATCTCCTTAATACTTTACCAATAAGATAATACATCATCACTACTCTGAGTTCATTCACAAGTCCTTATATTTTAGATAACTCATTAATTTCCCTTCATCATTTTTTGATATATATTTTTATTCTGTGATCTCCAGTATCTTTATCAATGAGAAATTATGCGGTAATAAAATATTTCTACTTTTAGTTTTGTTAACATCATACTTGCATTATGAATCTATACCTCATTCATATTTTATTATTGAAAGTCGCATGACCAAAAGTAACTCATGATATTATTAGCATCATGTGAATTTTGTCTATTTGTGCCTATCACGTGGCTTAACTATCACAATCTTCCATTAAAATATGTGACTCACATAGCAAAGGTGAAAATCTTAGGAGAACATTGTATTTACCTCCCATTATTAATTGAGAGTTAGTTCCTTTAAGACATGGATAATAGAATGACTTATAAAAATATTCATTTTTTTGGCATTGTTAGTGACATACTCATAATGATTAAATATACCTTGATTTTAGACGTTAGCATATGAGTTTATCTAGTGCATCATGGTCAGAAGGGCTATCACTTCCTTTTACCTATTCATAAGTGTGTTTCAGAGATTATCTTTCATTGTTTATCACTCTAATCATGCCCAAACCTACTAATAGCAAAAACCCTAGTCTTTATTTTGTTTAATTACTAAAAACAAGGCATAGGTGAAATATCACCTTGCCCATATTCGAAATTCATTTGGAATTTTAATTTTTTCTTCTATAATTAGAGGTTCCACTTCTTTGAAATGTATCCTCAATCCTAATTTTGTTTTACTTGTATTTTATTTATTATATTATTATTATATTGTCTTATTGGTTGAATTTTCTATTTTAAAATTATTATTACGAGTTCTGTTTTTATAATAGTTGTATCAGAGGTGTGGGTTAAATAGTAATTTTCATGGTTAATGCTTGTCTAAGAAAGTTCGATCAAAAGTATGATAAGAGCCTTAAGTCTATGATTTTTAATGGTATTGCACCCCTCCACTTAACTGGAAATATTTTTAGTGTATTGACACAAATAATTATTATTATTCTCGGTTATTATTAATTATAAAAAAGAAACAAAAGACAGCAAAATATGAAATAGAAAATTAATGAAAGTTTTTTTTATTATTGAAAATGAAAATTAAGGTAATTTTGAGAAAGAATAATTACTTAGATACAATTGAAAAAAGTCCCACCTAGATTCCTAAAGATAAGTAGAATGTGATGGTTGGATGGTGATGTAATTCTGATCTACATTTGGCACTAATTAATGGAATATTATTGAGTGTGGAAGAAAAGAATACAAAAAGAAATTTGAGATAATCTCATAAGATTATATGATGCAAAGTCACTTTGTAATAAGATTTTCTTTAAGAGATGACTTTACACTCTTCAAATGATAGAATATTTTAAGGTAACTGATCATATCAATCCTTATTCCTTTGAATACTCTATTTTTTCAACATATTACGTTGGTTCAAAAAATAGAAAAAATTGAACATGCCGAGATTCTTTTTTCTTTTTAATTATATTCAAAAATTATAGAATCACATCAATTTTAATACATCACTCCCAAAGTACATATCAGAAAAATTTATCTGTGAGATTAATGAAATTAAATACATACTCATAAAAACTATTACACCACATATACATTATTATATTTAAAGTAAGCAAAAAATTAAATCAAACATTTAATTACAATACATATTCTTTCCAACTCAAGTAATCGACATTCTACCTATCAACTTTTTTGTATTATTTTGTAAGTATATTTTACTTTATTTACATTTATTCTAGTATTTATTATATAAATTTGTCTAAATTTTTATTTTGAAAGAATTTGACAAATATTACCGAAAACAAATTAATTTTAGATAAAATTAGTAGATTCAATAGAGCAAAGATATGAAGAAACATAAGTAATGCAAAGCTATAATAATTTTTTGTAATGACTCGGATAGATATTTAATACTTATTCATGCATAATTATTACATAACTTTTTAGTCATTACTCTGCTAAAAATTAGTCATGATATTTTTTGTACATCATGACCCACCATCAAAATGATATAAAATTTTTATTATGTAATAAAATTATCATGATAGTAAAATTTTCTTTGAGTTGTGATAGTAACTTAATGATCACAATGTTATTTTTCTATCGTGGCAATCCTGTACCATACTAGTACAAAGAGAAGTGATATTTTTGAGAACCATAGTTTATTCAATACATTGCTAAAATATTAAGTATTTTGCATTGTAATATTATTTTTCATCGTGAAATTTTGTTTCAATGAGCATTTACCCTTTTCACTGCATGTCTGATACTATGACTTTTTACACCAAAAAGTATACCAAAGCCGTGGCATTGTTTAGTGCCACAATTTTCTATTACACATAGAAATTATCTCAGTCATTCAAATCCATACACTAAGATAGTTTACTCAAAAAGATAGAATCAAAGTTGTGCCTAATTCCTAAATAATGACTTTGTATTATAAAGAAATTATTCAAGTCGGGAAATCTAAGTGTCATCATACTTTGATCAGAAAGCTAATACTACTATCATGACTAATTTCAACATATGACTTTGTGTTCAACCAAAATTTGATATGACTTTGATATTAGTTTTTTGAGCAAAGTGTTGGCCTAAGATTTCAAGAAAAGTGTTGCATTTTTGTGATTATCATGGTTAAGATAGTTTTTATCTGTAACAAAAAGTCATTACACTGAAAGCCATAACTTTGATATTTTCTCTCTGATATACGCAATCATGACATTTAAAATGCCATAGATAATTCATAAATAGAATAAGTATATATTTTTTGTGGTAAAATGTCGAAGATACAATTATGAAGAGATTATATTTGATATTAATAGTTGATGATTGAAAATCTTCTTGTATGCTAATAAGGTAATAGTCAACTCAACATCATTCTCTCTTTTATTTTGACAATCAAATATAAAAATATCTCAATAATATAAAATTTTCATCATACACAAGAAAATAAGTTATCCCTTGATGTTAAATATCTTTCCGAGACCCAAAATTATTTTTATTTAATTCGAGCAATATAATAGCTAGTTTATTATTAGTTGGAAAAATTACTTATATAATTTTTATGAGATCGATATCAAAACTTATATTATTTTATTAGTATTTACATATACTTGTGAATCTCAATAAGCTAAAATAATTCACTCAATAAATTTTGTGCACTACATCACTAGTGATAAGTTTTATTTTTATAATAAAGTCAAAATAAATATATGAGCCATCAAGTCGAGTACATAATATAATATATATGATTTATCTATTGAAAAAGCAGATGGAATCATAATCATGCAGCCTAACACATCAAGTGATCTTGGACATTGACTCTTGCTTAGACTAATACCATGTGACATTGAAAAAACTTATTCCTTTGAATTTTGTATACTAAACCTATTCAATACCATTTATATATATATACACACTCTTACTTATATCAATAAGTTTTTTAGATTTGTCCATATAGATCTTTATAACTAACACATAAGCATATTTGCTTAAGTATTTCATTCAGAAATAATTTCCAAGTAAGCCTTGATTTTCTATATGGTAATGATATCATTTTATATGAGTAAGATGTCATCAACATAAAAATACTAACAAAATTATCATGCCCTAGCATAGAAATGATTTCTTTCTTCTTTTAGAATATATCCAGCTAGAATAGATTTTCTTTGAATCATTTTGTTTGGCTATAGAACTTTGCTTGTTAGACGCATGAATCTAAACAATGGTTGCTTAGTTTGTAATGGTTGCGTTGAATTTGAATAGAAAAAATCACATGAAATATGAGGATTCAGTAAGGTACAATCACTTTGTTCTTCACTATATGTAGTTTAGGTGATTACAAATCTAAGAAAAATCTTTACCGAATCAATTTATATTGAGCATTTTATTTTCTGTAGGATCAGTGAGAGAATTCCTCAGAATAAAAAGTTAATCTAATGGATTGGTGTGCATTATAGTTACTTATTCGCTATGCTAGTACCGAATGCCCTTAACTCATTGTATCTCGCCCCTATGCATGGGAGGTCCTCTTAGTTTCATAGAGAAAGCGAGATTCCGAGGGTTAGTGAACAACCTGTTAAGTGAATATGTGAGGCTAACATTGGTATATGGGAACTCGACTAGTTCATGCAGAGAAGTCCTTGTTTTACTAAGAGATGAGGAATTGGAGTGATTCTCTAGATGAATCACTAGAGACATCACC